>JALIGW010000002.1:177323929-178688929 GCA_023053685.1 Diadophis punctatus similis
CCCCGCGACATCTGCTTGCCACCCAGAGCGCCGCCACCACCCCTCGCTTTCCCTGGCTTCGGCTCCGGGACCTTCGTGGGGCGCGCACCTATGGAGCTCCGCCAGCCTCAGGCTCTGGGGCTGGCGGGGCCTTGGGGCAGGGAGACAGTGGCGTTGCCTGGAGAGCTCTCACGGCTGCGGGCCTTGGTGGTCTAGGTGCCCCCCCCCCTCCCCAGCCCCCACCAGCATGCTTGGGAGGCCCGTGATGTTTCCACCAGTGATGGCACTGGGGCATTAGCATGGATGCGGTGAGGAGTTCAGGGCAGGCGGCGGTTCATCTTCATGTGCGGAGGTGAGGAGAGGGCAGGGGGTCCCCTGCCCCCAGCTGACAAGGCATGCAAAACTTGCAAAGCCTTTTTCCCCGATGGGGAGAATTGCAATCCAGAGGTAAATGGAACATGTTTTCCCATGGCATGAAAATAAACCGATAATATTTAGTTCTAAGTAAAAAAAAACTTTATTATAAAGGTATAAAAATAAATGACTACGTCCTACCAGTAAAATACACATCCGTCCGGACCAAGATGAAAGTAAAGAAGGGAAGAACAAAAGAACAGAAAACTACACATGCATAGTATATCATTCACAAGACACTTGAAGATAAGAACTTCTCAGGTTACACACACACAGGATAGATGCTCATGAAAGCTCATCTGACGAACCAAAAATAATGTTAGTGACAAACCACTTCTTCGTCAGTTGAGTGGACATCAGGTAACGTCATAAAGTCATTAAGTCATTATGTAAGGCACATCTTCCCACATAAGTACTCGTGTTGAGCTACTGGAAGTGGTTTGTTGAGCATATCAGCAATCTGATCACGTGTAGGCACATACTGCAATTTCACAAAACCTTGCTTCACTAATTGTTTAATATTCTTATACCGAATGTCAATGTGTCTGGACCTGGAACCTGTGAAATGAGATTCAGAAATATACACCACCGATTCATTGTCTTCCATCACGGTGATCGATCAGATTGGGTTGGTCCAGATATCTGTGACTAAAGCATCAAACTACATTGATCAAACTACGTTAAAGAATTACATGCATCAGAAACACAAGCATATTCAGCTTCAGTAGAAGAACAAGAAATAAAATTCTGTTTACGCACTTGCCATTAAACAGGACATCCATTTAAGAACATCATATAACCTGAAGTGATTTTACGTGATTTCTTATCACTTGCCCAATCAGAATCAGCATAACAACATAATTCTGCATGATTAGTATGTGTTGGTTCTAACAATAACTTCATGTGCTGTGTGTGCTTTAAATACTTCAATAACTTCTTCACACATGACCAGTGAAACTGTTTTGCCTTGCCTACATGTCGTGACAAGAGATTAACACTAAGTGCAATGTCGGGTCTGGTCCAACTACTAATGTATAACAGAGACCCAATAACTGAACGGTAAAGTGTCTGATCCTCGAACTCAGGACCTTCTTCATGTTTCAAGTTATGAAAATCTGTTTGCATAGGTATGCGTCCTGTGCTAGCATCCTTTATGTTGCAATGAGGCAAAAGCTGTTCAATCTGGCTTCTTGTGACAAACTAAACCCCTTCTGTGTTTTTTCAATCTGAACACCTAAATAAGTGTTAATGTGTCCTAACCTTTTCAATGTGAAAAATCTCTGTAAACCGTTAGTAAATTTCTCACTCATTTGCTTATTTGGACCAATAAAACAATATCATCAACTTAAACAAGAATTATCTCATATGCATTATCAGATCTTTTTGTAAACACGCATTCATCAGTTTCGGACTTAATAAAGCCCATTAAATTTAGCTTTTCAGTAAGGCATAAATACCACATTAAACCAGACTGTTTCAGACCATAAAGACTTTTGTGTAGAAACCAGGTATCCCCTTCATGCTTCCGGAATCCTGGCGGTCCTTTGACGTAGATCTCTTCATGCAGGTTAGCATTCAAATAAGCTGCGTCAACATCAAACTGGAAAACTTCTAAACCAAGAATAGTAGCAGTAGCTAAAGCAATTTTTACACTTTCAGTCCTTACTGTAGGTGAGTAAGTATTGGTGTAGTCCTCAGGATACCTTTGCGCGAAACCCTGAGCTACAAGTCTAGCCTTGTACAATGACTCACCATTCGGCTTTTTCTTGATTCTGTAGACCCATCGAGTTCCGATGACTTTCTTGTTTGTTGGAGGTTTAGCAGGTGTAAACACTTTACGTTTCTTTAGACTGTCCATTTCAGCCTGCATAGCATCATGCCATCTCCCCTGCTCTGCATCAGGAAGATGTTTGATTTGTGTGAACGCATCTGGAGGAAGTGTAGCATTGCAAATCAATGGCAATCAATGTGTTTGTCAGTTGCCATGAATACCTTTGTGGAGGAATCCCTTTTGTGGCCCTCTTGGAACGCCTCGGAAAGACCGTCCAATCATCATCATGCAAATGTTGGTGTTTGTTATTTTCTTTTAGAGTAGATGAACTGATTCTCTGATTCTAATAAAAAAAATATTGACCTCTTGTCTGGGTATGAATGTTAAATCACTGTTCTTGTTGATTCTATTTATGCTTTGAGATACACCTGTTTTTTCTTGTCTTTCACTACAGAAAATAAATCCATACCTTCTTCCTTGAGACAAAGCTTCAACTGATGGAAGATTGCTGTCACGTGTCCCCTTAGCCTTCTCTTCTTTAGGTTTATCATATCCTTTTCTTTTAGTCTTCTTCATAACACTTAGTCTCCAAATCCAATCAACTCTGTTGTCCTTTGCATTCTTTCCTCAACATCCTTTTGGTATTCCAGATGTGGCCTGACCAGCAGAACAATCACTTCCCATGATCTCAGTATTATACCACAGTTGATCACATTGGCTCTTTGGGCATTTGCAGTGCACTGCTGGCTTATGCTTAATTTGTGGTTAATCAGGACATTCAGATCTTTCTCACTAATAGTAATACGGAATCAGGTACCATCCAACTTGTACCTGTATATCTGATTTTTCTTGTCTAAATGCAGAAACTTGCTTTTCTTGCCACTGAAATATAATTGAATCTATCACGATCTTTTAAAACCCCGACCCTATCTTCTGAGATGTTAGCACTCCTCCCTCCCGCACCTGCAGCAGCTTTATATCATTTTCAAATTTGCTGAGCATCCTTTCAATTCCCTCTTCTAAGCCATTTATAAAAATGTTGAACACCTCTGGGTCAGGAGAAAATGTTGAGCCTCCATGTAGCTAAAGATCCATTAGGATCATAATTTGGGCACTATTTTTCAACTAACTACACATCCCTCCTTCCCACATTGTTCCATTTTATCAAGAAGGAGGCTATCATCAACTTTATCAAATGCCTTACTGAAGTCTAGGTAGTCTACATCAACAATATTCCCTTGATTTACCAATCTTGTCACATTGAGAAAACAAAAAGAAACAATAATAGCAATAGCAATAGCACTTAGACTTATATACCGCTTCATAGTGCTTTACAGCCCTCTCTAAGCGGTTTACAGAGTTCAGCATATTGCCCCCAACAATCTGGGTCCTCATTTTACCGACCTCAGAAGGATGGAAGGCTGAGTCAACCTTGAGCCTGGTGAGATTTGAACAGCTGAACTGCTGAACTAGCAATCAGCTAAAATAGGTTGCAGTGCTGCTTTTAAGCACTGCACCACCTCGGCTCCTAATAAGATTAGACTGGTGCAGTCTTTGCTTTTTTAACAAACTCATGTTTGTTTCTCAGTTTATCACTGAACTCTATCCATCAAGCTGAGCTCACTGGCCATCTCCTTTTTTCTTTGGAAATGTTTGTGTCTATGCCTTAATTATCTCAGTTTTCAGAATTTCCCAATCACTTACAAAGTTTTTCTCTTCAGGATTTCCATTCTTGGAATCTTCCCTATCTTTCTCTAGTTTATAGAGGTCAACACTCTTGAAATATAGAACATGGCTGCCTTCAGTTCTCTGTATCTGCAATATAGTGAAGTCTAGAATCACATGGCCCCTCTCTCCCATGCCTTCTACAACAGGGGTGTCAAACTCGCGGCCTGCGGGGCTGGATGCGTCACATGCTGGCCCTGCCCTGTCCGGTTTAGCAAAGGGGAAAAAAGCCCCGAT
The DNA here is from genome assembly GCA_023053685.1 of Diadophis punctatus similis. NCBI lineage: Eukaryota > Metazoa > Chordata > Lepidosauria > Squamata > Dipsadidae > Diadophis > Diadophis punctatus. The sequence goes on from JALIGW010000002.1 coordinate 177,328,056, forward strand.
ACGTCATGTGACGCTGCTGTGACGCCGCAAGTTTGACACCCCTGTTCTACAATATCCATTTCTTCAACCATTTCTTCCCTGATTCTTTTTTTAAAATCATATTTGTATAGTCCCCCATCTCACATAGTGGCTGTTAGAAAGTATTAACTCAATATAGCCAATTCTCTAGTTCCCTTTTCTGGACAATAAAATTGTCTCAAGGCCAAGAAGAAGCTGTTGAATTTCCCACCTACTGCAGAGTTCGATTCCTAGTTGATATCAGAGTAGTTGAAATCCCCTATTATCACAGACCTGTGATTCCAAGATACTTTGACCATCTGATTTGTAAAGACTTCATCTATAACTTCTGGTAGGCTGGATGGCTTATTGTACAACCCACAACAGTGTAATTATTATATCCTTTTCCCTTTAATATTCATCCAGATGCTTTCAGCGGGCTTTTCATCTTTGGTGTCACAGATTTCCCTACAGATGTAATTATTCTAACATATGAGGCAAACCTTTTGCTGCATCTGTTTCTTTTGAACAAATTACATTCTTCCAGCACCATATTTTAATCACGACTTAGATTTCAGTAATACCAACATCACCAATGTCATGTCTAACACACACACATACACACACTACAAAGACATGTTTTCTCAGTTTGGTTCATATTCCAAGTCTTGGTGTACCCACATCTGAGCCCTTTAGGTTTGCTTGCTGTATCTCTTTGTGTATGTGTGAGAACTCCATCTTTCATAGCACTTCCTTGTTGTGAGATTTATTGCTTTATTTGACTTATGCAAACAAGATAGCAATCTTCAAATGTGTGAAAGGTTCTCACAAAAGTAAGAGGACTGTACTTATTCTATATTGCACCAGAAGGCAGGACCAGAACCAACACATAAAACTACAAGGAAATAGCTCAAGTTAGACATCAGGAGGAACTGTGTAAGCTGTCAGCCAGTGGAACAAAGAGGTAAGTTCTTTGTCACTGGAAGTTTTCAAACAGAGGCTGCATATCCATCTATCAGAGATGTTTGAATGGATCCCACATTGAACGGGTGGGGTGGGGTGTTGAACTAGGGCCTCTTCCAATTCTGTGATTCTGTGTCTCTTAATTTTATATTTGAAGGAAAATCTACCCCTAACTTGTACATGTTTAGGAGCAATTTCACTTTGATTGGGGGGGAAGGGCAGCTTTCCTAGCCACAGAAGAAGCTGTTCCTTTGATAAATAAGTGGTGACTTTCATATGGTTGAACCCTGGACTTAATAGGGCTTTTGATTTCATTTTCTTCTATGGTGAAGCTGACATAAAGCAGCTTCCCGCCTATTTAGGTAATTTAGAGCTAGCATACAAAGTGCTATAAGGAACTTATTGAAAAATTGGGCATAAATGAAGAAAAGACAGTTGTGGGATTATGGCATTGTACAGATTGTAATCTATATATTTCTACATTTATGCCATCATAGTGTTTTTTGTTGCATAGGGACTGAAAATTTAACTTTAGCTGACCTATCTTTCAGTTTTCACGCTAATATAGCACAGGGTGGATTCGTGAGCTATTTGCAGCATCACCACAAATAGACCTCTCCGCTAACTTGGCAGCAACATTTTAAAAGAGGGAACAGAGCAATGCAAGTTAGAGTTTTCTAATATTGCAACTCCAGAGAAAGCTTTCCCAAAGTGGCTCCTAGTAAGTTAGCGTGCCTTCAGATGCCAGATTTGGTTCTTTGTGTTTTCTACACAACTCCTGCTATGCAGCTACCAGGAAGCCATTTGGAGTGTTTTGGTGCTTGTGGCTTGCTCCTGCTGAAATGTATTCTCCAAAGAGGTCAGATGACAAGGACACAAATAGAGTTCCCAGATCCTGTAATGGGGATACAGTTTCAGCTAATGTGTTTTGGTTTTTTCTTCCCTTGTTTGTTATGTAACAGATATCCTTCCTCTAATAAAACCTCCTGTTCTCTTCATAAAGCAGTGGTTTCAATGAGCAACTTGGATTACTTAACTTGTCTTTCTCTGGTCTTCTCCAGAACTTAATCTGAAGCAAAATTTATTTTCAGGATCTTAGAAGCTGCCAATTGGCCAAGGAACATCACTAATGGATGCTGCAACAAAATATCATAATGGGCTCATCCTCTTATCACTTTAAATGCAGCCTGAATGTGCTCCAGTACTATTTTTATATGATATGACCTCATGACCTTTCCTTTATTTCACCCCAACCCATAGCTGAGGAAGCTTAAGATCATCTTTAGCTGTTGCATTTTTAAAACAATTTCCCATAACTTTTTCTCTGGACAGAATCCAGCATTGATGATGTGATTGATGTTACAGTCAGGGACTGGAGTCAGACCAGCTCCTTGTGACCAGGCTACTGCAGATATGGTCCCTCCCTGGGGTGGGTTCGAATTTTTTTTACTACTGGTTCTGTGGGTGTGGCTAGGTGGGGGGCATGTGACTGAGTGGGTGTGGCCAACTTGATGTTACTCACGCACACATGACCTCCCCCACCTAGCCATGCCCACCGAAACGGTGGCGAAAATTTTTGGGACTCTGACAGAGGGAAGGGGGGGGGAGAATAGAGGGGAAAAACTCCCAAAAATAGACCGCTGGGGGATTTAGGGTGTGGAAAAGTTTCCTAGAAGGAATTGAAGCATTCAACTTTGCAGCCCGGAGGACATGCCTATGTTTATAGATCCGGTGGACAAGGGGGAGGGAGACAACAGGAAGGAAAGGGTGGGAGATAGGAAAAAATGCAGGCGAGGCACTGGACATGGGAAGGACTCCAATGCCGTGATCTACCTGCAGGGGTATCACCCCTCCGCCAGCTCTCCCTTCCCTGCCAGCTCTCCTTCCCCTGCCCACCCACTGACCTGTGCCCTTCGGCCTTACCTTTGCCAGCAGTGGTGAGGTCAGCAGAAGTACGTGGCTAGATTATGCAAGTAGTGGCTGGATGGGGTGGGCAGGCAGGGTGAGTGAGCATCGGGCAGGCAGGGTGAGCGAGCGCGGACCAGTTCGGGTGTGTGGCCAGGCTGCTGTTACTGCCGGTTTGGAGAACCAGTCCCTATTTTTACTACCGGTTCGATAGGACCGGTCCGAACCGGCAGGAAGCCACCTCTGGGCCCTCCCCTCTGTTAGAGATTGCCCTCCGTGGCCATTTTGACTAAAAGAGATGGGTTACAGGGGTGAAATCCTCCCGGTTCACTCTTACCTGTCGGTTGTCGCAGAGCCGATGGAGCCAGTGGTGTTCGCGGCGCGGGGCTGCCCCCGCCTGCTTCCCCCCCACCTGGATGCCGCCATTTGAGTTCTTTTGCCCTCTGCACATGCAGAATGCTTTGCACATGCACAGAGGGCAAAAGAACTCAAATGGCAGCGTCCAGGCAGGCGGGGGAAGCAGGCAGGGGCAGCCCCGCGCCGCGACCGCCACCAGCTCCATCGGCTCTGCGACGACCGACAGGTAAGAGCAAACTGGGAGGATTTCACCCCTGATGGGTTACCTAAGTGCTGAGAAATGTGATGTTTAACCAACACTTTCCAAAGCTCATATCAGGTCTTACTTAAATACTCAGGTATAGCACAGGTTGGGAAGATTGCCAGAGCTCTGTATAAAAGAGTCTAATTCTACATTTCTACAGAACACTGATTTCAATTAGATAGAAGCCACACCCTCTGTTCTCCTAGAATTAATTTATGATTGCAGGAAGAAGTGGAAAGATTTCTGAAGAGTTGAGCAATCCCAGGAAAGAAAACATTAAAAAATGCTTAATGAAACAAAGAAACAAACAATCAGACCAAATAAACAAATAACATTAAAATATGTTAAGCTACAGGTGGTTCAAAATGTAGTGCTGCAAGCAGTAATGGGCACTTCTTGCTATGTCTATCCTTACTATCAAGCTGCATTGGTGGCCAGTAGGCTTCTGGGTGCAGTTCAAGGTGCTGGTCATCATCTATAAAGCCCTTTATGATAGAAAGTCTGGATATCTGAAGGACCACCTATCTCCAAATGTTTCTGCTTACCTGGGACATTTGGGCAGACTGGGCACACTCCAATTCCCCTCAATGAAATGTTGCCATCTTGAAGAACTGAGGAAGCTGTCCCCGCCCTCTGGAACAGCATCTCTCAAGATATGCATGGTGCTCTCACTTTTGGGAGAGCACCATGCATATCAGAGGTGGATTCCTGCCGGAGCTGCCTGGTACGCAGCTCCGGTAGGGAGAGGCCAATTGCGCAATTTGCGTGTGACCACTCCGGAGCCCTCTCTGCCGGTCCACTGTGCGGGTTGCCATTTTTTCCCATGAATTTTTGGCCGATTTTGCTTCTGCGCATGCGTGGAAGCAAAATCGCGCTGAAATCTCGCGAGGGAATGCACGTGCAAGAGAGATTTTGGTGAGATTTTGCTTCTGCGCATGCACAGAAGCAAAATCGCGCTGAAATCTCTCTCTCGTGCGCATCCCCTCACGAGATTTCAGTGCAATTTTGCTTCCACACATACGCAGAAGCAAAATCGTGTGAGGGGACATGCGCACACCCAAAGCGTGGAGATGCGCACGTAGCGCACCGGCACCAATAAGGGAGGAACCCACCGCTGATGCATATCTTCAGAAAGCCCTGAAGTTCCAGCTTTACTCCCAGGGCTGGGACTCTGTATTTGGGAGGCCCCTCTCATGTTTTGATTGTTAGGATTGCTTTTAGTCTGGGGTGCTTTCTGGAGTGTTTTTTAAACCATTTTAACTATGTATTTGGATTTTGCAAATCTACTGGATTGGATGGACACAACATATATACTGTACATACACCGTGGATAACAGATGTCATTTTATACCCAATGACTTTGCAAGCTACCTCACTGTTTTAACAAGTTTACTCTCAGGTAAGACTGTATCAGATTATGGCTTTGGACAGCCCATTTTTCCTGCAGAGAAGATAGGAAATGGCCTCGAAAAACAGAGCTGCTAGGTAGGCAGAGTTCAGATAAATAAGAGGATTGGGAGGGGGGAGTTGAGTCTGGACCAAAAAATAACTTTAGACAAGATCTCAAACAAACCCTTCCCTAACTGACAATTCCATAACATTTCTGCAGTTGAAATAGAATTTATAGCTGTTGCTGTTTGAAAGGGAGCCAGAATTAAAAGGGTTTTGGAGAATCTCTAATTTAAAGGGTTGTTTGGCTGATGGTTGAGCCTGTATTTTGGTTATGTTGGTTATTTTGGTTTGTGACATTGGTTTTATCTTGGCTCCCATATCTGTTGCTTATTATTTTCCTATGAAGTTCTTATTTTGAATTTATTCTTTATTAGCTGCCTAGAGTCAAATGTTTGAGATGGTTAGACATATGGATGGATGGATGGATGATGGATGGATGGATGGAACTTAACAAAATAAAGAAGCTTTTTAAAATGAATGCTTGCTCTGAAGAAGCCCAGTGCTATTGTATCTTCTTTTAAATAATAGAGAATAATGTATACTTCCAGAAATTTTAATTAATTTTAACAGCTCTGTACAAGTATAGTCTGAAATGTAACAGTGTCCTGTTTAGTATTAGAGTTTAGTTACCTTGGAGTAGATCTATTTAAATAATTGGGAAGAATTAGTGTGACTACATTTAAGAAAAGTTTCTGGCATAATGTACATTTCTCCAATTCTTTGCTATTTCTATGGGTCAGGCACACATGCACAGAAATACACAGCAAACAGTGTATATTATCTGTGCTGTTTGCTGTTTGCTGTTTGCTGTTTGGCAAATTGCTTGGAGGCAGAGGCCTTTTTCCCTTGTTTTCCTCCCCCAAAACTAAGGTGCATCTTATACTCTGGTGTGTCTTATACTCCGAAAAATACGGTACATATCATCTAAGTGTTCCCCAACATATTCAGTTACAGGTTGCCTTCCAACAACTCTGCTGTTGGTGAGCACTGAATGCAAACAGAAAGGAAGGTCATTATGTCCTGGATCAATAAAGCTGTGTGGCTAAGGGTCAAATGCTGGGTGCTGGTACTCCTAAGCAGGCTTTGTACAGTTGTCAAATTCCAATAGATACTTCTTCCCAAGGGTGAGAGGCAGAGGTGGGTTCCTCCCGGTTCGGACCGGTTCGCCTGAACCGGTAGCAACCTGCTGGTGATGTCACAATGATGTCATGGAACCGGTGTGGTCGGTTCCAGTCCATGGATGCTGCCATCTTTAAAAAAAATTTTTTTAAATTTTTTTGGGGGAATTTTTTCTGGGTTTTTTTCTGTGCATGCGCAGAAGCCGAATTTCCGGTGTTGCGCATGTGTCACCATCTTGTTTTCAGCTTTTTTTGGGAGGAGGATTTTTTTATTTTTTGTCACTGCGCATGCACATGCGCGCAAAGCGCGCATGTGCCCATGAGGTGCAGCTACATGGCGTGGGAGGAAGCGAACCAGCAGTGAGGTAAGTTAGAACCCACCCCTGGTGAGAGGAAGATCTACTTATTAACTTTAGTTGGAGAGGAGACACTACTACAATTTGGGCTGGATTTTTGGCTCCGAGTCTCTGCTGCACTACATGGAAGGCAACTGATGGACTAGAATGAAGGCAATGAAAAACTACACAGCTATGTATTTCTTTCCAAACCATTACAGTGCACGCTCAGCATACATTTTTCTTTCTGATATTTTATCAAGGCTGATACATTCATAGAAACATACAACCCTGTTAGAACATAGCAAGTTTGTTCATTGTGGGGGCTAGTAGGAGGAAAGGTGAACTGTGGGCGATACAATCATGGCAATAGAGATGAAGTTCAGGGTCTAATATTACCTAGCTGCACCACTGGAGGGGGAACGAGTATTATCGACAAGAATAATGAATTTTAAGCAACCAGAAAATTTCTTTTAAAAGAGTCTAGTTGGAGACAATATCTTAAGCTCTGCAAATATGCAGACATATGTAGCACCCTTACATTTTTATATTATCTTTTGCTTTCAGGGCTTCATTTTGGCCTTCTGAAAAACATAGTTCAAATCATAATGAAAACTCACAACAGAGCAAAACCAATAATGAAACATTCTGATGGCTGTGAGCAATAACAGCTCTGAGAGTTTCTGGGTTGTTTTTATTTTTTCTCGACCAGAGAGCTAATCCTCATGGGCAGTAGGAATGCATTACATCTGTTTCTGCCTTGACCCACTGCGGGCTGCAGATGGGGCACATGAAAATACATTTCCCTTCCAAAATCAAAAGCTGCTTTCACCCCGCCCCGGTCCCCGCATTGGGTCCTATTTATATGGAAAACAAGGACTGACTTTGCACTCATTTAACTCTCATGGCTGCTTCCCAAAAATTCTAGACTTGGATTCCTCCCATTCCGATGAATAGCCCTTGACAAGGGTTTATAGCACCAAGGAGAATATGCCTTCAAACCTTTACAGTCTAGGATGACTTAATTCAAGCTAGCGGCATAGGATCTTTTTTTTTTTTTTGCATGGCATTTTTGCAGATATCCAAAGTCTGCCATGTCCACCCTGGACTGCAGGAGCCCAGAGGTACCAGGAAACTCTTCTTGGCTCCCTTCCCACTTTAATTTAATCACCGGGGCGCTTTGCACAAAACCCTTCGGGTCCTTCTAGACTCTTTTCATGTCCGGTGCTGCAGGATCTGAGAGAGATGGCTGGAGATTAGAAATACCTCCAATGAACTCTGGTCAGAGCTGTCTCCTTTTTTTGCGACTGATGTCTGAGGTACCGGAACCAGTTTCTGATTAGAGAGGAATGCTGCCAACATAGTCTTCATAACTGTATAAATCGTGTTTCCTCTCTCTCTCTCTCCTTCCCATTGCTATATTTGTTATGGATTCGGGAGGGGAGGGGGAAGTTGGAGAAAAATAGCACGGTTTCTTAACAAGCTTTCCTCCAAAGCAGAGAAGAGGGAATGGAGCGGTTTCTTAGAGGGCTTTGTGCTGTTTTCTCTTCCCTGGGAAGGTCACAGGTCTCTAATCGATTCAGGGCATGGGAGGAGCCTTTAATAAAGTTTGCCCAGAAATAGCGGATTTCAGTCAAACCAGTTTCAAGGAACACATGTTTAGAGATACCGTTTTAATATTTGTAGATATATGCACCAAAGATATGAAGTAAGTATATAAACAATGTCGGCTGGCGGGCCTGCGGGCGAGGGCCTTCTCTGTGGCGGCTCCTACCCTCTGGAACCAACTACCCCCCGAGATTGTCGGACTATCCCCACCTTATTGGCCTTCAGAAAAGCCGTGAAGACCTGGCTTTTTCGGCAAGCCTGGGGCCAATGATTGATTTATTGATATTTGCCCACGAAATGAAATGATTGGATGATTGAATGTTTTTTAAATGGTTACATTGTTTTAATTTTGTTTTTAAATCTTTTAACTGTTTTTTTTAGATTTTGTATTCAATATGTTGTTAGCTGCCCAGAGTCCCTTTGGGAGTTGGGCGGCATACAAATCTATCAAATAAATAAATAAATAAATAAATAAATAAATAAATAAATAAATAAATAAATAAATAAATAAATAAATAAATAAATAAATAAACAAACAAACAAACAAACAAACAAACAAACAAACAAACAAACAGACAGACAGACAGACAGACAGACAGACAGACAGACAGACAGACAGACAGACAGACAGACAGACAGACAGACAGACAGACAAACAGACAAACAGACAAACAGACAGACAAACATGTAAGGGTATGGCAATGCTCCAATGCTAATCAGCTTGTCTCCTGCACTTCTTTCCTGTGCTACTCCTGCATTGCTCTTGTGTTCCAGAAGCCAACTTCAAAAAAAATCCAGTCTGCATTATAATGGTTTGATAACGGAGTTGTACTGGTGCTCAATCCAGGCTACAACCACCGCAGGCCCTGAATTGTTCTTGTCCTTCTCATCTGTGAAGAGAAGGTGGGACTCTCTGGCTTGGCCTTGTGTGGGCTGGCCTCCCAGGACCTGCCATCCTTTTGTTGGATGGGTCCTTCCTCACTAGTCCTCATGGCTTTCCTTCGCTTTCCCAAATGTTTGCACAGATGTATGGCTTCACGTTCTCTTCCCAGGTACCCTTCTTTGAGACCAGTGCAAGCCCTTTCTTTTCCCCATAATTGTACCATCGTTGTTCAAATACAACAATGAACAAAGCAAAGAGAATAGGTTGCTTCTTTCATCCTCTGTAGGGCCAGCAATAAGGAAGGAACAAGTGGGCGGAGAATGTGCCAGGTGTGATAGCCAGGCAGAAGTGAATCTGTCACAAGAAAGTGCTGCTCCGAAAGGCTCGAGATGACTTTCGACCAAAGCTAGCATTCAAACATAAATGGAGGCTGCATTTATGAACTGTGAGTGGATAACTTCATTGTTCCTTGGATTAAGAAGTGGCGGGTGGTACATACTGGTGAGAAAGTAAAGGAGAAAGTGATCTCTTCTTAGTAAGCTAAACATACAAGACATCAGGGTTCCATACTTGGTTTCTTGATGAGCCAAATGATGATAAACCTGCAAGAAACAGAATGGAATGGAACGGAACGGAAAGGAAAGGAAAGAGCGGTGGGTTGCTACCAGTACGGTATGGTTCTACGAACTGGTAGTGGCGGGAGGCTCCGCCCACCTGCCCTGGATGATTCTGCGCATGCGCAGAAGCTTCTGCGCATGTGCAGAAGTGTCGCACGCACAAGCGCATGTCTGAACTGGTAGCGATGGGATTTAGAACCCATCACGGAAAGGAAAGGAAAGGGAAAAGAAAGAAAAGAAAAAAAGAAAGAAAAAAGAAAAGAGATAGATGACAGGCAGACAGACAGGCAGGCAGACAGACAGACAGACAGACAGACAGACAGGCAGAGATAGATAGATAGATAGATAGATAGATAGATAGATAGATAGATAGATAGATAGATAGATAGATAGATAGATAGATAGATAGATAGATAGATAGATAATAGAGAGAGAGAGAGAGAGAGAGAGTTGCTAGAGAGGGGGAGAGAGAGAGAGTTGAGAGTTGAGAGTTGGTGTGTCTGGTGGTATGCTTTATTAAAGACTTGGCTGAAGAAGAACTTAGGTCTGCCCCTCTTTGTGCACCAGCTGATAAGCTTTCCATCAGGCGCCAGGGGTTGTACAGATTCCCTTGTGATGTGGCCTAAAGGCCACCAGAATGTAAACTGAACCAGAGGACTGTGGAATGTTATGGTGTTACATTCAAATGAAGGTCTTCTTTAGATGAAACGATAGAAGTGAGCTTGACTTTCCACTTCACCCCCAACAGACTGAATCTGATGGAAAATGCTTGAGGAAATTAAGAACAAGCCTAATGAATACCAGACTGGGTTCTAAAGAGGTTTATTTTAACCTGTCTATGTGAAAAATGAAATTCAGTTTAGTTAAAGCTTCGTAGTTGGAGTCTAAAGAGGGGAGAATACAGAGGATCAGGATGGAATGCTGGTTTTCCTATCTTGCTGAAAATATTTATTTATTTATTTATTTAATTTATTTATTTACATTTCTATGCCGTCCAACTCCTGGAGGACTCTGGGCGGCTCACAACAGAAAGAAACATATAAAATTTTAAAATTTAAAAACAGATTTAAAATACATTAAAATTACAATCCTCCACCATTCATGGGCCGACCTCATCTGTCATCACCGGAGGTCAGTGGCCCCAGGCCTGTCAGAAAAGCCAGGTCTTGATGGCTTTACGGAAGGCCAATAAGGTGGGGGTAGTATGGATCTCGGGGGGTAGCTGGTTCCAGAGAGCTGGGGCCGCCACAGAGAAGGCCCTCCCCCGAGGGCCCGCCAGCCGACATTATTTAGCTGACGGGACCTGGAGGAGATCGACCCTGTGGGCTCTCATCGGTCATTGGGAGGTATGTGGTAGCAGGCGGTCTCGCAGATACTCTGGCCCTGAGCCAAGTAGGGCTTTAAAGGTAATGACCAATACCTTGAATTGTGTCCGGAGACCAATGGGAAGCCAGAGCAGCACGCGGAGGATTGGTGTAATGTGGGTGTATCTAGGAACACCCACAACTGCTCGTGCGGCTGCATTCTGGATCAGCTGCAGTCTCCGAACAGTCTTCAGGGGTAGCCCCATGTAGAGCACATTGCAATAGTCAAGCCATGAGAAGAAAAAATAATCTTACATCCCCCAAAAATACAATTAATATTGCATTCGGATCCTGGCAAAGGGAAGTTAGGTGAATTTCACTAAGCAAGTGAGCAAGCAAGCAAGCAAATAGTAAGTAAGTTTGAAACAAATGGCTCAAGTAATTAAACTAGAAAAAATATCATATTGCTTCCCACCTCACCACCCCTATGCAGATTTTGCTTTTATAATCTTACATTTGAAACATTTAAATTGGGAATAGAGCCATTCTGAGAGATACATTAGAGTCCACAAACCATATTTGGGCTGCAAAATTCTAGATGACCATTAGGTGGCAGCAAACAGCAATTGAACTCTTTTGTCTTTTGCTGCCATTTAATGGACATCTGAAGTTTTGCAGTCCATCTATAGAAGGTCCTAATAAGGATTTGGTTTTGTGCCCTTACTTCCAGTAGGAGAGTGTGGATTGAGCACTATTGTGCTGGCAAAAGGATTGACCTGCCTTTTCTCAGCTATTCCACTTCAAACACAAATTATGTTAAGATTCTATGTCTTTATGCTTCAATATAACATATAGATAGACCCTGGAGTTATCCATGTAGTTCACCACATGAGGTGACACAATATGAGCCGAGGTGGCGCAGTGGTTAGAGTGCAGCACTGCAGGCCACTTTAGCTGACTGTGATCCGCAGGTCAGCGGTTCAAATCTCACCTGCTCAAGGTTGACTCAGCCTTCCATCCTTCTGAGGTGGGTAAAATGAGGACCCAGATTGTTGGGGGCAATATGCTGAACTCTGTAAACCGCTTAAAGAGGGCTGTAAAGCACTATGAAGCGGTATATAAGTCTAAGTGCTATTGCTATCCCTGTTGGCATTTCAAATCAGTAAAATATACCATATATGTGCTGCCAAAACCAGATCATTTTTAGATGGCAGTCAGGGTTTTCTGTACCTGCAAGACATTTATATAGCAAAGGAGTGACTCCATTTCAATCCAAATGATCCCCCTTCAAATTTGAAAAAAAGACATTTATTTTGGAAGTGTTCGATGAAATGCAAAGTTTGACCTTTGCTTTATTTTCCCCAATAAGCACCATTTTTACTTTATTATTTTATTTCATATGCAGTATTTTAGATGGCTTTCATAAGCGTGCAATCAATCAGCCTCTTTGGGTGGGGAATGTACTCAGTGACTGCTTGTCTGTGTTGGAAGGATGCACAAAGTTACAGAGGCAGGCTGCTTTGCAGTTCTCTGGAAGTGGGTTGGGCCAGGTGGCTTTGAAAATGCAAGAACTAACTTATTCCAGGCTGTTGCCAACAACATTTTTTGCCTCTGTGGAAAACCCACAGACTAGGCAAAATGTTGCCGGCTCAGGGCCAACAGCTGGAACAACAGCATGTATTGGTATTGCTGCTTTCCAACCGGAAGAGAATCAGCCATCCAGAACGTGGCCTTTTGACTCTCTCACACCCAACGAAGGAGGAAGAAGTAGAGATTGCCCCAGCTTGCTTGCTAATACCATTCAGTTGACATTTCTATCATCAATCCTATGTAGATGACACATGTTTTCCAGGTTGTAGTGACGACTCACCTGCCCAGGGCTATTACATGCTGAATTCCCCAAAGTTTAACAAAGGTGAGCTTTGCTGTGTGCGCTTTGCACATTGGATCTCTGAAACTTATAGTTACGAACAAGAATTGGTTTTAAACTCTATATGTGTATCTGATAGCCAGCTACTGAAAAATTACGCTCCTGCTGTAAGAACTGCATTGACTAGTGGTGTATGTTTCCATGTGCAATTCAAGGTGCTGGTCATCACCTATGAAGTCCCATGTGGCTGAGGCCTGAATATATATGAGGCCATTTTTTTTTTGCAGAACTAAGTTGTGCTAACTGTATGTGAAACTACTGGTATAATATTTTCCCAACCAGGTGCCAGATAGGTTAGATCCGTGGCCAGGCTAATTTGAGAGAATGTCTAACTCATGGGATGACTAGGTGGCTCAGTGGCTAAGACACTGAGCTTGTTGATCAGAAAGGTCGGCACTTCTGCGGTTCGAATCAGGGGTGAAATCCTCCCGGTTCGCCCTGGCCCGTCCTTCGGCGTATAGCCGATGGAACTGGTGGCGGTCGCGGCGCAGAGCTTCTCCCGCCCGCTTTCCTGGCCCGGCTGAACGCCGCCATTTGGGTTATTTTTCCCTCTGTGCATGCGCGCGCATGCACAGAGGGAAAAATAACCCGAATGATTGTGGTCAGCCGGGCCGGGAAAGCGGTGATTGTGTTCAGCCGGGCCGGGAAAGCGGGCAGGAGAAGCTCCGCGCCGCGACCGCCGCCAGTTCCATCGTCTATACACCGAAGGACTGGCCCGGGCGAACCGGGAGGATTTTACCTCTGGTTCAAATCCCTAGTAAAGGTCTCCTGTGTGAGCAGGGGTTTGGACTAGATGACCTCCAAGGTATCTTCCAACTCTGTTACTGTTACTGATGACAATAACATGATCTCTCTCTCTCTCTCTCTCTCTCTCTCTCTCTCTCTCTCTCTCTCTCTCTCTCTCTCTCTCTCTCTCTCTCTCTCTCTCTCTCTCTCTCTCTCTCCCTCTCCCTCTCCCTCTCCCTCTCCCTCTCCCTCTCCCTCTCCCTCTCCCTCTCCCTCTCTCCCCCCCACCCCCCAGAGAAGGCCAACCCAATAATGCCAATCATATACATACAATGCCCCCCCCCCAAATGGATGTAGGTTACCGTATTTCATTGTCTGTCTTCACTTTTCATATAGATTGTGTTGTTTAAGTTAAATCATAGTAGTCAGTTACATGCTATCTCTTGCATTTGACTCTAGGACGCTGAGTCTGCTTTGAGACAAGATTTTGGTTGTGCAATCCTCTTGCTTAATTTATGGAATGCTGCTTTATCATCCCCCAATTATGCCTCTCACATGTTTTCCCACTCCTTCCCCCTCCCTCATCTTTTTTATCCAAAAAAGGAGACAGATGAGGCCTTGATTAGGAAGGCTGGAAGCTTACTAATGGAAGACATGTTTTGGAAGCCTTCCATTTCAGAAAACTCCTTTTGATTGGAACTTGCTTCTCAGAGGACTCCTCCACATCTGCACTATACGAGGAATTCTTGGGGTCACTAATAAGTCAAGGCAGAGCATTAGCCAAACTCTTGATCTTGTCATCATCCTATAATGGCACCAAGTTCATCTGATCATATTACCCAGTACACATGCATTCTCTTCCTCACAACCAGAGCCAGAATCAGAATCCAAATAGAGCTGGAAGGGACCTTGGAGGTCTTCTAGTCCAGCCTCTTGCTCAAGCAGGAGATCCTATATCATTTCAGACAAGTGACTGTCCCAACCCCCAAGAAAGGTTGTTTGCAATTATTGCTCTCTTGGAAGAACACCAGGCTCCCTTGGAATATGGTTTGAGAACCACTAGATCAAGGATGTTATGTCTTGGTATTTGAATCTTAGCAGGATGTTTCCAAACAGGTCCGCTCTTCTGAGCGGGAGAACATTTGAATCTGATTGGCCCTTGCAACCCAGGGTTCCCTATTTAAGCAAGAGCCGACCGCAGTATCTTTGCTGGAGTTTCACTGTACTTAATAAAGAGCTGTTGTCACTACGTCGGTCTCCTGACTCTTCAGTACGAGAACCTAACAAAGGGTGTCAAACTCGCAATGACATATTGTCAGCACGTGATGTATCGCAACTCCCCCCCCCTTCGCTAAACCAGGAGTGGGCGTGGCCAGCGTGTGACGCATCCGGCCCGCGAGCCGTGAGTTTGACACCCCTGCACTAGATTGCAAATGTTGTAAATGTTATAACAAGCTCCTCATGATGACTGTATTATTAATTATCATTCAATTCTAATTTAATATGTTTGGATAGATTTTCGGGAGCAGTTATCCCTAACCTTGGTTCAGTGTAGTCTTTAATTCATTGTCTTCTACCAGTTACTACTGTAGTCACTAACAAATCTGAGTGATTATGCAGCTATTGATAAGTACACAGTTTATTTTCCAACCTGCATTCCTGTAGAGGCTTGCAATCAGTTAGAGATTCTTCATTTTTTTTAAAAAAAAGTGAAATGGCAGCATAAATGGAAAGGAAGTGTAAGGAATATCCTTCTGGGTTCAGTTCCAAGTGGGGAAAAAGACACTGGATTCATGAAAGTTGCTTGGAAAGAAGGTGGACAGGAGCACATGGCATAAGCCCCTGTACAGAAAAGGTAGATTACATGCTTCCAGGTGTGGGTGAAGAGAAAAAAAAAGAGAGAGATGCTGAGTCCCTTGGTTTTATAATCTCTGTTGGGCCCCACCTCTTAGTTTCCTGTTCCTGTGTATATAATGCACTGATTGGTGGTCAGGCTCCCAGGAGGCCATGCAGTGGCAACTCTATAGGCTTTTGTCTGTCCCAGGCTTGGCTGAATGAAAGGGTCTTGGGCAAATCCTATTATGGTTAGAAGACCGCTTCAGGCTAGGTGGGAGGAATGTGGCAAGGCTGGGGGCAGGGAGCTGCAGGAAGCTGCTTTGTATTTAAAACCTGTTTCTCTTTTCCTCATTCAGATAAACATATTCTTTCCTTTTTCAATATTTCCTAGGATATTTCATTTTTCTAGGAGGGGGTGGGTACTAACTTCCTATAGAAGCAAAACATGATTCACAAGATTCCAGTGCTGGAAAGAATTTAGAGACCAGGTAATTAACATAAGATGGATCATAGTTGGAGCAGGAAAATACAAAAAGGAGATCCATCTTCTTTGACGATGGCAAGGTCTTTGATAGCATAAATCATGTCAGAATATGGGTGTGTTATTAATAGTTTTGGTGTATTGTTAATAGTTTTATCACAACAAGGTTATTCTCCAGAGAAACTTCTACCTGAATTTGGAGAAAAATCTTCAGATAAGGGGAGGGAATGACTCTAGGATGCATATTACCCTCATATTTAAGTAATTTAAAATAGGAAACTATTATTAAAATGCCAGGATTGGAACAGAATCAAACCTGGATGTCAATACATTAATAGTTGCAAATATACAGAAGATAGTCACAATCAAAGTAGAGAAAATATAATACCCATTATGAAAATAAAAATGGCAAGTGAAATATCCATGTCCATGTTAATGTTAATTCTAAGGAAGAAGGCAATGCCAAATTTGGACAAGTTAACAAAGATAGTTCAGCAGCAACAAAGAATACAGCAATTAAAGCAATGGTATTTCCTTACTAAAATATGGCTATGGAATCTGGACACTGGAAAAAAACAAGAGAAATAAGATAGAGAGCATTAAATTATGGCTCCATGTTACTAAACGTACTATGAACTGTAGCAAGAACCAACTAATCAGTGCTGGGCTCAATAAATTCTGACATTAGGCAATGATTTTTTTTTTAACAATTTTATTAAAAATTATAATATGCAAGTAAAGCTACAGAATAAAGAAATTCATTTTAAAAAGAAAAAGGGAAAAAAGAGAAAAAGAGAAAAGAGAAAAAGATAAAAAGATAAAAAAGAGAAAAGAGAAAAGAAAAGATTAATTAACATTAAACTATTTTTTAAAGTAAAACCAAACTTTTTTTTCCATTCCTTATCTCATCCCAATTAGACAATGATCATTTTGAGAGATGTAGTGAGTTTGCACTTGAAAAAAATATAACTTTGCTCAGCCACGACAAGAGAAGTAAAAAAATGAGATTAGGTGGGTAGATGTGATCAAAGAAATTACTCTAATATCTCGGAAGTGCAAAGTGCTGTTATTATAACCAGCTCAATATGACAAGCATTTCCCTCTATAGTCATCAGTGCTCAAACCTGACTCAGTGGTACCTACATTAATTAATTTAATTTAATTTAATTTAATTTAATTTAATTTAATGGATTTGTATGCCGCCCAACTCCCTAGGGACTCTGGGCGGCTCACAACATATTCGGATCCATTTTGACAATACAGTGCAATAAAATACAATAGTTAAAAAACATATAACATATAAAAATTAAAAGAGTATCGTCACGCTTTCACCCCGCCTGCCGGAAGAGCCAAGTTTTTATTGCTTTCTGGAAGGCCAGCAGGGTGGGGATAGTCCTGATCTCCAGGGGGAGCTGGTTCCACAGGGAGGGAGCTCCCACAGAGAAGGCCCTCCCCCTCGGCCCCGCCAACCGACATTGTTTAGTCGACGGGACCTGGAGGAGGCCGACTCTGTGGGCCCTGACCGGTCGTAGGGAGGTATGCGGCAGGATGCGGTCCCGAAGGTAACCTGGCCCTGAGCCATGTAGGGCTTTAAAGGTAACGACCAACACCTTGAATTGGATCCGGAGACTAATGGGCAACCAATGCAGCTGGCGGAGAATTGGTGTTACGTGGGTGCATCTAGGAGCACCCACCACAGCTCGCGCAGCTGCATTTTGCACCAGTTGCAGTCGCCGGACACTCTTCAAGGGTAGCCCCATGTAGAGCGCATTGCAGTAATCCAGCCGTGAGGTGATGAGGGCATGAGTGACTGTGAGAAGTGCCTCCCTCTCCAAGTAGGGTCGCAATTGGTGCACAAGACGTACTTGTGCAAAGGTCCCCCTAGCCACAGCTGAAAGATGTTGTTCCAATTTAAGCTGTGGATCTAGGAGGACACCCAAATTGCGGACCCGTTCTGAGGGAGCTAATTTCTCTCCCCCAAGAACCAAGGAGGGACAGTTGGTCACGTCCTTAGGAGGCAGTATCCATAACCACTCAGTCTTGTCAGGGTTAAGTTTTAGCCGGTTCTTCCCCATCCAGACCCTAACATCATCCAGGCAGCGGCCCATTACGTCTACGGCTTCCCCGAATTGAGACGGGGTGGAGATGTACAACTGGGTATCATCAGCATATTGCTGATACCTCACCCCGTGTCGTCGGATGATCTCACCCAGTGGCTTCATGTAGATGTTAAATAGGATGGGCGAGAGGACCGAGCCCTGAGGCACCCCACATAGTAGGGGCCTAGGGCTCGACCTCTGCCCCCCTGTCAGCACCGACTGCGTCCTGTCAGAGAGGAAGGAGGAGAACCACTGCAAAACAGTGCCGCCCACCCCCACCTCTCCGAGACGACGCAGAAGGATACCATGGTCAATGGTATCGAAGGCCGCTGAGAGGTCAAGTAGCACCAGGATAGAGGAATGACCTCCATCCCGGGCTCGCCAGAGATCATCCATCAGGGTGACCAAAGCCGTTTCCGTACTGTAGCCGCGCCTGAAACCTGATTGAAAGGGATCCAGAAAATCCGTGTCATCCAACAGCCGTAGGAGCTGGAGCGCCACCACTTTCTCAACAACCTTCCCCGCGAAGGGAAGGTTGGAGACTGGACGGAAGTTCTTTAAATCCGCCGGGTCCAGGGAAGGCTTCTTGAGGAGGGGTCTCACCACCGCAGCTTTTAAGGGCTGTGGGACGGACCCCTCTCTCAAGGAAGCGTTGACCAACGCCTGGAGCCAGCCGCGTGACACCTCCCTGGTGGCCGAAACCAGCCAGGAGGGGCACGGGTCCAATAAACAGGTGGCAGAGCTCATCGCTCCTATGGCCTTGTCTACATCCTCAGGAGTCACCGGTTCAAACCTGTCCCAGATAACCGGACTAAGACCTGCCCCGGTCATCTCGGCCTGTACTGCCCAATCGGAGTCCAGGTCTGTCCGAATCTGAATGACTTTATCCGCCAGAAACCGAGAAAATTCCTCAGCTCTGCCCTGCAAGGGATCTCCGCCTTCCTCCTTAGCCAGAAGGGTGCGGGTCACCTTAAACAGGGCGGCTGGGCGGGAGTCAGCGGACGCAATAAGAGCGGAAAAATGCGAACATTTTGCCGCCCGTATCACCACTAAGTAAGACTTAATGAAAGTTCTTAAAAGTGTCCGGTCAGATTCAGCTTTACTAGATCTCCATCGTCGCTCTAGACGTCTCTTGTGGCGTTTCATCTCCCGGAGTTCCTCGGTAAACCAAGGAGCCCTCCTGGATCCACTTCCACGGAGAGGTCGCAAAGGCGCAATCCGATCCAGAGCCCCCGTTGCTGCCTGATTCCAGGCTGCGACCAGAGACTCGGATGAACTGTGTACCAGGGATTCAGGTATTTCCCCAAGTTCCCTCTGGAATCCGTCCGGTTCCATTAGGCGCCTGGGGCGGAACCATTTAGTCGGTCCCGCCTCCTTGCGGTGGAGGAGTGGTGCCATAAAATCCAACCTCAGAAGGAAATGATCTGACCACGACAAGGGTACTGTGACTAAACCCCTCAGCCTCAGATCATCTCTCCACTGCCCCGAGAGAAACACAAGGTCAAGTGTGTGACCACCCTCATGAGTCGGACCCTGAACTACTTGGGTCAGGTCCATGGTTGTCATGGAAGCCATGAACTCCTGGACTGCCCCTGAGGCTTCGCCGGGCGATGGCAGATTAAAGTCCCCCAGCACCATCAACCTGGGGAACTCAACCGCCAGCCCTGCAACCGCCTCGAGCAGAACAGGCAGGGCCTTTGCAACGCAGCTAGGAGGCAGGTACGTTAGCAAAAGGCCCACCTGGACCCCTAAGTCCAACTTCAGAAGGAGCGTCTCACACCCAACAATCTCTGGGGCAGGGCTCCTTCGAGGACACAGATTCTGGCGAGCTATAATAGCCACTCCTCCACCCCTTCCCTGGGGTCGCGGCTGATGCTGAACCGAGAACCCGTCCGGGCATATTTCCGAAAGGGGCACTCCCCCTTCCTGGCCCAGCCAGGTCTCGGTGATACACGCCAGGTCCACCCCCTCTTCCAGGATTAAATCCCGAATAAGGGGGGCCTTGTTGGTGATCGACCTGGCATTTAACAGCAGCAGCTTGAGCCCGGGGTCCTGACATCCCTGGTTACCAGGCACTCGGGTTGAGCTAGATGGAACCAGACCAGAGGGGCCAGAACAAGGAATCGCTTGCAAACAGCGAATTCTCGTTCCCCGAGAGCGGCCTACCCCTCTGCTCCCGCCATACCTGCCTCTCCCCGTTACGACCATAATGCTCTTACTCCCCGCCCCCCCAGAGATCCCCTCCCCCACCCCGCTGGTCCCCCACTCTCCCGGCAGGCCATACACACCATTCATACTGAGCCTGGGGGTGGGCCAAAACCCCCCTAATTCATGAAAGACAGATGCTAAAACATATGTCAGCTTTCACACTTGTCAATTTCTTCACAATTACAACACTATGTATGGAACTGAAGAACTAGTTTATGTAACCAACACAGAAGAAATAACCTTGTCACTGATGTGCATACCAGAGTAACACTTGTACAGTATCTGAAAACCATACCAGAATAACAATGACTCAGAAATTAAAAGGTTCCATTACTCTAACACAGGAGTCCTCAAACTTGGCAACTTTAAGACTTGTGGACTTCAACTCCCAGAATTCTCCAGCCAGCACAGCTGGCTGGAGAATTCTGGGAGTTGAAGTCCACGAGTCTTAAAGTTGCCAAGTTTGAAGACCTCTGCTCTAATATAAGCAATATTTTTCTGTAAGATGCCTTAGATGCAATTTCTGAACAAAGCCTCTATTCTGCTTATATACCGGTAGTTAATCCTCAATTTACAAGTTAATTTCCGTTGCTAAGTGAGGCAGTTGCTAAATGAGATGCAATTTTATGACCTTTTTTTGCTACATTTGTTAAGTGAATCACTGCAGTTGTTAAGTGAATTACATGGCTGCTAAGCAAATCCAGTTTCCCCTATTGTTTTGTTTTTTGGAAGCCAGCTGGGAAGGAGACAAAATCACATGACCCTGGGAGGCTGCAACCCTCATATATACATGCTGCTTACCAAGCATTTGAATGTTAGTCATTATTTATTTATTTATTATTTATTTTGTGAGACTTATATACCGCCTCACAGTGCATGCACTCTCTAAGCGGTTTACACCAGTAAGCAATGTATATTTATATTGCCCCCAACAATCTGGGTCCTCATTTTACCTACCTCAGAAGGATGGAAGGCTGAGTCAACCTTGAGCCGGTGAGATTTGAACCGCTGACCTGCAGATCAGTGTCAGCTAAAATGGCCTGCAGTACCTGCCTCTAACCGCTGCGCCACCTCGGCTCTTGTAATGTAATCATGTAATCCTGGGGATGCTGCGATGGTCATAAGTGCAAGGATTGGCTGTCAGCCATTTTTTTCAGTGCCGTATCATCGAATGGTCACTAAAAGAATAGTGGTAACTTAAGGGCTACCTGTAGAATAGCGAAATTAATTTAGCCCAAAATGTATGACTTTGATTGCCTTGGGATCGTTATTCTGAGTTTGGTTTCCTACTCAGATGAAGCATTTACCTGTTTTAAAAGCACTATCAAAATATTCGGCAGACTTTTGGAACCTGAATCCAATGTATCCCTTCTGGACATTTTTTTAATAAATCTATAACTAATTGAACTCTTCCCTTCAGTCTTAATGTTATCATTTAAAAATCCATTGATACAGTGAGTGTCCTGCCTGGGGCTCCCTGTTGGAGGTCTAATGCTATCAATAGAATTCAAGTCCTAGATCAGTGATGGCGAACCTTTTTTTCCTCGGGTGCCGAACGTGCATGCGGTGTGCTATTGCACATGCGCGAGTGCCAACACCCATAATTCACTGCCTGGGAAGGGCAAAAACGGCCTCCCCCGCCCCCCCAGAGGCCCTCTGGAGGCCGGTAATGGATCATTTCCCAACTTCTGATGGGCCCGGTAGGCCCATTTTTCGCCCTCCCTAGGCTCCAGAGGCTTCCCTGGAGCATGGGGAGGGCAAATACGCCCTCCCTCGTCCCCCCGGAGGCCCTCCAGAAGCCGAAAACACCCTCCCAGAGCCTCCGTGCAAGCCAAAAATCAGCTGGCTGGCACGCACATGCGCACTGGAGCTGAGCTAGGCAATGGCTCGCGTGCCGGCAGATATGGCTCCGCGTGCCACCTGTGGCACGCGTGCCATAGGTTCGCCATCACTGTCCTAGATATTCCGTTTTTTTTCTTCTGTAATGTTTTGTTTCTAGGGGAAGGGCAAAACCAAGAAGATTGGAAATGGAAGATAACGTCTTCTGAATTCATAACGATTCTATGAGTAGGTACAGATGACCACTGTAGCTTTGGGTATAAAGCTATCTTGTCCCTGGTTTATCTATTAATTAAATGAGTTAAAGCATTTGTACCACTAATATCCCCATGAAATACTACAGGTAGTCCTCAACTTACAACAGTTGAGTTACTGACTGTTCAAAGTTACAGCGGCACTGAAAAAAAAAGACTTATGACCAGTTTTCACACTTATGGCCGTTGCGGCACCCCATGGTCACATGATTTACGTTCAGATGCTTGATAACTGGTTCACATTTATGACGGTTGCAGTGTCCAAAAGGGGTCATGTGACCATATTTTGAGACCTTCTGACAAGCAAAGCAAATGGAGAAGCCAGATTCACTTAACAATATGTTATTAATTTAACAACTACAGTGATTCACTTAAAGAGTATGGCAAGAAAAGTCGACAAAACTCACTTAACAAATTTCTCACTTAGCAACAAAAATTCTGGGCTCACTTGTGGTCGTACATCGAGGACTACCTGTATATGTAAACAAGGGATCCCAAGCTTTTTAAACTTTTAAAAACCTCCACCTCCCCTCCCTCTTCCATTTCTCCAATCTTCAGTACCAGTTCAAAGAGTTTGGTTTTGTGAACAAAATGGAGAAGGGCAGCAGCCATCTACCACACCCACGTCCACACACTCTTTAATGCCTTGCCTGCCTCCTCAGGTTCTTTTAAGTGCTTTTCATTTACAAGAATGACTTCTTTACCATGGTGGTGCAGTGGTTAGAATGCAGTATTGCAAGCTAAGTCTGCTGACTGCCAACTGCCAGCAATTCGGCAGTTCGATTCTGACCGGCTCAAGGTTGACTCAGCCTTCCATCCTTCCGAAGTCGGTAAGATGAGGACCCAGATTGTTGGGGGGCAATATGCTAACTCTGTAAAACGCTTAGAGAGGTCCGTAAAGCACTGTGAAGCGATATATAAGTCTAACTGCTATTGCTATTGCTACCTTTGTCCTGGCTGGTCCTGTTTTGAGGGTGACAGGCTAGATCACTAGATGTGCAGGGATCAGGATTCCTACTTGCTTTGCCTTATTGGACTGTCTCTGCATTTGGTTGGGATCAGAGGAGAAACTGGGAGGACTATACAAACATTTCCTGATCCTGGAAAGGAAATGGATATTAAATAGTGCCTTTGGGAGGCCAATGGGAGCCGAAGGACAGATTTGTGTTCATTTTGGCAAACCTTTTGCCTCCCTGTAACAGAAGGGCCTTGTGTGCTTCACGCAGGGGTGGACAGAAGGGAAGGAGACATCTGGCATTAATGGAGTCAAAGAAATGGCTATTCTCTGGCTGAGAACACCACAGAGTAGAGGTGCAAGGAAAAATAAACATTCCAAAGAGAACAGTTTTCCATCATATGCGAGATCTATGCATAGGGGGTGTATTTTCTTTGGAAGGTTAGCTATATAAACACGGTGGCTCTAAGGGGAAGCTTCTGCTAGGTGAAAGGACTCAAGTGGGGCCACGTGAATTAATCCAGAATAATAGGACAAGACCCTACATACACACAAAAACAGGACTGATGGAAAGTTTTAAAGGTTTCTGGACCACAGGGATCCCCCTCCCCCCTCCCCCCACTCCAACTTTGAAACCTAGTGTGTTATTCTTGGCATTTTTCTCAGTTTAAGCCCACTCTTTTCAAACTACCACGGGTAAGCCTCCAACTTGGGAGCAATGTTTGGACTCTGTGCAATAATGGGTTCTGAATTAGTTTGCTACTGGTCCACGTGTGTGCACGTGATGCTTCTGCGCATGCTTCTGCGCATGCTTCTGCGCAGAAGCATCCTGGGTGGGTGGGCGGAGCCTCTCACCGCTGGCACTACCGGTTCTAAGAACCGGTCCGAACTGGGAGCAACCCACCACTGACTCTGTCTCTAAAGCTTGCTGGAACTTCAGTTGGTCTATCACACTTTTAATATCTCGGTTATAAAACTGGGTTAATTTTCAAGGTTCCATAACTAGTAAATTCCCAAGCTAAAAACAATTGTCTTGGTCTGTTCTCCATCTGCCATGGACTTTGGGGTTGCTCAATCTGAGCCAGGGCCAATCACGTGTTGAAGCAAAGCAACAATTTCTATCCTTTACTCAATTAAATAAAGGTATACAATATTCAAAGCTAGCCAAATGATTTTGGAACAGGGGACACAACATTCTACAAAAACCCAAGAGCAAAAAAATGGGAAAAACCGGGACCAGACGGATAACCAGCAGAACTATATAAATCATGTCAAGATATGTTAAGCAATATAATGTTGGAATTATTTAATGAACTTTCAGTGAAGGCAAAGATTCCAGATTCATGGACAGAGGTATATGTTACACTCATACCTAAAGAAGATACTGTTGTGGCCCGCCAGCAGCCCGTGCAGCTGGTAGCTGATGCCAGCAGTGAAGAGGCTGATGTGGTGATGCACTAGCAGCCTGTGCAGCTGGCACCCAAGTCGGACAGCGAGGAGGCTGGAGAGGACTTGGTGCCAGAGCTGGAGATTCAGCCAGGGCCTTCAGAACCTCCAGAAGCTCCCATCAGTGATGAGGAAGAAGAAGAGGAGCCTATTCTCAATGCACAGGCACGCAGAGCTGCCAAAAGGCAGGAATGGTTCCTCAGGAGGAGGTCTCCTCGGGAGTAAGGCTTGGGGCTAATTGGCCACTACCCTAGCCTATTTAAGGGATCACAACAAAGGAAGCAATTTGCAGGAAACAATGTTCATATTCCTTCGTGTCTTGACTCTGATCGGCTCTTGTTCTCTCTCTTGGCATTTTTCCTGCAAAGTGCTTCTGGGCATTTTGCCAGCCACCGTAAGCTTGCTGATATCTACAAGACTGTTTACTCAGCCTTGAGTTATTTCGTGGACTTGTACTGGCTGTTAATGAAGTTGAATTAACAGCCGGTGTTCAGAAAAGACTGCTTTAAACTATATTTGTGTTTGATGACTACTAAGAAAGCTCATTAGTAGTCCTTAATTAGTAAAGTAAGATTTGTACAGACTTTGTGTGTGCTGCGTTCCTTGTGGTCCGTAGCTGGGGCAGAACAGATACAGACTTACAACAAGTCAAAAATTATAGACCGATTTCATTGTTGAATGTGGATTATAAATTTTTTGCTTCAATAATGGCGAATAGATTAAAAAGGCTATTAAATGAATTCATTCATATGGATCAAAATGGGTTTTAACTAAGAGACAAATTAGAGACAATATGAGGATAATTTTGAATACTTTGGAATATTATGAGGTACATTCAGAAAAACAAATGGCGATTATGTTTTTAGATGCACAAAAAGCGTTTGACAACATGAATTGGTAATTTATGATAGAACAATTGCAGATGATGGATTTTGGAGAAAGATTTACAAATATGATAAAAACAATTTATAACAAGCAATCGGCAAAAATAATGATAAACGGAGAGATGATAGAAAAAATTAAAATAATGAAAGGTGTTAGGTCTCTGACCATAACTAATATTGGATAGAACAATATATGTCTAGCTTTTAACAGCTATAAGTCTGTTTAGCTTAGGTGTTGCAGACTGCCACAAGAGGGAGCTAGAGTTCACAGCTTATTTCTATGGGAGTCCCTCTCTGTTTGTCTTTGGTCTCTACTACTTAGTGTAGTCTCTGCTTCTCATTAGAGCAAGGCCTAGAGTATGTATGCTCTGCATTTCTCTCTGTGTTGTAGTTATGTATTATAGCTAAAATGTACTTGTACTGGATAATACTTGGATTGTCATTATGACTATTAAGTGTATGACTTTGGACTGTTTATAGGAAAATGCTATTTCTTAAAGTAAACGTTTAATTCAAGTTAGTGTATCTGTGTGTGGCTGAGTACTTATTCACAACTGATCTCAATCTAAACGTTTCTGTATGCACAACCTTGGTAACACAAGGAATACTCTGCTAATATCTTAACACTGGTTATGGGCCCAGAGAGATATTGAGAGTTAGTGTGAATATTCAGTTTCATACTCAGACAGCTAACTTGTGGTTTACTGTTAAATTAACAATGGCACAAGAACAGTCAACTAGCTTATCCCTGATAACCAGGTTAGATGGAACTAACTATGTTTCCTGGTCTATGAAGTGCAGCTTACTTTTGCGTAAAGAAGGATTATGGACTGTGGTTAATAATCCACCTGATATAACAGCTTGGGATCCAACAAATGATGAAGATAAGAAGAAAATAGCTGACTTTAACCGGGATAATGAAAAGGCTCTTAGTATTATTGGACTGACACTGAGTGATCAGCAACTGATCCATATTCATGGTGAAGATTCTGCTGCCAAGTGTTGGAGTACCTTAAAGAGACTTTATGTTCGAGATAGTGTTGGTGCGCACATACATCTTACACGTAAACTGTTCAGAGCACGTTTGTTAAAAGGTGGTGACATGTTAGCTCATTTGGAGTTTATGAAGAGAACATTACAAGAGCTACATGAAAAGGAACTGATTTTCTCAGAGTTGCATCAAGTTTATATTATTCTTTCTTCTTTGGATGACTCTTATGATGATTATGTGTCTTCACTGGAAGTTTTGGCCAGAGATGAACTGACATTGACTGGCATAATAGGAAGACTGTTAGAAGAGTCTAGAAGAAGGCAAGATAGAAAACAACTGAGAGAGAAACCACCACAGGAAGAACAACGGTCTTCAACTGCCTATATTGTTAGGAAATGTTATTCTTGTGGGGCTAAGGGTCATATAGCCAGATTCTGTAAAAAGGGTAAAAAGCAGAATGCTAGTAATATGCAGAGAGCTTATAATGATGTTAGTGTAGCTATATCAAGTACAAATAAAACTGTATGCCATGATATCTGGATAATAGACAGTGGAGCATCTCAGTGTATAACTAAAAGTAAAGAGAGATTTGTTAATATGACTAAAAGTAACCAGCATGTATCATTAGCAAATGGCTGGAAATTGCGAGTATCTGGAGAAGGTAATGCATATTGTTCATGTATTAATGAAAGTTTACCAATGTTATATGTACCTAACCTTAAAAATAACTTACTATCTGTGAGAGAATTGGTAAAAGCAGGGTTTGTGGTAACTTTTCAGGGAGATAAATGTTTAATTGAAAAGCAAGGTAAAAGAGTTACTGCAAGATTGCATGATGGTTTATACATTATCCACGATAGTCCATTAAATAAGGCTAATTCAGTTTATGAAAATAGAAAGCCTCATGATGAATGTATTCATTTGCTCCATAGACGTATGGGACATTTAAATTTCAAAATTTTAAAGAAAACTGTTGAGTTATCTAATGGTATAAAATTAAAACCTTGTGCAAGATATTTAAATTGTAATGCTTGCAATCAGGAAAAGAGCAAGGTAATTCCTGCAAACAGGTTAAATGGATTTAAAACCAAGGAACCATTAGAGGTTGTATTTGCTGATCTCATTGGCCCTAAGAAACCCAGTTTAGGTGGAGCCTGTTATATATTGAGCATAGTTGATCATTTTTCTAGATATGGTTTCTGTTATCTGATGAAAACAAAAACAGAAACATATCAGCATTTTGTAAACTGGTTAAGGTTTGTTGAACGAAAAATGAAAAAGAAACTGGTTAGTTTAGTAACAGATAATGGTACTGAGTTTACCAATAAGAGATTTGAAGATATGCTAAAGAGAGCTGGTATTGAACATAAGCGTTCTGCTCCTTTTCGGCCACAACATAATGCGCATATTGAACGTAGAGGTCAGACATTACAGGCTATGTCTAGAACCATGATTTCAGATTCTGGTTTACCAGAGAGGCTCTGGGGTGAAGCTATAATGTGTGCTAACCATGTTTTGAACAATGTAGTGAATGCAACAACTGGTGAATTGCCATTTACCCGTTGGTATGGTAGGAAACCAAATCTTAGTTATTTGCATACATTTGGTGCACCAGCATGGGTGCATATTCCCACACAAGTAAGGCGAAAGGGACAACACAGAGCACGGAAATTATGTTTTGTAGGGTATGAATCTAATCATAGATCATTTAGATTCTGGGAGCCAGGTACTACTAGAGTATATTGTAGTGCAAGTGCTAAATTCCTTGAGCATGTTGGATGGAGTAAACTGGAACAGGAATACAAGGAACAAGATAGTATCGTTGTTGAGGATCCATTGTTTCCTGATGATTCTGATAAGAAAAGTACTGATGATAGGATAGTGAAAGAATCCTCAATAGAGGAACCATCTATGGATGATGTAGAAGATACTTCGATAGGGGAGGAAAAGGAAGAGGAAATTCCAACAACTTGTACTAAATTGCCTAGGAGGTCAACTAGGGAGAGACGTCCACCTGATAGATATCAGGCAAGTATTGTATGCCAGATTAATGTGGAACCGTCTAATTATAATGAACTTAAGCTGTATCCAACAAAGGAACAGGTAGCTTGGCAGGAAGCTATGAATAAGGAATTAAAATCTTTAAAGGATCTTGAGGTATATGAAGATGTAAGGTTACCACCAGGTGAGCGTGCAATAGGTTGCAGATGGGTGTATAAATTAAAGACTGGTGTGGATGGCACTGTTACCCATAAAGCAAGATTAGTTGCTCAGGGATTTGCTCAATCAGATAAGGATTATGATGAGGTATTTGCACCTAGTCTGAGAGCAAATACATTGAGAGGAGCATTAGTTTGGGCAGCTAAAAATAAATGCATAATTAATCATGTAGATGTCGAAACTGCATATCTACATGCACCATTACAACATACCATTTATATGAAAAAGCCATTAGGTTTAAAAGATGATAGAAAAAATGATTATTGGAAATTAAAGAAAAGTCTTTATGGTTTAAAGCAATCAGGTTATGAATGGAATAAATGCATTGTAAAAGAATTAGTTTCCATGGATTTTAAAGCTGGTATAGCTGATCCTTGTTTATTTAGGAGAGAGAAAGATGGTTTGATTTCTCTGTTGCTATTATTTACAGATGATATAGCGATTATAACAAAGACTGAACAAGAGGCAAATGATATTGTTTCTGAATTACAAAGAAAGTTCAAGATTAGAAATTTAGGAGAAATTAAACATTATTTGGGTCTTGATATAATGAAGACAAATAGAGGATTAAAAATTTCACAAGCTAAGAAGATTAGCCAATTGTTAAAAAGATATAACCTGGAGAATTGTAAAACTGCTAAGACACCAATGGATCAGGGGTTTACAAATAGTGATACTAAATGTCCTGTGTTTGATAAGGAGATATATCAGTCTCTAATTGGTAGTCTCTCATATTTGAGTAATTGGTCTAGGCCAGATATATCTTACAGCGTAAATCAACTGGCTAGATATAATGCTGAACCAAATGAAAGGCATTGGCAAGCAGCTAAACGAATACTTAGATATCTAAAGCACACAATACATTATTCTTTATATTTAGAACCGAGAAATGAATTAGTGTTATCTGCATATGCTGATGCAAGTTTTGCTACTGATGCAATGACTCGCAAATCAACATCAGGTATAGTGGTAATGTTGGGTAATGCTTTAATAGGGTGGAAATCTATTAGGCAACAACATATTAGTTTATCCACTATGGAAGCAGAATTCTCGAGTTTATCATTAATGTGTACAGAATTGGTATATTATAAACAATTGTTAAAGGATATAGGAATTACTGTACAGGAGCCATTTATTGTGTATGAAGACAATCAATCTGCCATTAGTATGGCTAATAGTTTAGCTGTGAAAACAAGGTCGAAACATACTGATTTGAGATATCTGAATGTTAGACAATGTGTTCAAAATAAAATGGTTAAGTTGGAATACTGCATGACTGAACAGAATATTGCAGATCATTTCACTAAAGCGCAAGGTGCAATTAAACACAAAGAGTGTTGTGAAAACTATGGTTTAAAGATGTAAGGTATTATATATTGATCTACCCAAAGGGGAGAATGTTAGGTCTCTGACCATAACTAATATTGGATAGAACAATATATGTCTAGCTTTTAACAGCTATAAGTCTGTTTAGCTTAGGTGTTGCAGACTGCCACAAGAGGGAGCTAGAGTTCACAGCTTATTTCTATGGGAGTCCCTCTCTGTTTGTCTTTGGTCTCTACTACTTAGTGTAGTGTCTGCTTCTCATTAGAGCAAGGCCTAGAGTATGTATGCTCTGCATTTCTCTCTGTGTTGTAGTTATGTATTATAGCTAAAATGTACTTGTACTGGATAATACTTGGATTGTCATTATGACTATTAAGTGTATGACTTTGGACTGTTTATAGGAAAATGCTATTTCTTAAAGTAAACGTTTAATTCAAGTTAGTGTATCTGTGTGTGGCTGAGTACTTATTCACAACTGATCTCAATCTAAACGTTTCTGTATGCACAACCTTGGTAACACAAGGAATACTCTGCTAATATCTTAACAAAAGGAACAAGGCAAGGGTGTCCTTTATCTCCTTTGCTATTTGTATTAACATTAGAAGTTTTGAACAGAAACATAAGAAGGAATGAAATAAAAGGAATGAAAATTAAGAGAGAAGAATATAAATTACAAGCCTTTGCAGTTGATTTAGTTTTTATCCTGGAGGAGCCTCAGATAACGGGCCCTAAACTATTAGAACAAATAGAAGAATATGGAGAGGTTGCAGGTTTAAAAATAAACAAGGAAAAAACAAAAATATTGGTCAAAAATATCACAGAAAAACAGAAAAGAGAATTGACGGAGAAATTAAATATTCAAATTGTGAAGAAAGTAAAATATTTAGGAATATATTTAACTTCAACATGTGTAACGATAAAGGAAGATAATTATTATAAATTAAAAAAACAAATTGAGGAAGACCTGGAGAAATGGAAAAATCTACAGCTATCATTGATGGGAAAGATTGTGATAATAAAGATGAACATATTACCAAGACTATTATTTTTATTTCAGATGATACCGATAAAACTAGAAAAGACATATTTTGATCATCTTGATAAAATAGTAAGGAAATTTGTATGGCAAGGAAAAAAAGCGAGAATAAACATAAAACTTCTACAAGATGTGAGACTACGAGGAGGATTTGGACTACCGAATTGGGAGCTATATTACCAAGCAGCAATGTTGACTTGGATGAGAGAATGGATTGAACTCAGAAATATAAGACTATTAACTTTGGAAGGTCATGATTTACAATTGGGATGGCATGCCTTTTTATGGTATGGCAGAAGTAAGATACACACTTACTTTCAAAGACATTATGTAAGGAATGCACTACTACAAGTATGGGAGAAGATTAGAGATAAACATTATTTGAAAATACCAGTATGGTTATCTACAATGAAAGCATTAATAAATCCAAATATTAGCAATATTAGTAACATTCTCAGATATAATGATGTTTTAACGGACAAGGGGGAATTGAAAGGGAAACAAGAAATAAAAGAACAGGGGATTGTTTTAGACTGGTGTACTTATATGCAAATACGAACAAGATATGAAAAAGATGTTGAACTATATGGTTTTTATTTAGAAAGGACAGAATTGGATAAGATACTCACAGGAATAGATGAATACATAATTAAAAAAACATATAATTATTTACTCAGTATTGAACTAGCAGAAGAACAGGTAAAAGAAACGATAGCTTGGGCAAAAAAATTTGGTCAATCAATTGAGTTAGATAAATGGCAGCCGTTATGAGAAAGGAATTACAAATTAACAATGTCCACAGCATATAAGGAAAATCAATATAAAATGTTTTATAGATGGCACATGTCACCTGAAAAACTGGCAAAAATGTTTAAAGATAAATCTGCAAAATGTTGGAAATGTCATCAGTTACCTGGATTGTATTATCATATGTGGTGGACATGCCCAGAAGCAAGAAATTTTTGAATAAAAATTAAAACATGGTTAGAAGAAATGACACAGCAATATATAGATTTATAACTGGAACTGTTCCTATTGGGTATCTTACCAGAGAAATTTAGTAAGGAAAATATATACTTGATTGTACATGTGATAACAGCAGCGAGGATAGTATTTGCGCAAAGATGGAAAGCAGAGAAAATGAATAGATTGACCTTGATACTTAAAGAGAGGAATCAGAATATTTTCAGATATAGAGGCAATTTTATAACTGGTTGGAGAAGAGATATGTATAGAGTAATATTGTAAAGAAAGAGGGGTGAAATGTTATAACAAATGAAATGATAAATACTAGAATATGAGAAATAATTGGGGAATAGGGAGAAGGTACAGAAGAAGCACGCAGATGATGCACTGATGGATTAATCATGTATTGTATGTTTGTCTATAAAAATAAAAAAATGTTATTAAAAAAAAAGAATTCCTTTCTATTCTCCATTGTAAAAATACTACAATAACAGAGTAAACAACTCTACCACTTGCTGTAGTCTTATAACAATGAAAGTCTGATGCCTGAGGCAGTCACCTCACTCTGTCTTATGAGAAACCAGCCCTGACGCAAGTCAGAAGTTCTCTTGTGAGATGTTCCTGTTTGAAGATTAAGGACCTATAAAATATAGGTTGCAGTGAACTCAAGAGAAACGTATGCACTTCGTTGTACTTTAGCAGGGGTCTCCAACCTTAGCAACTTTAAGACTTGTGGACTTCAACTCCCAGAGACACTAGAATTCGCAGTGAAACCCCAACCACTTGGCACTTGTCTTTTCTGTCTATTAACTATAAACTATTAGCTGGTCCATGCTTGCTCATAAGGGAGCAATCTTATCCTAGTTTTCTAGCACCAGTATCCTTGGGGGAGGGGAGGGGGGAAAGCAGCATAATAAAAAGCCCCACTCCAGGGGTGGGTTCCACTTACCTTCCCCACCGGTTCGCATCGCGATGTTTTGCGCATGCTCTCTCGCTCCGCTCTCGCGCGCATCCCCTCATGCAATTAGGCTTCTGTGCATGCTCAGGAGCTGGAATCAGCCCGAAACACAGCTGAGGAGCTGATCAGCTGTGCTTTGGGCGAAGAAATAAAGGTCAGTATTAACCCGGGGGTGGGCGGGAGGGCCCTTCTTCGAGCAGTTGAACGTAAAAAAAGATGGCGGCACACACGGACCAGCACAGGCCGATCCAGTAACGTGACATCACCAGCGGATCGCTAACAGTTTGGGCGATTCAGTCCGAACTGGGAGGAACCCACCCCTGCCCCACTCTGTTTGTCAGCATATTCTCCCACCCTCACCCTCCACCCCAAATAGAATGCAACATATTGATAGTTTTTCCTAGTGGTCCTGCATCCACCATCATTGCAAACTTCTGTGGCTTTCTGAACACATAATGCACCATTAGGTCTTTGAGCTTGTTTTCCTAATCATCCTAGCATATTGCTATGATAGGATCAGAGGTGGGTTCCTGCCGGTATGGTTAATAGCTGTTGTTTGGCGCAGAGCCGAAGACGCTGCTGCCGTTCGCGGCGCAGGGGCTTTCCCCGGGCGCTGCCGCCTCCCGCATGGATGCCTCCAATTGCGTTCTTTTGCCCTCTGCGCATGCGCAAAGCGTTCTGCATGTGCAGAGGGCAAAAGAACGCAATTGGTGGCGTCCATGCGGGCGGGGAAAGCGCCCGGGGAAAGCCCCCGCGCTGCAAACGGCAGCAGTGTCTTCGGCTCTGCGCCGAACAACAGCTATTAACCGTACCGGCAAAAACAGGCAGGAACCCACCTCTGGATAGGATCCAAGTATCTTGGATGGGTGGGTGGGTGGGTGGGGGAAAGCCAGCCAGAAATCTCTTTTGAGAAAAGAAGGGACCCCCTTCCAGTACCAGGCTGCAATATATTGCCAGTTCTGAAGTGACTTTTCTGCTTTGCCATATCATCTCTCTGGCCTGGTGTGATGTTATGTTAAAAAGATGCACAACTGTAAAGCCCTTTATGATGCCATGTATCATCATAGAAGTTATCGGTTACAAGTACGAGGATTTTGCCTGCAACTGGAAAACCTCTAAATTGAAAGCACATTTTAGGGAAACTCACATCAGAATGAAACAGCACAGCATAAAAAAGAGGTGGAGAGACAGGAGAGACACACAGACCTAGTTCGTGTAGCGCACAAAGTTATCGTGCGGTTTGTTTGATTTGGGCTAATGATGTTATTGTGTGAATGTAAACAGCTGTGGTTCCTTTAATAAGCCACAGTAAAGCAAACTATGTGGTGTATGAAGCTTGCCTCAAAGTGAAGATTTGTTATAAGCTGGTTTCTTAAAGAGAAGGTTCTGTTTAATACAACTTCTGCCCAGTTCCTCCTGGTTGCAAGCACTACTGGAAATAGAGCCTGTGGTACATTCTTTCATTGGGCAGGTTGGAAAGAGAAGGTGTTTGGACTCAGACTTACTTTTCCCTCACACCTGCCTGAAGGATAATCAAATGGAGGGCTTCATGCCTTGATGGAAAAGAGGGAAGCAGTGAATGAAGGAGCATATGCATACTGTAAACATCTGCAGCATTTTTATTTAGCATTTGTGGTTTGGTGTGGAAGCCATTTGCTAAAACCGAGACTGGGAGAAAATGAAACTGGCCAAGCAGCCGGAAAACTTGGCAAGTCCATGTCGGGATAGGCAAGTTCCAGAAACACACTATTTTTTTAATTAGGCTGGTGGCATGGTTGTTTGAGTATATAAACCAGAATAAATAGAATTTTTATCTCTTGCTGGAAAATGCATTGCATACAAAAATGCAAAAAATACATCAGAGAAGTGTTAATGTTACTCCAACATAAGGCTGTAAAGCAGAATTGGACTCCTGCTGTTCCAGGAGTGTGCCTGACTATGTTTTCCTCTGAGTAAATCACAGGAATTTCATCCAGGCTTGTGCAACATTCACATCTACTCCAGTTCCTGTTCCTGTTGTTTCTCTGCTAACTCCTTCCCAGACCTTCTTAGTGGCTGGCTTGTGTGAGTTCTGTGGTCTGAAGCATACAGACCACAGCTGGAATAGAAGAGAATGACGAATCGGCAGCCAGCACAATTCCAGTAAGAGCTCAGGAAATGGAAATAGGAGGAACTGACAGCCAGCCCAATTGTCCCCAGATATTTACAGATGGTTACAATATTGATAGTCTGCGTATGGGAAAGGCACCCTATTTCAGGAGCCTGGGAAATAATTGAGTCATATTCTATTTCCATTTAACACCTATACCTTCTTTATGTTGAAAGCTTTGCTAAATTCTCTTATTTTCCTTATAATTTCTACAGTTTAGGTTGCCATGATTCAGTGGCAGCTTGTGAAGGATGAGAATATTAGCATCCCACTTTTAAGTGATAGATTTCCTGATATATCTTAGTTGCAGTGCTCATTATGGTTACTACCGTAGTTTCTATTTCATTCATTAACTAATTAATTTGGCTGGGCATCTCAGAGACATGGCTCTGGGCAGCATACAATATAAAATCATTGACATTTCTGGAGCATCATTAAAATCTACATTATCCCCATACCAGGTAACCTCCAGATGTTTATGGAATAATGCTAGCTGGACATATTGAAGGTTGTAGCTCCAATACATCTGGAAGGCATCATATTACTGAAAGTTGGCTTAATATACTGTATACAAAACTGGCCACATTGTGGAAACTAAGGAGACATTTCATTGCCATAAGTAGCAAAAACAGCATTTTCTTCCATTCCTGCTCTTCAGCTACAAGAAGGAAAGTTCTTGTTTTAGGTGATAGAAAGAAAAGAAAAACAAACCTGTAGGGCTGCAGCATCGATGTGATTTTTTTTTCATCCCTTCTTGGTGTGAGTGCCCCATCAAATGTGGAACGAAGACAATAAGCAGTTATTGTTAGATATTCTCTCAAATACTATGTATTCCAAACCTTTATACACCCATAGTTTTGTTATTTGAAGGGTTATTTTGTGCAGAAGGTTCTTCCTTGGCAGAGGAGTATAAATGCAAAGAAATGAAAGAAGGCACATATTGAAAGAGATTTCATAGGGGGAACGGGGGTCGTATCAATTCTCACCAGCATCTGTTTTCAGTGCAAACGGTAGGCTTTTAAACCAAGAAAGCATTCCTAAAAGCTACCAAGAAGCAACAAAAAGCATTTCATTGTTTAGAAAGAATGGATAGAATGTCAGGAAGAGTTGACTTCAAACTTAAGCTTCACTTAGAACCAGCTGGAGGAAGATACAGTGGAATCTCTCTCTCTCTCTCTCTCTCTCTCTTCTCTCTCTCTCTCTCTCTCTCTCTCTCTCTCTCTCTCTCTCTCTCTCTCTCTCTCTCTCTCTCTCTCTCTCTCTCTCTGTGTGTGTGTGTGTGTGTCTGTCTCTGTCTCTGTCTCTGTCTCTGTCTTTCTCTCTCTCTCTGTCTTCCTCTCCCCCCCACAAATTTTGGGATTTGTTGCTCCATTTAGGATAGAAGGCACTGGAAGCCCCAGAAAGGTATTTTTTTTAATTAAAAAAGTTTTATTAGTACAAAGTACAAAAATTTTTAAATTCCCCCCCCCCTTCCCCCCAACCCCCTCCCTCCCCTACCCCGACTTCCCAGAAAGAACACAGGATATAATCTTCAAATAACCATAAACTAACATATACTAACAAAACATAAATTCTATTATAAAAACCCTTCTAAAATTCTAACCATATATCATTATTAAACTATATATATCTTCTTAATCTGATACTTTTTTTGAATATAATCAGTCCATCTACTCCATTCCAATATATATCTTTCATTTGAATGATCTTTTAAGTATGATGAAATTCTTGCCATTTCTGCCAGGTGTGTAACTTTTATTGTCCATTCCTCAATAGTAGGTATATCTTCTTTCTTCCAATATTGTGCTACCAACAATCTGGCAGCCGTTATCAAGTTCAAAATCAGTTTAGTCTCTATTACAGTACAGTCCATAATTATTCCCAGCAAGAAAAACTGTGGTGTAAACTTAATTTTTTTCTTCAAAATATTCTGTATAATCCACCATATTTTAATCCAAAAAGCCTTAATTTTCCTACAAGACCACCAAACATGAAAATAAGTTGCGTCTTCACATTCACATCTCCAACATTTAGGTTGTAAATTTGGATACATACAAGCTAGTTTCTTTGGGTCAAAATGCCATCTATAAAACATTTTATAAAAGTTTTCTCTTAAATTTTGGGCTTGTGTAAATTTCACATTTCTAACCCATATGTTCTCCCACGTTTCCATCATTATAGGTTCACCAATATTTTGAGCCCATTTAATCATACAATCCTTAACTAGCTCTGTTTCAGAATCTAATTCCACTAATACATTATATAATCTCTTTATATGCATTGGTCCTTTATTCTTTATTTGATTTATCAAGTTATCATCTTGCTGCGAAATACCTGCTTTTGAATCCTCTTTCCATCTGGCCTGCAATTGCCCATATTGAAACCAAGACTTAATTATTCCTTCTTCTTTTAGTTGCTCCATTGATTTTAATTGTAACCTCATTCCCTCTACATAAAGAAACTCTTTATATGTAATCTTATCTAGTTTTTGCTCTGTATTTATATTCTCTATCGCATGCCTCGGCACTGTCCATATAGGTAATTTATCATTTAATTTACATTGATATTTCTTCCAGACACGTAATAGAGCATTTCTTAATATATGACTCTTAAAGGTTTTATCTACTTTTTTTATTATACACTAAATAAGCATGCCATCCATAAAATAAGCCATACCCTTCTATATTTAATGACCTCTCTTCCGTCAGGTTAATCCAATCCGCAATTGCTGAGAGGGTAGCTGCTTCATAATACAATCTTAAGTTAGGCATTTTTAATCCTCCCCTTTCACGTGAGTCTTGCATTATTTTCTGATTTACTCTCGGTTTTTTCCCAGCCCAAATAAATTTATTAATACCCTTTTGCCACTCTTTCAAGTTGTCATCCTTTTTAAGTATGGGAATTGTTTGAAAAAGAAATAAAAACCTAGGTAAGACATTCATTTTTACTACAGCTATCCTGCCCAGCAAGGACAACTGTAGCTTTTTCCAATTTTCCAAGTCTTTCTGTATTTTTTGCCATAATATTTCATAATTATGTTGATAAAGTTTCGTGTTTATTGACATAATGTTAACCCCCAAGTATTTGACCTTTTTGACTATTTCATATCCCGTAACCCTTTCTACTTTTTCCTCTTGATTTCTGGTCATGTTTTTAACTATTATTTTAGTTTTATCTACATTTATTTTAAGACCAGCTACTTGTCCATAAGAATTGATAATATCCATCAGGCCTGTAATTGACTGATATGGCTGAGTTACAGTAACTACTAAATCATCCGCAAACGCTCGTAGTTTATATTCTTCTCCTCTTATTTTAATACCTTTAACTATCTCAGATTCCCTTATTTTACTAAGTAAAATCTCTATAGACAAAATAAACAAAAGAGGTGATAGGGGACATCCTTGTCTGGTTCCTTTCTCTATATTAAAATTATTTGTTAGTTCACCATTAATTATTATTTGACCAGTCTGTTTTTGATATATTGCCTTAATAGATTGTGTAAAGTATTCTCCAAGCTGCATCTTTTCTATTAATTTTAATAAAAATTTCCAATTCAATCTATCAAAAGCTTTTTCAGCATCCAGGAATACCAGTGCAGCGGGTATCTGGTTATTCCTCCCCAAATACTCTAATAAATTAATTATGTGTCGTACATTACTCTTCATTTGTCTACCTTCTATAAAACCAGTTTGATCTTGGTGGATCAATTGTTGCATAAGTATCATTTATACAAGGGCTTCCGGTTTGGTGCTGCCGCTTCGAGGGCGCTCTTTGCAGAGCGCTTGTTCCTGATTTTCGTTCGCCGCCAGTTCAGCAGTCAAACAGCTGTCTGGCGGCTTGATTGTCTCCTCCCCGGGCAAAGGGGAGTGAGCAGAGCCGGCGGGGTGAGGTAGAGCCCCCCTAGTGCCCCTGGTGAGATCCTGGGGCACGAAGGGTGAGGGCCCCCTAGGAACCTTGCCATAGCTCCGGAATTGGGAAGTCTCCGTTTTCACGGAGCAAGAAGCTGCACCCAATCCCTGCAATCAACATATCTGATTAAAAGAAGATATTGTAGCAGGCGGAAAGACCCAGGAGGCAGAGATGTTAAACGGCAAGTAGTAAAGCTTTTTTTTGTGGATTGGAAGTGAAGAAGGAAGTAATTAATTAACAAAGGGACAAAAGAAATGGCGCTGGAGGCTTCTGGGCGTGGAAACGAAAGTTAAAAGTGGAGGGCTGTTTTTACTACCAGCTCCCTCTTTGAAAACTTTGAACTTTAAATTGCTTTTTGACCTTGCCGGGGAAGAAAAGAAAAAGGACTTGATAGAATTTCTCCTGGCAGTTTGGCTACTTGTTTCTGGCTTTTTCTTCTTAACTATAAAGACTGAAGTGATCGGCAATGGCCTCAAAAAAACCCACCTCTGTTAGAGCACCAGCGAGTGCAGACAGCTCTCCTATCCATACTTCTAAAATACCAGCCCCCCCCTCAGCCATTAACGCTCCCAATGCTACAAGACGCACTTAAATCAATGCAAACAGAATTAGCAGCTGGATTTAATTTTAAAATTAATGAAACTAATGAGAAGATTTCTGCAATTAATGAAAGAATCAATGAGACCAATGAGAAAATACAGGAAGTTTCTGATGATATTGCAATTCGCAATAAAGAGATTAGAGAAGATATAATTAATGCCTTTTCTGGTCTGGCCACCAATTATGAGATTATGGAAGAAGAAATGCAAGAAATTAAGCAAACTACAACAGTGTTGGGAGCCAGGGTTGGCGAAGTAGAAAATAAAATTGAGAGGGAGGAGGCAGAAATGATAATTATGCAATACAGATGTATGGAATTTGCAATAAGAATTCGTGGAGTTAAGGAAAACAAGCAGGAGAATTTGAAGGAAATTATGTTGGAAGCATTTGAGTTAGCACTTGGAGTGAAGAAGGAGGAGCTGGCATGGCAAATAGAAAAAATTTATCGCGTCAACTCACGGGTGGCCAGAAATAGAAATTTACCAAGAGATATTGTCATCTATTTCACTACTAGAACACTACGTAATGATATTTTACAAGCGACTTTTGTAAACAAACTCCAAGTCGAAGGACAAGAAGTGATGACAATGAAGGAAATTCCCTCCAAGATGTTGAAAGCCAGGAAGGAATACACCTTCCTGGTGGAAGAACTGAGAAGACAACAAGTCCAGTACAGGTGGGAAATACCAAGTGGATTGGTGGTTACGTTTATGGGAGTGAGATATCGACTTAATACAGTTCAGAAGGCCAGAGATTTTTATGAAGATGTTTTACTGCCTGGTTCACCTAAACCCCCAGAAGGGAAAAAACAACAAGAAAGAGAAGAATTGCTGAAAGTGGTACAAGAAGGAGCTGTGTCATTGGCTATTGAAATGGAACAAAATTTAGAACTCAACAGACAGGAAATGATTAAAGAACAAAGACAGACTAGAGCTGCCAAACGGAGACAAGAAATGAGACAACAAAGACAACAGGTGGCAACTCAAGATACTCCTAAATCGGAAGCGGTGGGAGGAGCGAGACCTAAAGAAAAATCTAAGGTAGATCTTCAAGGGGTGCTCCATACGCTTCGGAAGCCCAGAGATGGGAAATAAATTTCTTACCTGGAATGTCAATGGTTTGAATTCTCCACAGAAAAGGAGGAAAATATTTCACTACTTAAAACAATTTAATAATGACTTGATATGTTTACAGGAGACTCATATAAGGACTCAAGATAAAAAATACTTGATGAATACAAGACTAGGTACACATTTTGTTGCTACAGCTCCAGAAAAGAAAAACGGTATTGTTATATACGTGAAAAAAGATTTGATTGCAAAGTTAATAGAAGCAGATGATCAAGGAAGATTTTTAGCAATTGAACTTTTAATAAAGGGACAGAAAATATTAGTGATTGGATTATATGCCCCGAATCAACAACAAGAAAAATTCTACGACCTTTTGCATTCAAAGCTCATATATTGGGATTACAAAACTTGCATTCTCTTAGGGGACTGGAATGGCGTTTTGGATGTTAAGAAAGACAAGAAGGGTCCTAAGCAAAACATCTTTGCAAGAGCAAAATTGCCTAAATCCTTTTTTGAGATGATGGAAGACTGGGATTTGAGAGATATATGGCGTGAAAGAAACCCTACAGAAAAGGATTTTACTTTCTATTCAGACAGACATCAATCTTTTTCCAGGATTGATTTTATTTTAATTACTAACGATCTTTTTTCCAGGGTGAAGAGAACAAAAATATACACGAGGGTATTGTCCGACCATAGCCCTGTCTGGCTGGAAATGGAATTTGGTTACGGACTAAGAAAATCTTGGAGGTTAAATGATAATTTGTTTAGATATGAAGATAATGTAAGAGAGTGTAAAAAATTTATGAATGAATTTTTTGTTATGAATATGCAGAAAGGCACATCAATTCAGATGGTATGGGATGCAAGTAAGGCTTATATGAGAGGTGTTTTAATATATTTGAATAATAAATATAGAAGAAAGAAGGAATTTAAAAGAAAAGGACTGGAGGAAGAAATTAAGAAACAAGAGAGGGCTTTGATTTCTAAACCAACAGATAAGAAAATTAAAGAAACAATTAATTTACTAAAAGCTCAATTTAATATGTTAATGGCAGACCAAGTTGCAACTAATTTACAATATGCCAAACATAACACTTTTTGTAATGCAAATAAGCCGGGCAGGTGGTTGGCTTACATGTTAAGGAAAAAACAGAAATCAAGAGTAGTAGAAAAAGTTAAGTATAAAGGGAAAGAAGTTTTTGATTGTGAAATGATTAAAAAGTCTTTCTTAGAATTCTATTCAGGGTTGTATAAGGGGGAGAAGATTAAAGAGGAAGATATAGATGGATATTTACGAAATGGTCATATACATATAGCTTCCACGGAGCAGATTGAAACTTTAAATCAACTTATAACCTCAGAGGAAATATTGGCGGTTATTAAACAGCTAAAAGTGGGAAAGGCTCCAGGTACAGATGGTTTAACAGCTGTTTATTATAAAAACTTACAGAATGAAATGGTGGAGCCTCTGAAGGTGTTATTTAATACTATACAGCAAGGAGGAGAAGTACCCCCAACTTGGAAAACTGCTTTTATCTCTTTGATCCCGAAAGAGAATCAAGATCACACAGACCCTAAAAATTATAGGCCAATTTCATTGTTCATTGTTTCATGGATTATAAAATTTTTGCCAAAATATTAGCTAACAGATTAATGATACCCAGAAAGGTATTTTGATGGCAGTAGTCTGATATTTTGATGGCGGTAGTCTGGTAAGCAATGATCATATACAATATTAGACCTAATTAAATGCAGGCATTAGTTCTTATATAACCAAGTATTATTAAGTCATTTGAATTCCATTATACCTATTCTTTGTCCAAGACCTGTAAATCTTGTCTCCGATCCAGCCAGCTTTCCCCAATCTTGCCCACGGGGCCTCTTTAAACTGCGCCAGAAACAAAAATACTTGTTCTGCCAGCAACACAAAATATGCTGCATTTTGAAAACATCGATAGTTGTTTCTGCTCCATTTTTCAGACTGCACCCCCCCCCCCCAACTATGCAAATGAGTAGCCTTGCTGTGCTGATTTACAGGTAGCGAACTTCAAAACAGAATCCTTTTTAGCCTCTGAACACTTTGGACAGCTGTTGGTGCAAATGCAAACAGTTTTTTAGCGGGATGATCCATGGTTTTTCCTATGCACTTTCGTAGCTCTTGAACATCATTCTGTGCTCTTCCAGATTTTTTTAAAAGTAACATAAAAGGAGAACAAGATCCAGAAAAAAAAGCC
Organism: Diadophis punctatus similis; assembly: GCA_023053685.1. Classification (NCBI taxonomy): domain Eukaryota; kingdom Metazoa; phylum Chordata; class Lepidosauria; order Squamata; family Dipsadidae; genus Diadophis; species Diadophis punctatus. The sequence goes on from JALIGW010000002.1 coordinate 177,370,962, forward strand.
ATGTTTATTTCCAGTTCAGTTTTATCAATATGTTTAATGCTGGCATGGAAACCAGTGACCTTAATCTGAGTTAAACCTTGACTGCTACAATTTTGGTAACCTGTAAGTATCAATTATGTTATGATTGCCTCTAGTGTTATTCCTTAAACATGATTGGTTATGATTGAATAACCTTATAAGTACGTTTTTCTTATTTATTGGTGGTGCTTATTTCATACTTGCTCTGGTGCAGCATACTTTGCTTACTCCTCCATATAAGTTTTCTCTCTGTTTTCAGAAAAAAAGGACAAATCAGGGCTATGATGCTGGCAGATTGGTGGATGTGATGACAGCAAGGCCAACATTAAGGAGAAGTTGAAGAGATGGCCAGCCCAGGGATTTTCCTTCCCAGATAAACTGATAGAGATAGAGATAGAGATAGAGATAGAGAGAGAGAGAGAGAGAGAGAGAGAGAGAGAGAGAGAGAGAGAGAGAGAGAGAGAGAGAGAGAGAGAGAGAGAGAGAGAGAGAGAGAATGGTTGATTCTGCCATTTCATTGTTTGGAATAGTCTTTGTCAAAGGTGGCTGTCAGGAATAAGGTCAGAGCTGGGAATGAGCAGTGGGTGGGGGGGTGGGGGGGAAACCCAGTCTCAAACCATTAAGTAAGCTTTAAGAAAGAGGTAGGAACAAAAAGAGCTGGTTGCTTCAGCAACAGGACAAACAGGATGTCATTTCTCCCCAGGCAGGGGTGAGGCCAGTCCAGAGTTTGGGAAGTGAAAATATTTTACTGCTTGAGAAAGAAAGAAAAAAAAAAAACTTCAACCACAGGATGGTTGCCCAAAAGCATTTTAGCCTCTGACGAAAGCTTCCCAGAGGGAATGGGAGCAGTACATGTGTGCACCGTCACCCCAGCTTCATAGCGTGGCAGCTGAGTTGCAGCCTCCACAAGAGCCAGCAGAAGGATGTCCCACTCGATGGGCCGGGGGAGACATACATAGAGAGGGCTTTGCAAGTGCTGAATGGGAAGCAGTTCCACGGGGGTGTTTTTGAGAAAGCAGGATTTGACTAGTTTTTGACCACTGTTTACAGGGCTGAAGAAAGCAAGAAAAGAATGCATATTTAGGTAGGGACTTTATAAAAAAAAAAACACCCTGCAAAAAAAAAATATCTTGCTTTGAGTCTTGTTCCAAAGCACATTATGTGGAGAAGGGCATGTCCCTGTGATTGTCTACATCAATGTGCAATTCTGAAACATTTTGTTGCATGTTTTCTTCGTCCATTTCCATTACCACCGCTAATTACCAGGACTGCTCAGAAGGTTTTTGTCATTGCTCTGTTACTTCAAGGCAACCCCCCCCCCCCTTTCCCCCCCCTGGTTCTCCTAATAACATAGTGCTTGATTTGACTCTGGATGAATCACTTAAGGCTGCCTCTGTGGTTCATTTTCTCTCAGTTAAACATTTGGTTTAATTATGGTAGGAGAGATATTAAACACAATATCAAATGAAGCCAATTCTTGAGCACTGCTTAATTATAAGCTGCTTGATTGTTTCACTTAACTGATGTTTTTGTGTTAGAAACTATGAGTAGGCAGGAGAGGCTGGCCACTTCCTGAGCTGCTGCTTCTGCCCCTTCGGTTGCTTCATAATTGTAGATTTTCTAGTGATAAATTGAAGAATCTAATTCATCATAAATCTGACAGCCCTGGAATCTTCACCACAGTAATCCCATGCAGACTTTTCTTTAATTCAAACTTTAATGGGTAGTTTTAGATTTCAGAGCATCTTGCTTCTCCAAGTACTCTATTAAGGAGCGTGATGGTATGTGGGAAAGACCCTGGGAGACAGGACCAAAAGATGCTGCCAAGAAAATGATCAGATAAGTGCAGAGGTGGGTTCCTGCCGGAGCTGCCCATTGCGCAGCTCCGGTAGAGGGCGGCTGATTGCACAACCACTCTGGAGCCTTCTCTGCCGGTCCACCCGGCGCGTCGCCATTTTTTTTCGGTGATTTGGGGTCGATTTTGCTTCTGTGCATGTGCAGAAGCAAAATCGCACTAAAATCTCACGAGGGGACACGCGCGCACGTGAGATTTCGATGAGATTTTGCCTCCATGCATGCGCGGAAGCAAAATCGCACCAAAATCTCTCTCGTGCGCGTGTCCCCTCGCAAGATTTTTGCAATATTTTGCTTCCGCGCATGCACAGAAGCAAAATTGAGCGAGGAGATGTGCGCGCATGGCTCCGGCAGCGAGGTAAGTGAGCAATCCGCCCCTGGTTAAGAGGCAGCATAGGCTGTGACTGGATAATGGGTGGAGTACAGGTTCAGAAGAGACTCTGTCTAGATGTTGAGACTCTAGAAAGAGTGCAGAGAAGAGCAACCAAGATGATTAGGGGACTGGAGGCTAAACATACGATGAATGGTTGCAGGAACTGGGCATGGCTAGTCTAGTGAAGAGAAGGACCAGGGGAGACATGATAGCAGTGTTCCAGTATTTGAGGGGCTGCCACAGAGAGGAGGGGATCAAGCTATTTTCCAAAGCACCTGAAGGCCAGACAAGGAATAATAATGGATGGAAACTGAACAAGGAGAGATTCAACCTGGAAATAAGGAGAAATTTTCTGACAGAGCAAACAACCAATAGAACAGCTTGCCTTCAGAAGTTGTGGGAGCTTCATCACTGGAAGTTTCACGAGAAGACTGGACTGCCATCTGTCAAAAATGGTGTAGGGTCTGCTGGATGGGGGGTTGGACTAGATGACCTGCAAGGTCCCTTCCAACTCTGTTAATCTGTAAGAAGCAACGGGTGGAAACTAATCAAGGAGAGAAGCAACTTGGAATTAAGGATAAATTTCCTGCCAGTGAGATCCATTAATCAGTGGAAGGACTTGCCTTCAGGAGTTGTGGGTGCTCCAACACTAGAGGTTTTTAAGAGAAGATTGGACAACATTTTCTTTGGAATGGTATAGGATCTCCTGCTTGAGCAGGGGGTTGGACTAGAAGACCTCCAAGGCAGGGGTGGGTTCCTAATTTTTTTACTACCACTCTGTGGGCGTGGCTTATTTTGTGGGTGTGGCTTGCCAGCCATGTGACCGGGAGGGCGTGGCTTCTTGGACTGCTGAAGGGAGGGGAACTGAGTTAGGTCCTGCTGCCCATTCCCCCTCCCCTCAGCAGCTCGAGAAGCCTCGAACGTGCAAAAATGCCTAGGATCATCACCGCGCATTCGTGGCTTCTCGGACTGCTGAAGGGAGGGGAACTGAGATAGGTCCTGCCGCCTGTTCTTTCAGCATCTCACGCGCTCCCTCAGCCATCCTCCCCTGTTTGGATTCACTGTGGGGTAGGAAGGCAGCGCATGAGCAGTGCCAAAAACTCAGTTTCTGGGCTTGCGCAGAAGAAAATTTTAAAAAATAAATTAAATTTTTTTTAAAAAAAATGGTGGCACCCAGGCACCGGCAACCGACCGCACCGGTACTGTGATGTCACTAGCGGGCCGCTACCGGTGCTATAGAGTGGACCGCACTGGTAGGAACCCACCACTGCTCCAAGGTCCCTTCCAACTCTGTTATTCTGTAATTTTTTCAGCAGTAAAGGAGACCGGGGATGAGGGTGGGGAAAGATGTGCTTTCAGACTTGCAAGATTCTGTCAATGTATCTTTACAATAAAGTAGAATTAGCTCATTTGGTTGTGATTCTTATTTGCTTTATACTGTGAATCTGACAAGGAGTTTTCTAATCCTAACAAAACACTCTTACTGTCAATAAAGTATACTCCAAATCCATGTTCCAAGACCCTCACTTGACACACCCACACCTGAAGCCCTTATAAACAGAGGAATGCTGACACCCCCTAAACTCCACTGAAGATGTTACCTAGCTTGGTAATGAAATGTTTGGAAACCAACCCACAAGCTCAGAGAATGAACCTTCATCCTCGTTGTTTAATATTTACAGTTAAATCAGATACAGTTTTCATCTTGGCTTTGTACACTTTTTAATTATGGATCCATATTCTCAAAAGGTGGTTATTGTCTTCAGCTTGTGGGGAAAAGTGCATCATGGTTTATACTCCTTTTCTTTAACTGTCGTTCTTACCACCTTTACTATCTCTCTTGCTTCACACACAGTATTGTACTGAAAATTTGAAGAGGGATTACATTAGCTACTCAACCCCCCCAAACTGCAGAATTGGGAGATGGATGAACTCAAACCAGTACTGAATTTGTGCATCAACCCTACTTAGGAAGTTCTACAGGGTCTTCTATTCTGTAGAAATTATTCACTGAGTGGTAGCCATGGAATTGAAAAGATGGCTGGGTCAATTTCATCAATTCTTGATGAAAGTTTTTTTTTGTCTAGTGTGGCAGACATTATTTTTTTTAAACAAAAGTTTAAAATTTGTGCTGTTTTGTGGGCACATTTCCATCAATCCAAGTATTTTTGTTTGCAGTTTTATCTACTGTACCTAATTTTTGGATATAATTTTCCTAACATACAGTATATATTTCTAAAGTATGTTTCTGAGTATTTGTAAGTTTTGTAAAGATTCACACATGCGTTTTCATATGCACTGGTAAATTGCATTGTAAAATTTGGAGAATATTTATATATATTTTTTAAAAATGTTATTTTATATATTGACTTGGATTGAATACATTTTAACCTTTTCCTTAATAGAGAACCTTTTTATTACCATAAACTGAAACAAACATAGAAAAACTCTATTAAAACAAATGTACCTTCTTATCTCTTTCGATTTCTTTGGGGAACACAAAGAATATCTTGATGTGGTTGAACTGCATCATATAGCATCCCTGGGAATACTATCCCATCCCTTTTCTTCCTACCATGGAAATAAATAAAAAAATCAACAAGGAAGGAGAATGTTGACACTAAGATGCTTAAGAGCCATGCAGAGCTATTTGCTGGGACTGATGTTTACAACTGTCTGAAAATCCCCTTCTTCCCTTGAAGTCTTAAATTACATTCTGGGCACCAGATGAAACTGTGCACGTGGAGTGCACAATGCACATTCCACTATTCTAAACTATTAAGTGGAAGATATCATGTTTTCCTCAGAGTTGACTACCTTAAAGCAATATTGCAAACTTTTCATACTTTAGATTTTTAGACATGAAGGTAGATGTTCTGCCAGTGATAATTAGCTATTGCAATCAACCTAGACGGAGTAATGCTGGTCTCTTTCTCATAACTATCAAAGAAAAATTTGACCTTATTTATACTGCTCCTAACCAGGGCTCAAACATGTCCTGGCAACAACTTTTTCTGCTGTGTCCCCATGACACTGTATTTGCTGTATTTGTCTTCTCCCTAGGCAATGAGACAAGCTTCAACTTCTCCTTAGTTGCGCCTAAATTGAAATGATACTTTCCCTGCTTCTTCTGAGTAAATTCAAGGACATTCTTGAGATATACAATATCTGTCAGTCTTTGTCATCCATGACCAAGGAGGAATATCAGGTGATCTATTCTAGAGGAAGACAGGCAGATGACTAGACTGGATTGAAACAGAAGGAATGAAGGCAAGATAAGGCTTGACAATGGGGACAGCAAAGTTTATGCCACTGCACTTTTTGTCAACTTACAACTTTTTAATTCAGCAATGAAGTAAAGCTAAAGGCCTCCCTCTCTCTCTGAAAGCTCCACTAGCTGTGATTCTGAGATTTCCCCCCCTACCCTATTAAAAAGAAATTGTATTAATTCATTTATCAGATGTATAAGATTATCCGACTTCATGAAGAGAGCAAGTAACGATGTATCAGAAATTAGGAGGGAAAACTAGTGCCTGATTGGGGCACAAAATGTGAAATAATATGATATTGTCATTATCATTCTTGCCCAGGTGACAATGGAAACACTGCAGTCTAAGAAAACAATAAGTAGTATTGTTTAGAAATTAGCTGATGCCTCTTTGATCATGAGGGATTGGAGTTATAGTCTAAACTAAAGGGACAATTTTTATCCAAATAAATTAATTCACATGCTGACTTCACCCACTTGAGCTTCTGTTTGGTGGATATGCAAGGCTTTTACTGTTTTTGTTGCTTCAGCAATAATTGATTCTGACTAGGGCTTCCCAGAGTCCTAGTTTAAAGGCCTGAAGTCGGCTCATGGTTCCAGTTCTTTGACTTTGACCTGCCGTAATGGGATTCTTTGAAAGTTAAAGAGCAATTAAAAATAATGTATTTTTCTATAGGGTTATTTTATGTATGGGAAGGAAAGAAAAACAACTCTCTATCTCTCCCTTCTTTCTTCTTCTTCTCACACCACACCCTTCAGCATCTCTCTCTTCCCATTCCACCTGCCATTTCCTTGCGTTGAAGTGAACCATATGTTCCTTGCATAAACAGCTATTGTTGCTCCCAGGACGGCTTATTGAAACCACGTGTTGAAATGGGCACTGGGCCTGGAGTCATGCGTGCTCATTAACTCTGAAAGGCCTTGCAGCACAGGAGACAACAATTTCTCCTTCGCTTTCCTTGGAAAAAGCACAGCCTATGTCAGTGATGGTGAACATTTTGTGGTTTGCATGCCAAAAGGGTGTGTGTGCGCGCGCTAGCACGTATGCACGTACCCACACCCATTCCCTCCCCCCACACATGTGCACACACACACCCCACGCTGCCCCCACGCATGCGGACAGGCCTCACTGAAGCCTGGGACGGTGAAAAAACAGCCAAATGGGCAAACCGGAAGTTTGGAAAAACAGACTTCCGGTTTGCCCATTGTGCTGTTTTTCGCACTCCTGAGGCTTCAGGGAAGCTTCCTGAAGCCTCCGGAGTGCGAAAAACAGCACAATGGGCAAACCGGAAGTCCGTTTTTCCAAACTTCCGGTTTGCCCATTGTGCTGTTTTTCGCACTCCGGGGCTTCAGGGAAGCTTCCCTGAAGCCTCCGGAGGGTGAAACAGCCTTCCCCAAGGCTGAAAATCAGCTGGCCAGCGCGTGCATACATGCTGGAGCTGACATAGGGCAACGCCTCGCGTGCCCTCCGATATGGCTCCGCGTGCCACCTGTGGCACGCATGCCATAGGTTCGCCATCACTGGCCTATGCAGAAGGTCCATCAGTAAAACTAAGCTGCCCCAGAGTCAGGAAGCCCTAATTCTGCCAAGTGATGCATTATATTCTCAATGATTTTGCCTTTCTAGATCTGATCTAAATACAGTCATGGTGTTCCACTAGTCCAACGCAAGACCATGCCTTTGGTTCCATCTAATCATTGACTTTCAACCTTGCAAGGTAATCCAGACAAGAAACATACACAGAAGTACTTTATTGTTTACAGCAGTCTGAAAGTACATCTCTCTCACCACACCCAAGAAATTAGGTTCTTTCTGAGACATTTGCCACCTCACATTCCTTCTGCAGACTCTGCTACCTTGTGTTTAACAATTGTTTAGTCTGCAGCCTTTCCTCCTGTCCCCCAAAGCCATTCCCACATACCATTACACAAACACAGAGAGAAGAAATGGGGGAATACCCCACTTTGCCACTCTGAATGTGAATGGGATTGGATATCCTTAAAATGTAATATAGAATATTAAGATTTGGAGGGAAGGTATTTGGGGGTGCACCGAGAGTTTTTTGCAATTTGTGTGTGCTTGTATGTGCTTGTGTGTGTGTGAGGGTTTTTTGCACTTTTTTTGCTGTTTTTTGTTCATGTAACTATCATCTTTGGAGTAGGATATGAGATGCTTTCCTTGCGTGCAGCCAAAAGTTCGCAAAAGACAGGAAGGTTGGGGGCAGCCCATACATGAAGTGAGTTTGAGTTTGGCATTTTACCTTCCTGCCTTGTGCGAACTTTTGGATGCACACAAGGAAAGCAGCAAAAATCTTTCTCTCCTTTCACTCCAAGAGACTGCGCCGGCGCGATGAGTCACACGAAGACTCATTTCTGGTGGAGTTTGGAGGAGAGAAAGATTTCTTGTGGACAGCATTTACATGGTTGGGATGCTTGCAGGATCCCTGGCTTCTGAGGCAGGCGAGGCCCAGAGAGGGAGCCCATTTCTCACATTGGCCATGCGGGGGTCACCCACACAGAGGCTGGACCTTGGGGCGCCACCCTGAGCAGGTGCTGAGCTGGAGGCGGGGAAGGGTCAGTCTCCTTACCTGGTTGCCTGCCCTCCGCCATTTTCATCAAGTGTGTGTGTGTATGACAGAGAGAGAGAGAGAAAGAGAAACGGCAGAGAGGAAACGCTTTCAAACAGCGTTGCCTGCAGTTCTTGTTACTCCCCTCCATCATTTCTCTCTCTCTCTCTCTCTCTCTCTCTCTCTCTCTCTCTCTCTCTCTCTCTCTCTCTCTCTCTCTCTCTCTCTCTCTCTCTCACACACACACACACACACACACACACACACACACACACTCTCTCTCTCTCTCTCTCTCTCTCTCTCTCACACACACACACACACACACACACACACACATACACACACACACACACACACACACACACACAAACACACACACACAGACATTTGACCGCTTGAAAGGGACAGGCTGCGCTTTGCTTCTATCGTAAGCATAAACAGCCGGGTAGAGGGGGGGGGGATTCCAAAGGGCCGCATGGCTTTCTCCCTCATTGTAGCAGGAGCCTAAGCAACACCTGCGGAGTGCAAACCGTGGTTGCCGCTTGCTCCATAGCCACAAGGTGAGCTATGGAACAGAGGGGCCCTCAGCTGCAAGGTTGCCTAGCGCTGTGGGCAGAGCTGGGGCTAGCAAGAGTGCACTGGAAATTCCCGGCCCTCACTCGATCAGCTGATCAGCAGGCCATGGTTAAGGGAACCAGCAACCTTGAGGTGACCAGGAAAGGGAAGGGCTGCCTCCTGTGCTGGCTACGCCCACCCCCTTCACTAGGTCTTATTTTTGGAGTAGGGTGTATATTTACGCCCACCCCAAAAACTCAAGTTTGGCCTTATTTTCGGGACAGGTCGTATTTTCGGGGAAACACGGTAGCCGACAGAGGAATGCTAAAATACATATTTTTTATTTATTTCCTAGAAAAGAGTTAAAATCATTAAAACCTCTCCTTTTTTTTTTCATAGATCTATAGTATTCAGAACCGAGAACATAGAACATAGAATAATAAAGTTGGAAGGGACCTTGGAGATCATATAATTTATTTGGATATGTGGGTATATAAATAATTTTTTTTTAATTTATATTTTTGTCATGTTTATGCAGTATATATTGGAGGGGCTGACCCTTTGAGAGCTGTATGCAACAAAATTTCATTTTAATGCATGCCGATGAGTGTACATTCAAAGTGATAAAGTTATCCTAAGTCTAAGTTTTCTAAGGTCTTCTAATCCAACCCCCTGCTCAAGCAGGAGACCTTATACCACTTGTCTTTTAGACCACCTTATAACCAGGATATACAACCTGAAACAATTGCAAAAAAAAACTAAACCCACATACACACTACAGGCAAATGTTCCAACATACTCCAGGTTGAGGTATTTTGTCTCAGATGACTTGGTCATCATTTGAGAGCATTCCTCAGTCTCAGACAATGTCTCACCCAGCCTGCCTTTTAAGGACATTCTTTGTACAATTGCAGACAGGTAGACCTTAGGCTGGATTAAGAGGCTGGAGGGGCAGCTGACAGCAAAAGTGGCTTTTCCTTCCCTCCCTTTTCCCTGTCACATGGCAACTTTCACATGGCAAAGAAAGGAGAGTCTGAACTCAAGCAGCCATGAACTCTGGAGAAGCTCTCTGATCTGTCAACGAGGCTTGCAGCTGTCTTCTAATTCTGTAATGGGAAATAAAGTGACCTGTACTCTGTGTTATTTTAAGACTGGGCTCCATTGTACATGCTGCAACAGGTTTGCGATGGGAAGCATCCCAGAAAGAAGCAGGTGACGCATAAGAAGGCAGGAATGAGCATAGATTTCTTCCCCTGCCCTTCTTGCTACCTGATCATTGAGGGTCATTTGTGGGGGAAGTTTATCCACTGTGTTGCCTGAAGCTTTCACGACACCACAAACATATGATTTAGATTTAGATTTAGATTATTTAGAGTTGGAAGAGACCTTGTAGGTCATCTAGTCCAACCCCCCGCTCAAGCAGGAGTCCCTACACCATTTTGGATAAATGGCAGTCCAATCTCCTTTTGAAAGTCTCAAGTGTTGGAGCTCACACAACCTCTCTAGGCAAGTTGTTCCACTGGTTGATCGCTCTCACTGTCAGAAAGTTCCTCCTTATTTCCAGGTTGAATCTCTCTTTGGTCAGCTTCCATCCATTATTCCTTGTCTGGCCTACTGGTGCTTTGGAAAATAGCCTGACCCCCTCCTCTCTGTGGCAGCCCCTCAAGTATTGGAACACTGGTATCATGTCTCCCCTGGTCCTTCTCTTCGCTAGACTAGCCATGCCCAGTTCTTGTAACCGTTCTTCATATGTTTTAGTCTCCAGTCCCCTAATCGTCCTGGTTGCTCTCCTCTGCACTTTCTCTAGAGTTTCAATGTCTTTTTTGTAGTGTGGTGACCAAAACTGGATATTATATTCATGTGAAGATGTCAATGTTCTGTAGAAGTGAAAAAAATGCAAAATCTGGCTGTAAAAATGAATTAACAATGTAATGTAGGCCTTTTTCTTGACTGGGTTTTCAGGGCTGTGAACTTGGATGGTAGGTTTGAAAAATGACCTCACCATCTCTCATTGCACCAGTGGGAGCTCCCTATCACCAAAGCTTAATTATAATATAAGCAAACATGGAATGACTCAACATCATGGCCCTAAAAGACCTAGGTGTAAGTTCTCAAATATATTTCTGACTAGATATAGGCCAGATCTGGTGCTTTCCAAGGTTGGGACACTCCCAGAAGGAATGGGCTAGCAGGAACTCAAGAGCTAGAGAATTGAATCAACTAGTGGTGGGTTGCTGCTGGTTCGGACCGGTTCTTTAGAACCGGTAGCGGAAATTTACTGCCGCTCGCCGAACCGGCAGCGATGACTCGTGGTCCACGCTCCCGAACCAGTCCTCCAGTCGCCGCGGCTTGCAAAAAAAACCCCTCTGCGCATGCACAGAGGGTCATTTCCTGGTGTTTTGCACGACGTGACGGGGGAAGTGCAAAACACGCACTTTTGCCGCAATGCGAACTGATAGGGAAGGTAAGTGGAACCCACCCCTGGAATCAACCATCCTCAATGTAACTGATATTTAATGTATTTATTTAAAATACAGAAGCACATCTTATGTCAAATTCTGGGTGGCTACAAGGTGAAGTGATGCAGTTCTAACTTTTCTCTATAGTCCTGTTCTATATATGGGCCTTAATACCTGGACTTGTCTTGAGCAGCAGAGTTGGTTGCTAAAGACTCACCAGTGATTGTCACAACATACTGTAAATGATAGCCTATGATTAGTTCTGAATTATGTCTTGTTTCCTTTTTATCATATTCAAAGTGGAGATAACAAAGGGTTCTGGGTATCAGCAATATCCCATTATAACCAGATCCTGATTGACTGTGTGGTTTCACTACTTTGTGAACTTGGTCTGGGATATCACTATGAAGTCACTGCAGTTTTACTTTTGAAAGGCAACAATAGTGAATGGTGGCAAGAACGTAGGGGACAGGTGCTAACAAGGGAAACATGGAATGAGTTTGCATTCTTCCCCCTTCCCTAATAGTAATTTGCCCACTGAAAATTAGAACTCACATGAATTCAGTGCCATGTGATCAAGAAGTTTTCCATAACTACCACTCGCCCCGCTTTTCTTGGCATTCTTGCATTGCTTGCTTGCTTCCAGATGGGGAATACAGCTTACTATGAAATATAGAGCACAAAGTAAGGCTATGGTCTGAATTCTAACTCCATCTGTAATAACAATAAGAGTCTAGACACACACACACACACACACACACACACACACACACACACACACACCAAGACACCGCTGCCCAAGCACTCCTGCAGGGTAGCTGGCAGGAATTGCTACATTCATCACCTGGCTCAGCAATTTGAGCTAAGCAGGGCACCTCTGGAAGAAAAGTCCTACTTTTGAAGGGAAAGAGTGACAAGAGGTGAAGTTTATCTCACAAAGGAGAAAATAGATCTTTTCCCGGACATCAGACATTAGAAAAGAAACCGCAGTTTAAAAGTCTAAGTAAAAATATTTATTTCGATACAAAACAATAAATCCTCATTTGTCTACATTGCTGATATAAAAAAATAGGTCTTGCTTCAATAGAAGCTAGGAACAGAAGGAATGGACGGAGAAAGGAATGTACACATGCGTACTAGAACATATCAATCACGTGCTCAGGAATAAACCATTATATTAGATAGGGATGCTTCTCCCTGCATATACATATAACAGGCAATATAAAATCACTGCCTGACAAAGAGAGTATAGGAATCAAATAGAGAGAGATTGTCCTTAATTCTCTTGATAGTAAAACATCTACACTATAAGCAATATCAGAACAACACAAAAATGGAAGTTAACTAAATCATTTATTTCATTGGTATAATTATTTTTAGATCAATGATAAAAGTGCTCTGTTTAAAAACAAAGTCATCAGCAAATAACGTTCTTTTTCTTGTTGTTGTCCTTGCTATTCTAGATTGGATAATTTTTTTAGTCAAGAATCATATTTCATTTTTCTTTAGAAGTCATCTGGGGAGGGCATTGAGAGGATAGAGTAGCTTAAGTAATGGATGGGACTGGAGAGAGAGAGAGAGGGAGGAGAGGAGGGAGGAGAGAGGAGAGAGGAGAGAGAGAGAGACAGAGACAGAGACAGAGAGAGACAGAGACAGAGACAGAGACAGAGAGACAGAGAGACAGAGAGAGACAGAGACAGAGAGACAGAGACATGGTGATCAGAAAAATATTAGAATGTTCAGAAATGTGCAAATTAACAATGGAAATACGTGAAAAAGAAGATTCCAAATTTTATGAAACATGGAGAAAATGGTATAGCTGGTTAAAACAAAAACTTAAAAATTTGGTCAGAGAATAAGATTTACTCAAGATGAATCCGTAAATGTTTACGCTCTTTCTTCACAAGAACAAAAAGAGAATTATATGTATATATAAATAGAAGATATAGATATAGAAAATATAGTAGCAGATTAAATAAATGTATAAATAGATTTAGATAAAGATTAATGAAGGTTAAAAGAAACCAAATAACATTGTAATATGAAATTAGATATAGAAATATTTTGGAAAAGCTGTAAAAGTGAGTAACTATTCTTTGTATTTGTTTGTGATTTATGTAATTTTTTGTGTTTTTGTTGTGTTTGTTCATTGTATATGTTGTCTTTTTAATAGAAAAGTCGAATAAAGATTTTTTTAAAAAAAAAGAGAAAGAGAGAGAGGGGGGGATTAACATATAGTCCTATAAATATGTGGCAAATCTAATTACAAATTCACTTGGGCCAATAACTCAGGTTGTTATCCAAGGCAGGCTCTTTGGTATCTGTCTAAATTGAAAGTATTCTTTTCCAAGCAAGATTCTCACCGTCTCATTAGCCATATTTGTTGGGAAGAAAGGATTGGAGTTACAGGAATTCTAGCAAATGGACTATTGAACTGAACTGAACTACAGATCCCTTGCATGGATTGCCCCTGTGACTACGTAGGACAAACAGGGAGGAAGCTAACCACCAGATTGCAAGAACATAAGCGAGCAGTCAGACAAGGAGACCTGAAGTCATTGGTAGCCTCATGTTGCAGTGAAGAAGGAGATACATTCAATTTTGCAGCTACTGAGATTGTTGGCCGAGCAGGTACAAAAATAGCCAGGGAAATGATTGAAGCCTGGGAAATGGGCCACTTGTCAGCCAACAGGAGTGCTGATTTACCATTAGCTTATCAGATACTCAGTAGCTGAGGACTTGGCAGCACAAGGAAACAACAACCAACGACTTAATAGCTGTCCTTCAACACCCAATCAACAACTAAAAGGCCACATACAGCCAGGCACCATATAAATGGTACTCATAGAATAGCCCAAATCACACATTCTGGTGAGAGAGAGAAGTTCCCTGAGGATTGGGGCCAGCACAAGTCTGAAAGCTTGGAAGACTAAACCTCTGGTCCTGGTGACCGACCCAGATTGGATCCTGCAACTTAATTTGAATTTCATAGTTGAGAGAATTGGAGCCTATATCTCATTCCAGATTTCTCAAAGCACTAGGCTATGGACTTTGCTATTTGTGATGTCCAACACATGGAGGCAAGAGGTTGGGAGCAGCTGTGATAGATTATAGGGTTATATAGAAAACATCTCATGAAACTTTGCTAGAGAGGAAACACAGTGTACAATTGACCCTGTGAAATGGGAGCTTGCTGATACCTCGTAGACGACCCTCCCTGCATATTGGACATAAATACAATTGAGAGAGTCCAGAGATATTTCACGAGAAGAGTTCTCCACTCTTCTGCTCGCAACAGAATACCTTATGCCATGAGGCTGGAAATTTGGGGCTTAGACAATTTAGAACTACGCCGCCTTCGGTCTGACCTAAGCATAGTACATAAAATTATCTGCTACAATGTCCTACCTGTCAATGACAACTTCAGCTTCAACTGCAACAACACACAAGCACAAAATAGATACAAACTTAAGGTAAACCGCTCCAAACTCGACTGCAGAAAATACGACTTCAGCAACAGAGTGATCAATGCCTGGAATGCACTACCTGACTCTGTGGTTTCATCCCCAAACCCTCATAACTTTAACCTTAGACTGTCTACTGTTGACCTCACCCCATTCCTAAGAGGTCTGTAAGGGGCATGCATAAGCGCACCAACGTGCCTAGCGTCCCTATCCTACTGTCCCCATTTATTTGTATCCATTTCCTGTATTCATAATCATGTTTATACTTATATCTGTTAAGCTTGACAAATAAATAAACAAATAATAATAACAATGATAACAATGATAACAATGATAACGATAACAAGGATAACGATAATAATAATAATAATAATAATAATAATAATAATAATAATAATAATAATAATAATAATAATAATAATAATAATAATAATAATAATAATAATAATAATAATAATAATAGAGAGTAGTTGTATTTGTCTTGGATTTATGGTAAAGTTAGAGTCCACAATAGTCAGGAATTGGCTAGCATATCAGTGAAACACCATGTTCAATACTGAGCTGAGATACCTTGGATGATCTAAAGGCTGAGGTCAACATTTTCTGAATGTTGATTTCTGTATTAAAATATTTTTATCTTACTGTAACCAAAAAGACCTATGAAAGCTTACATAGAATAAATAATGGTATTTAAAACATCCATGATACAGTCTTAAAAACTGACAGTCATAACCAGGAACAATAATACAGCATTAAAACAACAACCACAACAATATCATAAAAGTAAGAAAAAGAATGATGGCACCATCAAATCAGGGGAAAGTTCTCCAAAACAGCTTGATTTTCAGAACTTTTCAACAAATCAACAAAGAAGGACTAACCTGATCTTCAGAGGGAGGCTATTCCACAACTTTGGGATTTCCACAAGCAACTCTTGCATTTCTTTTAATATATTTCCATCTGGAAGAAGCCCAGACTGGTTTATGTGGAATTCTCAGCATTTTAAGGTTAGGTGTGGCACAGACAATCACATCTGAAAGTGAAAATTACAGCAGTAAGGGAAAGGACCACAGCTCTCTATGGCTTAAGGGTAGTCGACTAGGTTATACAAATTCTACATTGATGCTCAGCCCTGTAGTAGCTGGCTACAATTCTGCCACATATCAGATAGGTAAAAATACATGGTTTGTATACAAAAGTCGCTGGAAGTAGCAATAGCAATAGCACTTAGACTTATATACCGCTTCACAGTGCTTTACAGCCCTCTCTAAGCAGTTTGCAGAGTCAGCATCAGTGGTGGGATTCAATTTTTTTTTACTACTGGTTCTGTGGGCATGGCTTGGTGGGTGTGGCAGGGGAAGGATACTGCAAAATCCCCATTTCCTCCCCATCAGCTGGGACTCGGGAGGGAGAGAATAGATGGGGCAGGGCCATTCAGAGGTGGTATTTACCAGTTCTCCGAACTACTCAAATTTTCCGCTACCGGTTCTCCGAACTACTCAAAATTTCCACTACCGGTTCTCCAAACTACTCAAAATTTCCGCTACCAGTTCTCCGAACTACTCAAAATTTCCGCTACCGGTTCTCCGAACTACTCAAAATTCCCACTACCGGTTTTCCGGAACTGGTCAGAACCTGCTGAAACCCACCTCTGGTCAGCATATTTCCCCCAACAATCTGGGTCCTCATTTTACGGACCTCGGAAGGATGGAAGGCTGAGTCAACCTTGAGCCGGTGAGACTCGAACTGCCGAACTGCTGGCAATTATGGTGTGTGTGTGTGTGTGTGTGTGTGTGTGTGTGTGTGTGTGTGTGTGTGTGTGTAAATATATATAGCCTAGTTTTTTAAAAAGACTTATGATTCTCTACCAGTATGACATTTCTATTTGTTGACAGTGTGCCTACTCATACAGCAGAAGATGGATCTTTCCTGAACCTTTTACCAAAACCAATCATAATCACTTTATTGCTGCTGATTTGTAATAATGAAGCAAACGCTACACAACAGGACATAGCTTATTAAACCAAGAAGAATATCTGCAAAACTTCTCATTGCGTGGTTCAATCACCTCTAGCCAAATGAAAACAATTTAGCCAAAAAGAAATAATCGGATTTCTGGACTAGAGCCCTCAGCATTTTTAATACAAGCCACAGGCATGAAAATCTGTTTGAATATCTAAAACATCGGCATTAGAGTGATGATCTAACCGCTATTTAATTTCTCCTTTAATTTCAACAGGTGTTTGGATGATTTCCTAAGAGAACTACCTCCCCCCTTCCACCAATGTTTTTCTTTTTCACCTACATAATGGTAGTTTTTGCATGTGGTTTCCCCCACACACCCCAATGATTACCTCAATACAAATGGAAAACTATTGTTCCAAAACAACTTGTATGTTATTTTCTATGGATATTTTGTTCCCCGTGTAATACAATATCACAAACAGTGAACCTTAATTTTATTTAAACAGTGCATGTAGTTTTGGACGGGAATGAGTTTTCTCTTTCCAAGACACCCCAGAAAACCATAAATATTCATGTCAAAACATCCATAAGAATGTAAATGGGTTTAATTTTTGCTTTCACAGCTGTCCTGTTCATCTACCATGATGGAGGTAAAAGTCACAATCTTTGTTCTGTCACAGTCAGGAATTTATGTGAACTGGAAGGTATGCAACTTTTTCATGAGACCTCCCATATTCTCACAGGGCCAGTGGCATAGCAACCATGTGCAAGTCAATCTGGTTAGTATTGCTAAGCTCAAGAAGAACTGTTTACATATGTTTTGGATTCTTCCTGAATATGCACAGATTCTGATAGTGTTTTCCATATAAACTGTATGACAAGCACAGACATGAGTTGCATCCCTCCCTCCTATCCATCCAGTTGGACAACATTTAATGCAGTGTAGATTCTTCCTGACCAGTAGGCTTTTATACTGTTGTTTGAAGCAGAATAATGTTGGACCAGAATCTGTTGGCAGAATCCTAATCCTGGGTGGTGTTAATGATGATGATGCATCGGAACAGGTTTTTGGCATTTAGTAGGAACTTCTAAGACTGTCTTGGGGTGCTAGGAATTTCTGTCCTTTATCCGAGATGTTTTAGATACAAATTCTTCAGCTTAACTAAAGATATATAAGTTTGAAGGAAAACTCAAACATATGCTGAACAGTAGTAGCAAGAATATTATATATTTGAAGAATGAAGTGCCTCAGGTACTTAAGCCGCAGTGGGTTGCTCCCGGTTCTGGCCGGTTCAGTGAATCGGTAGTGGCAATGATGGGAGGCTCCGCCCACCCACCCGGGACGCTTCTGCACATGCGCAGAAGTGTTGCGCGCACACGTGAGTGCATGTGCGAACCAGTAGCGTTTAGAGCCCACTACTGTTGTGTCCCAGCACTGCAACCCGACCAGAAACACACACACAACGATTTGTAATAATCAAATAAAAGTATCTCTTTACTAATAAAGCTTCTTAGTAAAGGCACAACAGGTATAATGTCCAGAAAAGATACAAAGAACAGAGTCTCAAATGTCCTTGGGTTCTTCGTGGGTTAAGTTCAAATACAGAGGCAATTAGCTTTCTTATCTTCAACTCACTTGAGCTGGCTGGCGTCCCAGACAGATGATGTTAGCTTCCAAATGCAAGAACTCTGATTGCAAGAATCTCCAATGGTGCTTGAGAAACACTGGTATTGTTTTCAGCACGGATCTCTGACTGCACCGGACTTAAATAGGCACTGAGGGCGTGGCCCAATTAGCCCTCAGTGCTACCTCCGAGGAGACCTCTGTTTGCTAAGCCAATCCTGCCTGCTGGCTGCTCTATGAGCCCTAGCATCCAGCAGAGGCTCCTCTTCCTCTGACGACTCACTTTGCTGAGCAGGTGCAGAAGGTCCTGGCTGGTCTTCCTCCTCTGGCATTGAGTCGTCATCACTGGCCGTCTCAGGTGCCAGGTACACGGGTGGTCCTGCTGCGACATGAGTGGCTCCACGTCTTCCGTGTCCTCCATCATCTGCGTGGGATGCGGGCAAGTCACAACAACTACTGTACTTAAGTGACCTGGATCTTGTTTGAATGTAGCTTGAATTCTAAAGGTTTATCTTGTTTTTATTGTTGCTACTGCTGTTGTTATTACCACATACTCTCTTAGAGTTTTAGGCCCCATAGTATAGACCCTATTACTTCATTTGAAATGGAGCTTTAAGGTTTTGGCTGAAGCCACTTGTGGAGCATTATGAAACATCTGCTGTTAAAAACCAGGCTGCTGCGTGCCGCTGAAAACTGTCATTGAAACTGACACTCACAACTAGCTCAGCAGGTAAATATGATCCTACAGCGTGTTCCAAATTGACTTGCAAGTTTCCAAAGTCTTGTCAAGCCTGGAGTATTCTGTAGTGTGTTTCAGCACAGTCAGCTCGTTGTACTTTGAGATTTTAAATTATACTGTGGAATTGGCTTCGTTTATGGAAGATGAAGAAGGCTCAGATTTCAAAACTTGGAAGTGATCATTCAGTGAACTTGAGACTTGAAAGCATTTTTGAATTACAGAAGATGGCTTTCTTTTCTACTCAAATTTGTCTTTGCAAATAGACAAATTGGATACATGGTGGAACAGGAATGATTCACTAGGAATCCAAGCCTAAATCTTATATATGAAAACACCCAATCAGATCACAAGCAGGGTAGCTGGTCACCTAATCAGTACAGTCAACAATAACAGGCAGCAGGTCCCCAAGACTTCAGAAATGGCCTTGGATTTCTGCCTGCTTGAAATCTTGTTGATATCTGAATATAACTTCCAAGCAGAGGTGAAATCCAGCAGGTTCTGATAGGTTCTGGAGAACCGGTAGGGGAAATTTTGAATAGTTCGGAGAACCGGATAATTCCATCTCTGGCTGCCCCCAGAGTGGGGTGGGAATGCAGATTTTGCAATATCCTTCCCCTGCCATGCCCACCAAGCCACACCACGCCCGCCATGCCACGCCCGGTAGGGAAAAAATTTGAATTTCACCCCTGCTTCCAAGGCCATGCAAGCAGAGTTCTACTTCCTCCACTCTGTGCATGCATAGCAACATGCCTTGTCAAGTGACCATTGATTCATCTAATCTTGTGTTTCTCAGACTTAGCAACTTTAAGATATACGGAACTTCAACTCCTACAATTCTCAAATTCAAGATTGAAAAGAATTGATTGACTCAGTATACCTGCAATGATTGACAGCAGCTCTTCAGCATCTCAGGCAGAATTTTTCTGACCTCTGTCATGAAATCCCAACTTTTGAATCAAGGATCTTTTACCTTAGCAGAGGTGCTCTGGGCTCTCAAGAAGAGAATTCTAAGAAAATAGAAATCTAAGGGGGAAAAGTTCTGTAGTGGGTATTTTTCTAACTTCCTAACCAAACAAATTCAAAATTAACTTGCTGTTTTGTTTGTTATTTCACAATAAACTTTAAGGGACTAGAAGAAATAAACAAATAATATCGGGAAAAATAATTACTAGTCTCAGTAGGTAATCTAACCAGTAATCTTGCCATTTATTTCCATCTATGTAAACTCTACACACAAGGAAATCTTAAATAGTTCAATAAATTATCTTTCTCATAACTTACATATTTTATATATCTTGTTAGTTTTTGAACCACTCGTCTCCTTGAACATATCACTGATTAAGCATTATCCAAATCTCAGACTATGTTATTTTTAGTTTGATAGTATTATTAAGTATATTTTTGTTGTCTGTTTTTTTAATACCAAATGTACCTTATCAGGGTTAAATTATCGCTCTTTCATGTTTTTGTAGATTTGCTTTGGATTCTTCCATATATCAACCTATCATTAGTTTGAACTCAATCTGTATGTTTTATATTTTTCAGTTACTTGAGAAAGTTTCCACTATCCATGTTATTTATTCCCATTTGTAAACCTATGGCACATGATTATAGTGATGTTGGGGGTGGGGTATTTATTTTATTTTATTTGGTCACAGATTCAATTATTCAAGTATACTCCTGTGGCCATTTTGAGGCCTGAATAAGATGGTTAACGGTAATCTTATTCTTAAATATTTCACCATTAACAATTGAGCTGCTGATTTGCTGTCCAACAAGGAGTATTTTATAAGCCCAAAGAGAAAGAAATAAAACTGTTTAATCCAATGTAGATGTTCTTATTACTCTTTCAAACAGCTTGTATTATTCTTTCTCTTCCATGTTACTGAACATACAATGGATACAAACCAGCATGCAATCTTTAATCTTTAACCAATTGCCTAAATTGATCTGAAGAAAACTGAGCCCCATGATTAGTATTAAGTATTTCTTGAAAAGAAAAAGCGAACTGGAGTTTGCCAATGGGAGGGGGGGCAGGGAAATTTAGTGAAAAGACCCAAACAATTTGTGTATTTGGCTGACCTGAGAAACAGAAAAGGAAACAAGAAGTCCAGCAAACATTCCATCTACTGAAAGAATCTTAAGAAACAAAAGTGAAGCTAAACAGAGAATAATCTCCAGTTGTGACCTTCAGTGCTTAAAATATGTTTGAATTCCTGCCTGAAGACCATCTGGTATATGTCTGCAGCCAATGCAAACTGTACTGGACCTTGAAGTAAAGTCTATAGATTGGAGCAATGGATGACCACACTTCCGCTATGAGAAGTTTACGATAACAAAGTCAACATGCGTTACAACCAAAACTGACAGAGGAAGCCTTTCTCCATAAGGAAAAGAATCAAACAAAGTAGCAAACCGGTGGACAAGAATGATGACCAATATTCAGATACATAGAAAGTGTTCTATATCACTGTAACATATAAACTACTTCGGATTCTGAGAGAAGAAACAGGCTCTGAGCTTTTGGGCAGAGATGTGGGGAGAGAAAAGAGACACTGCCGAGTAGGAACCAGGTTGGTGGACCCTTGAAGAGCAGAGGGGTTGGAATTGTGCCTTGCAAGATGCGATAGTTGGTGGCTCATTCCATGAGGAATGGAAACCATTGTGCGCCAACTGCACACCTAAGCTTTCTGAAGTGTGCTTTCTGCTAAGAGCAAGGATCAAGGATGTTATAAATCAAATTCCAAAAATCCACTGACAGTCATCCTTTCCCACTAATCTCTGTGAGAAGAAATGATACTGCATAAAGTAAATACAATCATATCATGATGGGCTTCAAATATCTAGGAAGAAAGCTCAGGAATCTGGCAGTTTAGGTGGTCTTGTAGGGTCTCCTGCTTGGGCAGGGGGTTGGACTAGATGACCTGTAAGGTCCCTTCCAACTCTGTTAAATATCAAATAGCAATAGCAATAGCACTTTACTTATATACCGCTTCATAGTGCTTTACAGCCCTCTCTAAGCGGTTTACAGAGTTCAGCATATTGCCCCCAACAATCTGGGTCCTCATTTTACCCACCTCGGAAGGATGGAAGGCTGAGTCAACCTTGAGCCTGGTGAGATTTGAACAGCTGAACTGCTGAACTAGCAGTCAGCCTGCAGTCGCAGCATTTAACCACTGCACCACTTCAGCTCTTATGTCTTCTTATCCATCCTTTCTGTCTTTGGGGGAAGAAGAGAAAGGGAAAGAAGAGCATTGCAAATGAATGGAATGGAAGGGTGTCAACAAGAGACTTGGGCATTGTGATTTGTATATCTGGATGATGGGCTGAGCCCCAAAATAAGTAGTAACGTAGTTGTTACAACGAGGCCTCTGCAGGAAGACAAGTATAGCAATAGGTGTAAGGAAACCTATAAGATGATTCCTATTATAGATATAGAAATTGAAAGATACAGAAACAATAGTGTATGTTAAATATTTCCTGATCTCTTCGGAAATCCAATTTGACAATATGAGAAAGAATCTAACATTGAACTAAGAAGAGAAAACATTAAAGCAATACTATTGGAGGCATCTACTATTCCTTGCCCAACTAAGGGAATGGTGTGGATGATACTTTCTACAAAGAAACAAATCTTTCCAAGAGGCATGTGATAATTGACCCTAATTTCCTCAATATCTATTGAAGGATCATTCTGGCAAGTATGGTTCCACCAGTATATTTTAAAGTTGCATTGCTGGCAATGTCTTCCTTCAGCAAATAGGAGAAAGCACAAGATGATCAGTTATAGTTAGGGATGACTTGGTGAAAGAAGTGAAAATAGTGTGAACATTGGGAGAAAATAAGAAATGCTGGAGTTGTTTAAACTAGGGCTGATGCATACAATGGACTTTAACAAATGGATTTTAATAAACTCAGAACAATGCTGAGTATAATTCCACAGCAGGAGAAATTAATCGGAGGAGTTTCTTACAAAGGTGATAGTAAAAGCACAGATGCAAATAATTCCAATAAAACAAGCGAGGGAGGTGTTGAATTTAGAAGAAAACAAAGTAGCTTTATAAAAAAAATATGAAGATCTAGAAACCAAAAAGAAAGTAGACAGAGGGAAAGATTAATGAAATAGGAACAGATACTTGTAGTGAATATCAGAAAAGCTAAAGCTCAGAAAAATTTGGTAAAGAATGCTAAGGGCTTCTTTAGATGTGTTCCATAAAAGGAAGAGGAAAAAAAAAGAAAGAGGAGGGTAAATGTTAAATCTATTTTTAAAAGGGGGGAAAGTCAAATCCAGGGAATTTCAGAATAATCAGTCTGGCATCAATACCTGGAAAGTTTCCAGAACAGTTTATAAAGCAATCTACAGTATCTGTTAAGTGCCTTGAAAATAATGTCCTGATAGCCAAAGTCAGCATAGATTTGTCAAGAACAAATCTTGCTAGACTAATCTTATCTCATTATTTGATTGGATAACTTCCTTTGCAGCTTGTAAGAATGCCGTAATATATTTTGATATTAGCAAAGCTTTCGACAAAACACCCCATTACGTTCTGATTAACAAGGGTTTAAAGTAGACTGGATGGCATAGCAATTAAGGGGCTCCATAACAGGCTCAAAATTCATACTCTAAAAGTTCTTACTCACATTCCATTAACCTGAAGACAATATGTCCCAGTAACAATTGTATGCAGTTATGGCTGCATGAGATTCCCAACCTATAGCTGAGGTGGTTTAAAGTCATTTTTAACTATTCCAGTTTTATAATGGCGCTTCCCTTCTCCAGGCAACAGTTATTTCTGCCATGGGCACAATCCAGAAATTTCCTAGATGACCTGGATGATTATGGATCCCTAAGCTCCTGCTTGCTACTGTTGGCTGCTAAACCCGCCCACCCTCCTTCTTTTGCTCGGCACTGCCCTCTAAAGCCATTCTTGCTTGGGCTGTTGGAGAACCTTGAACCTGAGTTTTAAAACATAGAATAACGTAGGTTGGAAGGGAGCTTGGAGGTTTTAGATTTATTATTAGAGTTGGAAGGGATCTTTTAGGTCATCTAGTCCAACCCCCTGCTCAAGCAGGAGTTCCTACACCATTTGAGACAGATGGCAGTCCAGTCTCCCCTTGAAGGTCGCAAGTGTTGGGGCTCTCACAACCTCCGCTGGCAAGCTGTTCCACTGGTTGATCGCTCTCACCGTCAGAAAGTTTCTCCTCACTTCCAGGTTGAATCTCTCCTTGGTCAGCTTCCATCCGTTATTCCTTGTTTGGCTTTCTGGTGCCATAGAGAACAGCCTAACCCCCTCCTCTCTGTGGCATCCCCTCAAGTATTGGAACACTGCTATCATGTCACCCCTGGTCCTTCTCTGGTCTTCTGGTCCAAGCCCCTGCTCTGTTTCAGGCAAGACTGTTTCAGGCAAGTGGCTGTCCAGTCTCTTCTTAAAAGCCTCCATTTCTGAAGGCAAGCCATCCCACTGATTAATTGTTCTTGCTAATTTGCATTGTATGCAAATACCTTTGCAGAGGTATTTGCATGTAATGTCTGACCAGTGCTTTCTGAACTGCTTGTCAACTCTCAGGCAAGTCCTATTTCACATGGGTTTAACACTCTTTGATGCGTGTGCTCGACCTCTCTTTTAACATTGCTTTTTTTTTTAAAAAAAAGTCATTTAGAGAACCAGTGCACCTATGGTATTTGAAAACCAGGATTAGCACTTTCTTGAGAGAACACTAATCCTGTGCTGCACAGAAGATCCTTTTAATCTGAGAAAGAGAACCAAGTTCTGTCTCACTCATTCTATCCTCAGTGAGGGCATTACAGCTTCTGCAGTTTAGGGGTTTAACATGAGTGAATTTTTTTTATCGTTTTCTTTGTTTGATAGTTTTGGAAATGGAAGTGTTCCAAGAGTACATGTGAGAGTTCCTGAGAGTGGGAATTTAAGTTGGGCAAGAATTCACGAGGAAGGTTTTATAATGATAACAGAAAGGAAAATTATCAAAATGCACTTGCCTAGATAGGCAAAGCTGGCATCTAACTAACTACATTGCATTTGGAGGAAACTCCGGAAGTATGTGCTCCATGTATGGGAATTTGGGAAGTAAAACAGAAGGGAATGACCTCAGAGTAGTAATCTCTTGGACAAAGAGCAAACAAAGTGATAGACCAAGAGCAAATCCTTAAATCTCTTATCCACATGGTACTGCCTCTTTGTGGTCAATAAACCACGAAGAGTAAGAACCATTGGATTTAGACCTCCAATATGTTGAATAAGTGCCATATTGCCTATTTTTACATCATTTTGACTAATCCAGGGGCTTTTGCTGCCTTTCACTTCACTCCCCACTGGACCTGCATCTTCTCAATCAAGTTATAATTCAAATATTCTGCTTTATTGGCAGCCAAGTTATATTTAGACACAAATTTAGTGCTTTTTTATGGAATTTCAAATGGAGAAAGAGCAATACTATGACAGTTAACATTCAATAATGCTGTAAGACTGAAGGGAGAAAATGTTTTAAAGTGTATATAAATTTGGCTATTAAAATGGCTTTCATAATGAAAGCACATAAGCTGATATCACATAAATGCAACTGGCTGCTTTGTTCAGCTATTACATTGGTGACGGCTGCCTCTCCTTTGCAGACCTCCCACATGGATTCTGTAGTCCAAGAGAAATGATGTTGGTGATATGGAAAAAGGATCCATATTGGCTAGGAGACCTGAGACAATGAAGATCTTCCACATTAAGATCTCAAGAGAGTCCTGATAAAGATTCAATGGTGCTTCCAACATTTGCTGGCTAGTCTGACTATAGCATGTTCCAAGAAGAAGAAAAAGAGGGGGAAAAACTATCAGTGGTGGGAGTGAGAAAAAGAGGTGGCTGTGCTGTGGTGAATATTTTAATTTAGAACTCTCACAGAATATGCCTGAAAGTAAAGGCACAAAAGTGGCCAGGAAACAGAATGATTAATTTTTCCTATCTCAAGCCAAAAGTCAAATCGCCTTTCTTGGTTTTGCTTGAGAGTACATAGCCCAGCTTGTTCCAGAGACAGAAAGCTGGACAGATGTCTTGTTTGAAGTTCTTCTATCTTATTCCTTAGAACAGCAAAATCGATGGTATGTCTGTAAATGGAGAGGGAAACATTTTTTTGAATGTTCTGGAATGTAGACAGTTGTTCATACACATGCATGCATGCTTCTACAGGGCTTAGAGTGGTAATTGATGGCACTGTTGCTTAAGCACAGCATTGGAAGATTCACTGCTAGTCATAAGAGGTCTGGAAAGGTTCCAGCGTCCAGATGTTCAGTTTTTCAAAGCATCGGTAGAGGGAGAGGGATTGGGAGAAAGAGATAGTTGAACCAGCCTGTTCACAGCTGTCTAGGTTTGCTGAAAGTTATTTCCAGAAATGGGAGGGTGAAAGAGCAGCTGTAGTTCATCAAACAGAAAATGCTTACATCTGAATTGAGATACTTTGGATAACATAGATCCATGGGAAAAAGATAGGAATCATTTGACTCTTGAATCTCCAGGAATAGTGTGATCTCAATTCAGGATCAGGGCTAGTAGGGCCCATCAGATAGATGACTAAAGTTTGGCTAAAATATGACTGGATTAAGTAAAACATTTCCCCTTTTAAGCTTTATTTGAGAGAGTGGTGAATCAGCCCTTTTAAGCTCCAGACCTTGCCCCAAATTTCTCCTCTCGAATATTTCCCATACTAATCAAAGTTAATTCCCCGAAGCAACAATGTGCTTGGGTGATAAAGTGTAAAGATGCATTCACTGTGAATACCGTATTTTTCGGAGTATAAGACGCACCTTTTTACCCCCCCAAAAGAGGGTGAAAACTTGGGTGCGTCTTATACACTGAATGTAGCCACCCAGCCACCCCCACTTCTTGATCTTTGCCTGCCAGCAATTTACCTTTTTGCAGCAAACAGCAGCAGAGCCTCATTAGCCGCTGATTATCTGCCTCCCGACACTCAGCTGCTTTATTGAAATTGCCGGCAAGCCCACGTGCTAAAATGAAAATGAAACTAAACTAAAGCTGCACGGAGTCAAATTGCTGGAGGGAGAGGCAAAGATAGAATCTTATTTTCTTGTGCTGAAACTGGCTGTTTTTTGCTGCAAGAAGGTAAGTCAATAACTATAAATGCCTGTAGAATGTTCAAATTATTAAACTTATTTTTAAAGATTGTTTTATTATTGTTCTAGACCAGGGGTCTCCAACCTTGGCAACTTTAAGACTTATGGACTTCAACTCCCAGAGTTCCTCAGCCAGCTTTGCTTTGCTGACTGCTTTATTATTTGCTTTGCTAGCTATGGAATTCTGGGAGTTGAAGTCCACAAGTCTTAGAGTGGCCAAGGTTGGAGACCCCTGTTCTAGACAACTTAACAAAATGAAGAAGCTTTTTAAAATAAATGCTTGATCTGAAGAGGCCCAGTGCTATTGTATCTTCTTTTAAATAGCAGAGAATACTTCCAGAAAGCTACATCAATTTTAAAGTATAATCTGAAATGTCCTGATTTAGTATTAAATATTAGTATTAAGTATTAGTATTAAAATAAGGCAGCTGAATTAAACCCTGACTTAGTTATGTTTGGAGTAGATCTATTTAAATAATTGGGAGGAGTTAGTGTGATTACATTTAAGAAAACTTTCTGGGATTAATATATTGCCATAATGTACATTTCTCCAACTCTTTCCTATTTCTATAGGTCAGACTCACATGCACAGAAATACACAGCAAACAGTGTATATCATCTGTGCTGTTTGCTGTTTGCTGTTTGGCAAATTGCTGGGAGGCAGAGGCCTTTTTTCCTTGTTTTCCTCCCCCAAAACTAAGGTGCGTCTTATACTCCGATTGTCTTATACTCCGAAAAATACGGTATCTGCCACATAATATAAGTGTTGAACAGATGCTTGCTTTTACTCCACAACTCCAGTGAAAATTATACCATGTGGACCCTGAACTGACCCACTGTGTGAAGACTTGATATTTTTTCTTTATCTGTCATCAGTTTCCCTGTGCAGGCAAGCTTCACCAAAATCACTTAGGGGTAGTAGAATACTTCATAGCTTTTAGAAACTGATTGCATTATTTGCATTGTCATCAGCTCTTTAGGATAGCAATATAAATCAGATGGTGGTTCACTTGTTCACCCACTAGCTGGGTTTTGATCCACCATTTCCTAAGCAGTTTTGTTGCCTTTAACCCACTGAGGAGTGTATTTCAGTGTATTTGAACTACAGTTTGCAAAATTCCCCTGGGCCATGCTAGCTGGAAATTCTTGAATTCTTGAAAAATTGAACTTTTAGCATATCTGGAATGCACCCAATAGAAAAGGCCAGGCTGTACGGAGCACGGATTTGCATAGCCGCCGTTGATTGGCTAATCTAGCGGCAGGAGAAATAAACTGCTGTCAGTAGCCGGCTAGGTTACAGGGAAGCCCTTAAAAGCGGCTTCCCTGCAGCCTGCCGGCAGTTCATGTTGCATTCAGCCAGGAGAATAAAAGGTGCTGAACTGTTCCTGCGTCTCATTCCTTCTTTCCCGTCCAAATCTAACACTGGCGACAAAGGTGGGATCCTGAAGAAGGTCAGCAGAACAAAGGCACCTTGTGGCATCCACAGCCATCTTAGAAGCAAGCATTGTCCTGCTCCGGCCCAACCTGAGGATGGCTACTCACACCTCTCCCGCTCCAGCAATCTTCGACCTGAAGATGGAAGAATGGCACACCTACATGAGCTGATTCCGCAAGCCAACAACTTCCAGGATCTACCAACAATAGGAAGAGGGCTCTCTTTCTAACCTACTGCGGGCCAAAAATTTATAAAATGGCACAGACCTTGGTGGCTTCCATGGACATCAAGTCCATTTCATGGTCAACTCTACAAATGACCCTAAAAGAACATTACACTCCCACAGCAATGCCAATGGTCAGCCGCAATTAATTTTATCATCGCTGCCAACACGAATTCATCCCACAGACGTGAAAATAAAAGCCATTAAAGAAGCGCCGACCCCCAGGAATAAAACAGAGTTGCAAGCATTCCTTAGTTTACTCAACTTTTATGCCATCTTTTTAAAACAGAAGGCGACAGGTGCTGAGCCTCTGCACAGGCTATTGGGAAAGACGGCCATGTGGACATGGGGACTGAGGGAGACCAATGCTTTTACAGCTGTAAAGGACCTACTTTCATCAAGCAGCATCCTCATGCAATACAGTGAGACCTTCCCGCTGCTGTTAACGTGCGACACATCCCCTTTTGGAGTGGGGGCCGTCCTCAGCCATCAACTTCCCAATGGCTCAGAAGCACCTATCGCGTATTACTCCAAAACACTATCACCAGCTGAGCGAAATTACCACCAACTGGACAAAGAAGTGCTTGCAGTAGTGGCCGGCATCAAGCATTTCCATGAATACCTCTACGGCTGCAGATTCAAACTTGTGACAGACCACAAACCGTTACTGGGTCTCCTCGCAGGAAACCAACAAACTCCTCAATACATGTCTCCCCGGTTGACGCGCTGGTCTATCTTCCTGTCCGGCTACAACTACAAGCTGACCCACTGACCAGGGAAGAGCATCAGAAATGCTGATGCACTTAGCCGCTGCCCCACAACCAACCTCGTGGAAGACCCCGCACCTGTGGCCAAAATCTTACTGGTCAACATTGAACAATGTTGACATGGAACGACATTGAACAGCCCTATCACATCTTGGCAGAATATATGAGTTAGTATTCGCACAGAACTATGCAGGGGATCCCAAGTGGGTGAAGGCCACAGTCAGAGCAGTCACTGGGCCGAAGTCCTATCAAGTTAAACTTGACGATGGCCGAGTGTGGTGGAGACACATCGACCAATTCAGACTCCTGGCTTCGCCAACCGGAGGCGGGCCAACTGCAAGAAAATACAGAGCAAAGGCCAGAGCAATGCGAGTCTCTGCCCCGGAGACCATACAGAACAAGCAACCAAGACGACCACACCGAGATCCAGGCCCTGCCTACAAGAAACCAGGAGAACCTATTCTCAACCCGCCGCCCTGAGTCCCCAGGGAGTAGGGCGGCATATAAGAACACAAAATAAATAAATAAATAAATAAATAAATAAATAAATAAATAAATAAATAAATAAATAAATAAATAAATAAATAAATAAATAAATAAATAAATAAATAAATAAATAAATAAAATAATATAAAATAATATAAAATATAAAATATAAAATATAAAATATAAAATATAAAATATAAAATATAAAATATAAAATATAAAATAATAATATAAAATATAAAATATAAAATATAAAATATAAAATATAAATAAATAAATAAATAAATAAATAAATAAATAAATAAATAAATAAATAAATAAATAAATAAATAAACCCTGGAGGAGGAGCATGAACCCCTACCTGTAGGCACTGGAGTCCAGCGAAGTCACCCGGGACCGGAGGACGAAGACGGCGAGACTCCAGTTGCCACGCCTTGCTGCCGGTTCCAGATTATTCCAAAAGCCGGCGCCGGAGCAGCAACAGGCATGACCGCTCCAGTCGAGAATCCACGAGAGACTGATTCGCACAGGCCCAGTAGGACCGTACAGCGCCCTGTTTACTTACGTGACTACATGACCTATGTCGATCACCAATTGGACTTGCCACAAACTAAGAGGGGAGGGGTGTTATGTACTGCCGTATGGAGCATGGATTTGCATAGCCACCACTGATTGGCTAATCTTGCGGCGGGAAAAATAAACTGCTGTCAGTGGCCAGCTAGGTTACAGGGAAGCCCTTAAAAGTGGCTTCCCTGCAGTCTGCTGGCAGTTCATATTACATTCAGCCAGGAGAATAAAAGGTGCTGAACTGTTCCTGTGTCTCGTTCCTTCTTTCGCGCCCAAATCTAACAGCCAGTCTTCCTCTCATACTGTAAAAGTAAGGAGGATTTAGAAATGGCTCAGACAGATGCCTCCCTAGTTCACTAAGCTCTAAGAAGGACGAGGTGGTACAGCACAACGAGACTTGCAAGGAGTTATTATTATAGCCAGTTTCAATAAATATACTAATCAATTGTGGAGTTGATTTCCTGGTCTACCTAGTGGGACTGACACATGTGCATGGGTATTTGTGCAAATGTGTGAAGTTAGTTGTCCATGAGTGCCTGTTAATTTACATGTATAATACTTCCTTTTGGAGCATGTATTTCTTTGGCATGTTCAGTAAAGGCCACTAAATTCAATTCATCCTGTTTGTTTATTTCTTGGATCTCTTCATCTTCAATGGGAAAAAGATAAAAGAGGCCCAGTTCTCTCACAGAATGATAATTGAAGTCAGTGATGTGAATTCCCAGCATCATGATCACATCAACTCACTAGCATATATGCCACATTATGGTGTATGCATATACCTCCCTTCCAGATATTTGTTTCTCCACACCAGGCAGGAAGACCTCCATGAACTGAATTGCTCAGAGCAAGCCAGAATAAATATAATTTGCTAAATGACCAGACTTAAACAATTCTAACAATCTGTACTGATCATCCCAACCATGGAAAGAGTTCCAAGCAGCTGGGGAACATATGAACTATTGTTCCCTTCAAAGATCTAACTGGTGTGCCTGTCCCAGAGGTTCCGGGAGGTGCTCCTCTATACATTGGAGGAAAGTTCAGAAAGCTTTTAAACTGTTCTTGGAAGTGAATGGGGGAAGTGGACAATGGTGTTTGGAAACAAATGCTTTCCTTTATTTATCAATCACTTTTTCCATTCCCAAACAACAGTGATCGTTTTAGGGTTTCAAAGAAGTGATTTGCAAAGACCTGAGAAAACAGAGGAGAGATGATTTGGTACAGAGAAGGAGCAGGGACAAAGTTTAACCATGTTTCCTTTTTGCCAGGGCTGATTGTGCTCACCTACTGTAATATATGACCTAAGTGCCAAAGCCCACTGCAACAACATCGCCAAAAAGGCTTCAAGAACTGTTAACCTAATCTTACGTAGCTTCTTCTCCGGTAATATCACACTACTAACCAGAGCATACAAAACATTCGCCAGAACAATCCTCGAATACAGTTCATCTGTCTGGAACCCACACCGCATATCGTACATAAATACATTAGAAAGTGTCCAGAGATACTTTACAAGAAGAGTCCTCCACTCCTCTACTCGCAACACAATACCTTACGCAACCAGACTTGAAATCCTGGGCTTAGAAAGCTTAGAACTACGTCGCCTTCGGCACGACCTAAGCATAGCTCATTAAATTATCTGCTACAACGTCCTTCCTGTCAACGACTACTTCAGCTTCAACCACAACAATACAAGAGCACACAACAGATACAAACTCAAAGTGAACCGCTCCAAACTTGACTGTAGAAAATACGACTTTAGCAACAGAGTGGTAAATGCCTGGAACTCAATACCTGACTCTGTGGTTTCATCACCAAACCCCCAAAACTTTACTCTTAGACTGTCCACTGTTGACCTCCCCCTATTCCTAAGAGGTCAGTAAGGGGCGTGCATAAGTGCACCAGCGTGCCTACCGTCCCTGTCCCAATGTTCCCTCTTATCAGTACCCATCTTATGTATATAAACAAGGTTATATCTATGTATATTACCAACACGTACTTGACAAAAATAAATTATATATATATATATATATATATATATATATATATATATATATATATATATATATATATATATATATATATATATATATATATATATATATATATATATATATATATATATATATATATATATATAATGTTGGAAGAGCATCTTCAATGTGTGGGTGGATGTGAAAAAAGCAAAGCTGGTGTCATCTTCACTTTTGGGACATCCTCTCCACCTATAGATACCCTAACTTTTTGCTTCAAACTCGCTATTCCCTAATTGCTATATTTGAAACACTGAGAAAATTTTTCCTATCTGACCTGATGTCTGCAACATTTTCCATATGGGATATATGTGTCTTGAAAAGATTATTTGGGGAAGATGCTTCCGTTCTCATGTTCCTCCCTGGAAACTGTGGTGGTGGCAGTGCTGCTTTTTGTACAGAGCATAGTTTCTCCATCCCCCCATCCTTGCATCGGTAGAGCCTTTTCTGGGGATGATCCCATTTTAATGGACTAGAGACCTAAATATAACTCAAACCCTTCAGAATGAGACCTACCAACAACGAGGAAGGAGCAGGGGTGAAAAATGGTTGTTGCTGGACCAGTTGTTTGTGTGGGTGTGGGTTAGAGGATGTTTGGCAACAGAAGGCTTTAGAGATTAGAAGTTTCACCTTGCAGTCCTACCAATTTTCTTGAATCTGAAAAAAACAAGGTGGTTTCCACATTGCTTTAATTCCTTGCATTAATTCCTGATGATGACTGAGGCAGAAAACAACAGTTCTGCCCAATGCCAAACTTCATAGCTGGCTGAGTTCCATACTTCACAGAATTTAACACCTCTCTAGTTCAGCTTTGTGTGGGGCAGAATGCAGGAAATTATGGATTTTGTTAAATATAAGTTGTAGCATTTATAAAGGCTTCTGACAGATGGCCACATTAACAAAACTGGGACAAATCAATGAGTAATCTTTAACTAAAGAACTCTAAGGTAGCCCGGCTCTTCAGCTAGAATTTAAAGCACAGTGGGCTGGCATAAGCTGAGCCCTGAATTAAAAGGAAAAGATGGAGCACTATTTTCATTTTTATTAAAGCAGGATATCAAAATTGAGGATTTGTGCAAAAATTAATAACAGACTCATGGCTACCTTTTGTATTTTCTGATTTGGAAAAAAGCTTGTTGTAGTATTAACTTCTTTCCTCAGTGAGCACAGTTTCAATGAAAATATGAAGTTCATTAAAAGATAGAGTATAAAAATCTGTTTCTAGGTACTCTGAATCTATTCAGACATATCTGCCACTGAATATGGAAATCTGTTGAATGAATGAGGATTTCAGTCAGGATTAACTCAACATTTTACCTACATGAATTGCAGATGTCTGTCTGTGACACTTTCCAAAAGTTGTTATGGGATAATTATTACTCCATAACCTGTACTCTGAGATGGCAAAATAAACGATACAAATCCACAACATGTAAATTAAACTGTGTAGTGGGAAATTCAGTCTGGAAACTTGCCACCCTCCCGTTCTCAGATCTGACAAACTCTGTATTACTAAATAACAATTTGGAAGTTCATTTGTTTGATTTATAGAGAAGTTGTGCTCCTCTGTCTCGCTCAACATTTGGCTTTCTACAATGAACAGGAAATGGGGGGATGTATTTTTGGTATACTTAAGTTTTTCTGTAAACAGACTGAACTACTTGCTGTCTGGCCCAGTCTGAGCTCAGTAGCAAACAGCAACAGAATATTTCCCCTGAGCATGCTCCCCTCAATGGCTTTTCTGATCAGGTTTCTTCTTTTCTAAGTATTCACAAATGCACCCTGACTCAACCAGTGTTTGTTTTTGTCCTGCATCCTGCATGGGAATTGCCAATGGACTATTTTATATCTAATACATGCCTGACAAAATAAATAAAATAAAATAAAAATAAAATTTTTGATATGCTATATATGGATGTTCAATTCACTCTTCAGGAAATCTTTTGTTCTATAAGAGCTGTGGTGGTGCATTGGTTAGATTGCAGTGAGGCTCACTCCAGGAGTTCAATTCTGAATGGTTCAAGGTTGACTCAGCCTTCCATCCTTCCGAGGTCGGTAAAATGAGGATCGGGGGCAATGTGCTGACTCTGTAAACCGCTTAGAGAGGGCTGTAAAGCACTGGGAAGTGGCATATACATCTAAGTGCTATTGCTATTGCTATATATGCCTGCTTCTTTACAGTGTTAGTCAATAGCAGCAAAAACACAGAAGGAGCCTGGTAGAACTTTTTCTGACTAACTAACACATTTAATAACAAATTCTGATTCTGAGTCCATTAATAAGAAAACCACAGAAGAGGACAGAGTATATTCCACTATTCTTTTGGCTAACAGTCAAGTTACCATAGATGGTGCATCAACACAATATTCATAATCTAAAATATTTTTTGGGGGGAAATTCAATTATTTAGCATATTTAAATACTTTATTTCAATTTGCGGAAATTGATCTGAACTGATTACAGACTACAGATTAGAGTTGGAAGGGAACCGTGTAGGTCATCTAGTCCAACCAACTGAAGATTTCCAGTTAGAAATGTATTGTCAGATTCATGCTATGTATAATTTATGGCAATTACTTTCCAGTTCCTCAAGAGGACAGGGAACTTTTCTAGTTTAGGAAGAAATTTGAGACTACATGCATGAAAAAACTATGTGCTTTGTATTTCATCTTCTTTAACCCAGTGCACAATATATTTTGTACAGATCTGAAACCCAATAGTAGAGAAGACCTACTCTTAGCTTTCCAGCGAATCCTTTCCAAATTGTTTAGGTAGCCATATCCATTCAACAATCGTGTAATAATCTCCATCTGATCTCTGGATTTAGAAGCTTCCCCAAAACCTATGTGCTGCTTCCAATTTTCATTGTTTATAAATTAGACGCAAGCATTTTTTTCACATGCCTTAATATTCAGGGCTACCTTTGTGAACCTGCAGCATAAGATCTATCCATTATAATGCCAAAGCCGATTCTTTGTTCTTTTTCAAATCCCTCTGTGCAAAGCACTGTTCTTGCCATACACACAATACAGAGATGAAGCTGCTGACCACGGTTAGATAACCGTGCTTATCATGCTTATCTTGCTGACCAGAGCTATTCTCTCGCCAGCTCTTTCTCAGAATGCTTTGTTGTTATTTGCACAATCTAATAATGGATGGTTAGTCATTTTTTTCCCTGTAGAGAAAAACTCTGGACTGTTTCTTATATTTGGGGGGGTTTCCCCCCTGTTTTTAAAACATGCACAATTCATCAAGAATGCATGGAGCTTATTGGCAACTTCCAAAAGCTTAATAAGCCATGCCTCTAGCGTATTATTAAGTATCATAACTTTAGAACGTTGAAAGAAATATTGTGAATATTATGCCTGAGTGACTTGCAGAAATGAAGTTAACTTACATATTTGATTAGTTATGAAATCCCAGATCCAAGTGGGGAAAAATTGAGAAGCGCAATCTTCAGAACTTAGATCCAGAGTATTTCCAGATGAGGCTTTTATTGGTCAATTGTTTCACCT
Source organism: Diadophis punctatus similis (assembly GCA_023053685.1). Lineage (NCBI taxonomy): Eukaryota > Metazoa > Chordata > Lepidosauria > Squamata > Dipsadidae > Diadophis > Diadophis punctatus. The sequence goes on from JALIGW010000002.1 coordinate 177,407,008, forward strand.
GCTTTATTCATATAATTTTAGGGGTAAAGGTCAGATATTATTGTCTTCTATCAAAACCCTTCTGAATTTTTCTACTTTAATATCTTTTCTTAGGTAGGGATTCTATCTATCGTTGTATAGAGGTAGCTAATTCTTTAGTTCTCAAAGTTCAGTAATATCCTTTGATTGGCAGAGAAGGCACCAGAGTTCAATTTCTATTAACATTCTTGAAGATTTTTTGTTATTTTATTTCATTTAATGGAAGCATACCTATTCGCTCTCAAATAAGTCACATATCATGCAAATAGGGCCATAATGTGATTTCTTTGGTTTGGGCTTAGCATGAACATCATGGCATAGCAAGTTGTGTGAATCCAATCATGGATTTCTTATTTAGGCAGATGTGGTTAAGCAAATGATGTTTCAGCATGGTATGAGATCAAATTATGATTTCAATTGTGAACTATTCAGGGCTTTGTCACCTTCAGTGACACGGGATTATTGCACTATGTCCAGATTGCATAAATCAGAGCTACCTTATCTGGGCTGTAAAAAATCCAGTATTCTGCTAGATGGTAGGAAAGGTTTAGCACTCTCTGTATCTTTGCTACTGAGTGGATGGTAAAGAGCACTCAAAGCACACACCCTCAATGTAGTGCTACATATTTACTTACATGGGCACAAATGGTGAAGCACCAGAGCTGTACAATGAACCAGAGACAGCAGGAGACAGCCAGGGGTTAGGTAAGAAACATTATTCCCTGTCCCACAAGTAGAGCCAAGTACATAAGCAGCTACATGCCTGTTCATTATTTCCTACTGTTGAATTTATATTTTACCAACAAAGAAATAAAAGGAGACTAGTATAGATCTATTTCAAGCTATTTAGCTCTCATCAGCTAGCCATACCCTTTGTGGGATTCAAACACAGGCTACATGCATATTAGGTAGATGTATTAACCTCTAAGCCACAGATTCTCCTTGCTTTGTTGGCTAAATACCAGGGGAGAGATTAAGTGTTTTTTCTGGTGAGACCTGTCTATCAGGACAACCTGGTCTACCCAATTATGGGACAGAGCATACTGCTTCCGCTTTCGCCTTTCAGGAGCTCCAATACAGGAGCCTTCGCAGGCAGCCGATTTCACAACAAACTATTTTTGTGTTGAATTTAGACCAGGTTGCCCTGATAGACCAGTCTCACCGGAAAAAACACTTAATTATTTCCTATTGTTTTCATAAGAATTTTACATTGGATAAAGAGCCTTACATTCCTTACATTCCTCTCATGGCTGTTATACTAAAGATTGTATAATTACCACAGCTTGTAGCAGCAAGGATTGCTGCTACAAGCTGCATTGTAGCAGCAAGGAATAAGAAATCTTGCTCCACTGTAGAAGCTATCTGCTAAGCCTTTCAGAGATACAAAGTGTGACCTTGGTAAGTGAGTGTGCACGAATGAAGTTCAGTGTGCACATGAATCACATGTCTGCATGTATGCGGAGTAAGAATGGCTCACCATATACAAGTGGAATAAAAACTGTAGCAGCTAGATTTTAAGAGTAGAGAATGGCTATTTAAAATTGATATAAATAAATTAAAAAACAACCTGCAGAGAATGTAGAGATGCTTATTTGCATATATGCATCCTATCAGTGCACAATAAGTAATGAATGTCTGTGGCCTAGTATAAACGATGGACCAGTTTTCCAGCATTAAAAGGGAGCTGTTAGAAGGGAAGATGTGATATTTGGGGGCTGGACCTAGCTCTTTCCTTATAGTAAGTACTGCAGTGTGATAGTGAGGCTATTGCTAGGCAACCAAGGAAGCTCTTTGGGTTGCTATGGAAACAGTTGTGTATTCCTAAGAGTACAACCCTCCTGGGATTTTATGGTGGTGCAAAATACTCTTAACACATTTTTATGCATCCCTGATGTGACTCCTAATGCAGCACTTATCAGGTATTACTGAGTCAAGAAGGGTACATTGATCTGAGGGGACCAAGGATGGTCCATAGTCAAGTTAGTTGGCTTTAGTGACTGTCATGGGGGTCTTAACCCTCTATCTGCCATTGCAAATTTAAAGGAGAAGATAAAACTCTGGTTTGATGAGGTAGTGAAGATCGAGGCATAGCACTTGGCAAGCTGACCAAGGACCTCAGCAGAAGCAGAAGCAGAGAAGGAAGAGAAGAGAAGAAATTGTTGTGAAGCAGCAGAAATGTATTGTCAGATAATGGTCCTGGTGGAGGATGCGGGATAACCAGGGAGGAAGCAACTCTGAAGCTCCGGTTCTATGGAGCTTCTCTTCCACACCTTCTTTCTGTTGACTGGACTAACTTGAAATAAGGTTTTGGTGCTCTTTCAGAATGACCCTAGACATGTGTTCAAGTTGCTTGCACAGAGGAGGGTCAAGGAGTAAACGGAGTGGAAGTGTCCTTAGTGCTACATACAAATCCTGCTCTATACCTGAGATATGTCAGACAAACTCTTTTTGAATCAGAACTACAAACTTATGTTTGTAACCCAGCTGACAGATTGCTGTGTGTGTGTGTGTGTGTGTGTGTGTGTGTGTGTGTGTGATGAAGTAAGAGAGAACTCTTGAATGTTGCTGTTTTATGCCCCCCTTCCTCCATATCTACAATCAACTGAACATGAAAGCCATGGGTTGCCTCCTTCATTCAAAAGTAATATGAGAGATCTTTACAAAGCATATAGTGGGTTAAACTTTCTCAACATGTCCATAAAACTGAGCTCTCGTGTATCTATGCTAAAAACCAGGATAAAAAAAAAGCAAAAATGTAGCTGCACTTTTGCTCTTTTAATAGAGCAGGTATTTTTGTCCTTATACATGATCTCATTTTATCTTTTTTTTCCACCCATCTTGTTGATTTGAAGTTTGCCTACTATTTTGCAGACATCAAGTATTGCCTTAATATAAGCAAATTCTTTTGTTACCACAGAAAATTCTTAGTCAATTCTTCTTGTCACTTCAATTGCAGATGTCAACAAAAAGGCCTTTAAGCATTCTCCAAAAACAAGTCTGAAACAAAATCTCATTTGGAGTAACACAATGAGTCCCGTTTCATGTTGTGATGAGCTAAATTAAATTAAAGCAGTATCCAGAATCCACTGAGATGAACGTAAGCCCAACTCAAGTGGATTAGCAAGGAAGAAGTCCCCGTATCACTGGCAGCTAAAATATATATCCTTTAAGGGAGTGTTGCAGTTAAGCAGATCCCTTGAATTATCCAGTGCTGGATGCTTCATCCAGCATAGCTAAAATCTCAGCAATAATGATATTCTTTTTCATTTCACAGAGCAGTAACTGTTCCCAGGTCTACCTCCCCCCCCCCATCATAGAGAAGGGAAAAACTGAGATAAAAAGTGTTGTTTCAGTGATCAAATCAGATTGGAAACATTCCTGCTGCTTTTTGACAGATGGTGGTGGCTGGTCCATTTGTCATAACTGTGGAAAGGCCCTCCCTAAGACTAAACAAACTCATGCATTTTGGACAAGAAACAGAAATTGAACAGATGACGCTTTTTTCTAGCACTTGGGACCTAGCAATAGTGCACTGCTCAGGGCTTTTTCATAGGTTCTTTGGAAACTCCAGAAGTCTGTGGCTGCATGAATGAGGGTGAGGATCTCTATGTTGTGGCTCTTCGTTTCCAGTTTAATCTTTTCAGAGAAACAGAACAGCACCAGAAGTAATGGCACGAATTACTGTTATGCCACTGCTGATATTTAATTAATTAATTAATTTTTACCCCCACCATTGTTGTTTCATAAATAACTCAAGGCAGCAAATACAGCTAATATTTCTTCTTCCTGCCACAACAACAACAACAACAACAACAACAACAACAACCTGTGAGTTGAGATCCAATACTTCCCAATTGGAATGGGAGGATGGTACCTAGTGTTCTCTAAGGCCATGTTTCTCAAAATGAGAACTGGAGCTGCTGGAAATAGATTGAAGAAAGCTTTTTCTTTAGTTCCTGTTTCAATAAATAGTGTTTATCCCATAGTCTTCAAGGACATGCATGCCCTGCCCTGCTAGAAAAACACTAAACGAAAATCTAAGGATATTCCCATCAAATAACAGTTCAAACTGGACTCAAGGTTGATGGTTTCCACCTAAAATATCTAATTTTATGGTATTCCTAGAGTTTTACTCATATTAGGACTAACAGATTTGGATGGGGGAAAAATCAGATGACTACAGAAGCAAAGGTAATAGTACTTTCCTACTACCTTTGCTTCACTGGTGGGTTCCTACCAGTGCGGTCCACTCTATAGCACCAGTAGTGGCCCGCTGGTGACGTCACAGTACCGGTGCGGTCGGTTGCCAGTGCCTGGGCGCCGGCATTAAAAATTTTTTTTTATTATTTTTAAAAAATTTTCTTCTGCGCATGCCCAGAAGCCGAGTTTCCAGCACTGCTCATGCGCTGCCTTCCTACCCCACAGTGAGTCCAACCAGGGGAGGATGGCTGAGGGAGCGCGTGAGACGCTGAAAGAACGGGCGGCAGGAGTTATCTCCATTCCCCTCCCTTTAGCAGTCCGAGAAGCCACGAACGTGCGGTATGATCCTAGGCATTTTCGCACGTTTGAGGCTTCTCAAGCTGCTGAGGGGAGGGGGAATGGGCGGCAGGACCTATCTCAGTTCCTCTCCCTTCAGCAGTCCGAGAAGCCACGAACATGCGGTGATGATCCTAGGCATTTTCGCACGTTTGAGGCTTCTCAAGCTGCTGAGGGGAGGGGGAATGGGCAGCAGGACCTATCTCAGTTCCCCTCCCTTCAGCAGTCCGAGAAGCCATGCCCACCCAGTCACATGGCTGGCAAGCCACACCCACAAAATAAGCCACGCCCACAGAGTGGTAGTAAAAAAATTAGGAACCCGCCCCTGCTTTGCTTCCTTAGTCATCTGAATCTTTTCAGTCCAAATCTGTTAAAATAAACATATAAGCAAGTTCCCATAAGCAAATGATTCCAAACTAAACCATTATGCATGTCTGAAAAGTGAGGTGGAAGTGAAAGGCAAATTATAACTGTTTGTTTTTGTTCTCTATTTCAGCCAATTAAAAGCTCTTTTCATCTCATCAATACAAAATATACTGTTTATTTCCACTGATAGTATCTTTTGGTGTGTTTTTCTTTAGCAATAATTTTTCTAATGAGCTACTGAGTAATAGGGTCCTGCCCTTCTGGTTCAGAATAAGCCTGGTTGGCTTAGAAAACCAATCTCTCTTTTTAAATTACGAATACTATATTGTTTGTATGCAGGTGACGGTCACCTATGGCCTCAGTGACTTTGTACTAGGACTGAATGCTAGTTAACTCTGACATGAAAATAAAAATGATGCTTCATCCATTTCCCTCCTTTTATGTTTCTCCTTTTATCTGAGTTGTTATTGTCAATATTATTTTGTCTGGAAATCAAGAGATGGAATGACTATACTTCAAACCACTGAGGCTCCAATTACAGCCATGTCCAGGACAAAATATTAGAGCGCCTTCCTTTTCAGAAAACCAGCTATCAACTGTCTTTTGCAGGAAAATCCACGCTATTTCTTCAATTTTGAGAATTGGTTACATTTCTTCAGTGGCGAAAATGAGATAGTGGCTGTAAAGCAATCCATTTTTTTCCAGTGCAAAGTGAAGATTGCTTTATTTCTTAGGCATCTTCATTTCTGTTTTAATTATGGAGTTCCCACCTTTGATTAGTTCTGGCTTGCTTTTTCTCAGCTGTTATAAAATTGTTTTTTCAGTATAACTCTATGTATCCCTGAATTTTCAGAAATAGGTCATTCAATTGCTGGCTCCTAAGTATGTGAATTATATAGGATTGTGGCTGTTCATTGTCAATCACCTTAGAAATAATCAGACAAGGAAAGGATGGAGCTCCTCCATCTTGAATAATTGTGTAGGAGAATGACATTCCGCAAGTGTAAATGGTCCTGTAATCTTGCTGGAATTCCCATTCTAAGCAACTGGTACATGTGCCAGGATCCTCAACTCCATCCTACCTACCTCTGCTTTAGTATCTCTCTGCTGCCTTGCAGCTGCCATCCAGATTTTTGCAGCTGGATCCTCATAGCCCCGTGATGGCGAACCTATGGCAGGTGTGCCACAGGTGGCATGCAGAGCCCTCTCTGTCGGACATGAGCAGACGCCCAGCTCAGCTCCACCACACATCCGCTCGCGCCTCCTGCTGGCCAGCTGATTTTTGGGTATCTGCGTGGAGGGTGGTGGTGGGGTTGTGCGCACATGCGTGGGGGGTAGGGGAGCGCAGTGGGGTCACACATGCATGCACGGGAGGCAGGGCACATGGGGGGGTCACGCACGCATTGCATTATGGGTGTCGGCACACACACACTTTCGGCACGTGACGAGAAAAAGGTTAGCCAGCACTGTCATAGTCCAAATAGATGCACCCCGATCCATCACATGTATCATGAACCACCCATTCTATTTCCTGCTAAAAGGGGTAAGAACTGTTACATATTGAGGTATTATTATTATAGCTGCCATGGTAGTTGACAAGGCTTAAATTATACACAATAAATACGGTATTATGCTGAATGTCTCAAAATGCAGTACTCGTGTTCCAGAGAATTACAGCTAAGAATACCTTCTCATTTGTACTGCCACTCAACGTAATAGGAAAATGAAATTCTGCATTCTTTGAAAGCATCACCTATGAGGCTGCTTTGAGCCAAACTCCAGTTACTCAAGACATACGTTTTTTTACATGAACGGCTTAGGACATATCACATCTTTGCACGAGCACATGGGCAGCATATGTGTCGAAGTGCCATATGTTTTCTTGGTAAAAGGAAACCTGGGGAGTCTCTGAGGTTTTGCTCGGCAGCTGCTCAAGTATTCTATTTGGTGACAGAAAAAGTTTTTTCTCTCTCTTCCTTTATTCCTCCAAATGTTCAAACTTGACTGGAACCTCTAGGCTGGCACTTGTAATAGTCCCTTCTATTTCACTGCACGCAGCCTCCAATTTCTCAGCCATCAGGAATTTTTTTTGTTGAAAAAATGTGAAATGACCCCCAGGGCAATTGAGGAGGAGGAATGTTGGGAGCAGGTTTCCAGCTGTTTCTTGTTATTGGTCATCAATTCTTTTAGGCAAGACTTTTATATCTCCCTCCTGCTTAAGGTAGCTTTATGAATTTTTAAAGAGTTCAAATAACATTTCTGACTTCTTTATTTCCGTTCAAAAAGTTGCACTGTTCATTTCAAGGGAGAAATGCACGTCATTTGGGCTTTTAATTTAACCTAGTATTGGGCATTTCTGCATTTTTTCCTCCTATCATTCTTCTTCAAACTAAAAACTGAAACTCACATGCTGTATGTTCCAAAGCTTTGGGGGAAATGATCTTGGAATTCACATTACATTTTTAAAGACTGTGTGTGTGTGTGTGTGTGTGTGTGTGTGTGTGTGTGTGTGTGTGTGTGTGTGTATCCTATATATCCTAATAATATACACACTATTATAAGCTACTTAGAGTTGTTTAAGTAGAACACACAAATAATTGTAAATGAACACTTTTGAGTGTAGCACTGTAGTGCTTTGAGTAGATAGTGATGATGATGTTCATCCATCGTATTCGAAGAGGACCTTGACATCTATATTTGGGGGATGTCAAGACTTGCACATGAATTAGATTAAAGTGAGGGAGAGGTGCGCATAGTCAGCCTCACTCTCTCTTCCCAGATTCCATCTTGCTCCAAATAGCAGGACAAGAGTCGAGACAGTTGGAGATGAGCTGGGCGCAGTGGTTGACCAGGGCGTCTTTCGTGTCTTGCCGTGCTCTTAGTGTACCACATCGCTTGCAGAGACCGCCTTCATGACCGTTGTCCTATTCTAGTAGATTTCATCCGCTCAGTTCACCGGAATCTGTCTTCACATGCTCGAGATAGACAAGTCCCTATCTCACCGAAGGTCGATGACCCCACGGCTACTCTCAGCCTGTCAAAGCTGTTGCCCGGGGTGTGGCCGTTGCGCATGCTACAGCTGCTAGGAGCCACAGATGAGAGCTGAGTGACAGGTGGGGACCAAAGGTGAACGAGCTGCCCTAAAATGAGCTGCTGTAAAGGACACGACATGCCCCTACACCAGAGGTGCTACCCCTCCCTGAGCACCCCATACACCCCTGAGTAGATAGTAGTGCTGGGTTCAAGGAAATCCATATGAAAAACAGTATCTGCACTTCAAAAAAACTGAAACCATTAGGTTTTCCTCCCAAGCCCTGGATTTTGACATTTTTCTAACTATAGATAAAGATTTGTGATACTATCCCATGGTCTGATGCTTCATTCTTGGGTCATAATGATGAGCCTATGTTTCATTGGCTGTCACACTATTATGAAGAAATTCCTTACCATCATTCTTGTAGCATGAGAAAATTGCTAGCATATTTCAACTCTTGAAGCTTTCATATCTGTTGGCAGCACGCAAGAAATCTATCTTGGACAAACCTTCAATATTAAATAACTTTAAAAATGTGATCCACACATTGTTTTGGTATGCCAAGCTTGACAGCAATTTCTCTTGGAGAGATGCACTGATTGTCTTTAATCAAATCATCAGCCTGTGTAAAACTTGTTGGTTGCTGTCGTAAGCTGTCCACTTCATTCTTGATCACAAAAATAAGTTATTCCTGATTTACCATCTTTATTCTTTTTCTTTTTTTGGCACAGGGACATACAGTATTCTTATTAATGTATCATCACCATAAACAATCTGTATTCAGCAATTAATTTCAGTGAAAAATTCAATCATAGCACATTGCTTACAGCATACTGGCGAATACTCATCAGCCCTCTCTTTCATCAACAATAACAACACAACCCTTGCCCACAGCAACTTCCCACCAAGTGAAATGAAAAACAGATGCTAAAGAAAAATATCAGTGTTTCCAGTACATCAGTAATACCATGTATTGGTGACTTATAACATAAGAGGCATTACTTTTCATTCAACCCTCATACAACTGGCATTTATCTTTCTAGAACAAAAAAAAAATCAGATAAGCATTCTTAACTAACACATTCTCTCTTTCTTCTCAAACAAAAAGCCACAGATTTAATTCTGCAGGAAGCTCAGAGAATTATTTAATTTTCGATAGACTCCATAGACTTAATTTTGCTGTAATGGCTGGAGGAAAGTATTTAAAAAAATAGCAATAAAGCAAAGAAAAGATTTTTATTTTGTTACTGACAGCAAACATTGTTTCCCTTCTTGAAGTATGCTGTCTTACAAAACATTCTCCTGGTGATGCATTCGGCATAATCATGAAAGTCTAACACATTTTTTTGTAAATGGATACTTGTAAGATAAATCTCCTGAGCTCTGAGATCTCTAAAAGTCCACCATCTCTTTCTAGATCCAATACAATCCATCGGTCTATCAGTTATCATACTCTTGCCCACAGCAATCAAGTTCCATATGTTGTAAATTGATATGTTCTACTGATGTGGTAGAAAAAAATAATCGAATGATATTTTGTACAAGATAGGTCAAGTTCAGAAATCCCTACGGAAAGAAATAGGTGCCAATTTTGTCCACCAGGTCCAAGTAGAATCTATTCTCATTGTTGAATAAATTATTCACTCATATTCAGTGCTGTTTCAGGAAGGTATAAATTAGCATTAGCATGCAATACATCTGTAGTTTGCATTTGTGATGTTTTGATGTAACAGATTCAAGGACCAGCGGCCTGCTTCTTCACTCAAATATTTTTTCAACTATTGATTGCTACTGAACCTCAAATATTCTATTGATTTAGACCAGGGGTCAGCAACCCGTGGCTCTGGAGCCACATGTGGCTCTTTCATCCCTCTGCTGTGGCTCCCTGTCGCCAGTCGGCTCCACAATTGATAGGGCTTTAGGTTAGGACAGTTAGAGGAAAACTCTATGGTGGGGGAACCAGACTTCAAGTCGGCAGAGGAAAAAAGATGCTGTACTAGGAGGAGACTCTATGGTGGGGGGAACCAGATTTCCGGTCGGCAGAGGAAGGATGCCACACTAGGAGGAGACTCTATGGTGGGGGAACTGGACTTCCGGTTGGCTCCAGAATTGAACAGGGGGCTTCCAGTTAGGACCTTTATGGCTCTTTGAGTGTTTAAGGTTGCCGACCCCTGATCTAGACCAAAGGTCTGTAGTGTTTAGGGGCCAAAAGCTGCATGTGGGCTTTAAATAATATATTTTCCAAAAATGAAAAAAATACATCTTAATTTTAAGTTAATTAAAATTATTGACTAAATGCAGTTAATATCAGTGGTGAAATCCTACCGTTATGCCCCAGTTTGGGCGTACCGGTAGCGGTGGCTGCCGGTGGTTCAGAGAACTGGTAGCGGCAGCAGCGTGAGGCTCCGTCCACCCCACCTGGATGTTGCCATTTTCTTGTTTTTAACCCTCTGCGCATGCACAGAGGGTGAAAAAGCGTGCACGACAGTGGGGCGTGCGCTTCCGAACTGGTAGGGAAGGTAAGTAGATTTCACCGATGGTTAATATGATTGGTGTCAACGTGTTCAGCATTACTCCATTTCATTAAATTTTGTAAGATACTGGCAACTTTGGAGAGAACTTTGAGGATATCACACCCAATATTTTAGAGTATATATGTGGGTCTCAGGCCTCAGCTTATCATGACTGCATGTTCCACCCATGATTTCGAATCCTGGATATAAGTGATGCCAAAGTATCAGATGAAAAAGCTGATCTTCTGATTTATTTGGTAGGGCTACATGGTCTATGCATGAACATAGGACAGAAATTACTATTGCCATATAAAGGCAAATACTCTGAATTTTCTGGATATGAAACAAGGATTGCCACTTGGTTTTTTTGGAAACAATAGAATGTAAGGAAATTCATTATGTTATAAAGCACTATAGAAATCTTTTCAGATATCCATTGTATTTTGGCCTTTATCCACAACTCTGCCACCCAAATCATTAAACTCTCTTGACATTCTGACCATATGCCATTTCACCTTAAATATCTGCTCTGGCTTCCTGTCTGCATCTGGGATCAGGACAAGCCCTTTATTCTTAACTTCACGCACAATGAAATCTTGCTCTCCCTTCCAGTTTGCTCTCATCGACCAGTTTATACAGACGTTTCATTATATTCTCATATTCCAAATGGGTATTCCCATGCTGCCTTCAATCCTCCAAATCCAATATCCCAAGCCATCTGAAAATGTCCTGCGGTTTCTCCTTTTATTCTGGGAATGGACTCCCTGTATACTTTATTTTGCTGAGCAAATAGTAGCACCAGAAGGGACATCTGAGACTTGGAGAATGAACTGGGAGAGAAGGGTCATCATCATCATCATCATCATCATCATCATCATCATCATCATCATCATCCTTTCCATACCCTCCTCATGACTGCATCTATATGTTTTAAGTTGGCCATCAATCATAAACATACATTTTTATGGTTGTCATGTCCAATAGCCACCTTTATAATCAATCCTAGGCCAAACATCTTTGGTTTCAAAGCCTATTCCACAAGTTCTTTCCCCCCACATCCACCCCACACATTGCAAAATGCACATTTTTTTCTGACACAGATTAATGCGCTTCCTTTACTCCAATGTGCTTGCTGAATGGATGAAGCCAATCATTTATAAAAACAGGAGGTTAATGTTGGGGCAAATGGTGAGACATCAGGGTAAGCCCAGACTGCACATGGACAGGGGGCATCCATTAAAAAATGGTGGGGGGGGCAGAGTATTCAGTGTTACAGGCCCATGTGTTGAAGTGAACAAAAAAGCTTTCTTTCTGCCTCTGCCCAAGGGAAGCTGGGCTGGTTTAACCAGGGTAAGAAAAGCCGTGATCTGCGTCAGAGAGGCTGCAAGGCAAAAAAAGAACAAGCAAAGACAGCACTCTGGAGCTGAATGGAGTCTGAATTTGCTTATTCTACAATCAATTTAAACTGACCAGATATTTTAGGCTACCACAATCAGATCCTTCATAACAAATCTGCAAGAATTTGCCCTTTTAAGAATTGAATCTAGGTTTTGGTCCTATATGAATACATCTGTTGAAACCAATAGAAGTTTGATTTATTTTAATGGATCTACTTTCCAATTCTAGAGTCTTGATAATTACGTTTTCAGAAGGAAGATAGATGATAGATGGTAGATGGTAGATGATGGATGGATGGATGGATAGATCAGGGGTGAAATATAACTGGCTCGGCCTGGTTCAGGTGTACCAGTAGTGGTGGCAGCGCGAGGCTCCGCCCACCTACCTGGACGTCGCCATTTTCTATTTTTTAACCCTCTGCACATGCGCAAAGCCTTCTGGGCAAAATGCGTGCTTCTGAACCGGTAGGGAAGGTAAGTAGATTTCACCGCTGGGATAGATTGATGGATGGACAGGCAGACAGACAGATGGATCCCCAAGAAAGTGAGTGAGCTAGTTAATTTTCTTCATTGACTGTTCAATTGACTGTTCTTCACCAGTCAGTTCCCCAACTGAGGCAAATGGCTCATTGAAAGGCAATTTGGTTTTTGATCATATTGCAGTATTGTCATTTTATTATTGTGGCAACAACAGCCTTGAGGTACCAGCCAAGAGATACATTGTGTGCAGCCTACTATAATCCATCTATTGAGAGGCATTCATTTTTAGGATACTCGGACTATCCATGTGAAAAACAGAGAAATGATGATGCTATTATAAGCCACTACTCACAAAATAGCAAATGTATTACCCAAAAGCATAATACAGTACAACTCAGTTTCCATGGACCGCATCATGTTACTTGATTAAAGAGAGCATGCTCTTCAGAGTCCAGAATCTGCTGCCAAGTTTTCCTAGCTATGAGATGTGATGAGGCCTCTGAGGGGAAAAGAGAACCATGCATGGGAATATACTGGATGAATAAAGAAAACATTATTAGGGATTTGTGCGTTCAAAAGACTGCTATAGCAGCACATTGTCTAGCAGAGTAAATCTGGCATCCTGAAAGAATCTAGAACATTTTTAAAAAGTGGGTTTGTGTGTGTGCGTGCGTGTGTGTGTGTGTGTGTGTGTGTGTATGCATACGTGTGAAAGTGAAGACAAACTAAAAAGCGTCTTGACGAAGGTCAAAGAGGAGAAGTTCAAAAGTTGGCTCGAAACTCAAAATTAAAACAACGAAGATCATGGCATCCAGTCCCATCACTTCCTGGTAAATAGAAGGGCAAGAAATGGCAGCAGTGACAGATTTTATTTTCATGGGCTTCAAGATCATTGCAGATAGTGACTGAAGCCATGAAATTAAAAGATGCTTGCTCCTTAGGAGGAAAGCTGTGGCAAACCCAAATAGCATATTAAAAAGCAAAACATCACCTTGCCGATAAAGGTCCATATAGTCCAGTTTTGGTCGCCACAATGTAAAAAAGATGTTGAGACTCTAGAAAGAGTGCAGAGAAGAGCAACAAAGATGATTAGGGGACTGGAGGCTAAAACATATGAAGAACGGTTGTTGGGATTGGGTATGTCTAGTTTAATGAAAAGAAGGACTAGGGGTGACATGATAGCAGTGTTCCAATATCTCAAGGGCTGCCACAAACAAAAGGGAGTGAAGCTATTCTCCAAAGCACCTGAGTGCAGGACAAGAAGCAATGGATGGAAACTAATCAAGGAGAGAAGCAACCTAGAACTAAGGAGAAATTTCCTGACAGTTACAACAATTAATCAGTGCAACAGCTTGCCGCCAGAAGTTGTGAATGCGCCAACACTGGAGGTTTTTAAGAAGAGATTGCACAACCATTTGTCTGAAATGGTATAGGGTTTCTGGCTAAGAAGGAGGTTGGACTTGAAGACCTCCCATGTCCCTTCCAACTGTTCTGTTCTGTTTCTTTGTGTTCTGTTCTGTTCTGTTTGGTTCTGTTTGATTCTGTTCAATTCAATTCAATTCAATTCAATTCTAGTCAAAGCAATGGTGTTCCCAGTATGGCTGTGAGAGTTAGATCAAAAGGAAGGCTGAGTGCCAAAGAACTGATGCTTTCGAATTATGGTGCTGGAGAAGACGTTGGAGAGTCCCTTTGACTGCAAGGAGACCAAATGAGTCAATCCTAAAGGAAATCAACCCTGACTGTTTTTTAGAAGGATAGATACTGAAGCTGAAGCTCAAATTCTTTGGCCATCTAATGAGAAGAGAGGACTCATTGGTAAAGACCGTGATGTTGGGAAAGACTGAAGACAAAAGGAGAAGGTGACAGCAGAGGATAAGATGGTTAGATAGTGACATTGACACAACGAACATGAATTTGGGCAAACTCAGGGAGACACTGGAGGACAAGGGGGCCTGGCACACTATGGTCCATGGGATCGCAAAGAGTCAGACATATGACTTAGCGACTGAACAACATGTATATATGCATATAACCTGGTATATTGCAGGATTTCTATAATGACTATAAGTGGCATTAAAAAAAAGCTCAGTGGTTTTATTGGCAAAAACAATTCTTGGTGTTTGAGTTTATATTTTAATGTCTACTATGGGAACAAGGATGAGACTCAATGATCAGAATTTGTACCACCATGAAGCAATTCCTGAACAACTGAGACCCAGTCCCAGCATAGTGCGCCACTGTTTTATATTTCAGGGTCAGACCAAAGAGGCTCATTCTAGAAATATGTGAACCCTGATGTGATCAGGCAGCTGGCGGAGGGTAGGCATTTCTTGTTCCTCACAATGCCAAAGGATAGTTTATCAGATAGTTTCCTCTGACAGGCTATTTTTCTTCAAGGCAAACATAAAATGGTCTGAAAGATAACGGCTTTTAATCAAGTTCACACTGTAGCTAATGGGCTGGGTGTCCTTACAGAAATCTTTCTTTTGCCCCTGGTTTCCCCCAATCAGCTGATCAGTCAGCATACACCCTACCATTTCCTTACATTCTGTCCAAATTCCCACCGTTCTCTGTCTAAACTTGGCTGTCTGGGCTTTTCCTGCCAGTTCTGCAGACTTCCACGAATGCAGCCAAAGCCAAGGGTTGGAGTATAGAGATAAGGTTGAAGTGAATTCACAAGTGGCTTTGAAAAGGCTTTCAGTCCACCCTGATTCAGCCAGACACTTTCTGCTGTAACTAAGACCACATCTATCGGTACTCACCTCTGAGATCTGCAAAGAAGGAAATCCTGCTGACAGCTTGCCTAGACAATTACACCCTTTGCCATGTGTGCTTATGGTTAGGAAGTTTATCTTAATAGCCATCTATTCCCTGCCTTTTTGTAATGTAAATCAATTGCAGAACCTCGACCTCTAGCTTGTCATTTATAGGAGGGCCCAGCCTAGTTGTACAGTTTTCCATGTTCTTTGTTTAAATCCTGGAAATTCCAACAGTATAAGAAAACCAAATGCTGAGAATATGAGGACTTGAGAAGTCACAAAACCTTTGAGAGATATTGGCCAATGATCTAAAAGGCAGAAGGCAATTCAAAATTATATATGCTGTAGTGGTAAAGGTTAACTTCTGGTAATTCTGTAGACACAATAATAATTCTTCGTTGCCTTATTCCAGGACGTTTGTTTTAATTCCTTGACTAACTTAGAACTGTAGCATTCCCTGTTTGCTTCTAATTGAAATATTAACAGCTTGAATATGTACATCACTTTTCCTTGAAAGGAATTTGCAGGAAGAAAGATCTTCTAGGTAAAGAGACTGGCATAGAGCTCTTCCAAAGGTCTCTATTCTCCAGAGGAGCACAAAAAAAGGATAGTTAAGAATTGCACTAAGCTTAATTTCTTTGTGGGTTATGTTAGACTTTGCAGTGTTTCTCAACCTTGGCAGTTTGAAGATGTGTGGACTTCAACTCCCAGAATTCCCCAGCCAGCGTTGCTGGCTGTGGAATTCTGGGAGTTGAAGTCCACACATCTTCAAACTGCCAAGGTTGAGAAACACTGTGTTAGAGGGTTTTCCCACTCGTTGGTTTTATGCTGCTGGACTCTTGGGTGTCAAATAGCTGGAAATGAAATCAGTGTAAGAAATCCTTTCCCGGATTTCAACTGCTTCCTCTGCTTTGACCATCACAATGGGGGGTAGTTCTGTCTAGATTGCATTTTCCATGGCCTTTGATTGGGGATTAACTATTTCTTTGCTCTTCCTACCTTTCCAAGCCCCAATTGCCTTCTTGTCCATGGATGAGCCATGAAGGGCAGGTGGCTTCCTCAATAGCTGTTTTTTACAAGCACCCCCACCTGCCCCATTGACGTTTCTTTATACTTGACTGTTTACCATCTGAGGAGGGAGGGAGAGAGGAAGGAAGGAAGGAAGGAAGGAAGGAAGGAAGGAAGGAAGGAAGGAAGGAAGGAAGGAAGGAAGGAAGGAAGGAAGGAAGGAAGGAAGGAGACTGAATTGCTTTCAACCATGTCTAGGTTTTTTTCTGTCCAATGTAGCTTTAAAGGCTAGTAATTAATTTTAATTGCAGTAAACCCGCAGTGCCCTTCTAGCACACCAATCATCTAAGCATTCTTTTGCATATTTGGTTACAGTTGTTGCTTTCCAACAACTCTGCTGAGTACTGAATGCAAACAAAAAGAAAGGTAGGTCATCATGTCCTGGATCAATAAAGCTGTGTGGCCAAGCAAAGTTTTACTATTATTCTTATCAATTGGCCTAAAAAGAGAAATGGGCAGAATGCTGGCAGTTTCAAAAGATAGGATAGGATAGGATAGGATAGGATAGGATAGGATAGGATAGGATAGGATAGGATAGGGTAGGGTAGGGTAGGGTAGGGTAGGGTAGGGTAGGGTAGGGTAGGGTAAGGTAAGGTAAGGTAAGGTAAGGTAAGGTAAGGTAAGGTAAGGTAAGGTAGGGTAGGGTAGGGTAGGGTAGGGTAGGGTAGGGTAAGGTAAGGTAGGGTAGGGTAGGGTAGGGTAGGGTAGGGTAGGGTAGGGTAGGGTAGGGTAGGGTAGGGTAGGGTAGGGTAAGGTAGGGTAGGGTAGGGTAGGGTAGGGTAGGGTAAGGTAAGGTAAGGTAAGGTAAGGTAAGGTAGGGTAGGGTAGGGTAGGGTAGGGTAGGGTAGGGTAGGGTAGGGTAAGGTAAGGTAAGGTAAGGTAAGGTAAGGTAAGGTAAGGTAAGGTAGGGTAGGGTAGGGTAGGGTAGGGTAGGGTAGGGTAGATATTTTTGCTGTACTGCTGATGCTGATGATGCTGATGCCATTTTAAAAAGTTCAGTGTTTCACTAATCCAGGAAATATCCATGGAAAGCAGTGGCTAGTGACTGGAAGAGAAGGGGTTTTTCCTGCCACAGTGCACAGTAGCCAGCTGGAATACAGTTGGAAAACATTACTTTTGTCACATAGCAGGAAATGATAGGCGGAGGAGGTTGACCTTCCTAGTGGACTATGTGAATAGAGGATGACAACATGTGTTTCTGCTTTCAAGAAATGGCTAGTGGCCTGTGCTCATGCTGGGCAGTCTGGCCATGAAGATCAGCCTCAAATCTAATTTAATCACTTTCTCTATAGGACTCAAACATCGTTTGTTTGTTGCAACAAGAAACCTCTGTCCATCCAAATTGCTCTGAATATGCGCAAAGCAGCATTAGTTTGTGCTTTCCTTAAAGTTTTATTCATTTTGTATATCCTTGCTTATAGTTCCATTGGAGGTTCTTTTAAGGTGCTGCCTGCAATGTTAGCAGCTCAGGTTTTTATTTTCTCCATCACTGATTGTTTTGAGTGAAACTCTTCTAATGTAAAAAAAAAGAAGGTTTGTATATTCTCTTTTTCTCTTTTTGAAAAACATAAAGCTTGTTTCTGATAGCTCAAGTGAGATTGTTTTATCTCCCTACAACTGAGAGAGCCAGAAGGGGCTGATTTCTCTAGCCACCTACCTCAACACTTATAAGGTCAGGAGTTGGAACTATAGAAGTTAGTTTGATAGAGGAGAATATTTGCAGCTCCGGGTTCAAATGAGAGGTCCTTGGTGCTCTCTGAGCTTGGTTGTTTTCTTTCATTACCCAAATTAGGTGGCATCATCAGTGCATGATGAAACACCTGCAAGAAAACAACCAAACTCAGAGAGCACCCCACAAAAGTTACTTCCTTTGTTAATATTTCTCCCTCTTTAATTGCTAGGAAGGCTCACTGAATGTAGGGATCCAATTTCTCCCATGTGTTGTGTTTAATGGGGAGGCAGATGACATCAATGGTCCCGTTTGCCCACCTCGAGGATGGTACTTTATAAAATGTGTGTTGATATATGTTGGCTCTTCCCTGCAACTGAACAGTAATTTAGTTAATATGTTTAGTTTAATAATTCTGAATTAATAAGCCACTTAATGTACTCCAAGGAAGGAGACAAGACCTAGAGCAGGTAGAAAATTTCTAGGAGATGCATTTCTTCCTTCTTTCCCTTTCTTCCTCCTTTCCCCCCTCCTTTCTTTTTGTCTAGAAACAGAGCTCAGGATTTAGTTTTTCAAGATGATTTTGGGGTAAGGACCATGGCCAAATGCATAAATGACACCAGATTAATCTGGACGATAAAATAAATAAATGAAACATGGATCTCAAGGAGTTCCAAGAAGATCTTTCTAATTTGTGTGAAAAATGTGTGAAAGCTGCAGTTTGACATAAGCATACAGTGATGCAAGTCGGGCGGGTGGGGAGGAATCTGTCTATTTTCACATACACCCTGTGTGGTCTCAGTTTATGCTTGATTGACTAGGAATGAGATTTAGTAATTGTGGCAGATTGCTCAATAAAAACATCAGTTCAGCAGCTATTAAAAAGATGAAATCAGTGTTAGGAGTCATGAGGGGAAGGATCTAAAATACAACTGCACTTATAAAAAAATGTCAGGAGCGACCATATTTGAAATATGCATGCTCTTAAGACTTCAGACATGGCTTTGCAGCTGAAAAACAGGCAGCTCGGGAAAGTGAAAAATGATTGAGAGAATGGAGGAACCATGTTCAAATCTGGAACTCTTTAGCTCAGCAGAGTGGAAGGAACACAACAGGAATGTATAATGAGTGGATGTAGCCATGTTTTGCATCTCATAATACAAGAATATTGGATTATTCCATGAACCATCTGTCAGCCATGAAATGAACCTGGATGAGGCCATCTTTGAGGCTTCAGGGTTGCCACAAGAAAGAAGGGACAGGGAGGGCGGAAATAGATAGCTGGGGTTTTGTAGTCAAAACAAAAAGTTTTCCTGTGGGAACCAAGGACACTCCAACAGGTGGCTGGGGAGAGGAGGAGGAGAGTAACCAAGCAACGGGCCAGCACCTCTATTGGACAATGTGACTTGGGGGACGGGGGAACTTTTACTTTTTAATCAGGTGAAAACTGCGGGAACTTTCAGAGTCAGTTTTCACCAGTTGTGCCAATATGATATATCCAATAAATTGTTCTTTGAGGAATCTACCTGCCTCAGAGTTCTGCTTTCTATGAGTGTATTACTTGGAATGCTGACACCATCATAGTTGGGATTAAAAAGCATCTCATCACACTATACATATTTTACAGGGTGTTCATGGTCAGAAAATGTGGGAATGCCTGATTCCATGACTTGAAAAGAGAATTTTATACATTCAGGGAGACACTTGTGATATGTGCTTGAGGATTAGCAACAGCATGCCTCTGAAGAGGAAGCTTCATAGCTTGTTAGCCGTTTTCCAATAGGTAGCTGACTGACAGCTATGAGAAAACAGATGCTAGATTAGCAGCCTCATCGATCAGCATCATTCATATATTTCCAAACTTGAACTTTAGCATCTGCCCAGACAGCATATTGACTTTCCTTTTGACAGTCTAATTTGTTATGATACCACTCTGGAGTTATCACACTTACACATAATATCACTGTCCACCTTTCCATTGCACATTTGTTAGTTTTGCCTAAGCCACAAAGGAGGTTTTTTTGGTATGACCCAAACTTATTCCAGGCTGAATTAACTGAGTAAACTGTTAAAATGATCACAAACCATGTTTATGTTATCTGGTTAGTTAAGGCTAGAAACTATGTCTCTCTCTCTCTCTCTCTCTCTCTCTCTCTCTCTCTCTCTCTCTCTCTCTCTCTCTCTCTCTCTCTCTGTGTGTGTGTGTGTGTGTAAAACAACATGCTAAATTGTTGATTAGTTACAGGGAAGTGCCAACAGGTATCAGCACACATTTCCTATGGTTAACTACCATCCTTGTGGTGAGCAAACAAGGCCATGAAATGTCTTATAATATATATAAAACAGGTGTGGAACCTTATCAGGAATTCCAGACTGAAAGGGGGCAGGAGAAGAAAGAAAGAGAGAGAGGAAGAGAGGGAGGGAGAGGGAGGGAGGGAGAGGGAGACTTCAGTACTTACATGTTTTTAAAAGGAAATACTTTAGTTTGCCTTTTTCCTTACTAGACAGCAATATGCGATGATTTAAAATAAGTATAATAGTGTATGTGAATCAAATTTCTAACAGATCAGTGTTGGCTGTGTTCATATAATTTGCTAAGACTTAACTAGGATCACCAAATAAACCCTAACTGGCTGGATTCATCTATAATACTACATTTTTACTTAGGATTCAAACACTCAGTTGAATAAATCTCCTAGTTCACAATTACATTAAGGCAAAGTTTGTTTTAATGTGTGGCACAGCGCATTGTGGCCTGGTTCATATACTGTGTTAATTCATAAGTCATGATTTGCAAATCACTATGGCTAGGTAAAAATCAAAACCAATGCCTTTACTGTTTTAGTTCAGTGTTAGTTAGTTCAATAAATTTACAATGGAATGGAAAAAAAAATATGACATTGTCGTAATAGGACTACTAGGTCAATGGTACAAAAGTCCAGGCAGCCTCTAGTGCAGGATTGTCCAATGTATTATGGACTTCAACTCCCAGAATTCCCTAGCCAACCAATGTGAAAGCTGAAGTTCACAAGTCTTAAGGTTGCCAAGGTTAGACACCCCTGCTGTAGACTATAGCAGAAGGATAAGGAAATAGCTATACAGAAATAGCTGTATGGTTAAGATACAGCTGCCCACCTGGTGACCTTTTTGATTTTTATAGCTGCATGGAAGCTCCATTCTATATTTTCACCTGCTATATTTCAAAAGACACTGGAAGACATACAGAATTAGGCCAAATGCCTTTTCTCTCTTTTCATTCTGTACCTCACCATTCACTTCCTACATTTCCATGCTTTGCTTTATTTATGGCTGTTGAATGAGTCATAGTGATCTGGTTCCCACATAATTCTCAGCTACAAACTACAATTTACAAAAATCTGGTTTAATACATCACACAAGCAATAATGGGTTTTTCTGGTTTTTCACTTAATGTAACGTATGAATGCAACCATTGTGGTTTATGGCTTATTATGAAATCTAAACACAGCTAACAATAGCTTAGCACAGAACGTGAATGATCTAGAAACAAATTTTTCAATTTGCAATAGTAATTCTTTTCAATTTGCAATAGCAGGTAAAAAGTCAACTATTCCATATCCATCCATTATGTCTTCCTGATGATTTGTATTCATGCATTAAGAATAGTATCAGGTGCATCTTTATGAAATGCTAAGGTAGCTGTATTTCTTCAGCTTTTGCCTAGGCACATTCCTACCCACTTCACAGTTCAAACATCAGTGCAAATTGGGTGGAGTGTTAACTCCTAAATCCATAATAATATCTGAAGCTCAGCAAAGTCTTTATAGCTGTATGGTAAAGTGCTTAACTTCTAATTTATTGTGTTTGTGAAGTACAAAGGGAAATTGCAATGAGTTTAATATGTTGTTTCATGATTATGGAATTTTCCTTCTTTTAATAAAAGCATTATTTTACAAATATAAATATAGAAGAGTTCCCACCAATTATTATTTTAACGTACCTTGTAGAATCAGCGTTTCCCAACCTTGGCAACTTGAAGATGTCTGGACTTCAACTCCCAGAATTCCCCAGCCAGCATTCGCTGGCTGGGGAATTCTGGGAGTTGAAGTCCAGACATCTTCAAGTTGCCAAGGTTGGGAAACACTGTATGTAGATTGTGGGCTGCAGGAACAATTGCTCTTCCTAATTGCCAGATTAGCAATTAGCTTGGAGTTCAGTTCCAAAATTCCTACACAATATAGGAAGATTACTTATGCAAAGCCAATCATCATTGTTCTGAGTTTCCACAAATGCAATATAGAGAATGCAACATGGACTGAAACTTGGTCATTAATGGTTCATTCACCCACCTCTCTCTCCTCAGTGACCCAAAAGTCAGCCATGTTTTTGGCACAGGAGACAGAAAATCTCAGGAGCACAAACAGATCAAGCAAATAAAGCCACGATGGTAAATAATCAGCAATTTTCTCTCTAAGAGAATTTCGTTGTTTTCATTTGGGATATCAGAGAGTCTGCCTTTGCAATAGAAGGACAAAGAACTACAGTTGCCTTTTGTTCCTATGAGAATCATCAGCTTCCTTGCTTCATAAGGTCAACATTCCTATGGACCTCATGGAAATGACCTTCTAGAAAGAAGCAACCAAGTACACAGACCAAAGTGGAGGGAGGGATGGAGAGGGTGGGGGGGAAAATACAGCTACACCAGTAACTGTACTGTTCTCTAGGCAGCCAGAAAAGAAATAGCCGCAAAAGTACAGCAACCCAAGCCTGGATGAGAAGGAAATTCTGCAATGGGCCAATCAGAACCCTGCAGACCACCAACTACCAATCATCCCCTAGGGCCATGATGGCGAACCTATGGCACGTGTGCCGCAGGTGGCACACAGAGCCCTCTCTGTAGGCACGCGTGCAGTTGCCAGCTGCTCCTCTGGTTTGTGGCCTGCACATGCACGCCAGTCAGCTGGTCTTTGCGGGCACCGGAGCACCTGAAAATGGCCCCCCAGATGGCCAAAAACAGGCCGTTTCCGGGCCATTTCCGGGCCAGTTTTTGGGCTGGTTTCTGGGCCGGTTTTTGGGCCGGTTTTTGGGGGGGAAACGGCCTGAGACTGGCCCCAAAACTTCCCAAAAAACAGGCATGTGCGCACCAGCTAGCTGGTCTTTGGATTTCCGGTGCTCCGGCACACTCATGCACACATGTTCCGATTTGGGCACTCGGTGCCAAAAAGGTTGCCCATCACTGCCCTAGGGAAATATACCTGGTGGGACTCAGAAATTGGCCTTCTCTGTGGTGGCCCCCTCTCTCTGGAACATCATCCCCACAGAGATTAGAATGGCCCCTACTCTAGCACTCTTCCGGAAGGTGCTGAAAACCTGGTTCTGCCAGTGGGTCTGGGGAACCCAAAGCGGAATGGAGTCCATTAAATGGCTCGTGTGAGGTGCTGTTGCCAGGGCAGGTGATTTTAGTATATTAATTTATTATATGACTCTTATTAGTTTTATTGTTTTTATATGGGGTTTTATATTCTGTAAGCCACCTTGAGTCACCATG
The DNA here is from genome assembly GCA_023053685.1 of Diadophis punctatus similis. Classification (NCBI taxonomy): domain Eukaryota; kingdom Metazoa; phylum Chordata; class Lepidosauria; order Squamata; family Dipsadidae; genus Diadophis; species Diadophis punctatus. The sequence goes on from JALIGW010000002.1 coordinate 177,430,375, forward strand.
TATGAATAGGCGGCAATATAAATCCCCTAAATAAATAAATAAATAAACCTCTATCAGGGTCCTTCTTTCACATGACATAGAACCAAGTATAGGATGTTTTAATGCATATTTCTGGTAGAAAACATCAGCTCTCAGCCAGAGATTGTCTCAGCATCATGTTGCCCAAGATGGAGGCTTCAGTGTGAGGAAAAGTCTTTAACAATCAGCAACTGGACTGAGTCAAAGCAGGGATAGGGAGGATTGTGGACGAGTCAGGGATGGGTTCCACTTACCTTCCCTACTGGTTCACATCGTGATGGAAGTGTACACAGAGCATTCTTTGCAGGGCCGCGGCGACCAGAGAACCAGTTCAGTGGCATGGACAGCCAGCCATCGCTGCCTGTTCAGCGAGTGGTTGCAAATTTCTGCCACTGGTACAGGCGAACTGGTCCTAACCGGCAGCAACCCACCACTGGGATGAGCCCTATGTATGGTAAGGATCCTTAACTTAGTACTGGTATGTAACAACATGAGAACTCCCACCCTCTCCCATTCTATAGATGAAAAGCTGTTATCTTTCAACAACAAGGCAGAAGTTAGGGAAAGGAGCTAAGAGCATTGCTCCCGAATGTGAAAATAAAAGCTGCAATCTGGAAAATCCAAGATAAGCAAGTAGGAAATATTTGCTGCAACAAGTCATTTACTTCTATGTAACAGCAACTGTACTGAAGTTTGAGCTAGATATATTCCATAAGATTGTTTTTATTTTACAAGGTATGTAGCTATTTCAGTTTTATGTTCTGATTTTTTAAATGGGCGATTCTTCTGGCATGCTGTGATTTTATCAGCCTTATATCTTTAATGTTTCCAGCACTGTTTGGCAACTGTAAGTGGTTATTGAAAGTTAAGAAGGAATTTTTAAGTTCTCACTTTTCCTTTTTTCAAAAAAAAAAATAAAAGTTTGATTTTACAGAAAGGTCAAGGGGAGCTCTCATTTTCCTAATCACACACCTCATGTTATAGTGTCAAAAAAATGTCACTATAGAGTTTACCTCCTCCTCCATGAAAGTGCACAGACCATGGGATCCCTAACTAAGTCAGACCCCAGGGTTAGAAAACAGGATGCTATCTGTTTTCATCTTTGAAGATAGGAGCCCTGGTGGATAGAATGCACTATTGCAGGCTAACTCTGCCCACAGCCAGGAGTTTGATTCTTACCAGCTCAAGGTTGAATCAGCCTAACATCCTTGCGAGGTCGGTAAAATGAAGACCCAGATTGTTGGGGGCAATATGCTGTCTCTGTAAACTGCTCAGTGCTGTAAAGCATAATTAAGTGGTATATATACATCTAAGTGTTATTGCTATAGGTGGCTAAAATAATTGTAATGTGAAGCAGTGACAGTAAGGCAAGATGATGGTTAGTGGATTTCTAGAAGAGGGTTGAGACATCAACCTTTTCACCCTATGAACTCATTCCACTGCACATATTTAGATTCCATTTTGTGCTATAAACAATTCAAATAGAATAGAATAGAATAGAATAGAATAGAATAGAATAGAATAGAATAGAATAGAATAGAATAGAATAGAATAGAATAGAATTTTATTGGCCAAGTGTGATTGGACACACAAGGAATTTGTCTTGGTGCATATGCTCTCAGTGTACATAAAAGAAAATATAAGTTTGTCAAGAATCATAAGGTTCTTGACTTATGATAGTCCGAGTACAACTAAGCAATCAAATCATATTAGGAACCAGTCAATATAAATTGTGAGGATACAAGCAACAAAGTTACAGTCATACAGTCATTTGTGGGAAGAGATGGATGATGAGAACGATAAGAAGATTAATAGTAGTGCAGACTTAGTAAATAGTTTGACAGTGTTGAGGGAATTATTTGTTTAGCAGAGTGATGGCGTTCGGGGGAAAACTGTTCTTGTGTCTAGTTGTTCTGGTGTGCAGTGCTCTATAGCGTCATTTTGAGGGTAGGAGTTGAAGCAGTTTGTGTCCAGGATGTGAGGGGTCTGTAAATATTTTCACAGCCCTCTTTTTTACTCATGCAGTATACAGGTCCTCAATGGAAGGCAGGTTGGTAGCAATTGTTTTTTCTGCAGTTCTAATTATCCTCTGAAATCTTTGTCTGTCTTGTTGGGTTGCAGAACTGAACCAGACAGTTACAGAGGTGCAGATGACAGACTCAATAATTCCTCTGTAGAACTGTATCAGCAGCTTCTTGGGCAGTTTGAGCTTCCTGAGTTAGCACAGAAAGAACATTCTTTGTTGTGCTTTTTTGATGACGTTTTTGATGTTAGGTGTCCATTTTAGATCTTGCGATATGGTTGAACCTAGAAATTTGAAGGTCTCTACTGTTGATACTGTGTTGTCTAGTATTGTAAGAGGTGGAAGTATGGGCGGGTTTATCCTAAAGTCTACCACCATTTCTACAGTTTTGAGTGTATTCAGTTCCAGATTGTTCCAGTTGCACCACAAGGTTAATTGTTCAACCTCCCATCTGTATCAGTGGCGGGTTGCTCTGTTATCGGTGCTGGTGCGCTGCGCACGCATCTCCATGCTTCGGGCACAGGTGCGTTCACTACGTGCGTGCGTCCCCTCGCACGATTTTGCTTCTGCACATGCGCAGAAGCAAAATCACGCTGAAATCTTGCAAGGGGACACACATGCGCATGAGATTTCGGTGCGATTTTGCTTCCGTGCATGCGCAGAAGCAAAATTGACAAAAAGTCACCGGAAAAAAATGGCGACGCGTGCGGTGGACTGGCAGAGAGGGCTCCGGAGCGGTTGCGCACAAATTGCACAATTGGCCACTCCCTACCAGAGCTGTGCACTGGGCAGCTCCGGCAGGAACCCACCTCTGGTCTGTATGCGGATTCATCATTGTCTCGAATAAGTCCGATCACTGTTGTGTCATCTGCGAACTTCAGTAGTTTAACAGATGGATCGTTAGAGATGCAGTCATTGGAATAGAGAGAGAAGAGAAGTGGAGGGAGCACACAGCGTTGGAGGGCCCTTGTGCTAATTGTACAGGTATCTGATGTGATTCTGCTTAGCTTCACCTGCTGCTTCCTGTTTGTTAGGAAGCTTATGATCCACTTACAAGTGTGTTCAGGTACCACTAGCTGGTTCAGCTTAGTTAGAAGAGTGTCTGGAATGATGGTATTGAATGCTGAACTAAAGTCTACAAAGAGGACCCTTGCATAGGTCTTTGGAGAATCAAGATGTTGTAGGATGTAGTGCAGAGCCATATTAACAGCATCATCTGTTGATCCGTTTGCTCGGTATGCAAATTGCAGGGGGTCTAACAGTGGATCCGTGATGGTTTTCCAGTGGGACAGCACTAGCCTTTCAAAGGTTTTCATAACTACAGATGTTAGAGCAACTGGTCTGTAGTCATTCAGTTCCTTGATGGAGGGCTTCTTCGGCACTGGGATGATAGTAGAGCTTTTGAAGCAAGAAGGAACATAGCACATCTCTAGCAATTTATTGAAGATTCGGGTGAAGATGGGGGCCAATTGGTCAGCACAGACTTTTAAGCAAGAAGGAATTATCTTGTCTGGGTCTAGAGCTTTTCCTGGCTTTTGTCTGTGAAATAGGTCTTGCACTTCCTTTTCTGTTATCACTAGAGGTTGTGAACCCAATGGTATGGGGTCAGTTGTAGGAGGCTTGGCTGTTGTTGGTGTGTCTGGGATGGAGGTTGTAGAAATAGGTGGCTGTAGTTTCCTTTCAAATCTGCAGTAAAACACGTTCAGGTCATCTGCCAGTTGCTGATTTCCTTCAGCCTGGGAAGGTGGTTGCCATAACCAGTGATATTTTTAAGAGTTCTCCACATGTTTGCTGGTTCATTTGTTAAGAACTGATTCTTTAGCTTTTCAGAGTAGCTTCTTTTTGCTGCTCTGATCTCCCTTGTTAATACATTTCTGGCCTGATTGTACAGCATTTTATCACCTTTTCTATAGGCTTCCTCTTTGGAACAACGCAGCTGCTTAAGTTTAGCTGTGAACCAAGGTTTGTTGTTGCTGTATATTCGCAAGTTCCTGGTCGGTACACATAGGTCTTCACAGAAGCTGACATATGATGTTACAGTATCTGTGAGTTTATCCAGGTCTGCAGAGGTAACTTCAAAAATATTCCAATCAGTGCAGTCAAAGCAAGCCTGTAGCTTTAACTTTGCCTCCTCAGTCCAATATTTTTACAGTAGAAGAAACAAAGGGGACACTGAAGGGAAGTTTAGGAAGTGATGGGTGGAGAAAAAAAAAATCAGACAGAACATAAATTATGCAGCGTTGGAATTGCACGCAAGAGACCAGAGGCGAAGGAAGGAGCAGGCACTTAATTCTCCAGGATTTTTGTAAAGGACTGTCGTCAGACACCGATTAGAAGGGCTAAGAGTAGTGACACATTGGAGCTCCAGCAACTGCCTATATGGGATAACTTTGTGGTTCATGTTGAGCTGCAGCTGTGCAGGACCTGTTTTTTCTCAGCGATGCAGAAATTAAGAATCAGAAGTTTTTCTAAATTCACACAGAGGAGTGGTACTTGAAACAGCAAACCCCAAACACACAACCTCCCGACATTGTTACATTTTGGCTTTTATATAATGTCATTTGCCTGAAACTTATTGGCTGTTTAAACAGAAAAGAAATGTAAATGGACCCGATGTAAGTAAATATTTCTTTCTCTTTTCCAAACCTGGTCACTAACCAGACCTCCTGGCCCCGTGTCACTTTTTAAACCCTCAAGCTTTGGCCAAATTTCATTCAACTTTCTCCAAATTCGATATTCTACTAGACATAAACCAGGGCCTTATGTTTGTCAATTTCATGTTCCTAAATTGAGTAACTTTTATGAGAAACAGAGTATTCAGAAGAAGAAGAAGAATGCCAATCTTTTTGGATTATTTAATGAATGTGTGCCTGTATGTGCATATTCTGAAATTTGTATTCTCTCATCCTTTTTCAAATCTGTAACATTTAAATGTTTTTCTTCCTGCTTTGCATCTTTAATTAAAGAAGCTAGATGTAAGGAAAGAAATAAAAATACAGATGGATGTGCCCTCTGGATGATGATTTTCCTGCCTGGAGAAAATATTGTGAACAGCAAGACAATATCGATAATGCAGGGAAGGAGCTTTGGAAAAACTTTGGAAAAAGTGCAAAGAAGAGCAACTAAGATGATTAAGGGTCTGGATACAAAAACATATGAAGAACGGTTGCAAGAACGGAGTATGGCCAATCTAGAGAAAAGAAGGACTAGGGGTGACATGATAGCAGTATTTGAGGGGCTGCCACAAAGAAGAGGGTATCAACTTATTTTCCAAAACACCAGAAGGCAAGACAAGATAGCAATAGCAATAGCACTTTACTTATATACCGCTTCATAGTGCTTTACAGCACTCTCTAAGCGGTTTACAGAGTTCAGCATATTGCCCCCAACAATCTGGGTTCTCATTTTACCCACCTCGGAAGGATGGAAGGCTGAGTCAACCTTGAGCCTAGTGAGATTTGAACAGCTGAACTGCTAAACTAGCAATCAGCTGAAGGTCGCAATGCTGCTTTTAACCACTGCGCTATCTCAGCTCCTATGGATGGAAACTAATCAAGAAACAATGGATGGAAACTAATCAAGGAAAGAAGCAACCTGGAATTAAGGAGAAATTTCCTAATAGTGAGGACAATTAACCAGTGGAACAGCCTGCCTTCAGAAGTTGTAGGGCAGTGATGGCGAACCTATGGCACGCGTGCCACAGGTGGCACGCGGAGCCATATCAGAGGGCACATGAGGCGTTGCCCTATGTCAGCTCCAGTATGCATACGCACGTTGGCAGGCTGATTTTCGGCCTCTGGAGGCTTCAGGGAAGCTTCCTGAAGCCCCGGAGTGCAAAAAACGGCCCAATAGGCAAACTGGAAGTTTGGAAAAACGGACTTCCAGTTTGCCCGTTGTGCTGTTTTTTGCACTCCGGGGTTTCAGGAAGCTTCCCTAAAGCCTCCACAGAGTGCGAAAAAAAGCACAACAAGCAAACCAGAAGTCCGTTTTTCCGAACTTCCGGTTTGCCCGTTTGCCCGTTTTTTCACTGTCCCAGGCTTCAGTGAGGCCTATGCACATGCATGTGGGGGGGGGGGGGGTTGTGTGCATGCGAAGGGGGCACTGGAAGTTTTCAAGAAAGACTGGACAGCCACCTATCTGAAATGTATAGAGCACAGGTGTCAAACTCACGACTTCACATTGTCATCATGTGATGTATCGCGACTTTCCCCCCTTCACTAAACCAGGGGTGGGCATCTAGCATCTAGCCCGTGGGCCACGAGTTTGATAGCCCTGGTATAGAGTCTCCTGCTTGAGCAGGGGGTTGGACTAGAAGACCTCCAAGATCCCTTCCAGTTTTATTCTGATTGATGATTGAAAGGGTTGTTTTAGCACATTGGCAGCAGTGACATGTATAGTCAGGTCATCTTGTAAGGAAGGTTTAAATTGCTCAATAGCACATCTGCTTGTTTCCATTATTTCTATATTGTTCCAATTATAGCAATCTAGAGGTTCAAAAATCAAATGATAAAAACAATGAAACAAATATCACAACTATAAAACAAAATAGGTGCAATTTAAAACAGCCGCTTGCTGATTGGATAGGAAGCTAAGCACGTTAGTCTCCAAGGTCCAGTTCAAAAAGTCATTTTCCATTGCTTTTTTAAAAGGTAACTAAAGTGAGGACTATCTGCATCCCGGGGTGCAAGTCAACCTATTTCTCAGGGTAGGAGCAACAACAGAGAAGCAGGACTTTTAGCACCCAACCCCTTTCATTTTCCAATCTGAGAAACCTGTAACTCTGCACTCAAATAAATAGGTTTCCAAGTATAATTTAAAGTGCTAGTTTTAACTTACAAACCTCAATAGGGCAGGGCTATGAATCTTATGGGACCATATACTCAAAGTTCTACTTGGAAACCTATTGGAAGCTAATGCAATACCACAATGAGTTTGCAGCCATCAGTGCAAAAGCTACTGCACTGAAAGTCATTACAGATAGTCTTCAACTTACAATAGTTCGTTTAGGGCCTCTTTGAAGTTACCACAACATTGGAAAAAGTGACTTCTGATTAATTTTCACACAACTGTTGTTGTATCTCCATGGTCACATGATAAAAATTCAGACTCTTGGCAACTGACTCATATTTATGACCGTTGCAGTGCCCAAAATCATGTGATCACTTTTTGTGACCTTCTGGCAAGCAAAGTCAACGGGGAAGCCAGATTCACTTAAGAACCATGTTACTAACTGAACATCTGCAGTGATTCACTTAACAAGTGTGGGAAGAAAGATGGTAGAATGAGGCAAAACTCCCTTAACAAATGTCTCAGCAATAACAATTTTGGGGTCAATTGTGGTCGTAAGTCAAGGACTATCTGCACTGGCTTTCGGTAAAAGGCTCTTGGTTCCATATGCAAAGCCAATTAGATAACTGGAGCATCTTGATCAGTGGTGGGTTCCTACCGGTGCGGTCTGGTGTGTAGCTACAGGAGGGAGCGGCCGATTGCGCAATTTGTGCACGACTGCTCCGATGCTGTCTTCACCGGTCTGTCGCACGCGTTGCCATCTTTTAAAAAGAATTTTGGGGCTTTTTTGCTTCTGCGCATGCGCGGAAGCAAAATCTCACCAAAATCTCACGAGGGGACGCGCGCGCACGTGAGATTTTGGTGAGATTTTGCTTCCGCGCATGCACAGAAACAAAAAAGCCCAAAAATTATTTTAAAAAAGATGGTGACGCGCGCATGCACAAAACGTGGAGATGCGCACGCAGCACACCGGTATCGGTAAGTGAGCAACCCGCCCCTGATCTTGATGTATGGGTGAGACTGCAGCAGCAGCAGGTGGAGGAGTCTAAAATGCAGACCCACAGCTCTTTGCAACAGCAGCATCTAATACACGGGTGTTAAACTCGTGGCGTCACGTTGCTGTCACAGCAGGCTAAATCTATCTTTGTGAGAAGCACTGCTTGTGAGAGATTAAATATAAACAAACTGCATTTAACTGGCTGTCAATACACAATGGAAAGGTACAGAAATGAAACAGATTTCTTTCTTTTTATTTAAAGAATTTTTTATTTTTTCACCGTCTTTACATAAACATCTATACCTATACCATAATATCAAAACATACATAATTATACATTTCTGTCCAAAATGCCATAAACAAATATCATAAATTTGAACCTTTTGTACTTTTATCTCCCGTCTGTTTTCCTTCTATATTTCACACTACTCCCCTCCCTCTATCTTACTCTCTTCCCTCTACCTTCTTTCTCCCTTTTTCCTACTTCCCTCCTCCCTCTTTCCCCTTCTTTTCTATTTCCTCTTCCTCCCTCTTATCCTTCCCTGAGTACCTCTAATCCATTTTATAGTTAACAGACAAGCAATTCAAAACCCTGACTTCATACCAACATCGGTTCTATTCTTAAACTTATATCATTTCCCTTATCCATATTTATATATACCCGTATTTTTCGGAGTATAAGACGCACCGGAGTATAAGACGCACCTTAGTTTTGGGGAGGAAAATAGGAAAAAAATCTTCCTACCAGGTATTCATCTGGCTAATGTCCTTAGTCTGGTCAGCTTCAGCACATTATTTTATCCCCTGGTTAGGACTTAAAAAAATCTTATTCGGAGAGAGTAACAATGAAAGGGCCTGCAAGCCAGTAAGAGCTGGGAAGATCATTAGCACCTGGTTAGGGCTAGAAAAAAAAAACTTTTTTGGAGCAAGTAGAGCAATGAAAAAACCCTGCAAAGACTTAGGGCTGGAAAAACCTTCTTTGGAGAGAGTAACAATGAAAAAGCCTGCAAGGTAAGAGCTGGGAAGATCGTTAGCACCTAGTTAGGGCTGGGAAAAAAGCTCCGGAAAAGCTACATTCAGAGTATAAGACGCACCCAAATTTTCAGCCACTTTTAGGGAGGAAAAAGGTGCGTCTTATACTCCAAAAAATACGGTATATTTATATTCTTCTAGGTATATCTACTGTTATTCTAATACTGCCTCCTTACCTCCTATTTTTGTCGCCTGGGTCTACCAACTTTAATTTTCAATTTTCTTCCAAATCAATCACTATAGCTTATTTTCCAGACATATTCATTATCTCTTGTACCTCTTAATTTTAGGCCATACTCCTCCCTTATCTCAATTTATATCTTTACTCATCATTTTTTAAAAATTCTGTCATTTCTAAATGCCCTAAATTTCTGATCTCTTTTCCCATGTCATATATCCCTTTCAACTTTATTACTCAGTTTTTTATTTTAACTCATTCTCCATATTTAAACAAATTCTAATCTCATCACTACACTTCCATCCGTTGGTTAATAACATTACTAACTTCCCAATATACTGTACAATAATAAAGGAAAAAAGAACCTCTACAACAAAAAATCTCTACAACAAAAAATCCAATTTATAAATTATATAATCTTATATAAGGACCTTTAAAAATGATAGTTATACAGCTCTTATAACATTCCAACAATTTCAGTAATTATCTAAATCCTTTTCAACATTAAATCAATTTTATAAGTTATACAAATATTTTATAAAAGCAAATCTTATAAAGAAAATATAGTAATTATTCAAATTTTATAACCTTCCAACAATTGACCTACTAGTCTAATTTATTTCCCTTCTTTTCTTTATTCTTTTTTTCCCTTTCATCATCAAAATTTAATTCAAACCAATATGTTCCAATCTAATATAGAATTATTAACTTATAAAAAAACCATTTAGCAAGATAATTATGCTGATTAATTATACACACTTATACACAACTAATAGTGTTGACACGATTAAATGTAAAATAATAATTCTAAAAAAAAATTCTTTTCTATTGACCTTCCCCTTTTCATCCATTCTCTTTTGGTCTCTCAAAAATTCCACTTCTTGTAGGTTTTCCCTTTCTAACCCTTCTCTTAACTTTTTCTTTCTTTTATTTTTATGCCAATAACTTCTTTTTTTCTCCAAATTCCTTTTCTTCCTTTTAAGTATGTTATTTGTGTAAGTCTGCTCTCAATTTCTCCTAATCTCTTCTCCCTATTACCCCCCTTATTTTTTTAATTGCTTCTTCTGATACCAATACTCCCCTCTTACTCTTTTCTTATCACTGTAAATCCCAGTGTTTTTTTTATTTTCAGTCCCTTTTTCATCTGTGTAATCTCCTTGTTCTTCATTTTCTTCATTTTCCTTTTTCACCATTGTAAATTCTAAGTTTATGATCCAACTTCATTTCTATTTTATTTTCACCTCTGATTTCCAAAAGATAAGTTTTTATATCTTCATAGATGTATTTTAACATCCCAGTCAGTTCTTCATAGATACACGCCTCCATCTTGTCAAGTTCACAAGTCACAAAGTTCATAGATATTTTTTTTACTTGCAGCTTAAGTCCATATAATCTCTTTGTATTTCAGTCCAATCCAGTTCAAAATCCTCTTATCTTCTATCACCAAAACAGTGCACCATCAAACACACTAGCTCAACACACACTGCTTTCAAGTCCTCTTAAACTCCTAGTTTTCTTCTTATAGGCAAGATCAATCTCCAGCTGTCAGCTAATTCGAGCTTTCCACAGTCTGTTGCAATATTTTCTTTTAACTAGCAGATGGCGTTATGTTCCCAATATAACAAAACAGCTCTTTTACAAAATGTCTCCAAAATATTTTAAGTCCACTTAGCACTTATAAGATATTTTCTTCAAATTCTTTATTCTTTTTCAGTCTCTTTAACTTCCACCAAGTCCAATTATAAAGACATCCTCAGATTTGGGCTTTTACACTTGTTCCTTTAATTTTCTCTATGGTATTTCCAATTGCTAGATAGCCGCTCACTCCATTTCAGAGTCTCTTTTGTCTCCTTTTGCATTTTAAATTTCTTCTTTTGTCATTAAATCGGCCAGACACTCACCCAGCTTCAGCACTTCTTCACCTCTCTCCAGCACAAACACTTAAATCTTGTCACCCAGGCAATCCACGATCTCTCCATTTCAATCGTTCCGATCGTGGCCATCCCAGCTAATGGCAACAGAGTCGTCTTCCACAGCTGCTGTCCGAGAGGCTGGTGCTGGTTCTCTGGGGGGTTTGCAAGCCCCTCCCCAGACCACCAACTGGTGCCTCTCTTCTTCAACACCCCTCCAGGGCAGTAGTGGGTTCCTACCGGTGCGCTCTCCGCCTTTCTTCGCCGCCGAGCTGAAGACACTGGCGGCGTTTGCGGCGGGGGGCTTCCCCCGCCCGCTTTCCCGGGATGCTGGGATGCCGCCATTTGCGTTCTTCTGCACTCTGCGCAAGCGTGCAGAAGAACGCAAATGGCGGCATCCCGGCGTCCCGGGAAAGCGGGCGGGGGAAGCCCCCCGCCGCAAACGCCGCCAGCGTCTTCGGCTCGGCGGCGAAGAAAGGCGGAGAGCGCACCGGTAGGAACCCACTACTGCTCCAGGGCATATCTGACCTGGTTCCAATCCAGTTCCAGGTCTCCAAACTGCTGGGATTTGGGTTTCCCTGTGGAGCGCGGAAGACACCCGTAGCGCTGCAACGTTGGCCATGCCCCCTCCCTCGAAACAAATTCCTTTCAATGTATGTGTGTATTATGTGATTGTTTTGTGCTAATTGGATCAGCTTCCCTGGAACAAATGATCTGCTAAAGCAACTTATAAGAAAGAAACAATACCAGGAAGTCACATCTTCTATGTGAGCAATTTTAACATATTAAAAATGTATGTAAGAGGTTGACATACTAAGCTTTAACTGCAGCATTGTTCTGATCTGCTTTTGCTTCATTTTATGAAATGCATTCTATCATGTACCTTCAGACATATCTTACAACCGGTAGCCTAATAGCAATATTGTTTCTGTCAGATGTAATTCCCTTTAACAAAATACATTGGAGAACTAAAAAGCTGTGCCTTCAAGTTCTATAACTCTTTCTTTGTCACATTGCTGCTTTTTAAATTTTATCTTGCAACACATTCTATAATGATGATGATGCCAGGAATCCCCCACGTTCACCTTGTCAATCTAACTTCATTCCGGGCCTGCAGCAATGTTTAAGCTTCAAGATTAAAGCACTGTTAATCAAAGGCAACCCATCTTTCCAAATTGCATGATCACAGTGCAATATGTATGAATACAACTTGAATAGAAGACCACCCAGCTCTCTCTCTCTTTTTTTTCATATGTAAACCACATTAGAACCAAGAGCCAAGTGTAGGAACACTGATCATTAGCACTCAAAACATTTGGAGGATATCTGAAGTGCTGTCTTGCATCCAGTGGAGTGCTATTAACATTCATCAGAAGACTGAGACATGCAGAGACAAAGCAAGCATCTGTGTTGGATGATAATCACATTTACAGACATCAGCTACTTTAAACATTGCCTCGGAGTAGCCTCCATGGTGAATGTGGAGTGTCTAGCCATATGCATGATTGTTATACAGGCGTCTTTTGGGTAGTGATGCAGTTGTCCTTGGCAATCACTTTAGAAAGAATTTTCTCTCTATTTGGTCTGCAATTAGTCAATGACCATGAATATATGCCCTATAAAATTCTTCTCCTGCTACGCTGACTAGCTGAACAGCAAACACTGTTTGGAAGGCATTTTCTGGGAAAATTATCAGAAAAAGATCTACATGAGGGGTATCAAATTCGCCGCATCATGTAGTCATCAGACGACATATCATGACTTTTTTCCCCTTCGTCAAACCGGAGGTGGGCGTGGCCAGCTCATGACGCATCCGGCCTGTGGGTCACGAGTTTGAAACCCGTGATCCACAGGGCTTTTTTCCAATCAACCTGTGTTGGCTCATGACAAACCCGCTATATGCATCTGCTTGGAATAGCACTGGGAATTGTAGTTCTAAGTACCAGGAATTATTTAGGAATTTAATTGGCACCACCTCCTAAATCAGGCCTGTCAAACTGGTGGCCCACAGGTTGGATACATCACATGCAGGCCACGCCCACCCCGGCTCAGCAAAGGCAAAAAATATCACAATACATCACGATCCGGCCCATGACACAATCAAGTTTGACACCCAAGTCCTAAATCATTCAGAAACTTCAGTGTGTTAAGGACACTTGTTCACTGAAAATTTTTAAAAATATTAATAGCAAAGAGGTATGTGATAAAATATTTATTACATCATAACTTTTCATAGGTTCCCCTACCAACTCACCTTATTATATGCCAAAACCTGCCATATACAGGGTATATGGCAGGTTTCTGCATATCCTGAGGTATCCTGAGGTATCTAAACATGGCTGAGGGATGACTGGGAGTGTAATAAATGTGATCTAATGACACCAAAATGCAGGTGATTCACACTTTAACAAACTCAACAGCACCTTTTCCCAGAAGAATTGTTGCTGATTGAACACTTTCACAATAGATTTATTTTGCAATCGTGTCTACTCTGATTCAGTTCAGTTCAAAATAGAAGAGAGGTAAATGAATTTCTTAATGGATTATAACTTGTCCTGATCTCTAGTTGTTGTTGTTGTTGTTGTTGTTGTTGTTGTTGTTGTTGTTGTTGTTGTTTGCTTTCATATTAAGAGCAAGAGCGTTTCCCTCATGCTTTCTAGTGGTACCAATCAAGTACAGCTAATAATGACATCTGGATTCTTCATAAAATTATGTGAATGAGTTGGGTGGAGAAATTGTAGAATAAATGCTCATACGGAAACTTGAAGTGTATTTTCAGTGCTTTCCCTGGAGGTTTTGAATATTGGTTTGTGTGGATGTGTGTGCTTTTTTTTTAATGTCAGATTTGTATTCATGGAGACAGCCTGGATAGAACACAGGAATGTCTCACTGGTAAAATATGGGAAATGTACATGGACATTTCAATATTTTGAAGGCCCTTTGAGCACTTTCACTTCAGATTTGAGCATACTGGCATCATCCTTAGGTAGCAGAACTTATTTTCTTCCAGCTCAGCTGCTCACAATCTCAAATCCTAACACACAAGATTTTGCTCCCTGAAATTCTTCAGCTTTACATGGTTGGCAAGTGGGCAAGGCAAAGACAGACAGGGGGCATAGCCCTGTGGTGGGATTAGTGAGTAATCTCCAGGGAGGAAATGTTAGCAAACTCAGCTTGTGGTTTTGGGATGGCAGTCTAAGAATAATGATGGGCTACTCCAAAAATTGCTTTGGAGGGGAATGTTTAGGAGATGGAAATGCTGGTGTAGAATTACCCTTCTGCTCTGTCTTTATTGTTCCATTGGATTCCTCCATCCAAGGATTATGCACCAATTCAAGACCCAACTCCACACCTCTGTGATCTCACAAAGTCAACCAAGATTGAAAACTGAGCTTATTTATTTCTGGCTCCTGCTGCTGAGCATTGAAAATTCCTTTTAACAGCAATTTTTCTTCTGATAAGCTGAAGCTTGAGAGAGAAAGTAGATGAGCTGGTTTCTCAATGGCAGAAACTCTTGTGTCATCCTCTTTTTTAATCCTGGCTTCAATTTAGCCTTTCTGCTCCCCTTCCATAAAGGCAACACTGCCAGAGCATCTTGTCACATGCTATTATTTCACAGCTCTTTTTTTAAAAAAAGGTAGCACTTGGCTGGCCTCACAGCTCCCAACCACAATTGTCCCTTCAGACAAACATGTATTACTTGAAATGGGAACTAAGTGCAAACATAATAGAGTCCACTGTTAATACAGAGAACCTGAAGACCATCACATTTAGCTCCACAACTTTCTTAGGATTGAAGATAGAAATCCAAAAGGTTGTTGGTTACCGGTAATTGATTTGTTTATTTATTGATTGCCGCGCATCTTGGACCAAACTCTGGGCAGCTCACAAAGTTCATGATGGCTCAGTCAATCAAGGTTGGCGCCAAGCAAAGCCTTATGAAAATGAGTCGGCAAGTTTCATGGTAGTTACCAGCTTTTTGAATAAGCCAGTTCATCTGCTTTTTGCATAAGCTTTCCTTGGCATGGAAATGAAGTTATAAGGAACATATAATTTGATTTAATCTGTTAAAGGCACAGGAGGAAAACCCTTAACATCTAGGTATTCACTTTAATCTATTTTTAGTAGTGAGGATGAGGAGGGCTGTTTTTGTTTTAACCTGTCTAGTTTGTGAACTGCTTTCCCCCCTTATCTTGGCAGATACATTAGCAAACTGAAGGATAGCTTTTGGGATTTCTTGATACCAGCAGTGGATAAAGTAGATCTGGAAGTGCATCAGCACAGGTGGGACACTTACATCTTTAATATGTGAGAAACACAGGCAGATGTCCATTGTTAAGTGAAACTGAAATACATTAACTCCTCACTTGACAATTTCTATGTGCATTTTTATTTGGTCTGTTAGATTTACATCCTGTCTTTTCTTCAGGAGCTCAAGATGATACACATATATTATATATCTATACTCTTTTCTGCCATTTTTCTCAACAATAACTCTCAGAGATAGCTTGGGCTATGGGAGAGTAACTGACCTAGAGTCTCCCACTGAGCTTCCACAATTAAGCCTGAATTTGAACCTGAGCCAAGTCTAATGCCCCAATCATTCATAAAGTTTTCTTATTCATAAAAGGAAATCAAGTCCACACTGAAACCACATTTTCTTATGACAATTGCTAGTCTGTGGCTAAGCTGCTCTTTAATACCAATAAGTTTTGCCTGTCATTTGAATTATTTGCTTGTGGTTGAATTTTCTTTTTTGAATGATTTAGTGCCCATATGTTCTGAGTTGACGGCTGGGGATTCATCCATTACCATACAAATTTGAAACTCAGGACTAACTACATGTTCTGTATATTATGTACTGTGCAACTGATCCTCATTTTTTTAAACTTTCAAGAGCAGGCCTGCAGAGCGAAGAAGGTTTTTAAAACTTCCTTACTGCGGGAATTTCATTCCTAAAATTCCAACCACCCTATATGAGTGCTTAAGAGGGTGTTGGTTGGTGTCTGTGTGTCTCCTTTTACAATAGCATCCATTTGCAATACACTCCTGATATTTATTAAAAGTTTAAACAAACAAATACAGGGCTTGCTGCTGCACCCTGTGTAATTCATGCAACATGTAGTTTGATCCTCTCCCTTAATATTTCCCATATGTACAATTGATCAATCGTGAGATGTAAACAGTAAAAGCAATTTGATGGTGGTGGATCCAATTACCCAGAGATGATGGGGTCCCCTTTGCAGAATGTGTTTAAGTGAAAGCTCATCAACCCCTCTGTCTGGAATGCCTTCAGTTGGATTCCTGCATTCATTAGGGGGCTGGACTCAATTACGTGAATGGCCCTTCCTAACTCTACAATGATCTGATTCTGCCCTATGGGTTGAACCGCTTGGGCTGTTGCTAACCCAGGACATTATTTTGCAGCTTAGATCATTTGTTTTGGTTGATTTCTATCAGTCGGCTTTTCCTGATGGTCTGGTAAATTCTACACCTGGATCACACCTGTCTTCTAAAGACCAGCAACTTTTGTCTTGGGTATTGAAACCAAAATCTTGCCAAAAAAACTGCAGGGACTAGTCCAGGCAGATGCCAGGAGTCAACAATGACTCAAAGGCACATAGGCACACAAAGCTGAAATAAAGGACCAAGGAAATATATATGTATCAACATTAGAAATGCACATACATAGCTGTTACAATATTGGTATTTAAATTCTTTCCCTATTTGAATCTAACCACTGAGGAAAACATGCCTTTGAAACATCTTTTTTCCTGCCTTGTTCCTACGACATTGCTTTCCTCTTGTCCTGATGAATGAAAGAGGCTTAACTTGTACCGTATCAGTGGTACAATAGCATTTCCCCCATTTTCTGATACCATTCAAGAGCACCCTTAAAGTATGTAAAATCTTGATCAAATATTATGACAGAGGGAAATCGGGTGATTGGCAGCGACCGAGAACCGAGGCAGGGTGAGAATCAGCCATGGAGCATGAGAACAAATGTTATGTTTCTGCTAACTCAGGAATGAGTAGCTAGCTATAGTACGGAAAGGCCCTTAAGAATCTGTGGCTTTAAAAAAATAGAGCTGTTTAGGAACTGAATATGGTGGACATTGTTAGACTCTTACAAATAGTTTCTTTGGCCAGAGCAGGAGTAAAGGGTAGGCTTTGAAGGGGTTCAGGCTTCAAGGCAAATATTTATATATTTAAATTATTGCCAGATGTTTCCATTTCTTATCTTTGCCACTGCATCATGTCTGTTTGGGCCGGGTTTTGACATACACCCCTCCCACAGCTCTGGAGATATGTACAGCTGATTGGAACACAGTCAGTTCCATGGACTTAAGTGAGGTGGGGGAGTGGAAAATAGAACCCCCTTCTTAGAACCAGAAATCTATAGTGAGGACCAGCCCTTGTGTCGGAAAGCATCTGGAACTGAGATTCTGAGCCAAATGGGCAATAAGGAAACTTGTTAACATGGATCATCCACCAAGGCTTGTGTATAAAATTGAACACATGCAGCCCTGGAGTTCAAAAGAAGAAACGTTTCTGTTAGCGTTCAAAGCATCTCAGGGCTGGCCAGTTTTCCTCTTCTCTGTTTGGCTTTGCCAGAGATCCTAACCCTTCCCAGAGTGTGTTTTCAGAATGCTTAAGCATGGGCTTCATATACACTTTTGAAGTAAGCCCTTTCAAAATATAGATGGCTAATGTCTTCAGTATGGGCGAAATATACCATATGCTGCAAAAGAAAAGGGCCTCTGTGCTATTAAAGTTTCAGCTCGGCCCTTCTCCTCCCTCTCCTCTCACCTCCCCACCCCCCCACTCTTCCTTCCTCTGCTCCAGCTCAACTAGGAGGGAGCGGAGAAAGAAGAAAAGAGACCCAGTTGCTCTGAGATTCAGACGGAGGTGGATGAAGAAGGACGTTTCTGCTTACAGGCATAGTAGCAGCCCAGGAAGCATCATTTTACTGCTGCAGGTAAGAGGACAGAGCGGAAACTAGTGGGCAAACTTTTCTTAGGACAGCAAGCTGGAACTTGACTGGGGGGAAAGTGCAGGCGTTAAATGGCAGACAGATGTTTGGTGCGCTTCACAAAGGTACGGGAGGGAGACAGATGGAGAACTGTATTTCTTTATCTCATCAGACTCATGCTATATTGGGCAAGGGTTGGAGATTCCTTCTTCACGGGCTATGCTTCATCTGTAGCACGAGACAGATTTATTATTTTTTCCTTGCCTCTCTCACCTGGCTTGCCTCTCATTAGATGAAGGCAATGGAATAAAATTGGGGAATATCACATGGTTTGCCGGAACCACTCATCACAGTCCTCTGGAATCTATTACCAGATGGAATGTCATGTAAGTGTGCGTGCGTGTGCACACTCATGCATGAAGTGTGTTTTATGTTTAAACAAGGAAAAAAAAGAAGAAGAGGAGGACAATTTTTAGTATGAGATGCAGGCCTGAATTCAGCTTCATGCCACTATGCACAGAATCCGTTCTACTACATTTAATTCAAAATAAATGGTTGAAAGGCACTAGCATGTCCCATTGGGCTCGCTAATTTTGCAAATATTTATTATCATGATTAGCCACTTTTCGGGTTGTATTATAAATCATTCTATAAAGGGCAAAATTAAGTACTAGTGGATTAATTGAGGCATTCTCTGTGAAAAATGGGTGTAGAATATCAACCCAACTTCACCACTCTCCTAAATTTCCTCTTCCTCCTCCTCCTCCTCCTCCTTCTCCTCCTCCTCCTCCTCCTCCTCCTCCTCCTCTTTTTCCAAACTCAAGATGGTTTAAAGAGTCCTAAGATTTTTGGGAATGGCTTGGAAGCATCCCTTCCCCCTTTGGGGCAGTTGAAGGTGCTGACATGTGTCATCCTGATAAAAGGACTGTTCTGGTCACTGTTAAAGCAATAGCGTCCTTTGACTTGTCTGATATGTCAGCAAACTGCAGTAGCTGTTGTCAGAAAAGAACTGGATAAAAAAAGATGGAGTGGAAAAATAAAATCTAGGGATGGGAATAGCCACTAAGAAAGATTAAAACTACCATGCCAGAAACTCTACAAAGCAGCATTCTCTGCAATTGTCTTTTTTGTTGTTTGGCTTTTATTTCTTCCATAACCATAACCATATTAATAAAAATACAAATGGTATAAATGATGCCAAAGAGAAATATCTCCAATTCTAAAATAATCATTCATTCATTCATTCATTCATTCATTCATTCATTCATTCATTCATTCATTCTTAATACAAATGAACCATGGATTAATTCAACTAATTTAATTCTTTCCAGCTCTATGTTAGACAAAACAAGTTTGCCTTTGAATGTGGAGCGGGGGGAGAATTGAGAGATGTGCAATCAGTGCTGGAGACAAATACCTCCAGATCAAATAAATTAGTTCTATTGTTTGAATGATGTGAAAACCATCTAGTACTTTTGATCTGTCTTTCTTCTTCTCTGGTCTTCTCATTTTTCCTAGAAGGCCATCCCTGTTTCACTCAATTCAGTTTTGAACAGAACTTAACAGAGAGCTGGAATTACCTCTCATTTCCTCTCTAGAGATACATTGTATTTATTTAAACATGGTTAGTCCAGACAGTCACCAGGAACCAACATTGACTCAAAAGCACAACCCCCACCCCTCCCATCCTATTTTAGTATGTTATGTATTCAGTGTCTCTCTATCACATTTTGTAAGAAAGAAATTAGCATGTACAAAATTTAATTAATTCTTTCTTCATTCCACTTTCTGTCCAATGAACCCCAGAATGGATTCCACGATTCTTCTTGAGTGTTTCTGTGTGATACATCACTTCAGCCCTGCATGTTCAGTTAAGCTGAGAGAAAATAATTGAGCAAAAAACATCTAATACACTTTTGATTGTAGATTTCTTAGTAGTAGAAATAGTTGCTTGTTTGTAGATTTCTTAGTAGTAGAAGTAGTTGCTTGTTTGCTTCCAGACATTTCATTACTCAACTAGGTAACATATTCACTGCAAGTTATATACAGTACCTTGACCTGACAGGTACTCTTTTTGGGGGGGGAGCAGTCCTCTTGATGGTTCCTTCATTAGAGATTTGTTTTCTGCCTGACTGTTTGCCTGGTGTTATCTGAGTATTAGCTGCTAGAGACCGATGTATCCTAGTCTTTTTCCTTCCTTCCTAGTTTTTTAAAATTGTTTTCTTTTGAATGGTATATAAATGTTGCTTATCTCTATGTGTCTAGTCAAGGAATCATCAAGAAGGAAACCACGCCTCCACTAAAACTGGCAGGCAGCAAACTCCACATTCACTTGCACTGATGACATTACCTACTTGGCCAATGAAACATCCTCAAGCAAACAACCAAGCTCAGAGACTATCCAGAACTCCACAGTTCAACCCTGAGCTACATGTCTTTTATTCTATTGAAACTGTTGGTTAAATGGGATTTTACTTGGGATCCTAGGACTAAGTCCAAAAATTTAACTGTAACTGCCTTGGTCCAATATTTTTGTGAAGTAGATTAAGTTGAGAGAGTGTTCAAAATCACATACATAAACTAATATCTAAGCAAATATCTCAAGTTTGCCCTAAGTCCATAGTATGCCAAATCCAGTCTAAATATCTGGCTGACTTTGTGAGTAACCATAATAATTGGAATAATACAGGGGTGGGTTCTAACTTACCTCGCTGCCAGTTCGCTTCCTCCAATGCCGCATGGCTGTGCCTCGTGGGCGCGTGTGCACTTCACGTGTGCGCGCATGCACAGTATCAAATTTACATTTTTTTAAAAAAAGGTGAAAACAAGATGGTGATGCATGCACAGTGCCAGAAATTTGGCTTCTGCGCATACTCAGAAGAAAAAAAAACCGGAAAAAAATTCCCAAAAATATTTTTCCCCAAAAATTAAATAAAAGAAATTTCAAAAAAAGATGGCGGCATCCACAGATCGGCACCGACCGAACCGGTTCTGTGACATCATCGTGATGTCACCAGCAGGTTGCTACCAGTTCAGGTGAACCAGGAGGAACCGGGAGGAACCCACCTCTGGAACAATGTACATCCTGTAACAATACCTTTAGTATTATTAAACAACATCTGCCTATCCTAGGTCCTTGATAGATTGGACAAAAATTCCAAATCCAGTCTAAACAACGGCTGACTGAGTGACCAACCATAATAACAGAAATCTCCAAGACATGGGTAACAATGACAAAGGTAATTTTACCCAAACTGGAAGAACATAGATACACCATCCAAGGCTGAACAAATGTGATTTGTGCTAGAGATGCTAGCTGGGTGCTGAAAGCCAAGAATGGTTTCAGAAATGCTGGGAAATTCTTTGGGAGCAATTGTATTTTAATCTAGGACAGATGAGACACATCTCAATATTTTGACAAATGAACCAACAACCATACCCATGTCTGGAATTGAAATTCAATTAATTTGTTCTTACCCGGTCTATACCAGTTCCAAGCATCTGTCCAGCACATCCAGTAGCATTTCAGGATTAGTTGAAAACAAGAAATTAGAATTGATGAAATTTGACCAAAATTCCAGCTCCCTCTAGTGAAAAATGACACAGAAAGAATAATGAGTCCTATAGTACTTTGTAACAAAAGTACTACACACACTCACACAATTCTAGAACTTGCCTTTAAAATAGAGCAATAACATCATTCTAGGGTGTTTCTAACTTTAATGCAGGTTGATAATATTTCAGAATACTATGTTAATGGATTTTGTTAGGTCTGGTACAATCAATAGGGTTGTGTATACTCTAAGAGGAAATTTCATCCTTTCATAGTTGTCTATCAAAAGAACTAGTTTGTTCAATTCCATAGTCCATCCATCAGCAAAATTGATATGTGCAGCAATAACCTTCATTGATTTAGTGATCCAGACATTGTACCCAATGCAAAGAGTTGAGTCACATGGGTACAATGAGGCCTTCACCAAAATCTTGCCTATCCATTCAGTGAACATTTGTAGAGTGATATCCACTACCGATTTCAGAAATGTTCCTAAAGATTAAATGGCCTGGAAAAACTACAATGAGCTTTTCCTGTTTTTCCCCAAAGTGAAGAACATGTTCAGGCATTTCCCAAGCTTTTTTTTCTGAAGGCATAAATATTTCATGTCAGTCATCACCAATGGCACAACCTCCGCATCTGTTTGTCAGAGAAAACAATGTGTAATTATTTTAAAACCAGCCCACTTCTTTGAAATGTTATAGTACTGGGTGAGATCTTTCTTTCAAGGCTTATATGCCTTATGGACAGCCACAGAGGTCACACTACTCTGTGGCCCCATTAATGCCTGTCACACTATCCTATTTCCATTCTAAATATATGATTTCTGGAAAGAACCTAAGACTAGGCCATAGCCAGTCCATCATAAGATAGATCAGAGGTCTTCAAACTTGGCATCTTTAAGACTTGTGGACTTCAACTCCCAGGATTCTCCAGCCAGCATAGCTGGCTGGAGAATTCTGGGAATTGAAGTCCACAAGTCTTAAAGTTGCCAAGTTTGAAGACCTCTGAGATAGATATACCAAGCCATAAAGTTCCTTAAGCCATCCAGGTTTTGCATTATCTTCAGAATATAGTTAATTGCTTTGAAGATAATGCTAAACTTGTATGTTTAGAGTTGTTCACAGTGACCAGTAAAAAACAGGAAAGCGAATTTCATTGCCTCTTCATATCGTCTTTGGCCTTCCTCAGTCTGGTGTTGGGCAGATGAATTGGATTTAATTTCTTCCAATTAATTAATTAACCTCCCCATTTTGGCAATAGGTCTACTATTCCCAGTGTTACAGTGGTGGTGTCAAAGTGTGAGTTTATGTGTTTATCTATCCTGTTTCTTAAACACTAAACATATTCTTCATTGTAATAGCATTAAAGCCTATTTCAAATTGATTTGTTCCAAATTTCCAACTTTCTCATCTTGGAATAGCTGCATGTCCAGAGAGGAAGCAGTAATTTGTGTGGAGCATGGTAGCAAGAGTTCAATGCCTCTAGAATATATCAAATTTGGGAAGGCTGATATAGTTTGCAATAACAGGTTGGGTGATTAATGTTTTAATAATAATAATAATAATAATAATAAAGTTATGGCCTGCAGATCTCCATGTCATGACTTCTCTGATGGATGGGGATTTTTTCTCCCACTCTCTGGCTAACCCACCCATTGGTAAAAAGCCAATCAAGGGTTGGGCTCAGCTAGCTTGTCCGTTCTGGAAGTGGGTGTGAGGACCACATGTTTGGCAAGGTGCTGGAGATTGTAAATGGAATTGAATAAATCTAGCTATCTTACTCTCTTACCCATAATTTCCTTTGTGCTCTGTTCCAGAGACCTTTCCTTTCCAATGCATGTTTCTGATTTTATGAGAAATTACAGTAACGCTAAAAGTATGTCGAAAAGTGAAAAGAAAATGGGATAGACAAGTAGAAAGGGGACTCCAGTGTTCTCAGTTTGGAAAGACACCTGGAGCGAGGCAATAAGAGCGTGTGTAGGAGAAGAAAAGCGATATTTCATTTTTAAACAATCTCTGCTGCTCTGTTCCCTCTTTCTCCAAGTTTTAAAAGCAACACTGAATACTTCCTCAGATCACATTACTGGATAAGCATGCAAGCTTAATGAAATCCAGGGCATTTAGGGCTAATGCAACACAAGCCAGACACCATCACAGTCCCCTCAACTTCCTTTCATGGCCTACCCTTCGCCCCGTCCCCCTGCAGCTGTTGCCGGCATCTCCTCTGTTGCTGAGCTGGGGCTGTGCAAAAGCAATAAACAAATTGGAGACAGCGTGATTGGAATGACATCTGGAACTTTCTATCTTTTTTAAAAAACATAGTAACAGTAGAGCATGAATCCATAGCCAGTGTATATGTGTGTGCGTATATGTGCATATACTTCACTATTTATGAGACTCCAAAAAGCATAACAACTAACGAAAGTGAGGTGAACTGAAGTAATATCAATTCAATAGTTATATACCTACTTTCCACAACTTTTCAATTTCAGTGGTTTACACAGGCTGCACTCAGGAGTTTTTTTGGTCCTTTCCACTAACAGTAAATAAAACTGAACAAATATCCACTTGTAGAGAAGATCCACTGGAAATATCTTTATGTTTAAATATTTAAAATCTTTTGATCAGCTATCTATTTTAGGTTATTCAGAGAGCTTATATTTCAATCCCAGAGGGTTCCATTCACAATGCCACCATATTGGTTTGGAACAGCTAAACCTACTCCTTTATACGCGATACAAATCTCCATATGGCAGAGACAGTCTGTGTTAAATGAAGTTTAATAATGGGTGACTAGGAAGAATTTAGGGTGAAACAGCCAATAGCTCATTAAATCTATCTTGCCATCATAGCCCACCAGAATTCCAGTTTCTTTGTGATTGGGAAACATAAAATATTTTAGCTGGGATAGTTAGGATCAGATGTAGAACTCTCAATGTACTCTTTTTCGTATAAACCACAAACTATGTAGAGGAAGTAGAGGATTCAATCAAAAATATAATTGACTCAGTCTTAGTTCTGGATCTGATTAAGATAACTAGAATCACTTTCATCTTTTTAACTTCTTAGGCCCATAGTTTAATGGGAACAAGGTAACTTGGCACATATGAGCTAACTATTAACCACAACACTATTACTACAAGTACATAAACTTGGTAGAAATAGCTCATTCATTTTTCCATTTTCTTGGAATGAGTTTATTTCCTCTCATAGTTTTTACAAGGAAGAAAAGCAGAGAGAGTTTCTCCAAATCAAGGAATTTGTGTCTCTTTTCCCGCGGGAGGTGGGGATGGTTTGCAGTGCAAACTACAACTCCTTGAAGCCTTCTCCTCATCTGAAAGGGTTAGGATTAAAAGTTGGCTAATGAAAAGATAATCAGGATTCCTTTAAGACTAATCCATATGGGAATTTACTCTTGCTACTTTACTCTTTAGCCTGAACAACTTTGTTTCCTGGCCACGCCTAATTTTTGAAAGCCTTCATCACAGTACACAAAACAGAATATAGTCATCTCTGTCCCACAATATTACATCCTGTACACCAAGGGTCTCCAACCTTGGCAACTTTCTGCTAGCTGGGGAATTCTGGGAGTTGAAGTCCACAAGTCTTAAAGTTGCCAAGGTGAGAGACTTCTGCTGTACACTGTAGAATACTGTCAAGCACGAAGATGGCCAAGTATCCTCCTTGAGAGACAACAGTTGAACATCAGGAGGGCTGTTAGAGGGTAGGGCTATATTTGGAGCTTCCCTCTATTTTAAGAGCAGCCCAGTTCAATTCTGACTGAAAGACAAAGTACAATAGAAAGCAAGATGGCGCCCTTGCCCCTGCCCATCAACAAGAGCACCTAGATTTTAGCGGAGGAAAACAAGGAAAAAAGTATTCTGAACCAAATGGTGTAGTAATATATTATTTAATAAAATATCAGTGTAGCAGAATACTTTTTACAACCATGTATACTTTTTACAAACTTCAAACTTGACAGCTTTAAGACTAGTGGACTTCAACTCCCAGAATTCCTCCTCTAGTCATACTGGCTCAGGAATGGGAATTGAAGTCCACAAGTCTTAAACTTGCCAAGTTTGAAGACCCTTGCACCCCTAACCCCTAACCCAGGGGTCTTCAAACTTGACAGCTTTAAGACTAGTGGATTTCAACTCCCAGAATCCCTCCTCCAGTCATGCTAGATGGGATAATTAGAAGGCAAAAACGCCCCCCTTTTTTGCAAAAACAGGGCATGCAGAGGGTTTGGGAAGCCTGCAGAGCGCTCCTAGGGGGTGGGGGAAGACAAAAATGTCCCCGTTTTTGCAAAAAATGGCCCATTTTTCGCAAAAAATGGGATGCGGGGGCAGGACTTCGGGAGGCCAAAAATGTATTTGGTGTATAAGACGCACCAACATTTCCACCCTCTTTTGGAGGGCAAAAAGATGTGTCTTATACTCCAAAAATACAGTAATACTTGGACAATAGGCACACCTAAATTCTTCCACACAAGGCTATTGCAATCGTTTCAAAGCTACTTTAGAACTTCCTGTTCCCATGATGACAGAAGCTGGGCTGATTATGGCCAGCAGTGTAGTTGAACCACCATCAAGCAAGTGGTGGGTTTTAATATTGAGCTCTGTTTTCCTATCACAGAATTTTTTTTATCTCTTCTCCCAGTTTTGAACTTCAGGACTTGCTAAGCTGATGACCACAGTCCTCTGATCAAAGTTCCTCCAATGCTGGATAAATGGGTCTCTATTCTGTTTTCTTCCCTCTTTGGTGCAGAGATGGCTTTTATTGCTAGAGGATCTGCAGCACCTTGGAGCAAGCACTAATTTTCTCACATTGTTCACAGCATTACAAGTTCATAAGAGTGAGGAAATCATGGATTACCTTCGGCTCCAGACCTGAGGACACCTCTGCAGAGAGATTGGTGCCATAACATTGGCATCCAGCCAGCTGGGCAATTTTCTTTCAACTTAGCAGCACAGCTCAAGTTGAAGAGCTTCTAAGTTTCCCATTTGCAGGAGTTGAAGCTCAGCCAGGTGTGAACCAAGCTAGTTTCCAGTACAGGAAATCCAATCTCCTTGGGTCTCTCCCTCTAAGTTTCTCTAGAGGCCAGATGATCTTAATAATAATAACAGAGTTGGAAGGGACCTTGGAGGTCTTCTAGTCCAACCCCCTGCTTAGGCAGGAAACCCTACATCACTTCAGACAAATGGTTATCCAACATCTTCTTAAAAATTTCCAGTGTTGGAGCATTCACAACTTCTGGAGGCAAGCTGTTCCACTGATTAATTGTTCTAACTGTCAGGAAATTTCTCCTTAGTTCTAAGTTGCTTCTCTCCTTGTTTAGTTTCCACCCACTGCTTCTTGTTCTACCCTCAGGTCCTTTGGAGAATAGCTTGACTCCCTCTTGTTTGCGGCAGCCCCTGAGATACTGGAACACTGCTATCATGTCTCCCCTGATCCTTCTTTTCATTAAACTAGACATACCCAGTTCCTGCAACCGTTCTTCATATGTTTTAGCCTCCAGTCCCCTAATCATCTTTGTTGCTCTTCTCTGCACTCTTTCTAGAGTCTCAACATCCTTTTTACATTGTGGTGACCAAAACTGAATTCAGTATTCCAAGTGTGGCCTTACCAAGGCATTATAAAGTGATATTAACACTTTATTAATCTTGCCCCAAACGTTTCCCCCAAAAAACCTTTTCTGCCACAAAATCAAAATAGTGGCAAGGCGAGAGTAGGATTGGAGGGGCAGCGCTCTTATCTGGGGCTCCCTTATTTGGTCAGTTGGAATGAGGGCTGATTGCCTCTGGTTGACCTCCATTCTCCTCAAGGGTTGCAGAGAGGACAATTGTAGGTTTTTTCAGCAAAGGTAGAACTTAGGGAAAAAATAACAATAATATAGTAATTTATCAGATTTTGAAGACTGCCAAATCAGAAAGACTGGAGGTACCAGATTTTTGGGAACTGAAAACAATAGTAATTTGAAGGTGTACAGTATACTATTTCTATTTTAATTATTCCTGAACTTGTATTTATACCTATAAATTGGAATAGCCATATACACATACTTGTGTCTCAGTATATCTATCTACACCCTCTCTGATTCTCTTTTTCAGTGATGCGTTTCCTCTTTTCCAGTGAAGTGTGTTTATCCCATCAAATCTTAGTAGCCCAGGACAGAAGCTACCAAGCAATTCCTGAAAGTTCTTGAGGAAATGAACAGATCAGTTTTCTGGATGCTGCTGACACTTTTACTACCTCTACCCAAGAGTGGTCACCAAAACCATATTGTAGAAGCTTTTTATACTTTATTTCTTTTAAAGGGAAAGATGATGTAAGGGAGGTCTTACCAGAAAGTCAGGATTTTTTTTAACAAGTCTCAATGGAGGAACTGCTGTTATGCTACAACAGATGGTAAACATCAGGCACAAGGAAGCCTGTCGGCTCTGGATGCCCTCCAGATCTCATTCAAAGCTACACCTGAAAAGGCATCTCGGAGATCAATTCTTGTATCACTTCACATTGGCTGCATGTCACTCACCTGATGACTGAAATGACTCTGCCTTTTGAAGTGACTTCTGGCACCTACAAAGGTAGTCGAATGTCACCCGTTTCATTTCCACTTAACTTCTAGTATTCTTAAGCCTTCATCTTACAACAATCAAGTCTTTGGCTGGGGGGAGATTTTCCTGTGAGTATTGTTAGATATGGCTACAATTCCATGCAGGGAGTAAACTAAGCCCTCATGTCATTTAACCAACAACATAACATAAGGCCTCCCATTTTGCCAGCCCTTCCTTTGCAAATAGGAGTCAATCCACTTCTACAGATGTGATGACATGACTGGGATTACTTTGGGGTATGAGCTAGAAGCTCAAGACTAAAGATCATGAGAAGCAGGAGAGGGTTCCAGTTATCTTTGCTACCGGTGCGCATCGCGCACATCCCATTGAGTGGTTTTACTTCCGCGCATGCTCAGAAGGACGTTTCAGGCCAAAACACAGCTGAGGAGATGCTCAGCTGTGCTTCGGATGAAGAAATAAATGTCGGTATTAACCCGAGGGTGGGTGGGAGGGCTTTTTCCCAAAGCAAAGGACGAGGAGAAATCATCCAAACCCAAAAAAATCACCCAAAATTCCGATAAAAATTACATCACCAGCGGGCCGCTACCGGTGCGCAGTACTGGTCCGCACCGGTAGGAACCCACCCCTGATGAGAAACCATAATTAGCTGTCTTCTGGCCATTTTAAATTTTGGTCAATGCTCAGTATAGGAGAAGAGCAATGTAGACCATGCATTTCTGGTATTTTTCCAATATTTTAAATAATATTTTTCATAGTTTGGGACTATCCACACCTGTTACAGATAGCATTCAGCAAACTATCTCCTGTATGAGCTATTTTATAAACCTTGACTGGTGGATAATTAGTGAAAATAACTCTTTAATATTATTTTAATATTATGCTGACATTATTGGAGGATGCAATAAGCTCAGCAACTGTTCCTTTTTTTTTAGTCTTTCATTGTCTGCAATGCTGACACATTACAGTCTTATTAATAATTGGATCAGCATTTGCCTGTAGAAAATATTCTGACACATTTTTCAAGAACCTGGCTTATCATTAGAAAATGCTGCCACCCACGATCCACCCATTCTCTGGAAAACTGTATTCACTTGATTGAGTCACTTGGCTGAGATGGGCAACTGTAGTAATCAAATAAATAAATATAATGTTTAGCATAATGTCTCCCTTAAGTTATCCCTCAGAATTAAGGTGGAGAATTTCAATCACAGAGTTGGAAGTCAGCTTAGAGATCTTCTAGCTGAACCCAGAACTGTCCAGAGCAGGAACCCTCAGGGTATCCCAGACACATGGTTGCTCAACCTTGGTTTGAAAACCTCTCATGGTGAAAAATACTACACAACTCCAGGAAACAACCTGTTCTACAGCTTAATAGCTCTGAAGGTCAGGACATTCCTCCTTATTTCAAGTTTGGATTTCTCCCTGTATAACTTCCACCCATCAGTTCTTGTCCTATCCTCAGAATCTATGGAGAATAAATCTACACCCCCTTCCCTGAGACAGGCTTTAGAGGAAGCATTGCTGTTTCTCCCACTTCCAGTTACTTCTGTACATGACACATTTTTAATTAATTGTCCTTCATACTACCATATAGGTTGGGATTGTCTTCCGCCTAGAAGAATTCTTGCTGCTGAAAACTATATCACGTTCACTATTTTAAAAATGCATTCCCTTGATGGTTTTATGTTTAAAAGGTAGATCTGAGATACAATTCAGACTTCAGTGTTTGTTCTCTGTGTTTCCAGTTTTGACTATAGAGGGAGAAGACAAAATTAGCCCACCTGTTCCTATTGCAAGAGGTGCCTTCCTAAACTCCTGCCTCTTTGGTTAGATTATTTATTTATTTATTTGTTTGTTTGTTTGTTTGTTTGCTTGCTTGCTTGCTTGTTTGCATGTTTGTTTATTTGTCAACAAGTGCAAGGAAACGGGACACATGAAAAAAAGCACAAATAAATGGATATAAAGAAGCAAAACATAGCCATAAACACATAAAATGAGTACATACAAATGGGGACAGTAGGACAGGGACGGTAGGCACGCTGGTGCGCTTATGCACGCCCCCTCAGGGACCTCTTAAGGAACGTGTAAGGTCCACGGTAGACAGTTTAAGGTAAAAGGTATGGGGGTTAGAGAAACTAACAACAGGATCAGGTAAAGTGTTCCAGACATTTACTACTCTATTGCAGAAGTCGTATTTTCTGCAATCAAGATTAGAGCGGAATACATTTAGTTTGTATCTATTGATAGCCCTAGTGTTATTGCAGTTGAAATTAAAGTAATCGTTAACAGGTAGGACATTAAGGTAGATGATCTTGTGTTCTAAGCTTAAGTCGGAACGTAGACGGCGCAGTTCAAGGTTATCCAGGCCTAAAATTTCAAGTCTACTGGAATAAGGAATTTTATTGCAAGCAGAGGAGTTGAGTACTCTTCTTGTAAAATACCTCTGGACCCTCTCTAATGTATTAATGTCCGAAATACAGTGTGGGTTCCAGGCAGGTGAGCAGTATTCAAGGATAGGTCTGGCAAAGGTTTTGTATGCCATAGTTAGAAGTATAACTAAGTATAAATAATCTGCAGCTTTAACAAGCATAAACGTCCTACTCCTTCTTCCAGACATTTTGAACAGAGATGTGGTCACGTGGAATTATGGAGTGGAAGAAAGTTGTTTCTGGAGTACTGTGAAATCTCCTTGTACACTTAATACCTTTCCTCCAGGACCTAACCACTGCCTCTTAGACACTTCTACATAAATAATAGAAAGTTGCTTTTTGAGGCCAATTTTTTTCACAAGGTTTAACTGCAAAACACAGAACGTGCTAGTACCTTAGGCAAAAGCCCATTCTGGGATTATAGTCCTGTCCTTTGTGGGTTTCAACATTTATGGGTGAACAATCTATTGGAGCACCCACTTTCCCCATCAGAGGGAGATATCTAGATAAGAAACTTTTTAACAGCTCTTTCTCTCTCCATTTGGTGCCTGCCAAGGAATGAATGTGGAGGAAGTGAGAAGTTATCTTCTATATTCCTTTTGGAAGAGGATCTATTCATACTTTACCCGAATATAATGCAACATCAATATGCAGTAACTCAGGAGATTAGAGAAGGACGTACTGTATGTAATTGCCCTGCAATTCTCTACAAAGGAAGTGCCCCTGTCTGAGGTCCTTGTTGCAGTTCTAATTTGTAATCTAGAATTAGACAGTTCGGTGCTTGTAGGCACCTCCGTAATCCCCAGATACTTGTTTTGGTTCCTTGCCTTACTTCGTTCTGTGCATTTCTAAATAGGAAATTAGCATAGCACAAAGCAAAATACCAAATTCTAGTAATGTTTTCATTTACCAGAATTCTTCTGGCCTCCAGAGTAGGTGGATGTTGCTTAGCGCTCTCTCTCTCTCTCTCTCTCTCTCTCTCTCTCTCTCTCTCTCTCTCTCTCTCTCTCTCTCTCTCTCTCTCTCTCTCTCTCACACACACACACACACACACACACACACACACACACACACACACACACAACCTCTGCCAGAAATAAGGACAACAGTAAGCTAAGGTAGGAAGAAGCCTCTTAGGAGCAATAAGAGGCAAAAAGACCATTTGTCTTCTACTAAATGGTCATATTAATCTATTCCATGGCAGCCAGCTTATAGACCACCATGACAAGCTCTCAAAATTCCTTGACCTACGAAATTGCCTGTTTTGTGCCAAACTATTGGCAGAGAGCTGGGGACCCATCAGTCCATAGGTCATGCTTTAGACCAGGGGTGTCAAACTCAAGGCCTGGGGGCTGGATCCGGCCCACAGGGTGCT
Source organism: Diadophis punctatus similis (assembly GCA_023053685.1). Taxonomy (NCBI): domain Eukaryota; kingdom Metazoa; phylum Chordata; class Lepidosauria; order Squamata; family Dipsadidae; genus Diadophis; species Diadophis punctatus. Next base: position 177,462,231 of record JALIGW010000002.1, read on the forward strand.
TAGATCTGGCCTGCGGGCCGCCCTGGAAACAGCAAAGGACCAGCCCGTGGTGTGTCTGCCAGAGAAAACGGAGCTTGGGAGGGCCGCATGCGGCCCTCGTGAGCTCCATTTTCACTGGCAGAGGGTTGCAGGAGGCTGTCACAGCCAAAAACGGAGCTTGCGAACCCATTTTCACTGGCAGAGGGCCAGGGCCACCACAGGCGCCCCCGACATGAATAATGTCGAGCTGGCCATACCCACTCCAGCCACGTCCCTCCCCGGCCCCTCCGAGGTCAAACAAAACGCTAATGTGGCACTAAATGAAATTGAGTTTGACACCCCTGTTTTAGACCTTGCCTACAGAACCTTTTTAAAGGAGAGATGCTATTGCAGAAGCCAAAGCAAACGCACGATAGCAAATTCCACACATATCACCAAATCTGGCTTTAATCGGGATTTTCAAGTGCACTGACTAGTCTGGAACAAGAGAACGAATGCTTCAAATGTTGTCCTGGGAGTAGTTGAATGGTCACCCTAGCTTCTGTAATAGTGCTATTCTATAGCCCAGAAAAAATGATGCGGTGGCTCAGTGGCTAAGATGCTGAGCTTGTCGATCAAAAGGTCGGTAGTTCAGCAGTTTGAAATATTCAGGGGTGAAATCCAGCAGGTTCTGACAGGTTCTGGAGAACCGGTAGCGGAAATTTTGAGTAGTTTGGAGAATCAGTAGCAGAAATTCTGAGTAGTTTGGAGAACCAGCAAGTACCACCTCTGGCTGGCCCCAGAGTGGGGTGGGAATGGAGATTTTGCAATATCCTTCCCCCATAAGTGGGGAGGGAATGGGAATTTTGCAGTATCCTTCCCCTGAAGTGGGGTGGGAATGGAGATTTTGCAGTATCCTTCCCTTGCCACGCCCACCAAGCCATGCCCACCAAGCCACACCACGCCCTTCAAGCAATGCCCATGGAACCGGTAGTAAAAAATTTTGCATTTCACCACTGGTTCAAATCCCTAGTGCCGTGTAACGGGGCGAGCTCCCGTTACTTGTCCCAGCTTCTGCCAACCTAACAGTTTGAAAGCACGTAAAAATGTAAGTAGAAAAATAGGGACCACCTTTGGTGAGAAGGTAACAGTGTTCCGTGTGCCTTTGGCATTTAGTCATGCCGGCCATATGACCACGGAGACATCTTCGGACAGCGCTGGCACTTCGGCTTTGAAACAGAGATGAGCACCGCCCCCTAGAGTCAGGAACAACTAGCACATATGTGCGAGGGGAACCTTTACCTTTACCTTATAGCCCAGAAAGTCTTCTGAAGCATTAGACTGCCTTCCCAGGCTGCACATCAGCAATAACAAAAAGCAGTTGCAAAAGTCGAATCGAGTCCATTGAGGCCTTTAAGTCGGTCCCTTTCTTATTATAGGCAACTAAGTTATTCTTGCCAGCATCAATTGAAGGTGATATTTTGACCTCCTTTGCAGAATGTTGGAATATAAGTGTAATAACTAAATAAACAGTACAGAGGAATAGATGACATTATTGACACAGATGACATATGGCAGCCACTTTATGTTCTATATATCACTCAGCAGCACATGTGCATGATATGGACACATGCACGACAATAGGGTTGACATCATTTTTCTGTCTTGCAACATAATGACACAGTGCATGAGGTGGTCGGATGCCCTCCTGTTCGTTAAGTGGAAGAAAGGAAACCAAAGAAGAAGATTCCCAATTTAATCTCACTGATCAAGCAAGCTCATGAGGCACAAATTGCTGTTAGTTTTGGGTTTGTTCTATGGGTTTCTTTGTGGGGGGAAATGAGAGATCAGCCAATCGTCTTCCTCCTTCTCTTTCCATTATGGACATGCAACTTAAGATGAATGACTTTGGGGGAGCTTTTCCGCTTCTCCATTTCAACCCACTTCTGCATCTCAAAGTGAGAAGATCAGCAAAGCTAGCTTGGCAGAAAACTCTCTTGGCATGAACTGCATTGTCAATCCCCATCCTTCCTCCAAGATGTCCGTTCCCAATCACTGCCAATTGCCTGATTTCTCTCCAGAGCGATGGGTCACAAAGCCTAAGAAAATGTATGTGTCTTAAGATTGCACTTGAGTGGGATCAGAATAAGGGAGAAATGCTACTTTAACACAGCTACAGTTAAGAATAGCTTAAGCGTGTTTCATTCATAGGCTGGGAACAAGATGAAAGCAATGTCATGCAGACATGGCAGGAAAAGAGTGTTCCAGCGTGCCAGGGTTAGGCACAGGTGGGGACATGATTAAAGATCTGCATTTGCTCTTTGTTATTGCAGATGTGCAGTCTGGGAAGGAAATTTAATGCTTCAGAAAACTTTTTGGGCTATAGAGCGGCACTATTACAGAAGCTAGGGTGAGCATTTATGAATAGATCAAGATGCCTAGCCTGCCGCTTTAAGATGAAAAATGGAACTTCTCAACGCTAACAGATTTCCTGCAGGCTTTAAATCAGATGAAGAAATCCCTGCTGGGCAAACATCTGTGTGATGTTTGTTCAAATTTCAAGTGGAAACCTGGAATACAGAGAGGCCTTGAATTAAGCATTGGGCCTAGGCAACAGAGCTGGAATAGTTATAAAGCAACTTTGGCTTGTTTATGTTTACATTGACTAATCATTGTGTTTTGTGCTGTGTTTTAAAATGATTGTATAAATATGTGATCACCCTGGGATCATTTAGCAGTAAAGGGAAAGATGGAACATTTAATTGATTAATAGATTTATTTGGTGACAGGGTGGTGCTAATAGGCAAACTAATATCTCCCATCTCCAAACTTGTATTTGCATTTAACACAACTTATATTGCAAATAAGACTTTATAAAAACCCTATCAATCATCTATCTATCATCTATCATCTATCATCAATCATCTATCATCTATCACAGTGATGGCGAACCTATGGCACGCATGCCACAGGTGGCACGCATAGCCATATCTGAGGGCACGTGAGGTGTTGCCCTATGTCAGCTCCAGCACACATGCCCGTGCTGGCCAACTGGTTTTTGGCCTTCTTTTTGGCCGTTTTCACTCTCCCCAGGCTTCAGGAAAGCCTCCTGAAGCCTGGGGACAGCGAAAAATGGCCCAACGGGCCAACCAGAGGTTGTTTCCAAGCTTCGGTTAGCCCGTTTGGCCATTTTCACCATCCCCAGGCTTCAGGAGGCTTTCCTGAACCCTGGGGACGGTGAAAAACAGCCCAACGGGCCTACCAGAAGTCTGGAGGCTTCAGTGAGGCCTGTGCGCATGCGTGAGGGGGCAGTGCGGGGGGGTTGTGCGCATGCGCGGGGAGGCAGCACGAGGGGTTGTGTGCATGCGTGCAGAGGGGAGGGCATTGCATTATGGGTGTGGGCACGTGCACACGCGCTATCACACACACGCGCACCCTTTTGGCACCTGAGCCAAAAAAGGTTCACCATCACTGATCTATCATCTATCATCTATCATCTATCATCTATCATCTATTTATCCATCTCCCTCATAGAGCAACTCTGGGTGGTGAAGAAGAAGACATAAAACATAAAAGCTATATACAGTATAAATATTATAATAAAATAGTTAAAAAGAAGAATAAAGTAATTAAAATTAAAATTAAAATTGCCTATATTGCAGCATTTTTAAGGTATTTATAATTCAATATGTAATTTCAAAAATGTTACATTCCACCAGTTCTCCCATTGGATGGTCAGCCCAAGTGATTCATAAATCATTTTCCATTGTCATGCTGGTGACAACCAGTTTGACGTCGTGGTTAAGGCACCAGGCTAGAAACCAGGTGACTGGGTGTTCTAGTCCCACTTTAGGCATAAAGTCAGTTGGGTGACTTTGGGCCAGTCACATACTCTCAGTCCTAGGAAGCAAGTAATGGCAAACCACTTTTGAAAAAAATCTTGCCAAGAAAACTCTGAGGACTTGTCCAAGCAGTCTCCATGAGTCAGAACCTCAAAGGCACAATATACACATGACATGCAAAGGTTTGTCATAAGTATAGTATAGTATAGGTATCATGGTATAGGGTCTCCTGCTTGAGGAGGTCCAAGGTCCCTTTCAGCTCTATCCTGAATGGTTGATTGATTGATGATTGATTGATTGATTGATTGATTGATTGATTGATAAAGAGCTTCATATTCAGTGCATTTCATACATAGCTGACTATTCAGGATTGTCATGTTAGACTATTGCCGGTGTCACAGATCAATATTTGTTCTAGTATTATTTTTTTATTCAATATTTTTTCTGGTCACTGGTCACCCTGAGCAGATGACATTTTAAAACAAGCAGATTCTTGTAAAACAATCTTTTTACAAGTTTGAAAGCAAAAGGCTATAGGTACTCTGTAAATATATTTAAAAATAAACTTCAGAAACAAAAACGGACATACCAATGTTTTACAATAAAATGGATAAAAAATGGCTGGTTATTCAAAAGGTTAGAGGTCAAATGTGCTCAGAAAAATTGCCCATTAGCCAAAAGTTAGCTAAAATTATTAATAAATTACAGGGCGTTATGACAACAGCACTACCCTATCCTACATTTTTTTCTATGCATATATTACATAAGGTCGTCACGTGATTTCTATCCACACTAGTACAAGCCCAACTTAAGTTGTATAACGTGCTTTCAGAAGGTTGTGGTTATTTTAACCATTTAGTCATGTCTGACTCTTCGCGTCTTTATAAGCAAGTGCTCTTCATGCTACCATGTCAAACACAGCTTCTTTCAGTTGTTGGATGAATCAGCTTTGATGGTATCAAGCCAGCGAGTTCTTTGCTTACCCTTTCTTCTTGATCCACTAACATCATTGCCTTCTCCAATGAATTAACAGGCATTACATGGCCAAGGTAAATCAAAGTAGTTTTCAGAAGATTTTTAATCCTAGGTATCCTAGATTTTCAAAACTTTCCTTTTTGCAGCGCTGGCTTTATTAGCTTTGTCTATTATTATTTTATAATCTCCTGCTAGAGAGACTTGGCACAATTTATCAGATCAGCCCCATATTTTTTTCTGGCACCTAAACTTCTTTGAATACAAGCTCAGTGGTGTCAAAGAAACAGAAGGAGCTCCTAGTTAAGTGAAATTAAGACTGCCAATTTAGAATGTATGAAATTTAGCACTAAACTTGAGTCATCAGTAGAGGTCCTTTGAGTACTTTATCAATTTTTCTTCTTCTTAGAAAAAAATGTCACAAGTCTTGGAGAAGCAAAGTTAGTCATTCCTCCCCCAATTTGCAGTAAAAGAATGTTACCACTGCATTACTACAGAGACTGATTTGAATTCTGTTCTATGCTCACTTTATCTTTCTTACTACATCCATTACTTGTTATATCTTGCAATATCCGCTAAAGATATTGGGATTGCTATTCCCCGAATTAATAGAAGGTACCTGATTGGTTTAGTCTGCAGTTTAAACAAGTCAACCTTGGCAATTTTAAGAAGTGTGGACTTCATGCTGGCTGGAGAATCGAAGTCCATACTTCTTAATGTTGCCAAGGTTGAGAAATACTGACCTCAAGGAACGTGACAACTCCCACATGATCTAGTTTGGTGCCATATTTATTCGAAAGGTGATATCATTCTACATAAACTTGACATGTGCATGCAAGTCTACAAAGTTCTTACTACATGTATAGTGTAGCTATTTTGCCAAAGAGCGAGGAGGCTTTAGTTAAAACATAACCTTGACATGAACATCTCAATGTTCTTCACTTTTGTCTTTTAGTGGAAACAATAAAAGATCCAGAGTATTTCCTGTCCCGTTCAGCAAAATACCATAGACAGAATATAATCAGAGGTGGGTTCCTGCCGGTTTGGACCGGTTCTATAGAACCGGTAGCGGGAATTTTCCCCCGCTCGCCAAACTGGCAGCGATGGCTGGCTGGACACGCCCCATGAACTGGTTCTCTTGGTGGTGCCATAGGCGCCGCCATCTTGTTTTTCCCTTCTGTGCCCGCGCAGAAGCTGTTTTTTGCTTTTGTGCATGTGCAGAAGCTGGGTTTTCAGCACTGCACATGCGCGTGTGAAGCGTGTGTGCGCCTGTGCGGCGCGGCCGTGCGGCACGCAACATGCACGTGTCCATGCAGTGCAGGAGGAAGCAAATAGGCAGTGAAGTAAGTTAGAACCTACCCCTGAATATAATCCATACTGCTTCAGGCATATGGAGGTTCACCCTCACCTCTGTCCCCGGTGGAAAAATTGACAAGTCATATATGCAGTCCATTCTTACAGTTGCTGTTCTTCTACACTAAATCTTGAAGTAGTTGCAATGTAACAAGCTAAATGCTACCACTGAGAAAGTGCAAACCTAGCTGATTATAGAAACATTAGGCAATAATATTCTAAGCTTCTATAACGATGACAAATCTGAGATATCAAATCTTCAAATCCTTTCTTTTCTAATCAGTTATTGTGAAATGAATGTGTGTGTATATTTATATTTGTAAATATGTAATGGCTTAGATTGAGACTAAATTAGTCATGCTTTAGCTTTACTGAAATAGTTTCCATCTGGAAGATGGAAAACACTGCAGTACAGTGAAGGATATACAAATTTCATAACTCGCAAATAGAATTATGGGTGATTTCTGGTAGATTTCTGCTACTAAAAAGTTGATTTCTGCTACTCAATCTGCATGGATTGAGATTATTTTAGTTAGGATTTAGTTTCATTGAGAACAATCAACCATGCTTAATTTAAGCCCTATTGTTCTTTAGGGCTCTGGGGGTAGGAATGGATGTGAAAAAGGAAAATCAGCAAAAAATTCCTTAATGCAAAATCACCTACTCATATATTAAGATATTACTTTTAAATTCATAGATTGAATAACTATGTAAAATAATGCAGAGACATCTTTTGTTATTAATAAGACAGGAGTGAGTATATGGGTGTGCATGAAACAGTATTAAATAAATTTTGTTTCTTATACAATGTATTTATTTGGAAACTATCTTGTGTACCTAAACATAACAAGGAAAGTTCTATCAGAATCTCTCCTTTGTTCCTTGGAACAATTTAAACGCTGCAAAGGAATGAAAGAGAAATAAGTCTGTTTTCCATCACTTTAATTCCACAATTCCTTTTTAAAAGAAGAAAAGCATCATGTGTTCTTGGTGCCATCTTACTCTGTCCCTGCATTTAAGAAATGCTTTGTGGTCAGGCTTGTGAAAGGCTTATTGGACTGAAGGATATAATTTGCTTTTCTGCCTTCCTAGGCAATACCCAAGAAGAGTTGAAAAAGAACTTCTTCTGATGAAGAATAGCTCTGTCAAGCACTGAATATTACCCAATAAGAGTCAAAATGCTAAAAACAACTCTACGACCACCTTGTCTCCAACCTCATTCCAACCGTGCAGGCCCCAGCAGAGTTGACCCGAATCCTCACATTATTAAGAACTCCAAGGCTGGCCCTGCAGAAGGCAAAAGCTATTTGGCAAGGCTTCAAGGAACGGGAAATGATAGTAGCCATGGAGAGCAGGAAAGGAAAGAGTCAGCCAGGGAAAACCTCCAGAAGGAACCTTGGAGAGCCAATGGGAATGTCCTCCCCCACAAAAGCAATGACAACAGGCCGTTGTCCAATGAGAAAGGAGACTCTCCGCGGCCTGTTTCTGATGGGATGGATTCTGGGATTAACACCAGGGACGATCAAAGTCAACAATGGAAAGTGGTGAAAGTGAAACAAGTTCTGCTTTCTCCTGCCGACGAACCTAGGAAAGCGAGTAAGTATGACCTCACTTTTTAATCATCTAATCCTGCTTCAGCTGTAAGAAGAGAGATAAGATAAACATTTGCTGATCAGTAATCAGTAGAAGTGCAGCCTAAAGAGGCGAGGATATTAGAGGCAGGTCTAAGATACCTAGCCCTTTTTTCTCTCCATCCATGCATTCTTGGCAGGTGCTAAGAAAAAAAATGGCCCTCAGTTTCTTTGGAGTCAATGAGACTTTCTTGAACCCATCTGCAAAGACGGTGTGGCAGACAAATTAAGCTGATCCCCGTCAGTATCATTTTCTAGCATTAACTAATCATTAAGAAACATTTGCCACTAATTTGTAAGTTCTTGCCACTTTCGATGCAGCTTCAAATCAAAGGGGCTCTCATTGGGTTGGGTTGGGTTGGGTTGGCAAGTATTGGGTTGCTTGGACTTTAATAGGTTGAATAACAATTAAAATAACAAGTAGTAACTGTGAGAGGAATCTTGGAGTCCTAGTGGACAATCATTTAAATATGAGCCAGCAGTGTGCTGCAGCTGCCAAAAAAGCCAACACAGTTCTAGCCTGCATAAACAGAGGGATCAAATCAAGATCACGTGAAGTGTTAATACCACTTTATAATGCCTTCGTACGGCCACACTTGGAATACTGCATTCAGTTTTGGTCCCCACGATGTAAAAAGGATGTTGAGACACTAGAAAGAGTGCAGAGAAGAGCAACAAAGATGATTAGGGGACTGGAGGCTAAAGCATATAAAGAACGGTTGCTGGAACTGGATATGTCTAGTCTGATTAAAAGAAGGACTAACATGATAGCAGTGTTCCGGTATCTCGGGGGCTGCCACAAACAAGAGGGAGTCAAGCTATTCTCCAAAGCACCTGAGGGCAGGGCAAGAAGCAATGGGTGGAAACTAATCAAGGAGAGAAGCAACCTAGAATTAAGGAGAAATTTCCTGACAGAACAATTAATCAGTGGAACAGCTTGCCTCCGGAAGTTGTGAATGCTCCAACACTGGAAGTTTTAAAGAAGACATTGGATAACCATTTGTCTGAAGTAGTGTAGGGTTTCCTGCCTAGGCAGGGGGTTGGACTAGAAGACCCCCAAGGTCCCTTCCAACTCTGTTATTCTATTCTAATTACAACTCTCAAAAAAAAATCCCCACAGGATTTACTGGAAGTGACTTTTTCAATATGGCTGAAAATACAGACAGGTGACTAGTTTTGTGAATTTGCATATGGGTGTATTAGACGCAGGGGTCTCCAACCTTGACAACTTTAAGCCTGGCGGACTTCAACTCCCAGAATTCCACAGCCAGCTTTGCTGGCTGTGGAATTCTGGGAGTTAAAGTCCGCCAGGCTTAAAGTTGCCAAGGTTGGAGACCCCTGTATTAGAGAGGGAGAGAAGGGAGGACCAGACAGGCTGCAGTTTCTAGTTGAATTCTATCTGGTCAACAATATATTATGTTTGGCTCTAACATGATATTGATAGTTATTGACTTAAAACCATTCAGTGACCATTCAAAGTCACGGAAAAAGAATGACTTATGACTGTTTTTTACACAACTGTTGCAGCATACCCACAGTCACATGATCAAAATTTGAATGCTTGGTAACTGGCATGTATTTATGACAGTTGCAGTGTCCTGGAGTCATGCGATCTCCTTTTGTGACCTTCTGACAAGCAAAGTCAATGAGGAAGCCATTTTCACTTAACAACCGTTTACTAACTTAACAACCGCAGTGATTCACTTAACAACTGTGGCAAGCAAGGTCGTAAAATGGGGCAAAACTCACTTAACAACTGTCTTGCTTAGCAATGGGAATTTGGGGCTTGATTGTGGTCGTGAGTTGAGGACTTCCTGTATCAGAAAGAGCTGCTAGTGTTACGGGAAACAACATAGTAGCAAATTATGAGATCTGCTGAATATCATAAATTCCATAATTAAGGTTTCCCGTATGAGTTTTAACGCTATTTCTAATCCAAGTAATTTTTTTAAGACTTGTAACACAATAAAGACAAACACATTTATTAGGGCATACATATGGTTTTATGGACTAAAACCCACAATATCAAATACATAAGGACACTTAGTGATTATATTATTACCAGTGGGTTTTGCCATTATCCATTTCAGAAAACTGAAATGTAGTTGAATGTAGAGTGATTCCAAGATTGCTATTTTGTACCAGAAACTCAAGGCAAATTCTTACACTTTCCCTTACAACTTGTTAGCATGTTGTGTGTAGCTACATTCTTGGGTACTGGAAACCTGTGGTATGGATTGTCGGTAGAAAGCTGGATATTTGTGTTTAAAGGAGGTTGATGAAAAATAAATAAACAAACATGTTGACCTTGCAACAAGGGTTTGGTGAAAGATCCTTCACGTTAAGAGGATGAATAACATAAGACTCAGGATGTTATTTTCAATGGGTTGTGTTGTGTATAAGGCACATTTCAGTCACCAATTTTAGAAAGCAGAAATTTGAAAGGGGCTCTGAATTACCCTGAATATTTGTTCTGTCCTTGGATCCTCCTGTGACTTGTTAAACTAATAATCTGATATTATTTATTTGCCTGTGTAATTTGATCTTCAAAGTTAAGTCAAAGTCTCCTGGACACCTGATTATTTTACAAATTCAACCTGGCATGGTATTTATACGAAGATGTAATTATCTATTATTGTGTTATATGATGCATAACCCACTTTCTTTGATTTACTTCTAGAACATAAAGATAAATAAGTTACTTGCTCAAATATACCATGAACTATAGGAGATAGGAGCATTTAATTCCAAGAAAAGGACTACATTCTGGGCTACAACTATAGCCATAGATACAAAAAAAAAAAAAACCCCACACATTTTTGTAGTAATATAACCAAAGTACTACTGGTATTAGAACACAAGTACAAAAACTTTGAACAAAGCCGAGGTGGGGCAGCGGTTAGAGTGGGGTACTGCAGGCCACTTTAGCTGACTGTGATCCGCAGGTCAGCGGTTCAAATCTCACCAGCTCAAGGTTAACTCAGCCTTCCATCCTTCCAAGGTAGGTAAAATGAGGACCCAGATTGTTGTGGGCAATATAAATATACATTGCTTACTGGTGTAAACCGCTTAGAGAGTGCTTGCACTGTGAGGCAGTATATAAATGTCACTAATAAAATAAATAAATAAATAAATAAATAAATAAATAAATAAATAAATAAATAAATAAATAAATAAATAAATAAATAAATAAATAAATAAATAAATAAATAAATAAATAAATAAATAAATAAATAAATAAATAAATAAAGCCAAAAGCCAACCTAGTTCAGCATTTTGTTTCCACGAGCCTTACTACAGCCCGCCAGCAAGATCAATGCCAATTGCATAGTCCCCATTGTGCTCCTAACACGTGATACTAAGAGATATAAGGTAAGATATTGAAAGTAAGCCAGGGTTCCTGTAATACACCCAATGTAGCAAGAAAACCCTTCGCAACGAAAATGGATATTCCACCTCTCAAGAGGTCTGTAAAAATGGTCTTAGCTAGTCTAATAGCCATATTCCCATCCTCTCTCTTGAATAAGAAGTGGTTCATATATTGTTGTGCATAGACATTAAACCAGTCATCGATTAATGGACTTTCCCAGTTGGTAAAATCATTTTAAAGCTGTCATCGGTAATGCTGGGATTATTTTTATTCCATTTTTCCTTTCATTTCCTTCTTTTTTGCCTGGTGTCCTCATTAAGTGCTATTGGTATAATACAGTATATAATCTTAACATTTATGCATTTGTTAATTCCCTTTTAAAACTGTCCAGCTGGAAAGCTGGATGATATTATTAGAGAGTTATGTATTATATGAAAAAATATTTCTTTTCAGCTGCCCTGAATTTCCCACCCTTGAGTTATGGCTTTTTAAAAACAAAAGGAAAAAAAGACAGTTTTTCTAGTCATTGTCCATATGTTTTATGTTTTGATCATTTAGACTATCAGCAAGAAAAGCAGGAAAATCTCCTCCAGGATTCTGGGCTAAGTCTAAGAGTGCAGGTTGGCAGACTTTCTAGAACAGTGATCTGTTTTCCAAGTTAAATACAACTCGTCCCAAATCTTTTTAAAAATCAAGGGAAGCCCAAGAAGCAGAGCAAGGAGAGATGTAGAAATGAGGGACATGTGAAGCAATACCCTGTAGAATAACTTTGCATAGTCAACATCATTAATGGTAAACACAGATACAGTACAACTTTCAAAAATGACCCGTAATTGGAGATCTCTTAGGTTTTGAAATAGGACAGACTAATTTGGAAATAGTCTGAGAGACAAGTTAAAAGAGAGAAGAGAGACAAGTTAAAAGAGCTCCATGGCTACCCCTGGATCAGTTCAGGAAATTAGAGCCCAATGCATGTAACAGCCATCAAATTGTGCTAGCTAAGGAATATAGGAATGTTGGTAGTCTAGTGTCAGGGGTGAAATGCTACCGGTTTGGCCCGGTTCAGAGAACCGGTAGCGGCGGCCGTGTGAGGCTCCGCCCACCTGGCCGGATGTCACCATTTTCTTGTTTTTAACCCTCTGCGCACGCGCAAAGCCTTCTGTGCATGTGCAGAGGGTGAAAAAGCACATACGATGCGAAACGCAAAGCGTGCGCTTCCGAACCGGTAGAGAAGGTAAGTTGATTTCACCGCTGGAAAAAACCCTAGAGAATATGATAAATACGTAAGAAAAAAAAATCAGGTATGAAGGGCTTGATGATAACTGTGGTAACATAAAGAGAGGATGACTGTGGGAGATAAAAAATAACTTTCCTAGGAGGTGTGTCCTTTACCATCTGATGGCTGGTATTTTGCTCTCCAAGAGGTACTCTAAATTAAGGGAAGTTTATCTTTAAGTTAAGATTTAAAAAATATTATGGAGCTGTTTGTGTGTTTAAAAAAGGAAACAGCTCCAGATTTGCTGTGGACATAATTTTGGTAATCCCTCATCACTTATAAAAATATCAACATTGAAGATATCAAACTAATATATCTGGAGAAATGCTGTATGATCCATAGGCAATGCAAGATGACAGGCTTTAAAATGAAGATGAAAAGTGGGTTCCTTGCATGTAGTTTTCCCAAATAATAAAATTAAACTAAAAAAATGTGAGTACATTCAAGAATTATTCTAGATAATTCTTAATAAACCTCACAAAAATACAATTTGTGAGAAACATTCTACATTTCCTGCAGGGCAACAAGGGTGTGAAACTTAGCTCCTCCCCATAAAGTTTCAGCCCCACTAGCCAGAAAGCTGGGATTTGGTATCCTAATAGTCCAAATCGGGTAGATTCCTTGAAACGTGTGAAAGCAGGACAACCATTTTTTTATCAGCCAAAACCTGATAACGTGAACTTTCTCGCTTCCTCAGGTCAACAACACCCCCCCCCCCCAACAAGCGCAGTGCCAATCGGAAGAGGGACGATTTGCCATCTGTGAAAACTCCGATCGCCGTAAAACATTGGCGCGGGCGGGCGAGAAAGAGAGGAGGGTGTGCCTCGATTTCCTAACAGCCGAGGCGCGTTTATCGCTTTGCTTGCAAAACGCACGCCGCGTCTATCTAGTCGAGCCTCTGCGAAGGGTGGTGCGGGGTATCGCGCTCGCGCGTAGACAGGCCCACCGGCTGGCCGAGGGGTCCCATTCGGATCCCATCCCGCAGAAGGGAATGGCCGGGCGACTCTCGGATGGGAAAGAAATTCGCCAACGGCGAGCCCGCTGGGTCAAAGGAAACAAGCGACTTTAAAATAAATAAATAAAAGGGGGGGAAGCGGGAGGAGGAAAAGCGCAGGCAGCCCTCGGTGAGTCAGCCAAGCTGAGCAGGGAGCGCTGGTCCCGCTCTGCCTCTGCTCTCACCGCTTAGGGCGGCTGAGGCAAAAGCGAAGCCTCCCAACTGGATCGCGCCGGGGCGTCCAGGAGCACCAGGCGGGGGGGGTTACTCTCTCCCCACCCCCCCACCCCGGCACGCCGGGTCCTCAGCTCCGATTTGACAGACGCGGCCAGTTGCTCTGCGTAAAAGCAGGACAGACACCCGATCCGCTTTTGGAGCAGCCGGGAGCAGGGAAAAAGAAACCGCGCTGCCGTGCAAACCCCGCGGCAGTAGAGGCTGGAGAGGAGGCAGCTCGCTTGACAAGAGAGAGAGAGAGAGAGAGAGAGAGAGAGAGTCTCTCTGTGTGTAAACGATCGGACCCGGCGCTTGCAAAGGGGATCGAGGATAGAAGCCCACTCGTGGAAAGGGGAGACACACGGTAAGAGGAACGGAGGGGTGAACGGGTCCCGGTGGAGCGTCTGTGGGGCAACAGCCTAGCCAGGAGAGAGGGGGAGAGAGAGAGAGAGACTGGGCCAAAAAAAAAAAAGTCAGAGGCGAGTCGGGGCTACCTGTTGCCCCGACAGCCGCCGGCTCTGCGGCGTGTCCTTTCCCCCCTGCTAGCCGAACCCTTCCGGTCTCCCAGCCGCGGTAGGTTTTCTTGCTCCCACTTCTGGCGGGGCAAGGCAAGCGACCCGAACTTTGTTGGCGCGGGAACCTGTTGGCTCGGGAAGTTGGCGTCCGCGTCCGTCCGCCCGCTCGCCTGCCCCCGCCCTTCCAGAGACAGGAGGGAACGGATCGCCAGAAGCTGAAGGCCGGGCCGGGCCGCTTTTCCTTGCGGTTTTTCGGGATTATTCTTGGCAGGGTAGCACCAGGGAAGAGCCGCTCGCCTCCCTGGGGTGAAGGGGGTGGGTGGGGGGAATCGAACCAAAGGCAGCGGCGGCTGGCTTTCTCTCGGGAGAAACGGAAACTTGGGTCTCTCCTCGCGTGTGGCCTGCGTGGATTTTCAGTGGGGCCTCGCAAAGGAGCCCCGCAGGGCAGGAAAACCTCCCCTGCGCCCCCCCCTCCCAACTGCGGGGCACGCCCATCTCAGACTGTCAATTCTACCTCAGATTTAAGGTGCCGGAGAAACATGGACCAAGTAGGCTTTTCCCGGTCTTCTGTGGACTGCGAAGTCCGGAGAAATTAACGGCAAGTTCACCTAAGTAGAGATAAACCCCCTGTGTGCACGATCCTCTGTGGAACCTGATCCACCCCCTTTAGGGATCAATTATATCGTGAGTTCCCAGGCAGTCTGCATAGTGGAGCACAGCAGTCGGGATATGACATTTGCCAGGTCTTCTGAATGCAATTTGTGGGGAAGGAACCAGCACAGCTGAGTGTCATTGTGGGTGCCTCCACTCCACAGTGTCTAAAACATTGAGATTTGCAACCTTTGGTGTGCTTTGTGAGCCTTGTTCTAATTCCATCAAAATATCTTGCCTTGCGGATCAGATCGCTGGCCCTACAAGTTAGGGTAACCATTTGCAGCCCATGGTCATCCTTGATCTTGCTGCCTCTCCTTCAGTTTGTCATTCAGGGTTACTTTTGCCCTTGTAGTTAGTTCAATTCTCTCTTGAAAGCTAGCAGGCAGAGAAAGACAAGAGCACATGCAGGAAATGTAACTCAATAAACCCTCATGAATCCATCATACCCGACTATGCTACACTTGACCAAAGTATTCTGTGATGCCTAGATCCATTTGAATATTGGAACACTATCAAATTATTTAACTCAGTTTTGACTAGAAAATAAATATCTGAAAGGAAGGCTGTTTTGACCTCGCCACTATCCTTCCTACACACAGCCCACCTATTTTAGCCTAAGAGTACTGCTAACACAAACGTGAGAAATGCAGGTATAATCTTAGTAATAAATAAATAAAATAAATATATAATCTTAGTAGGCAGGGGCTTGTTGACATCCCCCCTCCCTTAGTTATTTGTCCTGTTCCTGGATATTTACTTTCATCATATCACCTTCTATGCTAAAAAGCTCTGCTTGCCCATCCAGAAAGAAACCCCTTTATGTAAAAAAAAACTTTCTGAGGTGGCTCAACTGGCTCACACAGAACTGAAAGTCCCATCCATGGGTCTTTCCCCCTCTGACATTTCCAAGGGCAGCAGCCTGATGTCCTGTCCAGGCCCAGAATATACTCAAGGCAGTCCCAGTGCTGAGTACTGCAAGAAAAGATTGCAGAGTCTCATTGGTCTTTTCACCAAGAAACTCACAGGAAGCATCCAAGGAAGGTTCTTTAGCCTTAAAGTCTCTGCCACCATGTATTGATTTGAAGGAACTAAGTCAATCCAACTTGATTTTTTTCCCTGAGGATTTTTATGCCAAGCATGAAATCCTTCACATGTTGCTTGAATTTCCTGACATAGCTTTGACAACACAGAATTTACTCAGAAAATTCACTGTGAGTAGCCAGAGTGAGAGCCCATCAGAAGGTGACCTTCTGACCAGTGTTCGGAAATCTGAACACAAATTTTAATTGCCCAGCTATTATAAGCAATAGTGATGGATGCTGGGAGTTGTAGTGCAGCAACATCTGGGAGACGACGATGTCCTATTCCTATTCTAGACTGTGTGCCGCATTGGGAAGCTAACAAGAAGAATATGTAAATAATTAGATCCATGTGGACCACAACATTGAACATTGAATATTTGCTCCTAAAATAAACACAAAAGAGGCTGCAGTCTGCAAAAGTTTTAAAGAGCTGTAGGTTGTTTTTTTTTTTTTTTGCCATTTGTGTATCAGTTTAAAGTGACTATTGGATTTGATTTTCAATATAAACTATCTACTACAACATGATGATCTTTGAGCCACCCCTGTAGCTTTCTATAGGTTTCTGAGGCACTTTTGCTCTGCTGCCATTTAGGAATGTTGAGAGACAATTAACTGAATTAACTGTTGAGAGACAATTGACTAAATTAAGTCAAAGAAGACAGAGGCAAAAACCTCACAAAAAATGACTACAATTTGGAGAAAGTTTTAAAGTTAAAAAAATTGGTAGGGTTCTTGACAGTCCGAGGAAATGGTACCTGAAAGGCCTTTGTCCTAGTATAAAATCAGTGGAAATATTTAGCAAAAAGGAAAACCTTCCTGGTGGGTATGATTTTCAGTCTTTTGAACTGCTTCCATTTCTGTCATTTCCCCAAAACCTAGTTGTAGTAGTAGTGAGCATTGAGTACTTGTTTGTGTCAACTTCAAAGCATGATAAAAGTAGTTCTAAGGTAGCAAGTCAATAAAAACAGATTTATTCTCCCACCAAAAAGGGGAAAAAACCTATAGAATAGATGTTTGAGACAAATAAGGCCACAAGGTTTGCTTAGATTAATAGTAGTACCGTAGCAATAGCAATAGCACTTAGATTTATATGCCACTTCACAATGGTTTACAGCCTTCTCTAAACGGTTTCCAGAATCAGCATATTGCCCCCACAATCTGGGTCCTCATTTTACCCACCTCGAAAGGATGGAAATCTGGGTCAACCTTGAGCTGGTGAGACTACCGAACCGCTGGCAGCCAACAGTCAGCAGAATTAGCCTGCGACATTGTATTCTAACCACTGCACCACCATGGCTCCTGTGTTGTTCTGGCCTGCTTTTTTTGGCACTGACATGTTCCAGTGGAAGATAAAACGAGTGGGTTTGATTGAATCTACTTTGAGAAACTATAGTACCTCTGAAATTGGAATAGAACTGGTAGTGGGGTCACCTGTTCATGTGGCCAGGGAAAGCACCCTGTGATCCTAGAACAGGACAGTATATATACTCCAAAACATTTTCTACCGCTTCGCGGTAGAATTTTAATCACACCATGAAATATCAGTGGGACAATTGACCCACATTGGCAGCCTGATTTCCTGCCATTTTAAGACAGGAAACACAAAGTTCTGCAACACCACTTTATTTGCAAATAATTGCTGATGCACTTGAAATTCAACACTAATTTTTCCCATTCTTTCTTCAACAATTTAACAACAATATATTCAGCACAGGTGTCCAGAGCTCCCAAACAGCACCTTCAATCAACCATTACTGGGTACACAAGCTAACCAATAGCTCAGCAGAGAGAAAGTAAGCCAGTTAGTATCACTATTGTCTACTTTAAGCTTGCCAATTGACTTGACTGTGCCTCCTAGCATCCAACAAACTATCCACAGGGGAAGGGGAAGTGATAAAGGCACTTAATTCATGATGCCATAACTCAAACACTAGAATTTAAGTACTTTCCCCAGGAACCAAGATGCAAATATATAAGAATAGGGTTTTTTATTCTGATATAAATATGAGACCATCGTCAATTTTTACATGTTCTTCAGTGCATTTGTCTGCAAATTCTCCAGAGTGCAAAATCCTCTGGGTTATGGGACTATTGTGAGAATATTGTTTTGGAAATATAACCAAAAGCAGAGGAGCCTCCAAAGCGTTCTTTTTATCATGGTACCAATTCAGCAAGACCTACGATGTATATTAATTATCAAATACAGAGAAGCCTCATAATCTGAGCTATGATTGTGATTTTACAAGGAATCATAGCTGCATTTTAAGTCATGGTGAGCGAATGCAATATGACCTGGGAGGTGGTGAATGTGGCAGTCTCCAGTCCTCCCACAAGCATAACAGAACCATTTGGGAGAGAGGACCATCCAGTCTTAGGGTGGGGATGAGGACCATTTAAAGCTGAACATTTCGAATCTCTGCTCTAGTGTGTGTGTACTATAAAGTAGATGCTTTTGCGCTTGTTCTCCTAGTAACATCACTCATGAGCATCTGCCTTTTAATCATAGATAAAAAGAAGAGTTGCCATTTTTTAAAAGATACTTGTTTTTCTCGTGTCCTTCTAAAAGTCCTGTTTCTCTGTATAGCATCAAATGGCAGGCTGTGGGGAAATGTTCTTCCAGAGATAATGTCTTCCACAGCATCAAATTTCATAGAATCCTGGCATTCAAAGAGGCTATTTAGACTCTCAGATTCCCACTCCCTGCTTACTGTAGGGATCCAGTTTAAAGCCTCTCTCTGACTGACAGCTGTCCGGCCTGCTCTTAAAGACTTTCAGTAGAAGGAGAACTCGCCAACATTCTGTGTAATTAGTTCTGAAATGAATTTTTCAAAAGAGGAAATAAAACCCTCCCTTTTTAACATTTAAGAAAGTTTCTTTACATTGTAATATTTTGATGGAAGAAACTACCCTTGAAAAAAAATGCATTGCTTCCTTGGAACAAAATGTTTTGGGGGAAAGTTACTGGTTTTGAGCAACCTGAAACCTTAGGAGCTGACACGCTTATGTAACCACTGATGATCAAGCAGCTGGGCTCTTGCTGACGTCCCCTAAACATGGCATAAGCATAGCTCTGAAAACCAGTTCTATATCGCATAATCTCAGGGCCTTGCCTTTGTCCCTTCCCAGCAGAGGCAGCTTAAAGTCATCTTCAGATGGTCCAGTTTAAAAGTGGTGCTTTCCCACTTCCCCCAATAGTGCAGTCCTGAAAGTGTGCTATTCAGAAGTTCTGATTTAAATCAGGAAAGAGAGTAGGGTTTTTCCAGCGTCACGATGATAATGATTTTGCTTCTGTCACAATTAGTTATAATTATAGATTTTCTGCCACTTCCGCTGACAAGAGTTACTAGTTGGATAGTTATTCTTTTTATTACTTTGGTGTGGAGGACAGTGGTACTCCCATTTTGGCTACTCCACAGGGTACATCTAGGTGCTGTTAGCCATGATAACTCTCTACCAACACCTGTTGCTGCATTCATTTAGGATGGAATTTTCTTATTATTGATCACTATTTCACCTTGGGCCTCTGCCTATTTCTGCTAATCCAACCAACATAGCAGGGAGGATAGAAATGGTGTGAAGTGGGAGGAAGGAGTGTCCCTGATGTTCCTCACAACAACCCCCTTCTCTTGGACTGTGACCTGTTAGACCTCTTGAAAATTAACTAAACCCTTTATGCCAGGCATCTTTCTACACCTACCCAATTTATTCACACATGTGAAGAAAACCCATTGATGGATACTTTCCCACTGGCACGTGACTTCAGAGGGAGGGGAAATGAAGGAAGGGAATCCACCAATTATAGATTGGTGGTTGTAGCTTCACAACCTTGAATGTGTGAGGGTAACATCTCTCAATACAAAGGTAGAACAGGGCTGTGTGATAAAAAAAAGTGTAAAGCATAGTCACACTTAAATGGATGTCTATGGAGATTCTCAATCATCCAAGTCATGGTTGTCCCAAAGGTCTTTAAGAAAGAACATTGAAAGACCTTAAGAAAGCTGCTTGAACAGGGAGTTGGACTAGAACAGGGATCTCCAACCTTGGCAACTTTAAGACTTGTGGACTTCAACTCTCAGAATTCTGGGAGTTGAAGTCCACAAGTCTTAAAGTTGCCAAGGTTGGAGACCACTGGACTAGAAGACTCCAAGGGCCCTTCCAGCTCTATTCTGATTCTGAAAGTACAGTTGCCTTTTGAAAAAAAAGCACCTTTGGGACCTTAAATGGTTGTCTGGTTGTATTGTCTGTATGCCTGGGGTTTACTAGCTGATGACATCATTTGCAGTCCTACAATACTGTAGTTTCATCCAACCTTTTAAAGAATGAATGGTTTCAATGATTCATATCTGTTAAGGCTAAGGTAATGTCTTGTTTTGTGAGGTGATAGGAACTGACATTGCTCTCCATGGAAATGCAGTCATACTAAGCCAGTGATTGGATACTATTTCCCAGAAGAGACAACGAAACAGTCTGTTCACCCAGTTGTACTTTTTCTATTACTACAATATACTAGTTACAGTTTAATACTTTAGAACTACCAAAAATGCCAACAAGTATCAAGTAAAAGACAGAGGGGTCTACACAGAAGGATGTAGGATTCTGTGATAGTTTGGAAAAAAAGTATGATTGTGTTAAGGAATCCATTTATTAAAGTCATAGCAAATCTTAAAGCAGCCACACCTTTCAACTAAAGCAGTGTTTCTCAACCTTGGCAACGTTAAGCTGGCTCGGGAATCCTGGGAATTGAAGTCCACCCATCTTAAAGTTTCTAAGTTTGAGTTAAAGCATTTATGCAACTGGAAACATTACAATGATCATGCCATCATCTCTGGCTTCTGGAGATGCGAGATTATGGGACAGAATACCACTAGGAAATAACAAAGGAGTGGAGATAGAGGCATTCTTTCTTTCTATTAACATTGGCCTTGGCCAAATGACAGGAACATTATCTCACCAACCCTAGCAATCAATTTCATTCCAATGTTCCACAGAGATGCAATCTTTTCCTTTCTTAGTGATGGAAGGTGTTTCATTTTTTCCTGTTGCATTATATGATTGTGGGTGGTTGTTTTTTTTACCCATCTTTGTAGTTCTTGGGTATTTGTTGAACTTCCCAAAGGCATGATTGTTTCTCAAAAAGCAAAAGGATCATGTATTATCAGGAAGTATATGCTTTTTATTCCTATTACTCATTGTTTTGCTTCTATCAGTCCTACTAGTATAGCAGACCAAATAACCACAGGAACACTAAAGCTACTTGCACTGAGATCGGCTATAATAATACAATCTTGCAAGCCTATTTGTGCTGTACCCCTCCTTTCTTATACTGTTGTGAATTAGGGAGGTGTGTGCCTGAGTCATTTCCAAATGCTATCTTGTTACTCTGGACTTAAAATGTTCCAGTTCTTTTTGCCTAGGTAACAATTCTTGCACGTTTTGGTCAAGTTCTTATTCCTTACTCTCTAATTTCCTGCAACTGAGAATAAAAGGAAAAGTAGCAAAACAGCTAGTATTTTGAAACTATGTAAGGTTCTAAATTTATTGAACCCAGTCTCTGTAACAAACAAACTATGCCATTTGGGCCAGTTTCTTTCTTTCTTTCTTTCTTTCTTTCTTTCTTTCTTTCTTTCTTTCTTTCTTTCTTTCTTTCTTTCTTTCTTTCTTTTTTTCTTTCTTTCTTTCTTTCTTTCTTTCTTTCCCTCCCTCCCTCCCTCCCTCCCTCCCTCTCTCCCCCTCCCTCCCTCTCTAACCCTCTTCATAGGTTGTTATTGTGGGAAAAATAGAAAGAAGGAGCATTATTTACACAATATCAACTTGAACTGTACAAAATTAAGGTGTATATCAATCAATCGAATAAGTAATACATTTCTTTGAAGTCAGCCAATGAGCATTCATCTCGGTGGAAACAAGCTTCATCTCCCCATTGTCAAACTCTATAATATGCAAGATTTGGATCTGTGATGCAAAAGAGAAATCAAATGTATCTGAATAAAAGTAGAACATAGGGAAATGTATCCCTTGCCTCGTTCAGAGAGAGAGAGAGAGAGAGGGAGGGAGGGAGGGAGGGAGGGAGGGAGGGAGGGAGGGAGAGAGAGAGAGAGAGAGAGAGAGAGAGAGAGAGAGAGATAGCAACTATTCAACTGTTGCTAAGGCAAAGAACCAGTGGGTTGTTTTGCCAACCCTCCTCTCACCATTCCCCGCCCCCCACTTTTCATTTCTTATTGTCAGAGCTCTAAACATTTCAAAGAAAATGTCATGCTCTCCTCCTCAATTTTTAGAAGGTGTTATTATTTTATATCAAGTCATTTAAATACATTCCTATGGAGGCTTGGCAGATTGATGAACTCCTCGCAAGCACGCCAAAAGACAAGAAGCAGGGGTCTCACCTACAACGTGGTTGCTCTTTCAATCCACCTCAACCCACCTAAGTTTTTCCCCCCTGTTAAGGTGCAGAAATTCTGCCATAACCTCATTCAATCATACTGGATAACATTCTAACACAGTGGTTCTCAACCTTCCTAATGCCGCAACCTGCGACCCGCGCCTGCGCCCCTGCCATGACCCACCCCACCGCCACCGCGACCCCCGCCCCGCCGACGCCATTTGAGTTCTTTTACCCTCTGCGCATGCGCAAAGTGTTCTGCGCATGTGCAGAGGGTAAAAGGACCCAAATGGCGGCATCCGGGCGAAGTCTCCCGACCCCTGTGAAAGGGTCGTTCAACCCCCAAAGGGATCGTGAACCCCAGGTTGAGAACCGCTGTTCTAACACAATAGAGATAGCCTGAATAAAGCAATAACTCTCACCAGATCATGTTACTGGAATGGAATTTGGACAACAGTCTTGCCTAGAATTGTCTTCTAAGCACCTCTTATCAAAGACTTCAATTAATGATCTACTTATACTGCCAGCTCCACTTTTTCCCACTCTCTCAATCTCACAGTATCTGGAATGAAAATAAAGGAGTCCAAATTCAAGACATAGAGAAGCCTAAACTCCATTTCAGTACTCCATTTGATTTCACCCTGGGAGCAATTGGAAAGTCCCCAAAAGAACTGAGGGAACTTTTTAAAAAAATAGTAAGTACAATATTATAGTTGTGATTCCTTATGGTTACGTGTTGGGCTTGGTTAGAACTGAGATGATTCAGGTTCAAATCTTCCTCAGCTAGAGACAAACCAGTTGAGTTTAGTCTAGTTCCTACCCCTCATTCAATCTACTTCATAGGATAATTATTAAGGTAAAATTGGGGCAGCAAGGTATGACTACGGCTGTAATCTATCCCTATATTGTATGCACCTAACCAAAACATAAGTGTTCTTAGACAACAAGCTTTTCCCTACCTTGTCTCCCTCAATTTGACATTATTTGATCTGTCACTGATTATAGTATGTCAGTAGCACCAATGATTAAAGTAATATTTTTCCCTCTTATGCTGACACTGCCCAAGAACAGCTCCCAGGTATCTAAAATCTTCTAAGCCAGAGGTCTTCAAACTTGGCAACTTTAAGACTTGTGGACTTCAACTCCCAGAATTCTCCAGCCGGCATAGCTGGCTGGAGAATTCTGGGAGTTGAAGTCCACAAATCTTAAAGTTGCCAAGCTTGGGGAGCCCTGTTTTAAGCTTTGTCTCTCTCATCATGAAGACAAGTCAGATGACCGGCTATGGGTAGGAACAGAAGCATTAGAGCTAGGATAGTGATTGACAATTTCATGTCAATATACCAGCCCAAAGTTAGATGGATAAGAGTTTAATATAGTTGTGAGTAAAAAGCCCTGTGTATACCACTATGAAATCTGGCAGGAATATAAATGTAATTAAAAGTCAATAAACATGCATTATCAAGAATTTCTCAGGAGAAAGGCAGCATGACCATGTAGAAAACAAACTGGTTTGGTAACTCTCAGTAACAACAAAGGATGTACTCTTTAGGAAACAGTTCTCTTGTGTCTGTACAACTCTATCTATGGCTCTTAGCTTTTGTCTTTCACCGGTGGCTTTGACTTCCAAGTGCTATAGTTGATGGTTTACATCAGAGATCAGTCATATGGCGCCTGTAGGTTTTTAGACACCTGAAAGACTCCTAAGTGCCTAGAGATCTTCATAATTATATAGCGTTTTTAAAGGGGGAAAAACTTGAAATCTCACAAAAGTACCAAACCTCACACGGTTTCAGGATACTTGTGTGAGAGCTTGCACAACTTCAACAAAGAAAGTTGAAATCATAGAAACTTTTGAGGTTGTCAGATTAGTACAGGTATGATTTTTCTTTATGAGGTTTTAATACATGGGGCTTTATGAGATTTTCTACATGGGGCTACCCTCAAAGAGCATCCGGAGACTGCAATTGGTACAGAATGCAGCTGCGCGAGCTGTGGTGGGTGTGCCGAGATACACCCACGTAACACCCATTCTCCGCCAGCTGCATTGGTTGCCTATTAGTCTCCGGTCGCAATTTAAGGTGTTGGTTTTTTTTTATTTATTTATTTATTTATTTATTTATTTATTTATTTATTTATTTATTTATTTATTTATTTATTTATTTATTTATTTATTTATTTATTTATTTATTTATTTATTTATTTATTTATTTATTGGTTCTTCTATGTCTCCCTACTCTTGAGGTTTTGACCTTTAAAGTCCTACATGGCTCAGGACCAGGCTACCTTCAGGACCGCATCCTACCACACACCTCCCTACGACCAGTTAGGCCCCACAGAATGGGCCTCCTCCAGGTCCTCCAGGTCCCATCGGCCAAACAATGTCGGTTGGTGGGGCCACAGGGGAGAGCCTTCTCTGTTGGAGCCCCATCCCTCTGGAACCAACTCCCACCAGAGATCCGGACTATCCCCACTCTACTGGTCTTCCGTAAAGCCGTAAAAACATGGCTCTTCTGGCAGGCGGGGTTAAAAAGAAGATCAGATTCCCCCATGAATGAGTGGTTTTTTAAAATAATGTATTGTTTTTTAAATTATGATGTTTTATGCTATTGTTCTTATCTATGCTGTACGCCGCCCTGAGTCCCACGGGATTGGGCGGCTTATAAGAACGTTTATTATTAAATTAAATTATTAACAATGTTTACAGATTTTTTCCCCCAACATCGCATAGTACCACTCAACATCAGATTGTCCACCTTTGGTTCATGGTTATTAATATTTTATTGCATCTGAAAGTTGATCTGGAATGACATATAATTGAACTTAATAATTAGTAAAGTTTGTGGCATGCATTGATTTACAGGCTAAATAACCAGGAAATTGCCAATATAGGTATGATAGATTTGGCATCTGAGATAACCATTCACATTTCAAAATACATATTTCAAATGTGTCATTTTCATTTCTTTATTTTATTTAAAGTACATGGGTGGCACTTGCCTCCTTAACAATTCATGTCAGCTTACAGAAATATAATAAAATAGCAAACATAATGGTAACACAAGCTCTTAAACAGAATTTAAACAATACTTTTTTACTAATGAATATATCATAACCATGAAAACAAGGAAAAGCTTGGGGTACACATATTTTCTGAACCTCTTCTAAACTGTGACATGGAGATGGCTTTCCTCAACTCCAGAGGCAGTCTGTTTCCCTAGTATAGTCCCTCACTCAGAGAAAACATAATTAATCATTGATGTCAAATGTACCTGCATTAGAACCACAAAAAGTGCCCCATTGATGTTCTAAAAATGTAAAGAAGGTAAAAATAGGTGCTTCTATCAATTCTCTTTTGAGTGGGTGATACAATTTCCATCTGTTCCTTGTTTTTAAAATGGCCTGAACTAGTATGGGATTGATTATTTTATCTGTGTGAAGATTAACTTTCACAGTAAGGGTGCAGTTGGCCCATTAGCTGATAAAAAGACACTCCTTGCCATTAATGTTAGATGGTTGTATAGCTTCAGTGCTGAATCCAGAAGGATCTCAAGTCTGTACATCCAACTCCATGTAGAACAAGAACTTGTCCTGACTTTTGAAGTTCAGCTGCCAGGTTCAATAACAAATAGGTTTTGCCCAACTGAATAATACTTATAGAAACAAGATAACTTTTTTAAAAAATTGTATGGTTTCAAAATTGTATTTCAGATAATGATGTTTAAATTGCAGTACTTAAAAATCATTGGGTAAGATCCTAGTTCAGGGGTCAGCAACCTGTGGCTCTGGAGCCGCATGCAGCTCTTTGGGCCCTGTGCCGCAGCTCCCTGCCCCTTAATGGGTTGGCCCTGCCCTGCTTATTTATTTTTTGGACTCCAGCCTAAAGCGGCAGGAAGCAAAGGCTGCCTTACGTGCAAATGTGGCATGACGGCAGGTACAGGGCCGCTTCACTCCTGTACTCTCCTCCCCCCTCCTCCTCTCGTGACCCTCTGGCCAGCTGTGACTGAGCCGGGAGTGGGCACACACGTGGGGAGACCTCCTCAAATGAGCGCCAAAGCTCAGGAAATGCGCACGCGGGGGGGTGGCCGCTTGCTTAAGAAGGGTCTTAACAGGACGCAGCTTCTCTCCTGCACTAATGCTCCAGCCATCGTCTTGCCGTATCATCCCCCACCCCCAGCAGCTCTTCGGCCGAGCGCGGAGGGCACAAACTCTAGCCTGAAGCGGCAGGAAGCGAAGGCTGCCTTACATGCAGTGAAGGCAGGTACAGGGCCGCTTCGCTCCTGCACTCTCCCGCAACCCTCCTCCTCCTCCCCCTCTTGTGATGCCCTGGCCGGCTGTGGCTGAGCCGGGAGGTGCACACACGCGGGGAGACCCTCCTTAAGCAAGCCACTGCCTGCCCCCTGCACGCCTTTCCTGAGCTTTGATGCTCGCTTGAGGAGGGTCTCCCCACACGTGCGCACACTCCTGGCTCAGCCACAGCCGGCCAGGGCATCACGAGAGGGGGAGGAATGTTTAAGGTTGCTGACCCCTGTCCTAGTTCAATATGATGTAATAAATGCTAGATCAGTGGTCTTAGTGAAAATTGTTTTTCAGGGAATGATATATTTGATAATATCTGATGGCCTTGTTCAGTTAAGTGGAAACACTTATTCACATTACTATTTGAATCCTCGTGAAACCTTACATAAAGAGAAGAAATACCATAAATTGTTATTTAGATAATGTGTATAGTACTTCATTCCAGGACACATGGTTGTTGCCTGGTTTCCTCATCTTGTTTGCTTTTAAACGATTCTTCATATAATCACACTGTTTATTGGATTTTAGTTATCACCAACTGAGCACCATTAGAATAAGTTATTCTTCAAAAAGGTTAGTTGAAGTACAGATTAAATGAGACATGAAAAGCAGTGTTTTCTATTCTGTTTTCTTGACTTTATCCATACCTATGTGATTAATTGTAATTAATTATTACATTTTGGATAGATGGCTGTCTGGATGATAGGCAGATAGACAGTTAAATAGATAGGTAGATAGGTAGATAGGTAGATTTTGTATAGGCACCAAGCTCCATGACAAAGCTGGTTAAGATACTGTACAATGTTAAGAACAAATCAAAACAAATACAGCAAAGAAAAATAATTAACATTTAGAATAGCAAAATAAGCTTTCCCTGATATAACAACGTTCCCATGAGGGATCTCTAAGCCAACTAGCTTTCCTGGGGGAAAAGCTATGTTTTAAGAACTTGTTTAAGTAAGGTAAGGGCAAAGGCAATAAAAATTTCTGGGAGAATAGCCGTTCCAGAGAGCAAAGCCTATTTTCTGAATCCTATTAGATGACATTGTTGAATAGTTGAGACATGAAGCATGCTAACTCATAATGATGTCTATTACTGGTCCTGATGAGTGAAGCAAAAGTGCACCATGATCAATGGTATAAAAAGCTGTTGAGAGATCAAGAAGCACCAAGACTATCTCCATTCCAGGTCCACGACTAGAGATCCTCAACAAACATGACCAATCCTGTCTCAGTACAATGTCCTGGCCTGAAACCTGATTGAAAAAGGTCAAGAATCAAGATAAACTGTTTTCTCCAGTTGTAGTCTGGACCATCTCAACAATATTAATTAGAACATACTCCAGAACTATTCCTGATGTCAAAATAGTTCAGATATATAGATAGGTATGTCATTACATAATGTAAAGTAATATACTGTAGATAAGTTGGTAGTAAGCTTGGGTTTTCTTGTAGAGCACAAAAATATTTAAGGTAGAGCTTTCTTGTGGTTATTGTGATTGTTCAATGCATTCTTTTATTTCTTTAACTTAGGTGCAACACAATCTAGATAGCTCAGGACAACAGCTTGACAGGTGTTGAGTTACTAATCCTCTCATCTTCAACAAGAACACAATGCTAGCTGGGTTAGTAAGAGCTTAAGTCTGAAATATCTGATGGAAGATACATTAACAAAATCAGCTGAAGTTTATTGTTTTGGAATAATAACTCTTTATTAGTTTGGAAGATGTTGCTGTACAGGAAATCCTTGCTTAATGACCAAAGATACGACAGACTCAGATAAAGTTATGACCTGTCCTCTAAATTATTGCTTCTACACCTAGCCCTCATGATCACATGATCACATGTCAGATGTTTGGCAACCAGATCACATTTACAACTGGCTGCAGCATTGGGTAGTCACTTGACCATGATTTGCAATGTTTTTTGTTGATTTCTGGTCTTCCATTTTCTGGCAAAAAAAAATGTCCATTTGGGTGAATGGAGTCATGTAACAACCACATGGTTTGCTTAACAACCATGTGACCCACTTAATGACCATGGTGACTCGCTTTATGGTCACATAAAAATGGTTGTAAAATCGAGTCAAGTGACATGGGGGCCCACTTAACAACCACAATGACTAATGACCAAAATTACAGGCCCAGTTGTCATTGTTAAGTGAGGACTACTTATAGTATATAGAAGATTAACTGTAATGTTTTAAGGACCTTTTCAGTCACTGTATTATGCAATCTATATGGCTGCCCATCTGACTGAGAAACTCTTATTGGTGGACAAACACAAACAAAAATTACATTAAAACAAAACCAACTAAGATCACCTTGAGCTGAGTAAAAACACAAACCATGAGACACACTCGCCCTTGAATTATTTGAATTCAATAGTGTTATCCTTCTTTTTCCACTCAGCTTCGGCAAAAAGGAGTAAGTGTCCTTGTCACAAAGTACTTTGACAAGTAAGAAAGAAAGTGCTAAGCTCGATGTTTCAGGGTGTTACTGGAGCTGTGATTGTGACATTTGGAGATCCAGGAAACTTGTCAAGTGAAAAATATTATAAACAGGCAACCGCTAGCTCTTAGCGGTTTCATTACTTTTTAGGAAACTGAACAAGCACTCATTTCGTTGAATAAGCCCTGGATGTATAATCTGACCATGCACTGTGCACATAACTAATTTTTCTTTCAGTTTTCTTGCCAATTTTTTATTTTAAAAGTACGTTAAAAGTGTGTGCAGATTTATGTGTGCCATGAAGATTTATCGGAGTGATTTCACACAATTCTGAATTGCTGGCTGGACAATGTAGAACTAAATAGAAAGATTGCAGGTTTTTTGGGGTTCTCCTGGTTCAGTGGATACTGAATTGCTTACACAGGTTTACAATCTATTGCAGGGGTTTCAAACTCGATTTCATTGAGGGCCACACCAGGATTGTGTTTGACCTCAGAGGGTCGGGGTGGGTGTGGCCAGGGTGGGCATGGCCAGCTCGACATCACTCATGTCAGGGGTGCCTGTGGTGGCCTGAGTGCTCTGCCAGCGAAAACGGGCTCCTGAGCTCCGTTTTCGGCTGCGACAGCCTCCTGCAACCCATTGCCAGTGAAAATGGAGCTCGGGAGGGCCACCCACGGCCCTCCCGAGCTCCGTTTTCACTGGCAGAGGCCCTGTGTGCCAGTCCTTTGGGGTTTCCAGGGCGGCCCTGCGAGCCAGATCTAAGCACCCTGTGGGCCGGATTCAGCCCACGGGCCTTGAGTTTGACGCCCCTGATCTATTGCATTCCAAGTATACTGTAGCTGAGTTAGAAGTTCTAGCCTCTGTTCCCGACATTCTCGCTAGGATTAAAGAGGTTGAAATTTAACAACATTTGTAGGTTTAGGAAGTGAACAAGCAGCAGCAGGACTGGAGAAGGATACAGGGAACCTCTATGACATGTTTGGCAGTGAAAACACTTTCAGGGACTTGCACATTTTGAACCTTAATCTACTTCCTGTCGCTGATCATTGTCCTATTTCCTGGTCTCATAGTATGAAATATATCTAATTGAAAAGATGTATTACAAAGCCCCACACAAAATGCCCATTGATCCTCAGTTATTCTATCTTTCTTCCTGTAACAGATTGTATGAATAATTGCTGCTATTTTTCCCAGATACCTCACAAATTTCCTTCTCTGCAGACAGAGAAGCAGTTTTCTTAACCTTGCTTAACCCCAGCTTCAAAACAATCCTCCAGACATGTTTTATTAGCAGATCCCTTTTGTGTGCCCTGTCATAGTTATTGTAACATGCAGTTATTTGCTGTCCTTTGTTTAAAAGAGGTAAAAGCTAAAATGATCGTCATCCTAAAACTGGGAAATGTGAATAAATATTTAAAGCATTGGAGACTAAGATGAACCAGTATGAAATGAAATTAAAAATGAAATAGGAACATAGAGCAGAGCAGAGGGCACTTAAATATGACCTGTTTAAAAATAAAATACCTGTTTTAATAGTAAAAACCCAGTGTGATGGTACAAGAAATAAAACCAGCTGTGTTATCAGTTAATTTTAGGAGGAAATTTATTTTGCATTGACAAGAGACAGAAGGCCAGCAACACCAGTTCTGTTGATTTACAGGCAAAACATACCCCTTCTCAATGGGAATACAAAAGAGATGATAGAGCTCTCCCTTTATCACTCATTCTTGGACAAGGCTCCTATCTCCCTACCTTTATATGAGCAATGGCAGATTTTTTTATCAGATGCCTCTTCTGCAATCTGAGCAATGCATTCTCTTTATTTCATCTGACTTGGCTAAAGGGTACATTAATGGCATTCATTCATACCACAGAGCTCACCATTATCTGTGAATTTGTGGAATCTAGAATCAGTGCTAGTAGTTACCTAGTTTGGGTAATGAAACATCTGCAAGGAAACAATTAAACTTAGAGAGCACCAAGGACTCCACATTTCAATCCTGAGCTACATTTTTTTTTCAGTTGTAGAAAACTATTTCCTTCTTCCCTGTAGTAATATGAAGATCTATCTATCTATCTATCTATCTATCTATCTATCTATCTATCTATCTATCTATCTATCTATCTATCTATCTATCTATCTATCTATCCATCCATCCATCCATCCATCCATCCATCCATCCATCATCTATCTACCGTATATCATCTATCTATCATCTCCATATTCTCTCTATAGGCAAATAATTTGACTTCCAGGTCTTTCTTGAAGAGCATATGCAATAAGGTGCCAAAAATCCTGACACAGAATGAATCAAACCCAAGATACCACCTGCATTGGCAAAGAAGCTGATATCACACCCAAGGGAGATAGTTAAAGAGTCAGTAGTAGCACTGGTTTTTAAATGCTCAGAGAGAGAGGAGACATGTCCATACCCAACAGAATGCTGAACAGATGAAACACTGAAGCAAATCCACAAAGCAACATATCTGGGGAATCAGGGCTGCAGCATTACCCTGTATCGGAATAGAATAGAATAGAATTTTATTGGCCAAGTGTGATTGGACACACAAGGAATTTGTCTTGGTGCATTGCCTGAAGTTTGGTGATTTGGACATTTGACCTCCTCCCTGAAGACTCATTATAAGTCAAATGTCTAAGAAAAGATATTAGCAAACTTGTCAAGGTAGAAGAGCTCATGGCAGAGACATGTATGGAGTACTTACAGTCTGCAACCATCCATTACTTCTGGAGTGGTGGCATGGTAGGGCCTGTGACATTGGAAGGAGGGACCATTCATTAACCAATCTTTCTTGGAGAAAAAGTTATTCGGGAATTCAGCCTTATAACAAAAGAAAAGAGAAACCTCACTCTCAATTCCAGAGAAGGAAGACGGCATATACAGAAAACCATCTTCCATTTTTTTTCACTCTAACTATTTTTCCGGTAGGAAACACATGAGGAAACAACCACTCATTTCCCAGACCTGCTAACATAATTATACTTTCAACAGACAAAGCACAGGAGGCAAGAACAAAAAAAAAAATCTTCTTAAATTGATGTTACTATCTTCCAGGTGACTAGTGATTGCAAACAGTCTGGTGCTCTGCAGTTCACAGGAAAACCAAGAGACAAGTCTCTACCATTCTCAATTTGCATGAACAAAGAGAAGCAGCTCAGGATTAAGAAGGCAGTAATCAATGTAGAACGGACATTCCTAAATAGGCAATTTTCTCAGCATTTTTCTATTCTATTTACAGTGCTGAAAAATGAGCATTAAGTAGCGGTCTCCAACCTTGGCAACTTTTAGACTTGTGGACTTCAACTCCCAGAATTCCTCAGCCAGCAAAGCTGGCTGAGGAATTCTGAGAGTTGAAGTCCATAAGTCTTAAAGTTGCTAAGGTTGGAGACCTCTGCAGAGTACAGGGATATTAAACTATTAATATTAAACTCAAAACTATCCTACCAAATTTCCTGGCCTCATTGGATGTTTTGGAAGTCTACCTACTGTACATATCCCAATCAGGCTGATTAGGTGGCCAATGATACAAAGTTAATAGGAGTAAATTGTGGGAGGGGCACTTTCAAAAGAGGGCTGGCATAGGGGTTATGATCCTATTTTGAGACAATACTGTGTGTCAGCAGAGTGGAAGTGATAACAGAATGGTTCTGGACCAGAGGTGGGTTCCTGCCTCTGATTGCCGGTGCGGTTAATAGCTGTTGTTCGGCGCAGAGCCGAAGACGCTGCTGCCGTTCACGGAGCGGGAGCTTTCCCCGGGCGCTTTCCCCGGGCGCTTTCCCCGCCCGCATGGATGCCGCCAATTGCGTTCTTTTGCCCTCTGCGCATGTGGAACGCTTTGCGCATGCGCAGAGGGCAAAAGAATGCAATTGGCGGCATCCATGCGGGCGGGGAAAGCGCCCGGGGAAAGCTCCCGCTCCGCGAACGGCAGCAGCGTCTTCGGCTCTGTGCCGAACAACAGCTATTAACCGCACCGGCAGGATCCCACCTCTGTTCTGGACATCATCTAAAAGTTGATGACCCAAACTACGTAAATGTTATTTTGTTATTACAAAATCTCCACCCTCTCATTTATTTTCCAAAAACGGATGGCTTCATTAATTGTTTGCACCACATATCATCTTCCCTTGTCTGCTCCTTTCTCTTTCTTTCTCCTAAGGAACACCTAAACTACATGCTGTTCAGTGAATCAGAAGTAAATCTGAAGGAGGGAAATGAAAATGGAAGAGATGCAAGGCCCATATAAATTGTTTCCAACTTGTTACAGATCATGAGCAGAGCATTCAGAGCTTGTTACCTGGGGCAATAAATTAGGTATGATAAGGAAAATCTTCTAAGGCAAGTCATTAGCACAAACAACACTTTAATGAAATATAATAGTGTGGAATAAAATTACAAGAGAATCACATGCAGTTCTGTATCTGTTACCAACAGGAGATCAGTTATCAACTCCTAAGAGGGAAGGAGTGTCTGGATCTCTTTCCTCTGTGTCAGAAATATAACTTTCAGTGTGAAATTTACGGCATGATTGGGATCACAGCAGATGTGTAGATGAAGCTTGATTACTTAGAAACACAAACTATTAAAAAGTCATAGGAGTTTTAGATGGGTCTAAATAAGGGGATATTCATTTGTTCAGCTTGAAAATTATTCTGCTGTATAGCTGACATATATACCATAAGTAGAAATCCATAAAATCAAGGGAATTTAATATAGCAAAGAAAAAGAGACTAAAGTATTAGAAACAACATATACTAAAAGCGGAGGGGAAAAAGCAGCTTTAGGAGACATCTCCTAGAGATATAACAGGGAAATGAAGTTTGGGTAACAATTTAAATGTCTGGCATTAAAAAAAAGTCTGAAATTCAGCAAAATAGGTGAATTTCATAGGTGGAGGGTTACCCCTGAAAATTCTTCCTCAAATAAAGCCGCCTACCAATTCACAGTATGCAAGGACATCTATTGCTTGTCTAATAACACGATCAGGAATGTGTACTTCCCATTTCTGAAAGGTTTTGCTTCAGAAATATTCGTATGTCCTCTCCCATTGCAATAGCAATGACAGTTAGACTTATATAAGCCCTCTCTAAGCGGTTTAGAGTCAGCATATTTCCCCCAACAATCATTTTAAAGAGACTCAGTAGATTATGGGACTCCTTCTGGATAGATTCCTCATTTTACTGACCTCGGAAGGATGGAAGGCTGAGACAACCTTGAGCTGGTGACGATCGAACTGTCAAACTGCAGGCAGCAGAAATAGCCTGCAGTACTGCATTCTAACCACTGCGCCACCACGGCTCATATCTATATATATCCATGGATCTCTGTTACTACACACAATGCAGTATTATATGCTGTGACATAGTTTGGGAACAATCTTCCTTGGGAGCAAGTTGCAAAAATTTCTGAACTACACTATATCAACAATAAGGCTGCCCACATATTTGAGGAAGCAGTTCATTTTGAACTTTCATCACAGTTCTCCTTCATAGACAAAGGGCCCTACTCTGTGGAGTGGAGTGGAGAAGAAAAGCCACCTTCATTCAAGTTGATACAGCAAGAATGGTTTATGTGCACATACACTCTTATTAAACTAAGATAGCTAATTATATCAGATCAGTGATATATGCATCAATGCATCAAGTAACTGTCTACAGAGATGGAAGATCAAAGTGCTCAATCCTATAAAAGTGTGCTTGTATGTTTGGTCATATATGTGCACTTTCAAAACTTGCTCAACTTAAGTGAGATGAAGATGATGATGATGAAGAAGAAGAAGAAGAAGAAGAAGAAGAAGAAGAAGAAGAAGAAGAAGAAGAAGAAGAAGAAGAAGAAGAAGAAGAAGAAGTAGTAGTAGTAGTAGTAGTAGTAGTAGTAGTAGTAGTAGTAGTAGTAGTAGTAGTACTTATCCATTCAGCCGTATCTGACTCTTGGCATTTCTGTGGGCCAGGTATTTTCACATCAAGTGAGGTGGTATAGATTTCAAAGAATGGTAACTAGGCTGAGTAAGAAACAATTCAATGTCCAATAAAAGAGTCTTTCAAAGCTATCCAGAAGGACTCCCATAATCTATTGAGTCTCTTTAAATAAGTGTTGAGTTCAGTTCCTTCTAATTCATTCCAGAAACGTGCATAGGAAGACCCTACTGTGTCTCACATATGCTTGTGAGGAAAGTTCTGAAGCACATGACATACAAAAAAGAAAAAAAAATAGTAACAGGTTATAAGTTTTTCTAAGTAAGAATAATTTCAAGAGATTCGGAAAATGGTTCATGTAAGAGCATAATTTGTCAAGGAACTTTGGACAAATAGGAGGAAAAAAATGTCGGATGTGTTTTTAGAACAGTTTATCTTTCAAGGCATAACATTCCCAATCTTTTAGCCCCTGTGGTTTGGTTCTTAACAATTCCAGCATTCTTCAGCGGACATTCTTTTGCATTTTAAGAAGACAAGCGCTTGAAAGGATGAACTACTGGAGGATGGAATCCAGGCCTGCACTGGCCCTTCTCAAGCGAAGGTCAGCCTCTCTGGTCAGATGAGAAAACATTTTTTAGTGCTGCAGCCAAGTAAAATAAAACTGAAACAATAAACATTTCAAAATAAACAGAATAGTTTGTGTTTCGTTGCCTTTGCTGACT
This sequence comes from Diadophis punctatus similis, assembly GCA_023053685.1. Lineage (NCBI taxonomy): Eukaryota > Metazoa > Chordata > Lepidosauria > Squamata > Dipsadidae > Diadophis > Diadophis punctatus. Next base: position 177,497,870 of record JALIGW010000002.1, read on the forward strand.
CAGGTCTGAATTTATCATTTTATGATTATAAGTTGCACTGTAAATGTCCTGATTAGCTAAGCAGTCCTACCTGGTACTATGGTCTTAAAGACCTCCAAAAATGCCATCAGTGTGAATTGAGCGTCATGGGTTTATTTTCACCATCAAATTTTTGTCATCAGGCTTTCCATTCCTTTGCCTTTTGGGGCTATTATGGTCGTATATTGTGGGAGGAAAAGTTCCTAGCTCTGTCTGTTGCTTTGTACACTTAAAAAAATAATTAGCAAACAACTTTTTACAAAGTTTCAATAATTAATGTGGGGAGACCATATTTTAAGTAGTTGGTTTTTTAAAAATATTTTTATTATTTTATTTATTTTCAAACATCACTATATTTCGACATAAGTCCATACCCCTTTTTTCATACATTATTACTAATAAATAATATACAATATTTCTTATATTTACATATTTTCATTCTTTGTCTCTCGTAATCTCAGTCTTTTTCTTCTTTTTCTTTTATTTTCCCCGTCTTAGTCCAGTTGTACCATTTAGTCCAAATCTCATAGTACTCCGAATTATTCTGTCCCTTAAGTAGTCAGTTTATCCATTTCGGCACATCTGTATATTTTATCCAGTAGTAGATTGTCCGGTGGTATTTGGTTCTTCTTCCAGCACTGTGCATAGGCTATTCTCGTGGCCGTTATGATATGCAAAGCTAAATACTGTAAATTTCTAGGATGTTGTTTGTTCATTATTCCCAACAAAAAGAATTCCAGTGTAAATTCCACAGTTCTTTCCATAATTTCCTCTAACCATTTGTGGACTTTTTTCCAAAAGCACTTCACTTTTGGGCATCTCCACCACATATGAAAGAAGGTACCTAACTCTTTGTTGCATTTCCAACAGGTCGAATTAGCATTTGGATATATTTTAGCCAAGTAGTTGATTTTTTGGATGTTATTTATTTAGAAAGCATTCCTAAATTAGAGGTGGGGTCAGTGATAGGATTCAATTTTTTTACTACCAGTTCTGTGGGTGTGGCTTCGTGTGGCTTGGTGGGTGTGGCTGGGGAAGGATACTGCAAAATCTCCATTCCCATCCCACTCCAGGGGAAGGTTACTGCAAAATCCCCATTTCCTCCCGATCAGCTGGGACTCGGGAGGCAGAGAATAGATGGGGGTGGGGCCAGTCAGAGGTGGTATTTACCAGTTCTCCGAACTACTCAAAATTTCTGCTACCGGTTCTCCAGAACCTGCTGAACCCCACCTCTGGTGAATCAAGAGATAGATATTGGAAGAAGCTCTGGCAAGGTGAGGGCCATGTTTGTTATGGAGATCTCTGCAGGGATAAATCTATGGTGGCTGATGTTTCTACTCAACATAAGCACATAATGGGACATTTTGGATATGGGACAGCAGTTTGAATATTGCCTTGAATCCTCTGGACCCAGATACGTTCTTTACTCAAGAGGCTCCAGGATTGACCCATCAGGCTGGCAGACTTTGGAATTTGTGCATTCTATCTAATCCAACAGGAGAATTAGGCAGTCAAGAATGCTCTTATTATTTCTTAATGTTCAAAAAGTGGTGGTGAATGTTGATGGACAAACTTTGCCATGATGGATGCATGAAGTCTGACCATGTTAGCATAACATTCCTGAATCATTATAGACTTACATTAAAATTTATCTACCTTTATCCATTCAGACCTCATCAGTTTCAAGAAGACAATGCCACAGTAAATGACTCCAACCATCTTAAATAGAATGGTCAGACCTGTGATATATGCAGAGATTCCTCAAAAACTGATGAAATAGTACTTCTATTGTAATTCATAGTTTATCATCACAGCCAGAAAATGTAATTTTATAATCACAGAAGAAAATGTCCAGACCGTTCTGAAACATCTGTCCAGTAAGCACCAGTCCATATCCCAGTCTATATTTGTCATTGTTTTCTCCCAAATTTTACAGTCTCTGTTTATTTTTAAAATGATGATCCTAATTACCCTGATGAGTATGATACTGGCATACTTTTGTATCACACAGAATAATAGGTAAAACTCAGTGGACTTTTATTAGACACTTTTTAAAATTCTAAATATATGTATTCATTAAATTACAAAAGGGAATGGATCTTGTCTTGTCTAAAAACCATGAAGATTTAAATAAATCAACAGAAAATATGCAAACTTTTATATAGCAATAGCACTTAGACTTATATATCACTTCATAGTGCTTTATAGTCCTCTCTAAGCAGTTAACAGAGTCAGCATATTGCCCCCAACAATCTGGGTCCTCATTTTACCAACCTCAGAAGGATGGAAGGCTGAGTCAACCTTGAGTCAGTCAGGATCGAACTGCTGGTGCTGGGAATGCAGATTTAGCCTGCAATGCTGCATTCTAACCACTGTGCCACCATGGCTCATATGTCCTTCTGAAAACAGTTTGTGGTATAAGGTCTGAGTGTCTGCCTACCACTGATACATGCTCAAATGGGGGCTTTCTTCCAGGGGTTTTCTTCATATATGCTGCTGTTCTTCTGTATGATTAAGGTTGTAGTCTTGAACCCTGATGAATCTAGAAATAAGCAGAAGATTGAAATATAAGCTTATTAGACCACAAGCATTTGGATTCTGTTTATGTAAAACTGGGTTGTTTTGAAAAAAAAACACCTTGGATTGGATCTAGATTCATTAGTCACTGAAATGTTTGGGAACTGATTGTCTTAAGAGACAAATCTCTCTTTATAAGAAGAGATGCAAAAGAAAAGGCAGAGTGCAGCTCAATAGTAGGTGAATGCTTTGCAAAAGTTCCCAGGGTGGGGTTTTTTGTTTTGTTTTGTTTTGTTTGTAGACCCACATCAGAAGGGGGGGAAATCCTTCATGAAACCGTATGAATCATTGCCGATCACTGTTGGCACTACTAGGCAAAAGACAGTACAGTATAGCTTGCATGATGTAAGAGAGCTCCTGATGTTTCTAAAGGCCTTTGGTGGTGAAGAAAATAAGTAGGTTTATCTGATACAATTATATGCATTTTAACAGTGAATCTGCTCAGGTGCATGTATCTTCACATTTGGTTTATATTATCCATGTTTGTTTTTATGTCTTATGTGATGATATTTCATTATTTGTAAACTAATCGATGGGGAAATGTTGATTTAAGGAGTAGCATGCAGCAATGAACAACCTTTTGACTCTCCTCTAATTATCCAATACGCATATACTATGTCAATTGACTTTTGTTAAGAGCTTCTCTAGGGCAGTGTTTCCCAACCTTGGCAAGTTGAAGATGTCTGGACTTCAACTTCCAGAATTCCCCAGCCAGCATTCGCTGGCTGGGGAATTCTGGGAGTTGAAGTCCAGACATCTTCAACTTGCCAAGGTTGGGAAACACTGCTCTAGGGGCAAACTACTTTGAACAGTTCGTTGGGTGAATAAAAATGAATTTCTGGTGGAATGCATAAATAGGCATCTATTCATTACTATAAATCATTCAGTTATTGTGGAGAAGAACTTTGCCGCTCCCTCTCTTGTGTCATAGTATCCAGATGTAAGTTAGTTGCACACACAAAAAGGGCCTTAATTGAAGCAAGCTACCTTTCTAAGTGCAGCCAATCATTTGTTTCGACTGAATTTCTAATTTGCCACAAAATGTTAATGCTTCCAGAAGAAGCTACTCTAGTATGCTGGATTCAATAGTCTGTTTCCTGCTGCATAAAACGTATGCGGTGAAGACTTATGGGAAATGATTACCCTGTAGAAAACCAATATAATACAGTCCTCTCCTGGGAATCTTGCTTTGGTTGTGCCTTGTGGTTTTCTCCCCTGTTTCAAAAAGATAAAATGGATTGACAAGCTGTCCTTCCTTCCACTGTCTTCTTTCTGTCTTTCTCTAATCATGGCCTTGGCAAATCAGCAACAAATAATACCCATGCTTGTTTGGCCATTGCCCAAATGTTTATGAATTTATAGCTTATTTTATACATATTTTGCAATACAGATGGGAACCAGATTGCTTGTGGGATCTGGATCTTAAGACAGAACCTTCAAAAATGTAACTCCCCACTTACATCAACCCACACCATTGGATCTGGCAGAGTAGGCATGTTGTGGGTACCATCAACTAGGGACCTTCATTTGATGGTTCCTAGGAGAGGTGCCTTTTCTGCCATGGTACCTGCCTTATGGAATATTCTTCCCCTTGAAATTAGATTAGCTCATCCTTTAGATATTCTGGAAGGCCATCAAGATCTGGTTATATTATCTCCCAGGGAATTGAAGATTGGCTCAGATTGGCTCCATTGCTGAGGTAGCCATTTTTATCCTCTGTCTCCTATGGTTTGTATCTTTTGCTTTTATGAGATTTATTAAATATGGATTTTTATATTTTTGTTTTTATTTGTTGCTTTTTATCCGATTGTTCCAAGAGTCACTTTCAGTAAAATGGGCAGCTACATAACTTTGATTAATAAATAAAGAAAATAAAGTCAGTGGTTATTATTATCAGGTATATTTCCTTGTAAAGTGGTTGTGTAGGACAAAAGGGCAGCAGGGATGAGGAAGGGGGAACAAAAGGAAGTTGTTTAAATGCTTGTTTCCTGATCTTCATCTGCCCTTTGAACAACACATCACAATACCCCTGTGCATTGAATTGCTTCCATTTTTCTTTTTTTCCTCTGGGACAAAAAAAATTCCTTGTTATCTTCTGCATATGAGAAAACACCACAAGGACTGGATGATTTTTAATCAGGGAAAGAACTAAAAGAAAACAGTAAATAGTTTCCATTGGGAGCTGATACTCCCACACTTGGGGCTGTAGTCAAGAAATCTCTCTGGATGAAAAAATAATGCAACTCAAGTGTGGTTGTATTCTTGTTAGAAATAAGATTTCCAGATCCCCCTTGTCTGCCCATCACCAAATCCTTTATCTCCCCCTTTACTGGTTGCTGAAAGAACTACCGAATTTTTTGGAGTATAAGACGCACCTTTTTACCCCCAAAAAGAGGGTGAAAACTTGGGTGCGTCTTATACACCGAATGCAGCCCCACCCACCCAGCCACCCCCACCCTTTGGCCTCTGTCTGCCAGCAATTTACCTGTTTGCAGCAAACAGGGAAGAGCCTGTTAAGACAAGCAAGTCCTTAGCAGCTTCCCAATCCCCAGCTGATTTGCCACGTGCTAAAATGAAACTGAAACTGAAACTGCAAAGAGGCAAATAGCTGGGAGAGGCATGCAGATTTTTATTTTCTGCTGAACTAGATGAAAGGAGGTAAGTGAATAACTATAAATGTCTGTAGAATGTTCAAATTATTAGACTTATTTTTTAAAGACTGCTTTATTATTGTTCTAGAGCCAGGGGTCTCCAACCTTGGCAACTTTAAGACTTGTGGACTTCAACTCCCAGAATTCCACAGCCAGCTTTGTTAGCTTTGCTGGCTGTGGAATTCTGGGAGTTGAAGTCCACAAGTCTTAAAGTTGCCAAGGTTGGAGACCCCTGTAAATCTAGACAACTTAACAAAATAAAGAAGCTTTTTAAAATAAATGCTTGCTCTGAAGAGGCCCAGTGCTATTGTATCTTCTTTTAAATAATAGAGAATAATGTATACTTCCAGAAATTTTAATTAATTTTAACAGCTCTGTACAAGTATAGTCTGAAATGTAACAGTGTCCTGTTTAGTATTAGAGTTAAATCCTGACTTACCTTGGAGTAGATCTATTTAAATAATTGGGAGGAGTTAGTTTGACTACATTTAAGAAAACTTTCTGGCATAATGTACATTTCTCCAATTCTTTGCTATTTCTATGGGTCAGGCACACATGCACAGAAATACACAGCAAACAGTGTATATCATCTGTGCTGTTTGCTGTTTGGCAAATTGCTTGGAGGCAGAGGCCTTTTTTCCTTGTTTTCCTCCCCCGAAACTAAGCTGCGTCTTATACTCCGGTGTGTCTTATATTCCGAAAAATACTGTAATGTAAAGTGACCAGATTATTTTTTTTTAAAGCGGGACAGGGGGGGCGGGCCCGCCTGGGCGCCATTTCTGCGCATGCGCAGAACGCTGCGCATGCGCAGAGGGCAAAACAATGCAAATGTCGGCGTCCAGGTGGGGGGGGAGGCGGGAGGCCTTTCCTCGTCTCCCGCCTCCCCTTCGGAAGCCGGCAGTGGCTTGGGCTGGCAAGCGACGAGCGGGAGGCGGGGAAAGGAGGCAGCCGGCAGCTTACCTGCGAGGCGGCGGTCCCGCAGCAGCCCATGGCTAAAGTGGCCAAGTTTGCAGATCTCAGAGATCTGCAAACTTGGCCACTTTAGCCATGGGCTGCTGCGGGACCGCCGCCTCGCAGGTAAGCTGCCGGCTGCCTCCTTTCCCCGTCTCCCGCTCGTAGCTTGCCAGCCCAAGCCACTGCCGGCTTCCGAAGGGGAGGTGGGAGACGAGGAAAGGCCTCCCGCCTCCCCCCCCCACCTGGACACCGACATAAGATGATTTACAAGGTCCCTTCCAACTCCTTAATCAGTAAGAAGAGAAAAGAGGAGGGAGGGGGTCCTCCTCCAAGCAGCCTCGCCCCCCCCCTTTCCTCCTCTTCTTTTAAAGGACCGCGCTCCATCAAGAGCAACTTTCCAAGCTGGGGGTGGGGGAAGACACCCCTGCCTGGGGGGTGGGGGTCGCGATGGGGCTGCCCCTCCTCACCTATGTCCTATGATGATGGTACAGGCGCTGACCAAGCCGATCTCCTTGAGCGCCACTCGCTCCGTATTGCTGCTGTCCGGGGTGGGTGCTTGCGGGGCGCTGGGGCTGTTGCCGGGCGGCAGGGGCGATTGTGGAGCCGGCTGCTGAGCCGCGATGCTCTTCCTGAGGGTCCGCTGCTGGTTCTCCCCAGCCATCGCCTCCTGCCCGGCCCCTGGTGAGGATCTGCCTTGGCTTCGCCAGTTCCATTGGAGAGCTGGTGAGCCGAGGCGCATGCGCGGATCTGGCCCCATTAGATGACCCGCAAGGTCCCTTCCAACTCTGTAATTTGGAGCAGGCTGCTGCGCCTGGCAGGACGGCTTCCTGGGAGGGCAAGGGGAAAGGAGGGGTCCTGGCCCTTGCCCCTCTCGTCCCCGAAGCTCCTCAGAGACGGACACCCCCTCCCTCCACCACCACCCCCGCACACCCAAAATCCAGAAAAGTTCCTGGCCGGGGTGCCTTTGCCTCTTCGCTCGCCCGCCCGCCGCCCCTGCGTTCCGCATCGGCTCCTCCTCTTGGCTGGCTCGCACGCCCCCCTTTCAGGCCGATTTTTGAAAAGAATGCCCTAGTCGTGCATTCCTTTCAAAAATTGGGACTTTTTAGAGGACGGGCGGGACGCGGGACAAACCATTAAAAAGCGGGTGTGTCCCGCCAAAATCGGGACGTCTGGTCACCTTACTGTAATGTGAAAGTGTGTGGTGAAATAATAAGAATTACCAGCAAGTTGACAAATAAGGTAAAAACAATAATAATTCCAACTGTTGTTATTTCCTGTTAAAACACTTGCTAAGTTGAATGTTAAAGCACTGTAGAAATTTGCTATGCTCAGCCCTTGCCCAGCCTGTTGCCATCCAGATGTTATGGGAGTATAATGCTTAGCATACTGACTGGACTGTTGAATTCTGGAGTCTCACCAAATCTGGTGAGAATACCAGGCTGAGGGAGACTGCAGCAACAATTTATTTTTGTTTATTTTACTTACCCGATTTGTATAGTCCGTCTCACATGAAATGACTATGCCTTGCATACAACAATTATTAAAAAAAACAATATATGCATAAAAAACCATCACAATTTCTACAAAAAAAGGATACAAAACAAGGGAGGAGGATGTTAACCACAGTAAGGGAGCTATCATAAAGTCTTCCTGTTCCCAGGGAAAGATCTTTCAACAATACCAACACTGGAACATTACCAAGTCATTCAACATTTGCAAATCCCCAGTTTTACAATTTATTTATTTATATTGCTAATTTATTTATTTTACATTTATATTTCATGTTTCTAAACTTCCCATTTCCCTCTAGGAGGTTCTCTGGGCAGTAATCAACTCTATGACTTAGGGCCTCAATATATATGATGCATTGCTATCAAGTTGATTAATAATAATTGAACTGGATTTTTTATTGTTAAATGCCAGTTGCATGAGCTACTGCAGTGCAACAAAAGGAGGCTGGTTTCCAATCTGAATAATTGCCCCATGCATTAAGAAAAAGGCACTAAGTGACTCCAGGTATTTCCCTTCATGTTACCTGCTGCATGTGGGAAGTTCTTATGCAATAGAGGCCTTAAACTGCAGTTCGGCAGTTCGGCAGTTCAAATCTCACCGGCTCAGGGTTGACTCGGCCTTCCATCCTTCTGAGGTGGGTAAAATGAGGACCCAGAGGACCCTATTGGGGGCAATAGGTTGACTCTGTAAACTGCTTAGAGAGGGCTGTAAAGCACTGTGAAGCGGTATTGGGTGGGTTCCTCCTGGTTCAGACTGGATCGCCTGAACCGTTAGCGATCCGCTGGTGACATCACGTTACTGGATCGTCCGGTGCCAGTCCGTGCGCGCCGCCATCTCTTTTTTCGTTCAGCAGCTTGGAAAAGGGGCCGCCTGCCTGCCCCCGGGTTAATACTGACCTTTATTTCTTCGCCCGAAGCACAGCTGATCAGCTCCTCAGCTGTGCTTTGCACTGATTCCAGCTCCTGAGCATGCGCGGAAGCCTAATTGCACGGGGGGATGTGCATGCATGTGTGAGTGGAACGTGCGCGCGCGTGCAAAACATCGCGATGCGAACCGGTGGCAATGGTAAGTGGAACCCAGCCCTGAGCGGTATATAAGTCTAAGTGCTATTGCTATTGCTATTAAATATGGAAAATTCAGTGATTTTATTCTTTAGTGATATATTGAAATAGCAATATTGGAATATCACATCTATGAAAATGCAATAATACATTTTTAGAAATATGTAGGAATGACAGAACTGTAATAACATAAAAGACGCAGTGCAATATATTATGGGACCTAGCAGGGAGTTCAGCATCCCCTGGAATAGAGCCACATAGTTTGATCTTGGTCTATATAAACAGCTCATAGAGGCAGAGATGTGACTCTTCTTGAGTATTTGGATCGACTTTGTTTAGATCAGTGTTTCCCAACCTTGACAACTTGAAGATGTCTGGACTTCAACTCCCAGAATTCCCCAGCCAGCATTCGCTGGCTGGGGAATTCTAGGAGTTGAAGTCCAGACATCTTCAAGTTGCCAAGGTTGGGAAACACTGGTTTAGATCATATAACTCAGTTTTATTTACACATTTCCTCTTGGTTCATTTTAGAAATCATTCAGTACCTAATACATAATTTTGGTTAAGTTGTAAAAAGACTTAATAACACATAATAAGCCTTGCATGGTGTGTTTAATTCCTTGTTGCTTTCTTTTCTGTGTGTCATTAAAGTACAATTAAAAATGAATGAATAAATAGATAGATAAGGGAATTTATCACTTTGTCCCTGACTTCAAACTGCTCTGAGGGACTCATTGAAGTAACCCTTCCTATTGAAAGACCCTAAAGAGCCACCTAATATTTTGGCTCTTTTGCAAGGGACAAGTGATTTTTTTTCTCCTCTGGAAGGCCTTTTGGGGGACATGAAGCCTGTTACTTTTTCCTAATAAAAAATATTTCCAAGTAAAAATGCTTTCTGGCAGACAGCTCCTTAGTGCTTCTTAGCAAAAGGCATTGGGCTTCTCATTCTTTTCCTCCTCAAAGTATTTTTGGATGGGAGGGGTGGGGAAATGGAAGAAGGAATGGAAAAAATTAGAAATGAAAAGATGTTGGTTCTTTGGACCCACTGTAAAATTCAGTAAATTAGTAAAGACCATTACACAGTAAAATCATGATCTGGAAGGGCCCTGAATGCCAGCTTCTAGGTCATTGCAATGCTAAGCGGGGGAAAGGAAGATAATATGAATTAACAGATCTGAAGGGAAAGCTGGCAGGAATAGCTGAATTACATTATATTGATGTCATAGAGGCATCAATTAGTAGATGATCACGCTTTCACAATGTATTGAATCTTAATTATTGTGAAGGGGTGCTAAAATAATAATTGCATTAACCAATTCAAAATAACAGAAGGGGCTACTTTTAAGAATTGTAGCTCTTCCTTATAAGGTTTCATGTGGACTCCCAAATTCTCCTGGTAATGATCTTCTTCAATGCAATCTAAAAGGACAGATATGATGATCAGTAAGAAAGGACAATACATTTGCAGTCCTTAACATGGACTGATCTCCCAGCCACAAAGCAGCCAACCTCTAGTCTGTAGTGCAGGTGAAATAAGGACAAGAGGAAGCCAATTCTAACAGGAAAAGCCTTTGGAAAGCAGCCATGGAAGAATTTCTCATGTTAGATAGCTAGTTTTATAAGAGCCGAGGTGGTGCAGTGGTTAGAGGCAGTACTGCAAGCCACTTTAGCTGACTGTGATCCACAGGTCAGCGGTTCAAATCTCACCAGCTCAAGGTTGACTCAGCCTTCCATCCTTCCGAGGTAGGTAAAATGAGGACCCAGATTGTAAATGTATATAAATATACATTGCTTACTGATGTAAATCGCTTAGAGAGTGCTTGCACTGTGAGGCGGTATATAAATCTCACAAATAAATAAATAAATAAAATAAATAGTTCCTCGCCCCTCTATCATAGCACTGGTAAGAGGGAGGCGTGTTATTCAAGACCACTTGGCTTCTGCATCTTATTCAGTAAGATCATAAAGTCATATGAAAACAACTTGAAAAGTGTTTTACTCTCAACAACGTATTCCCATGCCTCTTGGGTTCATTTTGTGTATGAATATTCCTAATTATTCCACTGTAACCCTTTGAAATATCTCTGCAGGTTTGGAATAGCAATAGCACTTAGACTTATATACCGCTTCATAGTGCTTTACAGCCCTCTCTAAGCGGTTTACAGAGTCAGCATATTGCCCCCAACAATCTGGGTCCTCATTTTACCGACCTCAGAAGGATGGAAGGCTGAGTCAACCTTGAGCCGGTGAGATTTGAACTGCTGAACTAGCAGTCAGCTGACGTAGGTTGCAGGGCTGCTTTTAACCACTGCGCCACCTTGGCTCCTGCAAATAGACCAGAAAGTGTGTGTGTGTGTGTGTGTGTGTGTGTGTGTGTGTGTGTGTGTGTGTGTGTGTAGCATTTTTTGCTGAGCTATTTAGCTCTCGTCAGATAGCCATACCCTTACTGGGATTTGAACCTGGGCCGCCTGCCTTGTAAGGCAGCAGCTTAGCCATTAGGCCACAGGCTCTGTTCTGTGGAAATCAAACTAATACTCCCAAATTGTAGACCTTTCATTTGATAGGGTCTAGAATGGCTTTCTTAATTCCCCCTTCTTTCCTGCATTTGAATCCTCATCTTTGATACCTCCCCCCCTATTTTTCATCAATGGCAAGTTTCTTGGCAAAAGGTGTCATCAATTTTCAGGCAATCTCCACTGCATTCTCTTCTTGACATCCTTTTAGTGATTAAGAGGTAAATGTATTTATTAATGTAAGACATTTGTACAGCTGCCCATCTAAAACAATTCTGGGCAGTGTACGGCCAGTAAAACAATGCAAACCAACAGGGATAAAAACAATCAAACTGGCCCCACAGCTACATTTCCCTGATGCAATCCACATTCTGATCCCAGCTTGATTGCCCCATCTTAATGCCCAAGGGAAGCTTTTAAGTGCTCTGCAGAAGGATAGAAGGGTGGGGGCTTGCTAAATGTTAAGAGGGAGGGTGTTCCATAAATCCATTTGATTGCTCTTCAGTTATTCTTTATCCCATCACACATCTCTTCAAGGCTTTAACAAACCTTTTTGTAGATCTGATAATTAAATCATTACTGATGGTGTAAATAGCCTGGTTGCTAACTTCTGACTCCATTCTTCAAAGTTCTCCTTTAATATTTCCAGTGTTATAACATTATATATCATTCTGTAATCCCAGTATTATCTGACATCAAATCTGTATTCTCCTCCTTTAATCTTCTCTAGTGTCCAGTTTCTAAAATCATCGCTTATCTTTTATTAGTCAATTGCCAGAATAACCAAAATAAGTCTGTTTCCAATGAGGTTGTTTATTTTTTTATAGTTAATTCCAACCCTTGTAGTAAAAGTCAATGTTCCAAATTTATTTGGATCCTTAATCTGTTTATAACTTTCTTAGATCAAAATCTTACAGTATTTAGCTTTTTGCTCTTTATTTCAAATTCATTAAGTTCATAAACTTGTAATTACTTTTTTTTCTTTTGTTCAGAGTTGAAGATAAATTCACCCAATAAAGTCTTTTCAAACTTGTCATTCCAAAGGTCTCTAATAGCTTTACAATACTTAATAGGCAATTTCTGAACGTGATTAGAAAATGAGGTTGGTGAACTTGGTGTCCTTTAAAAGGCTCTGCCGCATCTCTTGAGTAGGAGATGGAGCAGGAGAAAGAAGACAGCTTGCAAGTTATGATAGGATGGTTAATCTCTATGTCTCCCAGCATTCAAACCTGGAGCACATGTGGGTGATCTCCCATCCTCTCCTTGGGTGGAGAGGTTCCAAAGAACCTGTCTACTCACTGATTCCTTGGTGCCTGCTGAGTTTGTTGGATATACTTTGCAGAGCAGGGGTGGGTTCTGCCTTACCTCACTGCTGGTTCGCTTCCTCCAGTACCGCATGGGTGCATGCATGCGCAATGCTAAAAACCGAGGTTCTGCGCATGCGCAGAAGCAAAGAAACAGCTTATGCGCGTGCACAGAAGCGAAAAACAAGATGGCGCCGCCGAGAGAGCCAGTTCGGGGGCGTGTCCAGCCGGCCATCGCTGCCGGTTCGGCGAGCGGGGAGAAATTCCCGCTACCGGTTCTATAGAACCGGTCCGAACCTGCAGGAACTCACCTCTGTTGCAGAGCCATCTTCAGTTTGCCATTCCTCTCCCGGAAGCATTAGGCCAGTTAATTTTGTACAGCAAAAACAACACTATGTGAATCAGACTTATTTAAAGAATAAATGAAAATTGCATAAAAACTGATATTTTAATCATTAATTTGCATGAGAAAAGTTAACTGCTCCTATAGGTATAGGGCACCTAAATATCAGAGTCTCTATTGCAAGATGGGTGGCCATATACATTGATCAAATAGATGACATCAAACTCAGAGAGGATGGTACCTATTACAATTAGTATCTACAGTATTTGTGAACCATTGGAATATCATGGCAAATGCTCTAATTCAGTACTAAAGGAGTGATAATCATATTCTGTGCAAAGCTAATTATTTCAATCCTTATTGAGCCTGTCTCCGGGTTGGCGGTGATGGGTGATTGTCTCCACTTTGATCTACTGAGAAAGGGAATCCTTTAAAAAAAAATTGTGGCCATATTGTATTTTGATTTTATATTCTGCTGCCGAAGGTCTTCCCAGAAGAGGGTCAGGAATGAGATTTACAGATCAGTGTCAGCTTTCTCCCAAGAAATTGTCTGCCTTCTTTTTACTTCCATTTCATTTTATTTCATTTCTCATTTTCCATTTTTCCTCTTGCTAGTACACTCAAGGGGAATGAACCACTGTTTAAAATACCCTGGAAACATTCCAAGCAGCACAGAAGGCAAGAAAATGAAAAACACATGAAATGAATCAAAGTTAACATTAGACATGCTCCGAGTGGGTGGAATCAAGGGTGGCAGATACCCCTGGCAGCTCCAGAGAACGTCCTACACACTTTCTTTTTGCCTCTCCTCTCCGGAGGGGGAAGGACAGCGACAAAGGATGTGTACACACTCCCCCCTTCAGTATTGTATCTCTCCCTCTTAGGATGTAACAAAAACCATTTGTCCTCATATCAAACAAAATGAGTTGGTTCAGCTGGAGTGCTCTTCTCATGCAAGGAAGGAACTTGAAAGCACTGAAGAAGCCGTGGGTTAAGACTCCAGGGCTGTGCACACAACTTAAAGTGAGTGAGTGCTCACTGCAGACAAGGTCTCCGGTTTCTCCTCTGGCTTTGCTGATTCTGTCTTCTTTCAGCATATCTCCAGCCAGTGGGAAGGACATCCATCAATGGATGTTCACTGCAACAGAAATGAAGCCGGTGTGACTTGAATGCTCTGCCTGATTGGGGGTTTTCATTCCTTCCTCCTACGCCCCCTGTGGGCATCTCGCATGTGAAAATAAATTGAAACAAATGGGAAGATTCCAGGTACAAAGTGCTCCAGATTTTTTTATTTATTTGGGAATTCTTCTATGCCGCCCTACTCCCTAAGGACTCAGGGCGGCGTACAGCATTTTAAAGAACACCAAACGATAAAATCATTAAAAACAATTTTTAAAAAGTTTTTAAAAAGGACATACAACACCATGCATACATGGGGGAGACCTCAGATGTAAAATTGTCTCAGAACCCCGCCTGCAGGAAGAGCCATGTCTTAATGGCTTTTCGGAAGGCCAGCAAGGTGGGGATGATTCGGATCTCTGGAGGAAGTTGGTTCCAGAGAACAGGGGCCCCTACAGAGAAGGCCCTCCCCCTAGGCCCCGCCAGTCGGCATTGTCTGGCTGATGGGACTGTGCAGTCTAGAGAGGGACAGCCAAAACTGACTAGTATCTGAGCAAGCATATTATATTACTAAAAGCTGGGGAAGAAGTGATTAAAACTGACCAATAGATGGAAAATGAACGAACAATAAACGAACAACAAAAGCTGAGTTCAACGCCCCTTGCATTGTCTGTGTGCTGCAAAAATGGCAATTATTATTATTTTTGCCTGTAGAAGTGCCTAAAGAACCACAGGGACACCATTCCAGAGTACTGTAAATATGGAATTGTGCTAATCTACTATCTCTCCCCCTTCCTTCCAAACAATAGCATGTCACCTTTATTGGGGTGAGAATGATATCTCATAGAGGCGATTTAGATCTTTTCTTGGAAATCAGACAGTTAGAAATAAAGCCGAGATTAAAAGTCTAATAGAAAATATTTATTTCAGTACAAAAACAATAAATCCTGAATAAACTACATTTTGCTGAGTAACACGACCGTTCAGGTCAACAGCTAAGGCAGAAGAGAACTTATGGTGGTTTAGGAATGCACACATGCGTACAACTCATATCACGTGTTCTGCCTGTATTGGAATGTACCATAATATTAGATAGGGGTGCATCACCCTGCATAGACATACAACTGACAATATTCACTACGTGACAACCTTTTCTGCCTTGATTGAAATCTGAAGAAGAGTTGGTTGGGGGGGGGGACATAGAAGATAATGAATATGAAAGGAACTAATGAAACAAAAAGAGAAGGTGAGGATGAGATGGTTAGATAGTGTCATTGATGCAATGAACGTGAATTTGGGCAAACTCTGGAAGACGGTGGAGGATGGGATGAAGGCTGACATGCTATGGTTATGACTTAAGAGACCAAACAACAACAAAAGAAACAAAGGCAGGAAGGGAGAAAAGGCTGTGGCTGAGACTGGCTAGTGGCTAGAGGGGAAAAGGTGTTATTTGGTTTCTCAACCTTCACAAAAAGCTAAGGTGACCAGATTTTATTTTTTGTAAAGCGGGACACCATTGATGGGGGGGGGGTTTCTAGGGGAGCAAGACGGGAAGGGTCCGTCTCTCTTATCCTGCAGCTTTGTGCACACACCCCCAACACCCCCCCTTCATCGCAGCCAAGGGTGGGTTCCTACTGGCACAGGCTTACCTGTTTGTCGCCGCAGAGGCCCAGGGGTGAAATCCTGCCGGTTCGGCCGGGTCAGTTGTTCGGCGTAGAGCCAATGGAACTGGCGGCGGTCGCGGCACGGGGCTTCTCCCGCCCGCTTCCCCCGCCCAGCTGGACGCCGCCATTCGGGTTATTTTGCCCTCTGCGCATGCGCAAAGCATTCTGCGCATGCACAGAGGGCAAAATAACCCGAATGGCGGCGTCCAGCTGGGCGGGGGAAGCGGGCGGGAGAAGCCCCGTGCCGCGACCGCCGCCAGTTCCATCGGCTCTACGCCGAACAACTGGCCGGCCGAAAAAAGCGGGACTTTTTTGAAACGCCGCGGGACGCGGGACAAATTATTAAAAAGCAGGACTGTCCCGTCAAAAGCGGGACGTCTGTTCACCTTACAAAAAGCATCTCTGGTCTCACCCATAACAGATGTCATTATCCCACTTCTAACTTAGTGGATAACAAAGTGCACTAGATTTTGTATACCTTGAAGGTATGGTGTACCTTCAGTGTTGGTTTAAGAGGGGAAATAGTCCTCATGTTCTAGTACACGTAATAATTACAAAGGTGTGATATTCATAACATTGAGATAATGTTGGACAACCAAGGGAGAAGTTTGGTGTTGTCGGGGAATGAAGATCCACAATAAAGTGCAAGTGAGGGCAGGGCTTTGTAGGTAACCTGAAATTGTTGAGTGTTGCAAACAGCAGTAACATCTGGGTTGGTTAGCAGCCTTTGGGGGGTATCTGTCTTGTTCCTTTCTGAGAGTGAATGTTTAACTGCATGGTTTGGGCCTTGGTGCTGGGGATTTTGTTCTTACTGCTGTTATAAAGATATTTTATATTGTTTTAACATTACTTTGGCTATAATGTGGTTATTAGCTTGTAAATGATTCATAGGGAATGGTTTGTCCAAAGTTATCTACTCACAATGCTTTAAAAAAAAGTCCACTGCCTTCAGCAGATATAATCTGGCGTCTAGTTGCATTGGAATTTCAAGGGAATAGAGAATAATTCTGAGTAATCCTGATTTTAGACTAGAAATCTTCTACTGCACCTTATTTTTCTCATTCTCTTTGAGGGCTTATCTTTCAGTAAGCTCACTTGTTGATAGAAAGGCTGTTAAAAACAGTCATAAGTGAGTTGGCCAATTTCAGGACTAACATAAGACGACCGAGTGTTTTAAATTTTAAACTAGGAATCTGACTGTGCTAATTTATAGAAGTGTGAGATTCAAGCTTGATAGTGGAAGCATCAGGATCACCATTTCAATTAAGGTGAGGGGCAGGGGAAAAAATAGCTGAGGATAAGAGAAGGGGAAACATAGAGTCTGACAACCTTTTAATATTGAATGGTTATGTTATCGCTAATTGTACTTTATTGACTGGAAAAAGATTTTATTTTCTGAAATGTAGTTTAATGACATCCATGAATACTCAGTAGTATTGGGTTAATGGGCAATGTCTTTGGCAGGAAGAAGGGGGTTAGGCAGATTGCTCTAGTAACTTTATTTTCCACAGTATTGATTATTTTTGTGCAGGGACTGGGGTGGTGTTTTGAATCTGGAGTTGCACAATTGTTCCTAAAACCTGCACTTTTGTATTTTGCTCTAGATAGATGACGATAAAGATAAAGATGATAGAGATAAATAGAGGGAGGGAGGGAGAGATAGAGATGATAAGAGATGATAGAGATAGATAAAAGGCTGAGAAAAGAAATGCAAAGGCCAAATTCACCCCCACACCACACATATCTATCTAACTCATACATACATACATACATACATACATACATACATACATACATACATACATACATACATACATACATACATACATACATACATACATACATACATACATACATACATACATACATATATATATATATATATATATATATATATATATATATATATATATATATATATATATATATATATTCTTATCATGGTTGCTGGGTAACTAACACTTTACATCTCAATATACTTTAGCCTGTTCTTTTTGTTTTGTTTTTATATTGTATAACACAGTTTATAATTTCATGCACAGGCAAGTGAAATTGCATCTAAAGCCAACTTACTTTCAGACTAACAAGATCTCAGTTATGATGAATGTAAAGTAACACAAAAATGATTTTATCTGGTAGTAGAGCAATCATTTTTATTCTGTTCTCAACTGTGCATTTCCTAGATCATTCTGGCAGTAGCATTTGAGATCAAAATCATGCCAGAAGCTATAGAAGCAATTACTGATTTAAGCAGCCGAAAAGCAAGGTGATACTCCTTTAGGATGGTAGGCTTAGGATGGAAAATGCAACATGAAATCTACCGTATGTAGCTTGTCCTTGACCCACATTTCCTCTACCCCAGAAGTTAAGGCTTAGATAAAAGTCATGACATCAGTTTGAAGGTAGGGCCTTCTTGTGCAACTGAACTGCAAATTACTTGTTGCCTTTCAGTATTGAAGCAGCCTTGGCTTCAGGCTGGTGTGATATGAACATACTGTATAGGAAGTAGGCAAATAATAACAATAGCAAGTAAAAAATAATAAAATATGATGGAGAAGTTTTCTGTAAACTTGGTTGATTTTCATCTTTTGCTTTGTCATATACTTGGGATTTGCTGAATGCTCCCATCATTTTGGGGGCAGGAGGGGGGCCACTCCTACCTTTCAATTTTTGCTAATGATAAGAGAGTCTTTTATTTGTGAAGCATTTATTGTTCATCATCTTAAGAATCTTTTATATCCGCAACAGAAATGCAGTGGGTCTCCAGATGTTGCTGGACCTTCCCATCATATCTGATCATTATCCAAGTAATTAGAAGGGTTATTAGTTGGAATCCAATAATACATGAAAAGCCACAAACAATCCCAATTTAGCTGGAAAAATTGTTGATAAAATCAATCAATCAATCATCCATATTATTTCTGTCTTGCTTGTAGGAGTCAATTGTTTCCTTTGTAATTCTATGCTGCTCCATGAACTTTGTATGTTCATTCTAAAGCAAAGAATGTTTTCTGTTAATATTTCGTACAGAAGCCTGAAGACAATCTGTTTCCATTCTTGTTTGGATATCTAAAGCCCAAATGACATTGTCCCTGTCCTGCATGCGTTTGCTAAGCAAGAACACCATTCTTTTCTTTTCTTTTCTTTTCTTTTCTTTTCTTTTCTTTTCTTTTCTTTTCTTTTCTTTTCTTTTCTTTTTTCTTTTTCTTTTCTCTTTTTCTTTTCTCTTTTTCTTTTCTCTTTCTTTTTCTTTTTCTTTTTTCTTTTTTTTCTTCTCTTTTCTCTTTTCTCTTTTCTCTTTTTTCTCTTTTCTCTTTTTTCTTCTTTTCTTTTCTTCTTTTCCTTTTCTATTTTCACTTTCCTTTCCTTTTCTTTCTTTTCTTTTCTTTTCTTTTTCTTTTTTTTGGGGGGGGGGTGCCTTTGAGTCAGTGTTGACTCTTGGTTACTATCTGGACAAGTCCCTACAGTTTTCTTGGCAAGATTTTGAATATGATTTGCCATTGCCTCCTGCTTAGGGCTGAAAAAGAGTGATTGGTTTCTAGTCTGGTGCCTTAACTACCACATCAAACTGGCTCTCTAAGAACACCATGCCCATATTCTATTGTATTTCAAATGGTTTTTACCATTTAAAGTAGTGTGTGGTTTAAGATGCAAACCACACTCTATACAAAATTGGCATGTGTCACACATTCTCACTTAGCAGAGAGGCGATATTTTAGGGAGAGAGGATTAGAACATAAAATATTGCTGAGTGTTTGCATTTATTTACAGATATCCATGTTCAGAACACGCAGAGACTGACATCATAGCACTCTGATAAAAAGGTCTGCTGCTCACAGATCAGTCAAATACATTTGTAAGAAATATGGTTAGGGGAGAAGACAGCTTTGAGCTTAAAGACTCCAGCTTTCGCGATATGGTTGGAAAAGAAGAGATTAAATCTCGTCTTAGTCTTCTAGTCCAGATGAACATTCCCCCCCCCTGCAGAGATGGGGAATCGGTGGTCCTCCATATGTTATTGAAGAATTCTCAGTTTTAACAGAACTAATCAGTTTTTTAACTGAGAGTTCTTCAGAGCAATAATTTTGTTGGGAAAAATAATTCAGCAGCATCTAAAATCCATTACTTTAGGTTCCTGTCTTAATATTTGTAGAAACAGTAATTGCTTCCTAGTGATACATGTTTCACAGTTATTATGGCCCCAGTTCAAACGTTATGATGGTGGTTGTCATTTTTTCTCCCACTACACTATAACCCCCTAGGTACATAATGAGTACCTCTAGTGTACATATATAAACTGTAATAAGAGTTGTGAGGAAATGCTTAATACCCTTAGTGTATACAGATAATCCTGCTTATTTTCTTACCTGTTGAAAGGATATCTTCGGGCTATTTAGGCAATAGGATAGATAGATAGATAGATAGATAGATAGATAGATAGATAGATAGATAGATAGATAGATAGATAGATAGATAGATAGATAGATAGATAGATAGATAGATAGATGATAGATAGATAGTTGTTCTACCCAAATATGACCTTCCCCCTCCAAATTTAACCAGTACTTTTACCATATTAATCCAATTCAAAAGCATTTTGGAAGACTGGTTTTATTACTAAAATATACCGCAAAGGTGCTTTTCAAAAGGCAATTGGAGTTTCCTAACCTGGATTATTAAGTATCTCCACAGACATTTACTAAAATAAACTTTCATAAAAGTTTGTCTTTTATAGCAAATAGATCAAGCTGTCCATATGAAAAACATTGAATTCTGAATTAACACCTGGAAATTCTGTTCTGGTTTGCATTCAGTAGTCGCATCTTTCTTTTCCCTATGAAAGAAGCACCTTGCCTGGCCAAAGTGAGAGTGTGGGATGCTACAGAAAGGCTTGAAATGAGGAAGCACCAGAAATGTTTCCAAGGCTGAACACAATGGACTTGGCAACCACTTAAAGTTTTTGGAGCTCTAATTTTGGGAAAAGATGAGCTTTTCCTCACTAAGGAAACTTAGAAGAACCCAGTCCTTTTTTGGTGATAGGAAGAGCTGCAAGGATGATGATGATGATGATGATGATGATGATGATGATGATGATGATGATGATGATGATGATGATGATGATGATGATGAAGAAGAAGAAGAAGAAGAAAGAAGAAAGTAGTAGTAGTAGTAGTAGTAGTAGTTGTTGTTGTTGTTGTTGTTGTTGTTGTTGTTGTTGTTGTTGTTTGATTCCTAGCACTCTCCATGTTTTCTTTGCAGCTGCTGGTTATCTTGCAGTACAGAAAAAAATCGGGAAGGGGGGAGGGTCAGCAGGCTGTTAATGACTCATAAAAATAACTATAGGTGAGCTGCTACTTACCTGACTTTCTTCCCAGGATCCTTCTCTGCTTCCTTTTCTTGATTCCTCTTTGTTCACCCTACTTCTACTACCACATCTACTTTCTCACCTCCAATTTTTTTCCTCTTTTTTATCATCCTTTGTGACTGGTTTTTTAATCATCTTTCATGGTTTCTTAGTTGGGTTCTTTCATCTTATAGTTCTAGTATGTCCAAGTAGAAAAAGGAACATAAGATGTACGGTACTCAAATACCTGAAGGCATGGAGAAAAGGTTGGAGTATCGTTTGGCTAAGAAGGCTTGTTATTAAGTCTTCAGGTTTAGGACTATCATAACCACAACTAGAATCATTTAATTAAGTATCACTTAAGAAGGCAGGTTGTAACATGGATTTCCTAATTATGATGATTAGTTAATGTACTAAACAGGCCTCCTTTTGATTTGTTCAAAGAACCTTCATTGGACTCTTGATAATGATTTTTAAAAACACAATAAGAGGTGATCTGGTCCTGACCCATTTGGGAAACTGAGATCAGAATGAGGAACTTAGGTAATTGTGTGCTTGGAAGGCCATCTTCCCCAGAAAGAATGTCAGCAGTTTGGTGGTAAGCTTTTTATAACCATTCCTTGTTTCTGATATTTCCTCTTGCCAGAGGTGCTAAATCATGGCCATTTTAGGAAAATGGCTCATAGGAAATGGCTCACCCACAGAAAATGCTTTCAGTGTCCTTTCACATCCTTTGTTAATAGCAATTTTTGCCAAGTCCCATGGACAGATCTTTTGAAAAGCTTGTCAACTTCCCACTTCCCCTAGGTAGCTTAGGAGCGGCAGGCAAGTGACCTAAGCATCACAGTTTTATGAGATGCTAAGTGGGCTCTATTCTAGGAAATGGCTTGACTAATTGGTTTTCAATCAGTGCGTAGGAAAGCACATTAAAAGGCCCCAATCTTTACAGATTTGTTTTCAGGCGCTGCCATCTTGTGTTAAATTCAAGCAAAATCATTAGATCAGCACTGTGCATCAGTTATATTAGAAGTGAGCTTCTAGCAATGTAGAGTCAATGGTTTATTTTCCTTTTTTTTTTTATGATAACCTGGCACTTTGTACTTCATTTGGCCTCTGCAGAGGGAGTTCTGTGAGACAGTTTAGAGCTGGCCAACTTCCTGCTTAAAGCGTGTTTGTACAGGGTGTTTGAAATCCAATGAACTGCAACTTGAAACTTTGAAGTCTTTCAATAAATTCCTTTTGCATGCAATCATTTACAATTGCAAAGCAAAACTGCGTACAAAGAAGGCTGCAATCTCCTCTTGTGACATTTCTCTGTATTTGGTTTGCAAAAAAAACCCAGGTCTTGTATAGAAAAGAGTAGAAAGTCTAGATTTTTTCCCCCTATTCTAAAGCAAAGTGTTATAAAACCCTTAACAGCAACCACATACACATTCCATTAGAACAGGAGCACTAAAGCCCATATAAATTGTTGTAGAAAATGAAATCAGGTGCCGTGCAGGTGACAAATTGAAAAGGTGCCATACAGGTGGCAAATTCTTCCAGTTCAGTATAATTTACAATCTGTAGGGATGCGATTGATATAGATCAGCATGCTGGCTGGGGAATTCTGGCAGCTCGAGTTCACACACATCTTAAAATTGCCGAGGCTGAGAAACACTGATATAGGTTCATATCTCAGCTCCATGCTGCTGTCAATTTGCTTTGATTATGATAAACACCCTGAGTGAGGAAGACTGATGGTTTTATTTTAGGCAATTTATTTCAGGCAATTTATTCATGTCATACACAAATATGTTTATATAATTGTTCTAATTACAGTCTGTAGGCTTTGTGTCATGAAATATTTCAGGAATCTGTGAAACATGTGCAGTGCCCTGTTTTTACGTTGATCCCTGTGAAAATGGGAGGAAGGAGAGAGGAGCTAGCTGTTTTCTCATTGCTTATCTACCCTGTTGCTTCCTGTTGTTAGCAATTCACATCTTCACCCAAGGGTAGGGGTGTGCCCAACTATTTGATCAACATTTTTATATCTATTGGCCCTGTTTTTAGTACTAGTTTGGCCTTTGTTTACTAAAAGAGTGGTGGAAGAGAGCAATATGATTTCCTTTCCAACCTACTCCATTAGTTCCCTTCCACCAGGCGACCTCTGTCTCTCTTGAGCATCAATTTCCTTTACCTTTAGCCAAGAAGGCTTTGCCATCCAGTCATGAAATCTGTAGGCCCAACGTATCTGGAGGACACCTGTTTGGGAAAGGATTACACCAGTATCAATATTAGGGTGAATAATTTACTCCACTATTTGGAATGGAATGGAATGGAATGGAATGGAATGGAATAGAATAGAATAGAATAGAATAGAATAGAATAGAATAGAATAGAATAGAATAGAATAGAATAGAATAGAATAGAATAGAATAGAATTCTTTATTGGCCAAGTGTGATTGGACACACAAGGAATTTGTCTTTGGTGCATATGCTCTCAGTGTATATAAAAAGACAAGATACCAAGTCTATAGATAAAGGGAAGTTTGCAGTTGTCCATTTAGTATTAGTTTTTATGTAATAAACTGAGCAGAAAGATACAGTGCATTTTTATTTAGATTATCCTTATGATTGGGTATTGACAGGGGTTGCCACAAAGAAGAGTGAGTCAAATTATTCTTCAAAGCACCTGAGGGTAGAACAAGAAGCAACGGGTGGAAACTAAACAAGGAGAGAAGCAACTTAGAACTAAGGAGAAATTTCCTGACAGTTAGAACAATTAATCAGTGGAACAGCTTGCCTCCAGAAGTTGTGAATGCTCCAACACTGGACGTTTTTAAGAACATGTTGGATAACCATTTGTCTGAAGTAGTGTAGGGTTTCCTGCCTAAGCAGGGGGTTGGACTAGAAGACCTCCAAGGTCCCTTCCAACTCTGTTGTTGTTGTTGTTATTATTATCATTATCATTATTATCATTATCATTATTATCATCATCATTATTATTATTATTATTATTATTATTATTATTATTATTATTATTATTATTATTATTATTATTATTATTATTATTATTATTATTATTATTTGAAAAAGCTTTCAATATATAATATACCATGCTAAAAATATAAATTGGCATATAGGTAGGAGGTGTAAGAGAGGAATGTTTGCATGATCAGTTTTTATTAAATTTATAGAAGGCCTAAACTTCAAGTATATCTATTTATTCAGTCCATTTCTCTGAAATAGTAAACATTGTAAATAAGACAGAGACTATGTGAAAGCCTATCTAAAGGTTGTTAACGAAACTGAGGGTGATTTAATTTCCTTCATACATCTTGATACACAAAACTCCAAATTAAATTCTGGTTGACCACGGAAACCAGCCTTCTGAATCAATCTATCTCTGCTTTTTTTCTGAATCAAAGGTACCTTTAATTCCTTTCTGAATTAAAATTACCTTTCTGCATTAATACACTCCAGGTGTGTTGGAATTATAACTACCCATTATAAATCCTGTGTCCCACAAGGGTGCATATTTGGGGAATTCTGGACCTGAATCTATCTAGAAGGCAGTCGATTGTGAAGGACCTTTAAAGACAGTGCATGAAGACACTATCAGTTTGCTTGTAACTGGTTGGTTTTTTGAAGGATACAAAACAATACTTCTGGATAGTTTTTCTGCTAACATTATTTATTGCTGGTTTTGCTGCTAACTAGGTAATAGTCATACAGGTAGTCCTCAACTTACAACAGTTCATTTAGTGACCATTCAAAGTTACAACGGCACAGAAAAAAGTGACTTACGACCTTTTTCACAGTTACAACCTTTGTAGCATCCCCATGATCATGTGATCAAAATTCAGATGCTTGGCAACTGGCTCATACTTATGACCATTGCTGTGTCCCAAGGTCATGGGATCCCCTTTTGCAACCTTCTGACAAGCAAAGTGGAAAGCCAGATTCACTTAACAATCCGGTTACTAACTTATCAACTGCAGCGATTCCAGAGGTGGGTTCCTGCCGGAGCTGCCCAGTACGCAGCTCCGGTAGGGAGCGGCGGATTTCACAACCGCTCCAGAGCCCTCTCTGCCGGTCCACCTGGCGCGTCGCCAATTTTTTTCGGTGATTTTTGGTGATTTTCAGGCGATTTTGCTTCTGCGCATGCGCGGAAGCAAAATCGCGCCGAATTCTCACGAGGGGACGCGCGCGGGAGAGAGATTTTGGCGAGATTTTGCCTCCGTGCATGTGCGGAAGCAAAATCGCACCAAAATCTCGCGCATGCGCACGTCCCCTCATGAGATTTCGGCGTGATTTTGCTTCCGCGCATGCGCAAAAGCAAAATCGCGTGAAGGAGCGCGCACGCGTAGCGAGCACACTCCTCCCCCGAATCATGGAGATGCACACGCATGGCTCCGGCAGCGAGGTAAGTAAGCAACCCGCCCCTGAGCAATTCACTTAAACAACTGTGGCAAGAAATATCATAAAATGAGGCAAAACTCACTTAACAAATATCTCACTTAAAATTAGAAGTGTTGGGCTCAGTTGTGGTTTTAAGTCAAGGACAACCTGTATATGATGAGACAGCATCAGCACCAGTGACTTGTCACAGAGTAACATGCAAATACTGGCAGGATTTCAACTTGTGTTTCTCTAGTTTAGCATCTCAACATAAGTTCTATGGCTACTGATTCCATTGGTATGTTTTCTGCCTTGTCAGATGGTTCAGATGGTTTTGAATGAATTACAAATAAGAAGTCTAATGCAGCACACAAATAGGTAGAACTATTAATCAGATGAATGAATCATGTTAGAGTTCTTTCTTTTAAAAATAGATGGAAAGTCTGCTGGTGTGCTCTTCCGGGATTCCATACCCATGTATAACTTTGTACTCTGTATGTTTCTTCTTCCTCAGATATCTCAAGAAGTGCAAGCTTGTCTGAAACAGAGTTGAAGGAAGCAAAAGAGAGGAGCCAAAGAATTGTTGCTCAGTTGACCAATCCACCAAGTTCCAATTCCAAAGGAGTCCTGCTGTTTCACAGACGCAAGCAGCGGGTAAATGCATTCACCTTAGGAGCCCCAAAGCCAACCTACCCAGAACGAGGGGCTGTGGAGAAAGACCCCAAAGCTATCGCTCACCCTTGCGCTCTGAGCCATGGGGAGGAATCGCGTCTGAAGCAGACTCCGAAACCAAACAAGGAGCTGAACGCTTCAATCTGCCTCAATAGTTTTAGACGCTGGGGGAAAAAAGCCACCATGGAAAAATACGCGGAGGAACTGGGTGTGGAACATCCCCTAGATAATGCACAGGGCCTTCCGTGGAATAAGGAAAAGAGTGAGACGATTCTTTATTCAACAAACCCAACACCCGCTAAAGATATTCCAGAGGAAGAATTTCAGCAGATCCCGCTCAGTGTATACCTTAAAGAGAATACAGGGACAACTTCAACCAACGGAATACATGAACCTCTCACTGACTTTGGAAAAATGCCTATTGTTGAGCAAGGATCAATTACGGGCCATACAGAAAACATCCCAGCTAAGACTGAGGATGAGGCTACCCCTAACATTGAGAAAAAAGAGATCATTCTTGAAAAAGAACTGTATCTTCTGCATATGGATCAGGAAAATAATATTCTCGACAAAAAACCGTATCTACCCATAGGTAGTGAGAAAAACAACAATATCCCTGACAAAGATCTATATGCAGCCGTCATTGATAGGGAGAATAATATTGTCCTCAGCAAGACACCGAGTGAACCAGTCACTGACAGAAAGGAAAACGGAGAGCTGCCCTACATGGAACAGGATGAGTTGGTCACTGAAAATGAGAACGTTTTTCCCACTGCTGATACCGAAAAAGCCACCGATGTATGTTCTAATGAAACCACCGCGCAAAATCATAGGCAGTATTGTGAAGTGCGCCTGACTTTGTCTAAGCCCCAGCCAGTGAAGAACCGAACTGCAAGACCTTTTGGCACTCAGTCACTAGCTAAAATCCTCTCACCAGTGGAGAAGAGCCCAGTGGCGGAGATTCCTCCACCACCCACCTATGCAGAAACATTTTCCAGCCCTCCTCCGGTGACCAGGGTCAGGTCACCACCAGCTTACTCAGCGCTGTATCCTAGTCAAGAACAGAAAATCCTGGTCCCACCTGAAACTAGGTCCAAAGACAGCAGCCCAGGACCTCAATTCAGAGAGGACAAAGCACCACCTCCAGATAAAACAGGCATTCTGGAGGAATCTGCAGCCCGCAGAACGCCTAAGAAGTCCATGTTCACCTTTGTTGAGAAGCCAAAAATGGGTCCTAATCCAGATCTTTTGAATTTGGTACAGACGTCAGATAATAAAAAGAAGCAGAAAGGACAAGGAGGAGCATCTCCTGAAGATGAATCATTTGCATTGGGTGCAGATGCCTCTAACTTTCTAACTGAAGATAGATCATTTCATGGACCCACTCAGTCCCTTGGAGATCCTCCACCAGAGTGGTCTTCATGTTTAAGATCACCAAAAATCCAGCCTAAACCTAAAATAAGCTCCAACCAAAGCCTATCAGAGGCAAAAGGAAAGGGGGCAGAATTGTTTGCCAAGAGGCAATCAAGGATGCAGAAGTACGTCATTGAAGCCCCGTCACATCCAGATATAACAAGATCACCTTCACCTACTATGTCTCTTCCTCCATCCTGGAAGTATACTTCAGAAACTCATCTTTCCCCTGTGGCATTCCAACCTATACTCAAAAGTCCATCAAGATCTCCAAAAGGTCCCCCTGTATCTTTCTACAACAGCAATTTGACAGAAAGCAAGCTCTCCAAAAAGGAGTTGGAAATCTCCAAGCAACAGCCTTGCCAGCTTCAGTCACCCTTGTTTGTTCGTTCCCCAGTCAAAGAGCCCATGAGATCTGTAGTCCCTGAAAGGGGTTATATGAGACAGGCTTCTTCCTCCACTTCACCCTTGGCACCTTCTCCTCTGTTGTACCCACCTGTCCAGTCCAGCCCAAGCAGAACATTGCCTGGCCTCTTTGCTCCTGGAAACATGTTTCCATTACAGAAGATCAGAGCAAATGCTGAAATATCACCGGAAGCATCTTTTGATTACTCTTCTAAAATTTTGTCTCCAAGAGCTAAAGGAGTATTCCAAGCTCCAAGACCATCTTACTCCACCAAGAATGCAGGGATTGAGCCTCAGGTGTGGAAACCTTCTTTTTACTATAAGTAATAGATTTCAAAGAGTGTGCAAGGGTTCAGGCAAAAGACCTACATCGTTGTTAGCTTCTGATTGGTGGTGTGCAAAGAGAAAAAAAAGCAAAACGAAGACAGCTTAATGGGTTGTGAGTGCAAATAGATCTGGCATAAAAGTGCCACCTCTCAAACCATAATAGGCTAAGTTAACAAAACTGAGCAGGCTTTTTTTTTTGGGAAAAACCCAATTTAGCCTAATGCCAGCGTATCTCGGCTAAGCCAGTCCTGATAGAACTTGTGCAATTGGAGTTGTTCAACAGTGTGTGAATTTAGCCCACAAAAGAATATAAAAATAGTCCAAGCATAGGAGTCTTAGAAGATTATTAGCAGAAGCTTGACTGAAGCAGGAAGATATGCTTTCTTTTTTTCCTCATGCCCAGAAACTCTATGAACATCCAATCTCTGGCTTCTTCTTTGCCTTACTCTTTTTTTCTTTTTCTTTTTCTTTTTTGGCTTCTTTGCTCTGAAGGGCGTTTCCTCCTCTGTCTTCTCTGCATCCAGAGCCTCCAATACGACATGCGCACCTTTTCTGTTCTTTGCTGACGCCAAAAGACAATTCTACCTGATGCCGTTTCCTGCCTCTGCTACCTTTGTGCTTCGTTTATTTCTCCTCTCTAATTTTATTGTCTCTCTTAGATAATAGGACACTGAATACCTTTGGGGGAAATACATGTAATACATACACGTAATCCAGAATACAAACCTCATTTTAATTTCTTAGCATCCTAATACGCAACGTTTAAGTTAATAACATTTGATGCACAGAAGTGCTTACAAACTTCAAAAGTCAAACCCTATCCTCCTCATAGGCACCCGAAATCCTTTTGATGCCATCAGGGAATAGCTGCAGATGTTCTGCAATTAGCTTACAATAAGTAATATGATGACAATCTTATCCTCCTTATACTGGGATTTAGGAGAACACAGAGACCATTGTTATCACTGACCCAAAGGGCCTCAAAGCAGTTAAACTGCCGAGAGATACATGCAGCCAAGTACCATGATTTAGTCTCTGGGAAATACAATGAGGTTTCATAAATTGGTTTGAAACATTTTATACTGGCAGAATCCACTCACAGTGCAATTATCTCTTAGAAGAACCCTTTTCCAGCACCAGTGGCTATTAACAGAAATCAGGGATGTGTAAAATATGGTCTCTGTGGTACAGTATTTCTTCTATACAGTCTCAGTGCTACAGTATTTCCTGGTAATGCTAAGGTATTATGGGTGTGTGTGAAGGGGTTTCAATGCTGACATGTTTTTCTGGTCATTAGGATTGATTTTCCTTCTTGCGAAGGGAAAAAGGAACACCATGCTGTTCCCTGAAAAAGATGGAAAGTAGAAGGCAAATAAAATGATTTTCACATTTTAACACTTAATCTCTTATTTAACATCCATGCTCATCTTTCTTTGGGATTTGAGTTGAATACTGAATATTTGGGACCAAAAGTATCACTGAGATGATACACAGACCACAGAACAACCTGATAAGTATTTAGAAGTAAGAAATCCCCTTGTGTTAAGTAGGGAACTACCCTGTTTTCCCCCAAAATAAGACATTCCCCGATAATAAGCCCGATCGGGCTTTTGAGTACATGGCAATAAGGCCAAGCGCTTATTTCAGGGTTCAAAAAATATATAAGACAGGGTCTTATTTTCGGGGAAACATGGGTAATATTAATTCCAGCCATCATCACAGTCTTTCCTTCATTTTCCTCACACTGGGATTCCCTTCAGAACAGCTCTGTAGACCAGTGCAACAGGTCCACAGCAGAGGTGGGTTCCTGCCTGTTTTTGCCGGCGCGGTTGATAGCTGTTGTTCGGCGCAGAGCCGAAGACACTGCTGCCGTTCGTGGTGTGGGAGCTTTCCCCGGGCGCTTTCCCCGCCCGCATGGACGCCGCCAATTGCATTCTTTTGCCTTCTGTGCATGCAGAACGCTTAGCGCATGCGCAGAGGGCAAAAGAACGCAAATGGCGGCGTCCATGCGGCCGGCGGCACCGCCCAGGGAAAGCCCCCGCGCCGCGAATGGCAGCAGCGTCTTCGGCTCTGCGCCGAACAACAGCTATTAACCGCACCGGCAGGAACCCACCTCTGGTCCACAGTCAATGCATGAGCCCTGCTGTGTTTTCAAAGTGGCACATCTGGCTATTTTCACAATGTAGAATATCTGTGGGGGAAAGATAGACAACTGGGCCCAAGAGGGTGGGAGCTCTCAACCTTTTTTTTTATGATATAGAATTTCAAATTTCTATGCAATTATGTGGAGTTAGTCCTCGGTTATACATTTTGTTTGCAATAAAAAAAGGTCATGTTTACAATAAGCTAACTGCAGGCTGACCTTTAGGTTGACTCTACAGAACAGGTGATGAGTTACCCTGCAGATTGAGTCTAAGCAAACCCAACACTGAGAATTCATTTCTGCCATCGGGCCTCCTTCCAGGATTTATTCAGTTGCAAACTGCAAGTCCTTGACACAAAATACTAAATAATGCTAGCTCCTCTTACATTCCTATCCTACGTTTTGGGGTCAGGAGCACAAAGCAGCCTGTGCTGTTTTTTCTTTGTCCCATTTTGCTCCATAACTTCAGTCCTGTGAGGTAGGTTGGAGGGAAGAAAGAAGGCTTGCCCAAAATCACACAGGAAATTTTTGTGGCTGAACTGAAGGTAGACGAGAACCTGGTCCAAGACCTTAAACCAGAGGTCTTCAAACTTGGCAACTTTAAGACTTGTGGACTTCAACTCCCAGAATTCTCCAGCCAGCATAGCTGGCTGGAGAATTCTGGGAGTTGAAGTCCACAAGTCTTAAAGTTGCCAAGTTTGGGGACCCCTGCCTTAAACCCACTGCCACACTGGCTCTCTTCTCCTACTGAGATTCCCAATCTAGTTCATTCTCTGTCTCTGACTTTTCCTCTTTTCCTCTTTCTCCTGCTTTGACAAATTCTAGCAGAAACCTAATACAGGTAGTCCTCAACTTTAGCACCATCCATTTAGTGACCGTTTGAAGTTAAAACAGCACTGGAAAAAACCCAGACTTATGACCTGTTTTCTCACTTACAACCATTACAGCATCTCCATGATCAAATGTGATCAAAATTCATATGCTTGGTAACTGTCATGTATTTATGACGGTTGCATTGTCCTGGGGAGGTCATGTGATCGCCTTTTGTGAACTTCTGACAAGCAAAGTCAATGGGGCAACCAGATACACTTCGCAACTGCAGTGATTCACTTAACAAGAAAGGTTGTAAAATGGGGCAAAAGTCACTTAACAATTGTCTTGATTGGCAATGGAAATTTGGGTTCTCAATTGTGGTCTTAAGGTGAGGACTACCTGTGTAAAGCAAGCAAGATCAATGAAGGAAAGGTCTTATCAGACACAAAACTTGTATCGGTTGGCAATACCAAATGTGAAACTAATATTATTGAGTGCATTTTCTGTTTTCTTCCATGCTGTGTGTTCAGAGTCGGAATAGTTCCAAAGGTAGAAGGAGAATTACTGAGGAAAGGGCTGTGGAATAGCTAGGTATTGAGGGACAATGGTTTATTTCGGTTCTGATACATTATTTAAATAGCTATGCTGAGCCCTGGGGGTTTGCAAGGGGGTGGGCAAAAGGAGGTTTAAAAAGTCAAAACACAGCTATGACCATATGGTTGCAACCCTGTCCCTTTTTATGTCTCTCACACTGTCCACACAAAAGGGTTGGGATGTGATTGTGTGGGTACAACTACTGTCTTGACCTTTTCAACCCTTCCCTGCAGACATCCCTAATTGAATCCCATATACCTGCTGGTTAATCAAGGAGCAGCAACAAGTTTTCTCCCTTTTTTTTCATTTATCCCTGCAATAAACATACCTGCCTTGCTAAAGCCCTAATGCAGGGCAAGCTGATAGAGCCATCTATCCATGAATAGCATGGATGTACCATATATTAGAGGAATAGTATCAAAGGGCTAAGAAAGCCTGAAACTTGGCAACTGCAATTTTTCTCCTTCAAACTTGAGAGTCAAAGCAGAGAGGGGTCAAGCAGACCCCAGGAGGATAGAACTTAATCAGTGTTTCCCAACCTTGGCAACTTGAAGATATCTGGACTTCAACTCCCAGAATTCCCCAGACAGCAAATGCTGGCTGGGGAATTCTGGGAGTTGAAGTCCAGATATCTTCAAGTTGCCAAGGTTGGGAAACACTGACTTAGATGAATTGTCATTTCTTTGAGAAGGAGGGGAGAGGGGAGGGGAGGGGAGGGGAGGAGAAAGGGAAAAGGAAAAAGGAAAAAGGAAAGGAAGAAAGAAAGAAAGAAAAGAAAGAAAGAAAGAAAGAAAGAGAAAGAAAGAAAGAAAGAAAGAAAGGAAAGAAGGAAAGGAAAGGAAAGGAAAGGAAAGGAAAGGAAAGGAAAGGAAAGGAAAGGAAAGGAAAGGAAAGGAAAGGAAAGGAGGAAAGGAAAGGAGGAAAAGAAAGGAAAGTCTTTCCACCATAGCTAAAGAAGATTTCAAAATGAGAGGGCATTAAACTTGTTGTATTCTCCACTTAACTGAAATGTAAAGAAAGTTGGAGGAAAGATCTGTACCAAAGGAAAACAAACTTGGCAAACAGTTCTAAAGTGAACACTTTAGAGAAAGTTTTTTTTTAAATCTTCTTCATGACTTTATTGGCTTAAGTAGTGGAACAAAGTTTGAATTGAGAAAAGTTATCTAGGGAATGTAGGGTGGTTGCCTAGATCAGTGATGGCGAACCTATGGCACGGGTGCCACAGATGGCACGCGGAGCCATATCTGCCGGCACACGAGCCATTGCCTAGTTCAGCTCCAGTGAGCATGTGCGCGCCGGCCAGCTGATTTTTGGCTCGCAGGGAGGCTCTGGGATGGCGTTTTCAGCTTCCGGAGGGCCTCCGGAGGGACTGGGAAGGGTGTTTTTGCCCTCCCCAGGCTCCAGAGAAGCCTCTGGAGCCTGGGGAGGATGAAAAATGGGCCTACCAGGCCCACCAGAAGTTGGAAAAAGGGCCATTTCCGGCCTCCAGAGGCCCTCCGGGGGAGCGGGGGAGGACGTTTTCGCCCTCCCCAGGCATTGAATTATGGGTGTGGGCACTCGCACATGTGCAATAGCACGCGCGCATGCACTTTCGGCACCCGAGGGAAAAAAGGTTCGCCATCACTGGCCTAGATGATTGGATACCAATTGTGAATCCTTCCAAAATTTTGGACTGTCATTCCCATCCTCCCAGGCCATAAAGTCCAGTAGTTTTCCTCAAACTTGTGCCTTACAGATTTTGGCCATAGTATCTAGGAATGTGGAAGGAACAGTTCAACCCATGAAGGTAGGCCTAGAGCAATGTTTCTCAACCTCAGCAGCTTCAAGAAGTGTGGGATTTAATTTACAGAATTCCCCAGCCAGCATGCTTGCATTGCAAAGCTGCTGAGATTGAGAAATGTTGGACTAGAGTAATGTTTTGGAAACTCAAGTGCTTTGGCTCACTTTGACAGTTTCAGTTTCGGCCTCAGCCTAGATGTATTGACCATTTTCCATATTCCCAGCCAGCCCTGCCACTGTTTAAAATTATGTGGGTTGAAATCAGAGGTGGGTTCCTCCTGGTTCAGACCGGTCCTATAGAACCGGTAGTAACTTGACGACCTGGTCCGCTGGAACCGGCAGTGACCCAGGCCTGCCATGCCCCTGAGCTGGTTCTCTCGGTGCCATAGGCGCCGCCATCTTGTTTTTTGCTTCTGCGCATGCGCAGAAGCTTTGTTTTAGCACTGCGCATGCGTGAAGCGTGAAGCACAAAGCGTGGGCCTGCACCACACACCACTGAGCGAACCGGTAGTGAAGAAAACCAGAACCCACCCCTGGTTGAAATCCACTTATCTTGAGAATGTCTAGGCTCAAGAAAACCAGGTTAGATAATTCCACCAGTGCTATTGCCATTAAAAGAGGCAGCAAGGGGAGGAGGGAACCATGAAAGACTAAGGAGAGAGATTCAGCCGGGTGAATTGCTTGCTTTAGGCAAGTCATGGAAGAGAAAATGGGGAGAGAGCTGCAGGGAAGTTTATCTGCCTGAAGTGTTCTTCAAGTGTTGGCCTTAGCAGGGGAGAAATGGGCACCAGTTATTCTTTGCTTCAGTCAGCAAAACATCTCCAAGGAAGAAAGGAGGGACAGATTTTGAATCTAGAATCAGAGCTAATTCTATTTTATTGTAAGGCTACATCATCAGAATCTTGCAATTCTGAAGGTACAAACTTCACACTGTCACTTTTAACTGCCTGAACAATTAATTCAGGTCCTTCCTTCCTGTGACCATTAATCCATTGAAGGCTTCTGCCTCTCTTCTAATTGTTTCCTAGGCAGAATCTCTTCCCTTCAACCCACAAGATCATCCACATATTCCATTACATTTACTGGGAGTTGTTACATTACATTTTCTGGGGGTTGTAGCTGTAGTTCAGCAAAACCCGAAGATTCTCAAATATCCTTTAACTGGTATATTTATTTATTATTTATTTATTTATTTATTAGTTGCATTTGTATGCCGCCCACTCCACAGAGACTCTGGGCGGCTCACAACAGTAAAAATTGACATGCAACCACAAATATAAAAAGCATTAAAAACAATAGATATTAAAACATTAAAAAAAACATTAAAAACCACAATTTAAAAACCCATACAATAAATCATTCATGGGGCCAAGAATGATCGGTGTTGTATTAAAATCATTGGCCCCAGGCCTGTCGACAAAGCCATGTTTTTACTGCTTTTCTGAAGGCTGGCAGGGTGGGAATAATGCGGATCTCAGGGGGTAGTGTATTCCAGAGAGCCGGTGCTGCCACAGAGAAGGCCCTCATTCGTGGGCCCGCCAGCCGACATTGTTTGGCTGACGGGACCACCAGCAGACCAATTCTGTGGGCTCTAATCGGTCTTAGGGAGGTATGTTGGAGAAGGCAGTCTCGGAGGTAAACTGGTCCTAAGCCATGTAGGGCTTTAAAGGTAATCACCAACACCTTGAATTGCGCTCGGAGACCTATAGGCAGCCAGTGCAGTTCGCGAAGGATGGGTGTCACATGGGTGTATCTAGGGACAGCCATCACCACAAGCGCCGCCGCATTCTGCACTAGCTGCAGTCTCCGAACGTTCTTCAAGGGTAGCCCCATGTAGAGTGCGTTGCAATAGTTATATTCTATAAGGCTACGAAGTTTGATATAAATGAACAAAGTGTAAGTTCTTGTATAGAGGCTTCACATAATAAAGAGGAAGGTTAAGGAAAGAAACTTCTCAGTCTGAGTATAGAAAACTATGTTACAAAATACTGATATAGATCCACTCAGAGTGTGCCCATTGTGTCAAATACATCATAGTTGTGATTGGGTCTCAGGGCTAGAAACCTGTTTCTAATGGTCCCACCTATGTAGTGTTGGCACTTGGTTTTTTTTATTATAGAGTTCAAGGTATGCCTTAAAAACGGCACACAAAAATGTATCACTGGTACTGCTGAGAACAACATGGATGTCTTCTTCAACAGGGAGCCCTCCACATGTGTCAAACTACAACTCCCATAGTCCTTAGGGAACATAGTTCACTTTGGTTTAATTTCTGTCAAAGGCATCCTATAGAAAGGTCAATTTTTACAGTGTTTAACCAGTGCTTAGGAATTTCACATAATATTGAACATTGAAAATGCATGAAATATTTTGCTGAAAACTGACAGAGGCATGTTTTCCATGAGACAGGTGCTTCCTATCTGGATGTTCCATTTAACAAGGGACTGAATTTCCTCTCCTCTCCTGAAACCTTGCAGCAACAGTTGAGAGAGAGGCAGAGAAGAGGCTTCTTAGACAATAGGATGCTGGAAACAAGGGAAACAGCAGCATTCACCTCCTAATGATTATTTTCTGCTATACAGTAGTTCAGGGCAGTGGTGGGTTCCTACCGGTGCGGTCCACTCTACAGTACCGGTAGCAGCCAGCAGATGGCGCTATTTGCGCACGACAGCTCCGGTGCCGTCTTTGCCGGTCTGTCGCACGGCACCATCTTTTTTGGGGAATTTTTGGGCCGATTTTGCTTCCTGCGCATGCGCGGAAGCAAAATCTCACGAGGGCATGTGTGTGCACGCAACATTTTGGCGATTTTTTGCTTCCGCGCATGCGCGGAACCCAAAAAAGCACCAAAATCGCGTGCACGCGCGTGTCCCTCATGAGATTTTGCTTCCGCGCATGTGCAGGAAGCAAAATCATGCGAGGGCACGCACGTGTGTAATGAGGGCACGCGTGTGTGTAGCGAGCAAGCACAGAAACATGGTGATGTGCGCGCAGCGCACTGGTATCGCGAAGAAGAAGCAACTCGCCCCTGGTTCAGGGGTGTGGGTATGTACACGTCTGTATGTGTGGGTGGGTGTGGAGGTACAAATAGTGAACTGAAGTTCGATCATCCTTGGCACAAAAGAATTAGCAAGCCACTGATATCTCCATGTCAGCATTTCCTCTAGCAAGAGGCCAATTGGGAGCTATGAAGAGCAAGAGGGGTGCTACAAAATTTGGACAGCTGAATGGGAAGGAAGGAAGGAAGGAAGGAAGGAAGGAAGGAAGGAAGGAAGGAAGGAAGGAAGGAAGGAAGGAAGGAAGGAAGGAAGGAAGGAAGGAAGGAAGGAAGGAAGGAAGGAAGGAATGTAATGCAAGAGATTTTCCTTCCCTGGGCAATCCAGATTTGTCCAACTAGTCATAATAACTGAGAAACCTCAGTTAATCTGAAATCATTTCAACCTTAGGATTCTACCAATAGAAATACAGCTGGAGAAATTATCCTCAGAAAAGTTATATGTGAATGGTTACCTTTGTGCATTAATGTCAATAGAAAGCTGCCCTCCGGCTCTTGGCTTAACACCAATCATAACACGGAGCATTTCCATTAATGCTAACCTGAATGCAATCAGTGGGGGTGAAAGATTGATTAAATCATGCAGCATGTCAAATGCAGATTCTATGACTGACTTTTAGTCATTTTGTCAGAAATTGGGTTGCAGCTACACAGCAGTGGGATTTGTGTTGTGCTGTACTGCACATTTTTATTTTTCATATAGTAGCTGAGACCCCTGTGCTTGGATGCTTCAATGAATCTCAATTACTTCTGTTTCTGGCAGCTTCCCATCCTTTTTCTAGAATACTGTTATGCTAAGCTTTCCCATGAATACATACATTACGGTCTTTATTATCATGCCTATTTCAGCAATGAGATACACATTTGGGAGAAAGACAGGAAATTGATGAAACATGTAACTCCGGAAGACCATCAGGATATATTCCTGTATTGACATGGTTTTGTGTTCTAAAACATGAATTGAAAGATACTGTAAAGGAAGGAAATAATACTAGAAAACCACAGAGTAGGAATGAGTGAAGCGTGCTTTCAATGTCAGTTTCTGACATTCCTTTCCCCTCTGTTTCTTACATCCTCCTATCCTTTTCAGCATCTTGTTTTGCTGATAGAGGAATTTCATTTCTTCAGAAATTTCAACCAATGAGTGGATCGTCCTAAATTTTTCTATTCATTCTGTTTTGTAGCGATTCTCCTGTTTCATTTCCTTACTTCCACCTGCTTTCTACGCTCAACGTCTTTACACAAGCCCTCTTGTTTTCATAGCCACATTACATGTCATGATTTAGTGAATAGCATTCTTGTGGAACAGAGCCAGTTTGGTGTACCACTTAAAGACACTGGACTAGAAACCAGGGAATTGTGAGTTCTAGTTTGGGTTTAGACACAATGCCAGCTGGGTGACCTTGGGCCAGTCTGTCTCACTCACAGGCAATAGCAAATCACTTCTGAAAAATACTGCAAAAAAAACTGTAGGCACTTGTCCAGGCAGTGGCTAGCTGTCAGGCCTGACTTGGAGCCACAAAACCTCCAGAAAAATCATGAAACTATTAACAGGAATTGGCAGGTTAGATTCCAGAAGTAAATCTCTGCCCTACAGAGCAACATCTGAGAGCGCCAGTGAACCTACAGATATCTCCCTTGCTATCTACCAACTGCTGCTCCTGCTGATTTTCTGCATTTTTTTTTATTTTGGAAAAAAATGTGGGGGAAACGACATGCTTCAGTGCAGTTTGATCCCACACCTTCTTTATTTCCAAAGAGAACAAACATCTCATGAGATGTCCTAGGACCTAGAAAATAAAATTTTGATCATTTCAGCCCCGGTCTTTCTTTGGAACTGTGCCCATTCACCCAGAGTAAACAGCAAAAATACATGGGGAAAGGTTAGCATCTTGCAGAAGAGAAAGTACAGTTAGTGGCAAGTGGATTGCTGATAAATCCAAACTTTTGAAAGATATGTCCCCAAGGGCAGCTACATTGTGACTGACAATGCCAACACAGCAACCATTAGCAAAAGTCTGCCTATAATGTTTCCTCAAAATCTCAGATGTTCCTATAAGCCCAACAACACTGGGGCACTCCTAGCTCCTTCAGTAAATCAATACTATCCCTGCCTTCTGTTAGTTCCATGTCAATAAATTTAATGGCAATAGTTTTCTTTTTAAAAATCTTCATTTAATGTTATACTTTCCATGCAAGGAATCCGAGATTTGAATTTAGGATACAGCTTTGCCCATTTACCAAACACCTCTTGCAAATTCTATTAGGAAACCATAAGTTTTAACCAGATAAGAGATCAGTTACTATCAGCAATGGAGTGGACTTTTTGTTGCTTTGTGCTGGTGCCCATGGAAACTTTTAAAATCTTGTCCCCGTAGAGAAGGTGTTTCCCAGAAGGGAGTAAGGCAAGTGGCAGTTGTGGAGGAAGGGCTAAGGTGGTCTTTCTTCCAGAAAAAAATCTTGCCACAACTGCTCCTGTGTTCTATTGCCACCCTAACACTTCCATAAATCCTAATGGGGCTCTTTTTAGCTGGATTCCAATGAAGAGGCTTTATTTTCAATGAATGCCTCTGATCAGAGTTAAGGGATTTCCCTGCCTGCAGACTCTCTGGATGTGTGTGGGAAAGTGTATAAATATAAGGGAGAAAGGACAAGTGAGAGGAAACAGGTAGAAAGAGAGGAGGGGCTTCTATGTTGAACTTCTATCCATCCATCCATCCATCCTTGAACTGGCAGAAAACTATATTAGCATGAAATTAGCTGTCCCCATTGCTGTGATCCCTAGCCTGCATCACTTGACTCCCCTCCAAAATACTACCACCCAGAGTCACTTATAGAGCAGATGGGCGGCATAAAAATTTAATAAATAAAATAAAATACAAGTGGTCCTTGTTTAATGACCACTCACATAAAGCTCACATGTTTGAACTGATGACAGCACTGAACAAGTAGCAGCTACTACCAGATGTTGCACTTATAGCCTTTGTACCGTCCTACTGTCACAGAATCACTATCCACAAACTTCCCTGCCAGCTTCCCACAAGCAAAGTCAATGGGGAAGCCGGAAAAAAAATTGGAAGTCCTTCTCTCCATGTTGTCTTTTCAAATCTTTTCCAATCACACTATTCTCAGATAAAGAGCACTCTGACAGTGGTATCAGCAGAGGTGGGATTCATATAATTTCCCTACCTGTTTGCCCGGTGAGCGCATGCACGCTTGCTTCAGTTGCGCACGCGCACCTTCCGTGCATGCGCTTTCCTTGTGTGTGTGGCTTGAAAACGTGGCTAAATGGTATGACATAGCACTAGGGCGGGGGGGGTGGGGGCAGGGGGGCAGACCCATCCACAGGTTGCTACTACCAGTTCGCCCGAACCAGTACAAAGTGGCTGAATACCACTTCTGGGTATCAGGATATTTTCATGGAGTAATGAGAGTATAAGGAGATCACCCAAAGTCATCTGAGGAGGAATGGATATAACCAGAAAAGAAATGCAGGGAGCATGCTGTTCTCTGTCCCTTAATTCCTCTTACGATGCACAGTCAGACCTTGCCTTCTGCAGGTAAGGACAACCTGAAGGGTCGTAGAGGAACAGAATGCTAAAAATTATTCCTCTTCCTATTGCAGGAAAGAAAAACATCCCTGCCTGCCTCCCCGACATGGACTCCACAGCTGATAAGGCGACCGTCCAGCAGCATAGAGGGCTGGATGAGCCCAGCCCAAACTCCAGAACCTGAGGATGGACTTGTCGAAGCTTTTCGAGCAGCCCACATTATGACTCCACCTCCTCCCATGTCTCCCTCCTGGAGCGAAAGGTCTCTGTCCCCATTTCGACAGGAGATTGACCAAAAGTCCAGCCGACAGATGCAGGTGCTGTTGGCAAGAAACATCATAAATGCTGCCCGGAGGAAGAGCTCTTCTCCCAAACTCACCGGAGTAGAAAACTTCAGGCCCTTCACGCCCCCTGTCACTTGCCCCAATGTGTCATCCACTGGTGGAAGCCCTAAGAACAGGGGTACTCATTCTCCGAGCCCAATTCAGTCACCCAAGCCGACAGGAATGGATGGCTACAGACGTGTGTCCCTCCCCGTCTCAGCTGCCCCGCCACAGGCTAGTGCATCATCGAACAGCAGCCCCAGGTTGCTGGGCATCAAATCTCCAAGCCCAATACAGTCACCAAAAGCAGGGAGGATGAATGGAAACAAATGCTTCATGCTGCCTAATAGAACTGGAGCGTCCCAGTTCATTGCCTCAACAAACCATAATGGCCCGAGTATAATGGGCACTCATTCTGAATCACACAAGGATCCAGAGCCACTTCAAAAACCCACAATTGTGCATAGCCGTAAGGCCTTCACATTGCCAGCAAACACCAGTGGGATATCATACACCAGTCCAAAAAACCTGGATGCTTCTTCTCCCACTCTCCAAAGTCCCATGATGAC
Source organism: Diadophis punctatus similis (assembly GCA_023053685.1). Lineage (NCBI taxonomy): Eukaryota > Metazoa > Chordata > Lepidosauria > Squamata > Dipsadidae > Diadophis > Diadophis punctatus. Next base: position 177,538,954 of record JALIGW010000002.1, read on the forward strand.
AACATGGTCCCCAGTGAAGCGCTCCACTTCCATGTCCCCCACCAACTCAGAGGCATCCGTGGACTCTGACTGCTCTGGGGTCAAGTCACCTAGCATCCGCAGCTTCAATATTTGTCCACGAGGCTGGAATGGCAGCCTGAGGCTGAAACGGGGTAGCCTCCCATCAGAAGCATCCTGTACCTCTTAAACCTGGACCAAGAGATGTGAACCAAAAAAAAAGGTTGTGAAAACTGTTGCCAAAGTATTTGTGCAGGTCCATACATGCATAATCCTGCCAACCTAGTTAAGTTTTAGGAGGAAGACGTTCATCTGCGAAGATGTGTAACACCTTCTCTCCAAGTTTGCCACTTCTTGGGGACTTTGAAGAAGAGATTTCATGAGAAACATTTCTCATACAAAGGGGAAGTGTAATTCAGCTTCTATTCCTGCAGGGCATCCATTTCCACAGGATCTTTGTTAGCTTCCTCCTCCCTCTCTCTTGGGAGACATGCTTGACTTTCCCAGGTTTTGCTTTCTCTTTCTCAGCTGGACTGGAGACATGATGATTTCTTGGCTTGGGGAAGATTAAGACAGCCTCTGGCTGCTTTTTTGAGAAATATCCTGCAGGAGGACACAGAGCCCATGAAATAATCCTTGATGACTCTTAATGAGGGGACAGTAGGAGAGGAAAGCCAGCCTTAAGTCCACGTTTCACTTAAAACAATGAAGTACATGTTTCACATAAAACAATTGCCATTGATTTAGCTCTACTTTGACAGATATTCTTCAGTTGGCTTCCACTCCAACATCCTGAGGGAAGAAGAAGAAACCAGGAAAACAAAAATATGAGCCAGAAGCCCATTCAGAAGTTGTTGGTGGTGCTTCATCTGCACAGCATAATTTTCCTCCAAACCTAAAGGTTGACTTTATATGAACCAAATGAAATGAAAGAAGGTTGTTCTCTGGACTATTGGAGCTGAATTACAAGAGGATGAAGGACCGATTCAAGCTACAATCCAAGCACTCCTGCATCCACATTAGAAGATGCCACGCAGGAACATGAAATGTAGGAACTTCGAAGCTTTCTGGAAATGCCACCAAAGCCAGCCAGTCTGGGATTGTGACAGTAAGGATCCACATGGGTTTCCAGTTAGCAATGGAGGCCTGTTCCCAGAGTGCACCCAAATGACCTCAGGACTCTTGCCATGATTTCAGGACTGAATGCCCAGTGAGCAATGATTCTGGTACTGCCAGTCACCAGGAGAGAGGTCTTCTGATCTCTTCTATTGCTTTCTAGTTTACCAGATACCTGAGAGGCAAGATGTCCCTCTGGGAAGGAGATTCACAACATGTCTTAGTTAGTAAGCCCCAAATAATGCCTCTTCTGCCAACTCTTCTTTCAGCACCTGGAGGAAGCTGCCTTCAGGTGCTTCTTGCATAACGGTTGGAAACAACAGATGGAGAAGCGAGCTCCACCTCTACAAGGGGTCAGGAGCAATATCCCAGCAAAGTTAGTTATATCCAACAGTAGGGAAGCTCAACAGAGCTGTTCCCTAACACAGCTGTTCCCTAACACAGCCATCAGACACTTCATTGGTCATTTGTATTCTCAACCCCTAGACAGACATACAGGCCAGAACACAAAGGCTGAAGTAGTATCCCTACCCAGGTGGGACAGATTTGCATTCAGAATAACATTCCACAGTAGGAAAGGAAAAGTGAGGATCCATTATCTAAAGCACACAAAGGTACCAAGATATACATAAGCCAGGCAGGTGGATATGGATCAACTATCTCCGGTCCCTATCCTTGCAATCTACCAAGAAGGACTGCCTATCAGAGTAAATAGCAGACAAACCCAATAGGCTAAATTCCCTTCCAATTTTCCTCTTTGCTTTATCCCCCAGTACTGTGCCTCGTAGCAACATCTACAAGGCATAGTCCTGTGTCTGGTAGCAACATCTATCTATTTACACCATCTGTATGACCCGACAAAACTTCTGATCTACCTCTGCTGAGCAGCAAAGAAAAACACACTTCATATCATCATTGCCTTTATTGTTTGGCATCCAGAATGAAGGACTTCCTGAAATGTAAGGCATGCATGTACATGCACGTTTCTTTTTTTTCAGACTTGCAATCGATCTCGATAACTGGCTTCATTCATTACTTTCAGCCACAAAGCAGTGTCTGTGGTTGATGTGTGAGCCCAGTTTGACCCCAGAATAATAACTTATTCTGTGCTGCACCTTGCCATAATCCTGCAGAGTAGAAGTGTCCATCCTTCTGTGGATGGAAGTGGCTGGCTGGAGCCGGGTGACTGGGGAAATAGATCTCTTCCCATTGAACAAAATAATTTGGACAAGTCAAGAGAAAAGGCAGAGGAGAGAGTAATTCAGACAGATTTTACCGCATGATTGTCCCATGCTGATTCTGCCTTCTCCAGTCATAGGAATAGAATAGGAGGTTGGTCTGCAGTATTTGTGTCCCTAGTCTCAGATGGAGTTAACTATAAGACTTCCAGGCAATGTGTTCTGTGATCTGGAGTCTAGCCAATGTGAGTAAAGTGAGCCCTGTGTGTGCAAAATGTCCTCCTCCCATGGTTTCCCCTTACCTCTCAGTTCTGGCCCCTATGCCTTGCCCATTTTCCCTCTTGCTTCTCTGCTGTGTGATAGAGTGTCATCTAGCTAATACATCAGCTGGCCTTGGCAAGGACCAGGTCGTATCGGGTATTTCCCTACTTGCCCTTGATTCAGCAGTCGCCCTCTATTTTTATCCTGTAACCTTTAAAAGATGAGGACATTTATTTGATATTAATTCAAACTGATCCAGAAATGAATAATCGGGGCCACCCCCATCTTTGTTTTCTTCTGATCATGCATAGCTTATGTAGGAGATCAGATGGAGGAGGCTCCAAGCTGTGGGTACCTTGGAAACATACCAGAATAAACTCAGCCAAGCTTACCGAATATTACCCTTATATTGTATCTGTTTCAGCAGTATAACTTCTCCACAGGAACATTTTGACCAGCGGTGGGTTGCTCCCGGTTCGGCCTGGTTCTAAGAACCAGTAGCGCCAGCGGTGGGAGGCTCCGCCCACCTGCCTGGGATGCTTCTGCGCATGCGCAGAAGCGTCACGCAAGCACGCACACACGCAAACCGGTAGTAAAGAGTTTTAGAACCCACTACTGATTTTGACATTTTAGGGGTGAGGAGAAGTGGGACACTGGGGCTGAGCTGGCCTAGCCATGCTGCTGAAGTCTTCTGAAACTCGAGGCCTTCAGATTTACTTTATATGATATAGAGAGTAAAAGAAACAGGAAAAAAATGGGATTACTGTGCCAGGTATTTTCAGAAATATGGAATATGTAAGGGAAGAAATTATTGAGTAGAAATGTTTATCTTGCAGTAAATTCAGTCCTGGCATCTCCAGGTCAGGCTGTGAAAGAGACCAGTCTGAAGTTCTAGAGAGCAACCATCAGTCTCTGAGGTTCTTTGCCAGCATGTTGCCTTCTGACATGTTGGACCTCAACTCTTTCAATTCTCATGTTAAAAGGTGGTTGAGGAAGATTTTTGTAAATAATCGTGGGCTTGGCAAGCCTATGGTTCCTATGTGCACATATCAAGGGGACATTGTTGCATGGAAGTCTTATAGAAGTCATTCAGTCCTAGTGCCCTTACTCTTCTCAACCCATGGTAGAAGCAGTCAGCCAACTCACCTCTAGACTTCCTCCCTTCCATCTTTTAGATTACTGATGGCAACAGAAAAGATGCATTGACCACAGAGCAAAATGCAGGTTCTGGAAAGACCCATCTTCTACCTTGACTAAGTAGAGTGGAAGAATTAAAAAAAAAAAGATGCAAAAAGCAGCCAGCACTACAAAATAGTTGGCACCCTGTCACTGCTTGTTTCTTTTACTTTGCTCCTACTGCACCTTCTCCTGAGAAATGGCAAGGGAGAGGAGAGAATTGCGCACTGAACCCTGCCCCCAGGACACTGCTGTGATGGTCAAGCCAAAGTGATCTATTTCATCCAGAAGGCAGGGAACACATGGAACATCAAGGTGTCATTCTCAGATAGCATTAGGAGATCAGCCAACATGTCCTTTAGAGAAACAGAAAGGGGTGGGGGTGGGTGGGAGGGAAGATGACAAGAAAAAGGGCCAATGGCACCCTCTAGGGCTTTGTGGTACCAATTGCAAGGTTTTGTCCTAAGAGCAAAAGGAAAATAGATCTGCCCCTGAGAATGCAAAGCATTAAAGCAAAACTGTTGAGCTTTGTTTTTATTCCTCTTGTGGCAGAGAGAAGGCTCTGACTCAGACATTTGGGAAGACCTTGGTTAGCAAGACGAAGGAAATGCTGCATGTCAAGTGTGAGAGAAGGTGTTCAAAAGAGAGATCGAGAAGCTATTAAGGCAGTTTTTGCTCCCTGACCTAGGAAATCACTGCTGCTGTTCACATCTTATGGAAGGAAAAACGAAGCTTGGTCCAGGAAACGAAAAACATGAAACGAGCCTCAAGAATTCCAGCTTCCTATTTTATTCCTGGATCAAAGCCCCATTTTTCCTTAAGTGAAGGATTGGTTAAAAAAAGGCAGCCACGAGGCTTCTAAATATTGACAGTGTAAAAATTTTCTCTGTGTCTTCAGACTGTGTGTAAATAGCAGCTGTGACTTCTGCTACGATGGCTCTGCAACAGAATGCACATCCATAACTATTTCCACATTGTTAAGTGGATGGATGCAGTTTGATAGTATATTATGATACCTTTAGCCCTTTGCTTATTTTCTATTATATGGGACCAGCTCATTTATCAGACATGCCTTATTTCACAGAAATATATCCCACATGTTAAGGACACATTGAATATTTGTATGTTCCCTTCCCAGCTAACTTATAGTGCAATCCTATACATATTGTCTCAGAAGCCCCCTCCCCCCCCCATGTAGATATATAACATTCCGTTCTGCAATAGTCATCCACCACTACTACTCTGTCTCTAAAGGAAAGGCCATACCTACTTGCACATACCTGAACTCAGTTCCTGCTGTAAGAAACTGCTAGGAATCCCTAGGGCAGGATTTACTGCTCTGTTTTCATGAGGAAAATTGTTTCTTGGTTTAGATCGGTCTATACAGCAAAGGTGCAGTTTCAGTTCATGCCACAGTTTTTCCAGGGTTATCTTCCACAGAACAATGCACCAAACGATGGAGGCAGGTTTATACTTATTCTAACATGCTGATGGGCTAAATTCCTCAGGATCACAGAAGAAATGAGCAGTTGGGAAAATGTAGTTAACTAAGGCTGCAATTCTGTATAGGTCAGGGGTCTCCAACCTTGGCAACTTTAAGACTTGTGGACTTCAACTCCCAGAATTCCTCAGCCAGCAAAGCTGGCTGAGGAACTCTGGGAGTTGAAGTCCACAAGTCTTAAAGTTGCCAAGGTTGGAGACCCCTGGTATAGGTAGTCCTCAGTTAGCAAACTGCCTCGTTTAGCCACCATTTGCAAGCAATGACGGTGGATGAAAAAAGTAACTTTATGATCAATCCTTGCATTGATTGACCTTTGCAAATCTGTAAAGCAAAAGAAAGCGAAAGTAAGATTGTAGGCATAGTCGCAGTTTCCACTTACTGTCCACTTTGCCTAACGGCCAAGTTGCTAGTCCCAGTAAACAAGATCTACCTATATACACTTTACTGGGAGTAATACCCTTTGAAAACCAAAAGCCTTAGTGCAAGGAGACAAATGTAAAAGTGTACTACAAATATTGAAAATGATGTACTTAGGAGCCTTGGGGGCAATTCACATCTTTTTTTTTCTTGTGAGTCATCTTATTTCTGAATGTATCACTGAGAACATGTACGGCTTGCTGTATCCCTTCACCTGATACTGTTTGCATCAGCACCATGTCATACACCTATATAAAAGCTCCAAAATAAATCAGACATTAGCCCATATAGCCTGGTTATCAATCATGCATTATTTTGGAATTGAACTCTTTGTTATGCTGAAATGCACTCACCTTTGTCATGTCCAGTTGTGGTCTTTGTGGGTTGCCCACATACTCATAGAAACCACGTAGGAAAGGGAAGAATGAAACTTCTTAAATGGCAGTCATTCAACTAAACATCTGGAAGCCAGAAATATTAATAAGGTCGCAATACATATATGGATTGCAAAAATCAGGATGAATTAGAAGTTTCTACATTGCTTTGCTGCCATCTAGGCATCATTTGGGGATTTGCAGGTCAGACACTCAACCCTAAATAAGATAGCCAATCTGATGTAGTGGTAAGGCACCAGGTTAGAAATTGAGAGACCAGAAGCTTTAGTCTTGCCTTAGATGCAAAGCCAGTTGGGATGACTAGTTACAGTCACTCAGCTTTAGGAAGGAGACAATGGCAAACTCCTTCTGAAACATCTGGTCAAGAAAATTGCAAGGACTTCTCAGGGCAATTGCCAGGAGTCAAAATTGATTTGAAGGCAAGAAAAGCAAGCAAGAAAGGAACAAATCAAAGCAATTACAGGAACCCAACACACTTAGTCCATACATGACAAGCAAGATTCTACACAAGCAAGTTTTATGTTTATACCTAAATTCATTTATTTAAATAAATAGCATTTCCATCCCAAAATTGGTACCAAAGCAAATTCTTCTCCCCCCTGGAAAAACTGAATAAAAATCAGGTGCAAAATGTCATTATAATGGCCACATGTGTTTTTCTGGGTGGCAAACCTGTGCATCCTTTTTCTAGTTTGTGTTTGAATCATAAAGTCCAGTTCAGAAACTTTTCAATCCAGTAAATCAAAATCATTCACTACAGAGTTTTCTTTGTGTCTTTCCGTCTTCCAACCCTCAGTAAAATCATAACGGTACACATAAGAATATAAGAAGAACCCTGATGGATCAGACAGAAGATGCATCTAATCCAGGTTTGTATTCCAATGCCATGCAGAGGATATAGACCCCTACTATAGAGGATGACCTCTATAGTAGGGGTCACCAACCTTTCAGACCCCAGGGACCACTAAATTCAAAATTTTAAATCCCGCAGACTACTAATATGATCTGCCTAATGACCGGCTGAGTGGCTAGTTGGTCATGTGACTGGGTGGGTGTGGTCAACTCGATGTCACTCACATTGAGGGGCACCTCGCCGGCCCCTACTTGCCCCTCCCCTCCCAGCCCCTTCTCGCCTACCTGCCCAGGCTCCTTAGTGCCAAGAAGTTTATGGAGCTAAGCAGCCACCATGAAAAAGAGTTGACAAAACAGCTGGCTCAGTTCAAATTGGATCTGACCGAGAAGGAGGCTCAGCAGAAGCACCTCACTGAGGACTACAAGAGTAGGCTTTCCAAGCAGAGGGAAGACCTTCGGGACTGCAAGGCTCAGCGGGCTGAGATGGTCAGCCAGTTCCAGGCCATGATGCAATCCCACTGGAACAAGGCCCTCCAGTTGTTCGCCACCAACAGCACTTCCCTCCAGCCTTTGCCCAAAGCCCCACACTAGGAGGCTGAAGTTGACCCCAAGTTGGAATTTCTGCCCCCCCCCGACTTGCACAAAAAGACCTCAAAGGGGGAGACTGTCTGCAACAACACAAACGTTCATTGCACGTATCCGGCCCAGGGGCCATATTTTGAGGACCCCTGATTTAGTGCAATATAAAAATGCAAATAATTTTTCTGCGGACCACCAAAATTTTCTCGCGGACCACCAGTGGTCCACGGACCACCGGTTGATGACCACTGCTCTATAGAGTGTAGGGAGTGAAGAGATGTAGGCAGATGGCCTTGAGGAAGGTATTCTACAGCTCTTACATAAACATCAGCTTAGTTCTAGAAAAAGAGAAGAAGTGAGAAAGAAACTCAAGATTGCCTCCTCTGGATTCACCTTGGTTTAAATAGGGAGGGAGGGGAAATCTCTGTCAGGCTTCCAAATTCTATAAATAAAGCCTGCAACAACAAAATAAAGGAGCCATAGTGGTGCAGTACTTAGAATGCTGTATTGCAGGCTAACTCTGCCCACAGCCAGGAGTTCGATCCTGAGGGCTCAAGGTCAACACAGCCTTCCATTCTTCCGAGGTCACTAAAATGAGGACCCAGATTGTCGGGGCCAAGATGCTGTCATTGTAAACCTCTTAGAGAGTGCTGTAAAGCACTATCGAGGAGTATCTAAGTGCTGTTGCTGTGAAGTTCCAGTAATCGCTGTAGAATCTGTTTCCTGACTTGGATTATCTTGAATAGCTGACAGCCACACTGGTTTTTTTATCATGTGTTGGTATTGTTACTATTAAAAAAAGTATAACTGCAACAAACTTTGTAACTGAACATATTCAAGAAATGGGCTTTAAGACTTGTTAAGACCCTTCATTTTTAAGAAGTAAATCCTTGATAGAACATTCTTCCATTCTAGCAGCCATGTAAACCTGGAAGGAGCCAGGTGGGAAGAGCGTCTATGATTTGCTCATATGGGCACAACACAATCTCCAACCTATTTTTCCATCAATATATTTTTTTCTATTCTTTTCTTCCCCATGCCAATGAGTTATGTGTGTTCCAATCCAGCAGTGGCACAGGTAGTCTAGAGCAGGGGTCTCCAACCTTGGCAACTTTAAGACTTGTGGACTTCAATTGTGGAATTCTGGGAGTTGAAGTCCACAAGTCTTAAAGTTGCCAAGGTTGGAGACCCCTGGTCTAGAGGCAGCATCCCTGAATTCATACAGCCAATTTCTCAAAAGATTTACTGTCAACATCACTGGACATAATAGGAAAAAGAAAGTAGGACATTTGTGATTATCCTGCAATTCATCTTCTTTGACCATAGGCAGGGACGATGCAGATTTTAAAAAAAGGAGATTGCGCTTTGAGTGCAGAATTGTGGCCACCATCTTGACTTTTTTGACTCCCTTGACATCCCTGACCACAGGGAAAATTAATGAGGCATTCTGTTCAGAGCTGCTTAATTTTCAATGCACATACACAGCTGAGCAATGAATCACCAACAAACATTTAATTTTAATGGCTGAACAGGTTTGCATGGCCTCCCACTCAAGCATTTGGCTCATACAAACCAAATCATAAACCCAAAGGATCTTTCAAACATCTCCAATTTCGCCCACAGTTTCAACACTGAGGGAATGGCATTTGATAGTGGTATAAATGTGGTGAATGCTACACAATATGTATTCACATAGTACCACAATGCAACAATTGTGTGTTGGGACAGCAGTGCTTTACAGATGAAAGGGGATGGAGGTTAGCATCTACCAAGCTTAATATTTGCCAAATAGTTTTATTATCTGAGACATGAATCGGTAGGTACAATTCATCAACAGTATTCCGTGTGGGAGAATTGTTTAAGTTCAGATCAATCAAACTCGGCTGAAAATGCCAATTAGTAGGTTTTATCCCACCCTCTGAAACTCCAGTGAAAAAGAATGAGAACAAAAGGGTAGCAATTCTAAATGACTGAACAGCTTTACTTCTGCTCCTCTAATGGAGGTGGCGATTGAGTTTGAACATGAAATAGATAAGACTACTCTGAAATGATTGTTTTCCCCGATATTTTAGTCTGCAAGGGAAAAATTGTACTGCATTGTTGTTGTGCTGTATATATTTTCTAGCCCACTTAAAATCAGATGAGAAGACTGAGATTCATTATCAAAACATCGGTTCTTGATCTCAATATTTCTACTATCAGGTTCGCTTGCATTCTTGCATTGCTTTGTATCTACACACACACACACACGCACTCACACACACACATACACACACACACACACACACACACACACACACAAACTTTAAAAGGTGGGGTGAGCAAACAATGCCAGAACTGGTACTTTAATCAGCATCTGTAGCTCTGGGGGGTCTAATAGACATCTTTTAGGACTGGCTATTTATCTTTTGTCTACTATAGATGAATAACATGTATAAGAAGAAGAAGTCAGTAGATATCACTGTAATTCCCTGGATTCAACCTTACAGAGGACAAGCCTGTCTTTGAAAAGGACACTCATTATTGGAAAAAATTCTCACTTGAAAGGCAACCCATTCCAAGATCAAGAAGGTTTTGAAGAACTGCCTAGCCTTTAAACAACAACACAGCACACATACAGGTCATCTTGTCCTGGTTTCCACACTCACACACACCCAGGGTGAGTTGTACTGAGCTTCTGTTTAAATTATCATAAGTTTAAATGTGTGTATGCATTGTCTATATATATGTAGCCATATATACATACTAATAGTATAGTATAGTATAGTATAGTATAGTATAGTATAGTATAGTATAGTATAGTATAGTATAGTATAGTATAGTATAGTATAGTATAGTATAGTATAGTATTGTATTGTATTGTATTGTATTGTATTACATTACATTACATTACATTACAATACAATACAATACAATACAATACAATACAATACAATACAATACAATACAATACAATACAATACAATACAATAAATATAATAATACAATACAATACAATACAATATAATATTATTGTATCGTATCATATCGTATTGTATCATATCATATCATATCATATATCATATCATATCATCATATCATATCATATCATATCATATCATATCATATCATATCATATATCATATCATATATATATATACACACACATACTTTCTCTTTTGAAAAATAATTTCCTCTGTACTGGTTTGAGTAACGAGCCATCTACCCTAGGCAATGCTTTACCCATAGCTGCATATTTGCAAGGAATGACAGAAATGGAAAGAGGAAAGGGACCTAATTATGGGAAAGGGAAAGGGAAACACAAACGAGAAAAAACACACTAATTAAGCATCTTCTCCTGCTGACCTACCAGTGACAAGGGGACCTTGTGTTGCCAAATTAAATGGATGACAATTTTTCTAAGATATTGCTTTCCTCCAACAGAACAACAGAACAAACAAGACCACAAAAACCCTCTTTGGTGTGCTTAAAAACTAACTGGGCATTAATTATTTAAGGAAAAAACAGTGCAATCACCACTCATCATGAGAAACTAAGCTGAATAATATATAAAATAGGATAATATTTCTCTATTTATATTACACTTGCTATTTTCTTGCACTGACATAACCATAAAGAATTAATTTAATTAATTAAAGAACTTTTTAAATTAAATTAAATAAAATGGAAACGTGGAGGTTTATTTTTTGTCTCTGCGTACTTCCTATAATATCATCATTCCCTGTAATGAAATAAAAATAATAATTAGCATTAGATGTTATGTGCTTTTACTAAGGTAGAGCTCAAAATAAAAACTTGATTGTTTCAAACATCCACCCATCTGCCCACGTAATTTTCAGTTGAAGCTTCAGAAAAGTGAAATTAGCATTACATGGGCTCTTTTTAGACACAAATGTAGAGCTCTTTTAAAATGTAGTTTTTCAATCCATCTTTAGCAGATTTTTTTAAAGAATAATATACCCATCTAAAAAAAGACCTTGATATTACAGTTAATTTATTTTATTTATTTAACATGTGGCAATTACAATAAATATATACCAAGAAATAAAAGCTAGATTCTTCTAACATTGTGTTGCTGAGCCTGTCCCAAATGAATGTGTGACAGATTTTCTGCTGTTTCTGCTATCCAGGAGTATCCTGTGGCCACACTTTCTCCTGGTTGTACTGTAAGACAAGTGCCATTTCTCCTACTCTTATATCTTTTTGAGTTTTCTGTGGGGTACTTCTTGGTGCTGCTGACTTGTTCACAATGCTACCACTTGCTCTCAGCTCTTATTGATTGCTCCCTTCTTCTTCAACCCATGGCCAACTAACAGGCTGCCCACATGCTCCCTGCAAATCCTTCAACCTGCCTGTGACCAGTCATTTGGGCTGCTTTTTTGGACAAGAAGGCATGGTGGCCTAGTGGTTAAGATGCTGGGCTTATCAATGGGAAGGTTGGCAGTTTGAGACCTGTTGAGTCCTGGTACCGAAGAGGCTAGAAGCAGGCTTGGTAACAACAGCTCTTTATTGTAAGACAGTAAGATCCAGCAAAAGAACCAGGCTGACAGCTCTCCCTTTTATACAGAGCTGTCAGATGGTTCAACCAATCAGCGGTCTCCTTTTTCCCGCTTGAATAGCGGACCTTGGAGTAAACAGCATATTCCCAATACATAACAAGACCCAAGTACCACGTGACAGGATGAGCTCTCATTCTTTCCCCAGCTCCTGCCAACCTAGCAGTTCAAAAGCATGCAAGTGCAAGTAGATAAATAGGTACCACTTCGGTAGGAAGGTAACAGTGTTCCGTGCGCCTCGACATATAGTCATGCTGGCCACATGACCACGGAAATGTTTTCAGACAACGCTGGCTCCCTCAGCTAAGAAAGATGAGACGAGGACCACTCCCTAGAATCAGACATGACTGGATAAGGGAAACCTTTACCTTACCTTAGACAAGGGTTTAGCATGAGGTGGCAGATTACACGCAAGGTAGAGAAACACAGGAGGAAGTGAGTGAGGCTCTTAGGAGAATGTCTCCTGCTTCGGCCTGCACCTCTCTGCCACATGTACTTTTGTCAAATAGGCCTCATTTTTACCTAGTAGCCTTTCAGGAGAACATTAGATGCATGTTTAAACCAGTGTTCATAACCGATTTATTCACCAAAGCACCTGAGAGCAAGACAAGAAGTAACAGGTGCAAGATCATTAAACAGATCTGTCAGGTTCAAACATGTGATGGGAATAGCAGAGAATGTAGTCCCAAAGACGCATTCTCCGTTTAGCTCTAATTCATACGCAAGCCTGTACTTCCTTCACAACAGCTGAAGGTTTTTCTTTCCCACATTCACTTTTGGCACAAAATAATAATCAAATGCATTTGGTGCAATCTCGTAGTTATTATCTCCAAAGGGTGTAAAAACATATGTTGGCAATCTGCTCCAAAGCAGTGAATAAAAACTGTACGCTTTTTTCGAAGTATGTTTTTTTCCCTCAGATGGAGAGCTTCCAAGCAGACTAATCAAAAGATACTTTCTTCCAAGCAGATTTTATGTGGTAACCCCCCCCCCCCAAAAAAATGGAAAAAGCAGTGGGAACATATAGAAGGAATAAAAGTGGAAGATTGTCTCACTTTGATCTCCCTTAAGATGTCATGAATGATGGAAGCTAATTGCACACTCATGCACACCCACACCCACACCCACACCCACACCCACACACATGGGGGAGGGGGGCACAAAGCCTGGAAGCATCTTTAATTTAGAAAACTCTGTACGCAATTAATTCTCAGGCATTCATATCCAGAAGGCAGGAGCCGAGACTTGGGAAGAAGAAAATAGGCCAAATCCATCCTTTCCTGAGCTGTTCCTACCTTCTCATACTTGTTTATAATTCACCCAAATAAGGGGTGTCAAACTCAAGGTCTGGGGGCCGGATCCAGCCCATGGAAACACTGAAGGACCGGCCCATGGTGCCTCTGCCAGCGAAAACAGACCTCAGGAGGGCTGCGTATGGCCCTCCTGAGCTCCGTTTTTGCTGACAGAGGGTTGCAGGAGGCCGTCACAGCCAAAAATGGAGCTCGTGAGGACCGCAGGCGGCACTCCCAAGCTCCGTTTTTGCTGGCAGAGGGTTGCAGGAGGCCGTCGCAGCTGAAAATGGAGCTCAGGAGCCCATTGTTGCTGAGAGCGCGCTCAGGCCACCACAGGCCCCCGTGACACAAGTGATGTCAAGCTGGCCACACCCACCCTGGCCCCCCAAGGTCAAACACAACCCTGAAGCGGCCCTCAATGAAATTGAGTTTTACACCCCTGACCTAAATATAGGAGAATATGTGCTTTATTATCTCTATTTCAAAGAAAATACAAAAAGAAAAAAAGCAGTTTCAAAGAAAAATGATCTATTTGTTGGGAAAGTGGAAACTCCAATTTTCTGTGCCATTGTCTGCCCAACCACATTCTGTGGCATTTATACATGCTTCTGTGGCTGCACCCTTTTGTATGGAAATGTTTGACTATATTCAAACCGATGTAAGCATTAGAGGTAGGAATGAAATTGTGTTCATTTTGGGCTTGTTAGTGAGCCAAGTAGACAAAATCTCGAGAGAAACATGGTAATTTCTTAATACTTTCTGCACCTACCACTTTACTGTGAAAGGTACAGAACCTGTGGCCAGATGAAACACAGTGTTACTAGTTGTTTAAAGGGACAGGTGGTTTCCCACTCAACGCTTCACTTGGTCTCAGCACTTGCTGCTAGTTGAGTTCCCAAAGGTTCTGTTCTGGGCTGGACACACCCCTTTTCTCAGCCAGAAATAAATGGCTGATGTAACATGGATTAGAAACTTGGCATCCCAGCGGGGCAAGATCAAAAAAGGCACAAGAGCAAGACTTGGGACAGCTGGGAAGCACTGACTTGGAGAATCTCTTGGGTGAGAAAAAGTGCTGAGAGAACTCACACGGGACTCTAATCCTCACCTGCGAAGCATCCACTCGGTCAGGATTTCACAACAGAGGCTCTGCTGTAGTCTGAAGAAGAGCCTGAGCAGGTAGGGAGAACTCTTGCACCTTGCTTTGTGAGGCATTTGTTTGTGGTGTGGCTGCTATGAGAAAACTGTGGAAGATTATGCCAGTCATTTAGATAACCAGTTTTATTTAGTACACGCATTATTGAGGATTAGACAACCCAACAGGTGTATCTTTCAGAGGGAACAGAGAAAGTCTTGTAGAGTTTAAGAGCAGATCTTTAACCATTTAAGGAATTTCAACAGCTAGTGCTGGGAACAAGACTGGATTTAATCACAGTACATGAATGTGAAGACCTATCCAAAGCCTACAGATGTATTACATTTGCTTTTCCATGCCAAGGGTTGACCCTTTGGGTGCAGAATTGTCCTCTGGCAAGACTTTGATCTGGGAATGTCAGATTGCCCAGCTCTAAGAATGTAAGATCTAGCATTAGAAAAGGGCTGCTAGGAAATGATCTGGAAGGTAGAAGCAGGTAAGGAAGAGAATTTGTGACTGCTGGCACATCCTGATGAGAGCCCATTGATAAACACATATAATGTCCAAAAGAGCAGATGACTCTATATTAAGATTCCCTAAGTTCATCTAAAACTGATGGTTTCTCACTCAATTTACTAAAGAAAGGAAAAACAAAACTCAGCTATCCATTAGCTCAGTTTTGTCTGCAGTTCTGTCCATTTTTTCAGAAGACTTCCTCCCAAGATAAATGTATAGATGTATATGGTTGAAGTCTTAGCCTTCTTTTCTGACTCTAGCACTAAATTACTTCAGTTGCTATTGGAAGAATGTTGCACACCCTCGCCACCAGAGCAGCAGAAGGGGAAGTGTGTGCTCTTGAACTAAGTTGATGGTCATTTGAAACCATGAAGTACGTTCTTCGCTTAGCTCAGAAGTATTTGCTTACTCAACTAAAGGCTAATACATTTTGTAAGTTTCTTAGCTTCCCTGCAGATATACCTGTACAGGTTTTTGTGGCAACGATGAGACACACATAGACTGACCAAAATCTTGCCCCATTATGCACTGATTTATTTCCATTGAAATATACCAGACACTCTAGCTCTTAATTGATGGTAAAAACAAGCAAGAAATGTGTGGCTTGAATCAGAACAGGCCAGGCAGGGGCGGCCAAACTATGGCTCTTTGAGGACCTGCGGACTTCAACTCCCAGAATTCCTGAGCCAGCCATGCATGCATGGCTGGCTCAGGAATTCTGGGAGTTGAAGTCCACAGGTCCTCAAAGAGCCATAGTTTGGCCACCCCTGTGCCAGAGTGAGACTATACGCTCAAAATTAGATATCTTGTGAGACAAAAAAATAGTCTCCCAACCAACCAATATATCTATTTTTTATTTTTTTTGTTTAAAACAGGGTCATGGATTTAGGTAGATATGAGGCAAATTCAAGGATTTTTGTTTCTTACTTTCTACTGGGAAATGGTTCAAATATTCATATGAGATAAAAGGTAAATATTTATTTATTCATATATAAAATTTAGAAACCACCCATCTGATAATAATATGGGATAAATAACGAACTAGAGTGGAACAAGTAGAGAAAAAGAATTAAGGGTGTTTCAAAAGGTAATAAAGAAACCGTTCTGCACAATGAGGAATGTCAATTCTTCCTAAATTCTGACACACGGATTAGTGAGTATTCATGCTCACAAACCTACATATAGAAACAAATGCAAGAGATTTTTGTCAAGCATTTTACAAGACCAAGAATAGGCACTCATGAGTGATATTTTAGATTAGGCTGACGGCGTGTGTGCAAGTGATGGTAGCTGAAGTGGATAGGTAGATGGAAAGTCCTTCATTCCTTGAAAAAAAATCAACTTTTCTGAAATGCAGCTACAGGGATTGTTGGTGATCTTGATCTCCCAATTTTGCAGTTTTTGTGATTTTAGGATTAAACCTGTCTGCTTCTTCTAACCCTGTGAATTCATCCTTTCTGAAAATGTTGCCTGCATCCTTCAGAGTCCAAGGTCAGGAGTGCATCTCCAGTATTCTCAGGTCACCAGCTAAATATAGTGCTGGCAGATTTAAGGAAGGCTTTTCTGGGCAAACAGAAGACACGGAGTCCCATATGAAGCTTTTTGCTGAGAAGTGTAGCTCTTCCTGACAGAACTGCCCCATTCAAAAAGTTTAACCTTCTACTTACCGTATTTTTCGGAGTATAAGACGCACCCTTTTCTTCCCTAAAAGAGGCTGAAAATTTGGGTGCGTCTTATACTCCGAATGTAGCTTTTTCGAAGCTTTTTTTCCCAGCCCTAACGATCTTACCGGCTTGCAGCATTTTTTATTCCTACTCCCTCCTGAAGTAGGTTTTTCCAGCCCTAAGTCTTTGCAGGCTTGTTTTCATTCCTACTCCCTTCGAATAATATTTTTTTTCAGCCCTAACCAAGGGATAAAATAATGTGCTGAAGCTGAACAGACCAAGGACAGTAGCCAGATGAATACCTGGTAGGTAGATTTTTCCCCCCTATTTTCCTCCCCCAAAACTAAGGTGCGTCTTATACTCCGGTGCGTCTTATACTCCAAAAAATACGGTATGCTTTGACAACAAGTATCTTTGTATACAGCTGAAGGCCATCACCACGAATTTGGTTCGTTTCTAAGGAAGAACCTATGGATATTAGCCAGTTATTACTGAACTTTCATTATAGTTCTGGGAGGAAGAAGTTATTCTATAATCTATTGCAACTTAGTATTGGTCAGTGGATAACTATAAGTCCACTTTAATCTTTTTTCCCTCTGGCTAATACTAATAGCTCAGCTGGCTTCAAAACATTCCATTCTCACAAAGACCAGTTTGGAATTGCCAAATTGCAGATCAAAGATGCATGATTCAGAACTTTTGTTTTAAATTCAGAAGAAAACATGCTGCTCTGCTCTGACCTCAGGAGAAAATCTGACCAATTCAGCCTAAATTGTCCTGAAGAATTTGGGGAGAATGGAAAAAGAGAGAGAAAATAATACAATTTGGCTCAGCAATTCCACATATTCTCTTTGTGCAACCCCTACTTTTACTAAGTTGTTCTAACTGGCAATTAAGATGTAATTGAAATAACTGAAGAAATGTTAATTAGCATTCTTTGCCGGATGTTAATATGTTGGCTGAGCGGAGGGGGGAGAGGGGGAGGTGTTAATGAATTATACTCTATATTGAAAATCCAGAGAGGGAAGTGGATTTTTCTGATAACAGATTTAGTCAGTAAATATAATGAAATATTTTGTATTTTATTTCATCACAATGCTTCATCCGTAGCTCAGTTAATGTTACTAAAGCCTTGCAGTTAAGGAATTTTCCATAATTGAATTGAAAATTCAAAGAAGGCTGAAATCTTCTGAAATAAGTCCACTGGATTTATTTTAAAGAGAATATATTTAGAATGGAAAAAACTGATTAAAATATACAATTATTCCTTTTTAAGTAGATAATCTATTCAATAGATTCTATTGGATTGCAGCCAGTTTGGTGTAGTGCAGGGGTGTCAAATTTTATTTCATTGAGGGCCGCATCAGGGTTGTGTTTGACCTTGGGGGCGTGGCCAGCTTGACGTCAGTCATGTTGGGGGCACCTGTGGTGGCCAAGTGCTAAGGCAGGACTTCCCTCAGACCCTCCCTCCCTCTCATTATAATTTCCTTCCTGCCTTCCTGCCTTTTCTTCCTTTTCCTTCCCTCTTCATTCTCCTTTCTTCTTCCTTCCCCTTTCCTTCTTTTTCCTTCCTTGCTCTCTTCCCATCTTCCCATCTTTTTCTTTTTCTTTCCTCTTTCTTCTTTCCCTTTCTCCTTCCCTGTCCCTTCTTGGATGCTCAAATGCAAAAGGGGAAACATTTCTCCTTTTGTTTTGTTTTGCTTTTAGTTTGTTTTGCTAGCCCTCTGCCAGCGAAAATGGAACTTGGGGGGGCCACATGCGCCCCCTTCTTTGCTGTTCCAGGGTGGCCCCATGGGCCAGATCCAGTGGTGGGCTTCTGCCGGTTCGGACCGGTTCGGGCGAACAGGTAGTTTCGACCAGCGGGTGGGCCAACCCCCACCCAACCACTCTGGCGCTATTTTGTCCTATATCACTGTGTTTTTGGAGCCACGACATACGCGGAAGGCCGCACACATGCTCAGATGGCACACGCACTCACATTTTTAGTGCTGGGTGAACTGGTTGTTACATTGTCAGTTCAGGGAAGCAGTCGATGTAATGTGCCGCTGCCTGGACGATGTTAGGGTCTGGATGGGAATGAATAGGCTCAAACTCAATCCTGACAAGACTCAATGGCTGTGGATATTGCCTCCCAGGGATTATGTCAACTTCCCTTCCTTGGTTCTCGGGGGAGAAAAATTGACTCCCTCGGAACGGGTTTGCAATTTGGGTGTTCTCCTAGACCAGTGATGGCGAACCTATGGCACGCGTGCCACAGGTGGCACGCGGAGCCATATCTGCCGGCACGCGAGCCATTGCCTAGCTCAGCTCCAGCGTGCATGTGCGTGCCAGCCAGCTGATTTTTGGCTCACACGGAGGCTCTGGGAAGGTGTTTTCGGCTTCCAGAGAGCCTCTGGGGGACGGGTGAGGGCGTTTTTGCCTTCCCCAGGCTCCAGGGAAGCCTCTGGAGCCTGGGGAGGGCGAAAAATGGGCCTACCGGGCCCACCAGAAGTTGGGAAATGGGCCATTTCCGGCCTCCAGAGGGCCTCCGTGGGGGAGTGGGAGGACGTTTTTGTCCTCCCCAGGCATTGAATTATGGGTGTGGGCACTCGTGCATGTGCAATAGCTGACGCGCATGCACTTTTGGCACCCGAGGAAAAAAAGGTTCGCCATCACTGTCCTAGACCCACAGCTAAAATTGGAGCAACATCTGTCAGCTGTGGCTAGGGGGACCTTTGCACAGGTCCGTCTTGTGCACCAATTGCGACCCTACTTGGAGAGAGAGGCTTTACTCACAGTCACTCATGCCCTTGTCACCTCACGGCTGGACTACTGTAATGCGCTCTACATGGGGCTACCCTCAAAGAGCATCCGGAGACTGCAATTGGTACAGAATGCAGCTGCGCGAGCTGTGGTGGGTGTTTCGAGATACATCCATGTAACACCTATTCTCCGCCAGCTGCATTGGTTGCCTATTAGTCTCCGGTCGCAATTTAAGGTGTTGGTTTTGACCTTTAAAGCCCTACATGGCTCAGGACCAGGTTACCTCCAGGACCGCATCCTACCACATACCTCCCTACGACCAGTTAGGTCCCACAGAGTAGGTCTCCTCCGGATCCCATCAGCCAAACAATGTCGGTTGGCGAGTCCACGGGGGAGAGCCCTCTCTGTGGGAGCCCCATCTCTCTGGAACCAACTCCCACCAGAGATCCAGACTATCCCCACTCTACTGGCCTTCCGCAAAGCCATAAAAACATGGCTCTTCCGGCAGGCGGGGTGAAGAAGATCGGATTCCCCATGAATGAATGTTCTTTTTAAAATTATGAAATGTTTTTTAAATTTATATATTATGTATATTGTTCTTATTCATGTTGTACGCCGCCCTGAGTCCTACAGGATTGGGCAGCCTATAAGAACTTTAAATTAAATTAAATTAAATTATGTGATGCCCACCTCTGGCCAGATCTAAGCACCCCATGGGCCAGTTCCAGCCCTTGAGTTTGACACCCCTGGTGGAATGGGAAAGGCACCAAACTAGAAGACTGTAAGTTTGAGTCCCAACTTAGGCATGAAGTGAACTAGATGATTTGGGGCTAGGTACTCTTTCTCAGTCCTAGGAAGAAGCAAAGGCAAATCACTTTCAAATGCCTGGCAAGAAAACTACATGGATTTGTGAAGGCAATTGTCAGGAGCCAAGACTAACTCAATGGCACCAAAGCAAGCAAAAGCCCAAGCATATGGGATAAAGCCTTATGTCTTTTCAGTGTCTCCCAATATTTTATTCGTGATAACTCTGTTATTAAATCCACTGTAAAAATATTCTGAAGCTGGAAATAGAGAATCATTAGCATATCTAACCATTTACTTCAGCCTGGCTTCTCTTATATTTCCCTTGCAACACATCATCAGCAATGATGGCTGCCCTTTTTCAGGTTCTTTCAGACGACCATCCTTTCCACCTGCTAATTCTTCTGATTCCTTTTTTAGACTGAAGATCTGATGCTTTATAAATGCTTCAGGAAATAGATATGCTACAGATCTGGACATTAGGATATACTGTTCACCATAACCATGGCATAATCTCACAAAAGAAAAGAAACCCAAGGAGTTGCAAATTCCCTGGAAGCTCTGAATCACCCACTGTGTGCCTTTGAACCCCAAATTCTGCATAGCTGTAATTGGAATGCCTGTGAGTGTTTAGCACTCATGGGGAAATAATAGGCAATTTGAATTTGCTCTTTCTAGAGAATTATATATATATATACATATGTATACACACACACATTTTTACTGATAATGAAAAATGAAGGGAGACTAGTATAGATCTATTTCAAGCTATTTAGCTCTCATCAGATAGCCATACCCTTACTGGGATTTGAACCTGGGCAGCCTGCCTGTAAGGCAGTACCTTTAACCTCTAAGCCACAGGCTCTCCTCCTGTATCAGCTTGTACCAGGGAAGGGTTTGTGGTTTTTTTCTGTCAAATCACCCTGGTATATCCAAATATGGGAGGGAGCATACTGCTTCCTTTTTGCCTTTCCGCCCCTCCAGGGGCCATCCAGGCAGTTGCTATAGACGACAAACTATTTTCTCTTTGTATAACATAGATTTGCTTCAAAAAAATATTAAAATCTGTATCGTTCCAGAATATCTCGGGTGGTTTAATATTGTCTTCCTTGGCTCATTCTTAATTGTGTGGTTTTTCTTTTATGCTACGTGTGATAAATTTACTGAAGAGGATTATAATTGTTTTAATGTATTATGAGATTAGAGTTTTTAAAATTCTTACCATGGATAATTTAAGGTTGTAATGCTAAAGTTATTTTAGAACTTACTTTAGATGTTTGTTTTAGTGTTGTTATGTTTGTTATACCATGAAACGTTTAATCCTGCTGTAAGTCATCATGACAGAGTTGGTGGCACATCAGCTTAAAATCAATCAATCAACAATCAATCAATCAACTCAGGCCTGCTGCAGGCCTCAGTAATCTCTCTCACACAATTGAACCCTTACATGAGGCTACTGAGAGAGTCATTCATCAGTTTGCAGTTGACATTTGCCTAGCAACCATATGGTGGTTCTATGGCTACTCTGCTATTTTTGGTGTACTCTGTAACAGCAGGTCTTCAATTTGTAAGTCCTCTTGGATTTGCAGTTCCACTTACATCAGAAGGTGGAAACTGTAGTCAAGGGGATACAAATACAGCCCTTTTGGGAGTGGGAGTTACTCTACAGCAGTTACAAGTTCTCATCACTTATATCTAGGGCTATCCTTTGAAGATCACCCAGAAATTGAAATTGATGCAAAATTCAGACTCTCAGCAGTCTTAAAATGCAGACTTGCCCCAGTCCCTGCCCACCTAGCAATTCGAAAGCATGCAAATGTGAGTAGATTAATAGGTGCCACTTCGGTGGGAAGGTAACAGTGTTCCATGCATCTTTGGTGTATAGCCATGCTGGCCATATGAACGCAGAAAATGTCTTTGGACAATGCTGGCTCCCTTGACCAAGAAACGGAGATGAGCACCATGCTCTAGAATAGGACATGACTACACAGGGAAACCTTTACCTTTACCACTCTACATGCCAATGGGTACACAGAAGTTCAGCAATATCACATCTATTTTGCTAGTTCTGCAGCGGCTTTGAGTAGTGGCCAAGTATAACTCAATGTATCAGTCTGAAACTATAAAGGCCATCTCCAATTTGGCTGATCTGGCTATTCTACTCAAAGAGGCTGCTGTGCTACCCACACTTTGGGAGGTGGAGGTAAGGACCTAAAAGCAATGTTGTTCTTTAGCTTATGATTGTAAGCCACCCAGAATCATCCTATGGTAAGATGGACGGCCAATAAATGTTATAAATAAACAATAGCAATAGCAATAGCACTTAGACTTATATACCGCTTCATAGAGCTTTTACAGCCCTCTCTAAGCGGTTTACAGAGTTCAGCATATTGCCCCCAACAATCTGGGTCCTCATTTTACCGACCTCAGAAGGATGGAAGTCAACCTTGAGCCGGTGAGATTTGAACAGCTGAACTGCTGAACTAGCAGTAGCCTGAACAAACAAATGAATAAATAAGCAAGCAAACAAGCAAGCAAGCAAGCTATGCTGATTCTGTGAAATAAGCTTCCCCAAGATCTGATTGTCTTCCCAAATCATTTTTTCTGACAAGCTATTTCAGATTAACATCTATTATTTTCTGATCAGCAATGGACTACATTAAATTGTGCTTTCTCTTAGAATTATTATGTTTTTGGTGCTTATTGATCTTATTATTTGATTTGCGAACTGCCTAGAGATGGGTCCTTATGGTAATATTGAAATTGTGGGGGAAATTAAAAATGAATCCCTCTATTGTCTTCCAAGCTCCTTTTGGCATAACAGCTATTTTCACAGCCCTGGCAACAGGCTGCTGCCATAGGAAGATCCAGAAGCTGGAAGACAAGGAGAGCCAATCAGCTACTTCAATAAGACCCTTCTTGGAATGCAAGGCAGTATTATGCTGCAACTTCTCTCTTAACCGTCTCAGCTTCAAATAGAGAGTCTTTGTTGGTGGCTATGATGCTATTGACACAAGAACAATCCAGGAACTATCACAATGGTAACAATCCAGTTGTGGTATTATATCATGAGTAGCAGGCTCATCTTGCTCCCTTGCCTCTCCATTTGAAATCTGAAAATGTCAATTGCCAAATGCATCACTTTCTATTATTGTTTAGCTTTCCAAAGGTTCTGTACCAGGATTCCAACTCTGTTTTTCATTTGACGATATTCTCAATTATAAACTTTAAAAATGGGGTTTGCATGGCATTATAGTAAAATGTGCCTATGACTGGCTGTCTACTTGCAGTAAAAGAATCCGCACTAATGGTTCTATATCAGGTTGGGTAGCGGTGGACAGTGAGTCCTGCAGAGATTTGACTTTTGCTCAATATCATTCAACATTTGGATTTATGAGCTGGATGATGGAGCTGATGGGCTACTTATCAAATGTACGGATGACACAAACTTGAGAGGTCTGGCTAATAGCCAGGATGACCGAATGAGATTGCTATCTATTTGGGGCAGGTTGATGTCTTTCAATAAGGAAAAATGTGAAGTATTATCTTTAAGGAGAAAAAAATGTAGCTCATTTTCCAAGATGGCTTAGAAATGTGACATTGTCAGTGATCACTGATAGTAGCTAGCAGGACTAATTAAATTCTGAGCTGCATTAGATCACAGTGTACCAAAGATATGCAAAGTCCTTATTTCCACCTAGACCAGCGGTTCTCAACCTGGGGGTCACGACCCCTTTGGGGGTCAAACGACCCTTTCACAGGGGTTGGGAGACTTCACCTGGACGCCGCCATTTGGGTTCTTTTACCCTCTGCGCATGCGCAGAACGCTTTGCGCATGTGCAGAGGGTAAAAGAACCCAAATGGTGGTGGTGGGGTGGGGGTTGCGGCGGCAGGTGCGGCGGCAGGGTGGGGCGCGGTGGGAGCACAGGGGCAGGGCACGGGTTGCGGCATTAAGAAGGTTAAGAACCACTGACCTAGACACTGTTTGTCTCTTTTCCCAGTAGAATTAATTTGCTGGCAAGCTTTATTTATGTATTTATCAAATTTCTATACCTATTTCTATTTCTATTTTTGCTGGCAAGCTTTAGCACTGGAAACAAATGCAGGCGACAGAAGAATAAGTGGGTGTGCGAAGACTGATCAAATCTTGCTTTCCTTGCAGCTGGAAATATGTTTCCCCTTCCGCGCTTGTACCTCAAAAGCGAGCAGTATGAACCAATTCAAGCCATTTTGAAAGAGATTCATGGAGAAGAGGGTAAATTGACTTTGACTGCCATAATTTTCTAGATTCTTCCTAGATAACAGGCTTCTCTCGCATTTTAAATGACTGCAGGCCCTTACAAAGCAGAAGATGTGAATAGTACAGTCGAAACTGTGAAGGTTTCAGATCCTAACACAACATGCCTGTTTTTATGAGTATATTCTACTCAGTGGAATGTGTTGTGAAATTCAGGCAACTGTGAATTAATGTTCCACCTTCAATAGATCTGAGGATGGCCTAATTGCAGATATTCAGAGATGCCCTTGTAAAAGGCAGTTGGTAAGAGAGATTTGTACTTACCAGCATCAAACAGGATGATTCTTCCCTTGCTTGTTATGATTCTGCCTTAGCCAATATACATTTGGTGGAGGTAGACTTGTCTACACCAGAGTGTGCCTGCAAAGCTATTTCTGCCCATAATATGTCCTTTCTCTGTCAACAACTGGAGTATCAGCCAGATATGCAGGGAAATGTATATCTGATACCAATCATCCCTTTACAAATAGTCCTTGACTTATGAGCCCAACTGAGCCCAAAATTTCTGCTGCTAAACAAGACATTTGTTAAATGAATTTTGCCCCATTTCACAACCTTTCTTGCTACAATTAACAGTGAATCGCTGCAGCAGTTCAGTAACTAGCACAGTTGTTAAATGAATCTGGCTTCCCCATTGACTGTGCTTGTCAGAAGATCACAAAAGGTGATCATATGACCCCAGGACACTGCAACCATCATAAATATGAATCAGTTTTCAAGCATCCGAATTTTGATCCCGTGACCATGGCAATGGTGCATCAATTGTAAGTTTGAAAAACAATCATCAGTCATTTTTTTCCCAGTGCCGCTGTAACTTCAAACGGTCACTAAATGAACTGTTGTAAGTTATTGCGCAAAGCCTAGTGCTAGGGGAGCCTCAAGGAATATTTGTTCTTGTTCATCTGAAACAACATGTATTTGTTTTTAGTTGGCAACATCCTCAGCTACAAAAACCAAGGATCCTTCTAGGGAACAATAGGGTAAACACCAAGGAAAACAAGCAGAGAATTATGCTGAAAGTTTCTTGTTGCAACAACTTCCCTCTCTAGTTACAGTAGGTCTAATTCCTATACACACTTTAACATAGTAAGCACTCTTGACTTAACCACACATTTGGTTAAATGTGCAAACAATGGCAAAGGGTGAAACAAATGCACCCCTATTTCTTAATCTGAATATATATGTGTATATATATTTCTTTGTGTCTTCAGCTCCAGAATTAGACTTGGGAAAGAAGGTTAGCACTCCTCAAGACTTGATGATGGAGGAGCTGTCCCTGTCCATCAACAGGGGGTCGAGGCTGTATCAACAAAGGCAGAAGAGAGTGCAGCGTTTTGTGCTGGAGAATCCTACAGGCTACAAAATTGTAAGTCATATTAGCATACTAGGAAAAAATGCTCGGGGTTAAGTTTAATTACTTGATAGAATAGATTATTAAATTAGAGCAAATCCAATTAGATTAGAGTAGAAACTCCTTGAGAAACTCTTATGGCATAAAGAACTATAATTAAGCTTAAATTACTAGCTACTGATTAATTCTCCATCCATCTATCCATCTGCACACAAATACTATGCATGGAAGAAATTATTCCATCTCCCATATGGATTCTAAACAATTATATTAGCTTAATGTTATGGGAATGCCCATAGACCACTGTAGACCAAGTTTCACTATATTCAATTGACAAGCGTTTATTAAAATTATTAGCAAACCGACGTATGCTTTCTGGTTTCAGGTCTTCTCTCTGGTTCTTCCTGTCCAAATATGCTATTCTTTGCTCTCTTTTTCTAGGTCTCCAACATGGCCGGTGGAGGCTCACACTCAGAATACAATGGAGTGGAAACAACCAAAGGATCGAGGGTATGCTTAGTTGCTTGATCAGAACCTGGGATAGTGTCATATGGTTGGCCTGGAGTTTAGTGGCTTAGAGTTTCCCTCTGTGGCAGTGCTCTTTTTGCATGGGTGCCATTTTTGGTTAAAATGAATGAATTTGAAAGATCTTTCCAAATTAATATTTCGGTATTAATGGAAATGAGATAATCATGGGTAAACTTATCCATTAGAACAGGGGTGTCAAACTCGTGTCGTCACAGCGTCATCACGTGGGCCACGAGTTTGACAGCCCTGCATTAGAACCAGTGGTGGGATTCAGAATTTTTACTACCAGTTCTGTGGGCGTGGCTTGGTGGGCGTGGTGTGGCTTGGTGAGCGTGGCTTGGTGGGCATGGCAGGGGAAGGATACTGTAAAATCTCCATTCCCTCCCCATTCCAGGGGAAGGATATTGCAAAAGCTCCATTCCTCCCCACTCCAGGGGAAGGTTACAGCAAAATCCCCATTTCCTCTCGATCAGCTGGGACTCGGGAGGCAGAGAATAGATGGAGGTGGGGCCAGTCAGAGGTGGTATTTACCGGTTCTCCAAACTACTCAAAATTTTCGCTATCGGTTCTCCAAACTACTCAAAATTTCCGCTACCGGTTCTCCAAACTACTCAAAATTTCCGCTACCATTCTCCAGAACCTGCTGAAACCCACCTCTGATTAGAACATACCTGAAGCAAAATCCAATTTTACACCTGGGTATATTTGCATATATAGCAAATTCCAGCCTTGCTCCAGATTTGTTCCAATGCATCTGTCTGGAGCAAATTTCATTAGCAAAAAAAACCCTAATTGACTATAATCCCATCATCCCCTTTCCGAATTTCCTTTCTTTCAGTGGCCTTTATAAAAATGAATATAAAGTGCTGAATTTAGTACTCCCCGGGTGAAAATTCTGCTAAACTCAACCACTGTCTGAAATTACTTTGTAGCTTTCTTCTAACAGAATCAAACTTCCTAAACTATACTCCTATATTTAAGAGTCGAGGTGGCACATTGGTTAAAGTGCAGCACTGCAGTTCAGCAGTTCAGCTGCTCAAATCTCACCAGGCTCAAGGTTGACTCAGCCTTCCATCCTTCCGAGGTCGGTAAAATGAGGACCCAGATTGTTGGGGGCAATATGCTGAACTCTGTAAACCGCTTAGAGAGGGCTGTAAAGCACTATGAAGCGGTATATAAGTCTAAGTGCTATTACTATATTTCCTGCATTTCCTTTTTCTGATGGAATCCTGGCAACTGTGGTGGCAGAGCCTTGTGAAGCTACACTGGTCACTGGGGTGGGGTGGCTGCAAGAAGCATGGTGTCACATGAATCCTCTTGCTACTGATAGGTTTAGTAAGGAGTTTTGGCAATTTCCCTTTTTAAAAATTGACATATTTTTGTGCTTTTGTGACAGTTGTCACAAAATGGAAGGACCCTTTGATTTCACCTATTGTAGTCAGAAAGGGTTTGAAGAAACACCAAAAAGGGGGCTTCAGATTGTCCACTCTTGTAAGGCTGATCAATTACCATGTTATATAATGCACCAGAAGACTCTTGGAAGGAAGCTGTTATGGTGTTACTTGACCTACTTCATAGATGAATCTTCTTTATTGCAAATGCTATCAATAGGCAGGCCTCTATTTTTTGGCATCCTTCCCATTCGTAGTAATCTATGTTACTTCAAAAATCTGTAAGCACATGGACAGCATTCACACAAGGCATTCAAGTCATATGCTCCTATATGATGAGATATAGGAAATGTTTAAATTACAGTAATTATGTCTGTATTTGCATCTGTCTATACACTTGAGCATATGCACATCTTATGCAAATCAGTGTCTTTTTGATCATCCTTTTTTCTGTTTTGGTAATGTGTAAGTAATCGCTCTAGAAACCATGATAGCATAAGGTTGCAATATATAAATATATTTTCAGCCTTTAACAATATTGTTTCAGTAGCAGGAAGTATGTGGAGTTAGTCTTGTGGTTTTTTAAATTTTTATTTATTTATTTATTTATTTGCAATTCAAGGCAAATCTGGACAGTGGGAAGAGAATAATAAACTAAAGATTAACTGCAGATATTTTGGAAGAAAATGTTTGTGCATAATGGCAATGGATGACATTCTCTTTCCACAAGGGGGAGAATGGTTTAAAAGCAGTTACTCAACACATTGCCTGGAAAAAAAAAACCTTTTCTCTCGCCTACATTTTTCCATTGCTTCTAGACAACCTGGTCCTAATTGGGTAGTTTGTCTAATAGAAAATATTTACCTCTTATGCATGTTCTCCTTTGTCTGCCAGTCTGCTCACTCCACAGAGGGCAAAGAGAACTACCAGAATGACATAAATCACATGGAGGCTTCCGGAAAGAGAGCACCACCCCAAGTACCACATAAAACAGACAAAGTCTTGAGGATGAGCAAAGCCCTGAACCCCAGTGCAATTGCTCCAGGTAAGAAGCGCTTCACTACTCCAAGCTGTCCCTAACATCAAGGAAGAAAGGCTTGCTGGCCTTGACTCATGGACTTTCTAGCCTGTGGGAATTCCCACCTATTGCATTGGCTGACTTAGAATACTTGTAGGGAACCAAGTTGGAAAATGCTACTCTAGTCCGTCATAAACTCAAAAACAAAAGGATAAATTGTGAGTAACGGTGGTGGATGTCCACATAATGAGGACAGGGCTCATTTGAACTATATCGTCTTTACCTTATTGCTCATATGGTTCATAGTACCGTCATCAGGGGTGGGTTCCTCCCAGTTCGTACCGGATCGGCCGAACCGGTAGCGACCCGCTGGTGACGTCATGATGGCGTCACGGATCCGGTTCGGTCGGTGCTGGTCCGTGGGCACTGCCATCTTTTTTTGGGGAATTTTTTCCAAATTTTTTACTGTTTGGAAGTTTTTTCCACTGCTGCTGCTTGAAAAAGGGCCCTCCCGCCCGCCCCCGGGTTTATACTTACCTTTATTCCTTCGCCCGAAGCACAGCTGATCAGCTCCTCGGCTGTGTTTCGGGCTGATTATAGCTACTGAGCATGCGCGGAAGCAGAATTGCACGAGGGGACGCACACGTGTGCATGAGCGGAGTGAGCGCGCATGCACACGAAACATCGCAATGCGAACCGGTGGCGAAGGTAAGTGGAACCCACCCCTGACCGTCGTGGGGAGGTCTGTATTATTTACATTAAGACCTACTGTTTATTAGCAGCAAACAGGGACTTACTTAAATGTGATCAGCCTGGAAAGAAAACTGATGGAACACCATCCTTCTCTTAACAGTAGATAATTTGATGAGGAATATAGACAGTCACCTGTGCTCAAAAACATCCAGACAGATCAGATAGTTGTCAATTTCCTTGACATTTTCATTTGATGAAGTTCTTGTTGTTGCCGAATAAGTAGGAAGGCAGGTTGATTTTGATGGAGAGAGATCCAATAATATCCTTTTTATTTTATTTTATTTTATTTTACACACACACACACACACACACATACACACACACACACACACAACCTTCTCCCAATAAGGGCTACTGTAAACCAGTAGTGAAATGTAAAAATTTTCCCTACTGGTTCTTTGGGCTTGGCTTGGTGGGCGTGGCTTGGTGGTCATGTGACTGGATGGGTGTGGCATGGTGGTCATGGTCATGTGACCGAGTGATCTCAAAAAGCAACTTTCACACGTCACACACAAACAACACAAAAGCCACACAACTGACTCACACACAATCGAAAAGCACACACAATGGCCCCTGCAACAAGCAGGAACCTCACAGAGCCACAAAGAGCTCAAAAAGCAATTTTCACACTTCACACACAAACAGCACAAAAGCTACACAACTGATTTACACACAATGGAAAAGCACACAAAATAGCCCCTGCAACAACAAGCAGGAACCTCACAGAGCCACAGAGAGCTCAAAAACCAACTTTCACACTCCACACACAAACAACACAAAAGCTACACAACTGACTCCTACACAACTGACTCACACACAATGCAGAAGCAGTTGGACTTCACACAAAATGGCCCCTGGAACAAGCAGGAACCTCACAGAGTCACAGTTTTGGAGAATAGGTAGTAAAAATGCTTTTTAAAAAGTAAAAAAACGGTTCATCAGCTGTGACAATCAATTGTGCTGCCCGATCTGGGATCCTTTTTTTTACTTTTTAAAATCATTTTTTACTACTGGTTCAGTGAAACGGAAGCATTTGTTACTACCGGTTCTGGTGAACCGGGCCGAACCGGTAGCATTTCACCCCTGCCAGTGTAAACACTCTTAAATTGTCCTCGATTTTTCCTTATCATCTGTTCTCAAACAACTCCTTGATTATTGTCCCATCATAGAATTTCTTTGCATGACAAAGGGATACTACATTTCCAACATTTTCTCTCAACATTACTGAAGTATACCCCTCATCATCCTCATAGTCCCGTTCTGATTCATCTCCAGTATAAGCTGGGAGCGTTTTTAAAACCAAAAAGGAGCAGAGGATTGTCCATCCATAGTTGGAAAATCGTGATTGATTAGGAAATTGAGGAGTAACTTTTTTTTTAAAAAAATGAAGCCTTATCTTTAATTGTAAAGCCAAGGCTGATTCTGATACATTCACCCACTTGAGACAATGAATGAAGGGCAGAAGTGCAACAGGAATGACAGCCATTAACTACTTTTTGGTAGCAGTTGGATTCATAAATACATACTGCAGTGCCAAAAGTACTCAAGAAACTGCAAACTGCAACAACAGTCACTGATAACAAGGTTAAAGGAGTGTGAAACTGAAGAGGCACTCTCGGAGCAGAACATGTTGCTGATGTAGATTTCCCACAACTTGGAACCAATCAAATCTATTTTTCTCTATCACCTGTACTAACTTCTTCCAGAAATAAGCAATTTGAAACCCATCGTTGACGTTTTGGTGTCACATTACTTAAAACAGTTGTTTTATTGGACAATCCCTATTGCAGGCTATTCTGGACCACTAAAAGAGGTTCCACCGGAGAAATTTAATCGAACTGCAATCCCCAAAGGTTACCACTCTCCCTGGGGGAAATTCTTCTGCAATGCTGATTACCAGGTAGATGTGGAAAACCATTTTCCTGAGCCCAGAAAAGTGAATAATTTGGACCTTAGGAATTTCAACAGGTAAAAAGGCTTGCTCTGTTTCTTTTGCTTTTTTTTTTTTACATACACTCTATAGATGGTAAGCCGGTTGTTTACCCGTTTCCTATAAGACTTGATATGCATATTTTCAAATATTAGCTCTTTAAAGCATGCTAGAAAATATACTGTATATCCTTCCAGAAGCTGCTCACTTGTATCCTTCACTATGGACCACACTGGTTAAGGCTGCTATGGGTATAGCTCATCAACAGCTTAACTTTTTGTGATTGCTGGATTTTACAAGAGCAGATTCCTTGTTTTTCCGAGAGTCTTCTCAGCACAGAAGACAGAGCCTTTAACACTCTGAATCATTGAGAGGACTTTATGGCCAGTGAGCCTTGCAGGAAGAGGAGTTTCCAGGAACATTAATGACCTGGACTGATAAGGAAGTTTGGTACTCTAGAACAGTGGTTCTTAACCTTTTTGAATGAATCGCCCCCTTGAGCCAATGAGGAAGTTGTCATCGCCCTCTCCCCCAACATAACCTCTCAATCACAACATATAAAATAATTCTTCAATTTATGCACTTTTTTATTTTCTTTAAAATTGTCATCAGAACATATCGATGCAAATAATTTATTTTCAGTCTTTTTCCCATATCTCAACTGTGTGAAAAATTTTGGTGCCACCCATCACTTTAGTCCCAAACTTTGTGATACATGTATTTCATTATTATCTTATTTACTCAAGACACTTAAATGTAATGACCACTGAAAACAAAATTCAATTGCAAGAAAGTGAAATGCCTGAAAAGAAAAGCAGTAACATTTAATGATTGAATTACAAGTGAAATTTAAGATGCAAAAAGAAATATAAAGGGCATAAGAACAAACCGCAATGCAGGAACTAAGAATTTCAAGACGAAAACTCTGAAACTAAATTAAGATTCGAGAAAAGTATATATTCACGCACACTGTAAAAAGGATTAAAAAGACACAAAGAATTTTTTTACAGAATGAAAGCAACAAAAATCAGAGCGACAAATGTAATGCCTAAAACTGAAGAAAAATATATACCGGTATCTACACAAAAAGTTTTCATGAAGAGCACAACAAAAAAATTGAAAACATAAAACTGAGAAACCAAAATATAATATCGAACTGGAGTGCACGCTACAAAAGTACAATACAAAGAGACACACAAAATGTTTTACAGAGCACAACAAAAATCCGAAAACGAAGCCAAAAACTCAAACTGGAACGTGAAATCCAATGCAAGCAAATACAACAATAAAAGCTCAGACAATTATTAATGAAAAAAATGTATGTACACAAAAAGCAAAAAAAAGAGAGAACATCAATGGCTGCCTTGTGCTTGGTGAGCTGATGCCAATTTCTTGATATCTGGAACCATTTTTGTTAATCGCAATTTTAAATCACTGCGCTCAGAGATCTTCAACATGTTCCTTGACTTAGAAAGGATCTGTTGGACGGCGCTGAAGCCCCTCTCCACTAAGTAAGTGGAAGGAAAGGCTAAAAGAAGCAACTTAACTGCCTCCCAAAATATTGGGTGTTCCTTATTTTCACCCAAAAAGCTTCGTAGCTGTAACTCTGAAAATGTGACTGGGCTTTACAGTCGTATTTCAGATCTGTCAGTGGCTCTTGCAGTTTGGGTTGAAGTTGTGCAGTCTGCTGTGAAAGGATTTAGCACCCAAGTGGGCACTTCCAGATTTATCAGATCATAGAATCTGGTTTCCATATCTTCTTTTAGTTGCTTCAGGTGGCAGCAAAAAACGTCCAAATCTTCTGCTTGGAGTTCATGTTCATTACCAAGGCTTGGGAACTGATACAGCTCCTGGCGAGTCATATTGCTTGCAAGGAGGTCCAATTTGGAAATAAATGAGCAGATTACTCCCTTGGCCTTAAGAAAATTGATTTTATCTCCTTGCAGCTTTACGTTCACTTCATTCAGCTTGTCAAAAACATCAGTGAGATAAGTTTAAGAGAATTGCTTAGACTTGGGTCAATGGATTCAAGAAATTCGACAACTGTGTCAAAAAGTTTGTGGAATCGCCACAAACACTTTCCTTTTGAAAGCCACCTTACTTCGGTGTGCAAAAGGAGACGTTCAAACTCCTCGTCATTTTCTTCACAAAGCTTGTGAAAAAGTCGGTTGTTCAAGGCATTCGACTTAATTTTATTCACAGCATTAATGACGTAACGTAGAGACTCATGCAAATGGCCACTCAAATTTTTTGAGACAAGGTGCTGTCTATGAACGACGCAATGGACAGTCATAACTCCAGGTACAACCAATTTTAGATGAGATTGAAATCCGTTATATCATCCTACCATGGATGCAGCTCCTTCGGTTGCACATGCCACGGCGTTTGTCAAAGGGATGTTCTTCTCATTAAAAAACTCTTCAACCTTTTTAAATATCGAAGAACCTTTTGTGTCGGTGGCTAAATTTCGAACAAATAACAGTTCTTCCCCAATCTCTTCATTTCCGTTGATGAAACGGACATAAGCCAATAACAAGACTTCATTTTCACGAATGGTTGACTCGTCAATCTGCATCACAAATTCTGTATTTTCAAAGGTGTCAATAAGCCTTTCTTCCACATCAGCAGCCATTTCATCAATTCTTTTTGATACGGTGTCATTGCTCAAAGGAATCGATTGCATGATAGTGCTTGCGCTGGACCCCAACATGGTGGCAACAATCAGTTTCACTGCTGGTAAAATCAGCATTTCTCCAATAGTGTGAGGTTTGCCACATTTTGCTATCAGCAAAGATACTTCATAGGAACAAATGAGCCCCTTGTCGGTGTTGAGTGACGATTTTCCAAATAACTTCCCAACAGTGCTGTGACCCTCAACCTTGGCCTTTAAGGATTGGAAAAACGATGCCGGTTTGTCAGCTTTATCCGAATGAATTCTTACCAAATGGTCTTTCAGTTGGGAAGGCTTCATCGCTTCGTTTGAAAATGTTTTCTCACAAAGAAGACAAAACGGAAGCTGTACGTTGGAAGGAGATGGAATGAATCCCAATTTTAGGTATTCCTTCGAATATTGGCGATACTTCCTCTTCTCGGCCATGTTGAGAGGCCTTCGAAATGAAAGGCACTACCTGCAAATTAAATTTTCGACTGCACTGGAACACTAGAAAAACACACGTGGACGTCAATAAACCTAGTTTCAACAGTTACGTTGACAATACAGCTGACGTCACAGGGGACAGCCACTCAGCATGCGATGTTTCAAAAGAAGCGCTCCCCCTTCAATCACTGCCCATTCTGGCCAATGGCGCACCACTGAATGGGTAGAGGCTGCTGCACAACACACATGAAGATAAGCGATGCGTATTCACATGTGTACGGCGCTCTGTACTGAAGCTAGCTGGAGGAACATTTGAAAACACAATTCAATCCACTAATAGCGAGCGATTTGATGTTTTTGTATGACAAATATACAGCGATTCACTGTACAAAAAAGTCTCAAAAGTGTCCTCAAAACTTCTTGCTCCATATTGCCCCCTTTTTGTTCCTTTGCCCCCGCGTCGCCCCTTTTTGTTCCATCGCCCCCCTGAAAAATGAAATCGTGCCCTGGGGGGCGATATCGCCCAGGTTAAGAACCACTGCTCTAGAAGATCACACTTAACACCAAAGGTGAAATTTTGAAATGCTTACCCTGGAATATGCATGAAACTATTGTGCTATCCTAATTAATCCTTTCTCACGTTAATGCAAAATTACGTAGTTATATTGTAAATAACATATAATTTGGAAACTCCATCTGGGCTAATATCTATGATTTCTAAGAAGGCTTCCTGACACATTCTAAACCTAAATCAGAGCAGAACACCCCAAAATGTATGAAACCATAATTTAAAAACAATGGAGATTACTTGATGACATGGTCTTCTTTATCTATACCACGGGGTGGGCACTTAATTTTCTCAAGGGACCA
Organism: Diadophis punctatus similis; assembly: GCA_023053685.1. Taxonomy (NCBI): domain Eukaryota; kingdom Metazoa; phylum Chordata; class Lepidosauria; order Squamata; family Dipsadidae; genus Diadophis; species Diadophis punctatus. The sequence goes on from JALIGW010000002.1 coordinate 177,574,367, forward strand.
CATGAGAAATGGGATTGTTGTGGAGGACCACTGCCACTGTTGCCCTCCTGCCCTGAGGACATCCTGCCACTAAGGCTGCCTCCTCCAATACTGCGGGCCCAAGGGCCATAAAATGCCCAGGTTTGCTCTACTATGTTCTCTCTCTGCACTCAGATACATCCACCCACCTATACAAAATGTAAAAATAAAAACAATTCACAGATTTCACATAAAAGAAAAATAAGCTCAGTCTCCAAAGAGTCAGAAGATGCCAAAAATTGCAAGCTTCCATTTGTAGGTATTTGGTAATATAAAACAGAAATGGCTTCAGCGGCTTCAGCCTTTGTATTTCTTAGAAATTTTACAGCAACTGTTTCATTTGTTGGAGCTTGCTTGGAAACAAATTCTGCCCAATTTCATCAATTTGAGAAGTTGGCAACCTACATAATCCATGATTTTCAGCACAGTTTAGGATAACCAATTTGTGAGCTCTCAGATTCCTCCCGAGTAGCAAAAATGACATCAGGAAGCAAAAGATGCCTGAAATAGTATTTACGCAGAATTGAAAATACTCCATTGTTCATCCGTATAATTTACACTGTGTTATTTCACTACAGAATTAAATAACTGTTTCGCTGGATGAGGTCAAAATAAGATTTTGACAATAGACTCACTATTCTGGGTTGACTATTGGTCGAGAACAATGCATCATCTGTTTTGTGATCATGAATAAGCATACGTGCATAAACCCACGCCCACACACCAGTGTACGTTGCAGAAAACACAATGGCTGTAAAACAGTATACACAAACGGTTGGAAAGAAATGTGTTTGCATTTCACTGGCTTATCTGCGAAGCTGATAAGCAGTTCATAGAACAAAGCTGGCATTAGAAATTATTGCAGAAAAGAAACTCAAACGGAACCTGTCCGTGATCAGTTTTGCAGCCCTAATACAAACAGAGCGCAATGAAACTTGCTTGGCCAGAACATTTTAAGTATTGACTAGCAAACCATGAGGAACATTTTAATCGTGGCTTAATTTGCTAATGGCTAGCTGCATTCGACACTTGCAGATTGTGTCGTACCAGCACTAAATATTTTCCCCTCTTAATGTTTGCAGAATGCTTTGTTTGCCAACTGTCTTGAACTTCTCATCTTCCTTATAGGACTCCTACACCATTTGGTGGGCCATTACTGATTGACGCGTTCCCTGGGTTTGATGTAGTTGGGCCTCCTGCAGATGCCATGAATGACGTGGTGCTACTTTCAGAGAGACCCAGTTTCAACAGAACACCTCAAGGATGGATACAGGTGATGCCTGAATCAGGGGATCTGTAGAGACTGCCTCATAGTCGTATCTCTTATCCCAAGATCAAGGCCTGCTTGACGCCCAGTTATTAACAAATAATTGCCAGAAGAGAAATCTTCTCACATCATGAAAGTAAAAAAATAGCAGCTTTGGCTTATTGCTTATTGTTAAATGCTCCCGCTTGGTGCCATTTTGACTACAAACCGTAACAGACCATGTAGTTCATAGTAGGGTGGTTGCTTAAAACATTGAAACAAGGAGTGGAAGTGATTATTAAATCCAAAGAGCAAAAACCCCAAAACATTTTTAAAATGAACATATGTTTAGGGATATGAGAAGATACAGGGGTATAAAAGTATGCAGGACATATAAAGCCTCTCTGGTTGTGTTTACCTGTCCTATCAGATCCAACAGAAGAGGCAAGCTACAGGCCCCTATTAGAGTGCCATCTGGCAAGACCCAGGAAAAGAGCTTTTCTCTCCCTGTGACTTGAGATTAGTTTTGCCCCAAATCTAATTTGGGGCAAATTCATACAGCTTTCATGCCCTGGTTATTCCATCAGGCATAAGGGTTGGAATATATGACGGAGCCTGTAGAATGGTTCTAATGATGGCAGAAAAAAAAAGATTTTTTTTAAACCTTGCTACTGTTTACAGATTTATTGAGGTGTTATTTTTCTTTTGTGATCTGCCGATTGCCACTCAGATCCATTTCATTAGATGGGTAGCCATCTAACTTGAAATTAAACTTAAAATAAAACAAAGCAGGTTGAAATGAACTGCATTTCATGTTGTTGTCGTTGAAAAACATGATAGGTCAAATGTGGATTTATGTGTATGTCTAGTTTATGTTTAATTAAATAACCAGATTTTTTTTTGAGAGAGATATCAAAGCTAGATGTTGTAAGAGTTGCTAGAAAATAAAAAAATATCACATCTATTATGACTGTTTTTTCTTGTCTTGCAACTCATTTCTTTGAATTGTCGATGTTCAACCTCCTTTATAAAGTCTGGAAACTGAAATTGCCAGAGTAAGAACATGAATATTATAGCAATAGCAATAGCACTTAGACTTATATACCGCTTCATAGTGCTTTACAGCCCTCTCTAAGCGGTTTACAGAGTTCAGCATATTGCCCCCAACAATCTGGGTCCTCATTTTACCAACCTCGGAAGGATGGAAGGCTGAGTCAACCTTGAGCCTAGTGAGATTTGAACAGCTGAACTGCTGAACTAGCAGTAGCCTGCAGTGCTGCATTTAACCACTGCACCATCTCGGCTCAATTTGAGTTTCAGCTATGTCAACAGGCCTAAAAGTCAAAATGCATGGTGGGATAGGTTTATTACTATCTTTCCACCAGTCTGGATTATGAAGTAAGCGTTGAAGAATACATATTCATTTTGGACAGCTGCAATTATGCAACTGTGGTCATTTCTCACCTGGTCTACTGCAATGCACTCTGTAAGGGGCTATCCTTGAAGTCCATTCAGAAGCTTCAGTTGATGCAAAGCGGGGAAGCAGAAGCAGTCTTTGGTGCCCTGAAGGATGGCCCACTATTGCACCTCAGCTCTGCAAATTTCACTGGCTATCAATCTGTTTCCGAATTCAGTTCAAGGTGCAAGTTATGGCCTTTAAAGCCCTTAATGGCATAGGTCCAGGCTATCTGATGAACTGCCTTGTCCCACTAGGACAGGGGTCAGCAACCTGCGGCTCTGGAGCCGCATGTGGCTCTCTCATCCTTCTGCTGCGGCTCTGTTGCCACTTGGCTCCACAATTGATAGGGCTTTCAGTTAGGACAGGTAGAGGAAAAAAGATGCCGCGCTAGGAGGACACTCTATGGTGGGGGAACCAGACTTCCGGTTGGCAGAGGAAAAAGGACACCATGCTAGGAGACTCTATGGCAGGGGATGTGGACTTCCGGTTGGTTCCAGAATTGAACAGGGGCTTCCGGTTAGGACCTTTGTGGCTCTTTTGAGTTGCCGACCCCTGCACTAGAACAAGCCTATCCTACAAGAACAAGCAGAGGGATCCTGTTCAGATCCTGTTGACCAAAGAACTCATGACTCTCAAGATCCAGAACAGCCTTCTCTGCTACAGCACCTGCCTTTGGAACATCTTTCTTTTTAAAGTAGACACACACACACACACATCACATCCTTCCGCAAGAGCCTGATGACCTGGCTCTGCCAATTGGCCTGGGAACCAAAAGGGGGCCTTCCACAGTGGTGGTGGTGCTGGATTGATGGCAGACTCCACCTCCCCTCTCCTTGCTGTCTGCTCTCCATCCATCCATCCATCCATCCTTGTTGTTGTTATGGATCGACATCAGCAATTATTGCGGGCCCAATTGGCAAAAGCAAGCTCAAGACCATATTGGTTGGAAACATGCAGAAGAGGTCTTCATCCTGCAGTGGAAGACAGTGGCTAAGATGATGATGATCATGATCATGACGATGATGATTCTTGTTGTGTCACTTGTTTATTTTATTGTTTTACTTCTGTTTACACTCCTGTCATTTTCATCCTTTTTATTATTGTAAGCCAGATAGAGTAACCCCATGGCAAGATAGGCAGCAAATTAATTTAACAAATAAATAAGCTAAAACCTAGGTTCAAACACCACTGAGAAAACCAATTAGGAATATTTTTTTTAAAAAAAATAATGAACCTTGAGAATAGGTAAAAAATATGATTTTCTTTACTAAGACACATTACAGACCAAGGGCAAAGAAAGATGGTACAAAGTAAATAATGAAACACATATCTAAAACAACCATCAGTAATCAAACATTTGAATCAGGGATAAACCAGACAAGTTATAGTAACAAATGAAAGCCTTGGAACTTTTACTCTGGGTCGCTTCCTCTGTAACGGAGGATTAGCAAGCATGCAGAACTGCTGTATCAACATTTCGATAACATGTACTACAGCCAAGATCATGAATGACAGAAAACAGCTTTGATACAAAGTGGCACCCCATCTGCTTGATCTTTATGGGAGTCTGCTGGGACCTTCTACGTTATGCCAGTCCAGCTCAGTGCAAGGAGGAATCCGAATCTAATTTCAACAGTGATACAGTAACTGAGCTGTGAAGGTGTGTCCAAAACCTGAGCCGGTTTGGGTCAATTCCACTGTTGACGGACTGGCAATCAGCAGACTCAAAGTAACAATAAGCCAAAAGACTTATCAGGGGTGTGCAAAATGGAATACATGTCTGGTGTTTGTAACTCTTAGCAAAATTGTTTTTTTTTTAAAAAAAAAAATTGTAGCTATGCTGATTTTTTTCTTTACTTTTTTAAACAGAAACCACCTTTCCTCCCCCCTCCCCCCCGACCGGTTAAGAATTCTGGTTATTATAGAAGGGATCGGTTTTTGTTGCTGTGAAACAAATAAGATTAAATCTGTGCTGGGTGCACAGAAAAAAAGGGAGATTTATTGTAACTGTATGTGATATGCTACAAATTTAAATGTCTTGTCAAAAGAAAAATAAGAAAGGAGTCAGCGGGGTTAGGGATTGTTGTGTTTTCCTGCATGTGCACCCATTCTTTGTGGATCTTGAGACGGATAATGTATGGGGCCTGGAGCCCTCATGAAAGGAGGTGGAGGTCCCATTGCATGAAACATGTGTGGCCCAAAACCTGTAGGATAAAAAGAAAGAAAGAAAAAAGATTATCTATGGACGATTCATTTCCCATGTAAAAGCAAGATTTTTGCAAATAAAGGCAAGACTTAACAGCTCCTCTGGAATGTACTGGAATGACTGGATTCTGAGCCTTCGTATTTTTATTTACCAGATATCGTTAATTAGCTGCATTTTTACTTCTAGTTTTATCATTGTTTCAAGTGTACATTACCTGAAAGAGTTTTGCATGGTTTATAATTCACAAATTCAAAACACAATTCATTTCAAAACAAAGCCATCACCAATATATTTTTAAAAATAGAATTATGGTGGCAATTATATACAGGTAGTCCTCGACTTACAACCACAATTAAGCCCCAAATATCTGTTGTTAAGCACGACATTGGTTAAGTGAGTTTTGCCCCATTTTATGACCTTTCCTGACACAGTTAAGTGAAGCACTGCAGTTTTTTAAGTTAGTTAACATGTTTGTTAAGTGAATCCAGCTTCCCCACTGACTTTGCTTGTCAGAAGGTGGCAAAAGGTGATCACACATGACCCCGGGACACTGCAATTCATAAATATGAATCAGTTGCCAAGCATCTGAGTTTTGATCACGTGACCATGGGGATGCTGCAACGGTCATAACTGCGAAAAATAGTCACAAATCACTTTTTTTCAGTGCTGTTGTAAGTTTGAACAGCCACTAAATGAATGGTAGTAAGTCAAGGACCATCTGTACAGATTTATATGGCAAAGTCTGAAAATCGTCTAGGAAAATATATAATTTAGATGGCTTATTTTCGTATCCCCTGAGGTTTGTTTTGCAAAGGCTGGAAATGAAAAAAAAGTAAAAGCTTGCTGAAATAACAAAAGAGTTTTTAAGGGATAATACTGTCCCACACTTCTGAACAATTCCTGAAGACGTTCAGACAATAGAATATATACTATTCTCTATTCGTTTAAAGAACAGTAATATCAAGCATCTACTTCTCCGGGATCAGAATTAATAATTACCTGGTGGTGGCGGCGGCGCAATGCCAGGTGGTGGCGGAAGGGCAATGTTTACAACAGCTGGGGGGCCACTGGGGGATAGATTGAAATAGTTTGCAGAAGCCGCTTCCTCTTCTGCTGCAGGAGGAGGTGGAAGAGCTGCAGGACATAACAATTCAGTCAGTTGTTAAAACTTTTTCCAACGACCACAGTACCCACCCGTCTGAACAAATTACGGTAGGTCAGGAAAGCATCACTTTGATCTGTTTTCACAACAGGGTCTTCATTCCACCAGAAGAGAATAGCTGTAGCTCTTCTCTACAGCTGGAATTATTGCTAGTCTCTGAGCCTTGGTTGTTTGCAGATTTTTCAATACCCTACTACCCTAAGAGCCGCGGTGGCGGAGTGCTTAGAGTGCAGTACTGCAGGATACCTCTGCTGACTGCCGGCTGACTGCAATTTGGCAGTTCGAATCTCATCAGGCTCAAGGTTGACTCAGCCTTCCATCCTTCTGAGGTTAGTAAAATGAGGACCGACCTGGGGGCAAGATGCTAACTCTGTAAAACCGCTTAGAGAGGGCTGTAAAGCACTGTGAAGTGGTATGTAAGTCTATTGCTATTGCTACTACGCATCATCATCAATGTGACTAAATGTGGGGTTTCCTATCTGTTTATAGGTAGTTTGCCCTGCCAGCAAACCTCACACTCACAGCAATGATGCTATTTAGTTATGTAAGGAAATATCTGCAAACAAACAACCAAGCTCAGAGAGCATCAAGAATCTCACAACATCTTCATTATTTATTAGGGATTCAACATGGATTGGGAGATGCAGTGCACTGTAGCCGTACAGTCACTCTCTCATCCCAGATTACTTCACAGACCTGTTATTATGGAAAGCCCATATTTGGAATAAGCAACATATATCTATTGAAAGGTTTCAGAATCACTAAAATGAATAAAAATATTGAGCTATCAAAAGCACTTGAATATGACCCTAGCTCTTTATCCTTCCAAGAACTAAATTAATAGGCTTCAAATAACAATCCAGGCCTTCATTCACAGACTTATTCTAATTCTTTATTCAATTGCCAAACAAAACTCAAGACGTTCTACTGGTACTTGTTTCATTCCCTTTTGGGGATATAATTGCCTTTCAAGGTTAGATCAAGAAAAACAAATAACTCTGTATTTTCCCTTGGCTAAGGCTGTCATAATGGCTTTGGCAGAAGACAATTGCCTTACCTCCAGGTAGACCAGGAACTGGTTCCAGTTTCAGACCAGATTCTGTAGTCCCTTCTCGTTCCTTTTCTTTCCCCCTGGCAGCTTGAGATCTGAGATCCAGGAAAAGATGCCAAAATTATGATCAATTGGTAAGTTACAAATAATGAACTTCAAAGTTAACAACTGTACTGGATGAAAGAGTGGAAGAAAAATGTGTATTGCTTTCACTCTTTTTTCCTGATCACTCACTCACCTGCCCCACTTCACGTTAAGCCTGCGGCCGTTCACAATGAGTTTGTTGAAGGATTTTTCTGCTGCTACTTCTGCAGCTTGTCGGGTAGCAAATTGGATAAATGCACACTGCTGCCTCTGGACCACTGTTATTGTCCGAATCTCACCAAACTGATAGAAGTGATTCCTGAACAGGAAACATTCTGTTACTGTGATACATGGTCACACACACACACCTATGTCACACAAAACTGAATTGATTTTTATAGCCAGTAAAGAAAGTTTGCCTCTAAATTGTTCACCAATTAATTATATATATTTAATGCTATTTAAAATTTTATGTATGTGTATATGTGTGTATATAATGTAAACCTAAAGCAACTGATTAATAACAGTATTTCACACTGATGAATCAATAAGAATACTTTATAATTTGCTAATATTGCCAAAGAATCATCATAGTAAACAGGATAGTAAGATGCTGATAAAACTTTAACTGCTATCCTATTTAAAATCTTCATTTGGCATCTCTTCTCATTGCCACTGTTGGCTTGTATTATTTCGGAGCAACAAGACACATAAACATGATAAAACATCTTCTCAAAAAACAACATTCTATGTTGACTCAGAGATGTGCCAGTTTATTACACGGAAAAGTCAAGGGTGAGATATAGAGTTTCTTCCCTCAGGTCAAGCATGAGAACTCCATTAAAAAAAATAAGAGATGTTAAATGTACATAAAAGTTAAAAGCAAAGCCTTGAGAAGCAAATTGTGGATGCTGATATCTATTGCTTACCATACATTTTTGACCAAACCTGGAAGAATCACTTATGATTGACAATCTCAAAGAAACAGTTATAACGCTGACAAGAAATGAAGCAAACAATGGAGACATACCTAAGATCAGACTCAGTGATAGTATCGCCTAGGCCACCGACGTACAGGGTTGTAATGGTCTTGTCATCAGGGGGGTCTAGTCGAGGCATTGTAGACGCTCGCTTGAGGAGCTTGTCAGCCACAGGATCGTTTATACCATAGTAGCGATCTTTAATGTTCTGATCTGCAAGAGGATCATCCGGATCTGTAGGTTTTTCATGTCTAAAGGGTCAGAACCAATATTGTACGAGATGTGGTTAAGAGTGGTTCAATTCACTTGATTCGTCTAGCCTTCTAAACTGTGGCATTAATTTGGCAACATAACATCCAGAAAACTTAAAAGGAAGCTAGATTATTAATTACATAATATGCAAATATTGGAAACTTTATAATATGGAATTATTGGAAATTTTTAAAAAGCACCATTGCTGCAATTTCAAGTTTCTCACTCAGCAGAGTCAATTACTTATCTAAAGATTACAACTATTGTGTTAGCAGTAATAGCATGAGACCCACTAGAATGATTATGATGTTGCCATAGAAGCAAGGAAACCCAGATTCTATTAGACCCTTAGTCCACAGTCACTTTTGCAATAGATTGTTGTGAGTGAAAATTAAAAGGGAATGTTCCCTTGAGCTGCTAATTGAATAGAAATCCAATAAACAATGTTTCCATTTTGATATTTCTGGATTTGTTGAGGCATAGGCATTATTTCCTTTCGGGTAACTGCCTTAACTCTTGAAACCTTCCTTCCTTCCATTTGTCCTTCCTTATCCATCCATGTCAAGCAGTGATTTTATTGCCTGTTATATGTATAGGGAGAAGCCTCCCTATCTAATATAATGGTTTATTCCTGAGCACGTGATTGATATGTTCTTGTACGCATGTGTACATTCCATTCTCTCCGATCATTCCTTCTGTTCCTGGCTTCCATTGAAGCAAGACCTATTTTTATATCAGAGATGTAGAGTAATGAAGATTTATTGTTTTGTACCGAAATAAACATTTTTACTTAGACTTTTAAACTGCGGTTTCTTTTCTAATGTCTGATGTCCGGGAAAAGATCTATTTCTCCTTTGTGAGATTAATTTTCACCTCTGACAATCCATCCATACAATTTTGCCACCCACTTGTCAGGCAACTTAAAATTGTAAAATTAATAAATTTCCACACTAGGTTATACCTGTAAGGACACTCTTCTCCCCTTTTACATTCTCCTTTCACCCAGAATGAACAAATATGGGGGCGATTGCGCTTGTAGTAAGGGGTGGTCCGAGCCAATTTTAGCAGCATGTCACTGGTAGATGTTGCCTTTCCAAGAGCACCAACAGGTCGAGTGCCATCTGAATTCATGATCTAGAAAAGCAGACAGATAGGGGTGGTTATTTATTTTATTCAATTTATATGCCACCCCTCTCATGGTTCGAGGGGTGTACAGTATACAGTAATACCAAGGAGGTTCGTGTCCAAATATTGGGCTCATTTAATTTACTACTCCACCAAAAAAAAATATCATTTCTTCACCTCTCTTTCCATATTTTGGGTGTAATATTCTTTATTAACATCAGACTTGGGCATATCATCTTTAAGTGAGAGTCCAGCATCACGAACCTGAATAGGTAAACCTAATGTTGAGGAACAAAACACACAATTATTCATATTCATATTAACAACTATTGCAGAGTCCCTATGGCTACATGATTGCGATTCCTAAGCATGGGGAATTTGGCAGAAAATTGGAAGTTGCACACATATGAGACCCTCACTTAAGGATGATCCTCATTTAACGACAGCACTGCACTGCTGGAACTGCTGTCACTAAGCAGCACATAGTTTTTCAACTTAAGATCGTGCTGCTTAACAATAGAGTTTCTGGCCCCAATTAGCATTGTTAAATGAGGGATATCTATATTTGGATAACAGTCATCACATGAATTTCCTTCATCCATTTTTTACAAAATTATTTCTCCCCTCTGAGACATTGAGATTTTATTCCATGTAGCTATATTCCAGTTCTCTTAACTCGTGTTCAGCTACGTAATATCATATTGGGGCTGTGCAGCACTTCAGGTTCAAAGATTAAAAAGATGCTAAATATGGGTACAGGTAGTCCTCGATTTACAACAGTTCACTTAGTGACCAAATCTGCAGCAGCACTGAAAAAAATTACTCATGACCATTTTTCACACTTATGACCGTTGCAGCATCCCAGTGATCATGTGATTTACATTCGGTTGCTTGACAACCAACTCACATTTATGATGGTTGCAGTGTCCTGGGGTCATGTAACCACCCATTGCAACCTTCTGACAAGCAAAGTCAATGGGGAAGCCAGATTCACTTAACTACTGTGTCACTAATTTAACAACTGCAGTGTTTCACTTAACGAATGTGGCAAGAAAAGTTGTAACATGGGGCAAAACTCGCTTAACAAATTTCTCACTTAGCAACATAAAGTTTGGGCTCAATTGTGGTTGTAAGTTGAGGACCAGCTGTACATCATTCTGAAACACACGTAAATATCTATGGTATTAAGAAAGAAATGGTTTAAGATGTAATAACCGTTAAAAAATGGTCAAACTTTGGAGCAGACAGGAATACTGTACAAAGTAACCTTGGGCAAACTGGAGAAAAAACAAAACTGATTTATCTGATCTACAATTACTACTCACACAGATGCCCCTAAAAATATTCACCCCAAATCATTTTCTAATAGCACTTCAAAACTAATTGCAATACCTCAAAGAGAAAAAGAATAGGGAGACCAAAATATTAAAAGAACTGTACATGGAGATATATTACATAATGTATTTTTCTGGATTCTCCACCCTTTATTAGTGGGATGAAGTTGGGAGAAAAACATTAAAGCTACCTTTTCTGATTTCAGTTAGAGCTTCCAGTATTGATTTATTCAAAACAGTGGAATAGGGATTGACTTTACCTAGTAATTTATATGACAAACCCTTCTTTATTTTTACTATTAAGTACTATCAGTAATGTCTGCCATTTCAAGAAAGAGAATGCCAGATTCATTCTCCAAACTGAAAAATTAGTGTTATTTATGTCATCGTTTTTCATCTTGTAGAACTTCAGGTATGCAGACTCTGATCTCCACTAACAGCAGCTCTTCGTTAGTGCACTGGAATAATAATGTGCTAATTTTGTATTCATTGATTTAATGTAAAATGATAACTACAAACCATATTCCAAGTCAAGAAGGCAAGTCTGACAAACATTCTTCAGCTTGCTGCATGTTTGGCACACTTCAGTCTTCTTAAAACGCATACGAACACCAGGGCACCAACGAAAAACTGTGAACGGCCTGGCACAGATCTGAAACAATTATTACATTAATATACATCATCCTAACCAAAATCCATTTTAATACATTTTTTATTTAAAATATTTCTATCATGCCTACATTCTATGCATTTTTAGCTGGCTGACATATTGCACATCAAAATAAATTCCTGTATTAAGTCAATATCTCAATTTAGGCATACAACACATATATCTAATTTTCCATTATTAAAGGGATATACTGTGGTCTGATAAAATCTGTTTTGAGAGATTGTCTTAAATTGTTGAAATAAAAACTAAAAGGTAAACATTGAAGATAGTACCATCTTTCCTAAAAAGAACATATATTATTCAAAGATTGGGAGATTCTGGATATGTTGCTGCTGTTGTTTTTTATCCCATACACATTCCACTGCCTAAAGTACCCTTATGGTTTAAATGCTTACCTTTAGAACCAAGATACTTAAATTTAAAGAAAAACAGCTAATTTATGTTTTGATAATAACACTAACAGACCAGATGTACACATCCAAATTAATCAAATATGCTTAGGATTCACATAATATTCTAAGTTCAAGGAAATATTGTTAGTTTAAGATGATGGCCAGGTTTATACAATTTCCTAAGTAACAGCGAAATTACAATTCACAGAACCACAAGCTACTTTTTGTGTGCCATTCTTTACAATTACATACGTCTTTTTTCCAAATGGAAAACCTACCTTGCATTCTTTTCCATATTTTTCTTTGGTCTAAAATACAGGGAAGAAGAAACGTATTAGATAATTATCCCAAGAAAAAATGTATTTCAAAAATCAAGATTTGTTTTTTCATCACTATCAAAGAAGCTCATTTGTATTTTGTACAATTTCCATCTGTCAGATGGAAAAGCAGAAGACAATTCATACGTCTCCTATCACTATTAAAATCAAAACAATAACATGCAAGAAATCTTCACTCTTCATCTTCCAAGAGTCTAGATATCATAGTCCTATCAGAAATCTATTCCTTGATCTCCAAGAAATTTTAGCTTGTCATCCGCTTCAAAGTTAGAGCTAGCTTTTAATGTACCAAAAAGGATACAAATATACACAAATAAATCTTGTCATTAATGTACTTGAAAAAGGTTACGCATCCATGGTGAGTATATAGATCTTTTGTCAGGCTAAACATGAAGAACTATGAAATGAAGTTCTAGTTTGTTTTAATCTTTATTATGTGTTTTAAGTATCATTCCCTCACAAACAACATACCATTCGGATATAGGGATTTTCTCCAAGACAGGTCTGGCACAAAATAGGGAAATCCTACAGAGAAAAAAGTGTAATTATTCCAAGACCAAGATAACAGCATACCTCATAAAAGGGATAGATAAAAAATAAAGAAAAAAGAAAAAAAAAGAAAAAGAAAATGACACAACTCTTCCAATCATACATGGTTGAAGAGCTACAGGATCTCAAGGAACCAAATGCTCTAAGCTTGCTTGCCTAAATTAAGAAAGGGAAGCCACACACGATTCATTCCTCCGGGAAAACTGATCAAGATACAGGGCCGCCCCGGTCCCTCCGTGTGATCCGGGGAGGAAGCTAGCCTTGCTCCAGAGACCTCGGCTTCTCTATCCTGCCGCAGGAAGCTCAGAGCTGGCAGCAGCCCCGGCCTCGGCATGCTTCCTAACATCCCTTCTGGAGCAACGGATCAAAACCTCTTCGGCCACGAAGCACGACGGTGTCAACGGACCGCCCGATCCAGAGCCGCCCTCTCCCTCTTACCAAAGCCAAGGCACCCAAACCCAAAGGACAAGACTGTTACCGCATCCTCCCAGTTCTGCCGATTGTAGGTGTTGGATCCCAGAGACGTCGCCATTTTATTGTGCTTAAAGTATTAAAAAAAAACGGGCCCGGAAGTAGGCGCTCTGCACTCCGGAAGTACCTTTCCATAATCCATGTTCTTGACCAATGGCTGTAGGGGGCGGGTTTTTTAATGCCCTATTAGATGGGGTTGCTCCCTTTTGACCGGTTGAAGCGGAAGCGCCTCCCCTGGGCTTGTCCGCAGATCTGAACTCCAAGCGCGGGCTGACTTAACTGCTAGCGTGGGCGAAGCGGAGGCGACTTCCACTAACTATAGTTTAGTTGCAGACTAGGGGTTTTAAGACGGTCTTGGGGGGAAGAATCGCAATGGACAAGAGAAAATAACCGGTGCATTTTTCAGCACCATTGACAACCTCATTGACTGTACTCTTAAATACAGCATCGTATTTCAGGGTGAATCCCAGCTCGGCTTCAATGCACCGCCTACTCCGCAGGTATTACTTGTAACTCAGCTACTATCTAGAAGACCCACTGAGTAAAGTGAAGCTTGCTTCTGAGTAAATTTATACGAGGGATCCATTATGCATACTTTTCTGAACGTGGAACTCCAGAAAAAGCATACCTGTCTTTTTCGTTTTAACCCTCCCCACCAAATAATAAAGGCATTTACTATAAGATGGGGCAGCCGCAGATCTATAAATTGTTTGAAAGTACTAGTACACTAATAACCATTGCTTGTTTTATTGGTTTAATATCATTCCCCTTTAGCAAGAGATACTTTTGGGTTGGTTTTTTTTTTTTTAGTAAATTGTGGAATACTGTAAACGTGCTCAACAATTAGCTCCTATTCCAATTATGTTAACATTGATTTTGTGCCATCAAGTTGGTATTGACTCTTAATGACCACATAGATTTTTTGCATGACAAGATAGCCCTCATCTCGTATTTCAGATCTTTTAACAGTGTAGCTATCATTACTGTCACTGTAACTAAGTCCATCCATTTCGCTGCTAGTTGTCCTCTTCCAATTTCCAAGAATCAGAGATTTTTCCAGAGAGCTAGGAGGTATTTCCAGGATGTGTCTAAAGTAGGATAAACTTCAGCTTGGTCATTTGTGTCTTCAGTGACAATTTAACAGTCCATATTAACATGGTCTACATCATTTATTTTCTTTACAAATCTCTAGTCTTAAGTCTCTTTCAGTATCATCCTCTTTCCTAATATTTGGAGAATATTTGTACTTTAAATATAATTTTCGTCCCTTAAAAATGTTTCTTCATATTTCTTCAAAATATGTGATATATGAGAAAGAAGGTAGAAGAGTGTTGATCAGAACCAGAATATGGAAAACAGTTAAATACAGGTAGTCCTCAACTTACAACAGTTCATTTAGTGATCGTTCAGTTACAATGGCACGGAAAAGTGACTTATGACCATTTTTCACACTTATGCCGGTTTCAGCATCCCCAATGGTCATGTGATCTAAATTCAGATGCTTGACAAATAACTCATATTTATGATGGTTGCAATGTCCCCTGGTCATGTGATCTCACCTTTTGTAACCTGACAAGCAAAGTCAATGGGGAAGCCAGATTCATTTAACCGTGTTACTAACTTAACAATGCAGTGATTCACTTAATAACTGTGGCAAGAAAGGTCGTAAAATTCACTTAAACGTTTCGCATAGCAACAGAAATTTTGGGCTCAGTTGTGGTTGCAAGTCAAGGACTATATGTACTAGCAATTTTACCAGGGATCTATCTGAAATCACAATCAAATAAGAAATCATGTCTGCCAGCATGAAGTACATCCTGGTCATAGCTCTATTTAGTACCACAGAAATGGGGATTCAAAACACAGATCCTTTTGATTTCATATTATTTTTATATAGCATTCAAATAGTATCAGGGAAGACATTTAACTGCATGCAATAAAACATCACAATCACAAATTAGCAATAGCAATAGCACTTAGACTTATATACCACTTCATAGTGCTTTACAGCCCTCTCTAAGCGGTTTACATAGTTCAGCATATTGCCCCCAACAATCTGGGTCCTCATTTTACAGACCTCAAAAGGATGGAAGGCTGAGTCAACCTTGAGCCTGGTGAGATTTGAACAGCTGAACTGCTGAACTAGCAGTCAGCTGGAGTAGCCTGCAGTAGCTGCATTTAACCACTGCGCCACCTCGGCTCTTATTCAATATATATTGGACAAACTTGTAATGCAGAAACATGGATTCAGATTAGATCCCACAATTTTTGGCACTGCTGTGTTAAATCTGGGATATAGAGCACAGATCTGTTTTGCCTGATTTTTGCTCTCACGAGTAACCATCATGAAATCACAGCTGTCTGCACAATAAGCCATCATATAAAATACTTGACTCGTTGCAAAACAAAAATGTGGATTCAAGGTATAGATCTGTATAGATCAATAGGATTCTTACTTGAGATCCAATTGAAACTATGCATAAAACACCGAACACCAACGTCTGTGTAAAAAACCTGTGACAGAAGTCCTAACGGGTGCTCTTGATTTATACACTCAGTCTGCCTGAACATTATAAAGCCGTAGTCATATTATTCTCAGTGAGAGAATAATAATGTGTTGATGTGGTGAAAAATCAAATGGCCTCTATTATTTTTCTTTTAGAAAGTCTAATTGGTATATGGAAACTAATACATTCTATAACTAATCAACATGGTCCCAAACACACAGCCATAAAATTCAGATTTGGCTATTCAGGCAACTTATTTACACTCAGATTGCCCGCCTCCACTGCCCAGGTGCATGATGGTTTTCAGAAATATTTTGCAGATGCTATTTTCAGCAAATGTTTTCTTACAATCAGACACTAGCTTTCAATGTTATTGCCTAGTATAATTCTTCAGTTAAAGAATGCTTTACAGTACTCCATTTTTTTACTAATAATTTTTTACAACTTGATTTATCCTCCAGCTCTAAGGTTGACCATTAAGGGTTTTAAAATAGATGGCACTTTTTAAATTTAGAACACAATTGGCAGACAAAATTTAAATTTAGAACATAATTGGCAGACAAAATTTTCTGTTCATCTT
The DNA here is from genome assembly GCA_023053685.1 of Diadophis punctatus similis. Lineage (NCBI taxonomy): Eukaryota > Metazoa > Chordata > Lepidosauria > Squamata > Dipsadidae > Diadophis > Diadophis punctatus. The sequence continues at coordinate 177,590,791 of JALIGW010000002.1, forward strand.
GGACAAAACACAATCCAAAGCATTCTGAATTCTACTTTTGTTACCAGACCCTATGCCAAGTATCTCAAGGTTTTTCGTTGTACCATATGGGCAGGTGGCAGGAAATATGAAAATTAATAATCAGGAAGCTATTTTTGAAGTTTTTAAAAACCTATGATCTTGGTGGAATAAAATAAATGCAAATGAACAATTTGGAGACTCTGGTAGTTAGTTAGAGTCTTAAATATATGGTTTTATATTGTAAATTACTCTATACAAGAACTCTAAATCTTTCTATAGCCCACTGTGGATATGTTTAGAAGCTTATTTATTTACAGTGCTGTTTGCTGTTGGTTGAATATTAGTTGGTTCTGAATTGAGAGCATTCCCAAGACTCATCTCTTCTAAAGATCTTTGTTAGGTCTTCTAAGTTGCAGGAACTGGGTATGTCTAGTTTAATGAAAAGAAGGACTAGGGGAGACATGATGGCAGTGTTCCAATATCTCAGGAGTTGCACAAAGAAAAGGGAGTCAAACTATTCTCCAAAGCACCTGAGGGTACAACAAGAAGAAATGGGTGGAAACTAATCAAGGAGAGAAGCAACTTAGAACTAAGGAGAAATTTCCGGACAGTTAGAACAATTACCATATTTTTCTGACTATAAGATGCACCAGTGTATAAGACGCACCAAGATTTTAAAGAGGTAAGTAAGAAAAAAAAGTTTTTGTCCTCCCTGGCCCCCAGGAGCACTCTGCAAGCCTCCCAAAACCTCTGTGCGCCCCGTTTTTTGCAAAAATGGGCCCATTTTTCACAAAAATGGGAGTGTTTTGCCTTCCCCCAGCCCCCAGGAGCACTCTGCAGGCCTCCCAAACCTTCTGCGCACCCCATTTTTGCAAATAAACAGGCCCGTTTTTCTCAAAAATTGGACGCAGGGGCGGGGCTTCTGGAGGCCAAAAATGGCTGTATAAGACGCACTGACATTTCCACCCTCTTTTAGGGGGGGGGGGAAGGTGCGTCTTATACTCCGAAAAATACGATAATCAGTGGAACAGCTTGCCTCCAGAAGTTGTGAATGCTCCAACACTGGAAGTTTTTAAGATGATGTTGGATAACCATTTGTCTGAAGTGGTGTAGGGTTTCCTGGCTAAGCAGGGGTTTGGACTAAAAGGCCTCCAAGGTCCCTTCCAACTCTGTTATTCTATTCTATTCTATTCTATATTCTATTCAATTCTATTCTGTGTGATCTACTCTTATTCCTCTAGAACACATTGTGTTATAGAGCCCCAATTCTCAGCTGCCTTGTGTTCGAAGTACATACACCCTAGTTCTATAGCATCTTTCAGTTCCTGCCTATTGCCAAACTTACCCTTTTCATTGCCACTATAAAGCATCTGGAATGCCACTTTAATTTCAGTTTTAATTTGCTAAAGGACAATTAACTTTTCTACTTACAAGAAGTGTTTCACAACAGACATCACCATAGAATAGATTTTAAATAATTTTACTAAAATAGTGTTTGCTATTTACTTTCTTATTGGTTGGATGAGTGGGATATACATAAGATGAATGCTTTCAGCTAATCTTACTCCTATCATCATGCCCATTAAGTGCAATAAATGTTTCACAAGTGACAGAAACTAAAGGATAGTAATGTAAGTTAGATAATGTTTCAATTAACCTTTCATATAGAAAAAGCATTGATCAGATTCACATTTGTGAATGTTAAAAAAAGGCACAACATTCCGCTTTTTATGGAGTACAGGTAGTCCTCAACTTACAACAGTTCATTTAGTGACTGTTCAAAGTTACAATGGCACTGAAAAAGGGACTTACGACTGTTTTTCACACTTACAGCCATTGCAGTATCCCCATAGTCAGGTGATCAAAATTCAGATGCTTCTTAACTGGTTTATATTTATGACGGCTGCAGTATTCCAAGGTCATGTGATCCCCTTTTTGCACCTTCTGACAAGCCAAGTCAATGGGGAAGCCAGATTCACTTCACAACCTGGTTACTAGATTAACAACTACAGTGGTTCACTTAACATTTGTGCCAAGAAAGGTCATAAAATGGAACAAAACTCTCTTAACAACTGTTTCACTGCGCAACAGAAATTTTGGGCTCAATTGTAGTCATAAGTCGAGGACTACCTGTAACTCAAAAATTGGGACTTTTGCATACCTTGTAAAAAAATGTGTAAAAGTAATATATTGGTCCAGTATTACAAATCATGATGTATTGCTAGCATTGCCAAAAAAAATGTAGGCTACTGTAGTTATTTCTAGTCACAAATATAACAGAAACATCTTAAATTTGATAAAGGAAAAATACATGAAAGCAACTTTGTCTGCTTCTTTATTTGAAGTTCACTAAATTATACAATAAGGCAACACAGTTATCCTAATACTGATAAAGGCAGAATGTCCCTCCAGTGAGATATTTTTACAGATATGTGAGGTGAGATTTGTACAAGTATTCCTATATTCTAAGAGGTTAAAAGGAGAAAAAACTTTTCATGTCTCAACTTTATATGTCTTTACAGGAAATCTTAAATATACATTAGTTCATTACAATATTAGCTTATTAATTGGACTTTTAATTAGTATGGGGAGTTTAATCATGGATTAATTGGAGTTAACGTATAAATTTGAGAGCTGCAGACAGTAATATTGTACTACACATTGAATAAATATTGCCTAGATGTCTTAAATTCATGCTGCACAACGTATATAATCTACATCAAACTTTTTTACATCAATTGCACAAAATACAATGGTATTTGTACTTTTATTTAAATAGTGCCAATCAAATTAAAACTACGTAAATACACTTTCTAACAAATTAGAAATATATTTCCAAGGGCCTTAAGTACATCTTCCAATTATACGTCATCTTCATTCCAATCTTGGACTACATGATAAATATTCACACTGTAATGAGTGCCCATGGCCACCAGTCTGCAATCAGATCTTTTCACTTTCCCATTACATGCATTGCTACAATATTAAATTTCAAATCATTAAAATTCAAGACCCAAAACTTGGGAATTATACTTTATAATAATTTATTCACCTTCCTATTAACAAAACCTAATGAAAGCTGTTCAGTAGGGGAATAAGATTTTTACACCTTCGGCCACTTTTCCAAGAGGTCTTAAAAGTTCAAATTTACATACTTAAAGTCATTAAAATCATAATGAGCGAGCTTTGTTCAATATCCTGTTCCTAAAGGAATAATTTAACAAAAACACTAGTACTTGTCTCAATTGGATTCTTGCTTCAATAAATGCAATACATCAGCAAATACAACTATTCTAAATTGCATTTCCTTTAAATAAGCATTCGCCAACCTAAGAAGTTAAATCTTCCAACTATATAGTACTGATTAATGTGCTAGTTTTTCAATTGTCTTCCTTTCAGGAATTGTCCATTACAAGACAATGAAATGCCACAAATGCTACAATAAAAAAACTTAGCAGTAATATTTGAGATGGCTGACAGATAGTGAAAGCAAGACATGTCATGCTGCTGTGCTGATTATTGCTTTACTGAAAAATCTAGTTGAAGTAATTACTATCAGAAAAGTAGTAATCCAGTTATTAGAAAACGTACCAGAGAAGGAAAGAGATTTTGTCCAATACTAGCTTGGTTAAATTGGTGCAAGGAAAGCTAGTAAAAGGTTTTGCAAGGAACTAGTGTGTGACCTTTGTTTAAGGAAGATAAAAGATAACTACAAACATGCACACTAAGCCTGTATTGTCAACTTTGACTATGCATGTGGTATAGTGACAGAATCACTAATTCGCATAATGGATGTGAAGAGGAGGCAAGGAGAAAAAAAAAGTGTGTCTCTTCTGTTTCAACTGTACCTTTTTTGGCTGAAATTTCACTTTCCAAGGCTTCTCTGTAGAACCAGCATTTTATCAGAATGCATTTTCAAAGCACAGTATAACAGGCAACTCTCATTTAGCAACCAATTAAGACACAAACTTCAGGGAAGCAGAGGGCCAAGGCTGAGCTCCACGTGATGGGTGAGCCAAATGATTTCACAACTCTGATCACATTCCTCTGTGGGGCGGATTGGAGCGGCAAGATTTTTGAATTCATGTCTCATCTTAAAGCTTACAGTAACTTTCCCTTCTTCTTTCTGTGGAGTAACTTTGATGAATATCCCAACTTTGTTAGCCTTCCGGAAAGCTATGATGCTACAAAACAGGAAAAATAATAATAATACTGAAATAGTCTGTTGTTCAAGCAAGTAACTGCCAATTCAATTTCCCATATCTTGCAAACTTTCAATGCTGCTCCAGAGACTCTCAATTCTCAGGAGCAAATAGTCATCTCCCCCATCTTTTCATCAATTACTAGAATAATTAATTACCATAAATGGAAGAAGAGCTAGATGCAGTCCATATATTATATCTTGCTTTAGTTAAAAGCTATAAAAGCTATACAAATTTATACTGCAAGAACAATCCTAGCAAAACTCTCAACCTCATATATGAGCATCATATAGGCCAGTGATGGCGAACCTATGGCAGCCATATCAGTGGGCATGCGAGCTCAGGTCCGGCATGCATGCACGTGCCGGTCAGCTGATTTTTGGGCCTTCTGGGCCCACTGGGAGTCGGGAAACAGGCTGTTTCCAGCCTCTGGAGTGGGTGGGGAAGGGCCGTTTTTTGCTCTCCCCAAGCTCCAGAGCCTTTCTAGGAGCCTGGGAAGGGCAAAAACAGCCTCCCCCCCCCAGAGGTCCTCCGGAGGCCGGAAACGTCCCATTTGCCAACTTCTGGTTGGACTGGAAACCCCGTTTTTTTGCTCTCCACAGGCTTCAGAACCTTTCTAGGAGCCTGGGGAGGAAAACGGCCTTCCTCACATACACACCGGAGGCCCTCCAGAGGCCAGAAATGGCCTGTTTCCCAACTTCCGGAAGGACCTCCGGGTGTGTGTGTGTGGCAAAAGCAGTTTTCGCCCTCCCCAGGCTCCTAGAAAGGCTCTGGAGCTTGGGGAGAGGGGAAAAATGGGCCTTCCGGTCCAACCAGAAGTTGGCAAACGGGCCATTTTCTGCCTCCAGGGGGGTGGGGAAGGCCATTTTTGCCCTCCCCAGGCTCCTAGAAAGGCTCTGAAGCCTGGGGAGAGCGAAAAACATGTGTGCCATCACGTGCCAGGAGCGGGGGGGGGGGGTCACAAGCGCATGTGGGGGGGCACATGGAATTATGAGTGTGGGCACACGCGCATGTGACCCCCCTGCGCTCCCCCTTCTTTTGGCACGCAAACCAAAAAAGGTTCGCCATCACTGATATAGGCGATGCTTGTCTAGGCTCCACAGTATTGTCTGGATCGCTACATTCCTTGTTACTTTCTGGGAGGAGGCTTCACGGTATCCAAAGCAGAACAACCATATTCAGTCACAGTTTTGCTCCATATAATATTAACCTTGTGAACTCTCAAGCTTCCTCTTTCAGATATATATTCAAGATGGACAGTGATGTGATGTGATGTGTGTGTGTGTGTGTGTGTGTGTGTGTGTGTGTGTGTGTGTGTGTTTAGTATGTGAATATGTGTGTTGTGTATGTGTATGGGTAGATATATACTTTCTTTTGAGAGCAGGCTACAGAATTTCATTTTTAATCTGTGCCAATGTGTTCACAGTAAAAAATTACAATAAAGTTTATCTTATCTTTAGGATTACTGAACATAATACAGGTAGTCCTCGACTTACAACCATAATTGAAGCCAACATTTCCATTAAATTAATTTTGCCCCATTTTATGGCCTTTCTTGCCACATTTGTTAAGTGAATCACTGCAGTTGTTAAGTTAGCAACACAGTTGTAAAATGTATCTGGCTTCCCCATTGACTTTGCTTGTCAGAAGATTGCAGAAGGTAATCACATGACCTTGGGACACAGCAATCATCATAATTATGAGTCAGTTGCCAAGCGCCTGAATTTTGATCATGTGACCATGGGGATGCCGAAACGGTCATAAGTCACTTTCTCCAGTGCCGATTTAACTTTGGTCACTAAACGAAATGTTGAAAGTCGAGGACTGCCTGTATATTTTCTAGGAGAAAAAAATCCCAAACTTTTAAGTGCAGATAATTAACAAGAAATTGCTAGTTGTTTAAAAACAGTAATTGACTTTCAATGATTTGAGTCTTTTTATTATAACAATTTTAAAATTCACAGGGTATATAAAGAAAATTCAATTAGTTATTTCTCTTTAGTTTCAATAGTTCAATTATTTGGGATGGGTACTTAGTATAAACTTGCAAAGTTCAAAAGCATTGACACTCATATGTAAATAAATATATTAATGCAGTTTATTGTTGTTTTTAAATGAATGTTTATTTAGTGTTCTTTTAAAATGTTGTACGCCGCCCTGAGTTTTTAGGGAGTAGGGCGGCATAGAAGAACATTAATAAAATAATAATAATAATAATAATAATAATAATAATAATAATAATAATAATAATAATAATAATAATAATAATAATAATAATAATAATAATAATAATAATAATAATAATAATAATAATAATAATAATAATAATAATAATAATAATAATAATAATAATAACAACAACAATAATAATAATAATAACAATAATAATAATAATAATAATAATAATAATAATAATAATAATAATAATAATAATAATAATAATAATAATAATAATAATAATAATAATAATAATAATAATAACATGGCACCGTACTCCCAAAGATAAAAATGCTAAGATTTTTCATCCATCGTCTTGCTTCCAACAGTAGTCACCCAAATGCCTTTGGGATGCTCACAAAAAGGGTCTTAGCCTTAGTACTTGCTCCCTAGCAACGTCTATCAAAATACTACCTCCCTGGCAAGTAGTGCCCAGTACAACTCTTGTGTTTAAATCTGGAGATTTTTCAGCTGCATTGCCAACAGTGATAGATCTATCCTCCATAAATGTATTTAATTCCTTTTGCAAGGTATCCAAACTAATGTCTAATGAAGGCTGCATCTGATGCTGATATTTGCCAGAGCTAAAATTACTGGTGCAGTAGGTTCATCCTTCCTGCTGAACATGTCGAAATATGTATCAGATGGATGTAGAAAATTCCATTTGCATTTTATGAAATATATTATTTAGTCTATTTAGAATCAACTGCTACGGAGAAAAATATTTTAATTTCCCCCTAGAAAAAGTCAGAATAGCATTGGTCAATTTTCAACAGTTGGTAAATGCAAGTCTATAGTTATGAAAGCAGACAGACAAACTTACTCAGGGTCATCCTGAAAATCTTGAGCTTCTGCCAAGTCATCATATTCTGCTGCTGCATCTTTGCCAGCCAAGATTAGTTCCTTGGAAGGAACCATCACCTGAAAAGAGACATAGAAAAAAAGGTTTCATAACAAATATGAAAACAACTCTAATTGCAAATGAAATTTGAACTACCAAGGAAAATTCTCATATCCAAAATATTTTCTCACAAGATCTAATACCCATGCTAATCATGGGTATTAAAAGCTTTCTCTCCTTTTTTAAAAATAACACATTATTGTGGTAAGGCAAAAAATCATTCTAAACCTGAAAAAGGACTACGCAGATATTCACAATTCATATATTTTTAGCACAGTATCAGAGTATATACATTAGCTTATACATGTAAGATGATAAACTATAGTACCTTTGCAGTACTATTAATATCCTCAGGATCATTTTCCTCACATTCCTTTAAGGTCACATGGGTAAGGTTTTCCACTGGATTGGTTAGAGTTAGAAGAACTTGACTTTCCTATGAATGATAGAAGTATATGAAAGACAAAATATTCATGAAGGTTCTATATGGTTCTATATAACCATTTTTGCCTTTTAGGAAGGGCTAACTTTCTAAATAGCAACATGAACCATTATCCCATTCATTTTTCTAAACTATAAATATCCAATTCATATTGGAATTAAGGAAATTTATGAGTTGCTTTGCAGTAAATCAAACCAAAATCAAACACAAAAATCTGAAATGGCAAGCACACACCCTACAGCATAACAAAACTTTAGGAGATTCACCGTTTCACCCTCACTCAGCTTATTACCCCAGGCAATAAGTTCATACATTTGTTAACCAGACTTTTTCTTGATGGAAGGTGCTTCCCGAGGCATGGCTGGGAGCAAACAGCAAAAGTCTAATCGCCTCCCCACAAACTCTCCTCTTTGATAGAGAAAGCAGCAAGAAATTGTGGGCTTGGGTTGGAGCAGTGTTTCTCAACCTGGCTGGGGAATTCTGGGAGTTGAAGTCCACACATCTTCAAACTGCCAAGGTTGAGAAACACTGGGTTGGAGGATATCAAGATTCACACCTAACCTCAGATTTAAGACTGAAAGTTTCAGCAAGGATAGGTAAAAGGAATCTTTTTAAGTCAAGGAATTACTACTTTAAGAAGCATAAGTATATGCCTAAAATTTTTGAGGGGGCTGTCTGGTTTTAATTTAATTTATCACTATACCTAGTCTTTCTTACGTGAAAGAAAAGGGGAAATGCTTCAAGATTTACAATTTTCAAAAGCACACATTAAACTTTTAACATTATGTTGTCATGTATTCCTTATGGGCATCTTTTTCAATTGTTTCATCCTGATCAGCTTTTGAATCCAATTTAAAAACAGTGGATTGTGAAACCATGAGTCAGAGTCATGCCTGAACCAATGTTATTAAACATAACATGTTAGCTTTCCAGGCTCTTGTCACATTTTAAACAAAACAAAATATTTAACAGCCACTCATATGCAGGCTTCATGAAGCTTTGAAAGTCCATCTCAAAAAAGGGTTAAAGTAAACAATTACTAACCTTCATATAGCGCAGATTAGGAATAGACATGATTCTCACTTCTGGGATGTAATTGCTATAAATAAAAATAAAAAACATCAATAGGAAATATATGAATGGCATTGTCTCTAGTCTTTTTGCTATACTTTATAATTTTAAATAACTCATTTTTCAATTATGCAGTTTTCAAATTATTCTGAATGTTGAAGCATTTTTAAAAACTGGCAAAATATATGATTGGGAAATATTTTTTAAGGAGATTATAATTTATAGCTTCCAGTTTGTTTTTTCATATAATACAGTAATTGGGCTTACTGTGAATTTCCTTTCTCTATTCACAGAAAGATGGACCTCATAGGAAAGAGTTGATTTCATTTCTTTCAACTAGTAGGCAGGACTAGAAGACATTTTCCTACACCATGAAGGAAATACCCTCCCTTCAATAGCATGCACTAATTTCAGCTGAAAATCAGAAGTCTGGTAGCACCTTTCCAGATTTACACATTTTATGACTTGTGAGCTAATAAAGTGATATAGGATTCAAATTAGGATGAGGGTAGGGAGGGAGAAACAGTTTGTTTATGCAAGTTACATATTACATAGATTACAGTGTTAAGTGTGGTGTTAAAAATCATTGTGTTCCTTGAAACCTTTTGATGTATGTGAACTCAACTACCTTTCACTCAATTCTGCTATTAGAAGTTTTGGGTTTGCTTGTTTTCCAAATGGTAAGCATCTTCCTCTCCTTTTCACTACCATAGATTTAACATGGGTCTCCTACAATTATTTCAGTGGGGTAGTTTAACTTCTTTCTAGGGTAAATCATTGTAGTAACAAAAAAAATTTGCCATTGAGACGAGCACATAGGAAATGGAAGAACAATGTTGGATAGTTTACAGGATAATAAACAAAATCAGTCACTGCTTTCTTAAACCTCTCAATCTTTCCATATCCTGTAGGATGGGAGCTGTTGAGCCTATCAATAAACATGTATCTCTCTCCTCCTGAGATAAGGGATTCTTCCATCATTTCAAGAACTTATCTCAAAATATAAGCAGCTCTCTCTTTGCTGTTATAGATTCTTTACCTCTAATCCTATGTCATCCTTTTCCCCCCCTTTTCCATTGAGCATGAAAGAACCTATGCATTATAAGCAACTGTTTCAGTATTGGGTACAACTAAGATCTAAAGACTGGCTTGCTCAGGCAGTAGGAGGTTGTGCTAGCTATAGCTACCATGGCCTGCATGGGGAGATTATTTGGCTGTACTATCGAGGTGTTCAATACTAATACTGGTGCTTGCTTCCTCTGTTATGTTCCACTGCTTTGGAGACCACTTCTCCACAATTCAGTCCAATCTCTGAATGGGCAATGCTCTTCCACCAATCACTGATCCTCAGGTGTGATCTCTTTTCAGCACAGATCAGCTATGCTTGCCAGAATCACTTAGCTTGATTATCCACCATTTATGGTGATAGCACCAACTTTTCACTGTTTATTTATTAATCTATTTATTAAATTTATATGCAGCCCATCTCACTGCTAAAGCGACTAAGCATGGCTTTTCTCAATCCCTTTTATTTATTTTTTCTTTCTCAACCCTTACCATAGATCTGAAGGGAAAGCTGACTTTTTCTAGAAATCAAGGCTAAAGACTGGAGGAAGCAGTATCCTCCATGGGATAGAAGTCATCTTGTCTTCTGGCTAGGATAAGTAGAATAAATCTTACCTGCCAGTTGGTATTGTCAATGAGTAATACTAATTTTCAATCTGCCAGAGCAGAAACCAACTGAACTATTGGAAGCACACATACTTGAATTAAATGGGCATTACAACCTTTTATCTAAGAAAAATGTAATACTTAACATAATATCTAGCTGATTGCACTGCATTGCTTAATAAAACTGGAATTTTAAAAACTATATTTTCACACACTTATTGTATCTATATGCATAAGAAAAGCTAAAACAGAAAATCTGCTACTAGCACACTATTTTTCTGCATGCTGGACAACCTTTATTTGCTAGAAGAAACTGTACTACAGCAGATATAGATTTATCCAAGCATGAGAATTTGCTTCAAGTCTTTTGATTTCTTGCAGTCAGTTTTCAAAATACTTACACAGCAGCCAATTGAATTTTGAATTTTATTGATGTGGGGTTGAACTCTGGTTTACTCAAATTGTGTTCACATTTCTACAAACAAAAGAAAAAAATGAGAATAAGAAGTTTGCAAAGCTATACTCAAGAATTGTAAATGCCACTGCAGAATCATTTTATTTTACTCAATTCACCAAACAGAATGTAATGGCTGGACTGTATTCAGGAGTGGCTGTTGACAGTAGAATTGAAACTGCTACTGTGATGGATTCCTCCTAAATTGGAGCCTTAATTAAATCTCAAATCTGCTACAGAGAACCCAGTGTTCTCCAGAATAGATATGAAGGAAGGTGCACGAGCACGGGGGGGGGGGGGGGGACAAGAGCATTCATCCATATGAACATAAAGCATTTCCTTAACAATGGAAGTAGGCTATAAAAATGCTGGAAGAATTTATCCAGACATTAAAAAAGATAACTCTGTTTCCTAAAAAGAACCTGCTCTATTGTCAGGCCTAGCCCAAGAACGACGTAAAAAAAAATCAGTCAACTTTCAGTTCTTTATTTGCATAACACCATATAGACAGAATCTTGCCAGATTAAACCTATGCTACTCCAACCTAATTGAGATACTCTAGAAAATTCTAGGGAAGAATTCCCTATCCTAAATCTCTTCCTCTTCTCACAACCCAGCTCCAAACTGTGCTTCCTCTTGTCCCATCTTGGAATGTGGTCCCTCCTTCCTGGGAACTTGCTGTGTTATTGTAATCCACTACATCATCTCCCACTTCATAGACACATTCCAACACAACTGTCAAATTTTATTTAGTTCAGGGTGTTGTTTTCTATCACAGCTAGCCACAAGCCTTTAACAAGATGATATGGCGGAAATGGAAACATACCTTGCCTAGAAACTGATATATAACCACCACGCAGAATACCTACAGATTGCCTTCTACACCACAAATTTATCCAACATAACATTTAAACCTACATTCATTTTGACAATGATTTCTACAAATAATGCAAATTTATATTCTAAATGTACGTTTCAGGGTAAGATTCTTTACATCTTTGGAGCTTACTCTTTTATTAGTCTTTCCTTAGGTCATTAGTTCTCATACTTCAAATAAGAACTAAAGAACTAATTCAACTCAATGATAAATATGCTTCTAGTTGAAATAAAGCACTTCGTGTCTACCTCATTCTATTTATTTGGCCTGCATTACCTGGAATTGTCAGTATTCCTTAGCACTATTATCAATAGCCACTAGAATGAAACAGGGAAAGTTACATCTTTGTGACCTCACAATGCAAAGTGAGATGAACTTGGTATCATGAAAGATCAAGCTACGCAGTTATCACTTTCAGCAGTATAAATGTACAATTGGGTTTCATCACTTTAAAATGCATTTATAAAGGGCACTGCCTCATTGTATAGACCAGGCCTGTCAAACTGGCGGCCCACGGGCCAGATGTGTCATGGGCAGGGCAGGCGCACCCAGCTCCCCAAAGGCAAAAACCATCACAATATGTCACGTGACACGATCCAGTTTGACACCTGTGCTATAGACAGAGAGAAGCAATATTTTCCTAGTGAAGTAATACAAATTTATTGTAATCTAAGAATTCTCAAAACATGCATTCTCGTGCCAATTACATTCAAAATCAGCCAAGGGCCAAAGCTGGAAGAGTTATATGGAAGAAAATTGGAACAATTCCAGGACAGGGAATTCTGGAAGTTGCATATAATCTCTAATTTTGTCAAAAGTGACTGTGATGGCAGTACCGTTTTTCATAGTGATTACATACCCTGCATCGCAGTGAGCGTTTGATCAGAAGGTGCTTATGACGTGGGTAAAGTTGAGAAGCACAAATGGGCTGAAAATCTGGCTGCAGGAGGCGCTGCTTTAAGGTTGTCACTGTTCACAACACAGGAAGTTCAGAAAATTCACAATCTCAGTTCATGATTTTAAATAATAAGAACAAGCACCATTTGACTCAATCAGCTTGGACAGAAATGTGACAAAAACAAGCTAAACTATTACCTTCTGTTAGATTGACTGGCCTTGTGTAATAATCCTCAGGTAAAGGTTCTACTTCTTCCACAGCCTGAGCTGGTTCGATTTTTATCTCCTTGTGGTCTTCCCCTTCTTTCAGCCTGAGGCAAAGGGAATGGATCGATTGCTTTTAAAAGAAGCCATAAAAACCTGAGCAGTACTAAATTCCTGGTTCAAATGAAGCAGTATAGAGCTGCTAGAGATCTATTCTTTATTTATGTTCAGATCTTCTTGCAGCACTTGGAATAATAGTACCAAGCTGTAGCCACTCAAACTAATTTACATTTTATCACTGTTTTAATATAGATAATAGCAAATTTTAGAGGTAAGAACATGAGCTGTATTTTTTTTAAATAAAATGACACTTTAGACAAGATCACAGGTACATCTTAGATGTCCACACACTGGTATTAAAACTATAGCATTTAACTAATCAGCTAAAGAAGAAAGACCCAGAATTATCCTTGATTCTGAGGCTATTTCCATTTTATATGATTGGGATTAAGCAATGTAATTTTATCAATCATTGATATGAAAGAACTAGAACTCACGAAAGTCCAGTAAGGGCGCTGATAGGGGCCCCAGGCCTCTGACGTTGGAGCCTGGTTCCAAGGCCATATTTGTCCTACAAGAGATACAGGTAATCCTTGATTTATGACTGGTTGCTTAACAAACTTTCAAAATAACGAGACTGGGAAAAAATCCTTGAAGTTATGATTGCCACACCATCCCCACAGTCACGCATTTCAGGCGGTTGTCAGTCGGCTCACATTTACAATCAGCTTGCTGAGTCCCACAGTCATATTATCACATTATGCTATTTTTTCACATTTTTTAGCAAAAATATGTCCATTGGATAAAGTGGTTTGCTTTAACTACCACAGTGACTCATTCAATGACACTCATAAAAACAGTCATAAAAATGAATCTGAGCACGTGGTGCCTCAACTTACTACCACAATTACTTGAAACCAAAATTCTGGTCCCAACTGTGGTTGTGAGTCAAGGATTACGTGTCAATAACAAGAGGTGTATCGCAGGGGTGGGTTCCACTTACCTTCGCCACCGGTTCGCATCGTGACGTTTTGTGCGCACGCCTCGTGCAATTCTGCTTTTGCACATGCTCAGTAGCTATAATCAGCCCAAAACACAGCTGAGGAGCTGATCAGCTATGCTTCGGGCGAAGGAATAAAGGTAAGTATAAACCCGGGGCCGGGCAAGAGGGCCTTTTTTCAAGCAGCAGCAGAGGAAAAAACTTCCAAACAGTAAAAAATTCGGGAAAAAATCCAAAAAAAAAGATGGCGGCACCCATGGACCAGCACCGACCGAACCGGATCCGTGACACCATCATGACATCACCAGCGGGTCGCTACCGGTTCGGGCAATCCGGTCCGAACCGGGAGGAACCCACCCCTGGTGTATCGGCAAATGAAAACATACCATCTTGAGGTTTGGGGGCAGCTTAAAAACAAGATGAATCAGTTACAAGAAAAGCAAATCTGAAAGTTTTCTCTGTTCAGAGAAAGTTTAGATAGTTTGATGAACAGAAATCAAACATACAAAAGCTAAAAAAAACTAGTAAGCCCTTCAATCACTGTTTATTCTACTTAAAAGTATTTCTGAGTTGTGACAGAAGATATCAAAACTGAAGGTTGTCAATTTCTAAGGAAAAGTAGGCTGGATTCAAAAGTGTTTTTCTGCATACAGAAAATAATGGAAAGAGTTCTTTTCCCATTAGCGCCAGACCAGTGCACTAAAAAAATGAAACCTACAATGAAACTAAATATCTACATGTACAAGAGGTCAGGCAACTTCTCAGAGAAGTATGGTAACTGCTATAGTTCACTGAATCCAATGTGGAAAGCACAGTTTATATGGCAATTACTGAGTCAGGTGGTTTGAATTATTTCACTTATCTCCCTGCTGCTCCTAATAGTTCGGTCCGTGTTATCTTCATAGTAAGGATAGAAGGTTTAGCCACATACAAGGGGTGTCAAACAGGCAACCCATGGGCCGGATGCATCACACATAGGCCACGCCCACCCCAGCTCTGCGAATGGGAAAACTGTCGTGAAACGTCACATGACAGCAACGTGATGGCACAAGTTTGACACCCCTGCCCTATACCATAAATAAAATTGCTAAATATTTTGGGATACTATTTTACCTCTCTAGCTCACCTATTATTTTGTAAACTTTTGGTGGGTGGCTTATTGTTTTTGTTTAAAGGAAAGGAAAATATATTTCATTTATCTACGTAGCATATCAGATAAAATATATATTAAAGTTTCTATACAGGATTGCTATTTAAAAGGATTTATTATTTTTAACAGGGAAATAAATATTTAAGTGGCAAAATTGTAGACAGGGAGTTCAAGAGGACTAAAATGTGTCAAAGAATCATAGAATTCTTTGGAAGCCCAAAACATACTTGTCCAGGCAAAATCTATCCAACTGTTCTTAACAGCACTCCAATTCATCAAAGATTGTGACCTCACAGTACATTTAACTCTTCAGGTCTTACACTGAACAATTTTGGTTTTATGTAAAAAAAAATTAAGGAATACACTGAGTTATATGACTACTAAACTCAAATGCGTATTAATTCATTCAGATTGAATGTGAAGTTTCCTATTATGAGCATGTTAATTACCCAAATGCAATAAAAACAATTTGACTAATTGAATCCAGCTAATGGAACCAACTAAAGGAACTTACCACTACATGTATAGTATGTTGCTGTGGACAGCCCCAAATTAACGGCAGGTAGCAACGGAGATAAAAAAAAAATGCACCAATAAAGACAAAAGCAATGCACAGAGCAAGCAGGTTATATACAGTTATCCAAAGGCAGCAAGCATATGCAAAATTATTTAGCCAAAAAAAAAAGCTTTTCATTTGACACTGAATGCATAACTGAAAATTAAAACAAAATACATATTTAAATCTAAATATCTCAGATATTACATTTGTGCCGACTCTTGAGCTAAATCACTGTATACAGAATAACAGTAATCCAGCATTTGAAAATTGAAGGTACTGGGGCCAGGGGTGGGTTCTAACTTATCTCGCTGCCGCTTCGCTTCCTCTCGTGCGGCGTGGGCGCGCCTCGTGGGCGCGCCTCGTGGACGCGTGCATGTGCAATGCCAAAAAATCTAAAAAATTTTTTTAAAAAGCCAAAAACAAGATGGCGATGCATGCGCAGTGCCGGAAACTTGACCTCTGCGCATGCGCAGAAAAAAAATCCAATTTTTTTTTAAAAAGATGGCGGCGCCCATGGACCGGCACCGACCGAACCACTTCCGTGGCATCATTGTGACGTTACTAGCAGGTCGCTACCGGTTCGGGTGAACCGGTCTGAACCGGGAGGAACCCACCTCTGATTGGGGCCCATTTCCAAATCTGAACCTTCACTGTAAAATACAAGCCAAGTCACTTTATGATTTCAAAGTATGAATGCCTACATTTATTTCAAGTACTGGTAGTCTTCAACTTATGACCACGTTTCAACCCAAAATTTATGTTGCTAAGCAAGACAGTTAAGTACATTTTGCCCCATTTTATTATCTTTCTTGCGACAGTTGAATCTGGCTTCCCCATTGACTTTGCGTTATCAAAAGATGGGAAAAGGGAATCATGTGACTCCAGAACAGTGCGACTCTCATAAATATGAGTCAATTATCAAGCATCTGAATTTTGATCAGAAGACCATGGGGATGGTGCAATGGTCATAAGTGTGAAAAATGGTCATAAATCATGTTTTCCAGTGCCGTTGTAATGTCGAACAGTCACTAAATGAATTGTAAGTTGAAGACTACCTGCAGTCGATACCTCTTAATAAAACATAAGCTATGAAAACTTCAGATAAGCTCCAATTATTGATTTTTCCATTTCCTTGCTTCAGTTTTAAAAATGTCAGCTACAATAATTATATCACTGCACTTTAGAATGTTACATCTGATTCTCACTGTGTGACCTCAACAATTTCTGTGCTGTTTTCCTAGCTTACCGAAAAAGCCAGTGGCATGTATGGTCGACGTCGAACTAATTTTTTACGATCTCTTTCCATCTTCTCCTTCTGAGCCAACTGTTGATAATATTCCACCAGTTTATTAATCTATATAAAAAGAAACATTTTAAGCTATTCGTGAGAAAGCACATTCTTTACAAGAATTTTTTTCCTGAATTCACTCTGAATTTAAAAAAAAAACTGTCACTGCATTTACAGACCTTCACATAATGGAGTTTAAGATATACTCTCTCTCTTTCTAGCAACTCTTTCTTCCCCTATTTATTTTCTTTATATAATATTTTGTATTTAATTTCACTATTCTACGTAACTACATATTTACTCATTTGAATGGACATTACTGTTCTTTTGTAGAGGATAAACATAGAGAAATGGGACAATACATTCCTGATTTATTTCACTTTCACATTTCCTAGTAAATTAATTTATTCCTGAATAAACCTGCAGTGTTAAAACTATCCATGTGAAAATTCCAAATGTTTCAAATGTCTCAAGATAAATATTCCAAAATATACAGTATTTTAACATTCTGGCATGTGGTAACTTATATTTTTGTTCTTTTTAAATGGCATCATGTTTTATTGAAACAATAATATATTCACGCGCACGCACACACAATACTTATATAGACTAAGCTACACCCAGACCAGTTTTATCTTCATTCTTGGACTAATTACTGCTGTGTCTTTGCCTGAACAGGAATTAAGCTGATTTGGAGCAGGATTCTATCTATCAAGCCTTGTCTCCTGGCTTAATTAATCTGTTAATTCTAAGATCATCCTAATAACTGCATCAGAAAGAGAAACCGAAAGAAAACTTTGAATTGCCAATGTCTTTCCCTTGTATAGGTCTTTTACTTAAGTGATATTCAGTACTAAAAGGTCAAATCAGGTTCATACCGGAGAAATCCAGAAATGATCTAAGCTTTTGCTTTCTAAAACCTATTACACACATCAATGACTAGAAGCTATCTAGTTGTTTGTAGGAAGACAACTGATCTGGGAAGAAAAACTGACCTGAGCAAAAGGTAAACCTCCTCCTTCTAAAAATGATACAGTGACTGTGATCTTCCCTATACAGATCATAGCTGTCCCTGTTGCATTTCCAGAGCTAATAAGATCAGTGCAGGAAGGCAGTGTCTCAAAGCAGGGCAGCTATGGGAAAATACATGGACTTGATGCTTTTTTCACCAATACACTTTCATACCTAGGCCGATAATTATGTTACACTGCTAAATCAGTTGGGGGAAGATTGCGAATAACACTTGAGACTTATTCTCTCAAACTTAAATTACTAGATATGTTTTTTTCGTTACCTTTTGTATGTAAGGATTTTCGGGTTCCTGCCAACCTCCACTGGCTGCAATATAACAAAAAATAACATCAACAATTAAAAAAGAAGGAATCATGAAACACATGTTCTAGTCAAACATAAACTACCCTTCCATGAAAATAAGACCCTGTCTTATATTTTTTTGAACCCTGAAATAAGCGCTTGGCCTTATTGCCATGCACTCAAAAGCCCAATTGGGCTTATTATCAGGGGATGTCTTATTTTGGGGGAACAGGGTATATAGAAAGTAACTCTGATAAATCCATCACTGGGCTAATACTGCAGATTTGTTATTTTGAATGACATAATACTGTGTGCTATATAATGTTCATTGTATAATGAGAGTCAGAAAGCATCTTGTGTTTCTAATCTAGTAACTGACTGTTGGTTAACATGAACATAGGGACATAAAATATCAATCAGTAAACCAAAGACAGGTGTTCCCCCTTTGACCGATAACTGTGCATAACATGTAGAGGTTTTTAAAGCCATCCTAGTCCCATTTATTTTAGATGTGACACTCACCAACTGATTTATCTGCCATGCCAACATCTCTGGATGTCCAGCGACAAAATCCACAGGCCAGATAATAAGCTTTTTTCATTGTAGTCTTAGCTGGATCATCAGGCAATGGAGCAGGAATGCTTGTTGCTCGGGTAGAAAGGGTGTGCATACAGCAAGGACAATCAAAACAGTTAGCACACCTAAGGAAGAAGACACCAGTATTAGCTTTTTAATTGTATGGATTTGATTGTATTTACCTACAGAGTGACAATGCTCATTATTATGTAAACCATATTGATTTCTTGAAATTAAAAGCTGTATATAAATTGGAGCCAAGGTTCTTGGTTTATAAATGTACATATAATTCCAAAACCGCTCTTAACAATAAGTTTTAAGATAATATTTTTGATCAGAAAAATTCATTGAGGCAACCAACAGGAAGCAAATTCATGTATCTATTCCTTTATAAAAAGACAAAAATCCTGTCATGTGTATTCCTTCAGATTTTATAATAATCAATCTGTTAAGATTCTATATGTTGTAAGTCCTCAGCTTACAACCGTTCATTTAATGACCTTCTGAAGTGTCAACAGCACTGACAAAGTGATTTATGGCCGTTTTTCACACGACCATTGCAGCATCCCCATGGTCACGTGATCAAAATTCAGCCGCTTGGCAACTGACTCATACTTATGATGGCTGCAGTGTCCCAGGGTCATGTGATCACATTTTGTAACCTTCTGACAAGCAAAGTCAATGGGGAAGTCAGATTCACTTAACTGTATGGCAACCGTGTTACTAACTTAACAAATGCAGTGATTCACTTAACAACTGTGGCAAGAAAGGTCTTAAAATGAGACAAAACTCACTTAACAAATGTCTCATTTAGCAACAGAAATTTTGGGTTCAATTATTGTCGTAAATCGAGGACTACCTGTACTATTAAATTCTTTTTTTTTAAATAGTTTTTATTAAGTTATTTACATTTAAAAACAAACAAACATACAAAACAAAAAAAAAAGAACATTATGACATTGAGAAGTACAATATAAACATTTACAAAACATAAAAAACGCATACAGCTATAGAGCTGTTAATTTCTATAATTTGTTCTACGGCGAGTATATGTTAGCGATATATTTTTATGTATTTTCCAACTTTTATCTTGTCTTTTATGTGATAAATTTTATAAATCAATCGTGTTAATAGTAATATTAACAATAGTATTAATAATTGTACTATTAAATTCTAAGTGGGTTTCAAATTAATAAGTATGTGGTCAAATATAAACAGATTATGCAAAATACAAAAGAAAAGCTTTAGGAAAAGAAAGGGGGGGGGAATGTAGCCTTACCTATTTTTTTTCAACTTGGCTTCAGCTGAAGGCATATTCTCCAAGCAGCTGGGACAATAGTGAGAATCCACCTATAGAATAATTTTAAAGAGTCATCATTCTTCACCACTATACTTGAACTAATGCTGCTTCTTATATTTGGAACAAAAAAGACATTTGGGTTTTTAGGAGCTGGGATAGGACAATATCCAAAAGACTGATTTATAAACTACAAAACCTTAATTTGATTATTGTTATTTCAGATTTTGCTCTCAAAGATCAGATAGGCATTTTAATTGTAGAGGTAAAATCCAATACCAGAAAAAACTGGCTCTCCTTGGCTAGTTCCAAATATACACCTTGATGCTTGTGGAGAAAATTTATCCCATTTTAAAATGAAATATTAAAATGTAACATCAAATGTCATGCTCAGGAGACATAAGGTGATTCAGAAGGGCTGACAATTAAATGAAGAGAAAAAGGTGGTTCTCCAAAACTGTGCAGAATTTCTTTCTATTCTAGATATTATTATTGAGAGGAAATTCAGATCTGTACCAGAAAAATAGTCATCATCCTTATTAAACAATCCACAGGATTATTAATGACAATTAAAATTGGCATTATACCTGGGATGAAAAACAAAATAATAATCAGCAGTGATGCAGATTTTTCTCATTCTCAATTATTAATATTTTGAAGAGATGTCAAAAACCATATTTGGAATTTGTCCTGTCATGAACCAATTCTTAAAATTTATTTTCTATCCAACTGGGTTCCAATAGCTTGTTACCTTCTTTAACAACCCTGTAAGTGTTTTTTCAGAACTGAACAACTGAAAAATAAGTAATTCAAAAACTAATACTTCAGATTAAGACCATTTAATCATAATGACTAAGATATTTCTTGTGTAGTGCTTGTAGACCAGGGGTGTCAAACCTGATCACATCGGGATTGGTTTTGTCCTTGAGGAACTGGGGTGGGCGTGGCCTGTGTGGGCGGCATCTGGCCCGCAGCCTGCGTGTTTGACACCCCTATAACCCTGTTATAGACTGTTTTAAAGTGGAAATTGGTTCACATTCAAAGACATATATAGTAACAGAGTAAGATTTAAAAAGTAAAATATTCCTCTTCATTCATATTCATAGAGAACAAAACTGGGTCAATCAATTAAAATAGAGCTGGGACCTTGGAGGTCTTCTAGTCCAACCCCCTGCTCAAGCAGGAAACTCTATACCATTTCAGACAAGTGACTGTCCAGTCTCAAAAACCTCCAGTGATGAAGCACCCACAACTTCTGAAGGTAAGCTGTTCCACTGGTTAATTGTCCTCACTGTTAGGAAGTTTCCCCTTAGTTCCAGGTTGCCTCTCTCTTTGATTAGTTTCCATCCATTGTTTCTTGTCCTGCCTACAGATGCTGTGGTAAATAAGGTGACCACCCCCTCCTCTTTATGGCAACTTCTCAAATGCTGGAATACTGCTATCATGTCACCCCTAGTCCTTCTTTTCTCCAGACTAGCCAAATCCAAATCCTGCAACCATTCTTCGTATGTTTTAGTCTCCAGGCCTTTAATCATCTTAGTTGCTCTTCTTTGCACTTTTTCCAGAGTCTCAACATCTTTTTTGTAATGTGACCAAAACTGGATACAGATACAAGACTACGTTGTTACATCCCCCTTGGATGTTGCTAGCCGAAGTTGCTGCCGCTGATTGGTTAAAAGCAGCTCGGCTGCCGAGCGGGAGATTCCCGCCCGCTCATTGGTTGCCGCATTTGACAGCCGCTATAAAAAGGGCTGTCAAATGCGGCTGAGGAGATTCTTCATTCCTGTTGCTGTTCAGATTGGGTTTTTTCTCACTGCTGTTCTTGCCATTCCTAAAAAAAGGCTAACTGTTGCTTAGCTTCGTCTCGCCTGGTCATTCCCACACCATGGACAGGCGTGTCTTACTAAGGCTTTATAAAACAGAACTAATACGTCATGTGATTTTGATTCTATGCCTCTGTTTATAGAACCAAGGATTGTATTTGCTTTTTAGGCTGCTGCTGCTGCACAATGCTGGCTCATATTTAAGTGATCGTCCACTACGGTAGTAAATAATTTACTTTTTATTTACTAGTAGTTTTATTTACTAGTAAATACTTATTTACTAGTAAATAAAAGCTAGTAAATAGTAAAATAACTTTCAAAAAGAGTTATTTACAATATTGAGACTGCAACCCAAACAATGTCAAAATTAGGTTCAGGAAGGAGAGTCTCATCTTTGGACACTTCTAGAATGTTTGGAACAGCAGAGTTCCTTTACTATTTTGTGCTTAACCAATGGAAAACTTGTTTAGAATTTGGGAGCCCCTATAAAACCTGAACAAAAGTTACATGTTTTTATTGGTGCACTCACTTCTCTGCAGATCAAACGACTAATACTAAATTGTTATTGAATAAATTTGTTGTTTAATAAATTGATTTTCAGTATTACAAAATACAGTACTGAATTCCAAGTGCCCCGTAGCTTGAGAAATTTGACAGCACATCTGGGATTCTGTGAAAATGTCATGGGAATTCCTCCAAAAAGATGGCCACTGTGAATGCTCACACAAAAATCAATGTACTAGTCTTTCAGGATACTCTTATCACATCTGTGTATTTCTATCCTTTTCTGGACATGTGGGCATATTTCAAAACAAAATACTGAAGTGAGTCCTCAATCATTTTCATTTTTAAAAAATGCCTCCAGAATATATCTGGGGATCAGGAACATTCTTTGGAATACTGTTTGTGCTTTGCAGTACCCTAGTATCCCATTTTTTAAAAAAAAATCTAAAATTAAAATGAAGTGGGGCATTTTTTCTGCAGCATATCACAAAACACATCCCCAAGAACGTTGCAACTTACAGGCGCCACAATATGAAGCAAGTCTGTAGTCCACTTGTAACTGCCCATTGGTTGTGTTTTGTTTTTTTTTGCAAATGCAAGTTTCATATAGTTAGATGGGTTAACAGTACCTGATTACCAACAGTACCACCTAGACTCTAATTCGACCGAGGCAGTCAGGCAGGCACCCATGACATAAATATATAAATATAAATATATGGAGGGTGGGGAGAGAATAAGGATGTGGCTTAAACTGTCTCAGGATGCAACAGTAACCAACTGGGAGGCATAGCATATGATGATGTCTGACCAGTGAGTGATGGCAATCTACACAGGAAAAGCAACAACTTCATGGGAAGAAATTCTATTTCAAATACATATGCTAAAAGATTCCCCTCCACCCTTCCTACAAATCTCTTCCTCTCTTCCCTACCCAGAATTTACTCCCATTCAACCTAGCCAAGGCAGCACAAAGGGACACTGACAGGGGGACACGCGCCCCAATCGAGGTTCTGTTCTCGAGCTCCAAACCAGAAAAAAAGGGGAACGTTGGCACACAATCCCTTTTAGCCAATTGGATGAAGGAGAGCTGGGACAGCGAGTGGCAGCAGGGTTAGCCAATCCACACCGCTGGCGTGCGATTAACCTCCCCAGCCTCTCCAACACGGCCAAATTACCTCATGCGAGACACACTCGAGGGAGCGGAGCTCGCTGCAGTAGCGACAGAAATACAGCTGCGAAAGCGGCATGCGGATCTCCTTTTCGGCGCGCACCAGGTAGGAGACGCGGTCCGACTGAAGAAGAGAAGCCATCTTGCCAGAACAGAAGCCGGCCTCAGCTCTTCGGCGCGCCGCCGCACCCAACTCTCCGGATTTCCGCCACGTGACCCGGAAACATTCGGTCTCATGCATGGGCCGCGGTAAACCAGCGTGTCGTCATTTCCTCCAGTTCTCTAAAGTGAGATCGGACAGAAGGGTGTAAAATAGAGGAACGTAGAAATGTAACGTTGAGGTTGTGTTGGGTTTCCTGTATCAACGCATTGAGAATTACTTGTCAAATTTAAAATTAGCGAGTCGTATAGCAATTTGATACATTTATCTTCTCCAGTCTGTGTACTAGACACCTTAGACTAAAACCCATTTTCCGGCTGACTGTTGTTGTAATCAATCAGAATACAGCTGGAAGGGATTTTGGAGGTGTTCTAGTCCAGCCCCCTTGCTCAAGCAGAAGACGGCCTATACCAAGGGCCTCCAACCTGGGCCGCCAACGCAGAAAGGTTGGGGAACTCAACATTATACCATTTCAGATAGATGGCTGTCCAGTCTTTTCTTAACCTCCAGTGATCCATTCCCTCGGGAGGCAAAGAAGTTGGGGGGGGGGGGGAGGTTGGTTGCAATTTTGGAAACTATGATCAAAAATATTGCAGGTCCCTCACTTGGAAAAGATTGGCATCATCATCATCATCATCATCATCATTATTATTGTCTAACTTTAGGAGACAGCAACAGACTAAATGAACTTCCTCTTTGAGAACTATACAGCATATGGAGCTAACAGTAAATGCAGTTTTGGGGAGGGGGGGAGTCTAATCAAACTGCCAATAATACTTTTTCTAAAAAGTTCTAACTCTCCCCAGCAAGCATTATTTGGAAGAAGTGGGGTTCTATGGTGTTTTTTCTTAATATACATATGTAAACCTTACTGTTGCTGAGCCTGGTGGTATTTTTCTTTCAGTTAATGCATTTACCAGTAGTGTTAATGGTAATTTGTAAATGTTCACTATTATTGTGATAGAGCTTCTTTAAAAACTATGCTAATAGAAGACTTCAAGTTAATATCAGGCTCCTGCCAGAAAATATATTTCTTAAACAGTTTTATAGCAGTAAAATGTGTAGCTGTTTTGATAATTGCTTGGCTTATTGTCATCAATTACTAACTCAAGCAATGATGCAGTCTTGTTTCAAATTATATAGGAGAGGAAACTGAGCAAATGGAAATTAGAAAGGCAATATTGTTGCCCTTTTCATTACACAGTGGTTAGATGAATATATTACCTTCATACTACTTACCTGACAAGTCACATTAAAACATCTGTAGTGTGTCTACCATAGTCTTTGACTTGTACAATTGGGACTCAATGTTTTCAAAAACGAAAGAAATAAAAAGTGAGCTGTGCTTCAAACCAATTCAAAAGTGTTGCTTTTTTCCTCCAAGAAAAGAAGATAACCTCTAAACCTCAAAGAGCAACTTCTCTTCTAACAAATTGATTTATTCGATAGCAAAATAATCATTGTGTAACAGTGCTAAAATAAATACTGTAATTTCATATTTTCAAACAGATTTACTATATTTTAGTTATTATAACAGTTCTGTATCATGGCCATTTTGCCCAGGAGTTAAAATGGAAAAATGGTTTGCCTTAAGGCATAACTTACTAATTCATAGCCAGAAGGTGGTTTTAACAAGAACCGTCTAATTTATGGTTCATATTCCTAACCATTCCTATTGCTAAGTGGGAAATCCAGAAATGTATGCTCTGACCTGCTTTTACTATCAGTGGATAAAATATATCTAACTTCTCTTCAACAGCCACCCAAAAATAGGTTAGACCAGGGGTAGGCAAAGTTGGCTCTTCTATGACTTGTGGACTTCAATTCCCAGAATTTCTGAGCCAATCATGCTAGCTTAGGAATTCTGGGAGTTGAAGTCCATGAGTCATAGAAGAGCCAACTTTGCCTACCCCTGAGTTAGACTGATGTTCTGCTGTCAGTGGCTTAAGACTTGTGGTTTCCACTGCTGTCAGAAGAAAATATAGGTAGCTCAGGGATGAACTGTGGTATTCTTGGTGTTCTCTGAGCTCAGTTGCTTGATTGCAGATGTAGGTAACATCAGTGCTAGTGAATATGTGGCCTTTGGTCCCTGTTTATATACGGTAGCTTGTGTCAGTACCTTATATTCAGTATACACCCCCACTAACTTTGGCAGGGGAAGCTACTGTATATAAATAGGGAGCTAAGCCCACTTCACTAGCACTGATGATATTATCTAGGGTAATAAAATATCTGCTACCAAACAATGTCAGAGAGTACTAAGGACTCCATTGGTGTTTGAGTAGATTTCCAACTCTCTTTACCTTTCTTCCAGCAGCTTCAAGTTGCAATTTTCGCCTACAGACTCTTCCCTATTTATGGATTGCAGTCAGAGGTGGGATCCTGCCTCTGATTGCCAGTGCGGTTAATCGCTGAGTTCGGAGCAGAGCCGAAGACGCTGCTCGAGCCTGTTCGCGGAGCGGGAGCTTTCCCCGGGCGCTTTCCCCGCCCGCATGGATGCCGCCAATTGCGTTCTTTTGCCCTCTGCGCATGCCCAAAGCGTTCCGCATGCGCAGAGGGCAAAAGATGCGGGCGGGGAAAGCGCCCGGGGAAAGCTCCCACTCCGCGAACGGGAGCAGGCTCGAGCAGCGTCTTCGGCTCTGCTCCGAACTCAGCGATTAACCGCACCGGCAATCAGAGGCAGGAACCCACCTCTGATTGCAGTGTGCTGGTGTTACAGAGGACCTGAAGGCTGTATAATCCAGAAATGTTTCGATTTCTGAATGGGATTCTAGAGCTCAAGGACAGCTATATTGTCATTACTATTTATTTCTTGCAGTTTACTTTAGAATAGTTCAAGTTTCACTCAGTCTGCACAGTTTCACTTACAGGTATATACATGGTACATGTAGAAGGCACAATTTCTTCTATCACAAATGAAATTAACAATATTATGTTCTTTGAAGATCAGCTGAAGAATGTGCATCTCACTTCTAGTTTATAAATGGTGTGCTTTGGCCATCTAAATTGAACCAGATATGCACCTGTGGACATTGATCTGGGAAACTGCCAAATTAGGAAATTTAGGATTCAGTGTCATCGGAAAAAGATATTTTTAATAAAGTTGCTTTATTTTACAAGGGAAAAATATAAATTATTTTTGTTGTGGGGTTGTTTTTTTGGCCACCTATAAAGAGAATAGCAACCATACGAAGACATTATCTTCTTTCCTACATGATGGACTAAACTACAGTAAATAGAATTAGAATAGAATAGAATTCTGTATAATTTATTATAAAGTGTATGAGTTTGATCAGAAAACAAAAAATATTCTCTCCTGAAAAGAACATGTAAAGTATCAGCTAAGCATATAACCCAGAGGGGCTGTATTTGGTGTATTCCTCTTAAATAATATCTGCTGTATGAGAAATCACAAATGACACTGAATTGCACCTACTTTTTCTTTTTTTTCTTTTGCACACCTGCAGACTAACTGCTCTTCCCCAAATTTGTATGTAGTAAGCAGGTATGTTGTATGTTGAAAACTGAACTGTCACCATTGTTCCACAGTTACTTTTTTTTCCCCCTGACATAGCCCAAAATTGAAGAATTTTCTTGGATCTTTCAATCTCATGGAACAGTGGAATATTCCAAGAAAAAGTAGCTGTTATGATGGAATATTCCATAAGAAAGAAAGCCAGTTTCCCAAAACTGAATCTTTTTTTTTTTTTTTGACATCATGAATGATGCCTTTGTGGTATTTCAGCAAAATAAACAGTTTAAGATCATAGACGCATTCTAGCAAAGTGCTCAGTGTTGATTTTTATCTTCTTTCTGGGAATCTGATATATAATTACTTCAGCTTCATTCATGTCCCAAAGTTTTATTCAGAATAATTCTCTTAAGAATAGCTGGGAATCAGTTCAATATATCTCCTTTTTGTTGACGTAACTGTAATGGTTTCCATATGACTTAATTTCTGAGAAAAACACATAGAGAATACATTATCTTCCCGAGTTTTAATTGTTTTTGCCATCACTCAGAACCAGTAATTGCTTGTCAGAGTTCTAGGCATCTAAAATAGTATTTATCCTTTTCTAATGAATTCATATTTGGTACAAAGTTAAAATATGTTGTGAGAAACAGTGATGTAATTTATTTGTCTCATACTGGAACTGAATGAAAGACTGCCTTCCTTAGTCTTTTGGGATTATGAAACTAACATAGAGATGAAAGCTTTAAAAGCGTTCTTTTGGGGAAGCTGAATAAAAATCATGGTTATTCTGAAAGGCTACACTATAGGACAGTGATGGTTAACCTTTTCGGCACTAAGTGCCGAAACTGGAGCATGCACACGCATGTGCCAGAGCACCAGAACCTGGAAGAGAGCAGCTGATCGGTGTGCATGTGTGTGACGAAACCCAGAAGAGCAGCTGGCAATGGCGCACGTGCCCACAGAGAGGGCGCTGTGTGCCACCTCTGGCACGCGTGCCATAGGTTCGCCATCACGGGTCTAGGAAATAAGACAAGCATCATATTCTGCCTGTGTGATATAGAGTGGAGGCTGGACAGGATATCTTCCACCCAACCACTTCTTGACTTATTTACAACAAACCGCATAATACTGGTTGTCAATCTTTCCTGAGTCCCGCTCATTGTTTCTGGAGTTCTGAAGCAAGTTCCTCTCTACAAAGACTTAGAGTTGGATTGGGTGGGTGATGCTTTTCTAGATGAATGCAGAAGCTCTTTTTAAACTTCTTTGTCTCATCCCAGTACCTGTACCAGGGGTGGGTTCCTACCGGTGCGGTCCAGTGCGCAGCTCCAGTAGGGACCCGCTGATTACGCAATTTGCGCGCGACTGCTCCAGTACCATCTTCACGGACAGTTGCGCGCGTTGCCATCTTTTAAAAAGAATTTTTCGGCTTTTTTACTTTTGCGCACGCACAGAAGCAAAATCTCACCAAAATCTTGCAAGGGGACGCGCACGCGCCCGAGATTTTGGCGAGATTTTGCTTTTGTGCATGTGCAGAAGCAAAATCTCACCGAAATCACGCAAGAGGGCACACGCACATAGCGAGTGCACACACACACGAAACATGGAGATGCACGTGCAGCGCACCGGTATCGGTAAGCAAGCAACCCGCCCCTGACCTGTACTGATGAGACAAAGTTGGGCTCAGGGTGAAAGTTGGGTGCTGCTATTTCTGCTTTTTGCTTTAATCCCTGTAGGAGAACTCAATTTTTCTTGCTGGGAGGAAGAACCATTGGCAGAGAATCCAGAAAAGGATTTCTGTGATGATTCTAGCCAGTGGGAATAGCCAGCTTCCAGACTGTTTAAAGCAGGGGTGTTAAACTCAAGACCCGGGGGCCAGATTCAGCCCGGTGGGTGCTTAGATCTGGCCTGTGGGGCCGCCCTGAAAACAGCAAAGGGCAGGCCTGCAGTGCCTCTGGCCAGAGCTCGGGAGAAAACAGAGCTCAGGAGGACCGCATGTGGCCCTTCTGAGCTCCGTTTTAGCAATAGCACTTAGACTTATATACCGCTTCATAGTGCTTTACAGCCCTCTCTAAGTGGTTTACAGAGTCAGCATATGGCCCCCAACAATCTGGATCCTCATTTTACCGACCTTGAAAGGATGGAAGGCTGAGTCAACCTTGAGCCTGGTGAGATTCGATCTGCCAAACTGCTGACAGCTGGTGATCAGCAGAAGAAGCCTGCAGTACTGCACTCTAACCACTGCGCCACCGTGGCTCGTGTTTTCACTGGCAGAGAATTGAAGGAGGCTGTTACAGCTGAAAACTGAGCTCCAGAGACCATTTCCGCTGGCAGGGCACTCGGGCTGCCACAGGCACCCCTGACATGAGTGATGTCGAGCTGGCCACACCCACCCCAGGCCCCCCAAGGTCAAACACAATGCTGATGCGGCCCTCAATGAAATCGAGTTTGACATCCCTGGCTTAAAGGCTGCTCTATAGTGAGGGCAGTAACAGAAGCAGATATATAATGCTGCTACTATGGGAACTCTCTTCCACCTTCCCCTCTGTAAGAGAATGGTACTTAAGAACGCCTACTAAATATAATGATTTGAAACCTTTACTGCTATACAGGGAACTAACTAAGGTTTTGAATAAAACATTAAGTCATGAATAGCAAAAGCATAATCTTTTTAGAATGTTTTCTTTTCTTTTGCTTTCTGGGTGCCAAACAAAATGCTTTGGAAAGCATGAATCATTATACTTCATCTACAGTTCTAGGTTCCAGGAAAATACAAGCTTCCTCTTTCAGTTCTTCCATTTTATACATGCATTTTCATAGAGCCTTGGCAGTGAAAGGAGGAGGAGGAGGAGGGTTTTTCATTATGATAAGTTGCTAAATAACCTGCAGATAAAGAACCTAATTTTTATTATTTTTTATCTATATTATTTTATCTTTTATTATTCTTTCATGTGTTGTAGGATTGATTCCTGGCATTACAAGCAGATGACAGACCTCAGTCTTAATAAAATCCCCACACATACTCAGATTCCGGGGCCTTTCTGTGTGCAGTGTACAATTCAATACAGATAATTGCTTTTCTATGGAAAAAACCTTAAAGGAAATAAACCCTGATTGTTCTTTGGAAGGACAGATACTGAAGCCGAAACTCAAATACTTTGGCCACCTAATGGGAAGAGAGAATTCATTCCAAAAGATCCTGATGTTGGGTGATATTGAAGGCAAAATAAGAATGGGGTGCAGAGGATGATATGGTAAGATAGTGTCACCAAAATAGTGGGCATGAGTTTGGGCAGATTCCTGGAGAGAGTGGAGGACAGGAGGGCCTGGCACGCTGTGGTCCATGAGGTTGCAAAAAGTCAGACACAACTTAGAGATAGGAAAACATTGGAAAAAACCACAGATCTTTGAAAATACAGTAATGAGACAAATATGTCGTGTGGGATGGTGAATTCTCTAACTTATGTAAGCCAAGTTGTCACCGGATGTTAAATGGGTACATTCATTGTGAAACAATCTTCTGTTTGTTGAAAGCAATTCAATAGAAATCAATAAATTGGTCTTTGGGGAAATTTGCAACAAGATTCTCAAGATTATGTTTTTTTAAAATGTATTAAAGATGTTTAAATATTCAAATGGCTACAAATATTCTCCTTTATTGGTAAAAATGTTCAGTTATTACATTTTTTTCTGGGAAATGCTTCCCATACCATGCTTTGAGCTGTCTTTGATATGAGAAGCAATACACAAATTAACTGAATAAGTATCTAAATAAAAGCTATTTCTTAACCTTTATTGTTTTAAATTGATAAAAGTTACATTAAAGAAGGTCATAGGAAATAATGACCGGCCATGCAGAAAGAGAGAAAATGAAGCAGAATGCAAAGTATTATTTTAATAAATAATAATTTGGTATTATTTGAAACCTCCCAACACATAGATTATTAAACAAATCAACCCAGAGTTCCCACCTGAGGCCCAAATTATCCTACTTCTGATACATTACAGTTGGAAGGGACCTTGTAGGCCATCTAGTCCAACCCTCTGCTGAAGCCGGAGATCCTATACCAAGGGTGTCAAACTTGATTTCATTGAGGGCCGCATCAGGGTTGTGTTTGACCTCAGGGGGTTGGGGTGGGTGTGGCCAAGGTGGGCATGGCCAGCTCGACGTCACTCGTGTCAGGGATGTCTGTGGTGGCCCAAGCGCTCTGCCAGCAAAAACGGAGCTCGGGAGGGCCTCTCCCAAGCTCCATTTTCGCTGGCAGAGGGTTGCAGGAGGCCGTCACAGCCGAAAACGGAGCTCAGAAGGGCCACATGCTGTCCTCTTGAGCTCCATTTTCTCTGGCAGAGGCATTGCGGGCCGGTCCTTCGCTGTTTCCAGGGCAGCCCTGCGGGCCAGATCTAAGCACCCTGTGGGCCGGATCTGGCCCGCAGGCCGTGAGTTTGACATCCCTGTCCTATACCATTTCAGACAAGTGGCTGTCCATCTCTTCTTAAAGACCTCCATTGATGAAGTACCTACAACTTCTGAAGGCAAGCTGTTCCGCTGGTTAATTGTTCTCACTATTGTAAAGTTTCTCCTTAATTCCAGGTAGCTTCTCTCCTTGATTAGTTTCCATCCATTGTTTCTTGAGGAAATTAACTAAGGACATGACTCTCTGGAAAAGACTCTAATGCTGGGAAAAGCGGAAGGAAGGAAAAAGTGGATGGCCAGCTCAAGGTGGGTGGTTTCATTTGCAGAAGCGATGTGTGTCCCAAAAGTGCTTTTTTTTCCCCCAGCTCTGCTGAAGAAGCTTCTTGGATGAGAAGCGAAACGTCTTCAAAGAAAAACCAGAAAGTCCAGTTGCCTCTTGAAAAAAGCACCTTTGGGACAACCATGGCCTGGATGACTAAGAACCTCCATAGACATGAGAAGCGGTGGCTGCTCTTTTGGGAGACCTGAAAAACATCAGGGAAAGATCACTATAGAGAACATCTATCTAAGACAGTGTTTCCCAATAATAAGGCATTCGCTGGCTGGGGAATTCTGGGAGTTGAAGTCCAGACATCTTCAACTTGCCAAGGTTGGGAAACACTGATCTAAGAGTTTATACCAACACCAATTTGATGACACATCACCAATCTCCCGTCTCGCTACCTCCCTTTGGCACTAAGCGCCTGTCGAGGCATCTTCACGCCTTTATCCACCACTAGGTGGCCTGGTGGGCAATGAGACAAACGAAGACGGACGGACGAGAGCAAATCAAGTCTTGGAATTCATTCTGCTCGCTCTGGAGAGTAGAAGGGCAGCTCCAGGGCTATGAATGGCTGCCCGCCAGCCTGCCCGCCAAGCCAAACAGAACTATTATATGACTTTTACGCCGGACGAGAAAACCCTTCTGCGGCGCTTTTACTCCTTTCTTGAGAAGGGAAGCATCACGTCGGGCGGCAGACGTTTCCAGCGCCCGGAAACTCGCCTCTTCCTGCCTGAACGCAAGACGACCTTCCCGCTGAAGTGCGCGAAGGGCTTCCTGCCCCTTTGACCCACCGAACCGGGCAGGTGATTTTCGAAGGAGTGGGGCGGGCGCGGAGGTGGCGAAGGGGCCGGTTCTGAGCTCTTAGGGGCGCTTGAACATTACCCTCGAAGTCCGTTTGTCTTCCTCCAAGGAAAGTGGATGCAGCGGCTTCTCTCCGGCAACTAACTTGGGTAAATTAAGTTAGTAGGTAGCAATGCTTTTCTTCCCCCTTTGATTCGGATTGCTGGGCAGTGTCGGGGTAAGCAGGAACTGGTGTCGGACTGGTCTTAACCATTATGGGTGAACTACAGTAAATTTTGGACGGCTTGGTGGATCCTTTTAAAAAAAACACCCCAATTTCTTGTTTTTTACAGCTTTCGCACTTCCTTTCCCGCTTGCACGATTGACATTTCTCTTCCATTGGACCCATTTCTCTATTTTTCGGTTCCAGGGGAAACTCCATGTGGTTAAAAAAAAATCCTTTGCCATTTGGTCCGCTTTTCAGAAGTTCCCTTTTCTGGTTTAGAGTTTTCAGTCAGCTTTCCCAGAAAGGGGTTGTCAATAATTTCATTTGGCTCCCTAAGCTATTATATTTCCAGGAGGTTTTTTTTCCCCCTAGGTGAGCCTTTGAGACATACCGGCCTTGAGGCATATAGGTGAAATGACATGTTGATGCAGTCTTTGAATGCTGGATTATTGGCTGCTTTGTTTTCTCTTTCTAAAGAACATTCTTGGTGGGAGTTCTTCCTGAAAGCCCTTAGTGCACGTCTACAAAATATCCAATTATTTTTGCTTAGATGTCTTTTGTTATGACTTGCCAGCTCTATGCTTTCTTTCTCTTCATAGCACTTAGCTGTGGAATGACTGAAAATGTGTTTCGGGAGGCATTGTAGAAGGAGAGCTGTGTTAGCATAAATCAGGAGGCGTCTGATCACAATTTTTCTGACTAACAAATTTTATTCAAGACATAGAGAGCTGCACCTCACTTCCTTTATACATACAGTGATTAGAAGGATATGGGGGGGGGAGGAGAAGAGGGGGAGACAGGTGGATTATGCAGATAACACATGAGACAAATTACAAATACTTTTATCAGTTTAGATGTCTTTTGTTGTAGTAATAAGTATCTATTGTAATAAGTTAAAGCTCATTATGTTCAATGAGGCCTTTGAGAAAGCCTTAACCCTTCTGATGTATGTAAGCTCAATCATTTCAGTGATGCTGTTAAAGTCTCCCCCCCCCCCAAAAAAAATAGTCACTTTGAGATCCATAGTAAAGA
The DNA here is from genome assembly GCA_023053685.1 of Diadophis punctatus similis. Classification (NCBI taxonomy): domain Eukaryota; kingdom Metazoa; phylum Chordata; class Lepidosauria; order Squamata; family Dipsadidae; genus Diadophis; species Diadophis punctatus. The sequence continues at coordinate 177,624,872 of JALIGW010000002.1, forward strand.
GGTCTGGGAGGTTGAATCACTCTGAAATTTCTTTGTCCTTGTTTTGAGTCTGATGTCAAACTTGTGCCCATTTATTCTTTTGTCCAAAGTTTGTCTTATGTAAGGGGTATTGCTGGAAGAACATGACAAGTATCACATAAGACGATGAACATGTAAGGGCTCTTCTAATCTTGTGTATGCTTGTTGGTGCTGTTGGAGGCGTGTTGGTGCTGTTGGAGGACATATATTGATTTGACAAAATAAAATTTGTAGAAAACATGCTACAAGATTCTTTCTGTAGTTCAGAAGGATATCTAGGCTTTTGACTTGCTTTCACAGCCCACTTTGGATTCTTTTGCAGTCTCAGTTATTCATTTGTATAGTGAGAATAAGTTTCCAGGGACTGCTATGGGGATAAGCAGAGGGAGGAAATATTTATTTTGTGAAGTTTTGATAATCAGTGAGAAGAAATCCCTTAAGGTCCTTTCTCACTTGAACCTTTATGGTAGCATTGTGTAGACGTTGTCCTTGCGATTGGAGAAAGTCAGGAATATGTCCCTATCCATTAGTTTAAGACATGCTAAGGCACAAATAGCAATTAGTTCCTGTTAAATGTCGCATTGGCTATGACATTTTTTTGTCTAGCATTTGCTAGAATTGCTAGAGAAAGAGACATGTTTCTAATTGCTTCATTATTAGGATGCTTGGCAGCAATTTGATTCTAATTTCCTACTGGAAGTTTCCATATGAGTTTGTTGCTCTTTCTTCTGTCCTGCTTCTTTCTAAGATAGAGTGAGCTACTTTGGGCAATATCTGAACAGGGCAACCATGTTGCCTGCGTCAAAGCAAGTAACCACAGCATGGTCAGCTCTGAAGAAAGAAGTGAAGCAAAAGAACAGCAGGGATGGGCCAGCAGCAGTTTCAAATGTTTCTCATGAAGGCAGATATTTTTAGAAAAGAAAACCATATTATATTTAATGCCATGTGTGTATATGTACATGTACATGTATATCTATATTTGTTCTCTAATATGTAGGTATGCCAAACAGATGTCCTCCAGATGTTGGATATCAGCTCTCAGAATCCCCCACCCAACGAGGTCATTTCTAAGAATTCGGGGAATTTAAATCTATGTATCTGCAGCTATAATTTTTACATTCCTCTCCCACATTTTTCTATTTAATTAAAAAAATATCTTTGATGGGTTATTTTTCTTGAATTTTTAATTTTGCAGTTCCAATATTATTTAGCACTGGATTACATTCATTTACCCCTCACTAAATTGCAGCAGCAACTCAGGAAGATGGTAGTTTTTTTCTCTCCAACTGGATATTCTTAGCTTCTTTTTGCTTGCCTCTCCATAAAGAAGACCTCTGGCAATGGGCCATAGTTCCCACCTCGCATTGGTTTTGGTATTTATGAGAGTCCTAAAAACAGTTAGCTTAGTTGAGCCCTGGTAAGTCACAACCATTGTAGTTTGTAAAACATGATTTTAAACCTAGCCAATTTGAGAAACTGTGCTCACGTAAGTTATGGCTTAACATGTGTTAAGCAGCACAGATGTTTTTAGAATCAGTAACGGATGCGGATAAAAATACATTTTCTCATGCCACAGGATACGTAAGCTTTATTTTTCTTTGGCAAAACTTATTTTGACCTCAAGGGTGTATATCATATCAGAATATCTGAGTAACTGGCATGAATGGGGTGAAAAAGAGTTTAGGGGGCAGTTCCCACAAGGACATGTTATAAGGAAATATCCTTTTAGGTTCAGTTCCAAGTGGGGAAAAAGACACTGAATTCATGAAGGTTGCTTGGAAGGAAGGTTTAATGGTGGACAGGAGCACATGGCAGGAGCCCCTGTACAGAAAAGGTAACTTACATGGTTGTGTGGTGAAGAGAAAAAAGAGAAAGAGATATGCTGAGTTCCTGGTTTTTATAGTGTAAGTTGGGTCCCACCTCTTAGATTTCCTTTTCCTGTATAGAAATGTATCCCATTGGCTCTCAGACCCCCCAGGGGCATGCTGGGGTGGCTCTTGGCTTTTGTCTAATCCAGCTTTGGCTGAAATGAAAGGGCCTTGGGCTAATCCTATTATGGTTTTGTCATGCAAAAGACTTTCAGCCAGGTGAGAGGAATATGTGAGCTTAGCAGGGGTGGGGGTTTCCAAGAGGAGTCTTTTGTTTGTTTAAAAGCATGTTTCCAGATATGTTCCACATAATATTTCCTACATTTTAATATCTCCTAGGATATCTCATTTCCTAGGAGAGGGGTGGGTGCTAACTTCCTACAATCCCTCATTTTTTTTTTCAAAACATGTGAGTGCAACACATGTTTTGACACAAGCTTCAAATTGATCAGGTCAGGGAGATTTTATGGGTGCTTTCAATTTTCTCTGATGCAGAGGGGAAGACGTTGAAAGAGGCAGTTGAAAGAGGCAGCAGCAGGATTCCTTCAGTGGCTCCCAAAAGGAGAGCTTTCAACCATGATGGTCAATGGCCAGGGCAAAAGTTCTGGCAATAAATTTACAGTATCCAATTCTTTTTCCATGCCAATTATGTTCAGATGTTTGATAACACTTTCGATGAGCTCCCAGACAGGTTTCAAGCAAGCACAGGCCCCACACTATTCCCACAGCCATGGTTTACCTTGAAATCACAGGCTGCCCATTTCCAAGGGATGGTTCTTGAATCTGCCCTAGCTCTTACTTTAGTGCATCTAGGATTTGTGAGCCAAAATTGAAGTTAGCCAGTGTGCAATCTAGGCTTTTTCTTTTTCTTTTTTTTTTTTTTTTAGAATGAGCCCTGGGACTCTTACTCCTGAGACCACCAGTGCAAAATACCCTGCTTTACTGGGCAGCAGTCAGGCCTTGGGTTTTCGAAGATCCTTTCTGCTAGCTCTTCAAGTGGGGAAATTGCCTGAGGGGATCTGTCCCCTTCCCCCATGGAATTAGCAGGGAGATATGACTGCCTGGGCTTTAATGCCACAAAGCAGGAGTCAAAACAACAACAACAAAAAAAAAACCAGCAAGCTAAAAGCAGTTTTGGGTGGGGGTAGGTGAAAAAGGGATAACCTCAGTCTAATTCTGAATGGCGTGTCTCTGTGTGTTTGTGTATGCAGCTACAAATTTACCTCCCACTAGACAGAAATCTAAAGTGTACAGAACTCACTGTGGTAACCACTCCCAATACAATTCTTACATGAGTACATTAAACTGATTACAATATAGATGAGACAAGAAAGAGAAACGTTACAATGAATTTCTGTGACTGAAGCAAAGAAAGAAAGAAAAACTTTACAATGAATTTCTGTGACTGAAGCAAAGAAAGAAAGAAAACTTTACAATGAATTTCTGTGACTGAAGCAAAGAAAGAAAGAAAACTTTACAATGAATTTCTGTGACTGAAGCAAAGAAAGAAAAAAAACTTTACAATGAAGTTCCCCCCTCCCCCCTAGTCTTTTCAGCTGTCTTCTGAGGATTGAAAATAGATGTTTGGTCTTTATTTGTCCATCTCAGGGTCCTTTCATTCATGTCTGCTGGGTGGCCTTAGGTTTTGGTGGTAAGGCTGGTCAGTCAGGCTTGGAAAGATCTACTCCACTCTGGTTGATGTGATGTCTAGAGGACTAGATTCAAACCCACTTCTGGCTCAAATGGATGGAATGTCTTTACTGGAGGCAGTGTCTGAGCCCATTTGCTCTGCTTCCATAGGCTTCAGGATCATATGTGCAGGGCTGAAAGACATAAGAACAGGGTCCCTTCCCCCTTTTGCTGGTAATTCTACCACGAGAGGCATTGTAAAAGGATTAGAGATTTGGGGGGGGTAGATAGCTTGCAGGCAGGGTTTGAGGAAAACAATCAACACATCAGTATTGCAGTTAAATCAATTATAACAAAATGGAGACATCACCAGGGGAAAAAAATGAACAGACATTTCCATCTTAGCAGAGAATTGGCATCCATTAAACATCACAGAAGCGCAATATTAAAACTGTTTGCATGTACATACAGTAAATGTAAAAATGAAATTTTCCTGTAAATTAACTTAAAACATTGTCCCTTAAATTTTGGCTTTTCTTAAAAACACCGAGAGGAATAGGAAAATTGAACTCTGTTCCTTGTCCCAGATCAGGTTGGCCAGTCCTAACTGGGCAAAGACATTTTCCTTTCTTTTCAGTGCTTTTAATTTTCTAACAATTTGAAATTCATATCTCTAGGAAACAGAGATATTTTACAGTTGCAATTACTCGAGTGCGCACAAGACAAGACAAAGACGTACACAGACACAAAAACATGGACAAAGAGGATGACAGGACACACACACACAAGTCCTTCCTGCCATAAATCTCAGTTAAATTAGGAAGGCACAAATCTTAACAAACAAACCACGTGGTTACATATAAGAGAGAGAGAAGAAAAGAGAGAGAGAAGAAACAACAAACACCTCAACATTTTTCCTTTTCTGTTTTCTTAAGTACCTTTATTTAGCCAAATTGGCTGTTTTGTTTTGTTTTGTTTCTCTGTGTCATCCCTCAGCAAAGCCCATTTTCTACACAAGTTTCCTGCTTTGTTGACTCATAGTCCTGGCATCCCAGGCTCCACGCAGTTTTTCCAAAGGGGTTCCCGCCACCCTCGAACTAGAGCTTCCCATGGTCCTTTAAATGTAAGGTTCACTTTGGCTTAGCTAGTGGCGCGCTCAACAGTTTCAGAGAAAAAAAAACTCTGGGAAGGACTTCCGATTCCCTCGTAGAAGTAAGGCCCCCTTCCTGTAGGGAATCTCTCTAGGTTTATCAGATCCAAAAAAGGGGATCTGCGAGGACTAGCCGCCCCTATACAGCTAGTACTAGGACCTCCACACTCACGGGCTTCACATTTAGAACTGAAAATTCTGGGGTTTGCTTTTGGGATGTGCACATAAAAACAACAACAACAACAACAAAATTTGCTTTCCCACCCTTCAATCACATACATACACACACACACACACACACACAGACATTCTTCCTCCTTCCCTAACAGAAGGTCCTGTGCTCTGTAAACGCTAAACAGAACTTACACAAATCAAAACAGAGAAAGAGAAGACATTGACACATAGGCTGGTAGATGAGAAAGAAACTCTATACTACCAAATGAGGATAAACAAAAATAATTCAATATTATGAAAAGCTGTATGAGCAAGAAGTTCCAGAAAAATAAAATTAAAGAATATTTGGAAAAAATGGAATTGCCTAAAGTACCAGAAAAGGACAAAAACTATTAAATGAATGAATATCAATGATGGAATTATCAGAAGCAGATCAAGAGACAAAAGAACAACCAAACACCAGGACCAGGTGGGCCAGTGGCAGAATTTTACAAAGATTTTACATAATGAGGTGTTGATTGATGTAAAGGTACCACATTCCTGAATGGGAGCAAATATTACTTTGATTCCAAAATAAGATTCAGATTTAATGCAGATAAAACTATAGGCCCATCTCTTCACTGAATGCTGACTATAAAATATATACTTCAATAATGGCAGCAAACTAAAAGGTTCCTAAATGAATTTATACATTCAGCTCTCTTAAGCTTTTTCTAAGAGACAGATTAAAAACAAAATGAGAATGATTTTAAATACATAAAAAAAAAGGCACAAGAAAAGGATGCTATTGATTTTGATACTGGAAGTGCTAAATATAAATATTATGGCAGACACAGAAATTAAAGGCATGGAAACTTTGAAAACTAATTTTTGCACCAAGAGAGAAATAAAATATGTTAATAACCAACCTGGCTGACAATTTTGTTGTCCAAAAGGTAGAGAAGAGAACTAGAGGAGATAATTAAGTCCATACTTGACTTAATACTTACAAACAAAGAAGAAGTTGTAGAAGGATTTGAAACTGCATCATTAACATAACAAAAACGATTCAACACAATTGAACACACTAAAGTCTTAGATTTTAAAATAAAGCTGACCTTAATAAACTCAAGAGAAACTTGAGAAAGATTCCTTGGATGAAAGTCCTAAAGGAAAGAAGCAACTCAAGAAGCTTTGTAAACTCTGAAAAAACTTGATTATAAAAGCCAATTGCACAAAAGCAATCAGGAAAAAAAAAAACCAGAAATCCAAGAAACACCAGCATGGCTGCACAAAGACCTCACTGACAAATTGAATGAATGAAGGACAGATACAAAAATGGAAACAGGGACACATAACTAAAGCAGAATATCAGCAGATAGCAAGAATCTGTAAAGAAAAATCAGGAAACAAAAGCCTTGAAGGAACAACGATTTGCAACCAAGTGAAAGATAATATAAAAGATTCTTCCAATACATTAAAAAAACAAGAAGAAAAATCAAGGAAACAGTTGGACCACTAAGGAGAGAAGGCAACACAGAGAAAGCCATGAGTTGCTTAACTCATTCTTTGCATGTCTTCTTGCAAAAAGAAATGCAACCCAACTAACCAGAAATATAACTGGAAAGGAAAAAAATAAAACAGACTGTAAACTAAAGTTAAAATAAGCAAAAACAGTAAGAGAACACCAGGTCCCAGAGTCCTAAAGGAGCTGGTAAATGAAATCTCAGAACCACTGCACATCTTAAAAAAAAAATCTTGGGACACGGGGACCACCTGAGAAACTGGGAAAAAGCTAATGTGGTTCCCATCTTCAAAAAGAAAGAAAAAAAACAACAACAACAAAATTCTGAGTCCATGGTTCTAAGGCAAAGAAAGGTTCTAAGGCAGAGAACATGGTTCTAAGGCAAAGAAAAGTAAAATCCTACCCCTAGGTAAGGAAAACCAAAAATATAGATAACTATTATAAATTGGTGCAACAAATTAAAACAGATTTGGAGAAGTGGAAAAGAACCACCATAAAATGAGTATCCTGCAATGGCTAGCAGACAAAACAGGGCTGGGGGGGGGAAGGGGGGGAGAAGGGGGGGAGGAAATATCAAAGGATTTAGGAAGATACATTAACTTGGTTAAACAAAAAGCATGATTATTTTTTCCCTAAAATGATTTGTACCCAGACAACACACTATTCAATTGAAATTGGAATTTATATATGCCATAAAGTAAAATTAAAAGCAAAAATTACCCCCACACACATACACACATGCAAACACACATTTCCCAGTTTTCTATGGTTTAAAGTAAAATTTAGAGGTAGGTACTCACCTTCTTTCCAAGCAGCCCTTGAATTTTGAACTCAAAACCCCTTTAAAACCTACTTCCCAATGGCCAAGGCCTAATAAATTTATTTAGGCCAGGATCATTGAAGAGGCTAGCTTGGAAATCCAGCTGGCTCGCCAATTGTTATAAGGAAATATCCTTTTAGGTTCAGTTCCAAGTGGGGAAAAAGACACTGGATTCATGAAGGTTGCTTGGAAGGAAGGTTTAATGGTGGACAGGAGCACATGGCAGGAGCCCCTGTACAGAAAAGGTAACTTACATGGTTGTGTGGTGAAGAGAAAAAAGAGAAAGAGTTCCTGGTTTTTATAGTGTAAGTTGGGTCCACCTCTTAGATTTCCTTTTCCTGTATAGAAATGTATCCCATTGGCTCTCAGACCCCCCAGGGGCATGCTGGGGTGGCTCTTGGCTTTTGTCTAATCCAGCTTTGGCTGAAATGAAAGGGCCTTGGGCTAATCCTATTATGGTTTTGTCATGCAAAAGACTTTCAGCCAGGTGAGAGGAATATGTGAGCTTAGCAGGGGTGGGGGTTTCCAAGAGGAGTCTTTTGTTTGTTTAAAAGCATGTTTCCAGATATGTTCCACATAATATTTCCTACATTTTAATATCTCCTAGGATATCTCATTTCCTAGGAGAGGGGTGGGTGCTAACTTCCTACAGACAGATTAAAGATCTTCTGTAGCTTGAACTGATATGATAAGTATATTGAATCATTTAAAGGACTGTCACAATGATGATAAGCAACCTGATATTCTGTTGCTCTTAAGCTGTTAGACCCAGAGTGATGTCTCTTCTTGGCAACAAACGAAGGGGAGAAAAAAGTCCTCAAATGAAATTTTAACAAAAATCATCAGCTGCTTAACAGTAGAACATTACACTTGTGGGGCAGGGAAGTTTTCTTTGTTAGAGGGTTTTTAAGGAAAGTACAATGGTAAAATGGTAGAATTTCTTCAAAAGATGGGTTTACATTACTATTGAGGATCAGTGCTATCTCTATAATTCTATTAGGAATAGACCTAAATCTGATCTTGAAGTTACTTCTAGTCTATCAATATAAGGGCTAAAGAACTCAAAATAGTCATTAGATGAAGCAAAGAAATGTAGACATTCCTGTTTGCTGTCGTCAATTTATTGTTTGAATTTTTGCAGTTCTGATATGAGAGCCCTGTTCCTATATAATTGTGGTTCTAATGACTTGTTGTCATTAGATAGAGAAAGCCTATCCTAAATTAATTATTTAATTTTACTTTTTTTACTTTACTTTTCTTTTATTTTTATTTTTATTTTTTTACTATTTCATCTTATCTTCAGTCTTCCCTTTCCGGAGAAGATTATGGAGAAAGTAGTTGCACAGCAGCTCCAGGGGTTTCTGGATGAAATGGATTATCTGGACCAGGGGTACCCAAACTTGGCAACTTTAAGACTTGTGGACTTCAACTCCCAGAATTCTCCAGCCAGCTATGCTGGCTGGAGAATTCTGGGAATTGAAGTCCACAAGTCTTAAAGTTGCCAAGTTTGAAGACCTCTGATCTGGACCCTTTTTAGTTAGGGTTCAGGCCTGGATATGGGACAGAAAGGGTATTGGTTGCTCTTTTTGGTGATCTCTATTCTTGCTATACTCTCTCTACTTGACCTCTGAGTGACCTTCGATATCATTGGCCATGGTATCCTTTAGAGCAGGGGTGGCCAAACCGTGGCGCATGCGCCAAACGTGGCGCATTGGATGATTGCAAGTGGCGCATTGCAATCATCCAAAGGACAGAAAAGGTGATGCTTTTCTGCCCGGCGAGCGGGACGGCAGCGCGCGCGCAAGGAAAACCGGAGGACGGCGCCGAGGCTCTCCAGGCAGCGGCAGGTGACAGCGGGCGCCGGCCGAGTCATCTCACGGGCAGCCGCGCCGACCCTGCCTCCGCCGAGGCGGAGGGGGAAAGGAAAGCGCTCCCGCAGAGCATCCCAACTGCAAGTTATCGTCGCCCATCCTGCCCAAGCGGCCGCGCGACGTGACCCCGGAGCCGGATGGGCGCAAGGGCAGGAAGAGAGAGAAAAAGAAAGAAAAGGTGATGCCCCGCTCGCTGGGCGCCTCTGCGCCGCGGTCGGAATCACTTCTGTTCGCTAAAACAGCGTCACCTTTTCTTTCTTTTTCTCTCTCTTCCTGCCCTTGCGCCCATCCGGCTCCGGGGTCGCGTCGCGCGGCCGCTTGGGCAGGACGAGCGATGATAACTTGCAGTTGGGACGCTCTGCGGGAGCGCTTCCCTTTCCCCCTCCTCCTCGGCGGAGGCAGGGTCAGCGCGGCTGCCCGTGAGAGGACTCGGCCGGCGCCCGCTGTCACCTGCCGCTGCCTGGAGAGCCTCATGCGCTCGACGCCGTCCTCTGGCATTCCTTCCGCGCGCGCTGCCGTTCCATCCGAAAGCCGCCGAGCGGAGTGCGCTTGATGGGTTAAATCACCGCCTTTCTCCTCCTCCTCCTCCTCCCCTGGCTGGGCTGATGGCTGCCCGTCTTCCAGGAGCCTCGGTAGGTTGGTGGCTGCTGGATCTTCTTCAGCCAGCCCCTCTCCACAGCCAGGAAGGAAGGAAGGAAGGAAGGAAGGAAGGAAGGAAGGAAGGAAGGAAGGAAGGAAGGAAGGAAGGAAGGAGAGAGAGAGAGGGGGGGAGAGAGGTTAGGAAGGCAGGAAGACAGAAAGAAAGAAAAAGATGTTAGGAAAGAAGAAAGATGAAGGAAGGAAGGAAGAAGAAAGAAGAGACAGAAAGAAAGAAAAAAGTTAGGAAGGAAGGAAGGAAGGAAGACAGAAAGAAAGAAAGAAATGTAATGCTGATTAATGATTACTTTAATGACAATGACTCTACTGGACTGAACAGTGAAAATAGAGATAAAGATAACAGTGATAATGATAACAGAGATAAAGATATCAAGAATAATTATGTTCAGATTGATGATAAGGATTTTGAGATATATAAAATGGAAAAAGGAATGGAGAAAATTAAATATATACAGAAAGTAAAATTAAGAGAGAGGAAAAGAGCGTGGGGAAAGAGAACTTATTGGTACAAAATTAAAAGAAAGATGAAAAAAATTAAGCAGATGGGGTGGAGGAAATATATATATAAAAACAAAGTAGTTGAGAAACTAAAAGGGAATGGATGATGATATTGGAATATTATAGAAATGTTTTTTTAATTTAAAATTATCTTATTAAGAGAAAAAAAATTTCTGTTTTTTTATATACAGATTAATATTGTTTAACAAATTAAAAGATTTGATATTTTAGATATAACAAAGTTAATTAAGATGAGAAGTATGAATGATAAATATAAGTATTAGAGCTCAAAAGATGTATTATGATTGTGTATTTTTTTTCATTTATTTCAATTTATTTTTTCACATATGAAATTTGTTCAAATGAAAAATCTTAAAGGGGAAAAATGTATTATTTTAAGAGTTGAATATGTAATTGAATAAATTTAGAAAGAATTTTGATGATTAGTAAATGAAACGATATATTATGATTGTGTATAATTAATATAATGTTAGAAATTCAAAGATTTTTTCTTCTTCTCTCGTTCTTTTTATAAAGATTAATAATGTTGAATCTTTTGGAATAATGTGGATAAAACCATGACAATAAGAGAAATATGGAATAAATATGATCACTAGAATTTAAGGGAAATTACTTAAATATTAAATAATGAACAGGAAATATGAATGTTAATTACTTTAAAATTTATTAAACTGAGAGTTGATAAGTTAATTGATTTGGATTTTTTCCTTTCCTTTTTATATTTTATTTTTTCTTTACTACTTGTTGAATATTTATAGAGTGGATAAAATTAGACAGAATTTTGATGATTAATATGAGAAATTAAAAGAATAATTGGGCATTTAGTTTTTTGATAGAACAAAGGATAAAAAACAGAAGCGATGAATAAAGAGATTAAAGAATTAAAGGAAGCAATTTGGCTTAAAATTAAGAAGCAGGAGACAGTAACTATCTTGGAAAGTTAAGCGAATAGCGATCTATTTGGATGAAAATTTGGAATTAACTGGTGCATATCCCAGATGACAAAACTAGAAATTAGATTTTTTTTCTTTTTTTCTTTTTTCTTTTTTTGGGGAGGTAAGATGGAAATAGCAGCATGTACCTAGAAGAGAGTATAACATAAAAAAATAATAATATAACTATAATGATGGTTTTTTTTAAAAAAAGAGATATGATTAGTTTAAAATTGAGATTAGCATCAGTCTGTCAAATATAAAATGAGTTTAGTATAAAAGCACTCAAGGAAAGGCAAAGAAAATGAAAGAGGAAGTAGAAGGGGAGGAAGAGAAGGTGTGGAGAGGGTTGAGGAGGAGGGAAGGAGTTAGAAAGTAGGAGGAGAAGTTGGAGACAGAGAGAGGGGAGTGTAATGGAATAAAGTAGAACAGACTGATGACTGATGAGGCAAGTGTTGAATGAGATACTGACTTTTGAATAATTGATTATATTGAACAAATATGTATTTTTATTGTAATATTTTAAGGTACATGTGTATTGAAATGTATATGAAGTGATGGAGAAAATAAAAAAATTTGAAAAAGAAAGAAAGAAAGAAAGTTGTATGGCCGCCCTGAGTCCTACGGGAGTGGGGCGGCATACAAAAACGACCAAAAAAATAAATAAATAATAAATGGCGGATTGGAACTCGTCTGCGAAAAAATTTGGCGGATGGTATGCTTAAGGTTGGCCACCACTGCTTTAGAGCATGGTATCCCCTTTGGGGGTTGGGAGTGGGGAGGGTGTTCTGTGTTGCCCTAGTTCACTTTCTTCCTCTGTGGTCCCTCTCAGTTGGTGAGAAGTCCAGCCTTTGTTCTCGCTTTGTGGGGTCCTTTAGGGCTTGGCACTTTCTCTGCTTCTGTTTAATATCTACATGAAGCCATTGGGTGATATCATCTGCCACCAAGGGCTGAGATATCATCAATACGCTGATGACATTCATCTATGTCTTGGCCCATGGTGAGCTAACCAATGCCATGACATCCCTCTCTTAATGCTTGGAGGATGGATGGGGAGCAACAGACTGAAACTAAACCCTGGCAAGGTCAAATGGCTCTGGGTTTGGGGTTCTTTGGTCCATGAACAATGGCCATTTCTGGTCTTGGATGGATGGCACCATGCCAGACAGATCCAATGTATATTCTGGGGGTTCTCCTGGATTCATGACTCCTGTTCAAGGAACAGGTGGCAGTTGTGGCCAGGAGGGCCTTTGTGCAACTGTGGGTTATGCACCAGTTATGCCCTTTCCTGGATGAACAATCCCTGCTCACAGCCATTCCCGCCCTAGTCACCTCCTACCTTGATGACTGCAACCCACTGTACATGAGACTGCCTTTGCAAAGTATCTGGAAACTTCAATTGGTTCAAAATGCAGCAGTTTGTATGGTTTTGTGCAGGCCTACATGTGCACATGTGTCATCTCTCCTGCAGGAGCTGAATTGGCTGTTTCCAGGTCCAGTTAAAGTGCTGATTGCCACCTTTAAAGTCCTGCATGGCTTGGGACCAGGTTATTTGAAGGACCATCTTTTCCCGGTCACATCTACCCAACCCACCAGAATGGGGAGGCAGGGAATGCTACAGCTCCCGTCTCTTAAGGAGGTATATCTATTGGGACCAAGAAGAAGGGTCTTCTCTGTGGTGGCTCCCTACCTGTGGAACATCATTCCCTGAGGAGATAAGATTGGTCCCTACTTTGACACTTATTTGAGTGTGGCTTATTTGATTGATGTTGTTAGGGCAAGGGGGCTGGGGGGATTTGCTTTTTATTGTTTTGTATATTGGTTTTTTATCTTTGTAAACAATCCAGAGTCCTGAGAGTGAATTGGGCAGTCATATACATTTTCTTAAATAAATAACTAAATAAATTGCCACTTAGTATTGCTCCTTGTTGGTTGCTACTGTCAACTTACCCACTTTCCCAGTTCTGAGTAATTTTGTAACTATAACTCAGCACATGTGCACCCCCTTTTCAAATCCTAGTAACGGGGCACAGAAGCGCTCTAGAAATACCCATATGTACAAAGATTGGGCAGCAAGGCTTCCAGATTCTCATTTCTCCTGCAAGGACTTTGTAGAGAAACTTGGATTCAAATTAAGTTGATTTCCAGGGCAACTTTTGACAAATCTATAGAAAACACTGTGGGCTGTTGACTGCAAAAAGTATGACTCTGAGCAACAGATTAAGCATAACTGCCTTTACATGCTAATAGCAGTGCATTCCTAATAGTTGTTAAAATGACTTTGTTAAATAACAACAAATGAGTAGATGGTTGTTAACATGGTCAATTAATAAACTTTTGAGATGAGAAAAAATTGCTCCTTATGAGAAATATGAGAAATCAAAGTAGGACATTTATTCATTTTGGGGTTTGCTTGCAGGCTTCTTACAAAATCCCTATGTTTCAACAAGTCATCTCTTTGAGGCATGAAGATGGGTGTAGTTGGCCTTTGAATCCACACAAACTTTGATGTAACAATGTTATCTTTGATCTTGATTACTTAAGACAGTCTTTATCCTGACTCCAGCTTAACCTGCTCATTCTGACGTCAAAGTCATAACAGGCTCCTGCAAAGTCTGGAGGAGAAATTGCAAAAGTGGTGTCAAATTAGTCAGTTTTAGAGCTAAAAAGTGGGAGGAGGGGGTTAAAGGAATTTGTATCCAGGTCTCCTTTCATATCTGTTAAACCAATAATCAAAAATTATTTACTGTATGCCTTTTTATTTATTTATTTATTTTTGTCAAGTACGTGTTGGTAATATACATAGATATAACATTGTTTATATACATAAGATGGGTACTGATAAGAGGGAACATTAGGACAGGGACGGTAGGCACACTGGCACACTTATGCACGCTTTATGGGCCAATCAGATCCAAATCCATTTAAATTGATAGAAGATTCCAGTGCAAAGCAAAGCAAAACGTTAACTATTAATCACGTAGCATGCAGCTGTCCATTGTGTATTTCTTTTCTACAGCCTAAATATGCAGGGTCCTGACATGAATCAGGATTACCATAAGCAAGGAGAAAAGTTTCAAAAAGAGAGAAAAGCTTCTGTTAGCAAAAGTGCCTGTTGAGGACACAGGGGATAGAGAGGCAACTGATAAAATGTGCATCACGACACAAACCAGGTGACTTACATCTTTGCTTGAAAAGGAGGTTGTAAATGCAAGAAGAACAGGCACTTGCATTGTGATGTCACAACGCATCTGTCACCATTTTTGTGTCATCATAATTTGTAGAGGACACTTACACTCACATAAACCAACACTTGTTGCTTTATTTGTGACAGTGCAGATACAAAAATCTAAGATTAGGATCCTAGAAGTAATATCTATATTATTGTGCAATGAGTAATAATTATGAGTAGATATGTGTAGGATTACAATATGAATTAAACTAGTTCATTTATAAATTATTCCTGACATGGAAAAAATGTCCAGGATTCAGAGCCTAGTGTTAAGTCATTATTATAATGGCTGCACTAACGCTTTTCACCGAAAACTGAGCCTATTATATTTGTGTTCCCTCATATTTTATGAAAAAGGAATTCAATTTTAATATAACAATATCAGAAAATTCTTCATCAAAAGTATAAGTCAGCTAGAGGAAAAGTTTGTCCTCCGTAAGTAGGAGATCAAAAAATAAGGTTGGTGAAGTTTCAACCCAAATCTCATTCCATATAGAAGGGATAAATTTCTAACTTATCCTTTCAAACAGTCATAAGTTCTTGTTAACATTTTCTTACTATGTTTTTTCACCAACTTAGTAAATGTTAAGCTCATCTTTAAAAAATGGGATCGCTCTCAGAAATGTTTGGGGTTAAAATCAGGATATATATAAATATGGTATTAAATAATCAATTACTTATTGAATAGGTTGTGGAAAGCTATCTCCTAAGACATGTTTGCTAAAATATGGTGTGTGTTTTTAAAGCAAATACAAAACACTAAACCATAAAACCAAAAAATGTCAAAAAAAGAGGGCATAGACATAAAAATATCAATTTTTATGTCTATGCCCTCTTTTTTTGACATTTTTTCAGCCATCAAGAGACAAGGGCTATTTTATTATGGTTCTTCTATGGTTCTTCTATGTGATGGGGACACTGCGGAATTCAGTTTTAGATGAGTTGTGAGTTGGAGGGGGTAAAATATTGTGTTAAGCATATTAAAAGCTCAATTGCCTCATTTAATTAATCTAAAGTAAATTAATTTGAAGAAGAAATATGTTTTAAAGATGGGAATATATAAAAATGCAATAAACCATTTAAAAAAAACCCTGGACAGTGAATAAATAGATGTTTATATTGCAGTCCATGCATGTTTGAAAATTGCAATCCCTACATAAGAATAAAGTTCATTGAAGTCAAAAGGATTTACTTTGAATAAACATATATGCCTATATACTGTTTACATAATTTTCTAAAAATGGCTTACATTTCCTGTATATGGATTTAGTTTCACCTTACATTTTAAAACTGCTTTCTTCTGCAATATCTTTAAATAATGTAGTTCACTTAATAAAAATATTCATTCTATTAGTTGAAAATTCATATCCACACCTGCTAACTTTCGTACAGAGAAAGACTTAAAGAAAAATTTTAAAGGTGAGAAGTTGCAGGGAACGCAGCAGGAATACTTATGGTTGGCATGCAGTGCTGGACTAAATAAAAACACAAGTTACATGGGTCTATGACAATTTACCTTGGCCAACTCGCCACAGTCAATTTGCCATGGCCAACTTGCTGCGGCCAATTCACCGTGGGACAACTCACTGTTACACTAATACCGAAGAATTTCTGGAACGCAATCATTAAGGAAAGGATGCAAAAGGAGGGACAGAATGAAATGTGAATGACAAAAATTAAAATAATTTTAAATTTATTTTAAATAGTTAAATTGAATTGTTAAATCGTCCCGTAGTGAGTTGGCCACAACAGGTTGGCTGTGGCAAACTGTCCAATTCAGAGTCAAACATTGTTATGGCAGCCCGTTCCATTGGATTCCGGGTGACTTACAAAATCCAACTACACATTTAGAGCAGTTTTTAAAAATCCCAGAACCAAAAAAAACATGACGGGGTCTCTCAAATGCAGTAACTCCAGCCCTGGGAACAAAGCTGATTTTTCTGGCTTTCTGGAACCCCATGTGTATCTTAGAGATGCTGTTTCAGAGGCAGGGGCAACTTCCTTGGCCCTTCAAGAAAGCAATATTTTATTGAGGGAAACTGGAGTGCATCCATCCTGTCCAACACCAGCTGATCCTAAATAAATAAATAACAATGTCAGGACTCAGGAAAGCTACAATTGTAGGTTATCTGGGAAATTGAAGAAAACATACTGGAAGCTGACAATGACAAATTTCTATATTGTTGACCAGAAAATTACATGTATATGTTTGAGATCAATTAAAGGGTTTGTGTATTTGTTTTGCTGTTCAGAATGTAGGGTCTGGCCTTACACAGATAAACCAGGTATTACAAAGATACGTCACCCTGATTTAGTGTCAATCCTTCCAGGTAAACTAAACAGGAAGCATGACTAATTCTACTTTATTGTAAGGCTACATTAACAGAATCTTGTTAGAATATTCATGAACTGGGAGAGCCATGTTAACAAGGTTAGCGAATGAATAGGCATAGCAACTGAATCAGCCAATGGGAGCTAACCACTTTTTGAGTCTGTGCAGAGAATCGAAACTGAATACTTAAGCTTAAGGCTGGGTGTGGCTCCAGTCTCCATTCTACTCTCTTGTCCTCTCTGAACTCTGAACTAGAAGCTGCTTGTGGTTTACTTTTAATTGTTGCTACATTGAAGAAGAACTCTGCTAATGGTATTGTATATATATATATATATATATATATATATATATATATATATATATATATATATATATATATATATATATATATATATATATATATATATATATATATATATATATATATATATATATATATATATATATGTCTTTGGGTATTCGGGTTTTCTCCCGCGTGGAATTGGAAGTGTCTTGGCGATGTTTCGATGAAGTCTCATTCATCATCTTCAGGCTGGTGTCTTCTGCTTCCTGCTTCTAGGAGCAATGTGAGATTGCTGCTGTTTCTTCCTTTTAACTGCCAGTGGAGGTTTGAACTGATAGGATGGGAGCTTGGCTGTGTTCTGATTGGTTGGACGTGTGTTCTGATTAATTTAATTTAATTTAATTTAATAGATTTGTATGCCGCCCAACTCCCGGGGGACTTGGTTGGGGGCTTGGCTGTGCTCTGATTGGCTGGGGGGTTAGCTGTGCTCTGATTGGCTGGGGGTGTTCCCAGGTTACTCTGACTTGCAGGGGCATTTGAGCTGGTGAGCTGCATTGCTGCTGTTTGGCTTCTGGTTCGTGGTCGTGACACATCTTCATGGAGGGTGTCAGTTTGCTTCATGTATGGATTGGAGGGGTTTAAAGTGGCTAATGATGCAGCTGTAGCATGGCTTCTGGTTTATATATAATGTCTATAAAGAAGTTATTGAATCCAACTGAATCAGTCATCTGTGTGTGCTTCTGGTTTTGATTTTGCAACAAACTCTAATAAATCTTGCAAATCTGAAGATACAAATCTCTCTCCACCATTTTCAATTGCTTGATCCATAGGTGGGAGAGATTTCCTGCCTAAATTTCATCCTCTGAATATTAAGGCACAGGGGCTCCCTCCTGTCTAGCCTGATTGTTTCCTAGGCAGGGTCTCTTTTTCTTGTCCCTCAAGGTGATTCTCACATACTATTGCATCTAGCTAAGAGTAGTGTCACAGTTTATAAATCTAGAGTATCAAAGACAATTTTCTGTAGGGTAACCGATAGTAGGAAGGGCTAGTATTGTTTGTGCTCTTGCTAAGACAATGGTCGAATGTTCTGAAATGCGTCTTTTTCATGATGACCACCATTTCTGTGCCTCTCTTTAAGACAAAATTTGCAGATGTATTCAAATATTGAGATGGTGTGGACATAGTCATGGCTATATGTTTCTGAGTCAAGGAGTCACATAAAACTGTTGATCCCTAGTTTGCCCTTTGTAGCACCGATGAGCACGGAGTTGCCAGCCAATCAGTACTCACTTGTCATCCTTTCAAGTTGACTAATATCTGAGTGCATTGGTCTTTGTTTCAATGGGCTAAAAATATCCCTCCTCCCTATCACAAGAAAAGAAAATGATGCAAAGAAAGATGTACTGTATATGTATTTCTGTGCATGTATTTGTAAACATTTCTTGGTTTGCAAAAAAGTTGGAAGAGAAACTCTGCAAGAAGGGGTAGATAGTTATCTATTTCCACTTTTTCTATGTTCTTTCAATTTATTTTTATTGATTTATTTTTATCCAGCCTTTATTATATTTATAAATAACTCAAAACAGTCAACCTGCATAATATTCCTTTTTTTCTCCTTTTTCCCCCCGAAACAACAACCCTGTTAAGCCTTTCCTGAAGGCCTTATTGTTAAAACACCTTTCTCTCCTCTGCTTAGTTACAAAGCAGTGTGTGGATTGAAAGGGCAATGTTCCTCCCCATCAGATTATAAAACCAAAGGTTAATTAAAATAATAATTACATAAAGCAAATACTTTTACAACATAGTTTATTGAAGAGTATCAGAGTACATGGTTTTCCACTCCCCCAAGATTCTCCTGTTGAAAAGAATATTTTGTAGTTGTTTAGTATATAGAGTAGAGAGACTGATTAAGGCATCACGCTAGAAACCAGGGGACCATGAATTCTAGGCTTGCCTTAGGACCAGTCACTTTGTCTCAGCCCTAAGAACGAAACAGTGGCAAACACTTCTGAAAAACTTTGCCAAGACAACTGCTTGGATTTGTCTGGGCAGTCTCTGAGAATTGGACATAATTAAATGGAAGGAAAAAAATAAGAATATAAATAGCAACCCAACTTTAAAAGCTGCTTTCTGTCATTCTGTCATATAGCCTATCCTTCTACACATTCAGCTTGCCTGATGCTATCCAACAAATGATTGCCAGCCTCCATAAAAAGAGAAAAATGTGGACATTCTGATATGAAAGCATCTGTTTTATCTTACAATGCACAAATGGATTTCTTTGTTTATTTAGGATATGTGCTTCCCGCCCCCCATACAAGGAACACAACGTTGTTAGGTAGTTCAGAAAAATAATGATGATCATGGATTTATGTATAGCTTCTAATATTTACGTAGGGTCACCTTTTGACTTCTGGATACATTGGACTTGAATACTGTATCTTCAAACGGTATGAACAAACAAACATACTGGCCAAATTCTGGAATTTGAACTCCAACATTTTTGGAGAGCAGCATATTGAGGACATCTGGTTTACAAAAATGTTTTAGGAAGTCAAATAGCAAATTACATCAAATTCCATATGGTATAAGGGTGGGTGTCTATCCTCAAAGTGATCTATTCCATTAGGCTCGTACAACCTTGCTGGCACAAACTGGATATTTTTTACTTTTAATGATTTAATTCTATAAACACTTATACTGTATGAATATATAAATAGAGGTGAAAATGTATGTAAGATTTCTGAAAAATGTTCTACTCTGCTTTAAAAGAAGCCCCAGTACTGATGGATCTGCTGTAGAGGAAAGAAAAGACTCAATGACGGAGATGGGCAGTTAAGAAGTTTGATATATAAATATAAATTTACATTATAAGAGAAATGGTGGCACAGTGGTTAGAATGTAATATTTCAGGCTAATTCCACTGACTGCCGACTGCCAGCAGCTAGGTAGTTTGAGTCTCACCGGCTCAAGACTTCCATCTTTCCGAGGTCAGTAAAATGAGGACCCAGATTGTTGGGGCCAATATGCTGACTCTGTAAATCGCTTAGAGAGGGCTCTAAAGCACTGTGAAGTGGTATATAAATCTAAGTGCTATTGCTATTGCTAAATAAATAAATATATGCTTATTTGAACTTTCCATGGATTAACTGAACCATCACAGTCAATGGTGGGGATTGCTGGATGTTGCAACTCAGCAATCTCTGGAGGAGACCACACTAACCCTAACTTGTTTTTGCTTTGTTTCTTGTCTAGTTGATAACTTTTCTTCCCTTTTTCTTGCCTTAGGGAAGAACTCGGGAAGATGATGGGTAACTCGGAGAGCATGGAATCTGCCCAACTCGCCCTTCCGAAGCACATTCTGGACATTTGGGCCATTGTCTTAATCATCCTGGGTACCATTGTCATCATGACTTTACTAGTATTGTGCCCAGCAACAACTGTGATTATTTATAGGGTTTGGACACACCCTATGCATCATAATGGTGCCGAGTGAGATTGGCCTCCTTGTTGCTGTTTGGACTCTGCTTTTGAGGAACACAGGCTAAACGCAATAGGAAAAGCAGCCAAATTATCTGGCAGTTTTCAAGATTAGGTTGAGCCCTGAGCAAGCATTGGTAAATTGTCAGCAAAGATATGGGAGCAACACATCTGCTGTCAGCATGTGATAAGAATGCTACAGCTCACAAAAAGTATCTTCTGAGTGCCTGGTTATCTATTTGGCTTACGTCCACAGAACATTACATCCTGGACTTTATTCCCACTTGTGGAATGAGCTAAACTGCTACAGAATTCCAGATCCTTCCAGTTTTGATTTCTGGTGTGTTTACTTCATTCAAAACGAGCCTGTTTTCATGTTTACTGAGCAAACTATTCCAAGGGAACAAGGAGATGGCAGAATCACAGTACTGAAAAGGACACCTTTAGTAAAATTTAAATAGTGGCTGCTTTGCATAAGCAACTTGCTTTATCTGATGCAGACAATCTTCATTCCACACAAATCAGATGAGATGGAGAGCTAGAGGTCTCGGCTGATTTATTTGTGATCCATATTTTCTCTCAGTACCCTCTGTTTTAAGCAGCAAAGAGGATTAAAAGGGAGAAATGAGAAGTCAGCAGATAAGTGACTGGTGGAAATCATATTTGGTATCTACTGCAGTTGAACAGTACATTAATAATGGGAAAGGTTTATTTTAAAGAAATTGAATCAATGAACATCATGCAGGGAAAGAGAAGAGAGAGGCTAAGATTCTAAAAAAAATATTTTACTACTGTCAGGGATTGGTGTAGGATGTGACCATGAGAAAATAAAATAAAAAACTTTTCATTTGTGAAACTAGATTTTGTGATAGGAAGGTCTATCTCAAAAAATATTTTATAGTTATTGTGCTTTACAAGTAGTATTATGATGGAGATTTTTTTTATTATTATTTTAGGAGATTGATTCCGGTCATCAAACCTTTTAAAAATATGTCCTCTTTTTAGTAATTGGCTTCTTAGAAGTACTACAATAGCTTCCTTCAAATGGTTGGGACAAAATCACTCAGATTTCTTGGGGACAGCCAGTCTACACAATTCATTTACCTGGCTGATAGAATAATTTGCATTTTCAAGGACCAGGCAATGTAATGTCCTTTCTCTTCTCCCATAGTTAATAGTGTCAGGAATGAACACATTCAAGTCACACTTGTTTTCCATTCCCGTGTACAGTAGAACTGGTAGCCTCTCATCCACAGAGGTTATTAGACCTCTAAGATCTACAGAGAACATAAACATTTAGCAGGGATTTTTGTTCATGCCTTAAAGGAAATGTTTTGGTAGGTGAAAAATACTGTAGTGTTTAATAAATGACACAATCAATATTCATACACATATCAACTGACACTGAATTCATTTCCAGTCAACATATCATGAGAAAATTGTTATATTAAATTTCAGTATTGTACAATGCCGTGTAATAAACTGTTATTGGTGCCTGTCTCTGAATTTCGATGTTTGAATATTGGTTTCCTTCTTCCTGTTTGGCCTTGAAGAATCTTACAGTATTGTAGTATTTTATTGTGTAACTTCATATCATTCTAGCCCTCCCTTATCTGTTTGGTCAAGCTTCAAAACTCTCAAAGGAAACTAAATTCATAATGCAAACTTGGGTTGTTGCCTATTATACATTATATGATTATCACCAGTTGCCCTGGAAGCAGGAAATATACATATATATAAGCCCCAAATGTGTTTTAAATGCCAAGTGAAAACAGATAGTGCTTGGAAGAAATTCCCCAGTAATTGATGAACACTTGAGATTAGAATCTTGTGGAGGGTACAAGAGTTTAGGTTTATTTAGAAATAAAGAAACAAGCATACAACAATATTAGACGAAGGCTAGAATTACAGAAATTACAAAACCTGATATCTGAGACAAAGCTTTGGAACTCTGAGGTTATGTTTGTTTTCTACTGGATGAGGTTTTGATTCCATGGCTGTTTTGTGCCATGACACTGTCTTAGAGTAAATTTGCAGCATTATCTCACATAGTTCAGGGGTTAGATGTGGTATGAGCTGAGGAAATAGATGGAAGCCCTCAATAGTGAGATGAGTCAGCCTTTAGCCTAGAAAGGGATAGAAGATGTTTTATTTACTACATTTTGTTTCCTGCATAGTGAAATCAAGGTGTGGGGTATATTCAGAGGAATTAAATGCTCATTTAATGCAAAAGCTATCTTAGCTGTATTGCACGCACAACTGGCTTGCTCTAAAAATGGAGGAAGAAGCAGAGCGAGAGGGATGGAAGCCGCCGGTGGGACATCTGCTTGCCCTTCCAGAGCACCACTACCGCCGCCCCTCTCAGCGTCTGTGTTTCCACCAAGGGCTGCCCGCCCACCCACTGGCCGGGCCAGGCTGGACGCCGACCTCAAGACAAGGGGGCATGGGGGACTGCTGGGAAGGCTACATGGAAGGCCGCCAATCATGGCAGGGCTGCGGGGAAGGGAGTAGGCTGCTACCTCCCTTCCCCACTGCCCCGACATGCTTGCCTGCCTTCCATGTGGCCTTCCGATTGCCTGCCTTCGCAAGCTGGCCCGGGGACACTGGGAAGGCTGCGTGGAAGGCAGGAAAGCATGTCAGGCTGCTGGGAATGGAGTAGGGAAGGCAGGCTGGGACAGTGGGGTGGGGGCAAGGGCAGCTAGGTAGGCTGCGACATCACAGGCTTATTGGCAGGCAGATCAGGGGTGCAATGCTTCAAGCAGGCAAGCTGCAGAACAGAGACTTAGTGGGGCAGGGCCAGCGAGCGGCGACTGGGGGACCAGTTTGGGGGTGTGGCCAGCCAGTCGCTACCGGTTTGCTGAACCACCGGTGCCCGCGGCTACCGGTATACACGAACCAGGGGTGAAATCCAGCAGGTTCTAACAGGTTCTGGAGAACCAGTAGCGGAAAATTTGAGTAGTTCGGAGAACTGGTAGTGGAAATTCAGCGAACCGGCAAATACCACCTCTGGCTGGCCCCAGAGTGGGGTGGGAATGGAGATTTTGCAATATCCTTCCCTTGCCACGCCCACCAAGCAACACCCACCAAGCCACACCACGCCTACCAAGCCACTCCCACAGAACCAATAGTAAAAAAAATTGGATTTCATCACTGGCACGAACCAGTCCAAACCAGTAACATTTCACCCCTGCAATAAAGGATATTGAAATTAGTACAGGAACAGAACAACTGTGTTTCTGATATTGCTAGAAGCTGTGTTTTCCATTTATGTTTGCCGTGCTGTAAATCATCATTGAATTTAGGTTTTTCTTGTAAGGTGTTTTTTTTTTAAGAGTAAAGAAAAACTACCTCAAGATCAGTCTCATGCTCAAAACAAGAGTCACGATTTCTGTCAAGCTAGGGGTACATTATGAAATGTAGAAATAATGCACAAGATGCCTTATATCTTGTACTACATTTGACCTTAGCCACACCAACTTTTCTCAACACACGTATGCTGCCATGGTTCATTCCACACGTTTTCATTCATCTTTGTCTCTATTTTGGCCACTTCTGTTCTCGGATGACAATGGCAGCTGCCACCCATTTCCTCATGATCCCAGCAGTCACAATTAAGTTGTTCAGATCCTTGGCCACCGGTGGGTATATCTCTTTCTCCAGTGGCTTATGAGCAAACACAACCCATCAGTGAGGACCAGAATTGTCATCCCCCAAATACAGGTAGTCCTTGACTTATGACCACAATTTCTGTTGCTAAGCAAGACATTTGTTAAGTGAATTTTGGCATCACTTAACAACTTGTTGCCACAGTTCTTAACTGAATCGCTGCAGTTGTTAAATTAATCACACGGTTGTTAAGTGAAGCAGGCTTCACCATTGACTTTGTTTATCACAAGGTCACAAAAGGCGATCACGTGACCCTGGGACACTGCAATTGACATAAATATGAACCAGTCTCCAAGCATGTGAATCCTGATCATGTGACCATGGGGACGCTACAACAGTTCTAAGTGTGAAAAACAGTCGTAAGTCACTTTTTTCAGTGCTATTGTAACTTCAAATGGTCACTAAATGAACTGTTGTAAGTCGGGGACTACCTGTGGCCTTTCAGATTCCCCATTATCTCACTTTCTCTCTTCATACCCTCATCATCAATGCCATTGTAACACATCTCTTCTCAGCTGCTCTTCCACTTCCCTTTTCCTCTTTCTTTTAGACAACGATGTCCTTTATTTTAGTAAGGTAAAATAACCAAATCCTAAAGACTTTACTAAGCTTCTGCAGATCCCATCTTACAGTAAAAAACAAACCTTGTTTTGTTTTCAAAACCACAAGTTTGAGTTTCTTTCAGGACAGTGTAATCTTTTCTGCAAGTCTTCCTCTAATGCAGTGTTTCCCAACCTTGGCAACTTGAAGATATCTGGACTTCAACTCCCAGAATTCCCCAGCCAGCATTCGCTGGCTGGGGAATTCTGGGAGTTGAAGTCCAGACATCTTCAAGTTGCCAAGGTTGGGAAACACTGCTCTAATGACTCACTGAATCCTTTTCTGTTTCCAAAGTTAATTCTACATTTCTTTACAACCACACAAGAATTCATATTCATATCCTCTCCACTTCTCCCTTAACAGCTATCCTTTAGAATCAAAGTTCAGTAATTAAACTGACATTGAACTAACTATAAACAATCCCTGGTGCCATCCGGAAAAAGAGCTGCATTCAAAGCACAATAGTAAGATGAATAGTAAAGGTGAATTGACCAAAATATATCAATTTTACAGACATCTGGCCATCTTTTCTCCATAATTAATCTCAGACTAAGAGGAATCTAAAACTCAGTTTGTTTTTTGTTTGTTTGTTCAACTTGTATACAGCTAAATCCTCTGGAACTTTAATCAGTTGACCATGTTTGTACACTCAAAACAGCCACAGTGCATATGTGATCATGCAAATTTTCCTGCATTATTCCAATTTTAGGACACATGTTGCTAAAGTTGTATAGCTATGGAGAGATTTGAAGATGGAATGTTCTGGTTCACAGCTCAGATATATTATCAGTTAAATCAAAACTCTACATTTCTATGAAGAAGTCAAGGGCTGTTAGAGTCTCTAAAGTATCATTAGGAAGTACTCTAAGGATAAATCCAATTAAGATTATGTGATATGCTTGGTCTCATATTAGTCTTAATTATGAGGAAACATTTTTTTTCCTCCAAGGAATTAATAAGAGACTCAATTAGGATAAAAACTGCTGCATAATGACTGGTTTCAATCGGGAAGGAGCAGAGGGGATCAAGGAGACAATTGCAGAAAATGAACTACAATACTCAAAAAAAAATATGCTTTAGCCCAAATAGTTTTATACCCAAACCTGTTTAATTTCTCCTCCAGAATTAGAAGATTTGTCTTTTCTCTGCAGGCATACCACTGTGAGAACAACTGCTAGTGTCTCTGAGGAGTGCACAAACTATTTTGCTAGAGACTATTCATCCCAGAAGAACATCTAAAACAAAGTGTGTCTTTGTGTGTTTAGTAATAAATAGCCTTAATCGGATTCAGGCCAAACCAGAATAGAAATTTTTTTAAAAAAACATTTTTTAGGAGAAAGAATTCCCAAAAAAATTTTTTTACAGCAACCACATTTCCATTATGTTTTGCTTTTTATTTTATTTTTTACTCGAGGGCATATAAAATCTTTTATTTGCTGAGACAAAATTTGTTTTATGTTCCAGCAAGTACAGTTTGAAATGCTTTATGGAATGCTTTATATAACGAATCTTAATGCAAAAATGGCCTCAAGATCTGGTGACCATCTTTAAGAAAAGGAATGAAGAAGACCGATTTTATGGAGAATCAGAAGTAATTAGATTAAAATTCATCCAATATTTTAACACAATTTCCTGTGGATTACATAGAGATTGGGGCAGGGGGAGAACAGCCTATACCAGTGATGGCGAACCTTTTCTGGTTTGCGTGCCCACGCCCATTGCCCCCCCCATGCATGCGCACAATGGACAAACCGGAAGTGCGGAAAAACGCACTTCCGTTTTGCCGGTGAGCTGTTTTTTGCACTCCGGAGGGTTCAGGGAAGCTTCCTGAAGCCCCGGAATACAAAAAACAGCAAACCGGGCAAACCGGAAGTGCATTTTCCGCACTTCCGGTTTGGCATTTTGCCGTTTTTTGCACTCCGGAGGGTTCAGGGAAGCTTCCTGAAGCCCCAGAATGCAAAAAAAATGGCAAAATGGGCAAACTGGAAGTGCAGAAAACGTTTTTCCGCACTTCCGGTTTGCTGGTGGGCAACGCTCGCGTGCCCTCCGCTATGGCTCTGTGTGCCACCTGTGGCACGCGTGCCATAGGTTCGCCATCACGGGCCTATACTATCCCTATACTAATCCCAAAAATATCTGTAGCATATATTACTCCTTTATTATTGGTTGTGGTCTATAGGTAATTATGTCTCTTACTTCCTGGCATGAGCCAAAACACAAAAGGGGCAGATTTTGTGTCATGATGGTATGGAGCTGCCTTTTTTAATTTGATCCTCTGCTGCGAAAGTTTATATGCCCCACATTTTTTTTTCTGTAAAGTGTCACATTCTGAATTGGAAGGGCGGTGATTACAGGTCGGGTCTGAGCTATTCTCGGACGCCGAGCATGTAGCTTGTTCAGTTCCCAGCAAAAATGCAGTTAAAGTAATAAAGTTAGATAAATATCTGTAAAAATTAGGCATGGAGAAGTCCAATCATCTGGAAAAAATAGTATTAGCCCATGCAGTTTTTCTGTATACCTATGACAAATAACAATATAATTCCTAATTTTTGTATCAGCTTTAATATTAACTTAGTTATCCCTTAAACAAATGTGGAACATTAATAGAATTGTATCTGACTTTGTTCTTAACCAGTTGAAACATCTGCCAAAACATGTTTCATAGTGCGCTTTGTCCATGCAAAATTTCATCTTCTGAATTGCAACAGTAAAAAATGCAGAGAAACATAGTCTGCCTAGCGATGGATTGTTTGAAAAACATTACAATTCCGTGTAAGTCTGAAAATAGCAAATCACCCTTGAATGAAATACCTAAACAACCAATTCAGTGTGTTTATATATAGCCAGTACTGCTTTCTATAAACTTTTCCCCTAGGGAAACACAGAGAATATGCAAACCACCAATATGATCCCATACAAAGAATAGGACATTCTGCAGGAAACAAACATCCATTTGATTTATTTTGATTTATTATTAGAGTTGGAAGGGACCTTGTAGGTCATCTAGTCCAACCCCCTGCTCAAGCAGGAGTTCCTACACCATTTGAGACAGATGGCAGTCCAGTCTCCTCTTGAAGGTCGCAAGTGTTGGGGCTCTCACAACCTCCGCTGGCAAGCTGTTCCACTGGTTGATCGCTCTCACTGTCAGAAAGTTTCTCCTCACTTCCAGGTTGAATCTCTCCTTGGTCAGCTTCCATCCATTATTCCTTGTTTGGCTTTCTGGTGCTATAGAGAACAGCCTGCTCCCCTCCTCTCTGTGGCATCCCCTCAAGTATTGGAACACTGCTATCATGTCACCCCTGGTCCTTCTCTTCACCAGACTGGCCAAGCTCAGTTCCTGCAACCGCTCTTTGTATGTTTTATTTTCCAGACCCTTTATCATCCTGGTTGCTCTCTTCTGCACTTTCTCTAGGGTTTCAATGTCTTTTTTGTAGTGTGGTGACCAAAACTGGATGCAGTACTCTAGGTGTGGTCTGACCAAGGCTTTATAGAGTGGTACTAGTACCTCTCTGGTCCTTGATTGTATCCCTCTATTTATGCAGCTCAGGACTGCGTTGGCCTTTTTGGCTGCTGCTGCACACTGCTGGCTCATATTTAGTTGGCTGTCTACCAAGACTCCAAGATCCCTCTCGCAATCGCTGCTATTGAGTGTGGTTTCACCCAGTTTGTATGTGTATTTTTGATTCTTCTTACCTAGGTGTAGAGTTTTACTTTTCTCCGTGTTAAATTTCATTTTATTGGTTTGGGCCCAGTGTTCGAGTCTGTCAAGGTCCCTCTGGATTTTGAGTCTGTCCTCTGGAGTGTTTGCTACTCCCGCCAGCTTGGTATCGTCTGCAAATTTGGTTAGTTCTCCTGCTATTCCCTCATCTAGGTCATTTATGAAGATATTAAAGAGTACTGGGCCTAGGACGGAACCTTGTGGTACGCCACTGCTTACTTCTCTCCATGTGGACTTAGAGCCATTGAGGACTACTCGTTGGGTACGGTTGGTCAGCCAGTTGTTAATCCATCTGGTTGTGTAGCTGTCTATCCCGCTTTTTTCTAGCTTATGAAGAAGTAGGTTGTGGTCTACTTTGTCAAATGCTTTGCTGAAGTCCAGGTATATTATGTCTACTGCATTTCGCTGGTCTACTAATTTGGTCACAGTGTTGAAAAATGAAATGAGGTTGGTTTGGCATGACTTGTTCTTAACAAATCCATGTTGGCTGTTGGTTATTACTTGGTTTGCTTCTAGATGATGTGAGATTTGGTTTTTAATTATTTTTTCCAGTATTTTCCCAGGTATTGATGTTAGGCTGATTGGTCTGTAGTTTCCTGGGTCTGTTTTTTTTCCTTTTTTGTAGATGGGGACCACGTCAGCTCTTTTCCAGTCCTCGGGGAGTTCCCCTGTGTTCCAGGATTTGTGGAAGATGTGGTGCAGTGGTTCCGAAATGACTTCTGCTAGTTCTTTTAGGACTCTGGGGTGTAATCCATCAGGTCCTGGTGCTTTGTATTCTTTAAGTTCAGATAGGTGATCTCTTACTGTATTTTTGCTTAGGTTGAGTCTTGCTTCAAATCTGTTTTTTATATTTGTGTTGCTGGGTAGTTGAGCTGCAGTTTCCTTTTGTGTGAAGACTGATGCGAAGAATGTGTTCAGTAGCTCTGCTTTGTCTGTGTTGTCTGTTACTTCTTTGCCGTCTTCTCTCTTTAGTGGACCAACTGTTTCTTTGATTTTTTTCTTGTTGTTTATGTGTTGGAAGAAGCTTTTTTTGTTGTCTTTGACTTTTGTTGCGAGTCTTTGTTCATTCTGGGCCTTTGCTGTCCTGATTTTTTCTTTACAGATTCTGGCTGTCTGTTGGTACTCTGCCTTGGTTATGTGCCCATCTTTCCATTTTTTGTATTTATCTTTTTTTTCATTCAGTTTATCGGTGAGGTCTTTGTTTAGCCATGCTGGTTTCCTTTTGGATTTCTTGTTTTTCTTCCTCATCGGTATTGTGGTGTTCTGGGCTTTTAAGATCGTGTTTTTTAGGATCTCCCAGGCTTCTTGAGTTGTTTTACCCTTTAGTACTTTCATCCAAGGGAACTTCCCCAAGTTTTCTCTGAGTTTATTGAAGTCGGCTTTTTTAAAGTCTGGGATATAGGTGTTGTTATGTTCAGTTATTTGTGTTTGCTTTATGGTGAATTTTAGTATTACGTGGTCACTCTCGCCAAGTGTTCCTGCAGCTTCAACTCCTTCTATTGTTTCTTCTCTGTTTGTAAGTATTAAATCCAGTATGGCTGCCCCTCTAGTTCCCTCCTCCACTTTTTGGACAATGAAGTTGTCAGCTAGGCTGGTTAGGAATCTGTTAGATTTCTCACTTGGTGCTGAGTTGGTTTTCCAGTTGATGTCCGGGTAGTTGAAGTCTCCCATTATTACAATGTTGTTTTTCTTGCATATGTTCTTTAGCTGGTTGGTAAAAAGGGTGTCCATTGTTTCTGTTTGGTTTGGTGGTCTGTAGTATACTCCTATTGTTGTGTCGTTCCTTTTTTCTTTTATGTTGACCCATATGCATTCTAATGGGTTTTCTTCCTTGGTTACTTGTAGCTCTGTAGCTACATAGTGGTCCTTTATATACAGTGCAACACCACCTCCTTTTTTACCAATAAGAATAAATGACTTCTTTTTTTTTAGTTTGGGCATTCCCAGCAATGATCAAACACTTTCATTAACTTTTTAACATTTAACCTTATTTATATTAAATGAAGCAAGTTTGTGGGAAAACCCCATCGTATCCCAACAGCGAATACTGTATATTTACATTGGAATAAATAGATACACCCAGTAACTTTAGCCATCTCTGGCTGGTCTCAAAATGCTAGGCAAATTCAGACCAGGTCAGTAATTTGATAGAGAACATCGGAGTTCTTGGTTAAGACTTAGATTTTTGGGGAGGTGGGGATCCACAAAATGGTAATGGCAACTCATAAGTGCCAAGGAAATTACAAACCTCCTCAGTTTGCTGAATCAAGTCAAATTCAAAGGAGATTCAGTCTTTAATTCCATTGAACTACAGTACTTCTGTCTGCAGAAGTTCAATATGTTAAGTACATTGAGCTATGAAAAACTAAACTAAAAGTGCAAGCAATCTTACAAAGATGTGCTATCAAGTGGGTTATTACAGGTAATCCTTGATTTGCAACAGTTCATTTAGTGACCGTTCAATGTTGCAACGGCACTGAAAAAATGTGAGTGGTGACAGTTTTTCACACTTACAACCATTGCAGCATCCCAGTGATCATGGGATCAAAATTCAGATGCTTGGAAACTGACTCATATTTATGACGGTTGCAGTGTCCTGGGATCACGTGATCTCCTTTTGCGATCTTGTGACAAGGAAAGTCAATGGGGAAGCCAGATTCACTTAACAACCTTGTTACTAACTTATCAACAGCAGTGATTTGCTTAACAACTGTGGCAAGAAAAGTCGTAAAATGGGGCAAAACTCACTTAACAACAGAAATTTTGGGCTCAATTGTGGTCGTAAGTTGAGGATTACCTGTATTTATTTTCTACTCTGAGATAGGTATGCTATTAAAAAAAATAGATCCAGCCTCTCCTTGGGTCTGTTTCCTGGTTGTCTCTATGCTGCCTTATTTGAAAGTTAAGGCAACAGTGAATATCCCATTCACAAGGAGGAAAATAATGCCTTCATTCCTGCTATGAAAAAACCCAATCCTTATATCGTATCGTACCACTCCTCCGCTGACTTCACAGAGCCTATTTTAAAATATTTGAGAATACAAACATTATTCAAGAAAG
The DNA here is from genome assembly GCA_023053685.1 of Diadophis punctatus similis. NCBI lineage: Eukaryota > Metazoa > Chordata > Lepidosauria > Squamata > Dipsadidae > Diadophis > Diadophis punctatus. Next base: position 177,656,385 of record JALIGW010000002.1, read on the forward strand.
GCATTCTGAATTTTCAAATGAGGATTGCCTTTCTGGATTGACTTGGCCTTCCTCAAGTGATGGCCTTCAGAGAATATATATATATATATATATATATATATATATATATATATATATATATATATATATATATATATATATATATATATATATATATATATATATATATATATATATATATATATATATATATATATATATATATATATATATATATATATATATATATATATATATATATATATATATTCTCTGAAGGCCATCACTCGAGGAAGGCCAAGTCAATCCAGAAAGGCAATCCTCATTTGAAAATTGAAAATTATATATAATTTTATTTTATTTTGTTTCATTTTATTATTTTATTTTATTGTTTTATTTTATTTGTCAACAAGTGCAAGGAAACAGGACACATGAAAAAATGGCACAAATAAATGGACAAAAAGAAGCAAAATATAGACACATAAAATGAGTACATACCAATGGGGACAGTAGGACAGGGACGGTAGGCACGCTGGTGCGCTTATGCATGCCCCCTTAGGGACCTCTTAAGAAACGTGTAACGTCCACGGTAGACAGTTTAAGGTAAAAGGTATGGGGGTTAGAGAAACTAACAACAGGATCAGGTAAAGTGTTCCAGACATTTACTACTCTATTGCAGAAGTCGCATATTGAAGTTGTATATTGAGCTTCAGTTCCTAATATTCATACCCAACCCACGTGGAAAACACCAGCAAAGGGAATGCTAGATTTGTTGCTCCGTTTCTTCATTTGACTTGTTAGTCCCTCCTTCTAATAAACTGTTGCAGACTGGCAGGGAGTTCTGTCTTTTGGAAAGCACATTTCCTTTGCTTATGGTTAAGGGAATGTCTTTCTTAATTAATATCAGTATGAAATAAGTAAACATGTTTCTCGTTGTTTGGATGGAGTCATAGCAGCATAGGTCAACCCCGCAAACTGTCTTCTTTGTTATATATGGCAACCACATAGCTAAGTGAGATGGGATATTTTTGTTGGCACTTGCACAGGCAAATGAATATTTTCACCCTTTGTTGTCGGAGGAAGTTGGAAGAATCAGAGAGAAAGAGAAAGCAGGAACGTTTCACACTCCCTCTTTCTTTGAACAGAGCATCAGTTTCATAAATGGCTAGAGAAAGGGTGACTTAGCAGAAAATTCATTATGCAAGAGATTGGTTTGTTTCATAAATAGTAAGAATGCCATGGATATATTATATCTGATATCTGAGGGATGCCAACAAGCCTAAACAACCAAACTGCTATAAATTGGAAGAGAAAATAAGCAGTAGTTAATCTATTGCTTTCTAGAAAGCATGGCTATACTTTTTATATAGGTGTTGGTTAAAATCTCTAAAGCTCTTTATGACATGGGTCCACCTGAGGAACCAACCATCTCACCCCAATGGGTTTGGTCTGCCCCACTCACTCCGGCAGAAGGGGCATGACGTGGGTCCCACCGGCCAAGGAATTATGGCTGGAGGGTCCAGGAGAAGAACATTTTCTCCAGCGGCCTCCACACTCTGGAACGTCTTACCTTCCCTCCAAGATGATATATATCCCCACCCCCTTGCCTTTCTGAAAGGGCCTGAAAACTTGGTTCTGCCAACTGGCTTGGAGCCCGATGTGATTGTCCCACTCTGGCAATGGCTAGTGGATTAGGAGAAGATCCCACGTCCACCCCATTTATGTATTGGTCCTTTTTATCCTCTTTGTTGTTAATTTTAATGCTTTTACTTTTAATCCCCAATGTTTAATGTTTTAACCTAATTGTTTTATACTGCTATTTATGACATTGTAAGCTGCCCAGGGTTGCCTGATAATGAGATTGGTAGTCAACAAAACAATACAATACAATACAATACAATACAATACAATACAATACAATACAATACAATACAATACAATACAATACAATACAATACAATACAATACAATACAATACAATACATTGTATTGTATTGTATTGTATTGTATTGTATTGTATTGTATTGAATACAATACAATACAATACAACACAACACAACACAACACAACACAATACACACAATAGAGTACACACAATACAATACAATGCAATACACACAATGCAATGCAATACACACAATGCAATGCAATGTGATATCCTGTATCAAACAACTCAGACCTCTGTGATCCCATAACATCAGCTGTATTTGGAAACTGAGCAGAATTGTTTCCAATTCAGCTGTAGCATAATCCAAAAGGAAAAATTAAAATAAAATACAAATCCTGATAAATTATGCAAAATCAGGGATAAAATGAACAAAAGTTCAAGCTTAACCTTTTCTTTTCGGCAGTGAGTGATTCAACATGCATGCAATGCTGCTTGTTTTTGTCTTGTTGTTTTCTCTTTCATGCGAAGAGGGGAAGGGAAGAGGAACTTTCAGATTATTTCAGTGGAGTAAAAAGAGTGGCAGCAAGGAAATGCCCTTACAATGAGTTCCTGCTCCTGTAGCCTGAAAATCAAGCATTTTGCTTGGAATATGTTGCCCCTGTCTCTCATTTCAGTTTACCACTGGAAAAGGCATTTGGTGGCAAAACTGAGACTTTTCTCATTAACAAAGAAGGAACTGGGTAGCTGGACAGCTGCACTCTATTACATGTGCTCAGACTGTTTTTGCAAGTGACCTCACAAGAGGGCACAAAGCATATTGAAAATATTGTGGAAGCATTTTGCCAGCATTTTATGTTCAAAATTTATTTTTTTCAATTGAATAGAATTGAGAATATTTTAAATAAATATTCCAGGATTTCTGACTTCTTTTTATTTGTTCCTCTGTGTCAACAGTGGGAAGAGCACAGATTCACTTACTTCTAAAGTTGGGCAGGAGTAAGGATCATTGGGAGGTCAATGCCAATCTTTAACTTTAAAAAAAGTCTCCAACTTTAAAACTCAAGAGCTTTAAAGGCATTGGGGAAGAGAAGTGCCCAAATTATTCAATAAAACAGAGACAGTGATTTCAGTTGCAACAGAAATAAACTATGAAGGTGAAAACTTGATTGGTTTGGATGCTAGACCATGTATCTTGGTTTCAGATTTTACTCAATTAATAAACTCATCTAATAGAAAGATATAAAGGAAGCAATGATGTGTGTTTGTGTTTGTCCTCTTTGAGACTTCTTTTTTTTTTTAGATTCCGTGACTTTGCTTTAATTTTCATAGCTACAAGGCAAGTATAAAACTGTATTAAAACATAATTTGCAACGTACAGTAAACATGATTTAAAACAGCAGATACCAAGATGGAGATAACACAGAATAAAAACGAAACAGCATAAAATCAGTAGCAGAATAAAATGAGAAATTTTTAGACCCACCTACTTTTGGAGCAAAGTGAAAACAAATAGGTGCTGATGTGGCCTTTGGGCCATGGATTAGCCTGCCCTGACTTAAAAGTTAACCTTAGATGATGAGGTGGATAGATAATGGACGAAATTTCACTTTCTGGAATCTTGGGAATTTTGTAGTCAATTAGGGGTACTAAGTAAGATATTTTGTGTCAGTATGGGATAAAACTTCGAGATAATTTTCCAAGGCAGGCCCATAAATCATGCATAGCAATAATCAAAACCGGAAGTTATTAAAGGCTCCCTTGAATCAAGTTCAACTCTTAAAGACTTCTATAGACATGACATTGTAATTTTGTGGGCCATAATAAAGAAACAAATTACCTTTTTCTTTTCTTTTGGGGTTTTTTTCTTTCTTTTTTCTTTTATTTTAGCCTGCAACTCTTAAATAGGATTCTCCTATTTAACCCTGAGCAAGATCTATCTAAGACTGCTATCGTGTCACCCCTAATTAGAAGAAGCTAATCTTTGAGCTCCTTCTGCTTGATAACTCCCGATACCCCAAAATGGCGATTGTGGACACTCCTGAGCGACGACTTCGGACGCATACCAACAACAGGGCAGGGGACTTGATGACCTACAAAGTCCTTTCTAACTCTGTTAATCTGTTAAACATATTAGAGAGCTTCTGCACAATTGATCAGTCTTGGAGACAGAATGCTTTTCCGGTTTGGTTTTAAACTGAGATGCCAGTATCTGGCACAGCATCAAAATAAATGTACTGTAAACAAATGTACTGTTGACCTCTATTAAGCTGTAGAGGTCAACGTGGAGAGGCTGAGGCATGAAGGAACCTCTCAGGAGCCACTGCCGGTTAAACGGTTCTTCAAATGTTCTTGCACATTTGCAGGGTTAGCAAATGGTGTTTCAGGCTTTTCCTTAGTTTATTCAACTTGAGTAAAAGATTAACAAGACATAAAATATGGGTTGTTTTCTACACCATAATGATATCACCTAGAAGCTCCATAAAATTGCCACCACTATGTTAAAAGTCTGCTGTGATCTTGCCTAAGACTTAAAATTGTATATTCTAGGCAGATAAATTTCCTATTGAGAAGAATAGACTCTTTTTATATGTTCAGTTTAATGGCTGTATTTTGTGAATAACAAATAAGAAAAAAGAAGTCAGTTGCTTATAGATTTTTTTCCGTTTATTAATGCACATTATTAGATAAAGACTAATGCCAAAGATCAGTGTAAGCATATCATTTTAAAATAACTCTAAGAAGAATACAAGAAGCACCTGTTTTAAAATTAATGAGTTAGAACATTTCTAAATACCCTGGCATTTTATAATAAATGTCTTCCTAAGCCATAGATCTGGTAGAGTTACTTCTATTAAGAGAAAATAGCAGAACAGCATTTTACAGAAAATAAAACATCCCCAGATTTTATTTTTAGCTTTTCACTAGCACTTACCTAAATCTAGTAAATGTCTTGATTTATAAGAGAGAGGGGTGGAGGGGAGGGAGGGAGGGAGGGAGGGAGGACTCAGTTGGGAATTTTTCCTGTTTACACATTTTAATTTCAAACGCATAAGAAATCTGAAGCTTGCTATATACAGCAGTGAAATTTACTGGCACACTATTTACTATAGTTATTGAGTATTCACAATAAAACTTTGCAGTAACGCCTGGCACATTTAGAATTTTCTTATTCAGGCTTGCATGTTGGGGAATGATGTGATAAGATTGTCTCTCAGGAAAAGAATGTATGATCTGAATATAAAACTTCTCAGCTGGAACCCTTGGCATCTATCTCTAGAATAGGTCTCCTGTCTGCAGTCCTGGAAGGTTATTGCCAGAAATCCTTAACCTTGTCCCCCTGATTTGCAGATTATAAGTTTCAACATTGCCCTTGCTACCCAAGGATGATGAGAGGGCTGTAGTCCAATCCAATAAAATCTGGTAGTGAAGACATAATGATAGGTAACCCTAAGTCTGATTCCATTGAAGGTACACCCTTGTCATAATGCAGGACATGTTGGACCCAGCTTAAAGTTTCAGTGAATGGATGGAGTCACTTTTTTAAATCCTTTTTTTAAAAGCTTCCAGGAAAATCTAAAATCAGCAGAACAAGTAAAGGCCAGAGCGAGGCCTTTGCTCCTAGAGGTCATAGTTTTCCATTTTCAAACGCAAATGAGATGAAGATAAATGGCATTTCTTATATACCGACAATCCATTCAGCCAAATGACTGTTCCATACGGTAGTCTCTTGTTCATTCAAGAGATGCTTTGGTTATTGTCCAGCAGGTGGCATGACTCTTGCATAAACCTAATGCATAGAATAAACATGTGGCAAAATAAAACATCCTTATAGTACCGGTAGAAGTGAAAGGGATAGGGATGTCGGGGATGTGTGTGTGTGTGTGTGTGTGTGTGTGTCTTTGGCTGCCCCAGAAGAAATGAGCTATACTATGCTAAGTACTATAATCTATAATCATGAACGGCACAAGATCTGTGCCTTCTGGAGACTTCTGTAGAATCTTTGAATCCATACATTTTAGCAACACTACAGAGGCCATTACTTCTTTCATCTATGCAAACTGCTGGTTTGCAGAGGAGCCTCAGTTTACTCACAGTATCTCTATTTTGCTTTTAGTGGAAATCCAACATTGGTACGGATGAGTAGAATCTGGTCAGACCTGAGTGTTTAAGGGCAAAGCATTGTCATAGCGCCTCAGTCACCAGCCTCTTTCTCAGATCCACTGAGTCAGGAGCCTTTATTCAACAGCACAGGGATCTTTATCTCCAAGATACATGCTCCAGTACGATCTCTCCCCTTTCATTCCTGGTCTTCATAACTTCACACTAGCCTATCAGTGCTGACAAGCTGGACTAGAAGTGTCCCAGGGAAAGAAAAGTGAGTGGCTCATCAAGGCCTCCCTTTATAAGGCCTCTTCAAGAATGAAGACTTGGAGAGATGCCCTGCTCCTGGAGTTATAAAGGGCTTTGATTTTATTGCTGTGCGTGCGCTCCAAATCACCACTTTGCCTATCATAACTGGCAAATCCTTTCCAAATATTTGAGTGCATTAGGCGCTTGCATTTTTCAAGCAGATTTTGGCCAGGGCATCCCCTGAGAAAACCCACTAAGTTAGAGAGTCCCAAGGCACCCACCACCATTGGATTGCTTTGGTTTTAGATTCTTCCTTAGGCCTCCTCAGAAATCCAGAAAGAAGCCTCGTTGAGCCCCTTTGAGCTTTTGAGCTCTGTAGTCATAATTTGAACTTAAGGGGGGGGGAGTTAAACTAAATAAAATGCTTTTTTTTAAAAAAAGCAAAAGTGGTCCCTTTTCAGCTTTCATCTAACTCTTAACCCTATCATTCCCATGGGTCTTGCTTTCCATAATAGCTGCCTGTTGAGATAATTGATATTGGTAGCTCATGCTACTCCATTACTATAATTGACATATTATCCAGTTCCACTATAAGAACTGTATATTCTCTTAAGCATTCTTAAATGTTTACAGAATCTTTTTTACATCAACTAATGAATTTAAGAATGTAATATCTCTTATGCTGGAAACTAGAACAGGAAAAGCAGTTACAGAAATGAGAAACATTGCAAGCAAGCAGAAACTTCAGGATGTGGCCAAAGGAAACAGAGATTAAATGGAGATTCTCCTTTGAGAATATGGTGGCATGTTGTACAGCTAGTTGTGTAAATACTTCTTTATATTTCTGTTGCATAACAAAAGGCTCTTGACTTCTTCCACTTTGGAGAAAGGAAGCAATATGCTTACACTATATAATACAGCAATGCTGACTCCTGTACTGTACATGTGACTTACCCATGGCCAGCTGGCCTGTGGATGGTGAGGCATTGAATGTATGTTTATATACTTTTCCTACCAATATCAAAGAATATTTTCACATGGTTCACTAGAGGACAGAGGTGAGTTCCTCCCGGTTCGGACCGGTTCGCTCGAACTGGTAGCAACTTGCTGGTAATGTCATGATGATGTCACAGAACCTGATCAGTCGGTGCCGGTTCGTGGAGGCTGCCATCTTTTTTTGAATTTTTTTTAAAATTTTATTTTTTGGAAAAAAATGGGGAATTTTTTGGGGGGGGGGTTTCCTTCTGCGCATGTGCAGAAGCCGTGTTTCCGGCACTGCGCATGCATCACCATCTTGTTTTTGGCTTCCCCCCCCTGATTTTTTGCTACTGCACATGCATGTGCGCGCAAAGCGCGTGCGCGCCCATGAGGCATGGCCACACGGCGCGGGAGGAAGCAAACCGGCAGCAAGGTAAGTTAGAACCCACCCCTGCTAGAGGACCATTAATATTTTGATCTAAATAACATTTCTGGAATTGGGAGTGATGAGGAGAGGCAAGAAGGCAGAGAAGATACTATTTTTGTCTGCCAAGAACATTAGAGTTGTTGTTTTCCTCCAAGAGGGAAAGAAAAATGAAGTTTACTTTGAGATAAAGAAGTCTCTTGGACTCTTGGCTAAAGCCAAAGAGCACGGAGGTTAAAGGGGGACAAATGTGGTGAGGTTGAAATATGATTTAAATTCTTTCCAGCGAAGCACAGAAATGCATGACAAATGTTTAATATTCTAAGTGACTCCATCTATTCTGATGAGAAATTGGTCAGTGATAACCAAAAGGCTTTCAAAGCAACAATGAATCAACCAGAGGAAGTGTGGTTGAAATGCTGAAATGCTTTTTCTTTCATGACTGTTACGAAAACAGATTCTTCCTTTAAGATCTACAGAAAGGCTTGAAAAGACATTGTAATCCTTGTTCTTGGTTTCAACTGGGGGTTGTGCAAAGAACTGGATTTAATTCCTCTAAGTTTCCATTTTAAACATCTACTCTTTTTGCATAAGGCTAAGGCAGAATGAAAATGGCTGTATTTTAACTGTCTAAGGCAGTGTTTCCCAACCTTGGCAACTTGAAGATATCTGGACTTCAACTCCCAGAATTCCCCAGCCAGCTAATTCTGGAAGTTGAAGTCCAGATATCTTCAAGTTGCCAAGGTTGGGAAACACTGGTCTAAGGGCTATTTATTTATTTATTTATTTATTTATTTATTTATTTTAATTTATTTATTTAGTGTTCTTATATGCCACCCTACTCCCTGGGGACTCAGGGAGGCGTACAACATGTAAAGAACAACTATAAAACAATATTTAATAAATTAATAACAGTTTAAAAAAGATTTAAAAAACATACAAACCATACATACATGGGGGAGACCTAAGGTATGGAGTTAACATTGGGCAGCTGCACTAACTAAGCTATAAAACAAATTGTTCCTCCTTGAAGACGCTATAGGAGGAGGGCCACGTTAATTTAAGGTGGCCAAAAATCAGGAAACCATTTTGTTTTTGTTGAATACTCATCAGTAAACAGAGTGAAGCTGAAGAAAGGAAGGCTTCACTCCGGTCCGCCATCCAGGCGGGAAGAATAGTTTTAAATAATTGATCAATTTGTCTGGCAGCTCCTATAAAAAGACAAGCTGCCAGACAAGGTGGCTGGAGTTACAATGTAGCAATAAAGAGCTGAAGTCACACTTTGTTCTCTGTCTCTTCACTCTACCCACAACTTAACAGTTTTAGGGCATACGCTTTAGTAAAAGAAGTGAGCTATGCATGATGAGAAGACAGAGCAGCAACAAGAAAATATTTAAACTCTGGTACCTAGACAGGAAGATGGAACAGCGTTGATGCTCAGGAACTTTCCTCAAACCCTAACATCCACAATCTGATATGGCCAATTTATTCTGCTGGATAGATAATACAATAATATATAGGATACATTGAAGTGATTATTATCCAAGACCAAAATATTAGACTTCAGTGTTGATTATCCCTCAATTAAAATGGAATTTTGAGGGAAAATCTGCAAATTGTAAGCATCTCATGAATAACAAAAGTTCCTGCACCAGTATTGCACCAAGTATGGTTCCTATTATTTTCTTGGATAGACTGATCAGATATAACATATAACATTAAAATGCTCTTTGGGTATCTCTAAGCAGATTATTGGGTTAAGCTGGCAGTTTCTTTTGGGAATTTCTTTTGGGCTGGAGACATTGGGAGCTATTTTCTGGTCTGGATCAGTGGTGGGTTCTAAATCAGTTTGTCACCGCTTCGCTCGCGTGACGCTTCTGAGCATGCGCAGAAGCATCCCGGGCGGGTGGGCGGAGCCTCCCACCGCCGCTACCGGTTCTAAGAACCGGTCTGAACCGGGAGCAATCCACCGCTGGTCTGGATGTTTAATAGCCTTTGCGATCTGATTCTAGTGACAGCACAGCAGTATGTTCCTAAGTCTGGTTGAACAACAGAAGAAAAAATATTTAATAATAAATAAAGTATCCAAATAAAAATTGGAGCTAACATTCATATACTGGTAGCTCTCTGCACTGACTTTATTGTGGACCTCATAAAACAGAAGAAAAACAACAGCTTAATCTTAAAGTGCTGAATAATCTTCCTTCCTTCCTTCCTTCCTTCCTTCCTTCCTTCCTTCCTTCCTTCCTTCCTTCCTTCCTTCTTCCCTTTTCTGTAGTATGAGAAAAAAATATCTGGAGTAATACAACACAACCTCTGATCTCCTTCTCCCATTTCAATAGCAGGAAATATACAGAGGAAACAAAGGTCTTTTATAAATAATAGACACCAGCACTAGACCAAAGAGAGAAATGACAGCTGGTGGCCTTTAAATCATCATGGTTATTAATCTTGTGCCTCCAACAGATAATGTAGTTAGAACTGAAAGGCAGAAGGGAAATTCAGGGAAATTGCCATTACATCAGAATTAAAAGACTGCTGCTATCATTTTATAGATTGCATTCAGCTATTCTAATTCCTACTATATAATTCATTCAAAAAAAGGGTCTAGGATTTGTATCCATTCCCTTTCTTGGCACTTGAATCTCAAATTCAATGTTTTTCATATAAGCTGTAGCCACTGTCTCTTAAGACCTAGACTGGCTCCCCATTTTAAAGTACTTCTTCTACAGACACAACAAGATATTACATTTACATTTCCTAGAACAATCATTTAAATTGCAAGTAATATGTGTATGCTTCTCTCCATGCCTGGGAACCCTTATTAGGACAGGCCTGGAGCATGTACTCACAATGTTTAAAGATTCAGGTATTTATTTATTATTTAATCAATTTATGTAGCCTTCCTGTTTCACGGGTTTATTACGGGAATAATTGTGTAATAGCAGGGTAGTTGCAGTAGGTTTTTAAATGGGCTTTCTGCTAACTAGAAAATGATATTCTGATCCCAGACATCATGAGTCATTTTCCTGCATGCTGAAGGAAAGGAAATACAGTAAAAGGAAGGGAGCTTGAAGCCAAACTAGAATTTTTTTCCTAATTTCATAAACTCTTGTCAAAACATAGGAAAACATTTATGGACAACTCTTAACAACAATCCAAGTAAATGAAATAGCAGAGAGAAGATGACTTAAATTTGTAACAGTAAACCATATTTCTAAACCATCTTAGAAATATTGTAGGATACTCAGAGGTTTATTCATACTTCTTAGGAAGCAAATGTGGAACTACAGCCTGACATAGTATTTCAGTAGATAAGGTAGAACTAGAGATGAAGTGGTGCAGTGGTTAAATGCAGCCACTGCAGGCTGACTGCTAGTTCAGCAGTTCAGCTGTTCAGCTGTTCAAATCTAACTAGGCTCAAGGTTGACTCAGCCTTCCATCCTTCCGAGGTTGGTAAAATGAGGACCCAGATTGTTGGGGGCAATATGCTGAACTCTGTAAACCGCTTAGAGAGGGCTGTAAAGCACTATGAAGCGGTATATAAGTAAAGTGCTATTGCTATTGCTACAGCCCATAACCACTGCTATGTCTAAATTCTTGCATCATAGTCAGACAGGAAATGGACAGCAACCAATTTTCTTTCTTCTCCCTATTGCCTATGTCTGTCTGTCTGTCTGTCTGTCTGTCTGTCTGTCTGTCTGTCTGTCTATCTATCTATCTATCTATCTATCTATCTATCTATCTATCTATCTATCTATCTATCTATCTATCTATCTATCTATCCATGCATCCATCCATCTATCATCTGTCTGTCTGTCAATTATCTATCTACCACAGAGGTGGGTTTCAGCAGGTTCTGACCAGTTCTGGAGAACTGGCAGCGGAAATTTTGGGTAGTTCAGAGAACCGGTAAATACCACCTCTAACTACCCCTGCCCCCATCTATTCTCTGCCTCCCGAGTCCCAGTGATCGGAAGGAAATGGGGATTTTGCAGTAACCTTCTCCTGTAGTGGGATGGGAATGGAGATTTTACAGTATCCTTCCCCTGCAGTGGGGTGGAAATGGAGATTTTACAGTATCCTTTCCCTGGAGTGGGGTGGGAATGGAGATTTTACAGTATCCTTCCCCTGCCACACCCACCAAGCCACGCCCACCAAGCCAAGCCATGCCCGCCAAGCCACACGGTAGTAAAAAATTTGAATCCCACCACTGATCTATCTATCTATCTATCTATCTATCTATCTATCTATCTATCTATCTATCTATCTATCTATCTATCTATCTATCTATCATCTATCTATCAATCTATCATCTATCTATCTATCTATCTATCTATCTATCTATCTATCTATCTATCTATCTATCTATCTATCTATCTATCTATCTATCTATCTATCTATCTATCTTCATGTGCATATTTGCTGTCATCATGTGGTTATCTAGAATTTTACAGCTCAGATCTAGTGGCCCCAACAAAGAAGCTCCAGTAGCAATGTTTTCTGCAGCCAACCATGATAGACATTGCAAGTAGACTACCAATAAGGAGCTAAGAAATCGGATCATGCCAATTTGAGTGTATATGTGTGTAGATAGAGAGAGAGAGAAAGAAAGAAAAAAAGAGATAAGAAATATAAATGTAATGAATAAATGTGCAACGGATCTCTGAGCAAGCTTCTAGGGCAGAGTTCTTCAACTTTGGCATCTTGTGAACTTCAACACCCAGAATTCCCCAGCCAGCCATGACAAACACTATATTACTAGGGAGCATAATATAGTTATTTCATTTATTCTTTTATACTCTTTTATTACTGGATATACTCACATGGTAAGACGCTGTGTCTGCGCACCGCTGAGGTGGGCGGCTCGATTCCCGTGAGCGAATAAACCGCATAGGGACAGGAAAGGAGCCTCTCCCGATTGCCTACCGGCATTCAGGCGTTCCGCGGATAAAGATAACACCGCCCGAAAAAATTCATTTCACAGAGGCTGCCAACCACCTCAGTGATCCCTGGCTAATATGTGCCATATGCTAAAAAAAATTACTGGATATTATTTTATCCAGTTTCATTTCATTTGTATGTCTTTCCAGGTCATCATCGAGATATATTAATTGAACGGAACTTGTTTTCTACCACTGTTCCATCCTGCTAGATTGTCAAGTTGCTGGCAATGCAGAGGTGGGTTCCTCCCGGTTTGGACCAGATCGCCCGAACTGGTAGCGACCCGCTGGTGATGTCACAGAACTGGATCAGCCGGTGCCGGTCCATGGGCGCCACCATCTTTTTTTGTGAATTTCTTTTTGATTTTTTGATTTTTTGGAAGGTTTTTTCTGTTCTGCTGCTTGAAAGAGGGCCCTCCCTTCCTCCCCCGGGTTTATATTGACCTTTATTCCTTCTTCCGAAGCCCAGCTGATCAGCTCCTCATGCATGGAAGCAAAATTGCACAAGGGGACTCGTGCGTGCGCTTGCAAAATGTACACTTCCGTCGTGATGTGAACCGGTGGGGAAGGTAAGTAGAACGCACCCCTGTGGCAATGTAACTGCTTCAAATAGCAGCTCCCAGGATTTTCCACTGTAATTAGTCAATTTTGTAGACTGGGTTGAGACTTTAAAAAACAAACAAACCTATAATGTAAATACAAAGACTAAAACACACTACAAAAGGAAGAGAGAAACTGTTCTGAAGTGGAATGTTATTTCAAGTAAATTGTATTATCAATATTTAGCTTCAAGAGAGCCTTTCCTACTCAAAGTAGGAGTAGGTCTTTGCTGCCAGATTTGCTAATGGTGAACTGAGTTTATGCAAGCTGACACAAATGATATGCCAGGAGACCTGGGATTCCTTGTAACAGAAAATGCATTGGACATTCTTTGGAATCATTTTCTTTTATAGACAAAGACATATGACTGACTGACTGACTCATATATTTGCTTTATAATTCTTTCATGGGTGTTCTCTACTAGTTGGCTGAATATATTTTAAAGAAATGTGCTGAGGAACAGGGTGACCAAGGAATTACCATTTAGGGCCTTATTACAGTTCATTAATACAGGATTAGTGGGAATCCAAAACTGTTTAAACTAAAACAATCTAGCATAATCCCACAGCATTAGGCCAGTGACTCTTAATAGTCTTTTAATGACTAGTAAATATATGTAAGGATACTGCCATGCATGCAACTTTACCTATTGTTAATTTAATCTTTGAAAATTCTTTTAAATAGCTGGGAGACAAACTTAATCTTAAACCTGTTCTTTAGAAGAATGTTAAGGATATAAAAGTCTTTCCCTAAAATAAGGCTATAGCTGAACTCGTCAATCCTTGGAAGATCACAAGATGGCAGCAACAAAGTATAACTTTCTTATCCTCTTGTTGTCATCTATGATTATCCCAATTGTGGCAGCGCCTATCTGTGAGCTTTGCTTTGTAGCTTGCTGGGTTGACTGTAACTTGGAGAGCTAATACCATGAATGCTCATTGTATATGCTAATGTCTTCATACCAAGGAATGGTAATCTTGTACTTTTTGAATTACATTTAGATGTAGCTGAACATTTTTTGGCCCAGCACTACAGACAGACAAAGAAGAGATCCCAGTGTGTCCTTTGTGCCCCACACTGTCTGCTGTCTACCATCTGCATAACAGGTGGAAAGACTCAGAAGGAACTGTCCTTAAGTTCTCAGGCTGTAAAGGAGACAGTGGGAGACTTGTATTTTCATATTTGCGAGATTCTGTTAAAGTACAGGGGTGAGTCATAAGGTAATGCCATTTTCTTTAGGATAGCTTCAGACTATCATCTCTTTGGCCGCCAGAAAGAGGGTTTGAGAGGCAAACATTATTCCAGTGACGAGGAAGTGAAAACTGCAGTGAAGAAGTGGCTCAAAGAACAGTCAACAAAATTTTACGAGGCAGGGATACATGCTCTCATTTGAAGGTGGAACATTGCTATTGAGAGAAACGGTGACTATGTTGAGAAGTAGGGATGTGATCCACAGAGGACCAGCTTCATTTTGATGTATGCTACATGTTCCTGTATTGGTAATTATACTTGTCCTAAAGAGAATGGAATTACTTTTTGACTCATCCTCGTAATATTAGCACATCTGACTATGTTTCCTGTCTGATCTACATTGTCAGCCTTATGAGGTAGTCTAGACAAGAAGCACACCCAGGAATACTAGCTCTAACTTTATTGTTAGTTTATATTAACATAAATTTGCAAATCTGAAAGTACACATCTCTCCCTCTTCACACTTACAGACAAAGAAACTACGGGAAGTCTCTTCTGAGACATTTTCCACCTTCACTATTCATTATGTAGATTCAGCCTGACCGCTGTCTAGTCTGCAGCATTTCATCCTGTCTCCCAAGGTCATTCCCACACACCATCGGATTCTCCTTCTCCCCCTCCCTCCCCCCCCTCTCTGTGTGTGAGACAAGAAAGAGTATGTGTGTGAATAAGCTACCTAGAGTAACTGAGAATAAGTGGATGGCCAATATAAATTTTCATACATTTATTTATTTATTTATTTATTTATTTATTCGAAGTTCTTCTATGCCGCCCTACTCCCTCAGGACTCAGGGCGGCGAGTCCATAAATAAATGGTAAGGGGTTTTTTGGGGACTTGTTTTCTTCAAATACTTCTTAACTTGGAAATAAAATGGAGATGTGAACATATAGGAAATGCTAGAGGTGTGTAAAAGTGAAATTTAACAGGCAAATAATTGAATTAAAAATACAAATACTATGACTGGATCAATTAATTATTTTGTTTCCCACCCATTTTTATAACTTGATATGGTCTGCCTCCTTTTATAGTAAAAAAAGAAAAAGAAAAAGCCTGATAGACCCTTTCCAGGCTAATTAACTTTATTAAAAGGCATAAGCTCTTGTGAGCTTATGCAACATATTTATAGTGACCATACATCCTTTACTATAAAGCAAGGGTCCCCAACAACTGGTCTACAGACTGGCATCGGTCCACAATCTGCCAGGAAGCAAGGGAAGTCCCATCCACCCATGCATGGGCGGGATCCAGGCAGCATGCGAAACCAGGCTCCCCCTAGTCCACGGAAAAACCTCCCTCCATAGAACTGGTCCCTGGTGCCCAAAAGATTGCTGCTATAAAGGGCAGTCCTTTATTTCAGAAAACCATCCTTTATTTATCTTTTATTAATTTATTAAATTTATTTATTTATTTTCTGGACTTAGCTCTTGAACTCTCCTTTGTAAAGTAACCAAAACTTTTTTTAACCCTTATGAATCTTTTTCAGATTTGCCGCTTTTTCAGGTTTGTCCTATAAACTTTTTCCAATAAATTATGGCCGCTATAAGCATTCTGTTTGTCTTTTACTAAACTCCCTTTCATTTCTGCCCTCTTCCTGGCACCCGCCAGAGGTGGGTTTCTCCCGGTTCAGACCGATTCACCCGAACTGGTAGCAAACCACTGGTGACATCATGATGATGTTATGGAACTGGTTCGGTCGGTGCTGGTCCGTGGATGGCGCCATCTTTTTAAAAAAAATTTTATTTCTTTGAAAAAAAATTGGGGGCGAATTTTTTTCATTTTTTTTCCTTCTGTGCATGTGCAGAAACTGAGTTTTTGGCACTGCGCATGTGTTGCCATCTTGATTTTGGCTTTTTTTTAAAAAAAATTCTTTTTCACCACTGCGCATGCATGCATGCAAAGCACGCACACCCATGAGGTGTGCCCATGTGGCGCGGGAGGAAGCAAACCGGCAGCGAGGTAAGTTAGAAACCACCCCTGTACCCAACTTGTCTTTCCTCCTGCAGTGTCTCCTTTTGCATTGGGATTTTTGCTTATCACCAAAAGTTTGGTATGGCCCGGAGCCAAAAAAAATGTACACCTCTGTCTTGAAGAATTTAGAAAGGTAAAGACTTATATTCCGACACTGATAAATTGCCTTTTTTATTTCTTATTTGTTTGATCTATCATATTTGGACCTTCTCTTTTCAAAGCCTTATGTAATTTATAGCAAATATTAAAACTTTAAATCATATGATTGTTCTCCACCTACAAAACAAAAAACCCAATAAGGAAAAAAACATTAAAAAGCTAACCGCCAAAAGCGCCTTGAAAAAAATAAAACCAAAACTTGATTTATGTGGTCAAGTGCTTTCAACTAGCTTTTGTACCAACACTGAGAGGTGCTCAAATAATTCATTTCTCTGACTAGTTATTCTTTTGACATAAAAAAGTGTTTGCTAATGAAGATTGATTTATTTACTTATCAAATTCATATGACTAAGATGATAATATCAGCAACCACCCAATTCTTGGGTTAATGCTATAATATACTAGCACTTTTTGACTCGGTTTTACTAGCGCTCAAAAACTTGGTGGTTTTAGAGAAATTGTAGAAGAGTCCACATGCAGTAAACTCTCCAAAATATTCCTTGTACTTTAGATTTGCAATATTTAACATCCAGAGCCAATAAAACCTGCTCCCCGTTGATTTTCAGCCATTCTAATAATTATGGATTGAGGGTGGCTTCATATCTCTATACTCTAACCATCCCCAAGTATAGAAGAGTCTTTTCCCTAGCCCGTTTTAATGTTTTGCCCTCAGCACTACTCGATGGGCGATTCAAGAGGCTCCTGATTAGTGAGCGACTATGCCCCTGTGATAGGGCTGAGGTTGAAACTGTGGAGCATGTCTTATCATACTGCCCTATGTATAACACAGCCAGAATTAAATTATTGTCTCTTCTTGGAATTGATCCCTCTGGTTCTAATGCTAGTAATTTGGCTTATATTGTCTAGGGGATGATTCCTCCTATATTACTTCTCAGGTTTCAAAATTTTTCTTAAGAGCTGTAACTATTAGAGGAGAACGTTGTAATTCCCTTTAGCAAGACTTCTGGTGTTAATTGTTTGTGATTGTATTTTTTTCTTTTTGTTTTTTGTTGCACTTGTATTTTGGTCTGTGACTGTAAAATAAAATTATTATTATTATTCCTTGTACCTACCTACTTAGGGCACTAGAAGTCATATAATTTGATACTAGGCAGAAATCTGCCTTCAGATCCCCAAGTTTTCCTTCCTTCTGCATTATACCTGGTTTTCCAACTCTGTTCCAGGATGCTTTCGAATTATTATCCAGTTGTTGCAGATAGCAAAGAGTTCTGCAGCTTTTTTGTTGCTGTTCTGGGTCTCTCCGTCATGCTGCATGCATGGGATCATGTGTGGGGCTTTCTCAAACCAAACTAGATGACCTGAAAGCTGATGGAGAAACAACAGCTTCTCCTGGGATTTAAGTGAACCAGGAAAGCTGGAGACAAAATAGGAATGGTTCTTTTCTTCCCAAACACGAACCCATATTATCAAAAGCGTGTAATCTAATTTTTCTTCTGTGAATAAAATGCTACAATTAAAAAAAACAATTTCCCCCATCAAATTGAATTTCAAAGATTAAAAAACAGAATCGCAGAGTAAGTTTTCAGCAAAGTAGTGATCCATGAGCTCTATTATCATTCAAATTATAACGAAAGAAAAATATAGAAAAGTTAAGTTTATCAAATTAGGGACAAATTTTAATTGGCTCTGTTTCACGATGAGGTTCCAATTAATAACCAAACATTTCTGGGACATTGTATCTGCTTTCTCCTTGCTATACAATGTTATGGCAGCTCCACATCATTTATAGATACTAGTTGTGTACATTAAAGCCAGTCACCTCGTGAATAGTTGAGTCCAGAAGTGGGTTCAGACTGGTTCAGACCAGTTCTATAGAACTGGTAGTAACTTGGTGGCCTGGGTCGCTGGAACCGGCAGCGACCCAGGCCTGCCACGCCCCCGAGCCAGTTCTCTCGGTGGCGCCATAGGCAGTGCCACCTTGTTTTTTGCTTCTGTGCATGCGCAGAAGCCTTTTTAAAGTACTGCACATGCATGTATGCAACGCGCAGTGCATCCCTGCGCAACATGCAGCGCATCCCTGAGCAAACCGGCAGCAAAGAAAACCAGAACCCACCCCTGGTTGAGTCCAACCCAGCTCTGGGGTGCCATAAGCTTAGAAACAAAAAATATCTGCTTCTGTTCTCGTTCTTCTGACCACCTGCAGATCCTGGCCATACAAAATAGTTTAATCTCTTTCCAACTTAGTGGCAAAAGCCATAAACATGATGCTCTTTGAAAACTGGTCAAGTTGATGATTAACATTGGCAATGAATTCTATTTCAAGACAATGTAAATGTTGTTGTGTTGTTATTGTTTATGTGTGCTGAAACTTTGGAGTTGTCCCAGGGACGTCACTTATGTTAAGGGCCTCTCTTCTTGCTCCCTCTTGGGGCTTGGCCATTTTGCCTTGGCTTTCAGGCTACAAACTGTTCATCCCTAGCGATCAAGGAAATAGTCTTTATATGGCTACCATATTTTTGTGCTTATTTCCTGTATCTCTCAGTGCTTCATTTGCTGCTTCCAATGAATGCCCTTTTGGCAATGCTAAATAGATTCGTCAGGGAAATCACGTTTTATATGGAACAACATAATGCCTCATTGTTAGATGCGATAGTCAATTTTGTAATATATGAAAATAGTCTTCAAAAGAGGCTATAGTTATAATCCTACAGTAAACAGTTAGAGAGACAGAGAAGGAAGGAGACATCCTGTCTCTTCATTATTGATATACAAAGGCAATAATTCATTCCAATTTATTTACTCTAGTTTTAAACTGGTTTTTTCCCCCTCTCCTTTTGGAACAGATTGAGCTATATAATCTGCCACATCCTGTTGATGATGCAGCCTTTGCGGTAGCCAGTGCCTGAGATCTGGACAACAACCATTGCCCACTTTTGGTTTCTATAGGCATGCCTCTTCTCTTCTGGCCACTGGGTTCCTCCTTCCATGGCCTTTTAGTTTTGGCTACAGGAGAGAAAGGGCATCTGGGTTCAATAGAGGCATCTGCCTATATTATGCATAGCCAGTGCTTCACAAAGCCCTGATCAGACATTATGTAGGTGCCTTATCTATACATATCTACTGGTCTTGGTTTAATTAGATTTCCTTTCCTTTTCCATTCTTTTCCATTACTTTTAGTAACAGAATAAGAGGATTGGAAAGGATCTTGGGGGTCTTCTACTCCAAACCCTCTGCTCAAGCAGGAGACCCTATATACCTTCTCTCCTTGATTAGTTCCCATCCATTGCTTCTTGTCCTGCATTCAGGTGCTTTGGAGAATAGGTTGACATACCCCCTCTTCTTTGTGGCAGCCCCTCAAATATTGGAACACTGTTCCAATTCACTCCTAGTCTTTCTTTTCATTAAACTGGTATTATGATCTCTTTTATTCATTAAACAGGAAATTCAGTCAACTGAATATTTTAAAATGTATCACAAATATCATTGACTGGCGCTGATGATTGATACAGATGATGATGATGATGATGATGATGATGATGATGATGATGATGATGATGATCATCATCATCATCATCATCATCATCATCATCATCATCATCATCATCATCATCATCATCATCATTAATCATTGCACAATCAGCCAGATGTTTAGACTGGGTTTGTCTACCATAAATCCTTATGAAGGACCTGGGATAGGCAAATCTGGATGTTTGACGGTGTTACAGATATCGTCGCAGGATGGAAGCTGTTCCAAGTAAAGCTACCTTTTGCAATTGACTGATGGTAAATTTGTCAAAGCCTATGGTGTTCAAGTGGTGCTCCAGTTGCTTTGGGATTGTACTACCCTTGCTTGTCTTTGCCACAGTGGTTCTATTTCTGTTTGTAGATCTTCATATTTTTTTATCTTCACCAGTTCTTTCTCTTCTATTCTGCTGTCTCCAGGCACTGTCACATCCACTATCAAGACTTTAAATATTTTATTATTATCTCTTTTATTCATTAAACATGAAACTCAGTCAACTGAAAATTCTAAAATTTATCACAAATATCATTGACTGGCGCTGATGGTTGATAGGGGTTGCTGCCAGCATCCTAGGTATTAACAATGTATATTATTATTATTATTATTATTATTATTATTATTATTATTATTATTATTATTATTATTATTATTATTATCATCATCATCATCATCATCATCATCATCATCATCATCATCATCATCATCATCACATCCCCAAGAGCCTAGGATGTTATAATATATTGGAATAGTACACAATGGTGGGATCCAACTAATTTAACAACCGGTTTGCCCTAAAGACCAGGTGGGCATGGCTGGTGGGGTCATGTGACTGAGTGGGCATGGCCAACTCAATGCCACTCACAGCAAGGTGGGGCAGTGCAGGCGGACTGAAGTGACTGTGGCCGGAGCCTTAAACGTACCTTTGTGCAGCAACAGCAACGGTGATTCTCCAATGCCTCATCTCTTGCTAGGTCTCGCTGCCCAACAGTCAGGGTTTTTAAAAAGGTTTTTGCAGCAGGGCGGACGGCTACTTCCGGCCTTTGTTGGTGCAGCTGGGCACATGACCCTGCCCTGAGACACTGGCCTGCAGCTGCCGCCTCTTTTTCGGCATGAGAAGCCTGCAGCCACTGGTCTTTTTTGGCATGAGAAGCCTGCAGCTGCCGCCTGTTTTCCAGCGTGAGAAGCCTGCAGCCACTGCCTCTTTTTTGGCGCAAGAAGCCTGCAGCTGCCAGTCTTTTTCAGCATGAGAAGCCTACAGCTGCAGCTCTTTGCTGGTGCGAGAAGCCTCCAGCCGCCGATGTTTTTTGGCATGAGAAACCTGCAGCCACTGTTCTTTGCTGGTGCGAAGGGCCTACAGCAGCCTCCTCTTTGCCTGCTGGAACCGAGCCAGCAGCAGTGGCTGGAGGCTTCTCACGCTGGCAAAGAGCAGTGGCTGGAGCCTTCTCACACTGGCAAAGACCGGCGGCTGGAGGTTTCTCACGCTGGTAAAGACCGGCGGCTTCAGGCTTCTCATACTGGCAGAGGAGTGGCAGCTGCAGGCTTCTCGGGGGGGGGGGGACATGGCGAGGCTCATCCACCTTTTGGGCCCTGCTCTGGGCTGCCGCCTGCTCAACCTCCTCTCCACCTTGGGTCCCGCCACAAGGGGACATGCTGCTTTCAGGGCAGCCTGGCTGGTGGATATGCAAGTGGGTGGCCCTTGGGGGAGGAATTTTCTCTCAGGACTCCCACCCAGAATGCCCTGCGGAAGCCAAAGCTGGGCCCAAAAGGTGGCCAAGCCTCACTGTGTGTCCCTCCCCCCCACTGAGGCGGTCCTTTGGCTGAGTGCAGCAAGCCCAGAGTGGATCTTCCTTCCCCACCATCAGCCTTATATTCTAGCCCATGGGGCTTGCACTGTTCTCACAACGGCGGCCTGGCATACAGGCGGAGGCCCTAGGGAAGGTCAAAGCATCCCCCGACCCGAGGCGAAAGGCGAGAGGTCAGCATGTGGACGGAGGCCCTGGGGAAGGCTAGAGTCATGGACTGGCATGTCTCTTGACCCAAGGCAAAGGGCAAGCAGGCCGCATGTGGGCAGACGCACCAGGGAAGGCCAGATCCAGGGACTGGAACGTCTCCCAACCCAAGGCGAAGAGCAACTGGGTAGCATGCGGGTGGAAGGATGGTGAGAGCCAGGCCCAAAAGGCGGCCAAACCTCACTGTGTCCACCCCTAACCTTTGCGGGCAGCCTCAGTGAGCAGGGAGAATAACGCACAGAGATCAGCTGGGCCGCGTGGTCCGGGCGAGCGAGCGCAACTCTAGCCAGAGAGTAGCTGGGCATGGGCGTGACTCTAGCTACCGGCCAAGGCTGGTGAGGCAAGATAGGGCGGGGCAGGGCAGGGTGAGCCAGTGGTGGGATTTGCCGGTTCGCCAAACTGTGCAGAATGTTAACAACCAGTTTGACTGAACCGGTCCAAACCGGCTGAAGCCCACCTCTGATGTGCGGCACCAGGCATTGTGGCCTTTTTTAATTGACAGATGGAAAGTGTCTCAATGCACAGATTTTCTAGGTGCCATCTAAGAATTTTTGGTATGGCACCGAATGTTCTGACAACTACTGGCAACTACCTGCTTGTTTCCAACTACCTTTTCAGTTCTATGTTCCCATCAATTTTTCAATACTGGTACTCGATAATTTTTACAAATGTTCCACTGAATTATTTTGGTTATTTTTTATGTTGTTGATTGTGATCAGTTTGTGTGATTTTCTTGTACAACCTGAATATATGATCCACTCTCTCTTTTGCTTTGCAAAATCTGCACAATTGATTTTTTTTAATTCTGGCTTTGATTGCATTCCTTCAAATAGCTTGCTCGTGCACAGCCAAAATCGAGCCATCAGCTTCTTTTTTAATGAGCTCCACTTCCCCCCTGCAAAGATATTTTGCAGAAATTAACCATTTAATGTTTTTCTTTGCCAGCATTCTGCTTTTGTTTTCATTATTTTATTTCGATATCCAAGTTTTGTTTCCAGAACACTCAGTAAGTTCCAATGTTTAATTTGCAGCAATATTTGTTCATGGCTGTCTTTTACATAATCAGCCAATGCATGATGTTCTTCCTCAACAGTTTGTTTGACTTTAAATAAACCTCTGCCTCTATTTATGCAGAGCAGGTATAATTATCAATATCACTATGGGGTTATAATACACATCATTAATTTTCTTGTTTTTCAGTCCAAACTATCCAGTTCAGTTTGTGTTTGGTGAATAATGCCGGTAGTGCATCATATCAAAGGTATGGGATGGGTGTGTTTATTTTTTGCAATTTTCTCAATCTCTGAATATATATTTTTACTAAGCACATTTTCAACTTGTCCATGTTAGATGTTATCCAATTGTAAAATGTCCAGATATTTGTAGGCTTCATCCAGATGTCTCCTGATGATTTGGCCATTCGGCATTTCAATTCCAATCCTGTTTGTGATTTTATTTATTTTTATTTTTATTTATTTATTTGTCAAAACATGTACAAGATAGCAGGTATTGGTATAAACATAAACAAAAGCAAAGTAGGTACAGGTAAATAGGACAGTAAGGGACAGTAGGCACAATGGTGCGCTTATGCACGCCCCTTTATGTATATAAAGGAGCCGAGGTGGCGCAGCGGGTAGAGTGCAGTACTGCAGGCCACTTTAGCTGACTATGATCCGCAGGTCAGCGGTTCAAATCTCACCGGCTCAAGGTTGACTCAGCCTTCCATCCTTCCGAGGTAGGTAAAATGAGGACCCAGATTGTTGGGGGCAATATAAATATACATTGCTTACTGGTGTAAACCGCTTAGAGAGTGCTTGCACTGTGAGGCGGTATATAAATCTCACAAATAAATAAATAAATAAATAAATAAATAAATACCCAATTTATTGCTATTAATATTGTTTTTCACTATTTTAACTCACTACTACCTGCTCTTTTTCTACGCCTTGCTTTTTCCACAAGGAAATAGCACAATGGGTATGAGTACAGATAGTGATATGAACATTTTCATCAGAGCTTTCCTCCTCTATACTTCTGTGTATGTGCTCCTGCCATCTGAAGAGTATTCTTCAAATGTTACATGAAGCAGATCCTAGCCCACAGAAGCCAAGTTTTTCTTGTTGCTACTTAAGGATGTCATATGGCACCTTGTTATTATCAAGAAAGAAATCCTCATCTAATAAATGCTGTCTTTGTGACAGGTCTTTCAAGCCGTTCCTCATGCTTGAAAGAATTGAATTCTTAAAGATAATTTTGTCTGAGCCCAGGAAATTTCACTAATCGGTCAATAAATAAAATAAAATAAGAGAATGTTTGCTGCCAAAGTGGTTACAGTAAGTCTCAATCAACCAATCTACTTAAAACTACATTTTGCTGAATTTACTTCTGAAGAAACCGAAGTTTACAGTATCTTACAGAGCTTGGCTTTCAGTTTTTCAATGTTTTTAAGTTTAATGGGGAAAATGACTTCATGATCACACCCAAATTTCTTGCCTGACAGGGCAAATTGTATGAAGGAAGAAGGAAAAAACAGAGTAGATCTAAATGTTGTGTTTGTTGCAGGCCTTAGAGCAGACAGCAAAAGCTTCTCGGAGCATATATCACACATAATGAACACTAAATCCAGTATTTCCATTACCACACAAGACTTTCAGGACAAATATTAGTCAAATCATGTTGGATGTATTCATAACCACACCTATGGAATAATAGAACAGGCTGACATGGCAGCCTGTGGTTATGAGTTATGATCTTAAACCCTTTCCTTTTGTCCTGGAGACAGAGAGTTCTTTCAAATGGAAAACAAAAAGCTCAATGAATAATGTAGCCATACAGCTAATTGCTAACCACTGTGCTAATGAAACAATGTGCTGTGTGGGAACAAGGAGGAAAAATACATGAGACATTTGCACCAAGTTCAATGAATTCCAGGGTCATGCACAACCAGGTGGAAAGCTCACTTTGCTGCAAAAATAACTTCACGCCAATGCAGGATTGGTGTAACTCAGCTGCTCCAGTCAAATGGCTGGATGGCTGTCACTGTTTAGTCCCCCCCCCCACAACTGTGATGACTCAGGGGTGATGCCAGAAGTAGAGTTGGTGGGAGCAAACCTCCCACCACTTCCTGACCCTGTTACGTCATCCTTGTAGGACTGGTAGGAGTGGGTGAAATGTAACATGGACAAGCATTACAAAAAAGCCCTGTTTTTGTAGTATCTTGGTTTTTTTGCCTCTATTTCTCCAGTTGGATGGGAGGATTGAACTGGGTATTGATTGCAGGTGAGGAGCTGTTTTGGTCTTTTTGTTTCCTTTTTGGATTTTTTGTTGTCTCTTTTGAATGGTATGTAAATGTTGTTTATGTCTCTGTGCTTGTTGATGGCCAATTTGTCTGGGTTGCCTTAATCTCACTAGCAATGAACACCCAGATGAGTAGAGAGTAACACCAAGATTAACATTAAACTAACAATCAAGAAGCAAACAACAACCCAATCAAGGAACCACCAAGACCACTCCCACCAACACTGACAGGGCAGGTAGATAAAATGAGAGCAAACTCCAGTTTCTTCTAACATTGATGATATTAATTACCTAGTTCGGTAATGAAAAGTCTGCCAGAAAACAACCAAGCTCAGAGAGTACCAATGAGCCAGGAGCCATGTAGAATGCAGTATTGCAGGCTAACTCAGCCCACTGCCAGGAGTTCGATTCTGACCGGCTCAAGGTTGACTCACCCTTCCATCCTTCCAAGGTCAGTAAAATGAGGACTGTTCTGACCCAGCCTTAGCAGAAGCAAGAAACAGACCCCTTGTCACGAAAACACTCTCTTTATTTTCCTCTTGTGAATTAATTGTATTCATCCACCAAAAAGTCCAGGCATTAGTCCTTCAAGAAGTTAACTGCAGTACAGACCTTATTAGTTCCTTGCGATAATTGCAAGGTCATGAGCTCCCAGAGAAAAGGCTGCAAATTAAGTTCTGGCAAGCAGTTGTTGTGGCATGAAATGCAATGAGCCAAAATCTTCAGAAATACGAATTGTTGTCTCCTACAATAACCACTCCCCTTTCCTTCTATTTATTCCCCAGCCAGGGAGGGGCCATTCAGCGTCTATGTGTGCTTTGCTTCCTGAGTCAACTCCTTGTCCTCCATTGTTCTCCTCTCCTAACTGCTCTGCATATATGTGCATCTGGAACAGGCCCCAACTGTTCTTCCTCCTCACTTATCTCAGCCTCCAAAGGCAGCTGCCTCCCCGGTTGTTGGGAAATGTCGGATGGCCCTGGCTCTATCATTGCGTCCAATGCAGAGCATCCATCAGAGTCTTCACCAGACTTCAGAACTGGCCCAACCGCCTCATTGTCCAAATCTGCTGCCAGCTCTGCTGGCAGCTGGCGGGCCACGACAAGGACCTAGATCAGGGGTGGCCAAACTATGGTTCTTTGAGGACCTGTGGACTTCAACTCCCAGAATTCCTGACCTAGCCATGCATGCATGGCTGGCTCAGGAATTCTGGGAGTTGAAGTCCACAGGTCCTTAAAGAACCATAGTTTGGCCACCCCTGACCTAGATTGTTGGAGGCAATATGCTGGCTCTGTAAACTACTCAGAGAGTCCAGTAAAGCACTATGGAGCAAAATATATTGTAAGTCTAAGCGCTATTGCTATTGACCCCATAGTTCAACCCTAAACTACAAATATTCTCTTCTATTGGAGAATGGATATGATATGGAAACAGGAAAGCACACCCTTGCTTGCTTGCTTGCTTGCTTGCTTTGGAGCAAATATGGTGCTTATTCCCAGGATAAGAGTCCAAACTCATGCTGAACTCTTTATTTCTCATGCTCTAAGTAAGAATCCATAGAAACCAAAATCAGTTTGAAAAATTACAAAGCAATTTTTAAAAAAGGCCCAAGTATAGTCGCCCTCTCTCTCGTTTTGCATTCCTTTTGTGCAACTTGGGTTTCTGACTCCCAAGTTAAATCCCTCTTGACCAGGTTTGCTATGGTCCTATTCTTTGTGCAGTGTAATCCATCTAGTACAAGAGCTCACCATCCAGGTAATTTAAATCAAGTTCCCAGAAACCAAATCCTTCCTGTTGCACATTTGTGGGTCCTGAAAGTGACAAAAGCCCTTTACTCCTTCTATAGCAAGACAAAAAAACAATTGCTAATAGTTTCTCTTGCTTCTCCCTTAGCCATTGTCCCCTGTAAAACAGAACACAACCCCTTTGGAATCTATTAGTGAAGATCTGAATACTTACATTGTAAAAGAAAGCCTTTTCAGAAGTCAGCTAGATGGGAGTGAGCTGGCAGGCAATCAGTTCAATCAGCCTCTGATTATTTACACCATGCACTTAAGCCCTCTGGAAGTTGATATCTGAATGGTGGTGGAAGTGGCCAAGAAAATATGATTGAAATACTGTAGGAAAGGTGTATGTTTCTAAGGACAAACTTGCAAGCAGAGAAAGAGGGGGGAGGGAAAAGAGTACATTGTTTCTGAATGTATACTTGATCATACCAGAGGTGGGTTCCTGCCGGAGCTGCCCAGTGCACAGCTCCGGTAGGGAGCGGCAGATTGCGCAACCGCTCCGGAGCCCTCTCTGCCGGTCCATCGTGCACGTCGCCATTTTTCCCCGGTGATTTTGGGTCGATTTTGCTTCTGCGCATGCGCGGAAGCAAAATCTCGCCAAAATCTCGCGAGGGGACGCAAGCGCGAGAGAGATTTCGGCGAGATTTTGCTTCACCGAAATCTCGCGCGCGCACCCATCCCCTCATGAGATTTTGGCATGATTTTGCTTCCGTGCATGCGCAGAAGCAAAATCGCGCAAGGGGGCACGCGCGTAGTGATTGCGCACGCACCTGAAGCGTGGAGATGCGCGCACAGCGCACCGGCACCAGTAAGGCAGCAACCTGCCGCTGGATCATGCTGTATGTTATCTGGACAATAGAATGTTTATTTATTTATTTTATTTTTCCGGTTTCTGGAATATTTTGAGGTACAATAAAATGATTCAACCCAGAATTCTCACTCGAAGCACAGATTATCAGGTTCAAATTATCCCACTTCACTTATGTGAAGACCTAGCTCACTGAAGGAGGCTTTAATGCTGAGAAAGGTGGAAGGAGAGAAAAGAGGACAACTAGCAGCAAGGCAGATAGAACTCAGTTATAGTACAGTGGCGAGGCATGCATTTGATCTGAAAGAACAAGTTAGAGGTAGATTTGACATGGAGAAATTCTATCTATGTGATTTCTAGGAATCCAAAACAATTTGATGGCACATAATCAATCAACAACAAAACGATTATGCTGAACAGCGGCTTAGATGGTGCTTTCGTCAGCTGAGAAGTTTCTTCGCAATATATTTCAACAGTGTTTCAGTGTCATGATTCTATTTAGCTTGAAATCCATTTGATAAATTAGTTACTAGTTGAATTCTGTCCAAGGTCATTTTTACATCCCTTAGTTGGGTTCTGGCTGGGATTTGAGGAATAGTCAGTGATAAAATCTGATTCTTGTTTCATTTTAAAGGTGGGATATAAATGAAATAAATTAATACACAAGGAACTATATTATGTTAGGCTTATGTTGTCCTGTGGATCATTTCTCATCTGAATAGTATTTATCAGCATAGCAAATCCAATATTCATAGAATCATCGAATGGGAAGGCCTTAGAAGTCTTCTAATCCAAATTCCTACTCAGTGTGGAATCTACCATAGCATCATTAACAGATGACTACCCTGCTTGGAAACCTCCAGAGAAGAACTAATATAGCAGCCTGTTCCACAGGCTGATAGCTCATAGAACAAGGAAGTCCTTCCAGTTCTTGCCTGAAGCGTCTTCCTCGTAATTTTAATGTTTGTTCTGTTTCCTCTGTGATAATAGAGAACAAATCTACTTCCTCTTTTATGTGACAGCACTTCAAATGAAGTTATTATATCTTCTTTGCTTCATATTCAGATTTTTTAAATCATTCCTCATTACTGTCAAGATCATGGTGGTTTTTAATCTTTATAGCTTGGGATATAAGGGAGCGGAAGGATTATAGGTAGTCCTCAGGTTACAACTACTCAGTCAGCAACTGTTCAAAGTTTATGATGATTCTGAACAAGGGGTATTTATTTATTTATTTATTTATTTATTTATTTATTTATTTATTTATTTCTTTATTTATTTATTTATTTATTTATTTATTTATTTATTTATTTATTATTTGTTGCATTTGTATGCCGCCCACTCCACAGAGACTCTGGGCGGCTCACAACAGTAAAAATTCACATGCAACAACAAATATAAAAAGCATTAAAAACAATAGATATTAAAACATTAAAAACATTAAAAACCACAATTTAAAAACCCATACAATAAGTCATTCATGGGGCCAAGAGTGATCGGTGTTGTATTAAAATCATTGGCCCCAGGTCTGTTGACAAAGCCATGTTTTTACTGCTTTTCTGAAGGCTGGCAGGGTGGGAATAATGCAGATCTCGGGGGGTAGTGTATTCCAGAGAGCCGGTGCTGCCACAGAGAAGGCCCTCGTTCATGGGCCCGCCAGCCGACATTGTTTGGCTGACGGGACCACCAGCAGACCAACTCTGTGGGCTCCAATCGGTCTTAAGGAGGTATGTTGGAGAAGGTGGTATCGGAGGTAAACTGGTCCTAAGCCATGTAGGGCTTTAAAGGTAATCACCAACACCTTGAATTGCGCTCGGAGACCTATAGGCAGCCAGTGCAGTTCGCGAAGGATGGGTGTCACATGGGTGTATCTAGGGACACCCTCACCACACACGCCGCCACATTCTGCACTAGCTGCAGTCTCCGAACGTTCTTCAAGGGTAGCCCCATGTAGAGTGCGTTGCAATAGTCAAGACGTGAGGTAACAAGGGCATGAGTGACTGTAAGTAGTGCCTCCCGGTCCAAGAAAGGACACAACTGGTGCACAAGACGAACTTGTGCAAAGGTCCCTCTGGCCACAGCTGTTAAATGTTGGTCCAGTTTTAGCTGTGGATCCAGAAGGACCCCCAAGTTGCGAGCCCGTTCTGAGGGGATCAAATTTTCCACCCCCAGAAGCAAGGAGGACAGATGTCAAAGTCCTTGGGAGGCAGCATCCAAAGCCACTCGGTCTTGTCCGGGTTGAGTTTGAGCCTGTTAACCCCCATCCAGACCCTTACAGTGTCCAGACACTGGCACATCACATCAACTGCCTCACTGAAATACTTACGACTGGTCTTCAAAGTTCTGTGCATCACATCACATCCTAAGGCGATGTGATTGTGATTTAGATACTCAGTAACTCACACTTATGATGGTTACACTGTCACATAATTGCCACAAGCAAAGTCAATGGGGAAATTGGCAAAGAAGGTTGAAAGTTGCTTGGGTAAATTGTTCCTTCTGCTTTTCCTCCTGAGGAGCCTCGGAGATCTGGTACTCTGTGTTCTGACCCAGCCTTAGCAAGTAATGATAAGCTGCTTACTTGTGAGTAAAAACAAACCCCTTTTCAAACAGGGTAGGAGCAGTCTTTTATTCACGTGGATAAACAGAAATCAAATGTAATTAGTCCCAAACAGACCTGGCCAAAAAATCCGAATTGCTTGCTGTATCCTAAAAGCAAACGGTTGTCTGTGACAACCGGCCACTCCCAAACCTCTACTATTTATTTCCCAGCCAGGGAGGGGCTGGCTAGCATTTATGTCTGCTTTTCCTTGAGAGCCGGCTTATTGTTTTCCTTTGCTCTCCTCTCCTTTCCTCTCTGCACATACGCGCATCTGGGATAGGCCCCATCTGTTCCTCCCCCTCCATGCTGCCTCTCCACCTGGGGGAGGACGGAAGGCCCCGGCTCTGCCTCTGTCTCTGATGCTTTTTTTCTTATCAGAGCCTTCCAAAGGCTCCAAAGCTGGCCCAGGCTCCCCCTCCCCTCCTCCTGACTCTGCTGTTAGCTCTGTTGGCAGCTGATGGGCCACACAACACTCTGTAACCCTCTGACCAGCGTTGGGTTGCTCCCGGTTCAGCCCGGTTCTTAGAACCGGTAGCGCCGGTGGCGGGACGCTCCGCCCAGGCCGCCCACTCGCCCGGGACACTCCGCCCAGGACGCTTCTGTGCATGCGCAGAAGCGTCGCACATGCGCACAAGAGCGTGCGTGAACTGGTAGCAACGGGTTTTAGAACCCACTATTGCCTCTGACCATCCATCCATGGTACCCCCACCTCCCCTGCAGTACCAATATACCCTCCCCATACTCCTTGCCTGGGACCCACGCTTCTTCCTGCTTGATCTTGGAGTTACAGTGACAACTGGGATTGCCGGGATGGCCATCACTAAACAATGTGGTCACATGACATTGTGCTTTGTAACAGCATTACTTAGCAATGGCAATCCCAGACCTAATTTGTTAGGTCCGAGCTGGACAAATGGAGGCTAGGCAGGCTTGCTGAACAGTCTTTATTCACTAGAAGAACAACTCGAACAGGCAGGCGGCAAGAGAGAAATCACCTCAGCCGCGTCTTGTCAGCTCATTTATATGCAGCGTCAAGGCACGGCAACCAATAGGAACAACAGAAAACTCCCGCGCGGCAGCCGGCCAGAACTTAGCCAGAGACGCCTAACGCTGTCTCTAAGGCACCACGGGAACACAACACAATTGCCATCGTAATCCCAGAACTACCTCTATAGCAGTGGTTCCCAACCTTTTTGTGATCGAGTACCACTTGGAGGTCCCGTACAGTCGCCGTGTACCACCTGGTTCCAGAGAAACTAAATTCGATCAGGTATCACTTTATTTCCATAATTGTACCGCTCCTTTTTTGGCCCCACGCATCCAGCAACTGGATTCTCGGGCCGCTGGGACCAGGTGGGTGGCGTGTGGCAACAGTTGTGTTAGGCAGTAAACATTTTTGTGAAGTAAAAAATAACTAACTAAAAATCGTTCATGACCCCGAAAGTGTTCGCGTACCACCTGGAAGGCCCTCGCGTACCACTAGTGGTACACGTACCACAGGTTGGGAACCACTGATCTATAGGGAGCAGTCCATTTACAAAGCTGCTTTTAACAGGCCAGTGCAAATGACCCTCAGTGAGAATCCAGCTGGATTTATATTGTGACATTTCATGATAAAAAAAACATATAAGAAACTGAATTAGCATATCTCAGAACAGCACCTCATTTTCTGTTCGTTTATTTATGAACCAGTAAAAAAAACCTTATTGCTATTAATGCAAAGTGCATTTTCTGCTTCATCCTAATCGAATTTCTTTTGCAGAGTTCTTTCATCCAAGGGCATGCTGGTGCATGAAGGGGGGAGGGGGGAGTATTGCATCAGTCTGTATTTTTTTTTTAATGTGAAGTCTATAGAAAGTTCATTCCATTTCATTTTGCACAGAATAGATTGAGAACCAACGTGCAATGCCTCTAAACTTAATTACAAGATCGAGTGTAATATACAGGTATGTGTATCAAGTCACTCGCTTTTTGGAGGTGAGGGAATCCCTGCTATATGCATAGAAGCTCCTTCTTATTTGCCTGCAGTTATCTTCCTAATAAAAATAAAGGAGTTTAGCTGAAATGCATTGTTGGTGTCATTTCTTTTTTTCCTTTTTTTTAAAATAATTTTTATTGAGTGGTTTTAAAAACAAAATATACAGTATATATACAAATATACATATATACAAATCAAACATACACAAAACTCCACATAACATCAACATATATAACATAACATAACAAAAACATAAACAATTACTATTAATATCTTTTTGCAACGTTGCGTTATATCTTCTATGTTATTATATCACTTATTCATTAACTTATCTA
Organism: Diadophis punctatus similis; assembly: GCA_023053685.1. Lineage (NCBI taxonomy): Eukaryota > Metazoa > Chordata > Lepidosauria > Squamata > Dipsadidae > Diadophis > Diadophis punctatus. Next base: position 177,689,223 of record JALIGW010000002.1, read on the forward strand.
TGTTCACATATTTCTTAACTTTAACCTATTACTATTTTCATTATCATTAATATCCTGTCTAAGTCTATTTCTTAAAGTCTATTGTCATTTCTTAAAGCATGAACTATAACATTCTTTGTCAGCATTTCAGTTTTGGTATATCATTAGCAGGTTCTGTTTTCCACCCATCCATCATATTATTAACTACGGTAGGTAAACACCTTTCAAATGTCTGCATGGAATAGAAGTGGCGACCTCATCCTCTCTTGCAACCTTTAATTTCGGGTTTTCCCCTTCTGTCATTCCTTCCTCTTCTTGCCATTTCCAGAAATAGGCATCTGCCACCTAAAGAAATGGATACAGAGTCATAGTAAAATGCAGGTGATGTCAGCCCACAATGTGATCTAAAACAGAATAAAATTTAGATGTCACATGCATGAGTAGGGTGCAGATACTGGTGTATACAAGTAGTTCTCGACTTATGACCACAATTGAGCCCAATATTTCTGTTGTTAAGTGAGACATTTGTTAAGTGAATTTTAGCCCCATTTTACGACCTTTCTTGCCACAGTTGTTAAGTGAATCACTGCAGTTGATTGGTTAGTAACCTGATTGTTAAGTGAATGTGGCTTCCCCACTGACTTCGCTTGTTAGAAGGTCACAAAAGGGGATCAGATGACCCAGCTGCTGTGGCCTAGAGGTGGAGCTCTTGCCTCATTATCAGGAGGTTATGAGTTCAATCCTAGGTAGAAGCAGATGTAAGGTCTCCTGCTTGAGCAGGGGGTTGGACTAGATGACCTGCAAGGTCCCTTCCAACTCTGTTAATCTGTTAAAGTTACCCCGGGACATTGCAACCATCATAAATATGAACCAAGCATCTGAATTTTGATCAGATGATCATGGGGATGCTGCAAAGGTCGTAACTGTGAAAAATGGTCATAAGTCACTTTTTTTCAGTGCCGTTGTAACTTTGAACTGCCACTAAACAAACTGTTGTAAGTTGAGGATTACCTATATCTTATTAAGGTGCTAAGGGAATCTGTCAGTTCATTGTCTTTATCCAGTCATCTTTTCGATGATCTGCAGCCTCTTTGATTTTCCTCCCTTCAGTTAAGTCCCAAAGAAAGCGATCACGATGGAATTCCTCACATAGGGCTTTTTATAGCATGAAGTGCAGGCATCTGGAGAGGTTTTTCACCTGAAAAACAAAACTTTTGGATTGGGCAACACTAAAGCAAATTCTGAAGCACAGAAAGAAATGTGAAAGAAACTCTAAAGCTTAGAACAAGGTAGGGAAAAAAACAGAACCCTTTTTCCAGTAAACCATGGGGAAATTGGAGGCCTTATTTATTACCAAGAGTATTATAAAATCAAGGTGAAGGTCATGTCATTGTGGACCATCAGGCTGCACACCTCCGCTTTAGGACAGCGTACACATAAACAGGACTGAAAGATACTGTTGGTTTGTGAGGCAAGACTAGTGGTTGATTATTAAAGTGAAATTGATTTTTGTTTATTTCAATTTAATTTAGCTCTCCAAAAAAAAAAAAGACCAGAGATAAAGCTGGAAAGGTTGTGTTAACAATTCATTGGCTGATGGGACAGTCAACTTTAGAACGGTAAGTCATCTGACCATTTTGCTAATCTCATTCTGTCTCTCTGCCAACCCTTTATCTGTCTACCAGGCCTTTAGAAATTCTTCTGTTCCTTTTGATAACATGCTACAATGCTTCTGATTGCTGTGAGTAGGAGGAAATACATGCAAACTCTGTTAATTTTATATTGTGCAAAGCATTTACCATTCTTTTTTTTTTCAGCCACGAAGCATTTATTATGTGTTGATGGCTAATTATGCAGCTGGACTCAGACAAGCAGTTCTATGCTATCCACTTTCATTCCTTCAGTCAGATGACACCTTTACACAATCTGGTTTATTTCTAAAATATATATAATGTGGCTCTAAGGAGAAAAGTACATGGTTTTTGAGCACTCCAAATTTGGATACCTGGCAGGAGGATCTTGGATCCTTGGTGGGGTGAACAGAAATCATGCCTCAAAGGCATTTAGCAACAGAGCTGTTGGGTATTTTCTTTGGTGTCTGCTGTGTCCTAAATTAATTTGCAGTGCCCACAGACAATTTCATGCAGCCTTCAGCAAATCTCATTATTAGCTGTGGTTGAATCCTAGGCTACCTCTTCCTCTTCACCCATGATCAACATCTGTATTATGTCACTTTATCCTTGTCCTTCTAGGAAAAGAGGTGGCTACTATCAAGCAGTGTGAGGTAACACAAACAAGGGAAACATCTTACTAGTCATAGAATTATAATGTATAGCTCAAAAATCATCACATAAGGTGCAAGGGGCATTCTTTAAGTAGTAGAACCCAATGTAAACAAGGTATGTTCCATGTCTATGGAATTTTGAGTGCCAGAAGGGAAGGCAAAACTTACATTATGTACATTAATTATATACATGAAATATACATTAAACTTACATTAGAATTATATGCCACCCAGAGTTATTGGTCGAGATGGGTGGCTATAGAAATTGATTGAAGGAATTAATGAATTAATGAATTAATGAATTAATGCACAGGTGTGTGATGGGGAAAGGAAATGGAACAGACACCAGCATGTATTCGGTGCATTAGTTATAGCTTTTGGTGCAATAGATCTCATATAGTTTTGAAACAACTGTAGCTGTTGTCAGCAGTCTTAATTAACAATATTTTCAAAAATAATAGTTGGGTTTGAATTTGGGTGTGTTGTTTTCTACCTGAACACAGCAGTTTGGAAGGATGGTGAAATGTGGCCACTCTTCTTAAGTGAGTTGATCTACTGCAAAATAGAACTTCTATCTATGTATTTGGCACATTGAAGGCATTAAAAAAATGTTCCACAACAATATGCATATTGATACTGCTTTCACTTTTTAAAGATAATTTTATTGAAGATTACAGTTTAAAAAATAGAAATTAATACAAACTACCAGAAATACAAAATGAAATTGAAAATGTAGAAAATAAAAAGAAGAAAAAAGAAGAAAAAAGAAAAATGTAAAGAAGTAACTTTCCCCTTCATCTTTACAAATAAAAACCATTTTGATAGTTTATTACCATCTCTTTAAAATGGTTGCTTTTTCCCATACCTCATCTCTTGACTGTAAACAGAAACATAAAATCTCTTAATTTGTTCCTAGTGAGCAAAAGTGTAGTAAGGGCTATCAGAAATAAATGTATCCTTTTTAATCTTCATCAAATAAGCCAATGCTATGTTCCATCCCTGTACTTTAACAATCTTGGCTTTTAATCCCTTCAAATAATATTCCCAAATTTGATTTTTTTAAATCTCTTGTCTCTTTTTAGCAAACCCTACAAAAATTTAACAGATCTCTTTTGTAAATCCAGTAAAAGAGAGTTATACAAATCATTCTTATGGTTTGATATTTCTATGTCCTTTTCAGACATCAAAACTGGTTTCAATTGTATATCCAGTAAATCATCTTTTTCCATATCATAGTTATAATTTGTAGGGCAGTGCAATGAAGAATTAAAGTATCCAATAACATATGAGCATAGCCATAGAAAAGACCATTGTATTCTGATCAGCGAAATCAGTATTTTTATTTCACTAAAAGATTTATTCCTGACATTTGATTTCAGATAAAATAGAGGAGAGATTTCAGGGCATTAGTGGAACTTAGCCAGGTATATTGAATTATTAAGATAAAATTTCTATGTTTACTGTATATCAGCACTGAAAACAAAGAAAGGACGGAATTTTCTCCTTGATAGCAAGTACTGTATTTTTCGGAGTATAAGACGCACCGGAGTATAAGACGCACCTAGATTTTAGAGGAGGAAAACAAGGAAAAAAGTATTCTGAACCAAATGGTGCAGTAATATATTATTTAATAAAATACCAGTGTAGCAGAATACTTTTTACAACCATGTATACTTTTTACAAACTTCAAACTTGACAGCTTTAAGACTAGTGGACTTCAACTCCCAGAATTCCTCCTCCAGTCATGCTAGCTCAGGAATGGGAGTTGAAGTCCACAAGTCTTAAACTTGCCAAGCTTGAAGACCCTTGCACTCCTAACCCCAAACTCAGGGGTCTTCAAATTTGACAGCTTTAAGAATAGTGGACTTCAACTCCCAGAATTCCTCCTCCAGTCATGCTAGATGGGGTAATTAGAAGGCAAAAACACTTCAGTTTTTGCAAAAACCGGCTCGTTTTTTGCTCATTTTTTTTTTTTGCAAAAACAGGGCATGCAGAGGGTTTTGGAAGCCTGCAGAGCACTCCTAGGGGGTGGGGGGAAAGGCAAAAACACCCCAATTTTTGCAAAAAATGGCCCGTTTTTCGCAAAAATGGGATGTGGGGACGGGGCTTTGGGAGGCCAAAAAATGGCTGTATTCGGTATATAAGACGCACCGACATTTCCAACCTCTTTTGGGGGGCAAAAAGATGCATCTTATACTCCGAAAAATACGGTAATATAACTAGTGACAATTTGTTCATTGTTTTCAGCATTAATATCTCACACACACACACACAAAATACAACCCCAGGTTGCAAAAACACTTAGATCAACTTATCAGTGGTACATGATCTGAGGCACCAATTTAAGCTTCCTCATTATATAGCCAGAGGACAATTATTGTATGCTGAAAAAGAAAGCTAATCTGATAGTATTAATTCACTGTGTAATCTTATCCAAGGTGCATATTAACAAGCTAGTACTCAAGGCTTATCTCTGTCTGTCAAAACATCACTACTAGGAAGGTACCTTCATACCCTTCACAAAAGATTTAAAACTTATAAAGCTTTCAGTTCATCTCCTGACTTGATTTGCCCATTGTACTACTAGGCCATGAACAATTTTAAAATGGCTGGGTTTGTATAATAAATTAAAAACCATGGGTTAAAACAACAATCGCAACATGTTGAACCAAAAAAAGGAAAAGAAAACTTGATTATTCTAATCTGAACAAATCTCTTTCTTTCTTAACACACCTATACCATTGTGGAGCTTCTGGCCTATTGCTTTGGGTTTTGCTGCTGTTTTTAATTTTCTTTAACTCCTGAACTTTGGGTAATCAGTCCCAGTTCTCCCATAAGGCACGACTGCTCTCTCTCTCTCTTTCTAGATTCTTCTGTCTCAAATGTATTTGCAGTTATGTGGAGATGGTGATCCAGTAGTATAAAAATAGAGACAGTGTTGGGATTAGTTGATCTAAACCTGATTTACTCAATAAATAATTCTCACAATGTACTGAACCAGACTTGAACACTGGGCCCTATCTAACAAAATGAAATTCAATGTAGAAAAAAAAATAAGGTTTTACACTTTGGCAAGAAAAATCAAATGTACAGGTACAGACTAGGTGAAACTTGGCTCAACAGTAGGAACTGTGAGAGGGATCTTGGAGTCTTAGTGGACAATCCCTTAAATATGAGCCAGCAATGTTCTGCAGCTGCCCAAGAAAACTCAATGTAATCCTAGGCTACATTAACTGAGAGACAGCATCAAGATCACGAGAATCTCACCAGCTCAGGGTTGACTCAGCCTTCCATCCTTCCGAGGTAGGTAAAATGAGGACCCAGATTGTTGGGGGCAATGTAAATATATACATTGCTTAATGGTGTAAACCGCTTAGAGAGTGCTTGCACTATGAGGCGGTATATAAATCTCACTAATAAATAAATAAATTGATATTACTGCTTTATAATGCCTTGGTAAGACCACACTTTGAATACTGCACTCAATTTTGATCACCGCAATGTAAAAAAGAGAGAAGAGTTGAGACTCTGGAAAGAGGGCTAAGAAGAGCAACAAAGATGATTTGGGGTGGGGTGGAGGCTGAAGGCTAACACAAATGAACAACGGTTGCAGGAATTGGGAATGTCCAGTCTAGTGAAAAGAAGAACTAGGGATGACATGATAGCAGTGTTCCAATATTTGAGGGGCTGTCATAAAGAAGAGAGAGTCAACCTATTTTCCAAAGCATCAGAAGGCAAGACAAGAAGCATTAGATGGAAACTTAGCAAAGAGAGAAGCAACCTAGAAGTAAGGAGAAATTTCCTGATAGTAAGAACAATCAACCAGTGGAACAACTTGCCTTCAGAAGTTGTGGATGCTCCAGCACTGGAGGTTTTTAAAAAGGACTGGACAACCATTCATCTAAAATGGTATAAGTGTCACCTGTTTGAGCAGAGGCGTGGTCAAGAAGATCTCCAATGTCCCTTCCAACTTTGTTATTCTATTATTACCTAATCACACTGGCTGAGTTTGGACAACATGTTGGGATAGCCATTTGCGCACACAAAAGAGAATATCACTGAAATTACAGGAAATTCCTATAGTCCTATATTAAGGCCTATTCTTTTACAATATTTAATTATGGTAAAGTTGATCAGGCTAGCTAATGACTCTGCACATTAAAGATAATACACAGGGACAGGGTTAATTACCTCCCACTCATTTGCTGTGGCTGCAAGTATAATCTTGCTGTTTTTCAGAACGCCTGGAGCAAGCTTTCATCAGCCCGTCATTTTTGCTAGAATCCATGGTTGCTAAGAGAGACCTTTTTCCCCCCTGTGCTCAAATGAGACAGCCACTTGATGTTTCTGCACTGAAGAAAAAGGTCATGGTTACCCGAGTTCAAATTTACCATTCTTATTAATGGAGTTTCTAAAACAGTATTTTTTCCAATGGGGAAAAAAATGAAATCAGAAGATAACAATTTGTAGAAAGCTTAATGAAGATCTGAAAACTCCCAAAAGGAGGAGGAAAGAAAATTAGGATTGTTACAGAAGAGGATCCCAGAATATTAGATAAATATTTCCTACTTTTTTTATTGACTATGAAGGCTACTCTATTTCTTCTGAGGGTTTCTTGCCTGCAGTAGTATACCTGATGGTCATCTGAATTAAATTCACCCATTCCTGTCCATTTTAGTTCACTGATACCTAAGATGTTGATGTTCAGTCTTGTCATCTCTTTTTTGACCACGTCCAGCTTGCCTTGATTCATGGATCTTACATTCCAGGTTCCTATGGAGAAAAGATCTTTTACAGCATCGGACTTTCACCACCAGATACATCCACAGCTGAGCGTCCTTTCGGCTGTGGCCCAGTCACTTCACTCTTTCTGGCACTACTAGTACTAGCCCTCTGTTCTTCCCCAGTAGCATATTGGACACCTTCCGACCTGAGGGGCTCATCTTACAGCGTCATGTCTTTTTGCCTTTTGGTACTGTCCATGGGGTTTTCATGGCAAACATACTGGAGTGGGTTGCCATTTACTTCTCCAGTGGATCACGTTTTGTCAGAGCTCTCTGCTATGACCTGTCCGTCTTGGGTGGCCCTGCATGGCATAGCTCATAGCTTCATTGAGCTGCGCAAGCCCCTTCGCCATGACAAGGCAGTAATCCAAGAAGGGGTATGATTCTATAATTTTAGTTAATTTTAGTTAATTCACTAAAAACTAAAATTTTAGAGGCTTTTTTAGGTGCATTAAATGTGTCAGTGACAATGACAGATGTGCAATTATAAAATTTGAAAAGTGATACATTTTGAGGTCTTAAATGAACCTGCACATCTTTGAGAACTGGCATTTGACAATTTAAGGGGGGGGGGAACCCTTCCCAGACCAGAAAATTGTATAAATATATGCACGGACAAAATCAAAATCCTTATTTTAAATTCAAAAAAAGTAATCCTGGAAATAAAAAATGATTAAGAAAGATGGCATGAAAAAATCAATCCTCCAGCCAAGCTTGCTGAAACACAGATATTAGAATATATCTACAGTAAATCAATAAATCAATAAATCAATAAATCAATAAATCAATAAATCAATAAATCAATAAATAAATCCACAAAATTTATAAAATACAGTAAATAAATAAATCCATCCACTTACAAGTATTATCTGAAAATATTCAAATGACTATAGAGATCATGTTCTTCACCCCCGGGTATCTTCCCTCAAGAAATGCAAATGTTTTCCTGATCAGTAATAAGCTTTATGTAAGCAGAGTGTGCTTCTAGAACAAATTATTCCTTTCTATGAGTACAATAATATTTTAATGTTATTGTCCTGCCAAATTTGGGGCACGGGGGAGAGCAGAGGGAAGTAGATCAGGTTTATCAAGTAGGGAATTTGGGAAGGAAGAGTATTCATTTCATTGGCTTCTGCTTCTGCTAAAGATTTTCAGTACTTAATAGAACAATTCACTAAATTGTTGTGAAAATAACAGCTTTTGATTTCTTTTCATTTTTTTCTTAATCTCTTTCCAAAATACCCTTCAAACCTTTGAGACATCTCTTTTGTAAATCCACAATAAGAAAATTATCCCCGTCACTCTTCTGGCTTGCTATTCGTATATTCCTTTTAATTATTAAGAAATCAGTCAATTTAATTTAAATATCCAATGTAACTTATTTACCTATATTATTCTTGTAACCTGTCATTTTAAAATTCAATTTAAATCAGCCTCAACCTCTGTCTTATCCAGTAAAATGTGTTCCCCTTCTATAACATCTTTTAAATCCAGTTTTATGATAGCAGACAATCTTAAGATTTATTCAAAATTATATTGTGCCCTATTCTACATTAATGGGTCTCTTCTCCTTTACTTAATCTTTATTTCTGACTGTTCGCACTAGTGTACAACCTTCAAAGTCCAATCTTATTTGGGGTGTGTGTGTTCCTAATCAATAGCATTTCAACAGGAAAATACAATTTCTATATCTTTATACTTTTCAATAGAATTCTAAACTACCACTTTTCCCACAGGAAGAATTATTTTAATTTTTCAAAATCTTATTTCAGAACCATCCCCATAGTTTGTTTATAGCTTTCCAAAATCAGCACTCCAATCACCTTTTCCCTATTTATTCCAAAATAAGAATTTTTAAGTCCATGAACTTGCATAAAACTTATTTCACTAAGAAAGAGACTCACAGAATGTAATGAAGTTTGCCATTTGGAAGGTTCCTAATAACCTAATACCTGCTGTTAGTCGCCCAGAGTCCCCAGGGAGTTGGGCGGCATAGAAATATAAATAAATAAATAAATAAATAAATAAATAAATAAATAAATAAATAAATAAATAAATAAATAAATAAATAAATAAATAAATAAATAAATAAATAAATAAATAAATAAATAAATAAATAAATAAATAAACCAAAAGCCAGTTAGCAAGCAATACCCAGAAGTGATTAAGAAAGGAAGTATGTGAATCCTGTATCCATAAAAGCACCAGATGGGGATTGGAGGAAGATGGTGATCTCTCAGCTCCCAGACTATTAAACCACTATCTTGCAGTATTTTCCCAGGAGCTACTGCATGGAATGCATGTGGACCATCCTCTCTTGTCCAGAGAGGAATTCTCAGAAGACATTCACTGCAGGGGTGGGTTCTAACCTACCTTGCCGCCGGTTCGCTTCCTCCCACACTGCGTGGGTGGGCTCGCGTGCATGCGCAGTGCCGAAAGCTTCTGCGCATGCACAGAAGCAAAAAACAGCTTCTGCACATGCGCAGAAGCCAAAAACAAGATGGTGCTGCCTATGGTGCCGCCGAGAGAGACAGTTCAGGGGCGTGGCCAACCGGCGATCTCTCCCAGTTTGGCGAGCGGGGGGAAATTCCCGCTACTGATTCTATAACCGGGAGCAACCCACCTCTGATTCACTGGCTCTTCATTCCACAGTGGTCATCAGCTCTGCTCTCAGTGGAATCGTCTTCAGTTCACCATTGCTTCCCTGGCCATCTCCGCTGCATTATTTTTTTTCAGGAGTTGTTCTATTGTCATTATTAAGTCCTGTTCATGAGAAATGTTTAAATAGGTTTTCTTCTATTGGATAAATGCAAAAAAGTGTGTACTCAAAACTAAGAAAGTAATGAATTAAATTATATCTTTCTCTCCTTCATAATGTTTATTTAGGTAACTGATTCCATACTGATAGAAGCAGAACAGTGGTAGGGATATTAAGCAAGATCATTAGGAGGGATGGAGGTTAAACCTCCATTCCAAGCTTTAGATGTATGTCGCAAACAGGTGTTTGTTTTACTTCTGCATCTATGAATAGCATGATAAATCACCCTGGACTATTTTGTGTTCCTCCAAAGGTTTCCATAAGGCCCAGTGAACCAATGTTTCCAAGAGATTGTTAGATCTGACAGAATGTCACACAAAAATTCTCTTTCATTCCAGAGAGCAGGACAGAGAACAATTGTTTTAAGATACAGGAAGGCACATTCTATTTGAATTTTAGAGGTTAAAAAAAAAACAAATAAGAGCAAGAGACAGTGAGCATTTCTTGCAATTTGGATTCCTGACAGGTTGGACTCAATTATCTCTTCCAATTCTATGATTCTGTGGGAAGCCCCACCCAACCTCAGAAGAATGAAATATTTTGAGAAATATTTAAAAAGGCAGAATATTATATTTCCCTAAAGAAGAAATGGAGAAACATGTTTTAGAGGCAGAAAGCAGCCCCTAAGTCTTTCTTAATAGTCAACAGCAAATGCCAGCACTTAAGCGATAAAGAGCTTATTGAAAGAAGAAGATAAGCATCTAGATAGCTCTATTCATAAACAAAGCAAATACTGCAGGCAGAAATCCATTCAAGACAGGATATTTCGAAACTCCTTGGCAGAATGGTAGGGTTAGAAAGCAGCTCCTCACCCAAGATGCAACACAGGACAAAAGCCATTAGCCACAATAGGAATTGCCCAACATCCTTTCAGAACACAAGTCCCATCATTGCACCATTCCCAGAGCAGGCCAAACTTCAAAGTCACAGAAACCTGGGAGCTCAGATAAGCAACAAACAAAAGGTTGACAAAATTAGCTGAGACAAACCTAGGATTTGCATTTCCTCTTTTGCCTATAGGGGTCATGTAGAGGGTCATGTAGGGGTCATGTAGGGGTCATAGCTGGCTAGCTATGACCCCTACATAACCCCTACATGACCCTCATAGGAATCTGACAACAGCCAATAGAATATTAAAGGACACGTTCTTGCACAGGAACAGGAAGCTCAAATACAAAGCCCCACGAAGGTAAAAAACCCACCCACTCTCAACTTCATTTTGTCTGCTGCCCCAGAACCCTGGTGGTTCTGTTCACCAATAAATGGACCTTCTCTTCAATCAGCCTCCAGTCTCCATTTTGTTTCCAGCGTCTTTTTCCCGGCTTGGAACTGAACCAGATGGATTTTCCTTCCAACAATTCCTTAATTTTATAATGGAATAAAGATATGTGGTGGTACTGATCACTAGACAGTATGATGTGCATCTTTCTGAGCACTTTAATTACAGTTAAATTCCAACTATAAGTTTGAATGGACTAGAATTCATAGTGTTGTCCTGGAAATCTATTGGTCGTGCCTCAAGGATTTCTAGATCTGTTTTTGTGAATTGTGCCACTTGAAATGGCAATTTAGATGTAAATTCTATGACTTGGTCAAGTTTTTTTTTTGTTTATTAGAATTATTTCCTGCCTCAAGGCAACAAATATAGCATTCCTGCACCAAATTTCTTTATAACAACAACCCTGTGAGGCAGGTTAGGCTGACAAGAATAGCACAAAGTCACCAAATGAATTTCTGTGGCTGAAAGAGACGTTTACCCAGGTTTGCCCCAACCCGCTCCAATATCTATTACATCTCATTGTCTTTAAACAAATTCCCATCCTTCCCCAAACTTAGTCTTTTTTAGACATCTTGGACTACAATTCCCACTGCTGCAGCCAAGCCTAGTTAGGGAATACTGGACATACATGGTGTATCTAAATGCACACCTGATTTTTAATTTTAAAAAGTGTGAGAATAAAAATATTACTCATAGATTCTGAACAATTCTCCTCAGTAACAGTTCCACCAAGTTCAATGGTGCATAATCCTACTTAAGAGATATATGAGACAGGTAGCCCTTAACTTACAACCATTCATATAGTGACTGCTAAAAATTACAATGGTGCTGAGAAAAGTGACTTATGACCATTTTTCACAGTTACGACCGTTGCAGCATCCCATTGCTCACGTGATCAAAATTCAGATGCTTGGCAATTGACTCGTATTTATGATGCAGTGTCCCGGGATCACGGGATCACCTTTCTGACAAGCAAAGTCAGTGGGGAAGCCAGGTTCACTTAACAACTGTGTTACTAACTTAACAACAGCAGTGGTTCATTTAATAAATGTGGCAAGAAAGCTGGTAAGATGGGGCAAAACCCGCTTAACAAATGTCTCGCTTAGCAACTGAAATTTTGGGCTGAATTGTGGTCGTAAGTTGAGGACTACCTGTATTCAGTTATAGCAGAAGAGATCCAGGATGTGATTTTCTTCTGCCAACAAATCACAGAGTCATATTATTCCAAAGACCTTCTTCTAAACGACCCTTTGGAACATGCTCTGTTTTCAGATTTTCTCTTTAATCCAGTACCACTTGTTGAATGAAGTATTAATGCCAATTTATAGGAATTTAGTCTTACAGGCAACATTTGTCACCTCAGACTTTGAGGAATGCTGAAGCCCAGAAGCCACATAGTTAATATCAAAAGGACCAGCCCTCGTCCCTGCTGCTTGATGATTGGCTACCCGTACTTAGCTTCATCCTTTTTATACTAGCTGTTGAACTGGAAGGTGATAGTGTGTTGACACAGAGAGAAAGAGGGAGAAACACAAAGAGCATCTACAGCAAGCAGCAACACAGATTTTGGTGGAAGCGAGGCCGGGCAGGGGTGCAGGAGCCCTGTCCCTCTTGCTTTCCAGCCATGAAGGGCAGACTGAAAGGAGCCTGGATCCTCTCTTTGCTCTTGGCTGGTTTATTTCAGCCCAGCCTGGGACAGGCACAACAGGAGGTAAGACATCGTAGTGCTGTTTGAAGGAGGGAGGTGCCTGAATTGTGTAGAAGAAGGATATCATCAGAGCAGACAGGTGATGCTTTCTAGTTTTTACGTCAGACAGTGTTTGCCTGCAGATCCAGAGGTTTACAGTATTTGTGACAAGAGTAATGATGCAGACATCTTAGGAATCTATAGCTACTAGCAGTCAATCCGAACGAGTTAAACGAGGGCCAAAGCTACTCCTCCAGTGTCATGCTATTAGAAAGAGAAAGACTGAAATGAATCCCAATTTAGTTTAGCCAACTGGCATTATTTCATTTCAGCATTGTTGTTGTATTGTCAAGTGTATCAGGGGGCTTGCGTTTATTTATTACGATAAGACCCACGTTTGAACCTCTACTGTCAGACTACAACAAAGGGATAAAGAAGGTTATTTCTCCCAGCATGAACCGGCAGCTGCCCAACAACCAGTGAAAGGTAATGAGGGTGTTTACCTAACAGTAGTTTAGCGTGCCATCCTATCACCCCTGAGATTTTAATCTGTTGGCTACAATGAAAGCAATTTGCGATTTCAGCAGTTTCAACAAGACGGGAGATATGTGCACATTTTTCAGCCTGATGAAATAAAGGCAATCTTGTAAATTTCATTTAGGATTAAGGCTCTGCTGATGCTGCTGGGCCGGGCACCAGGTAAACCTGAACTGCAAATACACTTTTGTGTAATGTGAAAGGCTAGCTCTCTACCCCGCAGGGTGGTTGCGAAATAAATGAAGCCATTTTTTTCTTTCGAAAGTACAATTCAGCATGATATTAACGATGATGGGGGGGAAGATGGAAGCATCTTTCTCAATGGCTTTGCCCTACCTGTCCAAGCAGAGAAAGGGAAACCCTGGGAATAAGAAAGGAACTCAGAACTAAAGAGCTCTCTGGTGAGGCAAATATTAACCCAGCAAAGAAAAAACTGTTCCAGGAGTGTGCTGTAATTAGCAAAACAAATATGGTGGAACAACTCTTCTACGTGGCCACCTGTATTTAGCACAGTGGACAAGATCATCCTCAAGGGACTTGCTTACACTAAGAGCTGTGTATTTGCACAGGCAAACTCTGGCAAACATTGCGACTGTGCTGAGGTCAGAAGAGCAGCGAAAGCTGCCAATGCTGACAGAGGAGGTTTAATGGCCAATCTATCATGTAAACTAGTGTTTCTCAAATTCATTCATTTTAATATGTGCGGACTTCAACTCCCAGAATTCCTCAGCCAGCCTTCTGGCAAGTGAAATATTATATTCTCAGAATACATAAACTGGCAGGTAAAATATTGCATTCTCAGAGTACGAGGGTGAGTCACAAAGTAATGGCATTTTCTTTAGGACAGGTATAATTACCAACACAGGAACATGTAGCATACATCAAAATGAAGCTGGTCCTCTTTGGATCACATCCCTACTTCTCAACATAGTCACCATTTCTCTCAATAGCAATGTTCCACCTTCGAATGAGAGCATGTATCCCTACCTCGTAAAATTTTGTTGACTATTCTTTGAGCCACTTCTTCACTGCAGTTTTCACTTCCTCATCATTGGAATAATGTTTGCCTCTCAAACCCTCTTTTATGGGGCCGAAGAGATGATAGTCTGAAGGCGCTAAATCTGGTGAGTATGGAGGATTATTATTCCAGTGGCAAGGAAGTGAAAACTGCAGTGAAGAAGTGGCTCAAAGAACAGTCAACAAAATTTTACGAGGTAGGGATACATGCTCTCATTCGAAGGTGGAACATTGCTATTGAGAGAAACGGTGACTATGTTGAGAAGTAGGGATGTGATCCACAGAGGACCAGCTTCATTTTGATGTATGCTACATGTTCCTGTGTTGGTAATTATACCTGTCCTAAAGAAAATGGAATTACGTTTTGACTCACCCTCGTACATAAACATGTATTTAATTCATGTGGAAACCATTATTTAATAAGATTCTGACTCCACTTTTAAGCAGTAAAATCTATGTGGGAACAGAATTAACAACTCCAAAGTTTTGTGGCACCTTCAAGGATAACACGTTTGTTACAGCATAATTTTCCTGAATTACCTGGATTTTTTTTCAGTTGCTTCAAGTACTTCGAATTGGGCTGAAAACATGATTATTACTTCTCTGAAATATAAATGGAAACCATTCCAAATCTATCGCATACCCTTACACATACAGCTAGTCCTCGACTTATGACTGCAATTGTGCTCAGCGTTTCTGTTGCTAAGCGAGACATTTTTAAGTGAATTTTGCCCTGTTTTACGACCTTTCCTGCCACAGTTGTTAAGTGAATCACTGCAGTTGTTAAGTACCTCAAGTAAGAGTAAGGAATCTGGACTATATGAACAGAAAAAGATAACACGGTTGTTAAGTGAACCTGGCTTCCCCATTGAATTAGTTTGTAGGAAGATGACAAAAGGTGATCACATGACCCTGGGACACTGCAACCGTCATAAACATGAGTCAGTTTCCAAGCGTCTGAATTCTGATCATGTGACTATGAGGATGTGGCAACCGTCGTGTGAAAAATTGTCATATGTCACTGTTTTCAATGCCATTGTAACTTTGAAAGGTCCCTAAATGAACTGTTGTAAGTCAAGGACTATTTGTATAACGTGTTTTCCTTCTTCTAATTGTGAGCCTGTATTGTTATATTTGATTTCTTTTTTTGTCACCTGAATATTTAAAAAAAAAAAAACCAAGTATCATTTCATAAAGAAGAGTGAGAAGAAGAACTGTGTAGCTAACCAGCTTTCTTTGATCTAGGTTGCTGTTTTCCAGGCATTGGCGCTGTACTTTCCCAAATTTCAACCAATCTGCCTCTCTGGGTGGCACCAAAGTTGGGTGGATACACACATGATATACAATAATGGCATTACCCCTGAATGTACAAAGTTGAGTGTGCAACTCATAGTAGAGTTACTCTAACCTATGCACACTCAGCTGGGAGCAAATACTGAGAGTCTCAATGGAATTTAGTTTCATAGTCTATCGATCATGCATTACAATTTCTTACAGACATTAGTCAGAAAAAAATAATAAACATGTCTAGAACTGTGATGGTATGGACTTTAGAGATAATATAATATGGACCCTCTCTCACACAGGAAATGCTAATGCATTATAATTGCTCTTAATATGTACATGATTTGCTACCAAATTGCCTTCTTATTTTGGTTCTGAATCAGATTTTGACAGGATTTCAGTTATCTCATCAACATGAGGAAGCAAGATCCTGCCCGCATGCTCCTAATTCTCAACCAATCCCAGATCGAGCCAAGGTAGGATCTTCTAGTGTCTATTGATTCCTTAAATGTTTTAGGAACAATCTACTTTAGCCTACTTGTATATTCTGGAGTACTGGATGCTCCATTTAGAGAAGAATGTAGTTTACCAACTCTGTCTTTAACATCTTGAGGATATAGGAAAGTAGGTTGTGGCTTTTGTAATAGGCTCCACTATTCATACTGAGGAAAATGATGCTGGTCATAATTAAGATTTCCTAGGTTTGCAAATAAACACTCAAAGATAAAATAGAAACTAGAAACTCAAAGGAAAATAATTATGATAACTGCTTTTTCACACTGCACAATAGACTTCTTTATACTTAGGTTAATTCACATTTTTAAAATTATTTTTGTCACATTTCGGATCTGAGTCTGATTTGCAAATCTCCATTGATCTACGGGGGGAAGGAAAGAGTTCATGTAGAATCCTGGGAATTTACCGATTCAGACTTTTTTTCTACATGTTTTACTTTAGCCCAATGAAAGCAAAATCCACCTTGCCTTGCATTGTTTGAAGAGAGTGAGAGGGGGGGGGGAGGGAGGGAGGAGAGAGAGAGAGAGAATGAAAATAGTGGCATAGAAGGAGAGAGAAAATTAAATTCCATCTTGTTGGCATTTTTGCTAGAGTAAAATAGGAAATCTTATTTCTTGACACTTTTTCACCCGTGCCTTTTCTTTCTCTAAAAACAATTAGGTCAAGGCAATAATAGGAAATCGCAACTTTGAAATTTGGCTGGCAACTTACATTATTTCAGTTTGCTTGTCAGTGTCAGAGGCCAAAATCTCCCTCCCAAATCAAAAAATTTGCTAAACTAAATAAAATTGAAATAAAATATTCTGAAGAAGAGACTTGAAGTAATGTACTGTAGGTTTATAATTTAATTTGTGTAATTTACTGACTGGTATATTGCCTGTTAAACTACAAAGGCTGAGTAAAGAGAAAATGTTGTAAAGTTATTCTTTAACTGAAGCTTGCTTAGACGTCCAACACTTTACCATGACATTGGCCCCAAAATGGATATTATTTTAGAAGTGTAGAAACCAGACTTCATAATCCAGCTTTTTCATAGATCACAAAGTCTAGTTCTGGACATACCATATACATCAATGTTAGACCTAGATGACATGGAATATTGCAAACATTAGTGCAAATACTGTACACAGTAAGAAACTACAGGTTCAATTAATATTCAATCTTAGCATGTTAAGCAATCTTATAACCTTAATCCTTATTTATTAAAACTGAATTAAACATATATGGTGTTTGTTCGGCATGTATTTTTTTTTAATTTTTTGAATGTAAATACCTGGAATAATCCAAAGCCTCTGAATTTTCATATTATTAATATACTTCTTTAAGATATGAAATTCCTCTGAGGTTGAACATGCAGTCCCCACAAATGTTTCCCAGAGATTTTAATGTCTTCCTAACAGCCAAAACTTCAAAAAGTAAAGTATGCCATGTTGGTGAAGAGGCTTCACCTTTCTCTTTTCAAGCAGTTTTTTTTTACAATGCTAAGAGTAAGAATATATCAGTTCCAGTTTTTCAGTATCTCAAATAGCAAATTAGTCATTCATTTTGGATCATGTTTGCAACTATTTTGCCAATTTGGTTAAAGGAAAACAAAAAAGTGCATGAAATGGAACAAAGATTTGTGTGCATGGTTGCTATACAATTTGTCAAAGGAAACGTTTTAATGGGAACACAATGCCACAATGCTATTAGAAAGGAAGTAAGAAAAAAATTGCACTTCTGTTCCTATTATTTCTACTGGCCTTCCAAACCTATAGTTACATATAGGTGTAGTTACACGTAGCAGGCAGCTATGCTTCAAAGCATTGAGCTGTTTTAAAGACAGAATGGTTTGCTCTCAATTTGACACACTCCGAATACATTGGACTTCAGCTCCCATAACAACAGTGGTTTCTGGGAATTGTGGTTGAGAGTTATAGTTTAACACTTTTCTCCAGTAGAGGAAAGCTGATGTAAGGTTTTCCTTTTCTTTTTTCTTTCCATGGATCCTACATATATAGCTGGTAGGTTAAACATGACATCATGAATGCTCCAACACTTGAAATTTTGAAGAAGAGATTGGACAACCATTTGTCTGAAATGGTGTAGGGCAGTGATGGTGAACCATTTTTTGTTCGTGTGCCAAAAGGTGGGGTGCGTGTGCGTGTATGTGCCCACACCCATAATTCCATGTGCCCCCCGCACATGTGCGCATGACCCCTCCCGGCTCCTGGCACACGATGGCACGCCCGTTTTTCGCTCTCCCCAGGCTTCAGAGCCTTTCTAGGAGCATGGGGAGGGCGAAAAGAGCCTTCACCCCCCCCGGAGGCCCTCCAGAGGCAGAAAATAGCTCATTTGCCAACTTCCAATTGAACCGGAAGGCCCGTTTTTTTTCTACCCAAGCTCCAGAGCCTTTCTAGGAGCCTGGGGAGGTCGAAAATGGCCTTCCCCCCCAGAGGCCCCCGGAGGCCAGAAATGCCCATTTCAAGTTGGGAAACAGGCCATTTCTGGCCTCCGGGGGGGAGGCCGCTTTTGCCCTCCCCAGGCTCCTAGAAAGGCTCTGGAGCTTAGGGAGAGCAAAAAACAGGTCTTTCCCAACCCCTCCGGAGGCTGAAAACAGGCTGTTTCCTGACTCCCAGTGGGCCCAGAAGGCCCGAAAATCAGCTGGCCAGTGCTACGCATGCGCGCCGGACCTGAGCTCGCATGCCCATTGATATGGCTCCGCGTGCCATAGGTTCGCCATCATGGGTGTAGGGTTTCCTGCCTGAACAGGGGGTTGGACTAGAGGACCTCCAAGGCAGGGATGGGTTCCGGTTTTCTTAGCTGCCGGTTCTTTCAGGGTTGCACCACAGGGGGACATGCTTCGCACATGTGCGCCTGTGCAGTACTTTAAAAAGCTTCTGTGCATGCGCAAAAGCAAAAAACAAGATGAACCGAAAGAACCAATTCGGGGGCGTGGCAGGCCTGGGTTGCTGCCAGTTCTAGCGACCCAGGCCGCCAAGTTACTACCTGTTCTATAGAACCGGTCCAAACCAGGAGGAACCCACCTCTGCTCCAAGGTCCCTTCCAACTCTGTTATTCTAAACCTCTGACTTAGTACTGGAAACCTCCTGAAGTACTATAGTTCCATGGA
Organism: Diadophis punctatus similis; assembly: GCA_023053685.1. NCBI lineage: Eukaryota > Metazoa > Chordata > Lepidosauria > Squamata > Dipsadidae > Diadophis > Diadophis punctatus. The sequence goes on from JALIGW010000002.1 coordinate 177,708,520, forward strand.
AGGGAGAGATTGTGGCCTCTTTCTTCATCCTTTCAGTTGAAATGTTCCTTATATCCACTTGCTCCTAGGTTGTGCTTCTTGCCCTTTACACATTCACTGTCTTCCAAGGAGAAGATCTGATTAGTATTATTGGAAACATATATTGAGGTATTACCTCAACACATTGCTTTTCCTACTGATGAAAACTTCTGATGAAATTGAACAGCCTGTTCCATTTCAGTGGCTGGAGTGTGGGTTATAAACAAGATACTAAACTGAACTGGAGTTGGTGTGGGAATCTGGGCCACATGTTAGAGCTCATGGAAGTAGGACTATTATGTCTTGTACTGTCTTCCAGGTGGATTGCTATGACACAGTTCAAGGATCAGCCCATGATTACGGGGCTCTCTCTATAACTGGTGAATACATCCCCTTCCGGAATTATGTGGGGAAGTATGTCCTCTTCGTAAATGTGGCCACTTACTGAGGACTCACAGCACAATATCTTGGTAAGAACTTGAGCTAGGAAGAGAAGTACACTCTAACACAATCTGTTGCTAAAATAAGCAGGTGTTGGATGTCTAGGCAAAACTCCAGCAACTTTGCATCTACACCCAGATGGAAATGGAAATGTTCAGAAGTATTTAATAATTGCATCCCATGGTCCAGATTTGATTGGTCATTGAAGGCTGAGAGTTAAAATAAAGGCTTCCTCAAGTTGAATTTGATTTCTGGTAACTGAAGTGGTGCAGTGGTTAAATGCTGCAACTGCAGGCTGACTGCTAGTTCAGCAGTTCAGCTGTTCAAATCTCACTAGGCTCAAGGTTGACTCAGCCTTCCATCCTTCCGAGGTCGGTAAAATGAGGACCCAGATTGTTGGGGGCAATATGCTGAACTCTGTAAACCGCTTAGAGAGGGCTGTAAAGCACTATGAAGCGGTATATAAGTAAAGTGCTATTGCTATTGCTATTTTTCTAGCCCTAACCAGGTGCTAATGATCTTCCCAGCTCTTACTGGCTTGCAGGCTCTTTCATTGTTACTCTCTCCGAAGAAGGTTTTTTTTAAGTCCTAACCAGGGGATAAAATAATGTGCTGAAGCTGACCAGACTAAGGACGTTAGCCAGATGAATACCTGGTAGGAAGTTTTTCCCTATTTTCCTCCCCCAAAACTAAAGTGGGTCTTATACTCCAGTGCGTCTTATACTCCGAAAAATATGGTATATTAAAAGTCATGACAATGGACTTGTCCCAGTTTAGGCCGCTCCAGAATGGCGGTTGTATTGATTTCAGATCAGTGATGTTTCCTGTCATTCCTTTATTCCAAAGCTTGGGAAACCAAGCCAGTCATCTCCTAGTTTAGCCTTTTGCTCCAAAGAAAAGTTTACAAAGATATTTTCTTAACAGTGTTTTCTCTGGAGCTGCAGGTATGCAATTTCTCAGCAACAGGAACTTCTATCTCATCCCCCTTCTTGATGTTATGGATTTCCCCCATACTACAGTCCTTGGACCACTGGTAGAACCAGCCCATTTCCCAACCTCCAACAGGAAGTTTTGTTGCTTGTTCTATATAGCAAGAGCACTTAGGCTTATATACCGCTCTCTAAGCTGTTTACAGAGACAGCATATTGTCCCCAACAATTTGGGTCCTCATTTTACCGACCTCGGAAGGATGGAAGGCTGAGTCAACCTTGAGCCAGTGAGAAAGAAACTGTCAAACTGCTGGCAGCTGATAGCCGGCAGCCGGCAGAAGTAGCCTGCAATATTGCATTCTAACCACTGTGCCACCATAGTTTTTAAAGTTTTCTTCCTTGAGAAAGAACAAGAAAGGGATGGATCATCTCTTTACTGCCTATTTAGGCCTCTCCTTTGCAGACACCATGAAGATTTGTCAGGTCAAAGAGAAAAAGAGCTGCTAGGCCCTATGCTGTGATTTTAAAAAAATGTCATTTCAAATTAAGAAGGCAAAAATGGTGGCTGTGCGAAATGCCTTACAGAAAGTTCAGCAATGCTCAATATGTTCATTTCCTGATAGGATGTTCAAAGTACAGTCCTATTGCTGAAGTATCCTATTGCTTTATCTAACAGAACTGAATGCACTACAAACTTCACTGGGAATTGACCGACTGGTCATCCTAGGCTTCCCATGCAATCAATTTGGAAAACAAGAACCTGGACAGGATTCTGAAATCCTTCAAGGAATAAAGTGAGTTTATGAAAGAAATGCCTTCCTGGCTATCCTACTCATATAAGATTATGTTAGCTTTGCCAGACTTCCCAACAGCTAGATGGCTGTCTCCTTCTGTGGCTTTACCATTTATTCTTTAATAGGCTTGTATTTGGGTAGCCCAAGTCTTTCCCATTGTTAGGCTCTTTGATTTGTAACTAAGCCAGAAATGATTATTCTCCAAACATACATCTCAGTCTCTTTCACAAGACTTATTGAGAAGAAAGAGATGGAGTTACTAGCAGGATTCTGGCAAATGAATGTGTTCCCATCGAAAACCAGTGTGTTCCAAAAGTTAAGCTGGAAACTTCTGTGTTTTCTTTTGAACTACTTTCCTGTACACTAGAAAGCCACTTAGTATTTTTACTAATAACTTGGCCTGCAGCTAGTTAATTAAACAATGGTCTCCTTATTCTTTTATCAGTCTGGAACCACCCATTATATTTATCCTTTCTTCCTCTTAATGAAAATTGGGCAACCGATGGAACTTTTCATCCAAGAACAAATGAGAATTTGATACCCATGGGCCACATTTACATAGGGTAGTTTTGGGGATACTTGAAGACTTAAATTAGTAGAATGATAAACTAATACTTTCACAGATTGTATTTTTAGGAAGTTCCTCAACTTTGCCATGGATTAGACGCATTATACCAAACATGTCATTTTTGTTTGTTTACAAGAAAAAGAACATTTACATTCAGCAGTTTGCCAACAGTTTCAATATTGTGAGTTGTTGGAGTTTCAAGGGTTGTGACATAAAAGGATGGGCACTATATGTTTCTTACCTATGCAACTTTGAACTTTTCTCCAAGCAATGATTTTTTTAAAAGTCATATTATTAGCTGCACAGCAAGATACAAGGGCTCTTGTGATCAGGTCTAATATAGAAGTGAGAAGTTCTCAGAAAAGAGTAAGCTGTGTCTTGCTGCATTCTCTCTGAAAGGTTCTATTAATGTTCTTCTTTTGTTCCAGACATGTCAGACCAGGGGGAGGCTTTGTCCCCAATTTCCAACTCTTTAAAAAAATTGATGTAAATGGGGAAAATGAACAGAAAATTTACACCTTCCTGAAGGTTTGTATTGGCTGCACTGTTTCACTGATGATAGACAATAAGATTTGGAAGATATTAGGGACAAACATCTAATGCCTCAATCTTAAAATTTCGCCTACTTATGCAATGTGGATGTGGATAGAGGGCAAAATTTCCACAATATATTGATTTATTTCTCCCAAAGAATTTCCTCTGGAGGGATGGAAAATCTTCTGGGTGTTGTGATACTGGATAGCTGCAGACAATTAGTAAAAAAAAATACTTTTCTCCCTTGTGATAATTGGAAGTCTTAATGCAGTAGAAAATCTTATTCAAGACAGAGCAATGTTGAACCCAAAATATAAGTGTTATTTATGCAAACAAAAATTAAGACGGAGTTGCTTAGAAAGTGAGGGATAACTGGATTTTAAGGATCATTCTATAATGCTACAACAAATCAGCTTGGAATAGAATATATAACTTCATAATAAGGGGTCCTTGGTACTCTCTGAGCTTGGTTGTTTTCTTGCAGACTTCTCATTACCCAAACTATTCTCTGATGATGTTATCTTGTATGGGTAATAAAATGTCTGCAAGAGTCCCCAGGGAGTAGGGCGGCATATAAGAGCACTAAATAAAAACAACCAAGCTCTGAGAGTACCAAGGACTCCTCATTTCAACCCTGAGCTACAAATATTCTTCTGTATTGGTAACTTCATAATAAACATTGACTATAAGCCTCTTAGAAATTTAGATGTCATTGAAATAAAGTATGCTGTCTTATAGATTTTGTTCCCAGTTTCCTAAATTTATCTCTCTCTCTCTCTCTCTCTCTCTCTCTCCATGCTACCAACCCTACAGCCATTAGATTAAAAATGGGGAAAAAATACAATTCTAATTCTAAAAACACTAACAAAATTTAACTTTTTTTTCCTGATAGAACTCCTGTCCACCAGTTGTGGAAACTTTTGGTGACCCGGCGAGACTCTTCTGGGCACCTATGAAGATCCATGACATTAAGTGGAACTTTGAGAAATTTTTGGTTAATCCTGAAGGAAAGCCTGTGATGAGGTGGTTTCATCGGACAAATGTTTCCACTGTGAAGAATGATATCATAAGATACATGAGGAAAAACATAAATGGATAGACTCCATACAAATGAAGATGGATTCAGGGTGGGGGGGAGGCAGGCTGCAGACATATCCAGACATATTCATTTTCTTCTGTCAAACAACCGAACATCCAAAAATCCTTTATTCAAAGCTAAAATAATGTTGTTCGAATTTACCTTACAGGGAGCCAATTTACATACTAATAATTCTAAATATTAATATCAAAATTCTTAATCTTAACTAACGTATTTTCAAACATAACTTTATAAAAGCATGTTGATCTCAGTTTACTCAACGATAGCTTTAATTTCCACAGGATGGAACCAATATGTATTGGGAAACCATTTTAGTAACTTCTGATAATGCTTCAAACATCTGTTACTTGAGCATGAGTAACAAGACCAAGATAATATTTTGGTTTTGCATCTCTAGTATATTATGCTACTAAAGAAAAGTGAAGACTATTCCTCCCTTTCATTATTAACCTATTGATGCAGAATATACTGTACAAATTTTAAAAACAACAAAATTAAGATGTCTATGGAGATTCTCAGTCATCCAGGTTATGGTTGTCCCAAAGGTGCTTTTTCAAGAAGCAACTGGACTTTCTTTTTTTTTTTCTTTGAAGACGTTTTGCTTCTCATCCAAGAAGCTTCTTCAGAGCTGAAGAAGCTTCTTCGATGAGAAGCGAAACGTCTTCAAAGAAAAAAAACCGAAAGTCCAGTTGCCTCTTGAAAAAGCATCTTTGGGACAACAAAATTAAGATTTTTTTTTTAAAAAAAATCACAAGCTATATACATTGGCCAATTGTGTCACAGTATTAAAGTCAATCTAGTTTATTTTTAGCAATTTAAACACATTTCTAACATTGGATGAACATTAAGTACTATGTTCATTAAGGGTTTCTCACTTAATTTTGTTGTTTTAAATTGCTATGTTATTTTGGTTCTAGCAAAAAAATATTATTAATCAGAATTCAGGCACATAACCAAGAGTCTCTTATGACACCTTAAAAGCTGCAGATTTGTTGTAGGTCTTTGTTTGTTAAGAGACAGAAATTGCATCCGCAGTACAATCGTGCCCTCACCCTTTGACCTCCCTTTCTACGATCCTTACTAACCGTCTGGGTTACAAACAGTTCTACTGAAAATAAGATGAGCCCTCCAATATAGATTGATTTAATACCTTTGGCACCTCTGGATAAAGTACCTCCCTTCCTCAAAATGTAGAAGAGAGCCCCCATCTGGATAATTTATGAACTGGAATTTCTTAATGATTTCTTAATCTCTTTCTGACAGTGGAGGAAAGAGGGGGACAAAGGATTTCGGGGCAAGGGAAATGCATCAGAATGACGGTTAGATCTGAAAACTCCTTACGAGTGGGACCTGGCCTAAGACTGCAAGGCAGTGGAGTAGTTCTTTAGTGCATTCGGCTACTTCACTACAACCTTTGCAGAGATGTATCTCTTCCTTTTAATCCCAAGATCCCAGCCTCTCTAACCTCCACATCTTCTGTCTAAGAACACTGCATAATAAAAACAGCAAATTCTCAGTGCACTTCTGTTGTGAGAGACTCTCTTTCAATACAGATCAAACCTCCATTTTACTACTTTCGTCATTTTCTTATTATGAAAGAATCGAGATTTTAGGTTTGTGCGTATCGGATAGATCACATTGCTTCTTGGAAAGGCCATTTGTGCAGTTACAGGCTAACTTTAGAATAGAATAGCAGAGTTGGAAGGGACCTTGGAGCACGGGTGAAATCCTCCCGGTTCGCCCGGGCCAGTCCTTCGGCATATAGCCGATGGAACTGGCGGCGGTCGCGGCGCGGAGCTTCTCCTGCCCGCTTTCCCGGCCCGGCTGAACACAATCACCGCTTTCCCGGCCCGGCTGAACACAATCATTCGGGTTATTTTTCCCTCTGTGCATGCGAGGGAAAAATAACCCGAATGGCGGCGTTCAGCCGGGCCAGGAAAGCGGGCGGGAGAAGCTCCGCGCCGCGACTGCCACCAGTTCCATCGGCTATATGCCGAAGGACGGGCCAGGGCGAACCGGGAGGATTTCACCCCTGCCTTGGAGGTCTTCTAGTCCGGGGTCACCAGCCTTTCGGACCTCAGGGACTACTAAATTCATAATTTTAAATCCTGAGGACCACTAATATGATTTGCCTAATGACCGGTTGGGTGGGCGTGGCTCAGTAGTGGGTTCTAAAACTCTTACTACCGGTTCACGCATGCACTCGCATGCGCAACACTTCTGCGCATGCGCAGAAGCATCCTGGGTGGGTGGGCGGAGCCTCCCGCCGCCGGCACTACCAGTTCTTAGAACCAGGCCAAACCGGGAGCAACCCACTGCTGGTGTGGCTAGGTGGTCATGTGACTGGGTGGGTGTGGCCAACTCGATGTCACTCATGTCAAGGGTGCCTCGCTGGCCTCTACGCGCCCTTTCCCTCCCAGCCACTCCTCGCCTGCCCGCCCAGGCTCCTTAGGACCCCAACAGGAAGCAGTTGTTGGAGCTAAGCAGCCACCATGAGAAAGAGTTGGCAAAACAGCTGCCTCAGTTCAAATTGGATCTGACCGAGGAGGAGGCTCAGCAGAAGCACCTCACTGAGGACTACGAGCATAGGCTTTCCAAGCAGAGGGAAGACCTGTGGGAGTGCAAGGCCAGGTACCGGGGCCTGGAGGCTCAGTGGGCTGAGATGGTCAACCAGTTCCAGGCCATGATGCAGTCCCACTGGAACAAGGCCCTCCGGCTCTTTGCCACCAGCGGCACTTCCCTTCAGCCTTCGCCCAAAGCCCCGCACCAGGAGGTTGAAGGAGGTTGGAATTTCTGCCCCCCTCCGACCCACACAAAAAGACCCCAAAGGGGGAGACTCTGCAGCAACACATTCATTGCACGTATCTGGCCCAGGGGCCGTAGTTTGAGGACCCCTGATTTAGTGCAATATAAAAAATGCAAATAATTTTTCTACAGACCACCAAAATTTTCTCACAGACCAGTGGTCCATGGACCACCAGTTGGTGACTGCTGTTCTAGTCCAACCCTGCTTAGGCAGAAAACCCTACACCACTTCAGAAAAATGGTTATCCAATATCTTCTTAAAAACTTCCAGTGTTGGAGCATTCACAACCTCTGGAGGCAAGTTGTTCCATGTGTCTTTCATACACATATATAAGATATATAGGCGACAATTTCATATTCAATGGCAAAAGCTGAAAAAGACTGCTGTATATGGGCTGCAGGACTCTGGATGCCCACTAAATGACGTCAAAAATTTAATTTTCTGTCGCACTTTTTTTCCTGCCTTCTAGAGGTTTTTCTGGATTTTGATAGCTCAGATCTGTAAGCACTCATGTTTGCAGGGTTGAATAGAGGATTTCTAGGTTCATAGTTCACAATGTTGGAGCCAGGGTGCCATGCACCAAAAGCACATGTGTGATAGACACTATATTAAGCTAAATATATTCTCCATGATTTTAAGCATGAATTCTTAAGGGTAGAAAAGGCAGCAGTGCTTTTCCCTGAATTTATTTTCATAATATCCACATTCAAAGAGAAAAAAAGATCTAGCTGTGTGTGTACACTCCCCCCCCCTTTACCAACTTTGCAGGGAATTGTTTGGGAGGCATACAACATACCTCTGTCTCCTTTCATAGCAATCTGAAAAGTATGCAATAAAAACAAGCATGCTACAAAAAAAAATATCACAAGAGCAAAACTCAGATACAGAACTCCAGGCACTGCCCAGGAAAACTTGTATTTTATTAAACTGAATATAGTTAAAATAATTTCACACAATTTTTCAAAAGCTTTTTTGAAACCAGAATATAGTTGCTAAAATATTGGCCTGCATAAATACAGTGACAGCTTATACTTAGAACTTTTCAAAATGTTTTATAAAGAAGTCTCCATTTAGAGGCTGTAGACCAGGGGTGTCAAACTCAAGGCCCGAGGGCCGAATCTGGCCCATGGGGTGCTTAGATCTGGCCCACGGGGCAGGCTTGGAAATAGCAAAAGACCGGCCCGCGATGCCTCTGCTAGCAAAAATGGGGCACGGAGGGGGGCCCGCACACGGCTCCGCCACAACTGGTTTTGGCCACCAGAGTGCTGCAGGAGGCCTTCCAGGCCCTTCCAGGCCCAAGTGTATAAAACCATGTGTGCGGAGGTGTGGTCCCGTGTCACATCCACCATAGCCACGCACAGCCCCAGCCCCACCCCAACCCTCCAAGGTCAAATACAACCTTGATGCGGCCCTCAATGAAATTGAATTTGACATCCCTGCTGTAGACGGACCAAACTTCCTATTGTATCTCTTCTTTCACATCTTCCTACAATTTATTCTATAATAATTGAAAAACCTGTGACAAAAATTAAACTCAGCGAAAATGTTTTTATTTAAAGAGTTTTACACAGATTCTTCAAACAACTGCATTTTTCTTCGCACTGTGAACATTCTGAAATTATTTTTCATTTCATTTCATAAAGAAAAAGAAAACACTCAATGTATTTCTAAATTATGTGCTTACTGATGAACATGAATTCTATTTTCAAATGAGCATATATATTCCATATTTTAGAGGAGCATGTAATTGTAACAAGCAATTTATGTCACTTCTAGTGTTTTCACACTTTGAAAAATGCTTGGCTGGTTCAGCATTTCGTAAGATCGCTCTAAGGTATCCGTACTCTGGGGGGGGGGGGAGAGACCATTCTTCATACCTGTCTCCCACTTAAATCATGGGAGGGCCAAAGATAACCTTTCACTAACAAGGTTGACCAAGGTTTGTCTTGACCAAAGACAACCTGTCACTAACAATCATGGGAGGGCCAAAGATAACCTTTCACTAACAAGGTTGACCAAGGTTTGTCTTGACCAAAGACAACCTGTCACTAACAATCATGGGAGGGCCAAAGATAACCTTTCACTAACAAGGTTGACCAAGGTTTGTCTTGACCAAAGACAACCTGTCACTAACAATCATGGGAGGGCCAAAGATAACCTTTCACTAACAAGGTTGACCAAGGTTTGTCTTGACCAAAGACAACCTGTCACTAACAATCATGGGAGGGCCAAAGATAACCTTTCACTAACAAGGTTGACCAAGGTTTGTCTTGACCAAAGACAACCTGTCACTAACAATCATGGGAGGGCCAAAGATAACCTTTCACTAACAAGGTTGACCAAGGTTTGTCTTGACCAAAGACAACCTGTCACTAACAATCATGGGAGGGCCAAAGATAACCTTTCACTAACAAATCAATCTAGTCCACCAGTTAGGTTCAATAGTAACTAAGAATGGGACGTGAAATCTGAAGTCATTTTCCACTGAGCAGTTTAAATAAACAGCTATAATTTTATTAAGCAACATGCACGTGATGATGAAGTGATATATTATTCCAATTAAGAGGGAGCAAAAAAGGCTGCCATACTTTAGGGGTAGCTGGAGGGGTAATTAAAGCAGTATTAAACAGTTTTCAACTCAAATTGACATTCACTGGGGTTAAAATATTTATTGACAACTACAAGTTTTAATGTGCGTGTGAATATATATATATATATATATTAAGAATCCCAAACTTGTACAGGCCCAAAGCATGCTTCCACAGCCAACAAATTGCCACATCTTGCCAGATATACAGCTGTCTGACTGTAAGAGAATTAGCTCAACATAGGTCCTGTTCAGTAGTGGGTTCTAAATCCCGTTGCTACCGGTTCGTGCGCATGCTCGCGCGCTTCTGCGCATGCACAGAAGCATGCCGGGTGGGTGGGCGGAGCCTCCCACCGCTGCCGCTACAGGCCAAACCGGGAGTAACCCACCGCTGGTCCTGTTAATCCAGAATTCCTAGTCTTCACTGCTGGGGCTCAACAGTTGTTCTCTTACAGCTGAATCCTTGAATGCAGGAGAAAAAAAAATTGTGGATCAAATGCTGACAGTAAACAAGACCTGGAGATTTCAAAAAGAGAGATTTCCTAAGACCTCTAGGTCACAGTTGCTTCTTGGTAGCCGTTCAGTTTCAGAAAATCCTGCTTATTATTCTCAAGCATCCAAGTGGCGTGGATCTTTTTTTATACACAAATAAATGTGACCAATGTCCAGAAGTAAAGGCGTTGAGATGGATTAACACATGATGCTGTTTTGCTTCTGCAGCTTACACATATCACCACAAAGTTAAACGGGTCTTTGAGCTTTAGGCAACCCGAGACCTGTAGGGTCTGAAAAGCAAACATATGTATTAAAATAGTTTTCAAATCTTGTACAGGTAGTCCTCGACTTACAACAGTTCATTTAGTGATCGTTCAAAGTTACAACAGCACTGAAAAAAAGTGACTTACGACCATTTTTCAGAGTTACGATTCTTTGCGGCCTCCCCATGGTCACGTGATCAAAAATTCAGTTGCTTGGCAACTGGTTCATTATTTACGACGGTTGCTGTGTCCTGGGGTTCATGTGATCCCCTTTTGTGACCTTCTGACAAGCAAAGTCAATGGGGAAGCCAGGTTCACTTAACAATTGGGTTACTAACTTAACAACTTCAATGATTCACTTAACAACTGTGGCAAGAAAGGTCGTAAAATGGGGCAAAACTCATTTAACAAATGTCTCACTTAACAACAGAAATTTGGGGCTCAAATGTGGTCATAAGTTGAGGATTACCTGTATTACCAAGGCCCTAATTCTCCTAGCCAAGTCTTGCTAACTTACACAGCATTCCAGGTGAAATGGATTTGTCACCCAAATCCTCACTCTCATTTATTAAACATTTTCGTTTCCAAAGCCAGCTTTGGAATTCAGAATGACTTGACTGATATACAATAACTGACATACAGAAAAATGTGAATGCCTTTGTGTGTATGTGAAAGCACGCATCAAAGAACTCACTGTAGCTATAAAAGAGCAGAAAAGTATATACTCAGAATTGCAAGCGATGGCTCTCCTCTCTCCAGATTTAAACACCCAACCAAACCGGAATGAACTCGGAGAACCCCGAGATCAAATCAAGGAAATGTCTGACTCATAATGATCTTATTTAACAAGAGTCGTGAAGACTCTCCAAACAATTCACAAATCACGCCAAATGCCAAAATTTCCCACATGAGTCCATTAACAAGCGAATTGATCCTAAAAATGAGAGCTAGGTACAGCAGCGCTGGAAAAGATATTCTAGTATGCCATGAAAGAAATAGGAAGCTCTTACCAGATTCCTTGGTAAACTGTTTCACACCGTCCCCTCCTTGTGTGTTCTGATTGTGTGCTATAACACATGCCGGAAACCAGGTATAATCTGGCTATAAGCAGAGAAAAATAAAAATAAAAATACTATACTATACTGTATAGTAGGGCTGTGTACAGGTAGTCCTCCCTTAATGACTGGTCACCTAGCAACCCTTCAAAGTTACAACAGACCTTCACAGAGCTACTTATGATTTTGAAGTTCTGATGGACCCAACCCCCTTCCCCATCCTAATGATTATATGATCACATTTTTGGCACTTAGCAACTGGCTCATGTTTACAGCTGTTTGTTGCATCCCACAGTCATGTGACCCCAATTTTCAGGGGACTTTGCTGGGTTCTGGTGTTTACTTTCTGCTGCTTCCAGGAAAAAGCACCCATTGTTTAAAATGGGTTCTACTTTATGACCGCAACATTTTCTCAACAACCGCTGCAAAAAAATTAGCAGTCATAAAGTCATATAATCAGGTGCGGTCACTTAATGACAGTCATGACTTACAACTGTACTACCAGGCTCATTTATCTTCATAAGTTGAGGACTAGCTGTAATTCATTTCAATTTGAATTTTTTTCCAAGTTCAATCCTCCACTGCTCCTTTGAGCATGAAATGCCTTATTTCAAGCATGAAAAATATTCTTTTTACATGGGAAGTTGGCTGTTTTATGCTTCCTGGAACTCATGAGAAGGACTGAATAATCACTCAGCCAAAATGGACAAATATGTATGTCAGAAAACTGCTTTATGCTTAAAGATGGGATGTTTTAAATCAGAAACGGGGTGTTTCAATCTCATAACAGAATTGAATTGGAACATCTCTGCTGTATATTTTCTACTAGAAACTTCCCAGCTCTTCATAATGAATGGCAGCAAATAGAAGAACGCATCAATTGTTGAATAAGAAAGTTTACATTCTTGTGTTTCTTTGTACACAAATTTTGGCAGAGGACCTGAGAATTCCAATTCTATCCATTTTTTTAATTTTTATTTATTTTTTGGACAGAAGAAAATGCCTGGCAATTGCATGCTGTTCTTATTGCTTCTAGCAGTTCCTTACTCTGACTCTTCACATTTTATTAACTCACAGGTGGGACACGATGATAATTCTGAACTGGAGGATGCTCATTTGCCGCCGCTGGTGGTGGGTACCGGATCTGCCACTCCTCAAAACCATGATAAACGTGGGGTTGGACTGGAGGAGAGCACTGAAACTGGTACATGGGGCAGACTGGGGTCATTTGGCCTGGCTGTGGCTCGAGTTGCAATCTGTCACCTGAATGCTGCAAGAGAGAAAGCAGAAAGTTAAAAATGAAGGACCTTTGTGGAAATCCTAGTTTATAAAGTTTAATGATTTATCAACCTAATCAAAGAAGGTTGTGTTGGCTTGGCCTGTTCCTTTTTTATCCCCTTTTAAAACCAACTAAAGAAGGACTTCCGATGGTGACGTCATGCTGTAGTGGCTGGAACGAGCGGGGCTTCGCTTGTTTCAGCCAATTTTTTTGGGTTTTGAAAGCCCCTAGGGGCAAATTGGATCCTGGAGGGAACAAGAAAAAAGAAGGGTTCTCCCGATGGTTTCGTGAGGAGAAGTGCGGCTCCCGTGGGACCTGAGGAACTCTCATAAACAGCACGAAGAAACTTGGCCTGTATGGCAGTTCCGGAGGCGTGAGGTCCCAAACTTTCAGCTATGGAAGAGAAAAGTGGCAAGCAGCTTGAGAAATCGGAGGAACTGGAGAGATAAAGATAAGAGACAGATAGAAAAACTCTCTGAGACTATGGACTGTTTAGAGATTGATTAGCGGTGAAGTAAGTCTCCAAGGAGGAACGGAAAGTGGCGAACCAGCAGTGGGAGCGGAGGACCCAACCTGTCAAAGATCGGGAGGAAAAAATGCGTAAAAGGGTGATCCGAGCAATATTTGAATGGCGTGCTAAAGAGGGGCTGGTTTTTCCAAGCGGAGACGAGAAGACAGAGGGAGTTCGGGTGTTTGGGAGGAGAAGCCCCATGGAGATGATATATGGTGACGGGGCGTTTTTGAAAGACGGAGACACCCGAGACGAAGGAGAACGAGGCTAAGAAGAATTTGTTTTCTGAGCGGAGATAAAGAGAGGGAAAGAGAGCTGGTGTCGAAGAGAAGGAATTTTGCGAAGAGGATCTGCGGCGACGGGGCGATTCTGAAAGGCAGCGACATCTTGGAGGAGAAGAGGGAAAAACAGCACACCCAAGACGAAGGGAAACGAAGTGAAGAAGTAGTTGGCAATAGATCGATAGCAGAGATTGCTTGCCGTGTGGAAATAAAGAGAAAGAAAGAAACTTGGTATTCGGGAGGAGGAACTTTGCGAAGAGGATCTATGGTGACGGGGCGATTCTGAAGGACGGTGACATCCTGGAGGAGAGAAAAAAAACTGTATACCTGAGAAGAAAGAGAACGAAGCTAGGGAAGAACTCTGTGATAGTGGATAGATAGTAGAACTCTGAGGAAAACCCTTGCAGTCTGTGGCCATAAAGAAGGATAAAGGGGACTGATTTGAAAAGGAAAAAAGAAAAAAGAAAAAAAACAAGGAAAAACTTTGCATAAAGAGAGGACCGGGTGTTGTGATACAAAGTGGTACGGACAGAAGCTGTGGCAAATATAGTTATATCTACATTTATATAGCTGTAATATTTATATCTTAACCTAAATGAACATTTATATTGGTGCAATTTACATTATTCATAACAAATAATATTATATATATTACACATATTAATTCTATTATGGGATTATTATAATTACTTTATATACTATTTATACTATTTATGTACCATATATATTAATTATTACTAACAATATATTAATAGAAGAATAAGATAAATAGATTGCTATAAGATGTTGCCATTGATACTATCTATAGTACTGATACTATTTATTTATATCAATTATATACTATATTTATAGAATATTATTAATAAAGTATTAATAGAAGAATAAGAAACAAATGGTTTTTAAGAAATATAGAATACAGAATATAAGATTGTTATTATTGATGGTTAACATTTATCTTGAGTACTTGAGGACAATTAAGTGAAATTGTTAAGAAAATAGATAAGTAGATCTTAGCTCTCTGAAAACAATAAATTGGGAGGAATAATAAGCAGCATAGACATTTATTATAAATATAGATTTGTTAAGCCTTCCGCTTTTGCTCTTAGCCTCTCGGTAAGAGAAGTATGAATTATTGAGAAAAGTGATAACTTGAAAAGTGTTAAAGGAACTAGAGGAGGGGAAAATAAAACAAAAAGAAAAAGGAGGAGGCAGGAGAAAGATATATGGTACTGTGGAAAAACTTCTTTAAAAACATCAAAATGACAAGTACGACGACCACAGTTACCAAAATAGGAGGAAAAAAGGCAACGGTAACAATGGTTTCACCCTCGGGACCACGTTCAGTGGAAAGTTTACTTGGAGGGGAAAAAACTAATACTGCGGCAAACCTACAGAACATGCAAGTAACGTTGGCATCCATACAGGAGACTATGATGAAGATGCAGGAGGCGATGGCGAATAACACGGAAGATATTAAAAAGGAAATCAAGAATGACATAGGAGAAATGAAAGGAGAAATACAAAAATTGGATGAGAAAATGGGTGCAATGCAGGAAATGATAACAAAAAATGAGCAGAAAATAAAAGTAGTAGAAACCAAAACAGAACAAATGGGGAAAAAAACTAAAGACAACAGAAATTAGAATGCAGGCGGCAAATAGAGCATTAGAAGAAACTATAATAAATCTTGAGATGGAAAAATCAATGCTCTATTTGCATTTCCAAAATACAGTATAGTCGAAAACAAGGAAGAAGATCTTTCCAAACTAATGGTGGAACTACTGGCAGAATTTTTACAGAAGAATAAACAGGAATTTGAAAATGAGATTGATGAAATATATCGTATACACACTAATTATGCCCGCAGACATAAGCTCCCGAGAGAAATACATGTCAAATTTGTTAGGAAAATAGTAAGAGATGAAGTATATAGTAGAACACGAGAAGAGCCATTAGTGTACAAAGGGAAAAAGGTTATTACGCTAAAGCAGATTTCTAAACAGGTAAGGGAGCAAAGGAGAAGTTACCAGTTTTTGTCCACCCAATTGTTAAAACACAGGGTGATGTTTAGATGGCTCATTCATGAAGGCATGCTAATCACGTGGCAAGAGAAAAGATTTTGCATTGATTTGATAGAAAAAGACTAGGATAAAATGTAAATCATTACAGGACTCCAGACTGAGTGGGGGCTTTGGCCTTCCTGACTGGGAACTGTATTACCAGGCGGCAGCAGCAACATGGATTAGAGAATGGGTAGTGTTAAAAAATAAAAGAATATTAGCAATTGAAGGACATGATTTACAATGGGGTTGGCATGCATTCCTGTGGGAGGGAAAGGATAAAACACACAAATATTTCCATAGACACCAGGTGAGAGATGCACTATTTGAAGTTTGGAGGAAAATTAAACAAAAATTTTACATAAAAATTCCGAGATGGGTTTCAACTATGGAAGCAATGGTTTACCCAAATGTTATAGACCTAAATAAGTAGTAACATAAAATGAACTGCTAGACAAACAAGGAAATTTAAAATCAAATCAGGAACTGCAAACACAGGGAATTAAAATAGACTGGTGGCCTTATTTACAGATACAAGCAAAATATAAAAAGGACTTGAAACAGCATGGTTTTCAAAATGAGCAACAAGAAATCGACAAAGTATTAACAGGCACAGATGAAGAAATGATTACAAAGGTATATAATTGTCTTCTAAAACTTAAAACGGAGGAGGAAGTTGCAAAAGAATCAATGATAGCATGGGCCAAAAACTTTGGGTACAATATTGAATTAGAGTATTGGGAACAAATTTGGGGGAAAAATTACAAATTGACAATGTCGGCCGCCTATAAAGAAAATACATACAAGACAAGGAAAAAAAAAAACAAGTTAGACTTGATCTTGGCTGTAATTTAAATTGCACCATCCTACTTTACTATATAAAACAAACTTCAATAAATTCTTAAAACAGGACACTTCCAAATGTATTGGACTTCAATTCCTAGAATTTTAGCAATGGCCAGAGAAACTGGACAATTCTGAAAATTAAGATCCACATTTCTGGGCAGTGCACAAGTTAGGGAAGGTGTCTTTAGATCAGCCCAGCCTGACTTCAGATATGATTTTACTACAATGCAGTATGCAGAACTGATAGACCATGTCAAGCGACTATGACATATATTCAGTATTGGGAAGCCATAATATTAAACCAGCTGGAATTTGCATTTCCATAGTACAGTATCCCATACCTGTTTGTGGTGTTTAAGCAGTTTCTTAAACTTATCTTTTTCTTCCTTCTCTTTATGGTAGTCCTCTTTAACGATTCGCAGCTGTTGTGAGAAAGAGGAGGGTGAAAAAGGAAAAAAAATATAGACTTTCATGAGCATTGCATTCTAGCACTAAGAACAAGCAGACCAATAGAAATATTCTGCTCAAATCTGCAGTTTAGCCAAACTAGATTCTGGATGCCCATTGTGGATCATTAACTCAGTGACAGAGTTATTTTTATTCTATACCTCTTGGAAGATAGGGAGAATATTTTCATAGGGAGCAAGTGAAATTGGATGGACAAGACTAGTACAAGAACACATGAAACTGTCCTGGGCACTGACAAAAAGAATCATTTTCTCTAATCAGCGACTACAAAGTCTTATGGGTTCAAGTGCTTTACAAAGCAAGTATTTAAGCACCTTTTTAACTCTACTTACTGACCTGCCTTTTCTAGTTCCATTTAAAACCTCTTTTTAAAAAGCTGCCCAAGCATGCCCTTTGGTGCATTTTTTTTTCAATCTTTAAGAATAAAACAAGTGGCAGAGGAGAACTACCGTGTTTCCCCGAAAATAAGACTCTATCTTATATTTTTTTGAACCCTGAAATAAGCGCTTGGCCTTATTGCCATGCACTCAAAAGCCCGATTGGGCCTATTATCAGGGGATGTCTTATTTTGGGGGAAACAGGGTACACAATCAAACAATAACTTGTGAGATGCACATAGGAGAAGGTTATTGGGAGAGGATTTGGATAGACAAGCTGTCACAGTGTGATTTTTGAATGTCAGCTGTACTCATATGTCGGACTTTATGACCCAGAGGTTCTTAACAAAGTAAAGCAGTCACGTGAAGAGTGAACTGCGCAAGTGTTACATTCCATTCTCATTCTCCATTATTTTTTGCTGCTATCCTCCCTGGAAGGAGGATCTCTTAGATTGTAAAAATGTAGTTCTTAGGTTTTTATATTATTTTGTACCGAAATAAATATTTTGTTATTTAGACTTTTACTCGCGTTTTATTTTATCAAGGATTGGTTTCCAAAGGAAAAGATTCATCACCTCTAACATTTATTTTCTCATTGTGTCACAAGCCTATCCATAAAACTCCAAAGATTGTGGCTAGGATTAGGAGGGGAATGGGGAGCAAGAGAAAATATAAAGAGGGAAGGGGAGAATGTTTGAAAGGACCAAGAAATGAGGGAAGACACCAAAAGCAACTGGTAATTGCTCAGAAGGCTATGTCTTGGTTATCTGGAGATTCTGGTAAGCATATCACAATAACAAAAACAAAAAGTATTTAGTTTAGATTTTACCCAACAGAGTGCAGTTTTGCATGAATCGGGGCCAATGGTCTAGATTTCATCTCTCCCATAGAAGCCATCTTCAAGGGATTACATGGAAGAGATTAAATTCAGATCACCAAAGCTTCCAAACTCAGAATGATTATTTTGGTTTCCTACCTGATTATTAGTCAGGGTCAGCTGCTTCTGAAGTTTTTCTAGCTGCTTCTTCAGCTCCTCTTTTTCTTCATTCATCCTTTCCCTGTCACTCCGCTCCCGCTGGAAATCCTCCTCAAAAATCTTCACCTGGCAGAAAAAGAAGGACTAGGATCCTAGGATCAGACACTTATGCCCCCCAATTTACACGTTCTACATATTTCAGGAAAGCACAAAATGCAGAAGCCTAAATTCAAAACCTGTGCCATAAGTTTTGTAAAGCATGTGGTCATCTGACAAAGGAAATTTCCTCCTAAATTCACATAACACTTTCCGTTCTTGTTTAATCCATTTTAAGCCTATTTTCCCAAGATTCTAAAGGAAAGGAAAGGAAAGGAAAGGAAAGGAAAGGAAAGGAAAGGAAAGGAAAGGAAAGGAAAGGAAAGGAAAGGAAAGGAAAGGAAAGGAAAGGAAAGGAAAGGAAAGAGGAAAGGAAAGGAAAGGAAAAGAAAGAGGAAAGGAAAGGAAAGGAAAGGAAAGGAAAGGAGGGGAAAGGAAAGAGGAATAGAAAAAGGAAAAGAAAGGAAAGGAAAGGAAAGGAAAGAGGAAAGGAGAGGAGGGAGGAGAGGAGAGGAGAGGAGAGGAGAGGAGAGGAGAGGAGAGGAGAGGAAAGGAAAGGAGAGGAAAGAAAAGGATAGGAAAGGAGGAAAGGAAATGAAAGGGGAAAGGGGAAAGGAAAAGAAAAGAGGAAAAGAAAAAGGAAAAGAAAGGAAAGGAAAGGAAAGGAAAGGAAAGGAAAGGAAAGGAAAGGAAAGGAAAGGAAAGGAAAGGAAAGAGGAAAGGAGAGGAGAGGAGAGGAAAGGAAAGGAAAGGAGGAGAGGAAAGGAGACAAAGGAAAGGAAAGAGAGAGGAAAGGAAAGGAAAGAAGGAAGGGAAAGGAAGGAAGAAGGGGAAAAGGAAAGGAAAGGAAAAGGAAAGCACAGAAGGACGAAAGGAAAGGAAAAGAAAAGAGGAAAGGAAAAGGAAAAGAACGGAAAGGAAAGGAAAGAGAAAGGAGAGGGGGAGGGGAAAGGCGGGGAGGGGAGGGGGGAAAACCAATGTTGTGAATACAATAATAACTGCCTGTCATTAATTTAAAAAATATTTTTAAAGATAAAAAATTTTCAACTTTCCAACTGATACAACACACACAAACTTTTCAAAATGGCACTTAAAGCAATTAACAATATCATTTCTGATACTAATAGTCGATTAATGAGATCCACCAGTGAAACTAGTACAATATTAATACAGATAGTCCTTGACTTATAACCACAATTGGAACCAGAATTTCCATTGCTAAGCAGGAGAGTTGTTAAATGAGTCGCATCCGATTTTATGACCTTTTTTTTGCCACTGTTGTTAGGGGAATCACTACACTTGAGTGAATCACAAACTTTGGAGGCTTACTTGCTGTTTCAGAAGCTCGTTCTGGGTCATCACTTCCTGGTGCCGGAGACCTGGGCTAGGATCAGTAGAGTTTTTCAAGGCTGAAGGAGAATGTGGAGGTGCTTGTAAGTTCAGAATCTCTTCTAGGGTCTGAGGGAAGACAAAGGGACTGTAAGAAACTTTTCCTGGCATAACATGTATTCTTTATAGCAATGGCAAGAGATATAGAATCATTCTACTGCCTTGGAAAGACCATCATTTAATTTAATTTAATTTAATTTAATAGATTTGTATGCCGCCCAACTCCCGAGGGACTCTGGGCGGCTCACAACATGTCAAATCTATTACAGATATAAAAACATATAACAATTAAAAAGATATAAAAATTAAAAAATCTCCAACATTCATAACTAAGGGGGGGGGGGGGAGACCCAAGTATAGTCCGCTTGGTCTCACTTTCACCCCGCCTGCCGGAAGAGCCTGCCGGAAGATCATCTGGGGGTCACACAACTTTTAAAAAAAGCAGAGGAACCAGGTACAAATCCTCTAAATTCTTTAATAAGGTATACCCACCTTATTTAGTCGGAGAATCTCCTTCTCCTGGTACTCCCTTTGCCTTGTGACTGGCATCAACTGATCCTGAAGAAACTTCACCTTGTGGTTGAGGTCCTTCAGCTCCCCACTGAGTCTCTCTTTTTCTGCCTTGAATAGAGTGGGAGGGAGGGAGAGGAAGATGTATAAAAGGAGAGACAGCTTTCCATCCCATTCCCATCAGGTGTGGAACAATGAATCTCCTCTCCTGCCTGACAGCCGCTTCAGAAGAAACGAGAGGGGATTAAGGACAGGGTCTACCTTCAAGAGCATGTTAGTTTATACCAAAAAAGCCCTTGAGGTTTCAATACCTGTCGAATGCATAACTGGCTGTCATAACCGTCATTCTCAAACATCTCCCTCCCATAGAAAAACTCCCATCTGCTTAAAAAAAAAAAGGTACTTGGTGTCTCATTTGTGTCCTGAACCACACATAGCAATATGAACACTGATGGAAAGAAAGAGAGCAGGTCCCAAAAGATCCAGAAAATACAAAGAGGAGAACATTCAGAAATCAAATCCAAAAGTAAAAGAGCTCACATGGAATTTTTTTGGGTAGTTACGGCACTGTAGAATTTGAACTGCAAAAGCCTCTTTTGTCCACCAGAGGGCGGGCCTTTCCAGTTCTTTATGTGTTGCTCCTCCCTACAAGGCCTAATGAACTGAGGACCACAACAGAGCCCAATATTTCTGCTGCTAAGTGAGACATTTGATGAGTGAGTTTTGCTCCATTTTCCTTGCCACGGTTGTTAAGTGAATCACTGCAGTTGCTAAGTCAGTAACACAGTTGTTAAGTGACTCTGGCTTCTCTATTGACTTTGCTTGTCAGAAGGTCGCAAAAAGTGATCACTTGACCCCGGGGCACCGCAACCCTTCATAAATAAACGCCCCTTGTCAAGTGTCCGAATTTTGATTACATGCCCACATGGATGCTGCGATGGTCGTTAAGTGTGAAAAAGAATCATAAGCCACTGTTTTCAGTGCTGTTGTCACTTTAGTCACTAACGGTCACTAAACAAATGGTTGTAAGTTGAAGACTACCTGTAGAAGATATACAAATGACTGGTTCTGTCACCACTTTCTACCAATAAATCTTTTCTTAACTGTCAGCTTTGTTATTTGCATCTTGGTATTTTCAAGGATTTAAGGCACATTCTCATAGTGAGTTACTACAGAGGAACTGAAAACAGGAATAAAAGAAAAATGCTTTTAATGCTACCTGTCTGTCAACCCATTTAGATTTAAATCTGAGGCAAACACTACTGTTTTAGGCAGAAATGTAAATTGTGTTCCAAGTGGGATTTTGGGGCTATACCTCTTCTTCTTCAATTTTGGATTTTGCCAAGAGAAGCTTGCGGTCAAAGTCCCTCTGTTTCTGCTCCCGCTCTGTCTCCAACTCCGCTAGAGCCTTTTGGGAGTCAGCAAATTTCTGTCGTAGTTCTGTTATCTGTCGTGATGGAAATGTTTAAAAATGCAAAACGCCATCATGCATTTTAAAGCCAATTTAAAGGCTACATTACCCAAAGGAACAAAACCAGTTTATGGAGGTATTACACTGGAGGTATATGCTACAATATATCATTTTGAATCAGTCTCTTATTATATGGTATTCCTGCATTAAATATGCAATTTGAGGAACAGAGGCATAAAATTGCTTCTGACAATTTTGGCGGAGATCCTATGATATATTAAATACAGGTAATCCTCGACTTAAGACTACAATTGAGCCAGAGGTGGGTTCCTCCCAGTTTGCCCGAACCAGTAGTGACCCGCTGGTGATGTCATGACGTCACGGAACCGGTTCTGTCGGTACCAGTCCGTGGGCGCCGCCATCTTTTTTTATTTTTATTTTTTGGGGAATTTTTTTTAAAAAAATTTCTTCTGAGCATGCGCAGAAGCCGAATTTCCGACACTGCACATGCGTCGCCATCTTGTTTTTGGCTTTTTTTAATTTTTTCGGCTCGCACACGCCCATGAGGCGTGGCCATGCGGCGCGGGAGGAAGCGAACCAGCAGCGAGATAAGTTAGAACCCACTCCTGAATTGAGCCCAAAATTTCTGTTGTTAAGTGAGACATTTGTTAAATGAATTTTGCCCCATTTTATGACGTTATTTGACGTAGTTGTTAAGTGAATCACTTCAGTTGTTAAGTTAGTAAAATGTTTGTTAAGTGAATCTGGATTCCCCATTGACTGTACAGTACTTGTCAAAAGGTTGCAAAAGGTGATCATATGGCCTTGGGACACAGCAATGGTCATAAGTAAGAACCAGTTGCCAAGCATCTGAATTTTGATCGCATAACATGGGGATGCTGCAAAGGTCATAACTGTGAAAAATGGTCATAAGTCACTATTTTCAGCACCATTGTAACTTGGAACTGTCCCTAAATGAACTGTTGTTAGTTGAGGACTACCTGCAATACCTTGTTCTGTCTATATTATTGTCTTCTATATATATATATATATAAATGTGTGTGTGTGTGTGTGTGTGTGTGTGTGTGTGTGTGTGTGTACAGTATGTTCCAGCATAACTCTGGAACGCCTTGAGCAATTTCAACCAAACTTGGTTGACTTACTCTCTGGAAACAAATACTGGGGGTGGGAGACACCCCTGGTGTGTGTGTGTGTGTGTGTGTGTGTGTGTGTGTGTGTGTGTGTGTGTGTGTGTGTGTGTGTGTGTGTGTGTGTGTGTGTGTGTGTTTGTGATGTCAGTTCCCTCAGCTTCAAGCAAAGAGGGCAAGTTGTCAGGGGAGGTGCCTGCTAATGCAGATAATAACCTCAAAGGCTGTTCCCTGTTGTCTAATACAGGATTGGGATAAATAAATACCCGAGCAACGAGTTTATTATAAAAATAAAGATACTAAATTTTTAAAAAGCACAAACTGCATACTGGTATTATTGGATTGATATTTTCTAAGTCTATAGTTAGCAGCTGTGATAAGTGTAATTTTCTTTTCTTTAAATCCCCAGAAGTGTTTATATCTTTCCAGGCCAATAAAAGAGAATTATCTTAAAGCAGATTTCAAACAGATAGCACCGTTGACTCAACTTATGACTCAACTAGCATTCCTGTATTCCTTCATTTGGGTAAGAACAAGGCCACACTCATCTTGTGTTGTGCTATCAAAAACATCTCAGACAGAGCTGTCCTGGAACTTTTGTCATTACCTTCTGCTCATACTGCTGCTTCATGGACCGGAAATGGTGGTCCCATTGTTTATTCACCTCCAATAGCTAGAGAGAGAGAGAAAACGCATCAAGTTATTTTGGACACATCCCCTTACAGCCTTCCTCCTCTGACACAAGCAGTCACAAGTCTGAAACTGGTAACTTTCTTTTGTTTTCTAAATCAATAGCCCTATACTCTGCATGGGGTCATTCAGGTATCACCCTATTGCTAAACCTGCTAGTTATCACACTTAAAGCAGGGGTGAAATCCAGCAGGTTCTGACAGGTTCTGGAGAACCGGTAGCGGAAATTTCAAGTACTTCGGAGAACCGGTAGCGGAAATTTTGAGTAGTTCGGAGAACCGGCACATACCACCTCTGGCTGGCCTCAGAGTGGATTGGGAATGGGGATTTTCCAATATCCTTCCCCTGGAGTGGGTTGGGAATGGAGATTTTGCAGTATCCTTCCCCTGCCACGCCCACCAAGCCACGCCTACCAAGCTACACCACGCCCACCAAGCCACACCCACAGAACCGGTAGTTTAAAAAATTGGATTTCACCACTGCTTAAAAGTCTACTCCAAGGCTTTCCTGGCCACACCCACAGAACCGGTAGTTAAAAAAATTGGATTTCACCACTGCTTAAAAGTCTACTCCAAGGCTTTCCTGGACAGGAAGATGGATTGCATACAAGCAGAGGGTATACTTTAGAGGACACATTTAGGAAGAGCTCTGGTGATGGTTAGATTAGGAATATAATAAACAAACAAACAAACAAGAACAGCAAGTAACATGACAGGTTGGGAATCTGGAGAATCATTCAGAAAAGTTCTGGAGTAGAAGGTAGGTAAATAACCTCTATTGTTTACCTAGTAGCAGCCATCACCTGATATAAACTCTTTATAATTCTAAGGAAAAAAACACACCTTGTATTTAGCTTACCTCATTGCGTTGATGTTCGAGTATCTTCACTTTCTTCTCACTTGCTCCCAACATGCTCTTCCCTGCTGCTTGCTCCTCTGTGGCTCCCTTCTGAAAGGCAGATACATATCAGACTTTGAGAAAGCATTCAAGGCAGCCAGCTCAATATTCAGAAGTTGGATCTACGCCTCTTTTTCCAAAATCTACAATCTAAGGTACTGTGCATCTCAGTTTCCCCCCAACATTCTGCGTATGACAGAACTGAGATGATTAAAAATGCCAGTGACCTCTTAAGAGAAGTTGCCGTTTGACTGTTTCTCTCATAAATACCCTTAAATCTTCTGTTTCTGAAAGCAAGAATTACTGAGCACAAAAGATTCCTCTCTATTGCAGATTCATTCCACGGAATGATGGGACGAGACTGGTAGCATGGTCTTAGCCTTTTTATAATTTATTATTCTTTTATTTTTATTTTGTTATCTGTTATTTATTGTAAACCATTAGGAGTTGATCCTGAATCTGTCTGCATATACATTTAGTAAATACATGTTATACATTTTTTTCTTAAAATTAAAGATGCTACATTCCAAAAAAATTCTATATTTAAATCACACACCCGTGCACCATTGTGTCAAAAGATGAAAAAATATGATTATTTGATGTTTAAGCTAAGACTATCTTCATCCTTCAGTTTTAAATACGTTATTTTTGATTTTTTTAAAAAAATTATCTCTTTTACTGTAAAGTTGACTTTCAGATATAGCTAGGCTCACATTACTGAGAGCTAATTTCAAGCAATTTGAGGCTAAATGTTATCAGCATATGGCACAGGATAGTGGTTCAATCTAGGCTAAAATCTTCTTACCTGCTGCAGGCCAGCACATTCTATATTTTCTGCTTTCACACTTTCCTTACTTCCCGTCATCACCATCTTTCTGAGTTCCAGATTCTCACACCTACATTAGAAAGACACCATCATCATCATCATCACCATCAAACATAGTATTACATTTTAAGGAAAGCATTTTAAGCATGTAAAGGCAGCTGTCACAGTAGCTGTCATTCAGAATAAGATTTACTTTAAAGCTCATGGACCAAAAATATATACCGTTAACTGAATTAGATCATTTCCCTGAGGATAATGATAACTATACTGAGTGCCCGCTAACATTCACAGGCAACCTGTCTCCAAATACCATTCAGTGTAAAATTATGAGTAGGAGAGGAATGTATTCTTCACTTCCTGCTGATGAGTTTTGACATGGAATATTTAGAGTAGTGGTCCCCAATCTTTTAGGCACCAGGGACCGGTTCCGTGGAAAGAGTTTTTTTCTGCGGACTGGAGGGGGTGTGGTTTCGTATGCTGCCTGCATCCCACGGATGGGGCTTCGTTTGTTTGTGTGGCCTGGTTTCCAGAATGCCACAGCCCAGTGCCGGTCCACGGACCAAGGGTTGGGGACCCTTGATTTAGAGGACACAGAATGCTGGAGGAGATAATCGTTTGGTCTGATCTAGCCCTATTTTCTTACATCACTATGATGATATATACTTTTGTTTTCCCCTATCAAGAGCCATGGTGGTACAGTGGTTAGAATGCAGTACTGCAGGCTAGTTCTGCTGACTGCAATTTGGCAGTTCGAATCTCACCAGGCTCAGGGTTGACTCAGCCTTCCATCCTTCCAAGGTCAGTAAAATGAGGACCCAGACTGTTGGGGAAAAGATGCTGACTCTGTAAACCCCTTAGAGAGGGCTATAAAGCACTATAAAGTGGTATATAAGTCTAAGTGCCATTGCTTGCTATAGAACAGCTCCTCAAAATAGCACCATCTTATTTATTAGATTTTTATTTTGCATTGCCAAACACATGCTCAAAATATCTACAAGGAATTACCACGATTCAGTGAAAGATATGAGATTTGCTACTAAGTCAACAAAAGGATTAGCATATATACCATCTATATATGTGCACAAATACACATAGTCAACCAATATTTACATTTGATATTGTGAGTTGCGCTTTAACAGAGCTCAGCAGGCAATGTTAAAAGTGTCAAATTTTTATTTTTAAAACATTTCTTTCTGAACTTTGCTTCCTTTTATTTTTGAGATGCTATCTAATTCTTCTCTCCCTTTGTATGTCCATGCAACCCTACAGGTAAGTCAAACAGGGAGCTGCCCTTGCGTCATTTTTCTCAGTTAGCTAAACAACCAAATATATTTCTTTTCAACTGTAAGGAAATTACTAGTCTAAATTAGTACAGAATTAATGGGCTTGGTTTTTCAATATGAAATCTCTGTTTGGTTTTGTCCTTGCTTGTCTCAATGTAACTTAAAGCATAATTCTTATTGCATTAGTCTATAACAGCTCTATTACTGCCTAAATAATAAAACAATGTTTATAAAAAAATTTCCAGAAATGTTGTTATACATAATCCATTTTAAGCTACTGCTGGAAAGGCAGGATATAAATCTAAGAAAGAAAGAAAATGAAATAAGATATGTAACTCAACATATATGCATGCCATATTGTGAATTTAAGGTTACATTTACTCTAAGAATATTGGTTTGAGTTTGATTTAGATTTAGAAACTGAGCTAGAACAAGTTTTTCCATTCTTGTCCAAGTAGTTAATGGACTGCATTATAACACAAACAGGATCTATGGCAGTGCAAAATAGTTGTCTTATCCCCTACTTGAAAGCTAACTAACTAACTAACTAACAATCCTAGACCATAGGTTGCTCAGGGAATGTTGAATTCATATCAGAACTGGGTACCAAGGGCACCATCTAATGGAGAATTAAACACATAGCTTTTTAAAAAGCAAATCCGATTATTAGCCCACAATTGTAGCTAAAATATAAGGTTTGGACTGGAATAATCATGGTATTGAAGGTAGGGTATTCAGAAAAGCTTCACTTTTACCAATTGAAGCCAGAGAATATAATTGGTATCTGTGTGACTAAAACCAAATTATACGTCTCCATATAGTTTCCATCAAAAGTAAGGAAGGTTCGTGATGTTCTGGATCAAGAAATTCTCAAGTACATTCACAACAGTGAAAATAAACCTTGCGCCTCTGTTTCTAATTCGAATCTTTAAAAGAATTGCAAATCAAAAATGCATTTTCCCCCTGAAAGATCTCACAGACCATGATAAATCTTAGGAAAGGAAGGCAGTTTCTTTTTAGTCAGAAAGGACAGGTGAGCCACTATGTCAGGGTTCCAAATAGCATTCAAACTTGAATCAGAGTCCAAGGCAAAGTATTCCTTGCCTAGCTTCATGGAGAAGGAAGGAGAATATTTCTCCATGAGCTATTCTGATCTTTCACAAAACATTCTGGGCTAAGAAAGGTTTTCTAAAACAAGTGAGATGCCCCGATACCAAACAGGCCATTACTAGCGCTAGGCTCTTTTTGTTTGGGACTTGTGGGCGTAGTTTTATGCCACCTTGCACAAGCTGAGCAAACTATCATTCAAGAGGGAAGATCCTCACAATTATCTTCTAAACTTTACCTGTGTCTCTGGCCTTTCCTTCATTAAGTAAGTAAATGGTTTGAGACCAAATTCTACACCATGCGATAAATGGAAATTCCCTTAGAATTCTTTGGGGCTTCCCACCATTGTAACTTTTTTAATAGAGTACTGACCACATTGCTGCTCCTTCCTGTTCAGGTAGATTAAAGTAGATTAAAGAATAAAGTTGATACTAGAATCAATATGTGAAGTAGCACTAACATATCTACTCCAGGATAGGGGACTTTTTCCCCTTTCCCAGTTGTATGCTTGCTCACCAACGTACTCCTTTCCCACCTGATGCTCACTCACCTTAGTTTCTCTGATATCTCATTCCTTTGCTCTAGTTCCCTTTCCAACTTTGTCCTCAGCTCCTCATTTTCATTCCGTAACTGTTCACACAATGTCTGTTTGAAGGAAAAAGAGAAATTGAGAGAGAGAGATACAGGGGGGGGGGAGAGAGAGAGAGAGAGAGAGAGAGAGAGAGAGAGAGAGAGAGAGAGAGAGAGAGAGAGAGAGAGAGAGAGAGAGAGAGAGAGAGAGAGAGAGAGAGAGAGAGAGAGAGAGAGAGAGAGAGAGAGAGAGAGAGAGAGAGAGAGAGAGAGAAGGAGGCAGGGCGGGAGGGCGGGAGGGACTATGCATTGTACCATATTTGTCAAGAGCTATTTGAATGTTTGCTGAACCATATAGCAATAGCAGTAGCAATAGCACTTATGACTTATATACCAATCCAGAGTGCTTTATAGCACTCTGTAGTAATTTACAGATATTGTTACCAACAATCTGGGGCCTCATTTTACCGACCTCGGAAGGATGGAAGGCTGAGTCAACCTTGAGCCAATCAGGATCAAACTGCTGCCAATCAACAGAACTAGGTTGCAATACTGCATTCTAACCACTGCGCCACCACACATATATTTCATCTATTGTTTTTATTTATGAAGCAATCAAACAAAATGGCCCTTTTCAATCTGCATCTATACGTCTAATTTAAAATAGCAGAACAACGCACATAACAAAAACATAAATGGAATAAGCACCTCAAGTAATCAGAAAAGTTACTAGATTGCAAAGATATGGTTAGTTAAAAACATCTCCGTGACACAATAAAACATTCAAAGGTTGGAAAGAACAAAATCGTCTATCAATTGGTCTTACAATGAAATGGCCTCTTTGGGAAGAGTATTTCACGGAGGCCCCGAAGCTAAGAAGTCTTAGTAGCCATGTATTGCACTGTAACATTAGAGCATGGAGAACGGAGCTTCTAAAGAAGGAGAGGGTAGGATTGTACAGAGATATGGTCTTGTTTAGGTCTGATAAAAACAGTGAATGGTTTAAATATTTTCAAAAAGCTTCCAGCAAGAGGCTGCCTACTATTTTTTCTTGGTATCTATCTTTTATTCTGAATTAAGCACAAATCTCACCATCTCTTTTTTCAGATGTTGACACAAATGTCCAACTGGATTCTTTCAGTTCCCACCTCACCCACCCACCACAAGAAGCTCAAAATGGAGCTGAGAAATTCATTTACAATTAACTGATAAGAACTCAGTCCTAACTGGACACCATCACTAAATATTAAAATTTTATATGCTTCAAAAATCCAGAAATGCTTCAGATCTCATGAAAGTACAGCATTTCTATGTTACTCATGAAAGCAGCCCAGCTTCTCTATGAAGTTAATCTGCTTTAAAGAATAGCACAGAAGTCCTGCAAATTTGATAAATAAATGTTTATTTATCAAATTTTAAAATTTGAGAATATAAGATCTCAAGCAGTTCTTCCAAATAATTATTGAAAGGTACACTTTATGCTATGCTTGATCTTAATATTAGAGGGGATTGTACTGAACGGTTATGGACTGTTGTGATTTTATATGAATTTTGCTAAAACCTATGGTTGGAAGTACATGTACAGTATATACCAGTGATGGCGAACCTTTTTTTCTTCGGGTGCCAAAATAGTGCGTGTGTGCGCTATTGCATGCGCGTGCGTGCCCACACCCATAATTCAAAGCCCCTCACTTGCCCCACCCCCCTGCACATGCGTGCGTGACCCCCACACTCCCTCGTTTCCTGACTTCCAGTGGGCCCGGTGGGCCCATTTTTCACCCTCCCCAGGCTCCAGAGGCTTTCTTGGAGCTTGGGGAGGGCGAAAATGTTCCCCCTGCCACCCTGGAGGCCCTCCAAAGGCCAAAATCGCCCTCACAGAGCCTCCGTGCAAGCCAAAAATCAGCTGGCGGGCATGCACATGCGCACTGGAGCTGAGCTAGGGCAATGGCTTGCGTGCTGGCAGATATGGCTCTGCGTGCCACCTGTGGCACCCGTGCCATAGGTTCGCCATCACTGGTATATACTGTATAACTGTATACACTTTATGCTATATTGGTTTGCTCTAATCATGAAAACTTGGATAGGAAGAAAGATCAGGGTTCAATCCATCTCTGAGAAGAGAAAATTTCTGTATTTTCCAGGATCCCAAATGGAATTCTACCCCTCCCAAATATATAGAACCCTTTTTATAATAAGACAAAAATTTCCATTGACTTCAAAGGGATAAGATCTCGTTTGCCCTACCCTGGCCTAGCTTGCTCTTTTCATCCCCATGGGCTACCGGTAGTTATTGCTAAAGTTAAGTGATATGAGCAAAACCAAAGGCCCCAGAGAAAATTTCTCAGAAAAAAGGATAAGCTTCATTTCCATTTTACTAATAGAAAGTGTATGTCACGGCCAAGGAAATAGTCTTCCTCTTTTTATCCAAATGTTTCACTGATTAGTTTGTAGCCTGGAGGAAAAGGTGTGGGGGGTTTTTTGGGATGCTTTAATAAACCTGCCTGACAAAGTCCACATCTTATACCCCTTGAAAGTTTCACATCCTTGTTGGAAACTGAGGAAGGAAAGAATGAATAAAACAATACCTTTATGCTTCCTAATTGTGGTCAGAAAGCATTTAAATGATGATTATTTAGCAATAGGAATAGCATTTAGACTTATACACCACTTCACAGTACTTTACAGCCCTCTCTAAGCGGTTTACAGAGTCAGCATATTACCCCCAACGATCTGGGTCCTCATTTCACCTCAGAAGGATGGAAGGCTGAGTCAACCTTGAGCTGATAGGAATCGAACTGCTGAAAGCCAGCAGTCAGCAGAAGTAGCCTGCAGTACTGCATTCTAACCACTGTGCCACCCCGGCTCTTATGGCAGGAACTGCTTTAGGACAATGGAATGCCACCGGGCATGACAGCATGATTTCGAGCAGTCACAGAGTTTGCAATAAAGTCCCTGCCCAGCATGAGCTCATGGTAGGGGCATAGGCAAATGGAAAACTAAGCTTAATATAGGAGCAATAAAACTGAACCAAAAGTGTTTTATTCATTTCCCCAAAAGATGGATGGGAGAGAGCAGTATTGAGGATGTCACAGAAATAAAAGAATGAGGAAAAAAGGTAAAGGGCCATAAAAGGCATGATGAAGCCAGCTGATCTGGGATGGTGTTGTATGGTTGGGTGCATAGGGAATATTTTTACAAGATGGCCTGTACCCCGCCTGTTATGGCCACTCAGTGGGATGGGGGGGGGGGGGGAAGATGAGAACTTAGGAACACAGAGAAGCAAATGAATTATGCACATCTACCAGTAGCCCTCGGACCTGAAGAATAGATGTCTTCTGCTCGTTCTTGTGCACTTTGGAGGACAGGCGGTTGAACTCGAGAGCCATACGCCCCAAATGGGCAAAAAGCTGGGTTTTGTCCGACTCCTCAGCGAAAAGACTGAGCGTGTTCTCGAAGCGCTGAAGGTGGAGCATAAGGTTGGTGTCCTCGTTCAGAAGTGGCTCTAAGTCCTGCAGAAAATGATCCAAAGTAGAAAATGGTATCAGAAAAGCATTTGGCCATTTTTGACTTCAGCTTAGACCTGGCAAATTCCTCAAATATGATTACCTGGTGTTATTCTATGCTGCACGTTTAAAAAGCCATTTTTGTTTGTTTGCGATGGGAGGGCAACTGAAAAGGATTACAGGGGGATGGAAAAACAGATCTTCTGCCTCTTTTACATTTTGTATAAGGAATCTTCTCACACACTCACAGAGAGAGCTGCTTTTTGCCCCTTAAAGCCCTTTTTTTGCTTAATTGTCCCATTTGGGGATTGCTCTGGAGAAAACCCAGTGTTTTATGAAGAAATTCATTTTTCATAAATCTATCAAATGTATTGTAGCCCCTCTCCAAACAGTCTCTTACCCCACAAAGTAGAAAGCCCATCACATAGAACACGCTCCAGACTCTCCTTTCGCCACATCTTCACTCTTCACCTTATACAATAATTGAATTTAAGATATTGGGGGGGGGGGGTCTTAAAAAAAGGAGGGGTTTTTCTCTTAAGACTGTACTACAAATCCAAAGCTAGCATATATTTCCCTCTTCAATGAAGACGTGTATCTGGGTTGATGTTGTGATTCAGTGGGATAGTACTTATCTTTGCCAGTAATATTCTGGGTTTCCAAAATGAATCATTACAGAATTTTTACCTCTTTTACTCCTTTATGATTTCCCTGTTCCTGCTTTCCCAGGCAGTTTGCCATGCATACAAGTTAGTATTTACCTTCCTTATACCATTTTTAAAAACTCAAGAAGCTGGCAGACATACCGCCATTGAACGTTGCAAGGTTTCTCTCTTTCCATAAAGAAAATTCAGTTTACAGATTCCCAATCAACCAATCTAGGTGAAGTTTCTACAGTCACTACAGGTGCCAAAACCTCTCAGTTCAGGACCGAGTAGAGGTTGAATTGGACATTTAAGGATTATTGTTGCTTGGAATTCCCACTGTTGTGCAGGGTATCTTTAGGACATATTTTGGTTGTCATTTGTGACTCAACTATCCAGAACTTGGCTTCAAAACTGGTTTGCAAGACCAATGCCACACAACTTTTTCCCCTCCTCATTGAGCAACTATAATCCATTCCCCATTTAGGATGATGGAAAATTGTTTTTATGGGCAGATCGTTTTGTGATGTGAATCACAGATTACTTATTCTAGAAATTAAGCGTGCTATGTACTCCTAGAAAGCTTAACTCTGACTGCGCACTGCTGGAATGCTACTCTTTGCCTCAGCAAATTTCCTAAAGAGCCACAGGGAAAGTAACAATAAAACAGCCTACAATGACCTCTCCTCCAAATTACATTTCCAGATAAGATTCCCTGCAATGATCAAAGGAATTCAGCATGCTCAAACAAAGCTAGAAGTGGGAAAGGAGACAATTGTTTACCCCTTACTTGTAACTCCCTACTCCTCAGCCCCCAAGTTCCCATGCCGAAGAGGAAGGGCAAAGGCACAATTCTAATTGCATTTGCATGAATGGAGACAAAAGCCACTGCATAACCAGAGGTTTGTTTGTTTTTTTAGAGCAATCCCATTCTGACAAAACATCCGCCTCTATATAGATGCCTCCTTCAGACTTTCTCCATCCAAATGAAGGATATGGAGGATTCGGAACAAGAATTCCAGCAGAGGTTACCATTTTCCAACAGAGGTAAAAGCAATGAAGCAAAACATGCAAAACCATTAAAAAGAATCCTTAACTTGAGGTTCCCTAAAGGTCTCATTCCTAATATGTCAACACAGCCACACCCCATGCCAGCATCCTATTAATATCCCAGTCCCAGATCCTAGAGAAGAGCTGGGCCTTCCCAGCCTTCCTGAAAGCTGAAGGAATTGGGGCTGCCATATCGGCATGGGACGGGGGCTGTTCCATTAAATCAGGTAGCATGAGAGAGAAGGTCCACTTGCCCCCAAGTGACAATACTTCGCTTCCATGGGAATGGATCATGCCCACCCTGCTGAAATGGGCAAAAACTATCAGGGATTTAAAAGTAGCCACCACTGCTTTGAATTGCATCCAGAATCCTACTTCACTGCTACTTCCACTCTAACGGATGATCCTGCCACATCTAGACCAATGTTGCTTCTCTCCCATATTAAGAATGCCTTTTTCCTACCTTCTGCTCTCCCGTTCCAGAATCTCATTTTGCAGCTGCATTAGCCATTTTCATTTCAATATTGCAAGCGGTCTGTTGCTCAGACATATCTGACAGATGGGCCCTCCTAAACTTACCTCCTTTATTTCAGGAAGCCTGCCAAGCCTTTGCTACTACTGGAAGCTACAGTTCACTCTTCAGAGTTTTGAGCACATAGGGACTGACCTTTTGCTCAACAGCAAGCCCAGCCAGCTTGGATTGCCACCTCACAGGCAGCCCGTGCGATAGGAATCTTTGAAAGTGAAAAGCAGGGAAATGCAACCTTTTGCTCAGCACCTACAGCTGACTCACAATCTCCTCCCCTCCAGAGGCTGCCCCAATGAACTTGGTTCAGGGAGGGGGAAAAAAAACTCCAGCCTTGCAAGAGACTTTGCCCATTTCTCTGGCAGATGATTCATGAGGAAAAGACCTCAAGCAGGAACCATAACCTGTACATCTATCTTCAGTCTAAGGTCTTTATTGCCTTGTAAGTCACAATATAAGGGACTTTCAAGGAACATAAACTATACTCAAGGCAGATTCTTGTTAGATTTTATCTACTTCTCCCCGGGGAAGTTTTTCCCAAACTCATGCCCTGAAGATGTGGCAGACAGACTAACACTTCTGTAATCTGCCAATATGGCAAATAACCAACCATTATATGTAAGAAACAAACAAGTTGATTTACGAGTGTGGGGTGGGGGGAGTTCAGGGTGAGGTGAGGGAAATTAGAGATGTAACTGTACATTTGTAAATGTAGGCCCCATGGATCATTTTTCCTCAGATATCATAGCTACATTATACAACAATGAAAAGAGCATTTAAGCACTCTGTTGCTATGGAAATGGAAGTCTTTACCATTTTTTATGCCATTGCCTAGCACCTGATAAGTACTTTATTACAGATGTTTTTTATGGTTTTAGCCTGTGAGATTCCAGAAATACCAAGCTAAAATCCAAGGCCTTGCTCCGCTTTACTTTTAATTATGGATACAAACATGCTCTAGCAATTTATTTTTCTATGGAGACTCCAGGCCTTTGGGGTCTTCAGCTCATGCCCAGTGCATGTGAAAGAAGCTCAAATCCTTTTTAGCTCTACTGGTGTTAAAGTAATCTTTTCCCCATTAGTCCAACATTGCCAATGACACCTTCAAGTTATACTTAAAAGCCTATCAACTTTTGTCTTCTAGTAACATCGAAAGGAGTGACTAGAGAAGGGAGGTGCAAGTCAGCAACATACCGTATACGCCAGTATTATTTGTGCTGATTTAAAAACAGAGGGAACTTTCGACTCAGGCAAGATCTCACAGTCTAGGTGTCTCAGACTGATATAGCAATAGCACTTAGACTTATATACCGCTTCATAGTGCTTTACAGCCCTCTCTAAGCGGTTTACAGAGTCAGCATATCGCCCCCAACAATCTGGGTCCTCATTTTACCCACCTCGGAAGGATGGAAGGCTGAGTCAACCTTGAGCCGGTGAGATTTGAACAGCTGAACAGCTGAACTGCAGTGCTGCACTTTAACCACTGCGCCACCTCGGCTCTGCTATATATTGTTATGCAGGAATTGGATACATCTAGTCTACTGAAAAGAAGGACTAGGGGTGATATTATAGCAATGTTCCATTCTTTGAGGGGCTGTCACAAAGAAGAGGGGGTCAACCTATTTTTCCAAAGCACCAGAAGGCAATGGATGAAAACTAATCAAGGAGAGAAGCAACCTTGAACTAAGGAGAAATTTCCTAACAGTGAGAACAATTAACCAGTGGAACGGCTTGCCTTCAGAAGTTGTGGGTGCTCCATCACTGGAGACTTTTAAGAAGAGATTGGACAGCCACTTCTCTGGAATAATATAGTGGGTTCCTGCTTGGGCAGGGGATTGGACTAGAAGATTTCCAAGATCCCGTCCAAGTCTGCTATTCTGTTAACTTCAGATGAGAATTTCCTAGAATATGTATTCACAACTAATTTCAACAAAGTTTGTTGTGTGAGTCACCTTTGGTGAGATAGCAATAGCAATAGCACTTAGACTTATATACCGCTTCATAGTGCTTTACAGCCCTCTCTAAGCGGTTTACAGAGTTCAGCATATTGCCCCCAACAATCTGGGTCCTCATTTTACCGACCTCAGAAGGATGGAAGGCTGTCAACCTTGAGCCGGTGAGATTTGAACTGCTGAACTGCTGAACTAGCAGTAGCCTGCAGTGCTGCATTTAACCACTGCGCCACCACTGAGCAGTTATATAAATTTGATTAATAAATAAATAAACAAAATTCTACCCCCTCTTCAACAACCACACTACCCCTTTAGGCACTTATTATAGCAATCCTTTGTACTTGCCAATGCCCCAGAAAATCTTACTGCAACAAAACAGAAAGAATTTTTTTTTTGAAAGAATATAAAAGAATCATTTTTTCACCTCTTCTAAATGCTTCCTGTATTTCCACATGAACTGTTCACATACATTTCCACACATATTATCATTAAAAATCTAATGCAGTTTTTAAAACTTGCATTGGTATCTAATCTTGCTTCCTGCTCCAGAATCCGGGAGTTCTTTTTTAAAAATGTCAGAATGATGAAATATTTACTCATGAGAACTCAACTGTGATTTAAAATACACATGATATGTGTGTGTGTGTGTGTGCCCTCACGTATATACTATGTAACTATGCATAAACAATCTCTGCTTGCTTTATGGAATTATATAACATAAGGGTGGATCATGACATTCCTGGGCACCATTAAGTTTACAATTACAATAATTAATTATAATTGTTTGTAATAAATAATAAAGATATGCCTAGCATTTATTATGTGTTTGCCTCTGGATCAGGAGCTGTGCAGTCATTACCAAATGTCAAGCTAAGGGAAAGTTTGCTTGACATAATTAAGAAGTATCTGAGAAAGGTTGCTTTGTCCATTACTACCCCAGCCAACAGTTTATGCAGACAAAGAAAACATCAGCAAGTTTGGAAATGCAATCTCCCGATTATGTCTGACAGGCAGGGGTGGGTTCCACTTACCTTCGCCACCGGTTCACATCGCAACATTTCACGTGCATGTGCACGCTCCACTTGCGCGCGCGCATCCCCACGCATGATTTGGCTTCCGCACATATTCAGAAGCAGGAATTAGCCTGAAACACAGCTGAGGAGCTCATCAGCTGTGCTTCAGGCGAAGAAATAAAGGACAGAATTCACCCGTGGGTGGGCGGGCCCTTTTTCAAGCCGCGGAAGGGGAAAAAATCCCAAAAAAGATGGCGGTGCGCACATGCCAGCACCAACAGTGACATCACCAGTGGCTCACTACCGGTTCGGGCGATCCAGTCCGAACCGGGAGGAACCCACCCCTGCTGACAGGGCTATGATAGCTCTTTACCCCACTTAGTAATTTCAGTGCTGATTTCTTGCCTGTTCCACACCACTCCAGATTTCGAAAAAGTGGGTATGTTTTGTTTTTATATTAATATAGTTGCTTCTTTAAACCTTCTGCTTGACTAGCCTCACCCATGCTGGCCCAGTAGCAACGCATGAAGAGACTTGCTCTGTTTCAGCTTAAAAAAAAACAGGCTAGGAGTTCCCCCTTCCTCTGCTTAAGAGCCCTGAAAAATACACAAGCAATACCAAGTAAATGGGACTCACCTTTGAGAAAAAAAATGAGACCTCTGGCAGGATAAAGAACTAGTAACGAGCTATGATAAATTATATCTCAGGAATCCTTCCATATTTCCTTAGAGACCATGGAAGGCCTGGTTTTAAACTGGAGCAATATGGCATATAAAAGGGAAACTAAACCCCTAAACAAGATGCATTTATTTTAGAATGTAAATATCAGAAGGTTTTTAGAATTTTGAGGGTGGGGTGAGGTGTTTGCTTGTATCCTAATTACTCCTTGGAGGAAGAAAAGCTATTCTGTTTATGTGCAGGACTGAGAACCAGCAGAGGGCTGTGCTTGGTGGCTTTCTCCTCCAATAAGCCACATCCCAATTGTTCCAGAGGTACCCTGTGCCTTCCCAAGCATAGGAGGATGCTATGATCATGCTGAGGATTATGAGCATGGTATGCCATCATATGTTGTTGAGCAAGAAACACGTGGGACATTTCCAAATTATTATTTAAGACACTAATCTTCCATCCCAGCCTAAAAATATTGCTAGTAGAAAATTGGCTGTCCAAAGCTATGGCCCTGTCACTGCAACTCATGGTCAACAATCATTATAAACACACTGATTGCTTTGGTCCTCTAGGTTTATCATATCCTATTTCAGCACATTACTATTCAGTGGAACAGCATTTAGAATTCAGGGCACTGCGGCAGTGGTGAAATCCTCTGCGGGTCGCCACTGGTTCGCTGCCCACGCATGCATGGTGCATGCCAGATGCACACTGTGTGCATGCCAGATGCACACTGCACGTGCGCATGCACAGTGCGTGCATGCGCAATCTACACCAAACACACGCTTTTGGATTTCCTGCTTTTTTTTTACTTTTTAAAGCATTTTAAAAAAATGCTTTAAAAAGTAAAAAATGCTTTAAAAGTTTTTTTAAAAAGTTCCGAAGATCAGCTGTGCGACGCAAATATATTTTAATCTACCAGATTTCTATTTACATTATTTCTGCGGAAATACAGACATCCTAATAATCTAACAGAGGGAGATAAAGATGCAGATCTCTAGCTTAGTGTAGAAGCTAAAATTGCAAAGGTGTTCAGTGTTGGAAGCCGGATCTTCAAAAAAATGAACAGTTCAAACATGGAATTTCTAAAGAAATAATTAAAAAATATAATTTCTAAATGCCAAAGATGCAGTGACCAATCCACATTTCAATTTACATTACTTCCTGCAACAAGCAGCAGTAATAGTTAAATATTTATATCCTTTCACACAAATCCAGTTATACACTCCCCAAGACCCAATATAATAAAAATTATGTTTTCTGGGGTTGTCCAAAGAGTGTAAAAGTAGGAAGAAGTAGATAGCAATCCCTAATGGGTACAGAATTCAGGAGTCCTAGTCTTTTTCTCAATGAAGAGAAACCATCAGTGGAAATGGAGGGGAAGATGCAACTTTACTGTGAGTTCTCATCAATAAACTCAGGCAAACTAATTTTGTCCCTGATCCTGGGTACTTAACAGTATGTTTTTCAGGAAACAGAGCTCTAGGAAAGCAATTGACAGTAGCCACAAAATTGGAGAAAGGGGCAGAGTCTGTACTTCTTCCTTTCAAAACACCTCACAATTAGATTATTGCAACGCGCTCTACATGGGGCTACCCTTGAAGAGTGCTCGGAGACTACAATTGGTCCAGAATGCAGCTGCACGAGTTGTCGTGGGTGCACCTACGTACACCCACATTACACCAATCCTCTGTGAGCTGCACTGGCTCCCTATTGGTCTCCGGG
Organism: Diadophis punctatus similis; assembly: GCA_023053685.1. Taxonomy (NCBI): domain Eukaryota; kingdom Metazoa; phylum Chordata; class Lepidosauria; order Squamata; family Dipsadidae; genus Diadophis; species Diadophis punctatus. The sequence continues at coordinate 177,747,916 of JALIGW010000002.1, forward strand.
CACAATTCAAGGTGTTGGTCATTACCTTTAAAGCCCTACATGGCTCAGGACCAGGTTATCTTCGAGACTGCCTTCTGCCACACAGCTCCCAGCGACCGGTGAGATCCCACAGAGTTGGTCTCCTCCAGGTCCCATCAGCTAAACAGTGCCGGCTGGCGGGCCCGCGGGGAAGGGCTTCTCTGTGGCTGCCCCAGCTCTCTGGAACTAGTTACCTCCAGAGATCCGGACTACCCCCACCCTATTGGCCTTCCGAAAAGCAGTAAAGACCTGGCTTTTCCGGCAGGCCTGGGGCCGTTGATCTCGCGGTTGTAATTGGCGAGATCCAGCCATGAAATGATATGCATGGGTTTTAAATTGTTTTAATGTTTAAGATGTTTTTAAAGTTTATTCTGTTGTTAAGCCGTCCAGAGTGCTTTGGGAGTTGGGCGGCATATAAATTTAATATAATAATAATAATAATAATAATAATAATAATAATAATAATAATAAGAAGAAGAAGAAGAAGAAGAAGAAGAAGAAGAAGAAGAAGAAGAAGAAGAAGAAGAAGAAGAAGAAGAAGAAGAAGAAGAAGAAGAAGAAGAAGAAGAAGAAGAAGAAGAAGAAGAAGAAGAAGAAGAAGAAGAAGAAGAAGAAGAAGAAGAAGAAGAAGAAGAAGAAGAAGAAGAAGACTAGGCCCTATTTTTGGCAGGAGAGGAGAAGTTCCTGATGTGGAGTGGTGAGCATTTGAGGCCTCACATGCCATGTGTTTTGCATGCTGATGAATCAATGATGTCCTGCACTTATGGATCTGAAGCCAGCCCAATTTCCCAAGATTACAGGAAATGGGGATGCTACATAAAGTTGCAGTCTTTGCTGGTGAGGAGAAGGGGAGGTTCAATGCACTGTGTGATGAGGCTTGGCCAGAAGAGTAAACCGGCAACAATCTCAGCTCTACAGGTCTTGAGTGCTTGGCTTGCGAAAGGGCATTTCCTCCCATAAGTGTGAAGCTGATGCTTCAGGCGTAAGACAGATATTAGACCAGATACAAATCTGACTTGAAATCATCCCAAAGGAAAATCCTCCACTCTTAGGAATAGATATGTGCTAAAAAGAAAAAAAAGGGACCATAGGGAAGATGGTCACAGAAATTAGGAGGAGAAAATGGGTATAGGTTGCAGGTATCTAATTCTTATTTTAACATGGGGGGGACAGGACTTCTTAAGGACAAGATTTGTATAACAGTGGAATAGTCTACCTATGGAAATGGTGGGTTCTCATCTCTGGAGATTTTTAAGAAGAGTTAGAGCAGTCACTTCTCGAGACTAGATTAACTGGCTTCTGCGGACTGCAGAGGGATGAACTAGAGCAAATCTGCCAGGATTTTTCTACAGTCAGGAAAAGTGGTTGCTGATATTTCTGCCATGGCAGCAGCAGCAGCAGCAACAACAACAACAACAGTGAACAGATATTGGTCTGGAATTGTACAGAAACTGTCCCACTGTCCAATGCATCATCTGAGCTAACTAGTCCAGTTGGGCTGCAACTTCAGTTCTGATACTGGAGCAAGGAACTAGTTAGCTGATATGTGTTTATGGACTTACACCAGCGGTGAAATCTACTTACCTTCCCTACCGGTTCGGAAGCCGTGCACTTTTTCACCCTCTGCGCATGCGCAGAAGGCTTTGTGCATGCGCAGAGGGTTAAAAAACAAAAATGGCGGAATCTGTGTGGGTGGGCGGAGCCTCGCGCTTCCGCCACTACCGGTTCTCCGAACCACCGAGCTGAACCGGTAGCATTTCACTCCCTGAGTTACACTACAGGATCTGCAGACATTGTTCAATTTCGAGTGTCGAAGGAGAAGTAATAGCACTTTAGCAATAGCACTTTACTTATATACCGCTTCATAGTGCTTTTACAGCCCTCTCTAAGCGGTTTACAGAGTTCAGCATATTGCCCCCAACAATCTGGGTCCTCATTTTACCGACCTCAGAAGGATGGAAGGCTGAGTCAACCTTGAGCCTAGTGAGATTTGAACAGCTGAACTGCTGAACTAGCAGTCAGCCTGCAGTCGCAGCATTTAACCACTGCACCACTTCAGCTCTTCAGCTCTTTCCTCCCATACTGTTGGGAAGAGAAGGAAGCACAGCAAGCGGTCAGACCTCACCCCAGGTATGACAGAGAATCTCAATTCTCCAGAGACTCAGCTCCTCAGTCAGGAATTTGCTTACAACACAAGCATCATGGATATGGTGGAAGCTTATGGAAAATGCAGAAATAAAGCCCTATACTAAAGGCTCCAGAGTTTAAATTCTTGGTCTGGTCTTCCTGCCTTTTCAAGTCAATGAATTTTTGTCAGTTTTTCCAGTGAGGGGAATGAGTTTGATCTGCTTATTGTTGACATAATCTTACTCAAGCAACACTGGTTCTTGCCCCACCTTTCTCAAGAAAGGCTTTATGCTCTATGCCTGTGATATTGCCTGCAACTCTGCTAGCTGATTGCCTAAACTTGTAAATATATATTGCTACTGAAGACAAGGAAATACTGATCTGCTAGCAGCTTTGCATATATCAGTAAGAAAGGAGGAAAAAAAACCTCTTGACAATATCACCTTTAGATTATTTTTCTTACACTGTGTTCTAACAGTTTCTGTAAATCTGTTCTGGGAAAGGGCCAAGTGAAGAAATCCTTTGGCACACAACAATAGCAATAGCACTTAGACTTATATAACAACTCATAATGCTTTACAGCACTCTCTGGGCGGTTTACAGAGCCAACATGTCGCCCCCAACAATCTGGGTCCTCATTTTATTGACCTCAGAAGGATGGAAGGCTGAGTCAATCTTGAGCCGGTCAGGATCGAACTCCAGGCTGTGGACAGAGTTCGCCTGCAATACTGCATTTCAACCACTGCGCCACCAGGGCTCCTTATGCATGATTTTGTACAGTTGTGTGCTTTGGGGGGGCAAGGAAATATCAGTAGCAGTTATGAGCAGCTGATGGTTCCAGACAGAAAAAGCCGGCTCCTTGGAGACAGAGCATACAGGGCAATCACAGAAACTAAAGCAGCAATGAGTGGAGCAACCGAGCACATAATGTATGAACGCACTACACCTCCCACTTCTACAATTTGTAGGATCAATCTCCTTCTCCGTTAAACTGAGGAATCTCCCTTGTCCTCACCCTTTGTCCACCATGTAAAAAAAAAGAATGGGAACATAGGTATCTTTCCCCCCAATGATCAAAAAGCACTTGGGCAGTATTTTGAGTCTTAACAATGGGTTACAGAGGAACACTTTCTCTTTTTCACACTTATGCACATATGCATCTATTGTCTCTAGAAAGAATGCCTGACTCTGTTAAATGTTAAGACTATTAAGCTCATTAAGAATGAGCATAACCTTTTTCTACAAGATGCTACATGGTGCAATACACTTAAATATTTGGTTATGGTTATTATTTTTAAAAAGTAATCAATCAGTCAAATCCAGGTAGATATCAAAGTTAGCCTGTTTTCTGTTAATTGCTCCATAACTACCCGTTCCTATCTTCATTTCTAAAATTGCACAAGGAAATTTTGAGAAACATTTCATTACTTACAGATTTCCTACTACTCTCTTGAGAGGATCTCTTATCTTCATTGCCAACAATTTCAAATTCAGATGAGGATCCCTTAAAAGAAAGAGGGGGTGGGGCAGAAAACACATTTAAATGCTTTGTTTTGCTTTAAATTATGTAAACCGATGGATAGATAGCCTTTGAACAGATAACAAAAACAGCAACCTACAACAAAATGTTGTAGAATAGCTTTATCTGTTAACCAGAGTGTTTCTCTTAAAGGGGTCCAGCCACACACTGTACCAGGATATAGGAAAGACTTATTTATTTATTTTATTTTGGCAGTTTTTCTATGCCGCCCTACTCCCTCAGGACGGCATACAACATTTTATAAAAACTCCAAACAAATTTTAAAAAGACAATTTAAAATAGTATATATATATATATATATATATATATATATATATATATATATATATATATATATATATATATATATATATATATATATATATATATATATATATATATATATATATATATAGTCTCCCTTTATTTTCATTTATCAGCAAAAAAAATCCTACATACACACACACACACACACACACACACACACACACACACACACACACACACACACACACACCTTACATACATGGGGGAGACATCAGATATAAATTGTCTCAAAAACTCACCCCGCCTGCAGGAAGAGCCATGTCTTAATGGCTTTTCGGAAGGCCAGCAAGGTGGGGATGATTCGGATCTCTGGGGGAAGTTGGTTCCAGAGAGCAGGGGCCCCTACAGAGAAGGCCCTCCCCCTAGGCCCCACCAGTCGGCACTGTTTGGCTGACGGGACCTGGAGGAGACCCACTCTGTGGGACCTAACCGGTCAAAGGGAAAAATGAGGCAGAATGCGGTCCCGGAGATAGCCTGGTCCTAAGCCATGTAGGGCTTTAAAGATGATGATCAGCACCTTGAATTGTACCCGGAGACCAATGGGCAGCCAATGCAGCTGGCGGAGTATAAGTGTTATGTGTTTGAGGCGGAGTATAGGTGTTACAGACTTAGCTACCCAATCTCCCCACCCTGTGCTTTTTCAAATAACTATCAACAACTCTTGAAGACTGAGATTTTGGGGTAGGAGAGTTACATAGTTTTATGTATTTCTGAAAGCCTCATGCCTCTACTAACGGTGCTTTAGCACTGCTCTGGCCACTTACAGTCAATTTCAAATGAGAATAACAGAAATCATGTGGCATCTAATTCAGTGAAATAAATAAAGTGCCCCAATCTTGCCAGCTATGGACACTGAAGTTACTATTAACTGCTATATCTTCACTGCATTCTAGCAGACCAATTCACCGCATAACAGTGGTGGGTTGCTGCCGGTTCGGACTGGTTCTTTAGAACCGGTAGCGGAAATTTACAGCCGCACACTGAACCAGCAACGATGACCGGTGGTCCACGCTCCCGAACCAGTCCTCCGGTCGCCGCAGCAAGGCTTGTGCGCATGAGCAGAGAGTCATTTCCAGGTGTTTTGCGTGATGTGACGGGGTGCGCACGCGAGCAAAGCGAGCGCGCCCGTGCAAAACACGCACTTCCGTCGCGATGCGAACCGGCAGGGAAAGTAAGTGGAACCCACCCCTGCTGCATACACTTCACCCCCCCAAATAAATTGAGGCATCAACTACTATGTATACCTAACCATTTGGTTCATTTGTTTATTTGTGGTTATAGCTATAAAAATACTCAAGACTGATTTCTTACACCGGAAGATGGCTTCTGTGCTGCTTTTTCTAGGGTCTTCTCACCCTCAACTGGAACATTGGAGGACGAGCAAAGTTCTGGAATCTCACCTATAAAAAGAGTGAATTAGTGAGCCTCAGAGTCCTGATTCTGTGAGCAGAAATAAGCACAATGAGAAGAAAAAGAAAGTGGGGGGAGGGGGGAAGAGGGAGACTAAATAGATATTTGGGACAGAATGAAAAAGCCATGCTCTGCAGTTACAGGAAATAAATTCTGAAGTTTCACAGCAAACACAACCATTATTTGCACTTAACCAATTCCTTGTTTAAGAAAAGCCCAATCAGATATGCCAACAAGTCTAAAGTCCTCTTCACCTTCTTCTTATTAAGAGGTTCTAATAAGCCCTAAAGACTAACAAAAATCCACATGTAAAATTATCTTCCCATATGGTGTAAGTGGCTGGTCTCTAGGGCAACGTTTGTGTGCAATGCAAATGTATTTAAATGATATTTGATCAAAGTCAGCTGGAATTTCCCCCCTTTTCCTCCTGGGCTTAGCACACTGTAATATTGAAAGATCAAAATTATTCCTCAGCTTTTCCATTTGCTGTTAATTTACCTTTCAAAAGGAGAGAATTATCGTGGTTTAAAAACCTTTTACGTATTTTAAAAGTTACTTAAAATACAAGTATGTACACTCTATTGAAATAAATTGTACACTAATTATTACATTTTCTAAGATTAACAGAGGCTTCCCTGCGAGTCTTTTCATTTGGATCTATCATTTTAGTCATGCATTTTAGCCTTTAAGCAATACTTCCATCAAATCTCTATCACACTATGTGTCTTTCTAGAGATCTGGTTTCAGTTATTTTGATGCCCAAGGCAGAAAATTGTAAATTACATCTCCAACAGTTATTAAAAATGCTCAATTAAACCATGTAAGATATGTTTCCTTTAATCCCATGACAAAACCATGTGGACACTTGACTGGTTTTGTTTTTTCAAGAAAATATAGGCTTGGGTTTATAGCATTCTCTAATACAATGTTTAACAAAGTTAAAACAACTTTACCATTAGGGACCACTCCCTCGACTGTAAAATGTTTAACTGCTCCAAGCAAAAAAACATAGTGTGGCTTATATAAAATAAAAACTCTGTGTTTATTGCATATAAGGCACATACATAGTACTGACATCACCATACTAACAGTTTACTTATTTAATGAAAGAAAGATACTTATTATGGGATAAGGGCTTACATAAGGATTTGATTTTTTACCAGAAACCAGAGATACTTCAATCCATACATTTAGTTATGTTTCCTAATGCATAAGGAATCTTCCCCAACCACTTGATCTTTCAACTGTGGTTTCCTCAGATGAGATTTTCCTAACCTTTAGTCAGTCTCTCACAACTAAGGATAATTTATGTATAGCAATCTTCCACTAGCTCCACTTCCTCCTGGCTACTGCTAGCTCCTTGGATAAAGTTTCAAATATTTCAAATATTGCTAGAAATGTCCTTTGGCCAGATCTCCCTGCTTCAATTTTCCCTTATGATTAATTAAAGAGTGGCTTCATATTCTGTTCAGGCTCTAGCTCCAATCTTCAGGTCACCTCCTAGGACAGTGATAGCGAACCTTTTTTTCCTCGGGTGCCGAAAGTGTGTGTGCGCGTGCGCTATCGCGCATGCATGAGTGCCCACACCCATAATTCAATCCCTGGGGAGGGCGAAAATGGCCTCCCCCGCCCCCCCAGAGGCCCTCTGGAGGCCAGAAAAGGCCCATTTCCCAACTTCTGGTGGGCCTAGTATGCCCATTTTTCACCCTCCCCAGGCTCCAGAGGCTTCTTTGGAGCTTGGGGAGGGTGAAAATGCCCTCCCCCGTCCCTTGGAGGCCCTCTGGAAGCCAAAAACGCCCTCCCAGAGCCTTTGTGTGAGCCAAAAATTAGCTGGCCGGAGTGCACATACACGCTGGAGCTGAGCTAGGGCAATGGCTGGCATGCTGGCAGATATGGCTCCGCGTGCCACCTGTGGCACGCCTGCCATAGGTTCGCCATCACTGTCCTAGGAGGTTTCTCTTAGACTCGGAAGGCTGCTCTCACCTCCATTCTGAACTCTATTCCTTCCAGCTTTCAACTTTTTTCCTCCAATAGGCTGTCATCAGCTGACTTTTCCCTGCTCATGCCTGGGTTTGACACCTGAGTGCTGCACAACAAGATGAGCTCTCATTACTTGACTAATCAAGAAGAGAAGCAACCTAGAACTAAGGAGAAATTTCCTTACAATGAGAATGATTGATCGGTGGAATGGCTTGCTTTCAGAAGTTGTGGATGCTCCATCACTGGAGGCTTGTAAGAAGAGAATGGACAGCCACTTGTCTGGAATGGTATAGGGCAGGGGTGGCCAAACCGTGGCGCATGCGCCAAACGTGGCGCATTGGATGATTGCAAGTGGCGCATTGCAATCATCCAACGTACAGAAAAGGTGACGCTGTTTTACAACTGTGAAGAAAAATGTACAGAGAAATTTGGTCAGTGGATAACAATTATGCAGGAAGAAGGGGATCAGACAATAAGAAGGTTTTAGCGAGCGAAAGTGATTCTGACCTTCTTATTGTCCGATCCCCTTCTTCCTGCATAATTCTGGAGAGTGCACGCAGTTCGAAGTCAAACTCCGGCAGTGATGAAACGAGCAAAGTTGGCTCTTCTGTGACTCGTGGACTTCAACTCCCAGAATTCCTGAGCTAGCAGGGCAGAGGAGGAAGTAGTCAGTCACAAGCGCCGGCCCCGCTGCTCGTGTGCCATTACTTCAGAGCAAAGGAAGCATGGGGGGGGGGGTAGAGGAGAAGAAGGAGGCGGCGGCGGCAGCAATCCGAGGCTTCACCCCAAAGCTAAGCAATTGCCCATTGCCCACACACCTTGAGGTGCGGGACTCCACAGCTCCATTGGGCAAAGGGAGGACAGCAAGGCTCTGAGGAGGGGGGCTGCTGTTGCCGCCTCCGCTGCTGCTGCTGCTTCTCAGAATGCAGAAGCTGCATGGAAGCTCCGCCCGGGGCGAGCCTTCTCATCGCCCCGTGCTTGCTTTTGTTCCCGCTGGCTGCTGGTGCTGGTGCTGTTGAGGTGCTTTGCCAGCCCTGGTTGTTGTGATTGTTACTCCTGCAGGGGGTTCTTATTTCCAGGGCGGAGGGGGAAAGCGCCCTTTTTCCCTCCCTTCTGAAAGAGGCGCGGGGATGCCAGAAGTGGCAGCATCAGGACTTGGCATCTTGGAAGAGGGCTGGGCGAGGGAGAAAGGAGCCACGGTGGGGATTGCTTTGCATGGAGAAAGGAAGGAAGGAAGGAAGGTTAGGAAGGAAGGAAGAAAAGTTAGGAAGGAATGAAGACAAAGAAAGAAAGAAGGAAGGGAGGGAGGAAGGAAGGAAGACAGAAAAAAAGACAGAAAGAAAGACAGACAGACAGACAGACAGACAGACAGACAGACAGACAGACAGACAGACAGAAAGAAAGAAAGAAAGAAAGAAAGAAAGAAAGAAAGAAAGAAAGAAAGAAAGAAAGAAAGAAAAGAAAGAAAAAAGTTAGGAAGGAAGGAAGACAAAGAAGGAAGGAAGGAGAAAAGATAAAGAAAGAAAGGGAGGGAGGGAGGAAGGAAGGTTAGGAAGGAAAGAAGACAAAGAAAGAAAGAAAGAAAGAAAGAAAGAAAGAAAGAAAGAAAGAAAGAAAGAAAGAAAGAAAGAAAGAAAGAAAGAAAGAAAGAAAGAAAGAAAAAAGTTAGTAAGGAAGGAAGACAAAGAAGGAAGGAAGGAGAAAAGACAAAGAAAGAAGGAAGGAAAGAAGGAAAGAAGGAAAAATTTGGCGGATGGTATGCTTAAGGTTGGCCACCACTGGTATAGGGTCTCCTGTTTGAGCAGAGGGTTGGACTAGAAGACTTCCAAGGTCCTTTCCAACTCTGCTATTCTGTTACTTGCCCCAGTTTCTGCCTACCTAGCAATTCGAAAGCATGCAAATGTGAATAGATAAATAGGTACCATTTCAGTGGGAAGGTAACAGGGTTCCGTGCGCCTCGGCACTAGTCATGCTGACCACAGCACCACATAAATGTCTTCAGACAATGCTGGCTCCCTCGGTTAAGAAACAGAAATGAGCACCGCGCCCTAGTGTCAAGAATATCTGGACATGGGCAACCTTTACCTTTATCTTTATAAACCTGTTTTTTTTTTCTGGCTTAGTTATGGTTTCTACAGGAATTACAGTGACTCAAGCAAAAGAGGCTTCCACTCTCAAAAGAAAAATATTACAATACATAAACCAGTAATATCTCAGTAATGTAATTCTCTGCCAAGTTTCAGGATTTCCAAAAGAGGGGTCAAACAGGCCACCTATGTTCAGATTGAACAGCCCTCTCTCAACTGAGGGGAGGGATATGACACCACTTATCTCCTGTTTACAACACAATCCTTTCAGCATTTCCAAGAACATTCCACATCCATTTACACTATTAAAGTGGCCCTTAGGGCATGGATGAACCTCCAAGTGGCCTCAACAATTCTCAGAATGAGTGCTAATGACCAGATGATTGCAAGGAATATAAATCTTTTCATTCTCCTCCATTCAATCACAATTCTTGGATGAGAAGTGAAACTTTTTCAATAAAAAAACGAAGTCTAGTTGCCTTTTGAAAAAGCACCTTTGGGACAACTATGACCTGGATGACTGAGAGTCTCCATAGATATTCAGAATTTCCAAATTAAAAAAAAGTGACATAATTTTTTCATATATGGGGTGGGAGAAAAACAAAATGCTGTAGAAGGGGGGGGAGGAGAATCACATTTTGAATATTAATTAATCTGGACTGATTGTAATGTTTAATATAAATTCCCAGCCTGTTCTCCCAGCCTTTTCGAGTCAATGAATTTTTGAAGGTTCTGAGAGTCAGTTTTAATGTAAAAATTGAAGAGGAACTGTATGCAATATAGTTGGAAGATTCAGAATAGCAACCTGCAATGATGCAGAACAATGACTAATAGTCTTCCATACAGAAAATAGAATGTATGTCCCTTAATAGTACATTACTTTTCAACAACAAAAGACAGCTCTTAACCTGGACATCTCCAAATGGGCAATACTATAATCAATAGAATATATCTTATGTAACAACAGATGGAAAATATCTATACTGAATTGCAGAATATGTTGGGTGCTGACTGTGAATTAGATCATCTGCTACTAGTCATAGAAATATACCAGTCTGAAAAACTCTAGAAAAGACCCTGTTTTCAGTGGGATACATACTACAAACCCATTGCAGAAGAATATAAGATTGAAATGAGAAACAGATTCAAAGGGCTGCACCTAGTTAACGGAAAGCTCAAGGATTTGTTGGAGTTAGTTAAAATGATTGTAAAAGAGAAAGCTAAAAAATAAATATTAAAAGCCAGAAGAAAACAAATAACGCACTGGCTATCAAACAAGGCAATAGAAATAACTAAAGAAAGAAGGCAAATGCCAAAGCAGATCTAGAGAAAATAGAGAACTTAATACAAACTACCAGAGACAGGTGAGAAGAAATAACGATGTACGAGGGTGAGTCAAAAGGTAATGCCATTTTCTTTAGGACAGGTATAATTACCAACACAGGAACATGTAGCACACATCAAAATGAAGCTGGTCCTCTGTGGATCATATCCCTACTTCTCAACATAGTCACCGTTTCTCTCAATAGCAATGTTCCATCTTCAAATGAGAGCATGTATCCCTGCCTCGTAAAATTTTGTTGACTGTTCTTTGAGCCACTTCTTCACTGCAGTTTTCACTTCGTCACTGGAATAATGTTTGCCTCTCAAACCCTCTTTCATGGGGCCGAAGAGATGATAGTCTGAAGGCGCTAAATCTGGTGAGTATGGAGGATTATTATTCCAGTGACGAGGAAGTGAAAACTGCAGTGAAGAAGTGGCTCAAAGAACAGTCAACAAAATTTTACGAGGTAGGGATACATGCTCTCATTCGAAGGTGGAACATTGCTATTGAGAGAAATGGTGACTATGTTGAGAAGTAGGGATGTGATCCACAGAGGACCAGCTTCATTTTGATGTATGCTACATGTTCCTGTGTTGGTAATTATACCTGTCCCTAAAGAAAATGGCATTACTTTTTGACTCACCCTCGTATATACAAATTCAGAATATAGACAAATAGAATAAAATAATAGAATGGGAAGAACAAAGGATCCATTTAAGAAAATCAGAAAAACACAAGTCATAATGAACATAAAATGAATTAATGATGGAACATAAGATGAAAAAGTTGGAAGGAATGCCCAGAAAACCTGTACAACAAGATCAGCTAAGATGACAATGTATTAGAGAAAGAAGAATGTGAGGAGGAACCGATAGTGCTTGAGGAGGAAATGAGATGGAATATGAAACAACTGGCAAATTGAAGAGCTTCAGGGATGGATCCCCATAGAGCTCTTGAAGAAGGCTGGTGTGGAAACATTAAAGATCACAGCAAACGTCTGCCAACAAATATGGAGAAAAGCACCATGGACCAAAGACTGGAAAAGATGCAAATCTTTAAAAAGGGAGTTTTATCTCCTAATTAGAGCATATAGACAGAGGATATTCTACTGGGTTTTCTATCTTTATTCTCTGGACAGAAGTTTGATTGGAAGATGGACCGCAATATCAATCAATCAATCAATCAATCAAATAATTTGGTTTATTGCAGAAACTCGGGTGAATTCTCAACAACTCTAGGACTCTTCAGAACACAGCATAGTGGCATAGGATGAAGAACACTTGTAGAATTCATCTATCAGACCGATTTGCACTTTCCAAATTAAGTATGTGAATTAGAATGAAGTACATAATTAGAATGAATGATACAGAGTACACGTCACAGTACATTCATAGACATGCATCTTTTAAGGAAAATGCACACTTAACTTTGTTTTTAAATGCATGTTTAAAAACATGCATATGTCTAGCATATAAATGTGGATGTTCATGTACTAAAAAAAAATCTGCACTGCAGAAACGGGACACGCTGCATTTATGAAAACAGATAAAATTGAAAGGCCAAATTGGAGTGATCTATTCCCTTCTATCTTGGACAGGCAGAACCTGTCTTGACAATGTCAGCTTCTTTCCTTTTCTTAAGAACTGAAGAGAGTTTTGTGGCTTCAGCAATGCAGTAGGAGAATGAGCGTTGACTTACCTGATACGCTCTTTCTCATCAGGAGGAGCCAGCAGTCAGGATGGGTTGTCTCCGCCTACCAGCAGTAGAGGACGAGTCACTTTTTTTCTTTAATTGCCTGGATCCGCCCCCTGGGGTCCCAGTTCTGACGAATCCGAGGAAACGACTCGATGTGGCGAAAACGGATAAGTCAAAGACTATCATCCCAACTGGTCCAACTGGTCCGTAGAACTCCAAATAATATGAGGTAAGTTATTTAAGTTGTTTTTTTTTTTGATGAAGGGAAGTAGAAAAAAATAAGTACTGGCAACTATGCTAAGGCCACGTGAGCTAAACAATTGAACAAAACCCCCTTGTCTACGTGCTGCACTGAAACAACGTGCCCAACTAGGGAGGGAACTGACTGCTGGCTCCTCCTGATGAGAAAGAGCGTATCAGGTAAGTCAACGCTCATTCTCCATCCTCTGAGGAGCCAGCAGTCAGGATGGGACATACCAAAGCAGTAGTACCCATGGGAGGGACCGGAATCAAACGTTGTGGTGAATTACTCTCTGCAGCACCCTGCGCCCGAAGGCGGCATCAGCCGATGCGTATTTGTCAATTCTGTAGTGTCTGATGAATGGAGTGGGCGACGCCCAGGTCGCTGCCCTGCAAAGGTCTTCCAGTGAACATTGAGTGGCCCAGGCCGCGGAAGTTGCCGCGCTCCGGGTCGAGTGAGCCGTGATGCCCGCGGGCCGCTGGAGAGAAGCCATGTCGTAGGCCTTGGCGATGGCCCCCCGTATCCACCAGCCTATGGTGGACGGTGATGCCTTGAGTCCCATCGTCTGGGGCAGGAAGGTAACCATGAGCGCTTCCGTCCTATGGAAGGGGCGTGTGTGGGAGATGTAGACGCGCAGAGCCCTGCGGACGTCCAAAGTGTGCCAAGTCCTTTCTGCCGGGTGGGACGGAGATGGGCAAAAGGATGGGAGGACGAGTTCCTGCGCACGGTGGAAGGAAGAGTTGACTTTGGGAATGAATGCGGGATCCAATCAGAGCACGACCTTGTCGGGATGGAAGATGCAGAGATCTTCACGGACAGAAAGGGCTCCCAGTTCCGAAATACGGCAAGCGGAGGTGATGGCGAGTAGAAAGGCCACTTTGAGGGATAAATGCCGGAGCAAGGCGTCCCGCAGCGGCTCGTACGGAGGCTGTGTCAGGGATTGGAGAACCCTGGACAGATCCCAAGAAGGATACCGGTGAATAACTGGGGGGTGGCAGTTTGTGACGCCCTTCAGGAAACGACGGACGGTCGGGATATGCGATAGAGAATCCCAATGCCCGCATGACAGGACAGAAGACAGCGCCGCGAGTTGATGGCGCAGAGTATTGGGAGAGAGGCCTTTATCCAATCCTTGTTTGAGAAAACGGAGGATCAATGGAAGAGGGACATCAAGCGGAGAGAGATGTTGGGAGGAACACCAGGAACAGAAAGCCCGCCAGGTCGCAGAGTAGATACGGTCGGTGGACGGGCGGCGAGAAGCTTGAATGTAGAATATGACGTCCGGGTCGTATAGCTGTCGTCTCAGGCTGCCCCGCTCAAGCGCCAAGCGGTCAGTTTGCACCACCGGGGATCGGGGTGGAGAACCGCTCCCTGACTGAGGAGATGCGGTACGGGAGGCAGCATCCAGTGATCCATCACGGAGAGAGCCACGAGCTCGGCAAACCAGGGTTGCCGGGGCCAAAACGGTGCAATTAAGACCAGCTCCGCTTTCTCCTGGATCAACTTCCTGAGAACTAGTGGCAGGATGGGGAGAGGCCGGAAGGCGTAGAGGAGTCCCGTGGGCCACCCGCAAAGCAGGGCATTGGTTCCCTCCGACCCCGGTGTCAGGTACCTGGTGTAAAAGCGACGTACCTGAGCGTTCTCCCGGGTCGCAAATAGATCCACCAGTGGGGAGCCGAACCGTCTCACGACTGATTGGAAGATCTCCGGATCCAGGCGCCACTCGGCTTGGTCCACCGTCGACCGGCTCAACCAGTCCGCCTGGACGTTGTCCACTCCGGAAATGTGCTCCGAGGTCAGGGACGAGAGGTGTCGTTCCGCCCATAACCCAATCTTCCTTGCTTCGTCCATCAGTGTCCTGGAACGGGTGCCCCCCTGGCGGTTGATATGCGCCTTGGTGGTAATGTTGTCCGTGAGCAGACGAACATGGGAACCCGCAAGCAGTTGCTGGAAGTGCTTCAACGCGAGGAAGGCTGCGTGTAGCTCGAGCCAGTTGATGGAGCATCCGGCGTGCCGCGCTGACCACAGACCTTGTGCCGTTGCGCCTTCGCAGTGAGCTCCCCATCCGGCGAGACTTGCGTCTGTCGTTACGGTGATTTGTGGCTGAGGCAGGAACAGAGTCCCTTTGGCTAGGGCGGTGAAGCGCCACCAGGTAAGGGAACGACGGACTTGTGGATGTAGTCTGACCTTGTGGAGAGACGATCCGCGCCTTTGCTTCTGAAAAGGAAGAAGGAACCACTGCAATTCCCGTGCATGTAATCTGGCCCAGGGCACAATGGAAATGCAGGAGACCATCTTGCCCAAAAGAGATGATAAAGTAAGCAGTGGGGAGGAAACCGCCCCCTGGACCTGAGAGGCCAACTCCTGGAGGCTGTGCTGCCTGTCCTGTGATAGGAAGACTTTTCCTTCTGAGGAATCAATTACTGTACCCAGATGGACAATGGCCGTTGAGGGTGACAATTGACTTTTGGCAAGGTTGATGGAAAACCCATGCTCGGTGAGAACCTGGGTGACAGTATCCAGATGTTGCAGTGCTAAGGTCCTGGTAGGGGCGTGTACTAAAATATCATCTAAATAACATTGGACCCTGATAGGTAGAGCCCGAAGGTGTCCTGCCAGGACAGAGAGAACCTTCGTAAAGACTCTGGGAGCTGAGGAGAGACCAAAGGGAAGGGCCCTGTATTGGAAATGCCTGTCTGCATAACAGAACCTGAGGTAGCAACGATGATGATGTGCGATGGGTATGTGTAAATAAGCTTCCGTTAAGTCCAGAGAAGCCATGAAGTCCCCGGGTCGGATGCAGGCTAGTATGGATTTAAGAGAATGCATCCGGAATTTTCTGTAGGAGATAAAACGGTTTAACCGCTTAAGATCTAGAATCGCTCTCCAACCCCCTGAAGCCTTGGGTACCACGAACAGAATGGAATAAAACCTCTGGAAGTGTTGCTCAGGGGGAACCGGCTGAATTGCCCTGATATCCAGGAGATGTTGCACAGCCTCGGCCATGAGAGCCCGTTTAGCGAGATTCCTGGCCGTGGGGCACCGAATGAAGGCTCCAGGGGGTTGCGAGAGGAACTCTAGAGATAAGCCATTCCTGATGGTGTCTAATACCCAAGAGTCATCTGTGGTGGCCTCCCAGTGGTCAGCAAAGTATTTTAACCGACCCCCTATGGGAACCTCTGGGAGGAGTGGGGGCCTACTGTTTGCCCCGTTTTGCGGAGCGTCCTCCCGCACCTCCACGGGATTGCCTTCTAAACTGCCTCCCCTGCCCGGTCCTGTCCTGATTGGGACGGAACCTACCGGAATACTGACCTGGGGTTCGGGGGAAGCTTGAGCCCTGGTCAGAATGGCGAAAGGGCCGCCTGGAGTACGGAGTTTGTCGTGGGAGGCCTCTGCGGGAGAGGGAAGGCAAAATTTTCCTTTTGTCACGAGATTCAATAAGGAACGGGTCAAGGGAGTCGCCAAAGAGCTGCTTGCCCTTGAGGGGCTTAGAGGCCAAACGCCACTTGTGGCGGGTCTCCACCGGCCACTGCTTGAGCCATAGCATGCGGCGGGCCACGACGGCAGAAGCCATGGCCTTCAATGTGAACTTGGAGGCATACAATGTCGAATCAGCCAGAAATTGGCAGGTGGCGAAAATCTTATTGAGGTCCTGGTGGGCCCGTAAATTGGTTTCAGGAATGTACTCCTGCAGTTGCTTCAACCACAGGAGAGCTACCCTGGCGAAGAAGGAGGACGTGGATGTCGCCTTGATGGCCCAGGCAGCCGCCTGGTGCGCACGCACCAGCACCTGTTCAACCTTGCGTTCTTCAGGCTTAAGGTTCTCCTCCGATTCGCTTGGAAGGTTAGTCTGGGCGTGGAGGGCCAAAACGGGTGAATCCACTGTTGGGACCTCAAGTAAATCGCTCAGGTCAGAAGCCACGTTAAAGAACTGGCGTTTGAGAGAGGAAGGAGTTGGTCCAGAAGCAGGAGCAGACCATTGATTCTTCACTGTGTCTAGGAATAAAGAAGGGGCCGGAACTGATTCCGGCTCAGGAGCGATCGATGAGAAGATAGGCCCCAGAGGCGTATTAAGCGATGGCGCTGGGGCGTTGGGTACTGATAGCCCAGCGGCAGCCCTGGCCTTGCTAAGGAGGGACTTGAACAGAGCCGGTGGAAATAAAGCCGCAGAAGGAGGTTTGGCTGGCGTAGGTTCTTCATCTTCAGAGAGATCGCCCATGGGTTGCGTCAGCAAATCAGGCAAATCATCAAGGTTATCTTCCTCTGATATGTTGGATAACTGGTCTACAGCAAGGAATCCAGCACTGGTACTTGGCTGAGGATCCAGTTGAGGGGAGGAGGTTCCCGAGCCCACAGAGGGCAAGGTGGAAGCCAGATTCTGGAGGTTGGCTGTAATGCTGCTCTGGACCGCCATTGCTATCCATTGTTGAATCAAGGCTGGATCAAATGGGAGAGCCGGTGGGGGCTGAGCTGGGCCCGAGGTAGGGGAAGGCCTGGCCTCCTGGCTAGAGGAAGGAGGAGGGGGGGAGGAGGAGGTTGGGCCTGCCCCACCCCAAGGCCTGGCTCAGGTTGAGGGCCTTGGAGGTTTTCTTGTCCAGTAGTGGCAGCCACGCCCAATCCCCCTGGGCCCCACAGATTTGAGTCTATCTGGGGGAGAGTAGTGGCCTCCAAAGGTGAATTCCCCCCAGGTTGGCTGTGGGAAGCCTGGGATGTTGCCCTAGATTGAGCAGCTTTGTCGTGGATCTTTTGTAGAGTTCGATCTCTACGCTGCTCCACCCTCGTGGTCTCTGCCCTGACCGGCCTGGAGGAAGATGAGGCTGCAGCCTCATCATCGTTAGGCCTGTTAGTTTTCTGTTTTCTCTTCCCCCCCCCCCAGTTTAGATGAAGCGGGAGGCATGCCTTTTGCCATCCCTCCTGTTGTAGCTTAATTAGGAGCTAATGGGCTTTTTGTAGGCTGCTTGCAGTCCGATCCCCCCCCCTCGCTTCCCCCCCCCCCCACTGGGCTAGGTCCTCCTGGTCACCTGCCCTGCCAGCAGTCGCCTCGGCTCCTAAATCCGAGATCCGAGCGATCTCGTCCGTGGAGCTCTGTGCGATCCGCCTCTCGAGCCCAAGCCGCTACAAGTTGGCGCCAAATTTAAGCTTGGAGCCTGCCGCGAGCGAGGCTCTTGCAACAGAAACCAAAAGGCGGCAATCGGCTGGCCGAGGAGAAGACGCCGCTGCGGTTTCGCTTTCCCTTTAGCGAAAGCAACCGCGATCGGCAAGGCACGCTCGCTCGGCAGATGGTCCACGTGGGGGTGAGCGAGGGCGCGGCGACAGGAATCCCTTTTTCGTGGCCAGAGCCGGAGCAGGGTCAAATGGCTGGTGATTCTGGCCACGGCCGCGGAGCGAGCAATCAGATGGGGGGGGAAGGAGGAGGGAGGGAAAGGGGGGGTGCTGTGGGTTAGGCCGGAGCCCAAAGCCCTCGTGGTAGCCCAGGCAGGAGCTTCCAGGCGCTACCACGCTCCCTCGCTCACCAACTTGCACAAAACTCCAGAGGCAATGGAAAAAATTAATTTAAGGGAAATAAAGTAAATAAAGGAATAAAGGAAATAAACCTGGGAATACAACCTGACTCTAAAGAACCAGCAGTTGGGATGAGTTTTCGCCACGTCCTGTTCTGCTGAGGACGAGTCAGAAACTGGGACCCCAGGGGGCGGATCCAGGCAATTAAAGAAAAAAAGTGACTCGTCCTCTACTGCTGGTAGGCGGAGACAACCCATCCTGACTGCTGGCTCCTCAGAGGATGGAGAAAGTACATCATTTTGAAGTACTTTCTCATAGCGTTTCTTTATAAAGTTTCAAAGCAATGAAAGTAAAGCAACTTGTCACTTATTGATGTTTGAGTGCAGATGCTCTAAGTTATTCAGAATTGGATTATTATAATTTGCTCTACATGGGGATGCCCACGAAAACTTCAGCTGATCTCAAATATAGCAGCCAATGTGCCTACCAGGAAATCTCGGCACTGTTATCTTACACAACTGCTGCACTGGGTGCCAGGTTGTTCTCAAGTGTAATTCATGGTGCTGGTTACAAGAATCTATATGCTAGATGTGTAACAAACCACCTCTCCCACGTAGCTTCTGTTGCCCTGTTCAGTAGTTCAGGGAAAAGTTGCTATCCCCACCCCCATTGTGAGGTCTAACCTTAAGATGGTGGTGATGGCTGCCTTGGACTGGGGACATCAGACATCTGCTTTTTGTGTTTATTGCATTTATTGGGTTGCCTTTGTTGTTGGTTATTGGATTTTTTTTCTTTTTATTGACATTTTGCGTCACTTGAGTTGTTGTTTTTTTCCAAATAGATGGCCATAGAAATCTTTTAAATAAATCACGATAAATAAACTATTCATCGATTTAGCAACCTGGTCGCTCCCGGTGGCATTAAACCCTTCAACCTAAGGGTTTTCCCACCTCTCACTTTTCGAGATTATTTTTCCCCCCCACTGGATAAAACCTAGGATAGTTTGCACTGCTCTGTTTATACAGCTGTAATTCAATTCCACTGTGTTCACAAAGGTGAAAACACAGAACCGTTAGAAGAGCTGAGTTCATTTTATGCAAGCTTTCCTATTCATGTGAATGCTTTTCATATGTCACAGTGTAGATTGAAGCGTATTTTTACCATATCCGATTTATCTGCCAGAACAGGCAAAGGCACGATTGCAGATTTATTTTTCCTGCCCCCACTCAAAACTTCTCTCTTTTTTTCCAAATCTTTTTCCAAATTCCATTCCCTTTCTCTCGCATATTAATGCACGAATGAAGGTTTGGCAGAGGGACATTTGTTCTAATATTCTCATACCTGCTATTTCTTCAAATTTTTCAAAAGAGGAGGCTGATCTTAGCATTTCGTTGTCCTTCACGAGGTCTTCCACTTTTTGACGTAATCTGGAGGCTTCTAACTGAGACTCTTCTAATAACTCTCCTGGCAAAACAGAAAGGGTATCATTCGGCGCTTCCTGATCCATGCTCAAATCTTTTTTTTTTTTTTGACAATACATCATATCTGTAGCCCAGCCTACAATGCTCGCCCCATTGTACTGCATTTTAATCTAATGAATATTTGATAGCTTATCCTTTTCTACATAGAAATGATCCTCACTCCTCAGCAGAGCAGTCAAATGTTTGTGCACTGACAAGGTAGTTAATTAAGCAAGTATCTCTATGTAGGAAAAAGATAACATTTTCACTTTACACAAGTGCCTCATTCATGTACATCCATAATTCGGCTTTAATACTTTAGACCAGAGGTCTTCAAACTTGGCAACTTTAAGACTTATGGACTTCAACTCCCAGAATTCTCCAGCCAGCTATGCTGGATGGAGAATTCTGGGAGTTGAAGTCCACAAGTCTTAAAGTTGCCAAGTTTGGGGACCCCTGCTTTAGATTGAGATTTGATTATTTATTTATTTATTTGATTCTGATCCTGCCTTTATTACCTTATAAATAACTCAAGGTGGCAAACATATATAATACAATGCTCCTTCCTCCTCCTATTTTCCCCACAACAACAACCCTGTGAGGTGGATTGGGCTGAGAGAGAGAGTGACTGGCCCAAAGTCACCTCAGCTGGCTTTCATGACTAAGGCGGGAGTAGAATTCACAGTCTCCTGATTTCTAGAGGTCAGCCTCTTAACCACTGCATCAAACTGGCTCTCTGAAAGTACACGTGGCTCTGTGGGGTGAGGTAAAAAGGCAGCAATATCAACAGAAACAGAAGCCTATGAGGATGCTTTCATTTCTTTTCATTCAGAAGTGCTAATGGCAATGAAAGCATTAAACATGTAGGTCATGTAGGTCTGAATCCAGAGAATTTATCATGCCCAGTTTATGTGCAACACCGTACTTAAAATTTCTGGCTGCTATCGCACAACTCTTCAATTTGTATTATAAAGTGCAAACAATGTCATTTTGTATTGGTACGAAAAAAGGAAAACATCTAGTGGCAGGAGCTGCTGTCTTCCTTCTAAAGCTATATACTGTATATAAATCCAGTAAATATACTATTTCTACTTGAGACTAGGCTTCTCTTCCACCGTGAAGGAGAAGAAAATAACTTCATACCTTCTGCTGCTGTCAGAGGTGATTTTTATCCCCTTTTGCCTACAAAAAGTGACCAATTGTAGCCCATAAATCAACTGATCAGTGGGTACTGCATGGGGGAGGGGGAGAGAAATGCACCCCTTTAATAATGCAAATATTAAGATTACAAACTGCACTTAGGTTACACGATTACTTTTCTTCTTACTTGAATTACATTTGCTGTCAGATCATTCCTGATTATTTTCTACAATAATTCCACCCAACCAAACAGATGCACCTACTGGCAAAGGGCCTCTTATGCTGCAACTTAACTTCTATAAAGTTGCAGATTTGAGGGGTTTAACCCATAAGAGTCAGATAAAAAGCTGT
Source organism: Diadophis punctatus similis (assembly GCA_023053685.1). NCBI lineage: Eukaryota > Metazoa > Chordata > Lepidosauria > Squamata > Dipsadidae > Diadophis > Diadophis punctatus. The sequence continues at coordinate 177,769,097 of JALIGW010000002.1, forward strand.
TTTTCTATAGGTTGTCGCACATATGATGGGATTCCAAAGTCATCAACAATAATAACAAGGAGTCAATTGTGCTTCCATTTCATGCTCACCGTTACCTAGAGATTTAATCCCCTGCATCTTCTCCTTAAGTTTTGCATTTTCTTCCACTAGCCATTCAAAGGTAGCAGATGCTTCTTCCTTTGTTCCCCCACCAGGGTCATAGATTCGATAAGGCCCCTTGCTTTCCATGACTGCAGATTAATTACTGAATCTCAGGGTATTCCTGCCTGATGTGAAAAACAACAAGAAAAAGTTAGCATTCCCGAAGAGAATCATCTAAGAAGGTTGAAATACTTAAAGAGCACAGAACAGTTTCAGTCGGTGTATCAACAGTCGCCAATGACATCCTGCCTATAGACTAGAATAGAAACAAATAATCTGAATTTAGATTACATTTTTTCTAGATATCAGTTGATCAATACAGGCAACAAAAAAGTAAGTAAATCACAAATAGATAAGTAGCTTCTAGAAACAGGGAAAAAAAATTTTTTTTCTAAGTTACTAACAAATATGTGAGGCCAAAATTTAGACACCATTAGTCCATTCCAGCATTTGTGACATACAACCCAGGTCTAAATTTTATTGCTGAAGTAATTTTGGAAAGTCCAAAGAGTTTTACGACCAAATGTCCCATGCATCTCCCCCAGATTCAATTTTTCTGACATTGGTTCACCTCCTGATTCCAGTCATTCTAGCATCTTAGGAAGAATGACAATTCTCAAGAAACAACTGCAATTGAAGGAGATCCAAGCTTTAAATTCCTAACGTTTCACCAATGCCTCCTACTCACTTCTTGAGAACTCTAGAGGTTTTTCCCCCACATATGTTTTCTTACACAGGCTTTGAATTACATCGTTCACATTCATGCTATCACATGTTGCTCAATGTCTCAGATTACATACTTTTTCCATTCTGATTTATTTACAAAAAAATTAATTTGCATTCTGCATTTATACTTCTGATTTGCACATTCTCCATGTAGGCTGTTATTCTCAGGGCAGGCAACTGCGACACAGAAACAGTAATCAGCATTCAATTATCAAATATTTCTAACTCAAAAATCACTATTAAGCAGTATACCTGTAACATGTTCAGATACGTGGGAAATGCTAAACAGAGATGTAGGCATGTCTTCTAAAATACATTACAGATTAAAGGTCTTGGCACTGAACCTCAAAAACAATGCTCTAAGAAATCCAACTCTTTTGCAATCTAATCTGCATTGAATTATGGCAGGGGGCCAGGCATGTGTTTAAAAAGCTTTAGTTGGAGTAGAACACGTCATGTAATGATAAAATCATAAGAAACATAATGCTGGATAAGACTAAAGGTCCATTCAGTTCAGCATTCTCTTTTCATATTGAGTAATTAAATGCAGTGGGAAAGCCACAAAATCTGAAAACAAAACATACTTCCCACTCATGTCCTCAGCAATTAAGTTGCCTCCAACTGAAATAATATATAATTATCATGACTTTTCTTTCTGCCTCTTTCTGATAAAAATCTTCCACGCTCCTTCCTTCTATAATCTCAAAACAAAAAGAAGTCAATGTTGTGTATGCTTCATCCATTATGCTGGATGAAGTCAAGTATAGACAGCAACTTTGTTAGCTGGAGATGATGGGACCTGCAGTCCAGTAGGTACATCCTAGACCTAGAGGACATCGGATTAAGGAAAGTTGTTTAATGAGCAATTCTAGGCAACTATATTTGAAATAAATTCCATCAAGGTCTTTAGCACTTCTTCTCGTTCAAATACACATTTTACATTACAGTATATTCAACAGCAAGTTCACACACAGGAGTATTTTTTATTATTCAAGTGTGCAGTTCTGTTTCAGTTCAGAGACCCAGATCACTAACATTTACATAGGGAATGCCTCATTTTAAATACTGGCTTAACTTCATACGTATTACCTCCGAAAATTATCTTTAGATCAGTTAGTGATACTCTGAACTTCTGAAAAGTATGACACTTAAATCTCAGCTGAATTTGTAACCTAAAAATCTCTATGAAACTGTTACAAAAGCAGCCAATTACAAAAAGGTTCTAAAATTTTCTTCCCTCTATGACGGTGATGGTGAACCTATGGCACGCGTGCCAGAGGTGGCACGCAGCACCCTCTCTGTGGGCACGCAAGCCGTCGCCCCAGCTCAGCTCAGCTCCGCCGCACATGCGCGCGTGCCTCCCACAGGCCAGCTGGTCTTCAGGTCTCTGCTGCTCATGCGGGGGGGGGGGGCGCATGTGCAGGGGGCGAGGCAGATGCGGGGGGTGCACGCGCATTGCATTTTGTGGGTTCACGTGCACACATGCTTTGGGAACTCAGTCCAGAAAAGGTTAGCCATCACTGCTCTATGAGAATACCTACATGCTTTTGTGCTTTGTAATCTCATGCAAATCCGGGTACTTATAGTAAGGACTCTTGTGACAGATGACTACAAGGATGCAAATGGCACCTATTCTATATCACTGATACTTTTTTCCCCAATCCATGCAGTTAGGGTTGTTGAAAAAACTCCTATTAGTTAGGGTTTTTTCAACAACCCTATTAGTTAGGGTTGTTGAAAAAACTCCTATTTCATGTAACTGACTAGTCATACATTTAATGAAAATCAAAATGAAGAGCTAATTAATACAACTTATAAGTAATGTGCATAAATAATTGATACAATAAGTAGTTGAGCTGGTTTTTACAGTATAGCTTTTAACAACAAATTAAACAAATCCTCCACAAAGTTTTCCACCAGCGATTATTTGAAAAATATTCAGCAATACTAGGTACTGGCAAGATTCAATCCTTGCAAAATCCTGGTTTTAATCCTGGTTTCCGGATTAGCATACAATTGGTTAAGTGCTCACTATGTGCTAAGCTAGTCTATATTCTTCAAAAAACACACTGAGTTCATTCAAGACATTTAGCTTCCAATAAGCAAAGCAAATCAGATAATGGAGATGGGGCAATTAATTGGATGGGGATGAAAAAGGCTCCCCAGACCATAAATTCTCCCATTTCCCCTCAATCTTGGAGACAGAAGGAAAGAAAAGCTGAAGAAACAGAAAGATGAAACCCTGAGTATCAAATGCTGGGAGTGAAATGCTACAGAAGTAATTCTGCTCCCTCACAGCAATAGGATGGCCACTATTAGAACAGAATACGAAACTTGGTTTCAATTCTTGAATTGCAAAATGTGAAAAGTGGGCACTAACTTTAGACTGTAGTGGTTGCCTCAGGTGGCTGAAGATGTGGACATAAGCAAAAATTCCTACTTGCTCTTCCTAAGCCCCACACCTAGTCCCTTCTGCACAAAGACAAGGCTTGGTGGGTCACCAAATCTATCTTGTTCTTTGTTTGCTTCAAGCATTAAAGCTTCCTGGATGTGCTGCAATGACACAGCCAATTGTAGCGATCAGGAAATGGGATGCAAATGTGCATTTTTATTACCACGCAAGAAGAGATGCATGTGGACTTTTCTTATTTTGGCTTACTGCAAATCCAAACTGGCCTTTCATACTGTAGCCTCTGGTGTGTCTTTGTGTGTACATGCAGTTAAGGGGTACCACTGTCTGCTCAGCCTCAAAAAAACAACAACAAATAAAACAAAATAGGCCTTCAACAATGAATGTCTTTTACTAGGGATAACACACACAAAACAAACAAAACAAACAAACAACCAGACGGCTATGCTAGTCTACCCAGGTCACAAAAGGAGAAACTGGAAAGATGGGACCATTAAAAAAAATGATTTTCAGAAAGCACAATTAGCAAGCAACCTCTGTCACCGAATGACGGCATCCAAGATCTTTTCTTCAGAGGCATTTATTTCCCAGTTTACATAACCCGCCTATTGGGATTCAGGAATGCTGGGGATTTTCCAGCTAAGAGTTGAAACCTGACAGAATCAACAACTAGAATACCAATTAAATTTTGGGTGGCTCAGAGAGAATGGGATTTCCCCCCTAGAGAAGAGAGATTTCAGAAACTAACAAAACAAACCTAAATCTTCTTCATTTAGCACAGTTACTTCAGTGAACTTCACCTACCAACTTGCATCTTCCTAGGGCACTAAGAAAAGAGTGACAAATTCCTACTGATACCTTGAGTTCTTGACTACAAACTTTACCTGTGTCCCAGGTCTAAACCTATGTATTTGGTTTGTATCCGCATGTATTTCTTGCAGAGAGCAAACCCTTTTCTTTATGCTGTTCAATGAGATCCAGCTTCAGAAGAATATTTCAGGGTAGTTTCTGAAGGACTGACTTCCTTATAAAGAATATTAAATATATGTGCTTGCAAATATAAATATATTAAAATATTATAGAAAGTGGGTGGGGGGAGAGGTGTTATCAGTCCTTCTAAAAGATGTCAAAACCTCACCATGAATTGTACATATTACAGTAAAAAGCAAAGCAAATTTCTACATTCAGTTCAATTCTGTAGTGCAGTACTTTTTTTCCTCTTTCTTGATAGCCAACTTATCAAGAGAATATCCTGCTGGTTTTAATCGCTGTACAAATATCTGTTACTATACAAAGCAAAAGTAAAGATGAAGAACTCAAATGCAAATATTTAGCAACTACACTATTAGGCTGATGACAGATTTGATTCATTGCTCTGCCTTAATTTTCTGGTAAGTTTTATGCACTTAAAGGGTTCACAGCTATAGAACATACTAAAATACATACACTGTAGTCCCATTTATCAATAAATTATAAATCACTGATATAGCAATAAATTGAAAATAAGCAATAAATTGGAAATAAGAGTATCTTGCAGTGAGATCCTGTAGATGTCACCAAACAACTAAGAAGATACCTAGATGAATGGTAGATATTGCTGAACTAGAATAGAATAGAATAGAATAGAATAGAATAGAATAGAATAGAATAGAATAGAATAGAATAGAATAGAATAGAATAGAATAGAATAGAATAGAATTCTTTATTGGCCAAGTATGATTGGACACACAAGGAATTTGTCTTTGGTGCATATGCTCTCAGTGTACATAAAAGAAGAGATACATTTGTCAAGAATCATGAGATACAACACTTACTAGCACATATTATTTAAAAAGCACAATAAGTTCATTGAGATGTGTACTTTCCACCTAACAGTGAGTTGTCCAACTTTGCAGATAATTTTGCTCAGGGTGAAAAAAAATCACAGTGGTTGTGAAGGATTCCAGAAGTAGCTCTTGAAAATGGCTGAAGGATTACCAAAACAACAAAGAAATAATGGTCAACTGCTACACAGTTAAAGAGCTCTAACTGACGTACAACTCGGTGATGTCTGAATTGTTTATCACTACCCAGAAAAAAGATCTTGGGTTCATAGTAGATAGCTCAATGAATATGTCAACTCGGTGTGCAACAGCTGTGAAAAGGGCAAACGCCATGTTAGGAATCAGGAAAGGGTTTTAAAATAAAAATTATTTTATTTTACACAAATATATGATAGATGTGTATGCAATTCTAATTATTGCACTTGAGAAGATAATAGACCGGGGAGGGGGGGAGCCAAAGAAGACAACAAAAATAATTAAGATGGCTTGAAAAAAAATGTATGAGGAAAAAAGACAACCAAGGAAGGGCATGATCGAAGTGTATAAAATCATTCATGGCATAGACAAGGTAGATATAAAATATTTCTCTCTCTCCCTCCAAACCTTAGTAGTGTCATCCAACGAGACTGACTAGAACAGGGGTGTCAAAGTCAAGTCCCGCAGGCCGGATCTGGTCCAGGGTGCTTAAATCTGGCCCTCAGGGCCAGCCTGGAAATACCAAAGGACCGGCCCACCGTGCCTCTGCTAGCGAAAATGGGGCATCAGGGGGGCATGTGCCCCCCCGGTGCCCTGTTTTTGGCCTGGACGGCCTCCTGCAGCACTCTGCCAGCAAAAACAGGCAGAGTTTTCCCGCATCCTGTTTTGTGCTGCAGGAGGCCGTTGAGGCTGAAAACGGGGCACGGGGTGGTGGTGTTGCATTTCGGCCCGCAGAGTGCCGCAGGTGTCCATTCCATCTGCCTGGAATGGTGTCCATTCCATCCTGTTACCCCACCCCGGCCCGTGCAGGACAACTGCAATGCTGATCCGGCCCTTGAAGAAATCCAGTTTCACACCCCTGGACTAGGGGGAGATTCAGAAGTGACAGTGATGACCACCAACTGGAATGGCTTTTAAAAATAGTAAGATAAGTTCATGGTGAACAGGTCTACCAAGAATTATTGGCTTTGAAAAATTAAGGTTTTTCTCCAGGTTAGGTGGAATATACTTCCAAATACCACTTGCAAGAGAACAGCTAGTGGGAGAAAGGCATATCTTTGCCTCCCATTTGTGTGCATCGTAAAGGCATCCGATTAGAAACAAAAATACTGAACAAAGATAGGCCAGGCTGGCCCTATCACCTATCTGCTAGAACAGGACAACTCAATGGTAGCACACATATTTTGCAGCCAGGAGGTGCTAGTTTCCCTTGTCATCATAACTATGTATAGCAGGGGAAAAACCCCTCAATAATACCAGGCTAAATGAGTCAGTGATCTGATATTTCTTTTTGCTCAATTAGCAAGAACAAATGGTTGGATAACTGACAGTTCTGATCATATGCTTAAGCAAATCTTATCTTTCTTTTGATGCTGAATGCCACATAGTAACAGCCATTGACTTTGTGCAGTTGTTTCGCAGAAGAATCTGGCAAGGCAATGCTGGAAATGGAATGACAGGTCAAACTAGTGCTTGGTTTAATGCAGCAGGATGCTTCTCATGGTCTTATGATTGATACCATTTGTGAGATATAAATTTTTAAGCCCTGTGTACTGTTGGCTTATTTTTTAAAAACATAGTATGCAAAAGAGAGAGAGAGAGAGAGAGAGAGAGAGAGAGAGAGAGAGAGAGAGAGAGAGAGAGAGAGAGAGAGAGAGAGATCCATAAAAGCACAATTTCTTCTGCACTAAACAAAACTAGCCTTAGATAAACATTCACATCATGTTATACAATTAAATTATTAATATATAAGTCATTTTACCTAACTCTTATAAAAGGGGGAAATTAAACACATACTAATTTGTAGCCCCCATTTTTAAAAAAGTCTGTAAACAGGTTCTCCTGGCTATAAAACGATTACTCAAACCCAGAAAGAGTTCTACAGACCATTAGGAAAATAGGTATCTTCTTGCATTTTGGTATTTTATAATTAAAGAAATCGACTGTAACGCAGCTCAAAAATACCATAAAGCATTGGAAAAACGAATACTTCAGAATAAACTTAATATGTGAAACTCTGAAAAATCTCTCCAGAGGGAACCTCTATTAATCGAAATACATCATATAAACCAATATTGCATTTTGAACATCTCTATCCACAACAATTTGTTGAACCCAACAGTTTCTTCTTTAAAAAGATGTAGAGATATCCAGTAGCCATGGTAGAAAATGGTAGTTTCCAATCCATATATGGCAAAATGGATTCCCATTTTGGGAGATGTCTATGGAGATTCTCAGTCATCCAGGTCATGGTTATTCCAAAAATGCTTTTTCAGAAGGCAACCAGACTTTGTTTGTTCTTGAAGACGTTTAGCTTCTTATCCAAGAAGCTTGAAAAAGCACCCTTCGGACATTTTGTGAGATCAACATGTCAATTTATTTAATGACCTCTCATATTTCTGAATATCACACTCACAGTGTCACCACTACAGAGCTGTGTTGGTAAGAGCAATAACCATTATAGCTCTATTTTGTATCCTAGTGTCATGGCCCTGTCAGATTCCAGTTCTGAGGAGGAGGAGTTGGAACTGGGACTATCCAATGGGGATGGCACGTCTCCTCTGGAATGTTTGGAGAGTCCAGGGGCTGAGGACGATGCTATCCAAGGCCCCTCCGGCATTGGGGAAGGTGGTCAACTGAACGGGGAGCTCCCCGTCCACACAAACATGTGGGAGGATCAGCTGCAGACAGGAAATGGTGTTGAGAGGCAGCAGATCCCCTTTGATGAAGAACAGCTGCCTCCCCCACTCAATCCGAGGGCACGGAGAGTGGAGTGGAGGCAAGCTCAAAGGAGGCCTGTGAGGCTGCTGGCACAGAGGCCGTCCCGCCCTTCCTCACAAGGAATACCTGGCTTGGTCTGATTTAAGCAGAGTCTGGGGGAAGAATTCTTTGTCAGGAACAATTGTTTTGCTTCAGCTTGTACTTCCCCAGCCTTGAAAAAAACCCTGATTTGAATTGTGTTTCTGCCTTGTGGACTCGCCTTGTAAACCTTGAATCTTGTGTACAACTTACGGACCTTGCCTTTTGGACTTGCACCTTGTTTTTGGACTTCCTCTCTTCCTTTGTGAATTGTTGGCTTATGTTTGTGGGACTGTGTTGCACTGACTGTGGGTGGCTGTCTTCAGGGAAGTTTGGGATGGAGCTTTACCATCCATTTTAGAGCCATTTGTCATGGAATTAGCAGAGCAATAAAGAACTCTATCCAAGCCTGCCACTGCCTAGGCAACCTGGGTCATAACACCCAATTTGTTAAATCCTCTAACGAAAGAGAAGATTCTGAGACATTTAGGGCTTTACTGGCCCATATTTAGACATTAAAATGAAGATGAAGATACCATTGTTCTTTTGGGGCAAACGTTACTTATTGCAACCATTCAAATCTCAAATATTCAACCTCAAATCTTACTAAATGATCTTAGTTACAAACTTTTCCCAGGTTTGCGGCAGAAAAATCACCTCGTTCTTTTCCAAATCTGGATTCCCAAAGTTCATAAGGATCAAATTGGAGTTGGAATGTTACTGCATACCACACCTTTCCTGTAGCTAATAGAGTAGGAGGGGAAATTCCGGACCTGCCAAGCTGGTTAGGCCTCAACATTTTCCAAGGATATTAAATGTGCCAATTTCAAGATGGCACATGAAGGCAAGTTCCAGTGAGGAAAACCTACTATTCACTAATCCCAGAAAGAAATTAAATAAATTTAATGGTATAAATTTAAATCCTGAACATTAAAAAAAGCTTTTTTTGAGAACTGAAGTTTCCAAAAAGAAAAATGAGCAGAAATGTCTTCCCACCTTAACCCATAAAATACTGAATTTCTAATAAGATACATCAGACTCCTTAGCAGCTGCCTGAATGAAAGTAATTCGTTTCAGGCAAGATCATCACACTTTTCTTTAGCAAGGTTTATTGAGATGAAAAGGATGGGGTTACAAAAATTTCAGCAAGTGAATTATTTCCCATTTACAATCAATGTAATAATGGCAACTCTAGTTTTTTAATAATAGCAATCTCGTGACCTACTAGGGACATGGATCTTTTCACTGGTAACAGAGAAGCTGATATCTGGAAGTTTACAAAACAGTCTTCAAAACAGTTTACAAAATATATGTTTTAGAAACAGGTACATGCAAAATGTTCAATGCGTGAACCATTCCATGCACGACACAGCTGGTTTTGCGTGGTCTATGACTGAACTGAAGTACAGTATGTATGTTTTGGGTGTTTAAAACTGCATACAGAATTAAATGGGAGCATTATATTCTAGATATGGACTGACATGGACTTGTTTTGGAAATAAGTGATTCAGAGGGTAAGAGTGAGCAAAAGACAAGAATACTGATGTCAGTAGCCGAAGGGAGACAGGAATTGTGGGAAGGGAAGGCGCTGAGAAGATCAGGAGTCAGCAGGCAGATGGGGTATGTTGCACAGAGAAGTATTAAAAAGAGGAAGGGAGAGAGAGTATTTAACTGATTTAACTTAAATACAGCATTTAACTGCTGATAGTTCTACAGAGGAATTGTTGAGTCTGTCATCTACACCTCTATAACTGTCTGGTTCGGTTCTGCAACCCAACAAGACAGACACAGACTTCAGAGGATAATCAGAACTGCAGAAAAAACAATTACTGCCAACCTGCCTTCCATTGAGGACCTGTATACTGCACGAGTCAAAAAGAGGGCTGTGAAAATATTTGTACACAAATTGTTTCAACTCCTACCCTCAAAACGACGCTATAGAGCACTGCATGCCAGAACAACTAGACACAAGAATAGTTTCCCCCGAACGCCATCACTCTGCTAAACAAATAATTCCCTCACCACTGTCAAACTATTCACTAAGGCTGCATTACTATTAGTCTTCTCATCGTTCCTATCACCCATCTCCTCCCACTTATGACTGTATGACTGTAACTTGTTGCTTGTATCCTTACGATTTATATTAATATTGATTGTTTCCTGATTGCTTATTTGTACCCATGACAATCATTAAGTGTTGTACCTCATGATTCTTGACAAATGTATCTTTTTTTTATGTATACTGAGAGCATATGCACCAAAGACAAATTCCTTGTGTGTCCAATCACTCTTGGCCAATAAAGAATTCTATTCTATTCTATTCTATTCTATTCTATTCTATTCTATTCTATTCTATTCTATTCTATTAACTATGGGATCTGAGTTTCGCTGAAACTAGAACAAACATTTTTCTTTTTGCTGAATTGTAACCAATTTAAAATAAATTAGCTGAACTTCCAGAATGAGATTTCATGCTGGCTGGGGAATTCTAGGAGTTGAAATCCACACATCTTAAAAGTTGCCAAGGTTGAGAAACACTGCTGTGGATATTCTCAGCCTGAGGTAAATCCCTGCCTTCAAATCCCATACAAACTTTCAAGGGAAAACACAACTGCATTCTGCTTGCTTTTTATATCAATTGAACACAACCACCCCAACAACAGCCTCCTGGAGCAGATGGCATAAAAGGAATCCTTTTTATCTGCTTGGCACATGATAATACTCATCACTGTAATACCACTTTGCCAAGCTGAGAAAGCAGATCGGGGAGGAGAGTATAGATCGAGGTTCAGCTGATAATGAAACAGAAGGCATATCAAAGCAATGAGAAAGAGTCATTGGTTCATGAGTAATCTATCTATTTCTAGAGATTCCCAGCAGCTGACTGGAAATTGATCAAGAAGTATAGTCAGTCTATGTTCGCATGCACAGAGAATACTTCAGTGCACTAATCTTGGAGCAAAGATAATCTTTCCCATAATAGGGTATTTTCTTTTGAAGAATCGCTGACCCAGGGAACTTTTGGGGATTAGGTTTGTGGCAGACAACTGCCAAACATAACAACTAAAACCTTACAATTACCCCAGTTTGAAACAATGTGGTATGAACACTCAATGATGAGGTTGCCACTCCTTTAATGATCGGGGGGGGGGGATTGAGGGAGGAAATCAGCAAATACTGTACAGATTGTACCAGATTAGTAACTGAATCCCACAAGATAATCAAGCATCAAATCTATATTAATGCAATATTCATTTTCTCATTTTGTTGCTACTGAACTACCTGAACATCAAAGGTTCCAAGTATCTCACCGAGCAGCAATTTCTGCAGTCTTAACTACAGTGACAACAATATATTGTAAATTATTTTACTAATAATGGCCTGCTGAGGTAGTAATTTGCAGGAACCAAAATATCCTAATTACAATTAATCTATTTGATAATCTTATAATTCCATTATAAACTACCATCATTAGAAAATAGATCTTTGGGAAATGAAGAAGGAACCATCACTCCGAACTTAAAACACCAAACAATCACATTATTCACATACTAGTTAAGCAGACAGATATACTTAATAGGCTACCAGTAGCTAGATAAATTCTATCTAGGGGGTCACTAAGATTGCATAACCTTATTCTGATATATGGTTGTCCTCATAAATATGGGGATAACTTCAAAATGATGCTCACATTGTTAATACAGGGCATATATCTCTGTAAGCAATTGTATAAAGTTTACAGGACAAATTTTAACCTACTAGATATACACAGCTGGTTTTGCGTGGTCTATGACTGAACTGAAGTAAAGTATATATGTTTTGGGTGTTTAAAACTGCATACAGAATTAAATGGGAGCATTATATTCTAGATATGGACTGACATGGACTTGTTTTGGGAATAAGTGATTCAGAGGGTAAGAGTGAACAAAAGACAAGAATACTGATGTCAGTAGCCGAATACACTTAGACTTATATACCTTTTCATGATGCTTTACAGTCTTCTCTGAGCAATTTCCAGAGGCAGCATATTGCCCCCAACAATCTGGGTCCTCATTTTACCGACCTCGGAAGGATGGAAGGCTGAGTCAACCTTGAGCCAGTCCAAATCGAACTGCCAAATTGCTGGCAGTCAGCAGTCAGTAGAATTAGCCTGCAATACTGCATTCTAACCACTGTGGCACCATGGCTCTTATATACAATAACTTTTTAGATACCCTCCTACAAAATATCCAGCATGAAGACTCTCAGGCTAAAATTTAGATTGATTTACAGTGCAATGCTATAGATAACAACTGCTTTCCATTATGCTTATTTTTGTAAATACTTAATCTGCAGGAGAATGAAGAGATCAGGAGACCACATCTGAAAGCAAAATATACTTTGTTTTTCAGTGATAAATGAATCTCTCTCTCCTTTCATGTGAAATTTAATCGAAGTATGTAGAAATCATTAGCTTTAGGAGTGATTTTGATTCGTCTAGTATGCTTCTGTAACTGATATAACACCCTGAACTATGAACTGTGCAATGCAGCTAATAAATGCACTTTAAGTTTCCATGGGAATCCCAATCAGATGACTAAATTGAAACTAATTAGTATTTCTACTGTATTCCTATTCATAACAACTTAGAAATAAGCCCACTTAGTACATTAGCTCTCATACCTGAGATGTAGTATGTGGATATACTACATAGCATAGGGCCAGGCTACCTATGGCTTCGCCCTGTTACCAGTTTGTCCCACTTGTTCAGGCAGGGAAGGCATGCTACAAACCGCATTAGTCAGAGAACTTCAACTGGTGGAGTCAAGGACAAGGGCCTTTTCTCTACTGCCGGTGTTTTGTGAAACATCTTGCCCTCAGAGGTGAGGAAAAACCCCAATCTCTTGGCCTCCCGCAAGGGGGCAAAACTTGGCTGTGTAGCCTTGTGTGGAGAATACAGGGGCCCACACAGCTGTGAGGCTGGTTGAGAAAGGCTCCCCCAACTCTTACAACTCCCATCTTGGAACTCTCCATTTTATGCAATTTTATAACATTGTTTTACATTTTTGATCTTAAATTATTGAGTTTGTAATGTTTTATTGTATTGATTAAAATGTACACCACCCAGATCCCCTTTGTGAGTGAGATGGGCAGTTAAAAAGAGAGAGAGGGGAGGGAGAGAAAGAGAAAGAGAAAGAGAGAGAGAGAGAGAGAGAGAGGGAGAGAGGGAGAGAGAGAGAGAGAGAGAGTCTAAAGTCCTTAGAATATATTTCCAACAGCAGGCTGAAAATATATTGACCTACAGTAATTATATGCCAACCAAATAACAAATTTAAACAGCACTGCAATAGTGGCGAAAACAGCATTCACAGCAACAAATAAAATAAACGCACATAAAATATGCTACAGAAATATATATATATAAAAAATCTGCACCACCTGAAATACACCATCATTACCAAAAAGGCTCTCACCTAGCAGTGGTATTTAGCCCACGCCATAATAGGCCTCAAAGATCAAAGTCATTATGGGTCAAAGTCATTATCTTGAAGTGGGGCCCAAAATGCATTAGGACTGGATGAAGATGGTTAAGCACTGGCATAACTTCACTCATGACTCCTAATCTCAATTAAGAGTCTCACAGTCATGAGCTGAATTTAGTGAAATTTAGTTTCTACTTGCATCTAGCTCTTTGCCAAGGAACAGTTGCCCCATGGAGAGGTCCTAGTGGACAGTTCTAACAATCCCATTATACAAAACCAAAGGAATCACTACCATGTGGTAGAAATACCATAGATCAGGGTGGGCAATTATGGCAACATTACAACCTGTTGTCTTCAACTCCCAGAATTCCTGAGCCAGCCATACAGCTATACTGGTTTAGGAATTCTGGGAGTTGAAGTCCACAGGTTATAAAATTGCTACAGTTGTCCACCTCTACCATAGACAGAAAAGACTTCCATGTAAAAGCCCTGTTGGCTTATCCCACAGAGTAACATAATCTAGGCTAGAGCAATATTGCATAATATCGAACTGTATGCTTTGGAAAGCTCACCAGTGAAGCTCACCAGACTGGACTACCAGGTGATCTTCCATTCCAGTCACCTTCCAGCAGGCAGTATTTATGATATGCTGCCTACAATTTAGAAAACAGTAAATAGCTATCAGTATTAAACACCACTAATATCCTCATTTTCCATGAATCTGTCTAGTCTCTTTTAAAACTATCCAAACCAGTTACCATTACCATAACTGTGACAGTGAATTTCACAGTTTAACGGTGACCTGTGTGACAAAGTTTTCCATTCTGCCAGTTGCAAATCTTCCTTTAGTTTCACTGATATTTATTTTACTGAAATGCCAATAAAATGAGTCCTTTCCTGTCCTATTTTTTTATAATTTCCTCTGTTACGTAAGTTCTCTACTTATAGCTTCATTTTTGGACTTCTGGAATATATACATCTGTTTAATTTCCTAAAACAATGTTTTCAACCATAGCATCTCTAAGATGACTGGACTTCAATGTCCAGAATTCCTCAGCCACCACTCCCCAAAATTCTGGGAGTTCTTAAGATTGCCGAGGTTGAGAAACACTGATCTGTAGTGTTCAAGGTCCTGATAGAATTGGTCCTGGTAGAAGGCCCAGTTTATTACACTTTTTTTTTGCGGGATGCTTCTTTTCAATTTCTCAGTCTAATTCAAGAGTGCTGGGGTTTTCTAATAGACTCTCATTCAAATTCTTCTCAGATTTTTTTTTTTTTAGATCAGCCAGGATCAGCTTGGTGCAGTGACAACTGTAGCTAGAATTAATGATGACTTTAAAAAAAAAAGCTGAGAGGGAACTTATTTGGAAAGAGATATACACCTTGGCACTTTCAAGACGAAACACTCCCCCTCATACTACGGTCATGAGACAGCCATGTCTGCAGGTGCAAAAGAAGAAACCACAAAGTAATTCTGCCCACCTATTCTCTGCTTCACCCACTTAAATGACACTGCAGCCTCCATAACAGGATTACTACACCCACTGTCAGCAGCACTACACATAATACAAAATATGAGACAGCTACAGGGGGATTTTTCTCCTTAGTGTTAGAAAACTGAGTGGGGGTAGACGGGTAGAGTGATGGCAAATAAAAGATCATGTGGTATATCTTTTGAGATAAGATTACAGAAGCTACTAAAAGGCATTGGGTGAATTACAGTAGATCAGCCAGTATTTCTGACTCTACCATCTAATACAGGCAATCCTCACTTAATAGCCACGGTTGGGACCAGCAACTCTGTCACTAAGTGAGTTATCATAGGACGGACACACTCTTACAACTTCACTTCTGCTGCGGTCATTAAGCAAATCACCTACGGTCATTATGGAAAACATATAACTACAACTTGCAATTTTACTGATGGCTTCTCTATTATTGTCTGCTCAATAGAAAAAAAGATAATTAAAAATGAAAAACAATTGAAATTGTTTTTTAATGTTAGGCAGGGCCCTCAACATGGAGAAGGGGCATGTTGTAGGTCTCATCGGGCAGAACCTAGGAAGGAGCCTTTTTTGCCACATGATTGTGGAACATCATGCCACTGGAGATCAGATTGGCCTTAGTCCTTCTGGCTTTTAGGAAGACCTTGAAGGCATGACTTTGTCAATGGGTTTGGGGATCTGAAAGAGTCAGGGCAGTGGTTGTACTGATTGCTTTGATGAATGGGATTACCTTGGGTATGAGTCTTATATTTTTTTAGGATGGCTGACTTAATTAATTATTTATTAAACTTGTTTGCCACCTCTCTCACTGTGAGGTGACTCTGGGCAACTTATAACATTAAAATAAAGCTGTGTGTGTGTGTGTGTGTGTGTGTGTGTGTGTGTGTGTGTGTAAAATCACAATAAAATACAATTATAATCAAAAGATGGGAAGGAAGAAAGCAGAATGTACCAGAAATGTACCATATATATAGCTTCATAATTTTGAACAATAAATGAACGATAAATAAAATATTAGAACACACACTACTATAATATTTCGGCATATGTCCCCAACGATATGAAAAAGACCCAAGGATTGTTTCCAGGAAACAGAAGCCAATTCTAGGCCAGACTATTTCAGGGGAAGCCATAAGATCATGATTCATAGAACATGAATACCATCATTTTTAAAAAAATTAACAAAAGGGGGGGGGGAAATATCATGACCTGTCTGCTCTACCTCCTGTCCCAATGACCCAGAAAAGAGAGATGAATGTTAATGGATAATGGATAAAAGTTCAAATGATTTAGCCACAAATAAGAATCACCAGTTGGGAAAGAAAGCATGTATCCAGAGCTGGCACCAAACAGGCATTAAATTGGTAGAGAGTAGAGACAGTGACAACTCTGAAGCTGGCCTGGGAGAGGCCATTTTCCGGGCTTCAGTGTTGCCACACTGGAGCTGAGGGTTAGGGAGTGGGGAATAGAGATAGAGGGGGTTGCATTCAAAACAAAATATGTTTATTAAAGAAAAATGTATCAATAAAATATATATGCCAAAAAAAAACCTTTCTCCTGGGAACCAAGGACATTCTCACATCTGGTCAGAGAGAGGAGGAGTGATATTACCAGGCAACTGCAAGGCATTGTGATTGGATCATGTGACTGACTGTTTGAGGAAGGGGAAAAACTTTTACTTTTAATTCGGTGAAAACCGCATGAACCTTTAGAGTCGGGTTTTCACCAGCCTTTGCCAATATATTTCCAATAAACCAGCTCTTTGAGGAACCTGCTTGCCTCGGAGTATTACTCGGAACCCTGACAGACAGTGCACCTCAGGGAGGAGGGATTAGATCAGAACTCCATATCCTGAATGACTCGCTTTTTTTTTTTTTTGTACATAGATGTCTGGGACCATCTCCTTTTTGTAATAAGAAAACAAACACAACACAATTTTAAAACCATATCTCTTCTTGTGCCCAGAGCACCTCTCATTCTCCAATCTTCTTATAAAAGTTTATAAACAGTCTGTATACCCTGGCTTCTAGGAAGTGGGTTAATGGTTACCTTCAAACCATTGCTACACTATTGCATAGAATGCTCATGAATACATACACACACACCGACAGAATATGTGAGAATAGGTGGTCCTTGACTTACAACAGTTCATTTAGTGACCGTTCGAAATTAAAAGGGCATTGAAAAAGTGACTTATGACCATTTTTCACACTTACAACCGTTGCAGCAGCCCCGTGGTCACGTGATCAGAATTCGGACACTTGGCAACTGACTCATATTTATGACAGTTGTGGTCATGTGATTGCCTTTTGCGACCTTCTAACAAGCAAAGTCAATGGGGAAGCCACATTCATTTAACCACCACGTTGCTGAACAGCCACAGTGATTCACTTAACAACTGTGGCAAAAAGGTCGTAAAACGGGACAAAACTCACTTAACAACTGTCTTGCTTAGCAACAAAATATTTGGGCTCAATTGTGGTCATAAGTCAAGGACTACCAGTACATACATACACAGATACACAAGTAAGGACAAAAATTCTAAATTATTTGGTTTCATCCTGACTTTTCTTCTTAGACTTTGGTTAGAATTACTCAAGCAGAAGTAAAGTCCTGGAACTCTATGAGAGCCTAACCACTTCCAGTACAGGTAACCAATAGAGGAGTTCACCCAAAGGTGAACTGGTGACTTGGCTCATATAAATATAAGGAGCTGGTGACTTGGCTCATATAATACTAAACCATAGTTTAACCACAGGCTACTGAATAAACCACAGTGGCTAGGCTCGCCAACAACAAAATCAAACAAACTAATCTATGGACAGATTAGATGGATTCTTGGAGATTCTATTTACAGTGGTTCTCAACCTTCCTAATGCCGTGACCCGCGCCCCACCCCCGCAGCGCCCCACCCCGCCGCCGCGGCCCCTGCCCCACTGCATGCACAGAGGGTAAAAGAACCCAAATGGCGGCATCCGGGCGAAGTCTCCCGACCCCTGTGAAAGGGTCTTTCGACCCCCCAAAGGGGTCGCGACCCCCAGGTAGAGAACCGCTGTTCTATTAGGACAATGGAGCAATTCCATCAGGCATTCTTAAAAAAAAGCTCTGTGCACAACCAAACATCACTCAAACAATATCATCATGTTTAGCACTGATGTGTGCAGGAGAAAAACCTTCCACATGCAGTGCATGTACCTTGGCTTCTACATGAGCCAGGAATTTGATAATGCAGGTTCTAGTTCATGTAGAAGCCAATACATACACTGTCCTCAACTTACGACTAGTTGCTTAGCAATTGTTCATAGTGCAACCTGCCAGAAAAAGGGGACTTAACGACCCAAATTCTAAGTTCTGATGGTCACCCCCACCACAGCCATCCCACCCCCATGGTCATGTAAACACACTTTGAGCACTCAGCAACACAACCACAATCATGGCCATTTGCAGCATCCCACAATCATGTGACTGTTTTTACCACGGTTTTGCCAAAACCCAACACTTATTAGTTTTTTTGCAAAATCACATCCATAGCAAACAATAGGCTCAAACTTGTAATTGCCGTATTTGCACTTATGACGACTGCAAAAAAAATATCATAAAACCAGGTTGGTCACATGACCAACTTGTTTTATGACTGTCGCAACATACATCTGAAACGGCCAGTCTCCGTTATATGGTCATATGTAGAGGACTGCCTATATGAACTGCAATGTTATTTTGCATATGGAGTAACAGAAACCAAACTGGGGATATGCCACATAACAACACTTTCTCACAAATCTACCTCTGTGTCTTGATCTCCACACTCAGTACACAGCCACTGCTGATGATTTCAGTTGATTTTTTATATATATATCCTATCACCTTAATGGTTGTATCACAACTCTATTGCTGAACATATATGTGCCTACTGTATGATGCCAACAGCAAAGCAGGAATAGAATTAAAAAAATACCTAAAAAAAGGTTGCCTCGCCTTTCCTTCAAAATCAGGTTGTGTGTTTTTTAATTCAACAATGATATAATGATAATAAGCTTCTGTGAAAACAAAAATAAAAATATTTACAATAGACAGAGTTTTAAAACACCAGTACCAAGTAATTGACAAAAAAAAGATTCTTATTTTCATTCAACTCAATATAGCCTGGAACACAAGGATACCTCCAACAGAAAGTTACTCAGAAGTGAAGCTTTCCAAGATTAGTGCTTTGCAGTTTCACTACTCTGTTACTTGACTAGTAACCATTAGTTACATCACACATTATGCTAAACCTTGGTTTTCAAATCAAGTGGTTCAATTGATTTGAACAATTAATCAGTGGAACAGCTTGCCTCCAAAAGTTGTGAATGCTCCAACACTGGAAGTTTTTAAGAAGATGTTGGACAACCATTTGTCTGAAGTAGTGTAGGGTTCCCTGCCTAAGCAGGGGGTTGGACTAGAAGACCTCCAAGGTCCCTTCCAACTTTGTTGTTGTTGTTGTTGTTGTTGTTTGTCACGGTGTGATTATTGTCAGTTGTATGCATATGCAGGGAGCTGCATACCTATCTATTATAATGGTACATTCCTACCACGTGATATAATATTCTTGTACGCATGTGTGCATTCCTGAATCTCCATTCTTTCCTTCTTGACTTGACTCTTGACTGAGTGAGTTGCATTTTATAGCAGAAATGTAAACAATCAGAATTTATTGTTTTTGTACCAAAATAAATATTTTAATTAGACTTTTAAACTTCGGCTTTATTTCTAAATGTTTGAATTCCGGAAGAAAGATCTATTTCGCCTCTGTGAGATTAATTCTCACTTCGTCATTGTTGTTGTTGTTGTTGTTGTTGTTGTTGTTGTTGTGTAGGGTTCCCTGCCTAAGCAGGGGGTTGGACTAGAAGACCTCCAAGGTCCCTTCCAACTTTGTTGTTGTTGTTGTTGTTGTTATTAAATTCACACAATACTCTAAGCCCCAAGAATCAATACAGGTAGTCGACTTACCACAATTGAGATCAAATTTTCTGTTGCTAAACAAGATAGCCGTTAAGTGAGTTTTGCCCCATTTTACTACCTTTCTTGCCACATTTGTTAAATTGAATCACTGCAGTTGTTAAGTTAGTAGCATAGTTTTAAGTGAATCTGGCTTTCCCATTGACTTTGCTTGTCAGAAGGTCACAAAAGGTGATTGCATGATCCAGTGGCACTGCCACTGTCATAAATACTTGACAGTTGCCAAGCATCTGAATTTTGATCATGTGACCATGGATGGGGAGGCTGCAATGGTCACAAGTGTGAAAAATGGTCATAAGTCACTTTTTCAGTGCCGTTGTAACTTTGAATGGTCACTAAATGAACTCTTGTAAATCGAGGACTACCTATATTATAACTTAGGAAAATGTGTGATTATGCTTATTCTCCCTGATTCTGAGAAATGGAGAACGAGAAATTGAACTGACAAACCAAAATAACTTAACTGAAAAATAATTGGGAATTTGTTATAGCAGATGATGGAAACTAATTCTGGACTATTCCTCCCCACCACCACCACCAAAAACAAAAAATCTAATCATATTTAGGCCTAAATAGGATTGGAAAGGAAATTCCAGGAATATAGGCTAGACCCGTGATGGCGAACCTATGGCACGGGTGCCACAAGTGGCACGCGGAGCCATATCGGTGGGCACGCGAGCTCAGGTCCGGTGTGCATGTGTGCACCAGCCGGCTGATTTTCGGGCCTTCTGGGCCCACTGGGAGTCGGGAAACAGGCTGTTTCCAGCCTCCAGAGGGGGTGGGGAAGGCCGTTTTCGCCCTCCCCAGGCTCCTAGAAAGGCTCTGGAGCCTGGGGAGAGCAAAAAATGGGCGTGCCATTGCATGCTGGGAGCAGGGGGGTCATGCGTGCATGTGCGGGGGTGCATGGAATTATGAGTGTGGGCACGCACACACGTGATCCCCCACATTCCCCCCCCCCTTTTGGCACGCGAACCAAAAAAGGTTCGCCATCACTGGGCTAGACTGAAAAGAAGAAACAATACTCTCATAATACTCTAGACTAGTAGCAAATCACTACTATATTGTTACCAAGGATATTTGAAGATGTTTTTCAGTTTCTCAGTCTGAGACTAGATCCATGCCCCTCCTTCAATCTGAAGGAGATGTTATTTTTACTAATGAGATTTAGCTTTAATTCCCTGCTCACCAGTAGCTATTCACCAACTGTGACCATGATGTGTTGATCAACCAACAATTAACTTGAACCACTGTTTATATAATGAACACAATCAATTGGACTAACCCATCCTACTAAGCAGACTAGCCACAAGCCAGACATATTTTATTGTTAAGTACATGGATCTAACTCAGTTTGGGAAAGAGAAAATAAAATATTCCCCACATATCCAAACTGTAGTCTATGGAAGACAGTCAGAATAAAAATACTGTGAGCACATTTTTTTAAAAGGTTATAATCCTGTGCATGTTTATCTGGGAATCTGCATATTTTAACTTTGAACAAATAGGTGTATATGAAAAGAATTGGGCCCCAGATGTCAGACAAACCAGTTGCTCCCAAACAAGAACAGTGCTTAGCAAATGAGTTAGTAATTTAATTCATTTACATGACACCATAATCTGATGTGATATTTCCACTCATGCACCTCAAAAGAGTTGCCACATACTGGAGATCTGAACTTTTAACAGCAAAGGGAAATATGACAACAGAATTTTGTTTGCACACTTGGACAAGGATATTTTTTAAAAGACTCTACATTCAACATCAAAGGGAACATTCCCCCCCCTTTTTTTCCCCTGATAACCCTCCAAAACTCAATACAGTTACAAGATTATTACCAGCAATACAAAGTGAGGTTAATAAATGTCGTTCACCAGAAAGTGGTCCAAATGAGAGAATTCAGACCTGCCTCTGCGTGCATCCCTTACAGCGATACTCTTGTTTATCCCATGCTGAGCTGATCTTGTCTCCCCTTTATTCCCAAATCCTAAAGTACCCGGAAATGTGAGATGCGCCATGTATGTATGTATGTATGTATGTATGTATGTATCTATGTATCTATGTATGTATCTATGTATCTATGTATCTATCTATGTATCTATGTATGTAGATATAGATATATAGATATATATAGATATTTAAAAGCCGTGCCATACATAGAACATCTCGGACACGTACCGAAAGCACCCGGGATTCCACCCTTCCCACTTTCCGTTTAAAAAAGAAGCAATGAGCTCGAGTTCCTGCAGGGAGAGGGGAGGAGGGGAGCTAGTCCTACCTGCTAAAAACTGTACGGATCGAGGTCCAAACAGCTCCGGGACCTCCAAAGCTTTGCATCACGGGCATCGCTTTTACTTCCTCTCCTCTGCCCAGAAGGAACATTGACTCAGATCCGCCTATTTTGGAATTTCCCAAGCGTGATTGACAAGCCGCTCAGCTAATCAGTAAACTTTCCCCTCGGTCGCCGGCAGAGGCACAAAAGAGGGGAACTGAAGCGGGGAAGCCCAGATGGGCTGATAAAAGTCTTAGCGCGTGCGGTTGTGCTTCGGTTCCGCGAGTCAACAATATGCCCTTCTGACGTTATATCCCGTGTCCGTCCTTCAACGCTAGGCTTGGGAACTTGCTTAGCCGCAACGGTCTTCTGCATAAACAAGAAATATGGTTGCTTGCCCTTTGTGGTGCGTTCCTCGCTGATCTTTCCCTTGGGGGTTTTGAAGGTTGCTCGGTTTTACATTTCAGTCTGTTTCTCCATGCTCCGTGCCCTTCCCGAAATAAAGCACCGCGTTCGTTTTGCAAAGCGTTTGTGATCGATTTTGATCAGAATTAAATCTGGTTAGGGAGGCAGCAAACTGAAGAGCCGTGACAAAATAGCAACCAGATGATTTCCTCCTCTTGCTAGAGCAGTGTTTCCCAACCTTGGCAACTTGAAGATATCTGAACTTCAACTCCCAGAATTCCCCAGCCAGCATTCAGATTCCCCAGTCCAGATATCTTCAAGTTGCCAAGGTTGGGAAACACTGTGCTAGAGTGAATGTGCAAAATAAATGTAATGTTTCTTTTTTCTTTTACAAAAAAAAAGGGGGGGGGGGCGGGTTGTGTGAAATCTCCAGTTGGTTAAATATGGGCTAAGATCAATATATATATATATATATATATATATATATATATATATATATATATATATATATATATATATATATATATATATATATATATATATATATATATATATATATATATATATATATATATATATATAGGTCTTTGGTTATTCGGGTTTTCTCCCGCGTGAAATTGGAAGTATCTTTGCAACGTTTCGACGAAGTCCCATTCGTCATCATCAGGCTGGAGTCTTCAGCTTGCTGCTTCTAGGAGCAATGTGAGATTGCAGCTGTTTCTTCCTTTTAACTGCCACTGGGGGTTTGAACTGATAGGGTGGGAGCTTGGCTGTGTTCTGATTGGGTGGAGGTGTGTTCTGATTTGTTGGGGGCTTGGCTGTGCTCTGATTGGAGGGGGGGTTGGCTGTGCTATGATTGGCTGGGGTGTCAGTTTGCTTCATGTATGGAATGGAGGGGTTTAGAGTGGCTAAAGATGCAGCTATGGTCTGGCTTCTGGTTTGTGGCCGTGCCTCATTGGTGTGGGTTTGGGTTTGCTTTTTGCATGGGTGTGTGGTGGTGACATCCTGTGTGGTTTTCGTGAGTGTGGGTCTAGTGTCATTCTTAGTGTTAGGGACTCGTTTGTCAACAAGTGCGGGTTTCCAAATGGCTGGTAGGCGGGAGGTGTCATCTCGTTTATTCATGCTTTGTGGGCGTTTCTCTATCTCAATGGCTTCTCTGATTATTCTGTTGTTAAAATGTTCAGTTTTGGCGATAGTTCTGGTCTTTTTAAAGTTAATTTCATGTCCTGTGGCTTTAAGATGTTGGACCAAGGAAGAAGTTGGTTCCTCTTTTTTGACTGAGTTCTTGTGTTCTTCAATGCGTGCACTTATTCTTCTGTTGGTTTGTCCAATGTATGTGGTGGGGCAGGCGGTGCATGGGATTTCATATACTCCTTGATTTTCTAACTCAATTTTGTCTTTGGGGTTTCTTAGGATGGTGGATATTTTTCGGTTTGTGCAGAATGCTGTCTTGATGTTGTGTTTGTGGAGGATCTTGCTGATTCTGTCTGTGGTTCCTTTTATGTATGGTAGGAGGGCTTTGCCGTTTTCTTGTTCTCTGTCTTGGATTTTAGTGGGGGTTTCTTTTTGGATTAGGTTGGTGATCTTATTTCTTTGGAATCCATTGGATACTAGTACGTTAGTGAGAGTATTTAGTTCGGTTTTTAGGTGTTGTTCGTCAGCTAGGCGTTTTGTTCTGGAGATGAGTGTCTTGGCTACGGAGTTGATCTGTGCTGGGTGGTGGTGTGAGAGTGCGTGCAGATAGCGGTTAGTGTGGGTTTTCTTCTGGTAGATGGTGTGTCCTAGGGAGCCATTGGATTTCTTGTAGACTAAGACATCCAGGAAGGGAAGTTGGTTGTTAGCTTCTGTTTCCATGGTGAACTGTATTTTGGGGTGTAGGCTGTTGAGGTGTATGAGGAAGTTGTCCAGTTTTTCTTTCCCGTGTGGCCAGATTATGCCCCAAGCTCTATGGTTTCCCCAAGATACACAAAGAAGGAGCCCCACTTAGACCCATAGTCAGCTCCATAGGCTCACCTCTACAAAACCTAGCCAAATTTCTCGCAAAACAACTACAACCTTATGCAGAATCCATCACCTCATATGTAAAAAACTCATTCCAGTTCATAGAGATCATAAAGAAACAAAACTTACAGCCCAGCGACCTACTCGTGAGCTTCGATGTTATATCCCTCTTCACCCAAGTTCCAATCAAAGAAGCCTTGACAGCTATCAAAAAAACAAATACAACCCCCCCAAGCACATCCTAGATCTGACCAACCACTGCCTATCCAACACATACTTCATCTATAACGGACAAAAATACAAACAAATGGAAGGAGCACCCATGGGATCACCCCTCTCACCTGTCATTGCTAACCTCTATATGGAACACTTTGAAACCCAAGCTCTAGAAAAATCTGATCACAAACCCAAACTCTGGCTCAGATATGTAGATGACACCTTCATAATCTGGCCACACGGGAAAGAAAAACTTGACAACTTCCTCATACACCTCAACAGCCTACACCCCAAAATACAGTTCACCATGGAAACAGAAGCTAACAACCAACTTCCCTTCCTGGATGTCTTAGTCTACAAGAAATCCAATGGCTCCCTAGGACACACCATCTACCAGAAGAAAACCCACACTAACCGCTATCTGCACGCACTCTCACACCACCACCCAGCACAGATCAACTCCGTAGCCAAGACACTCATCTCCAGAACAAAACACCTAGCTGACGAACAACACCTAAAAACCGAACTAAATACTCTCACTAACGTACTAGTATCCAATGGATTCCAAAGAAATAAGATCACCAACCTAATCCAAAAAGAAACCCCCACTAAAATCCAAGACAGAGAACAAGAAAACGGCAAAGCCCTCCTACCATACATAAAAGGAACCACAGACAGAATCAGCAAGATCCTCCACAAACACAACATCAAGACAGCATTCTGCACAAACCGAAAAATATCCACCATCCTAAGAAACCCCAAAGACAAAATTGAGTTAGAAAATCAAGGAGTATATGAAATCCCATGCACCGCCTGCCCCACCACATACATTGGACAAACCAACAGAAGAATAAGTGCACGCATTGAAGAACACAAGAACTCAGTCAAAAAAGAGGAACCAACTTCTTCCTTGGTCCAACATCTTAAAGCCACAGGACATGAAATTAACTTTAAAAAGACCAGAACTATCGCCAAAACTGAACATTTTAACAACAGAATAATCAGAGAAGCCATTGAGATAGAGAAACGCCCACAAAGCATGAATAAACGAGATGACACCTCCCGCCTACCAGCCATTTGGAAACCCGCACTTGTTGACAAACGAGTCCCTAACACTAAGAATGACACTAGACCCACACTCACGAAAACCACACAGGATGTCACCACCACACACCCATGCAAAAAGCAAACCCAAACCCACACCAATGAGGCACGGCCACAAACCAGAAGCCAGACCATAGCTGCATCTTTAGCCACTCTAAACCCCTCCATTCCATACATGAAGCAAACTGACACCCCAGCCAATCATAGCACAGCCAACCCCCCATCCAATCAGAGCACAGCCAAGCCCCCAACAAATCAGAACACACCTCCACCCAATCAGAACACAGCCAAGCTCCCACCCTATCAGTTCAAACCCCCAGTGGCAGTTAAAAGGAAGAAACAGCTGCAATCTCACATTGCTCCTAGAAGCAGCAAGCTGAAGACTCCAGCCTGATGATGACGAATGGGACTTCGTCGAAACGTTGCAAAGATACTTCCAATTTCACGCGGGAGAAAACCCGAATAACCAAAGACCTACATACAAACACCCGCGAAAACCTCAGAAAACATATATATATATATATATATATATATATATATATATATATATATATATATATATATATATATATATATATATATATATATATATATATATATATGTTTTAAAAAGGTAGGTTCGGAGGATCTGCTGCTTAAGGTGTTATAAACTAATTGACAGCAGCTTGGTGTTACAGAACAACCTTGCTCATCAATTATATTCAGGGATTTGATAATGGGGAGGGAGGGTCATGCATTTTTAAAAATTATCTGCATAGATGCTGACGGCAGGAAAAAGTGGGAGAACAATGTGACACTGCATAGGGAGTAGACTTCTGTACTTTTTTTTTAAAGCAAATGCTCATATTAAGGTGGTAACAAAATCTGCATCTGTCAAAATGCCATTATCTGACTTAATATTATGGGGTTCTTCTTCAGGAGTGTTCACCCTAATGTACCCACAACTTCTGGTCACCTAAGGTACCCACGGCTTCTAAAATATAATATACAGGAGGGATTGTTTCCAGATATGTGACTGCTAGTGCTAATTGTCAAAAAACATTTTGCAGTAATTTCACTTGGCCCTTCCTAATGGATTTTTCAAGGAAAAAAAGAAAATCAATAAAAGGACTTCGGAGAACAGCAAATGGAAGTTGGCTGTATTCAGACTTCCATATCAAATTTCTCTGAATGAGGTAAGACAGTTATAAAATAAAAGCCTTATCTGAAAGCACCCAGCATTTTTTGGTTTTGTTTTATTTATTTATCGAATTTGTATGCTGCCCATCTGTCCCAGGCAATCCTAGATGGCTTACAAATATTGAATAAAATGCAGTGTGAAACATTAAAACAATAAAAGATCTTAAATTTAGAAATTCAATTAAAATAAAGCTAAGCAGGATAGAGAGGGAAAAAGAGAGCAAAGTATGCACAGGAAGGAGGCGGGGTGTTCATACTCCATTAGCCACCTTCAATGTGTTACACCCCCATTAAGGGACCCAGGCTAGTTGCCATAGCCATGCCTTCAAGGCTTTTTTGAAGGCTGAAAGGATGGGAGCAGATCTGACCTCTGGGGACAAGATGTTCTAGAGATGCTTTGCCACAGCAGAAAAGGCTCTTCTTCTGGACCTTGCCAGTGGAAATTCCTTGGCTGATGGCATCTGCAGCATGTCCCTTCTGCCAGCATTGGTGGGGCAGGCTAATCCCATCAGGGTGACCTGAGATAGCCTGGACCCATGCCTTAAAGGTGATAATCAACACCTTGAATTGGACCCTGAAGCAAAGGGGGCTGGACTTAGGTCTTTCACAGTTGTGTAGAGACTCCAAACTGATGGTGTATTTGACCTCACCCTCGGGCTCAGCCTGATCATCTACAACAGCAATGTACACCTTAGGAGCCTCAAGAACTGCCCATGCAGCTGCATTTTGCACCAGCTGAAGCTTCCGGATACTCTTCAAGGGTAGCCCCATGTAGAATGCACTATAGTAGTCCAAGCATGAGATGACCAGGGCTTGAGTGACTGAGCGCAGGAATTCCCAATCCAAGAAAAGGCACAACTGGCACAACGCAAAGTTGTGGAATGGCTCTCCTAGCCACAACTTCACCTACTCATCAAGCAGAGGAGTTGTGAGTCCAGGAGAACCCCAAGTTACAAACCGGGTCTGTCTGGGGCAGTGCAACCCAATCCAGAACTAAAGTTATGTTACTTTGGCTATGACAAAAAGATGCTAAACAGAACAGGTGAAAAAAGAAGCCTTTGGAGGAAAAGATAATTCTGGATTCCAGGGTAGAATCTGAATTTGAAATGTTTTGTCTCTTATCTGTTGAAAAAATAAAAATTTGCAATGTCACAATGAGTTCCTGGGAAAAAGAAAAGTAGGACTCATAGATGGCAGCAAAGATCTAGAGTTTTTGTATATGTGTCTTTGTTGCCATCTAGTGGTCACCCAGAGCTTTGTAGCTCAAACATGCTAGCCCTCAAAGGGAAATGCTGGCTTGGTGACTGAACCAGTCACTCACTCTCAGTCCTATTCATTTCACAGGCTTCTTGTAGGAAAATAGGAGGAAGAAGGAGCATTAAATATCTTCGCCACCTTAAGTTATTTATAAAAACAATAAAGATGGAATTTTTTTAAAAAAATCCAGTTGATATGGATAGGAGATGAAGGAATGAAAAGATAGGTAACAGTTATCACAGCTATTGTTAAAAGCATGGTTTCCTGCAATTAAACATGTTAATAGCGATTTTTTTCTTATGAAGATAAACATCTTTAATAGCAGGGTTATTTCTTTTATTCTAATTCAACTTCTAGTTTGAAATCCATGTACTTGAGAGTAAATTTCACTAAACTCAGTTTTATTTTTTACTAATATGTTTGTTCATGCAAATATGTGGATGTCACTGCAAATCATTTGTGAAACTGCTAAGCTTGTAAGCATTTTGT
The DNA here is from genome assembly GCA_023053685.1 of Diadophis punctatus similis. Taxonomy (NCBI): domain Eukaryota; kingdom Metazoa; phylum Chordata; class Lepidosauria; order Squamata; family Dipsadidae; genus Diadophis; species Diadophis punctatus. The sequence continues at coordinate 177,798,074 of JALIGW010000002.1, forward strand.
TATTCTGACCTTCCCTACAGAACTTTGAACAATTTCCCATGAGAGGGGGCTAGTGAAAATGGCTAGTGAAAATAATTTGAACCCCTAGTGCCATGGTCATTATACTAGGGGGTAAATTCTATAGGCATGTTATTCTGAAAGAGTCTTCAATACCCTTATGTGTTCTGCCAGCATTTTGTATTTCTCCACTTATGTGGACCACAAAATCATCACTACAATTTTTTAAAGCCATGACATAACCAGGTTGATGACACATTACTTTTGGGTGACATCATGCATATACAGCTATGCCTGTTGGAATGCCAGCATTAATTAGGAATTAATTTTTTAAAAATCATAAGATCACAAAATCTCACGAAAGTTTAGAGTTCTGTTCTGCAGTCTTGCGAAAATGTACAGTAGCTGAGAACACCAAATCTTGACAGACTTGCTAATATTGTAGGGTTGTGGCTATTAAAATGGTTATTTTATTTCATGTGATCTCACATTAAGGACAATCTACAGTATTTTTGTGCATTTACCATGCACCTGGGATCACAAGTTGCATGGCACTCTGGTAGATCTAGAATTCTTGGGATTTCTCTCTTGAATTTTAACAAGTGGGAAACTTTATACCAGAGGCATAACTTGGGAATGTTGTAAAGCAGGGACGAGAATGTCATAATCTATTCGGAGATTCACAATAGTAGAAAATGGGACTGACATTATTGGCAGGTGGAGCCAGGTGGCTGTTTCCTTTTTGTGACCCACCCCCTCTCATTTTTCTTCCCTCCCTGTTCAGCAGGCTGGTCAGGGCTTTAGAAATTAGGCTAAGGGTCCAAGGTTGTACATCTCTGTATCAGAGGCTTCCATGAAGCAATGACAGGTGTGCTCACTGGCTTGGTTTATTGTGAAAACATTTTGGTTTGCAAACAGCTGTATAATTTCATAAGATCTGACATGAATTTGCCTTCAATATATATAGCAATAGCAATAGCACTTAGACTTATATACCGCTTCATAGTGCTTTACAGCCCTCTCTAAGCGGTTTACAGAGTTCAGCATATTGCCCCCAACAATCTGGGTCCTCATTTTATCGACCTCAGAAGGATGGAAGGCTGAGTCAACCTTGAGCCGGTGAGATTTGAACAGCTGAACTGCTGAACTAGCAGTCAGCTGAAGTAGCCTGCAGTGCTGCACTTTAACTACTGCGCCACCTCGGCTCTCTCTCTCTGTGTGTATGTGTGTGTATGTAGCATTTTTTGCTGATAAATAAAAATAAAGGGAGACTGTAAAGACTCAAATATATATAAATATTATATATATATATATATATATATATATATATATATATATATATATATATATATATATATATATATATATATATATATTTATTTATTTATTTATTTATTTATTTATTTATTTATTTATATATATTGTAGGAGCATTAAAGCAACCTGTTTAAATGAAAGAAATGCCTCTGAGAAAATACTTAACTCATTGTAAGGGTTTATTAAATTTAAAGCTGACTCTTTTTTTTCCTTCAGGAAAATGTTTCAGTTGAGCTTAATTCTGAATCAAGCAAGAAATCTCAAGCATAATACAAAGTTGGGAAAAAACTGATGATTACTAGTATAAGATTCTCAATCAGGTTTGTTCACCATTTTAACGGTATCTTGAAGTGTCAATGGAGAAAAAATTCTCACAAGAGATCTGAGGTTGGTGTAAACTTAGGCTAACAATGGAGATCCTACCCTTAAGGTACATACAGTATTTGGCTTAGAGAAATTCTCCTCCTACGTGTATCTCATGTGGTCCATCTGTATGTGAGGTATGTGGGGCGAGGTGACATTCCAATAGTTGGAAGTGCTTTACAGGGCATAAAACACCCTTTCTAAGGTGTAACTTCAAATGGTCATTAAGCTACAGATCATAAGTTGAAGATAATTATGGAGCAAACTAGAGGGAACTAAAGATACAATTAAATGAGAAGAACACTTACATTTAATTTTTTATTTATTTATTTATTTATTTATTTATTTCGTCAGGCATGTATTAGATAACACATAAAAACATAATTATGAATACATGAAATGGATATGAATAAAAGGGAACATTAGGACAGGGACGGTAGGCACGCTGGTGCACTTATGCACGCCCCTTAAAGACCTCTTAGGAATGGGGTGGGGTCGACAGTAGACAGACTAAGGTTAAAGTTTTGGGGGTTTGGGGAAGAAACCACAGAGTCAGGTAGTGTATTCAAGGCATTGAAAACTCTGTTTACATAATTTACACAGAATGGAGCAAAATATTTTAACATTTGACATATTGAAGAATATTCTTGAACAGTGGACACAGAAGTTAATTTCAAAAGTGTCTTCCTCTATATATAGACTATGTTTAAAAGATATTATGGAAAGGAACAGGTTTTTTAATTTAATTTTTAATTTAATTTATTGTTTGTCAAACATGTACAAGATAAGTATAGGTATGAACATAAACATGAACAAAGGAAGTAAATACAGATAAATGGGGACAGGGATGGTAGGCATACTGGTGCGCTTACGCACGCTCCCTTTACGGACCTCTTAAGAATGGGGTGAGGTCCACAGTAGACAGTTTGAGATTGAAGCTGTGAGGGTTTGAGGCTGTAACAATGGAGGTTCTACTGGACAAGGCTGAAGCTGATCAGAAAGTGGATTTAAAAATGACAAGCTACAGGAATGATACTGAAAAAGATGCTACACTGGACATACAAAAGAGACTAGGTGATGTTTTAATAATTAAAAGGGATAAATAAACAAATCAAGAGAGTGACCTGGATAACCTTCCTATATTGGATTTTCAGAACAGGCCTATTAAAATTTTATAAAAAGGGACAAAGAAAAACTGAAAAGAAATTGTTTTAAGACATTATTTGTTTTAAGAAGCTATCAAGATGATTAGAAGTAAAAGGAAAGAATATAAAGTTGGCTTACTTTATCAGAATTAAAATAGACATGTTGTTATCTCTGGTAACCTCTTAATGAGCGTTTATTAATCAGGACTGAAAGGATAGGATTTTTATGGATTTGTTTATAGATAAGGGGATGTGAGAAGAAGAGAACATTTGTTGATTAGTTTTTTATTGCTGTAGTTGTAATTTTTAACAAAATTACTATTAAAAAAACAATATTAAATGGTTCTGGTCAGGAGATATTGGGTTTATAAGATGCAAGAGAATACAGGTAGTCCTTGAGTTACGAATGAAATGGAGCCTGCCCATTCCATTCGTAACCTGAGAATTCGTGGGAGTGAATCTCGTACCTTGAACGCAATCACTCCCTCCTTTCGCCCACGCATTCGCTAATCAGATGTGTGGCTCGTTAAGTGCACATGAAGTATCTCGGGGGGGAAAGGCCATGGGGGGGGGGCTAGTGATAGAACAGGCCACCTACTTCAGACCACCCAAGGCCTCCCCCACCCACTGAAATACCTCATGCTCCCCACAATTGCTTCCCACGCCAACCTGCCACACCGGGTCACTTACCATGTGAAGATCTAGCAAGCTATCTCTTCTCTAATCTCTCAGCTGTGCACACCCCTCTGATGCTCCATTTAGGCCTGTGCAGGCCTCGTCCGGCAGTTTGCCAGCCAAAATGGAGCTCCATTTAGGCCTATGCAAGCCTCGCCCAGCACATTGCAGGCCAAAATGGAGGTTTGGAGGGGCCGGCCTCCCCTCCAAACCTCCATTTTGGCCAACAAAGTGCAGGATAGCAATAGCAATAGCACTTAGACTTATATACCGCTTTACAGTACATTACAGCCCTCTCTAAGCGGTTTACAGAGTCAGCATATTGCCCCCAACAATTTTGGTCCTCATTTTACCCACCTTGGAAGGATGGAAGGCTGAGTCAACCTTGAGCCTGGTGAGATTGTTTGTAAGGGCAAACAACTGCCATGGTGCTGCAAGATTCGTAGTTTTGGGACTTGTTCATAAACACTAGGGGGCGCTGATCATATAACTTCGAACGTTTGCTAAGGGAACTCTCGTAACCCAGGGATTACCTGTATCAATCTACACACCCACCCATTTTAACAATATTGTAATAATTATATTCTTTCTGTTTTAAAAATCATTAAAAATACCCTTTATTGATGCAGGATATATTTAATTTAATTTAATTTAATTTAATGGATTTGTATGCCGCCCAACTCCCTAGGGACTCTGGGCGGCTCACAACATATTCGGATCCATTTTGACAATACAATGCAATAAATACAATAGTTAAAAAACATATAACATATAAAAATTAAAAGAGTATCGTCACGCTTTCACCCCGCCTGCCGGAAGAGCCAAGTTTTTATTGCTTTCCGGAAGGCCAGCAGGGTGGGGATAGTCCTGATCTCCGGGGGGAGCTGGTTCCACAGGGAGGGAGCTCCCACAGAGAAGGCCCTCCCCCTCGGCCCCGCCAACCGACATTGTTTGGTCGACGGGACCTGGAGGAGGCCGACTCTGTGGGCCCTGACCGGTCGTAGGGAGGTATGCGGCAGGATGCGGTCCCGAAGATAACCTGGCCCTGAGCCATGTAGGGCTTTAAAGGTAACGACCAACACCTTGAATTGGATCCGGAGACTAATGGGCAACCAATGCAGCTGGCGGAGAATTGGTGTTACGTATTTCTGAATTCACTCTGCTGACATACCAAATCTATCTCGGATTTGCCAGCAAACTGTCCATTACCTCTGGAAAGGAACAGCATTATGGCAACAACAAAAATATGGTGGACACCCCATCCTTCTGTCTTGTAATTGATATGGACAGACCTTTTGAAATACAACATTATCCCTCGGGAGTTGGGCGGCATACAAATCTATTAAATTAAATTAATTAAATTAAATTAAACATAGAAAATAAGGTATGGTAACTTGAATTTACTCATTATAGCTATAGAAATCTTATTGAAAAGTGATTATGAAAACAAAAATTTTAAAAGAAACCCACAGAGTTTAAAAGAGATTGATAACTTGCACAGACATCCTTACTATCAGCATGCAATAGATCAATTAACAAAGGCAGGGTAGGTAGCAATTAGTTTAACAATACGGTTTGTAGCCAAGTGGCTGTTCCAACCACTGTGAATGATACCTAATGTATTTCATCAAAGTTCTCTCAGTCCTTTAAGGCAGTAGCAAGGCAGCAACACTGAAGAGAATCTATAGGCTTTGTTTTCCTGCTTGTTGTTTCTTCCGCTCAGAATTTTAAAGTGTTTTCTTTTGTCCTTTAAAGGAATTTATAATTTATTTATCCTTTAAAGACAATGCCATCCAGCAAAGCTATGCTTATTCTTATGCAGCCATGCCACTAAAAATAGCCCATCAATCTCACCAGTCTCTGCAAAGTCACCCTCAGAAGCATATTTCCAAGGTTTCTTCTCCAGCATTTTCTAAAATAAATTCTCCTATTTTATATTCCTTGGAAGATAACTTTATATAAAGTGCCTTCTCTCTGAGTTGTCAATCTCGTCTAGAGCATTTACTTTTTTTCTAGCGATTATATACCATTTCTTTCTTGTGTTTAATCCAAGCCCTACCATTATCCAAACCTTTATTTGAATTTCTTCTGCCTCTATTTTAGAGAACTTATTTTAGCTACACTAACCAAAGTTTCTTCTTTTCTCCTAGGATGCTGAAATCGGTAAACATTGCTTTCTTTCGGTTTTTCTATCGGGTAGCCCTAAACATGGAAATCCTAAATTAAATATGACCGTGCAATCTCTCTGTCATACCCAAACCAGAGAACCATCTTGCCCCAAACTCCCACAAGGACAAAAATCTGTAGCAAAAGTTTTCATTGACTACTCACTCAGGCAAACCAGAGAGAGAGGGTCGAAAAGAGCCTTCCAGGATGCATTAACCAACTGCAGAAAGGAAGGCACACCCAGGCTTACTTTTAGCTTGGAGATGGGGAATTCCCCATGAAGGAGGCCCTAAACAGCTTTTCTGGTGGTTTTGAAAAGGATCCAAAGATAATTTAAAGGGCTCCCCTGTAGCCCAGAGGGGGAATGGTGAAGTACGTCACTGCTACGTGAATAATCATTTCACTGAGAAAAATATATTTGGTAGATGGAACCCCATGTTTATTTGCTAGGAAATTGGCTTTTCGTTGGATTATTTTTTCTTGAGTACCAAATAAATGTTTACATGTGGTATGAAACCCGAAACTTGTGGTCCAAACAATAGAAACTGGGGGGGGGGGGGGGGGTTTAAACAAACAGGGAGAATCATTTTAGTCTTTACAGTATGTTACTATTTCTTCCCTGGAGCCTGTCTTCTTTTAGCATCACCCCATAATATCAAATTTCCCTGACAAACCTGCTGTAAGCAGTGACTGAAGTCGCTCCTATTAGCTCAGTTTATACGACACTCTGGGCCACAGAAAAAATCGTATTTTAGCTTATTAGGTTATGAGAACCCAAGCTGTATTGCCAATTTACAACTTGGTACATCCTGCAGAACCAGAAAACATAAGCTAATTGAGTAAATCGTGTTTGACTCAAGGGTGACAAAACTGTGTAAATGGTGCACTATGAGCTTTGCATCATGTGGATTCTTTGACAGAAAATAGCCACATTGCGTAGAAACGAGAGATTCAATAAGAAAAGCAAAAGCATTCTGTAGAAACCAGAGTTTTTAAAGGGTAAATGATCTGAAAGGTAGTGTGGTAAACATGAGATTAGCTCTCCTTTTACTTGTGTTTTTCGCTGGGTGGCCTTGAACAATGTTTCAGGCTCAGCTGGTGAGGTCTGTATGCCATGGCAATAAAAGTCAAGATGGCAGCTGCAACAATATAATTAAAACTTTTATATCTATATTAAAACTTTTATTTAAAAAAACCATATCCTTCAGATATGGGTTCACCCTGCATTGCAATTTTTTAAAACATTTTTATAGCTGCCAATCTTTTAACCAATTCTGCCCAGCTTCCAGTAAAAAATTAAGAGAGATATAACATCATTTTATAAATATAACTCTAGAGCCTAAAGAGCTGGCTCTGCTGTTGGCCTGGGAACCAAACGGGGGTGGGGGGTGGGGATTACACTGGAGGTGGTGATGGATTAATGACAGACTGCACCCCCTCCCCATGCTCTCTATTCTCCACCTGTTCATCTTTTTGGTTATCATATTGATGTACAGATAGTCCTCGACTTATGACCACAATTGAGCCCAACATTTCTGTTGCTAAGTGAGACATTTATTAAGTGAGTTTTGCCCCATTTTACGACCTTTCTTGCCGCAGTTGTTAAGTGAATCACCGCAGTTGATAAGTTAGTTACACGGTGGTTAAGTGAATCTGGCATCTCCATTGATTTTGCTTGTGAGAAGGTTACAAAAGGTGGTCACACGATCATGGGGATTCTACAAAGATTGTAAGTTGAAAAATGGTCATGAGTCACTTTTTTCAGTGCCACTGTAACTTTGAACGGTCACTAACTGAACTGCTGTAAGTCGAGAACGGCCTGTATTCCTGTTGTGTTCTTCTTCATTGTTTATTTTATTTTTCTATTATTTTACTTCTGTTCTGTTTATACTCTTTTCATTTCTTTTTATTGTTGTAAGCTGCCTGGAGTAGCCCCACTGTGAGATAGGCAGCAAATAAATTTAGATAATCATCATCATCATCATCATCATCATAATCAATATCATCATCATCATCAAGTCCGCTGCAAGAGGGTCAATAACTAAGGCGAGACGTGGAGCAAAGCTAACAAACCTTTATTAAGGCTGACAGGAAAATAACAGCAATAACAACCCAGAAACAGAACAAGTGACGAAGCCTGCCTCAGCCGCTCTTTTATAGCCGGCTCTTTTATAGCCGGCTGTCAGATGCGGCAACCAATAGGGATCCGGGAATTCTCCCAATCAGAAGCCGGTCTCGTTTGGCCAATCAGGATCGTAGATTTAGCTCTCCTGTGTCGTGAGGGGACATAGCAATCATCATCATCATCACAACAACAACAGCAACAACAACAATAACAACACTCAATCAACTAAAACATTAAAAACAACAAAATCCTGGTGCCTATCTGTGGTAACATGCTATCATTACAGCTTATCCCAGGAGAATGTGGAGAAAAACCAGGTTTTCAAGGCTTTATGGAAGGCTGGGAAGGCAGAGGCCTATGGAAGTTCTGGGGGGAGGGGCGTTCCATAGGGCAGGGGCTGCCATAATGAAGAGCTATTTCCTAGCAATGTTTAGGGGAAGGGACTAGGAGCATGCCTAACCTATCTGACCTGGTAGGATGGGTTTTTCCCCCTCCATTGATGAACCCAATACATTATGCCTGAAGAAAGTTCTAGGCAAAAAAAGGCAGAAATACGTTAAGAAATAAAATGGAAAGGAACAAAATATATCAACGTGCACAATTGCTTCTCTGTCAAATTTTTGTAATTCAGCTCACTCCAACCATCAAGCTGCTGTGTGTTGCAAGGGAAAGTTGCAAGGGAAAGTTATTTTGTGGATCACTGAAATTCAAATAGGTTATAATATGTTGTTGCTTTATTTTTAATGCCTGCTTATTTTTCCTGGAAAAAGCATCTCTCAATGTGTTAAAAAAAACAACTCCAAAAACAAAAGCCATCCTACAACCGGGCTTATTGAGTATTTCCTCTCAGGAAACATCCAGAAATCACTACAAGGCCACCAGCAAAACGGGGGTAAATGACCACTTGAGTGCTTCCAATGAGCTGTTCCCATGAATAGGCGCCACTGAAAGTTCTCTCTCTTCCATGAAATTGACTTTTAAAAATACAGTTGCAGGGGTGGGTTCTAACTTACCTCGCTGCCGGTTCGCTTCCTCCCACACCAGGCAGCTGCGGGCACATTGTGCACCACGTGGCCGCACCGCACAGCCACATGTGCGCTTCGCAGGTGAGCGCATGCGCAGTGCTGAAAATTCGGCTTCTGCGCATGCGCAGAAGCGAAAAACAAGATAGCGGCACCTATGGCGCCGCTGAGAGAGCTGGTTCATTGGCATGGCCAGCCGGCCATCGCTCCCGGTTCAGTGAGCGGGGGAAATTCCCGCTACCGGTTCTAAAGAACTGGTCTGAACCGGGAGGAAACCACCTCTGTACAGTAGGTGTTAAATATGGGCTACAAAATACCAGATGACCATTTGTAGTGACTGGACAGGCCAGCCTGCCAACCCCAGCTCAGGCTCAACAGATATGCTGGCTTTAGCATGCAGCTAAAAAAAAAAAGACTTTGGTACTTTCCTTTCCAGATGGAAAAGGTTTTGCTCATTTGGAAACTGCACTCAAAACTCTCAGGAGAAAAAGTCCAAGGTTTGTTGCAAAGGATATGGAGATGCCAAGCTAAGGTCCTCTCCAAAGTTCGATTAAAGATGTTATTTACAGGATTGGCACAGGGAACATCTGATCCAATGTTGGTTCATTAGAAGAAGAAATTAGCTAACATGTTTCATGTAGTTTCTAGTTCTGTAGGTTAAGGTATTACTGTCTCTGATAATTATAATTGTTTCTAACTAAGCTTAGTGTTGTGTAGTTTTTGTGCAACTTAGAACTGATTTATATAGTTACACATTTCAATACAAAGGAACAAAATACAGTATGGTGCTATGGAATTCATTTCATTTTTTTTTCTCTTTTATTTTGTCCTGGGATAGGGAGGTCTTAGTTCTCTTTGCACAGCTGGTTTATGGGGAAGGATGGTGGGTAGAGGCATTCCATGGAGAAGAGGTGACACAGATACAACTAGTAACCCACAACATGTAGGCTGGGAGAGCTGAGGTGTGATGACACTGAGGGCTTCCAGGAAAAGAGAGTGAACCTCCATTCCCTTACAAGGTCAGTGTAAGCAGGGGACTCCAACCTTGACAACTTTAAGACTTGTGGACTTCAACTCCCAGAATTCCTCAGCCAACTTTGCTGGCTGAGGAATTCTGGGAGTTGATGTCCACAAGTCTTAAAGTTGCCAAGGTTGGAGACCCCTGTGCTAAAGCACTAGATGGCAGGAAAGGGATACTGTACAGGAAACCTAACTCATTGCTGACATCTAACAGCCATCTGGATTTTGCCTAATAGTTCAGTTTAAGAATTGATATGGTTGGCCATTATTATATCATGCGGCAATGAATTCCATAGTTCAACAAGTTGAAGCAAGCTGGTTGGGGAAGTCTGGGAGCTGAAGTCTACTCCTCTTACAGTGGTTGAAAAACACTGGTTTAAACTATTTGTTATGAATAGTACTTTATTCTCTTCCATTGTTCAGCTTTGCTGGATGAGCAATTGTTATAGTGCTGCAAAAGAGAAATGTGAGTATTGTCTTTGTTGTATACATATCTCTGTCAAGCTCCTTACACATCTTTTTTTTTATATAAATTAAAATAGGATAAATGCCATTACTTTCTCATAGGGAATTAGTCAAGTCTTGCTTATTATTTGAGTTTGCCCTTTTTAGTACTTTAACTGATCTGCTGTATCTTTGTTTTAGAAACATGGTAATGACAATATTTCAAGAGTATCTTTACTGTCCAACTATAGAAAAGCATTATGACATTTCTTTTGAGATCATTTTTTGATGAACTAATATTTTGCCCCTGATTTATGAAATCTGTGATTTCTCTCTTCATGCAAGAAGTACTTCAAGACTCTTCACAAGCTGGTTATAGAGGTAATCCTCGATTTACAACCATTTGTGTAGTAACCAACCAAGGGTACAATGGTACTGAAAAAAATGACTTATGACCATTTTTCTCACTTACAACCATTGCAGCATCCCCATGGTCACGTGATCAAAATTTAATCACTTGACAACTAGCATTTATTTATGATGATTGCAGTGTCCTGAGGTCATCTTTTGTAACCTTCTGACAAGCAAAATTAATGGGAAAGCCAGATTCACTTAACAACTGCCGTGATTCACTTAACAACTGTGGCATGAAAAGTTGTAAAATGGGGCAAAATGTACTTAACAACTGCCTTGTTAGCAATAGAAATTCTGGGCTCAATTATGGGTGTAAGTTAAGGATTACCCGTACTGTTTCCCAAAGGTAAGTTATAAGAGGACAGTAATTTACTCTAAAATCATTTATATTTCTGAGGCAAAAGTTATGAGAGTTTCAGATAACTCATTTTCTAAGAACAGAGTTGTCAATAGAGGTGGGTGATTTGTTCTTGTGCCTTCCATTGCTAAGATATGGAGATCAAAGACTTAATAAAGGTTTGCTTGAACCTTATTACAATGCAGGATATGCAACTCCTACTGAATAAGACAGGAATACTGCTTTTTGGTATCCTCTAATGTTTCTCAACCTTGGCAACTTGAGGTATGACTGCGGAATTGTGGGAATTGAAGTCCACACATCTTTAACTTGCCAAGATTGAGAAACACTGCTCTTGACTAAGCGCTTTTTTCATCCCAAAGGAAACCTTTGCTAACTTTCTGCGACATTTTGTTCCACCCCAGATATACTGAGGTGTCAGTAACCAGAAATTCCTGCTAACTGAGACTTCAGTTTCCTGAAGTCTGGCCATGCTGTCAGCCTTTCTGGGAATACCTGGAGAAAAGTTGGGAAAGCCTTTTCGGTTATAGGACTAGATTTATAGTAGGAGCCGAGGTGGCGCAGTGGTTAAAAGCAGCACTGCGACCTTCAGCTGATTGCTAGTTCAGCTGTTCAGCTGTTCAAATTTCACCAGGCTCAAGGTTGACTCAGCCTTCCATCCTTCTGAGGTGGGTAAAATGAGGACCCAGATTGTTGGGGGCAATATGCTGAACTCTGTAAACCGCTTAGAGAGGGCTGTAAAGCACTATGAAGCGGTATATAAGTCTAAGTGCTATTGCTATTTATGCTTCAGTCCGTATATTCTTACAGGTTCCTTCATCAGCATCTAAGGAACTATAAATAGGGCTATTTCATCAAACTCTACACTTTAAGCCCAAGATCTAAAATGATTGGATGGGGAATGCATACTGGCAGCTACTTTAAGCCATGTGTGCAACCATGGAAATTAAAAATTTGTCATAATGTATAATAGTATCCAGCAGATCTTGTCTGATGTCAAAAGAGCTAAGCAGGTCAGACCAGATTAAGTATTTGGATGGGACATTTCTAAGGAATATTAGAACTGTGCGGGAAGCAGGAAAAATAACTCAGAAGAAGGAAATGTAAAGTCACTTCCACATCATTTCGAAGAAAACTACAAGGATATGTAGTGTCAGCAGGAGTCAAGCATGAATCAACAATTAAGATACTATTTGCTTTGCTATTACTGGACGAAAACATTAAATCTGTCCCCATGAATCATGTGAAATATTTGAATAAAATGCAATATCAGGAAATTATTCATTATTTATCAGCAACCTATTCCTTCAACTTTCAAAGTAACAATCAGAAAAAATGAATAATTAACCCAAAACATAGCATATAGAAGACAGAATCATAGGGCTTGAAGGGACTTTGGAGGTCTTCTAGTCCATGTCCCGCTCAAGACAGGAGTCTCATATCATCCCAATCAAATGGTTGTCTAGTCTGTTTTTGAAAACCTCTAGTGATGGAGCACCTACAACACACAAGAGGCAAGCCATTCCATTGATTAATTGTTTTCACTGTCAGAAGATTTCTCCTTACTTCTAGGCTGTATCTCTCTTTGACAAACTTCCACTCATTAGTTCTTGTCTTGCCCGAAAGAATAAGTCAATCCTCTCTTCTTTATGACAGCCCTTCAAGTACTGGAAGATAGTTTTCATGTCCCCTACCCCCCGATCCTTCTCTTCGATAAACTAGACCCGTGATGCCACAGGTGGCATGTGGAGCCATATCTGAGGGCACGCGAGGCACTGCCCTATGTCAGTTCCAGCATGCATGTGTGTGCTGGCCAGCTGATTTTCGGCCTTCCGGAGGGTGGGGGGCCATTTTCGCCCTCCCCGGGCTTCAGAAAAGCTTCTGGAGCCTGTGGATGGCGAAAAACGGACCCAATGGGCCTACCGGAAGTTCAGAAACAAACTTCCAGTAGGCCCGTTGGGCCATTTTTTGCCATCCCCAAGCTTCAGGAAAGCCTCCTGCACCAAAGTGACCAGATATTTTTTTTTAAGCGGGACACCATTGACGGGGGGGGCGGGGGCGCCTGGATGCCGCCATTTGAGTTTTGCCCTCTGCGCATGCGCAGAACTCTGCACATGTGCAGAGGGCAAAAGAACGCTAATGTCGGCGTCCAGGTGGGTGGGTGGGAGGCGGGAGGCCTTTCCTCGCCTCCCGCCTCCCCTTCGGGAGCCGGCAGTGGCTTGGGCTGGCTGGCTGGCTGGCTGGCTGGCTGGCTAGATGCGGAGTCTCATGGTCCGGGAGGTTTCCGGTTCTCCTGTGCCTTCCTCGTTCCTCACTTGCAGTGGTTTCGAGCCGGGCCTGGCGCGGCCCCCTGGCCCTTGGAGCGCATTAGCGGAACAACCGAGTGCTCCAGGGTTCTAGGATGCCCGATTGCTGGGGCCGCCGCCGCCGCCCCCACATCCTCTCCCTCGTTTTCTTGGCCGGAGACGAAAGAGGCGGCGCGGCTTCCGGATCCGAACTACTCACTTCGTTCTCTGGAGAGGCTGCATGCGCGCTTGTGTGTGTGTGTGTGTGTGTGTGTGTTCATGAGCGCTCCAGCAGCCCAGCGCTGGCGGAGGGGGAGCAGGAGAGCCAAGACTCGTAAGGTGACCAGACGTCCCGCTGTTTTGGCATTCTTTCCAAAAAAGCGTGACTTTTTGGAAAGAATGCGGGACGTGGGACACACGCTTGAAAAGCGTGTCTGTCCCGCCAAAAGCGGGACGTCTGGTCACCTTATCCTGCATGCATGCGCGGGGGGCAGCAGGGTGTGTGTGTGTGTGCATGCATGCATGGGGGGAGGGCATTACATTATGGGTGTGGGCACATGCGTGCGTTCGCCCGCCCTTTTGGCACCCGAGCAAAAAATAAGGTTCGCCATCACTGAACTAGACATACCTAGCTCCCTCAACCATTCATCATACAATTTAACCTCCAGACCCTTTATTATCCTTGTTGCTCTTCTCTGCACATTTTCCAGAGTCTCAACATTATTATTTTTTTGTAGCATGGTGTCCATTATTCCAAGTGTGGTTGCACAAATGCAGTGTAAAACATTACTATCACTTCTTGTGGTCTTGACGCTATCCCTCTGTTGATACAACCTAGGGCTGCATTGGCTTTTTGGGCAGTTGCAGCACACTACTGGCTCATACTTCAGTGGTGATCCACTGGCAAACCTAGATCCCTCTCATAGTTAACTACTGTTGAATCAGGTACCACCTATTCTATACCTATACATTTGGTTTTTCCTGCCTCAGTGCAGGATCTTACTTTTCTCACCATTGAACTGCTTCTTGTTGGATAGGGCCCAATGCTCAAGACTGTCAAGCTCCTTCTGAAACTTCAGCCTTTCTTCCAAAGTGTTTGCAGTTCCCCCAGCTTGGTGTCATCTGCAAATTTGATGAGTTATCCTTCTATCCCTTTGTCTAGAACAGTGATGGCGAACCTATGGCACGGGTGCCACAGGTGGCACGCGGAGCCATATCTGCGGCACGCGAGCCGTTGCCCTAGCTCAGCTCCAGCGCACATGTCCGTGCACGCCAGCTGATTTTTGGCTCAGGCGGAGGCTCTGGGACGACGATTTTGGCCTCTGGAGGGCCTCCGGGGTGGCAGGGGGGAGCATTTTCGCCCTCCCCTAGTTCCAAGAAAGCCCCTGGAGCCTGGGGAGGGCAAAAAACGGGCTTACTGGGCCCACTGGAAGTCGGGAAATGGGGGAGTGGGGGGGGTCACACACTCATGCACAGGGGGGTGGGGCAAGTGGGGGGCTTTGAATTATGGGTGTGGGCACGCACGAGCGTGCGATAGCGCGTGCGTGCACTATTTTGGCACCCGAGGAAAAAAAGGTTCGCCATCACTGGTCTAGATCATTTAGGAAGGTGTTGAAGACCGAACTTTTATCTACAATATCACATGTGTGAGTCTCTTTTTAGATAGATGTGTTGCAAAAACATTTGCTTCTAGCTTTCTTTCTGGATCAATAAAATTCAGAGAGCACTATAAATAGTACAAGGGGAACCTAAATTTTGTTTGCATTAAATGTTCAACTTGGTTGGTGCATTAATTTTCTTCGTTTTCAAAATATAGTATATTAAACTATAATGTGCCTGGACCTAAGGTCCCAAGTATGTGCAGGGACTTGTTTCTTGGTTGTGTTCGTGATTTTGACTGTTCTTTCTTGGCTGCCTGTATTTTTAATTTTTATAATGCTTGTTATTGTTCTTATTCTATTTTAATTCTGCTCACTGCCCAGAGTTATTCACTGAGAGGGGTGGCCATATAAATTGGACAAACAAACAAACTACATCATAAACTATGGAAAGAAAGAAAGAAAGAAAAATAATCCAGCAGTTAATGCTAACCAAGCTTAGGATATTGTGTGAATGCAACTGAAAAGTAAAGATGTTGTATAAGCAAATGGGAAATAAGTTTTATACATGAGAATTTATAAAGTGTCTTCTATTGATCTGCCCCCAAATCACCATCTGTCCAAAGGCAAAATGTGATACTGCCCAATTCACAGGCCTTCTAGAGCATCATTCTTAGTCTGGACTGGCTAAGATCTTTGGTCTGGAAGATATACAGGATGAAGGGACTACACATGTAAGTGTACATATGTGCATGTTATGAGCCAGGTGCTCAAGGCAAGGCACCTCCCCCAATGCCTGACGGTCCCGGGACAGCATCGTCCTCAGCCCCTGGCGTGCCTTCACTGTCGGAGAGTCCCGGTTCCAACTCCTCCTCCTCCTCCTCCTCCTCCTCCTCCTCCTCCTCCTCCTCCTCCTCCTCCTCCTCCTCACTGGGCAGTGAGGGGGCCATGACAGTGCATCACTTTTTCTTGTGATATCAACCCAACGTCATTTGGGGAAGAAGAGAAGCTTCATAACATTCCCATTCTATAATCAGTCCCGCTTCTGATTTGGAGGAAGGGGAGAAGACTTTCTCTTCTCACAGTCAAGGTGCTTTTTCAAGAGGCAACTGGACAACTGGACTTGCCTCTTGGAAAAGCACTTTTGGGACAACCATGACCTGGATGACTGAGAATCTCCCTACATGTCTCTGTGTACATAGATGTGTATTGAATTGTCATCCAACGTCAACATTCATCTTCAGTAAAATGGGAACACTGGCAGATTTGAACCCAGATTCTGTCCCCATGGTATTTTATAGGCCATTCTGAAGCCCTGATGACAGGAAAGAGAAAGGCATAGTGCAAGGTGGAAAGACACAGATCAGACTGCTTCAGGCCATAGCAGGTAGAGAGGGGTCTGCTGATACAAAAATCCAGATCTTAGCTGACAGGATAAGCTAGACCTTCCCATAAGAGCTAGGAGGATTTCTATGTTTTAGAGAAAATGGTTGCCTTGTTTAAAATCAGATCTAAGAGAATATCTGTAGCTCAAGATTGAACTGTGGAATTCTTGGTGCTTTCTGAGCGTGGTTGTCTTCTTGCAGACGTTTCATTACCTAACTAGATAGCAACATGATGATTTTATCAATGATGTTACCTAGTTTGCTAATGAAACGTCTGTAAGAAAACAACCGAGCTCAGGGAGTACCAGGGACCTCACAAAATCAGATCTGGATCTATATCTCAAGGTTGTGTCTGTACCAGCTTTGAATAATTAACATACAGTTATGAAGGTTCTATTCCAGTGAATATCCACAAGCAATTTTGCTTTTTTGTTAACTGAGATGAAATAAACCCCCACCGCTTAGTTCTGCACTGGTAACTTATCTCTAATATGATTTAGAATCACGCAAGTCAGCTATAAAGAGATTCATTCCAAATATATAAAACTCCCAATTTTTCATCCTTAAAATCTGTAGCTTTTCAGATATTGCTGGACCAAAAATCTCATCAACCCCAACCAGGGATGAGAAAGACTGGAAGATCCATACTTCCCTATTCCTGCTTTAAATCATCATCCCACACAATCAGTATGACACAATGTGTAACTCAGTTCAAAGGCAATTAACGTTCATTTACTAATGTGATCTCGAGTATGAACGTGCACATCTGCAGGAAGGCAGCAAAAAAATGATGTCTGATATCATCACGCGAATGACACATTGCACTTGACATTAAGACACAAGTAGATAAGGGTGATATACACCTAGAAGTCTTATTGTAGGCATGTCATTATTTTGCCATTACTGGGGCTTGCTACAGATACTGCTGGGAATATTTGACTGCACTGTTTACAGATGCCTGTTTGTGTTATTGGAAGCTCAACCAGTGCTTGCTTTCAAATGGGTAATATTTGTGTTTCCTAGATTTAGAATTGGGGTTAGATTAGATTCAGAATTATTCTAGAGGAAAAACACACTTTGCAGCTATCTGCAAGCCGAGATGGTGCAGTGGTTAAATGCAGCACTGCAGGCTACTGCTAGTTCAGCAGTTCAGCTGTTCAAATCTCACCGGCTCAAGGTTGACTCAGCCTTCCATCCTTCCGAGGTGGGTATGGAAGGGTTACCCACCTTCCATCCATCCTTCCGAGGTGGGTAAAATGAGGACCCAGATTGTTGGGGGCAGTATGCTGAACTCTGTAAACCGCTTAGAGAGGGCTGTAAAGCACTATGAAGCGGTATATAAGTCTAAGTGCTATTGCTATCTATCTGAAAATAGTGATTGCTCAATCTTCCTTCCTTCCTTCCTTCCTTCCTTCCTTCCTTCCTTCCTTCCTTCCTTCCTTCCTTCCTTCCTTCCCAAGGCAGATTAACAGAGTTGGAAGGGACCTTATAGGTCATCTAGTCCAATCCCCAGCTCAAGCAGGAGACCAATCTCTTCTTGAAAGTCTCAAGTGATGAAGCTCCCAGAACTTCCAAAGGCAAGCTGTTCCATTGGTTGATTGTTCTCACTGTCAGAAAGTTCCTCTTTATTTCTAGGTTGAATCTCTCCTTGGTCAGTTTCCATCCATTATTCCTTGTCTGGCCTTCAGGTGCTTTGAAAAATAGCTTGACTCCCTCCTCTCTGTGGCAGCCCCTCAAATACTGGAACACTGCTATCATGTCTCCCCTGGTCCTTCTCTTCACTAGACTAGCCATGCCCAGTTCCTGTAACCGTTCTTCATATGTTTTAGTCTCCAGTCCCTGATGAAGTTACTGATGAAAAGCAAGGCAACTCTGAAAAATCTTGGTAGTGCTTTACTAGGCTAATATTCTACCTGCAAGATAAATTACAATGTCTGTAAGTCAGTTCTTGAAAACCTGGAGGACAATATTAAAAACAAACATGGAGAAAACGAAAGAAAGAGAGGGAGAGAGAAAGAGACTTATTTACTTATTAAAAATTATACCCTGCTTTTTGTATGGGCGCTGAGGGTGAATACATAGTGTTCCCCTCTCCCAATAATACTATGTGGTAGGTTTGATGACACAAGAATGACTGGCCTAGTTATCCAGTGAGCCTTCTATGGTTGCAAGTGGATTGGAATCTGGGTATCATTGGTTCTCCTTTAACCACCATTCAGTGCACGTAGCAAACCCACAATATCTCTGAATCTCAAAGTGTTTACTTGGAAATCAGTCCCAGTGAGTTCAAGGAAGTCCAGGAAGTGTTCATATTCAAGCTGTAAATAAGATCAGCCTATTAATAGGCTGCCCAATGCATTAATGTTCTTGAATATTCTGATAAATCAGCAGTGTTCAGTAAATTCTCAGCAAGGAAAGCTATGCATGTACATCTGAAGAATAATAATATAAACATAAATATACGTGCAGCATGTAGTAGGATTGGAGATCACTTCTCCCTGCTCAATATGATTAAAAAAATCAGACGGAGGGAAAATGTGTCTTCTATAAAGCAAGGCCTGAAGCGAGAGGCAGAACCAACAAGGCAGGAAAACTAGTTGCTGGCCAAGAATGGGTTCAAAGGGTAGCACTGAAAATTTCCCAGGACATTCTCCTTTCTGTCATCTGGGGGGCTCTTTGTTTACTCCTTCAGACCACTCCGTTGCATTACTTTGCACTGAAAGAAAGCAGTGAAACAAAACGATGACGCTTTCTGAGTCCAGGGAGGAAGTTTTGGTCAGGAAAGGGGATTTCCAGAACATTGAGATCTCTACTGTCTATGCAAATCATATACTCAGGGTTAATCTGAGTACATTTGAGCAAGCCAGAATCTTTTTCACAGTCCAAGGTGGCCCTGCGGCACTGGAGAACTGAAAAGGACCCCGAAGAACAAAGGGGAAACCAGGGAAGGTGACATTGAGAAATCGTATATGGATCACACAGAATGGGAAAGCTCTTCTGGATCATTAGAAGCTGCAGAGCAATGCCTGCCCCAGATTAGTTGTCTAAGGCAGGATCCCTGTTCGTGATTTCCAGCACATTCTCGAATTATCTTACAATCATTGTGGTCCTGCAATAAGAGCAGTGAGGACATGTTTTGCATCACCTCAGCAATGCCTGGTTGGCTGACATTCAAAGTCACCCAGTGGGAAATTGGCCTGTATCTGAAAATCACCCAGTAACTCATCATCAGTCTAAGTCATGCCTCAGGAAGAAAAGAAGCATCGACCTAATCCTTTGCTCTGAAACTAACCTACTAGTTGCTTATGCCATTATCTGAAGATCAAGGAATCAATGGCTCAACCTTACTTCTACATCATGGGTAGTCAAAAGTAGAAACACCCTTTATTCCCTGAAAGTACCAAGACCACTTCCAGCTTTAAAACAGTCTGTGATTTTATAGAAGTAGTACAAACTAGAATATAAAAATAATCCAAACTAGACTAACTTGAGACCTTGTAGAAGGTGAGCTCTGTCAATCTATGGTAGCATCCTGCAATCTCGCCCATCCTGTTTAACATCTACATGAAACCGCTGGGTGAGATCATCCGATGACACGGGGTGAGGTACCAGCAGTATGCTGATGATACCCAGTTGTACATCTCCACCCCGTCTCAATTCAGGGAAGCTGTGGACGTACTGGGCCGCTGCCTGGACGATGTTAGGGTCTGGATGGGGATGAACCGTCTAAAACTTAACCCGGACAAGACTGAGTGGCTGCATTGGCTGCCCATTAGTCTCCGGATCCAATTTAAGGTTTGACCTTTAAAGCCCTACATGGCTCAGGGCTAGGTTACCTTCGGGATCGCATCCTGCCGCATACCTCCCTACGACCGGTTAGGGCCCACAGAGATGGTCTCCTCCAGGTCCCATCGACCAAGCAATGCCGGTTGGCGGGGCCAAGGGGGAGAGCCTTCTCTGTGGGAGCTCCCACCCTTTGGAACCAGCTTCCTCCAGAGATCAGGACTATCCCCACCCTGCTGGCCTTCCGTAAAGCAATAAAAACTTGGCTCTTCCGGCAGGCGCGGTGAAAGTGAGACCAATCAGACTATATATGGGTCTCCCCCCTGGTTATGAATGCTAGATTTTTTTTTTAACTTTTGTAGTTTTTAACTGTTATGATTTTTATATTGATAAATGGATTTGACATGGTGTGAGCCACCCAGAGTCCCCTGGGAGTTGGGCGGCATACAAATCTATTTAAATAAATAAATAAATAAATAAATAGCACTAAGTGTTTGTCCTTCTAAATATTACCCAGCTGGGTCTTTTTTTTTTAACATCACAGCTGTTTGGTTGGTACAGGTGTAATAGCTTTGTGCATTGACTTGGGACCAAAAATCTGTCATTATAGCATCTTAATCCAAGTCAGATTTCATTTGTGGGATTCAAAGCTGGGTGTTCACTTAATGGCTTTCTTGCTGCGATCAATAGCAATAGCACTTATATACCACTTCACAGTGCTTTACAGCCCTCTCTAAACAGTTTACAGAGTCAGCATCTTACCCCCAACAATCTGGGTTGGTAATCATTTTACCGACCTCGGAAGGATGGAAGGCTGAGTCAACCTTGAGCCTGGTAAGATTTGAACTGCCAAATTACAGGCAGCCAGCAAGCAGCAGAATTAGCCTGCAGTACTGCACTCTAACCACTGCACCACCATGGTTCAAATGGGACTGCTGGAAACAAAAGCCCCATGGTTGTCCATAGCTGAGTCGAAACAAGTCAAGGTGGTGGCTACAACTACCGGTATGTAATTGAAGCCCCATCCCTTTTTAATGTGCATTGCATATGGGATACATGTAAAAAGGCCAATACTTCAGTTAAACATTTTTGGTTACACTCTTAATGCTTTTCATTCAACAAATAATGGTACTACAGCCCCACTTCCATGTTGCAGCAGTAAAAGATGATGGAGGAATGTTGTCAATTTAATTGTTTTCAATTAATTGACAATTTGTTTTTAATCAGTACTAATGGAACATAGTATTTCAATTTGGTGTAGTGTTAAGTTACCAGGCTAGAAACTAAGAGACCCTGAGATCTAGTCACAAAATCATCTAGGGGACCTTGGATCAGATATTCTCTCTCTAGAAGCAGGTAATGGCAAACCACTTGTCCTGGCAGTTGCCACTTGAAGGCATTAAATTATTTTATACATTAACAGAGAGTAAACACATCAATTATGTTTAAGTCTAATCGAATTTAAACTATAAATCAAATTAAATGTAGCTATTGTCCTGATCCCCTTCTCTTTTGAATGCGACCTCAAAGGCCACATATGGTGAAAGGGCCAGAAAACGAATCCTTTTTTTAAAAATCCTTGCAGGAATATTGTTGATACTTAAGTAATTTCAATTCTATACATATTTAGCTGAGAGAAAGAGTTGTAATTTTGTGTACGTATGTGTACAAGTACACTACTAATTAAATCCCAAGGAGCAGGCCTTCTGCTTATGTTAAGATTAGATAAGTGAGGTTTAAAGCATATAAAAATATTTAAGTGGTAGCTAATGGCCAGAGGAAGAAAAACAAGAGGAAAAAAGGGGGAAATGTAGGAGAGGAGAGCAACCTGAATGCTTTTTTCCTATAATGTGCATTTTTATTTTGGCTTTTGGTTTTATTTTCATTACTGTATCTCATTGTTTGAATTTTTATTTCAGCCTTAACCTTTGTACAAAGTTTATGAACTAATAATATTAATATTAACAACAAAAGATCAATAACAAGATAGTTGAGTTAGGGATTACAATGTTATGTGTGTATTTTTATGTATGCATATTATGTACCCTTTCCCTTTCCCTTTCCTTTTCCTTTTCCCTTTCTTTTTGCTTTTACAGTGGTTTCTCTATTTAATTATTAATAAAACAAGCCAAGGAAAGCAATAAAAAGATTAGATAAATTATGCCCTGCTGCTGAGTGGATAAGAAATATTGAATTTTTCTGTTGATAAACTATTGAGGGATTGTTTTGAGTGTATAGAACAGGTGTGTCAAACTCAATTTCATTGAGAGCCGTATCAGGGTTGTGTTTGAATTCGGGAGGCCGCGGTGGGCGTGGCCAGCATGACGTCACTTGTGTCGGGGGCGCCTGTGGTGGCCTGAGCGCTCTGCCAGCGAAAACAGGCTCCCGAGCTCCGTTTTTGGCTGCGATAGCCTCCTGCAACCCTCTGTCAGCAAAAATGGAGCTCGGGGGGGGCACGTGTGGCCCTTGCAAGTTCTGTTTTCGGCTGGGACAGCCTCCTGCAACCATCTGCCAGCAAAAATTGAGCTTGGGAGGGCCATGCGCAGCCCTTGCGAGCTCCATTTTCGCTGACAGAGACCCACGGGCCGGTCCTTCACTACTGTATTTCCCTGTGGGCCAGATCTAAGCACCCTGTGGGCCAGATCCAGCCCCGGGGCCTTGAATTTGACACCCCTGGTATAGAGTCTCCTGCTTCAGTTGGACTAGAAGATCTCCAAGGTGCCCTCCAACTCTGTTTTCATTCTGAGCTTAGCCGTTGAGAAATGCGTCAATGGACACCATACTTTCCCCCATTTCTTTACTGAGAAATGCCTACTTATGAATTCAGAATTCTAGATCATTCCAAAGGACTATTCGCCAGGTCAATAATCTGACCTGACAGATCAGTTCATCCAGGAGTCAATCCCCCTTATGATCTTTTAGCCTTTGTTTTTATCTCTGTATGAAAGATGGAGCCCTCTGGGTCCAACAATTACATTCATTGACTGGAATGCCCTTGTCAGGGTGAGCAGGTTCATATCAAAGTCCTGAGGCAGGTTAAAAGGCTTGAATGCTTCTTAAATTAGAACGTGGAAACGCTACTGAAATCTCCCCACCTCCGGCATGACTGGGAGCAAAGAGACCTTTTTCTAGTCAGATTCCACAGCAATCTTTGTTCTAAACCCTCATCCTCTACAAAGATTTTTTGATGACTTTCCTGTGTTTCCCCATTCCCAAATGAGGGCAGAGACAAAGAATGGCAACAAAATGACTCTGGTGAAATGAACTGTAAATAGCTGTGAAAATAGGCAGAATAGTTTCATAGGTAGTTGCAGCACAAGCGTATGCATAAATAGACTTAGAAGTGAAACCTGCTGAGTTCTTTAGAACTTATTCCAAAGATAAGAATTTATATAGACAGTAGTCTCATTTTGTGATTAGTGAATCAGAAACTCTACACCACCTATGTGGGTAATTAAAATACATGTTTTAACATGCATGAAATTATCTGTTTTATGTAATCAAGAAAAATGCTCAAGACTACGATTTGTATGTTCTTTGGCTTTTTGCCTTAATTGAGATAACAGAAATCAAATCTGTTCATAGGGTGACAAACTGAGACTAAATGTTTATTAGGATTATGTGGGGATGCACTATTACTTTTAGATAGGGGTGGTTAACAGGCAGTCTGTAGATGTAGCCCTACCCAGATGTAGTCGGTTCTATTTTTTTTTCATTCTGTTACTGTTTAATTTTTTATTATTAAGGATGAAAGGTTTCATTATTAAGGATGTTCTTTAGTTTTTGCTTTCTGTTAGATAAAATCAGATCTGTTTCTTTTTCTATTAATTAAACTAAAGTATTTTCAGATACGTGTGTTAGAAAACTTGGTCAATGGCACTGGAGGTTTTTTTTATCATTTTCTTTCCTCAGGGTACCTAAAGCATTACACCTCTGAGTCAGTTTGAGAAAAAGGACAGAGGGAAATTATTTTATGAAAGAGCTTGGTTCTTGGGGGAGAAAAATTGATTCCCTCAGAACAGGTTCGCAATTTGGGTGTTCTCCTAGATCCACAGCTAAAATTGGAGCAACATCTTTCAGCTGTGGCTAGGGGGACCTTTGCACAGATCCGTTTTGTGCATCAATTGCGACCCTACTTGGAGAGGGAGGCTTTGCTCACAGTCACTCATGCCCTTGTCACCTCACGGCTAGACTACTGTAATGCGCTCTACATGGGGCTACCCTCAAAGAGCATCTGGAGACTGCAATTGGTACAGAATGCAACTGCACGAGCTGTGGTGGGTGTGCCGAGATACACCCACGTAACACCTATTCTCCGCCAGTTGCATTGGTTGCCTATTAGTCTCCGGTTGCAATTTAAGGTGTTGGTTTTGACCTTTAAAGCCCTACATGGCTCAGGGCCAGGCTACCTTCGGGACTGCATCCTACCACATACCCCCCTACGACCGGTTAGGTCCCACAGAGTGGGCCTCCTCCGGGTCCCATCGGCCAAACAATGTTGGTTGGTGGGGCCGCGAGGGAGAGCCTTCTCTGTGGGAGCCCCGTCCCTCTGGAACCAACTCCCACCAGAGATCCGGACTATCCCCACTCTACTGGCCTTCCGTAAAGCCGTAAAAAACATGGCTCTTCCGGCAGGTGGGGTGAAAAAAAAAGATCAAATTCCCCCATGAATGAATGTTTTTTTAAAATAATGTTCTGCTTTTTTAAAATGTTATTATTGTTTTTATTGCACTGTTCTTATCTATGTTGTACGCCGCCCTGAGTCCTACGGGATTGGGCGGCTTATAAGAACTTTTATTAAATTAAATTAAATTAAATTAAATTAAATTAAAAGCTTCCTTTTCTTAATGGGGGAGATACATTGTCCTACCCCAGCATAATTCTTATGAGGAACAAATGGGTGTGAATCAATATAACAAAAAATATCCATTCATTACTCAATGGATGTGGAGCAATGTTTTCTTTTTTGCAAAATCAATGCATGATTGACAGAGTTCTTGGAAGCATACAGTATGCAATAGTTCTAGCCATTTATAATTTGATTTTGCAGTGCTGCTTGAGATGGTTTTTCAGTTATGTAGTTGAGAGATTTGTGAAGCAAATCAGGTTTCTTCATATTTCTGATGATGAGCCCCATTTAATTCAGAGGGATTCCTTCCTCCCTCCCTCTCCTTGTAACTCACTTTTAATCTGAATCAGTATCTAAATTCCTTGAATGTATAACAAGATTGAGATGATGTATAGATTTCATAAAGAAAATAAATCTTGGCTTTGTATACTTCAGAAAATGGGAGACAAACAAAACTTAAGCTTCAGAGGAGATTCCAGTGGGACTTTCCCCCCTTTATTCGTTAGATGTGCATTTTCAATGTTCATCAGTGTTTTCTCATGTTTATTTCTCTTGGGAAAATTGGTATTGTAGTAGAAAGAAAATGGCATTAGTTAAGACAAGTAAATTACCCCTCCCAAATCCATTTTCCCAAGAAAAATAAACTGTCAGCTCCACTATAAAACATTTAGACACAAAGAATGTTGATCAAGTCTCTATGAGATAACAACTGTGCTGGGAAGCAAGGCTGCTGGAAAATAACACCTGAAGATACTAACACCTCAACAATAATATTATTCAGAAAAGGTAGCCTTGGTCTAAGTCAGTGAATTGTTGCCTTTATATTACCACTTCCGTTACCTCGTTGTCTTTACCAAATTAACATGCAAACAAATTTATGACTACATATCCAATCAGTTGTTCTGTTGAACCAATTATAAATGATTTCCATATATTTTTATATAATAAGATAACCCTCTTTAGGTTAGCCTCTGCTGTCTCCAACACCATAATAATGCGTGAACAAATGTGTCTGATCCTTGTTATTAAACAACTCCCTAGAGAAATTTCTCCTGCTCTTTACAGGTAGTCCTCAACTTATGACTACAATTGAGCCCAGAATTTAGGTTGCTAAGTGAGAAATTTGTTCAGTGACTTTTTGCCCCATTTTACGACTTTTCTTGCCACAGTTGTTAAGTTAATCATTGCAGTTGTTAAATTAGTAACACAGTTGTTAAGTGAACCCCACTGATTTTCCTGGTCAGAAGGTCGTAAAACGGGATCACATGACCCCGGGACACTGAAACCGTCATAAATATGAAGCAGTTGTCAAGCATCCGAAGGTAAATCACATGACCATCAGGGGTGGGTTCTACTTACTTCCCTACCAGTTCTGATTGCAATGGAAGTGCGCGTTTTGCGCACATGCTCTTGCTTCACTCGTGCCCGCGCCCGCCATGATGCACAAAAGACCCAGAAATTACCCTCTGCACATGCGCAGAAGCCTTTGCGCATGCACAGAGAGGTTTTTTGCAAGCTGCGGCGACCGGAGGACCGGTTCGGGTGCATGCACCGCCAGTTATCGCTGCCGGTTCGGCGAGCGGCGGTAAATTTCCGCTACCGGTTCTAAAGAACCGGTCCGAACCGGCAGCAACCCATCTCTGATGACCATGGGGATGCTGCAATGGTCATAAGTGTGAAAAATGGTCATAAGTCACTAAATGAACTGTTGTAAGTCAAGGACTACCTATATGTATACATGAATGAATGAATGATTGAAATCTGAAAAGAAAAGAAACAGTAATCAGAGGTAATGCTGTGTATGGGCATTGCTACCTATGGTACCTGTAGAAATAATAGATTTCTAGTTGGCAGCAAATATTTCAATATCTATCCTGCAGTTTTTATTAAAAAAAAAATTCCAACAACTTAATAAGGTGTCTGGTTTAGTCAACATTCCAACTATATTAGGTTTTGGATTCTGCCCCCCCAAAAAATAATTGTTCGTGTATCTTGTATGTAGGTTTTTTTTGGGGGGGGAGGTGAGATTTGTGTTTAGAATCTAGCATCAAACATTTCCACACATATTTCCTCATCCTTTTTTTCTCTTTAGTCCTCCTCCTCCCCCAAAATATAAGTAACATAATTTTAGTTCAGTTGAAGGGAGAATAATAAAAATAGAAGTTTAGTACTAGTTTCTATTGTATAGAAACAAAGCAAAAATGTCTACAAAAGTACAACATAAAGCTGAAAGCCAGATTTTTTTCAGGAATCGGACAGTGGTAAAAGAGGATGTGAAATATTGTTGTTATTCTGCTAAACAAATCAGCGCCAGACATCTGGATTCAATCTCTGTTAGACTTATTATTATTTGGGTTGTATTTTTTTCCAAAATTTCGCAATTTTTGAAACACAATTTTGTTTTTCCTGGATATTTCACTGGACTGAGACAAACCCATGCAATACAGCTGTATGAATCTCTTAGCTTCTGAACTTTAGCAAGTGTAGTTTTTCCTGTGGAAATCACTTAGAATATTATTTTGTTTCCTCATAACTAGACTTCTTCCTTCTTTCCTTTCTCTCTTTTGGTGTCATCACCTCTTCTAAACATTAAGCCATTCTTTTTTTGTTGTTGCTTCCATCCTCCTCTTGGTCAGGCTACCATGAGCTAAGGAAGATGCCTTTCTGAATTAGGGTTGGCAATATGCCCCTTGGGGGCTTCAGGAAAAGCAAAAAAATACCCAAATGTCACCCCTTAAACTAATTATTTCCAACAGTAGCTATTCCAGAATAGTTACTTATGCACCCCACTAAAGAGGATAAAAGTGGATAATGTTTGACATGAGTGGATAGATAGATAGATAGATAGATAGATAGATAGATAGATAGATAGATAGATAGATAGATAGATAGATAGATAGATAGATAGATAGATAGATAGACAGACAGACAGATGATATAAAGATAGAGAGATAGAAATAAATTGATAGATATATTGATACAGACAGACAGACAGACAGACAGACAGACAGACAGATAGATAATCACCAAGAAACAATGATTATAGCATGACTGAAAGAAGATGTGTGCAACATTAGTGGGGAAGATGTGATCAAATGATTTGTGTGCCTATTCAGTCTGATTTCTCAGCATTTTCCCTTTGGTTTTTTTTTCTGTGAATTAAATTTGGACTACCAATTTTTCAAGATCAGAAAATAAACAATTGGTTTTTTTTTAAAGAATAAAGATCGTCTTCTGTGAATTAGGACATTTGTTTACATAAGGTTTTCCCCACTTTGATTGAATGCTATTTTGGGTTCAAGCATGCAATGTTTGTGCACACAGCCTGTATAATTGAGTGTGGAAAATGCATCTAGCTCTTGGATCCTTTTTTGGAAAAAAAAATCTTTAAGGGATACAGAAATAGATCACTGGCCTGAGCTAAGTCATCTGGCAATTTTGAATAGGTCAGAATAATTATTAGAAGTGAATAGTAACTCCTTAATGTCCATTTGGAATAATGATAGTAAATATAAATCTAACCTAACTGTATATACAGCATTATACATTGTATACATTCTTGGAGTGGGGTGAGTGAGTAAAGAAAAGCATTAGGAGGTGTATACCTGATATCAGATATCAGCTAAAAGGAAAAGCAACTAGAGAAATATAAAATTGGAATAGATCTCCTGTTATTTTACTAGGTGATTTTAACTTTAATTAAATTTCAGAATCAAGCTGAATCACAAAGTCATTAAAAATAAATATTCATTTTTATTTCACTTGATTTCATTAAGCCTCCACAGAACAAGAACCCTGTGTTTCCTTGTTAGGCGCAACAAATTAGGACCTGGAATGTCCAGTTTCAAATCTCCATTCAACTTTAGACATTGGTCTTTTTCACTGATTTGTTTAGTTATGCTTTACTGAATTAACACTTGGCCATCTTCATTCATCACTTTAAGCCATATATTACAGTTTTTGCAAACCACAATGTTTGAATTCACAAAACAAACAGAACCCAATAACCCATGTGTTGGATTAGTGCAAAGTAAGAGCCAGGCTACCATCTTTCAAATTCCCTCAGATAATTATTGGCCTTCCGTAAAGCAATAAAAACTTGGCTCTTCCGGCAGGCGGGGTATGAGTGAAAGTTCTTTTAAAAGATTGATAGTATTTTAACATGTTTTTAAAATTGTTTTTTATTGATTATATTTCTATACCTGTTGTTAGCCACCCAGAGTCCCCCGGGAGTTGGGCGGCATAGAAATTTTAATAAATAAATAAATAAATAAATAAATAAATAAATAAATAAATAAATAAATAAATAAATAAATAAATAAATAAATAAATAAATAAATAAATAAATAAATAAATAAATAGAGTATAAATTAGAACACATGGGAGAGAATAATATCCCATAACACATTGGTGGTATCTTTCATATGTCCCCCTACTCACTGTTTAAGTAAGACATTGATATATATGGAAACTAGGTTGGAGGTGGACTGCACCAAGAGGACTGCAGCCAAGAAATTAAAAGACGCTCCTGGGGAGGAAAGCTATGACAAATCTAGACAGCATACTAAAAAGCAGAGACATCATCTTGCCAACAAAAGTGCGTATAGTCAAGGCTATGGTTTTCCCAGTTGTAATGTATGGCTTGGACCATAAAAAAGGCTGAATGCCAAAGAACTGAGGCCTTTGAACTATGGTACTGGAGAAGACTCCTGCGAGTCCCTTGGACTGCAAGGCGATCAAACCGGTCAGTCCTAGAGGAGATCAACCCTGACTGCTCTTTAGAAGGCCAGATCCTGAAGATGAAACTCAAATACTTTGGCCACCTAATGAGGAGCAAGGACTCACTGGAGAAGAGCCTAATGCTGGGAAAGATTGAGGGCAAAAGAAGGGAACGACAGAGAATGAGGTGGCTGGATGGAGTCACTGAAGCAATCAGCGTGACCTTAAATGGACTCCAGAGGATGGTAGAGAACAGGAAGGCCTGGAGCAGTGGTTCCCAACCTTTCTAATGCCGCGACCCCTTAAAATAGTTCCTCATGTTGTGGTGACCCCCAACCATAAAATTATTTTCGTTGCTACTTCATAACTGTAATTTTGCTACTGTTATGAATCATAATGTAAATATCTAATATGCAGGATGTATTTTCATTGTTACAAATTGAACATAATTAAAGCATAGCGATTAATCACAAAAGCAAGATGTAATTTTGCCAGATCAGAAATTCTCGGGCCAGTCTTTGCAAGAGCACAAGGAATATCATCTTCCACAACAAGTCTACTTCTGTATTTAGAGTTGATAACCAACAAATGTACAGCAATATTTCTCAATCTCAGCAACTTTTAAGGTGCCTGGACTTCAACTCCCAGAATTGAGAGCAAAGCTGGCCCCTTAGCTGATGCTGCCAAAGCTCGGCCGCCAGGCGTCACAAACACCTCTCACTGAATGGCATCTCTCCCGAACAATCGGAGGGCTCTGGTGTGTTTAGTCGATATGGCCAGGCTTGTGGCAGTGGGGGGGGGGGAGCTGAGGATGCCAGGGCGACCCCTGGGAAATGGTCATTCGACCCCCAAAGGGGTCCCGACCCCCAGGTTGGGAACCACTGGCCTGGAGGAACGTTGTCCATGGGGTCGCGATGGGTCGGACACGACTTCGCAACTAACAACAACAAGGTTGGAGGTGAGGGGCTGAAGACTTTCCTTTGCCAAACCTTACATTAGGATGAACAACCAGAACTCCCAAGGTTGTATACAGCTTTCAAAATTTTGTGTGACTTCCAGAGCCCCTTATTTTCCAATAATGCCAGGCCCTTATTTTTCCGGTGACAGAAGGAAAATCAATTGCTTGTATTTATTCTGATCTAGTCTACCTGTTTTACCTTACCCCTAACATACAAAAGGGTCAGATACACAGCCAAAAGAGTTGTGCATCACTAACTTTTATCTCTGATGTTGGTTGAATGTAATGCTGCTTCCCAAAATATAATAATAAAAATTAAAGTATGCCTAGTCCAAAGGATCCAATTTTCAAGATTTTATGTAGGAATCTTTCTCAAAGTATAGAACATAAACGCATAGCAATGTGCAACAATGCTTTTGACTAAACATTCCTTATGAAGGGAATGATTTAAATAAGATGAAATGCTCCTGGAATTAATAATTGAACTCAGTAACTCTTACGCCCTCCCACCAAAATGAATCTACCAGCTAGAATACTTGTTTACACTGTTTGGTTGACTTTTTGAAGAAGAAAAAAAGCTGCTAAACCACAAAGCCCAAGTAGCGACGGAAGTAAATGTGATAAGTGTGAGAATAGTTGTATTAGGGCCATCATTAGTTTCTGTGGGCTGTTGTTTTTCAGTTGTTCACTGAGTTTCTGACTCTTTCAATGGGCATCATTTTGCCAGGATGGTTTCTGCACTGAGTTCTTGTAACATTATGTTTGTGTCATCAAGGATAATACCTCATCAGCTTCTGTTGTGTCATCTCTTTTTCTATTGCGTTCATTGGGGTCTTTTCTTCTCTGGACTTCCCGTTGTTGTTGTTGTTGTTTTTCTTCTTTTTAGCATTTGCTGTGCTTTGTTGCAGAATCCACTAGACTCTGTACTTGCCTTCTAACAGGAAAGTTTACCAATGCATGATATGAGGTTTGTTTTTTTTTTAGGCTGGCTTGTTGCAGAGTATGATTATATTTGGGCTGAAAGGGAGTGAGTGGCCCCTGGTCACCTAGCAGACCTCCATATCTAAGGATTAGAACACCCCATCATTTCAACTACTAAACTCCACTGGTTTTCACTTCCCTTTATTTTATGGGTTAACATAGTTAAGTTTTAGCTTCATTAATAGGACATAAAGAGAAAACTTTATATAACAATAAACCAAAAATGTGGGATGTAATGATAGTTTAATATAAATCCCACTACCTGTCTCCCTCTAAATTCAGTATGTTAGGGCTGTATCTCACAAGATTCTAGCCAACATGGAACATCTAAGATACCCACTCAATGAAGGCTGAAATAATCTTAAAATCTTTTAATTACAAGCAAACATAAGAGCAAATATTCCCTGGTGTTAATTAAAATGTCTACTAACTTCACATCTGCCAATTTACCCATCCATCCACCTTTTCATCATTTCAGATCCAGCCTGTTTAGCTAAAGCACAGTATTAACAAGCACATTTTGCAAAATAACAAGGTGCAATGTTTTTAATTTTTAATTTTAACCCTGGTAGTTTAAATGTCCGTGATTGGAATTAATGCTTCTGCTTCAGGCCATTTGTGAAAGATAGCATGGCAACAAGTCTGCCAAGTTAACCTAAGGATATTTGCAAAAAGTAGCATACTCAACATGAGTGTGATACCTGTGAACATCATTGCCCAGTCCTCATCTGTGGTGTCATCAAATTTCATGTGTACTATACTGTATATAGCAGACAAAAACAGAAGCTTTTCTTTTCTGCAAATTCCTTAAATGTTTTTAAATGATTAAAATTTATTTTTATTTCTATTATCATTTCCAGAAAGTGATATAATTCAGCTATAGTAGTTCAGGGCTCAGGCACTGAAGTTTTAACATCTACCCCAATTAAATGAGATTCTTGTTTGGATTGCTGTCAGAAACTTCCTTAGCCTGGTCCACATTAAGTGATCTTTTTAGTGATACATTAGAAGAAAAAACAACAGCAAATGAAGCAATCCAAAGGTCCATTAGGCTTCCCAACACTCTCCCATACTCAGAGAGTATGATCAGTCCATTCCCAGTATCCTACCGTAGTAAATTATTCTTATTCTACTGCCCCTTTATTTTCATTGTATGCTATATGGTACCCATTCTTCCATTTGCTATTTCATCAATGGCTCTTCTATCATAAAAGGATGGAGTGATTAGAAATTATTAGAGAATCGTTTTAGGCAAAATTCACGTTCCGCTGCACAAAACGGTTATACTAGAGATCACTGTAAGTCACCATTCTAGATGACAACCTGTGTTCAGAGACAATCCTGTTGCCACCTTTGAGCAAAGCCATAGAAGGCAATACAATATTCTATTTATCAGGGTGGTGGAAGGGAAGACATGTTTAGTTGGTCAGCCAGTAACTTGGTGTTCACTTTGTCAAGACGTATAAAAAAGCCAGACATGACATGTTGTCCTCAAAACCTCCTTGGAACAAATAATGTTTTAGTTTAGTAACTTTTTTACTGAGAAGCTATTACAAATACTGTAAGGCTGTCATCAATCCCATTTATGTATGATTTCTTTTTTCTTTCTCGTCAAAACCAGAAATAGATCAGGTTTTGAATGGATTATTACTACTTTTATTTTGGAGAGCGGAAATAATCGTGAGGAAGAGAAAAACATTCAAGTTATTTTTCGTATTTTTCGGAATATAAGACACACCAGAGTATAAGACACACCTTAGTTTTGGGGGAGGAAAACAAGGGGGGGAAATTCTGCCTCTGCCTACCAGCATCCTTAGCCTGGTCAGCTTCAGCACATTAGTTTGCTGGTTGTCAGCGCGTGTGCATGCTTCGCTCACATGCACCACGTTGGGGCTGCTAAGCAGCTTCAAAAGCACAGCTGATCGTCGGAGGGAGCTCCAGTGAGTAAAGCAGGCGACGTGTGGAAACGGTAAGACAAGGCAACAGCTGTTCCGGGTTGCCATTTTGGGCTTCGTACCTCACGTTTTCAGCCTCCAAATGCTCCGTTTGAGAGCCATTCAAGCCTGCACGGATCGCCAAAGCACATTGCTGCCGATCGCCGCCCAAAAAGACATGACAGAGGCCAAAAATGGGGCATGCAGAGGCCTAAAACGCGATGTCCGGAGGCGGCGATGTGCGGTGATGTGCTTTGGTGATCCGCCCACTTTGAACAGCTCTCAAACGGAGCGTTTGGAGGCTGAAAATGCGAGGCATGAAGCCCAAAAACCCAAGCCATTGTCTGTGGCAATCTCTGCAGGCAGGAAGAGGACGCACAGAGGCTGGAGGGTGGGCGGGGCTACATTCAGAGTATAAGATGCACTCAAATTTTCAGCCTCTTTTAGGGGGGGGGAGTGCATCTTATACTCCAAAAAATATGGTAATATAGAGATGATTTTTTTTTGCATAAACTCAGTGGACAAATGAGTTTGTTGCTTTTAACTATGGACAGAACTAAGAAAAGTTAAACTCCTTAGAAGTTTTTCTTTTTGGAGGGGTGGGGCTCTTTCCTAATTTGAGAAAATTTATGTACTGTATCTCATTTTACTAATTAATATTTAGCTTGCCTGATCACTAAAGAAGATGGGATCAAAAGCGAACTTTGATGCTTCTGATATGAGGAAGCTGGAGTTACTCAAGTATCAAAAGTTGCTAGTTACTCATAATAGTCCTATGAACAGTAATACTATTCTTAGGAACCTATGTAAATACAGATCACCATATCCACCCAGGGACTGTTGTTATTAAACCCATTTTTCAGATAGGGAAAATGAGTTTGAAACATTGACTGTACCTACTCCCAAATTTCCCCAATCCCAATGACTTCATAGATTTGATGAGATTTGCTAATCCTTATTCTTTATGGATTGTTACATTCGGGTGAAATACTGTAAATATCAAGGAAAGATTGAATTCTTCCATAAGATTTTCCTTGATGTATGAATAGCAATGGTAATAGCACCTAGACTTATATACCACTCCATAGTGCTTTACAGCCCTCTCTAAGTGGTTTACAGTGTCAGCCTATTGCTGCAACAATCTGGGTCCTCACTTTATCCTCGGAAGGATGGAAGGCTGAGTCAACCTTGAGCTGGTTAGAATCGAACTGCTGGCAGTCGGCAGAATTAGCCTGCAATACTGCATTCTAACCACTGCCCCACCATGGCTTCTATGCCATTAAAATTAATTGTTATTATTTCACATCACAAATGCTTAAAATTTTATTTTTAAATCTTTTCTGGATATTTTAATGTTGAATTTATATATCAAACTTCTTAATCACCCATCTCCTTTACAAAGGGGCTCTGAGTGGTGTATTTATTTATATATACCAAACTTCTTAACCACCCACAATTAGTTGTTTTAATTCTGCTCCATTATTGTTTTATTGTTTCTTAGAATGGATACCTTTTATTTTGCTGTAAACTACTGTAAGGTAATTCACTGAATCTGGTGATATTGAAGTTTAATAAATATATGTGGATTTAATAAAGAAACAAATAGGTAAATCTCATTCCTTTTATGCTGCACTTTGCAGGTTTTCACAAGCAAGGAGAGTATTTGTATTTGTTATTGTCAGCACTCGTGACTATATTTATAAACTGCTGGAAGAGTACGAACATCTTTGCATGCCCAAAACTTTATTGAAAATTAGACTTTCTTATATCATGTGCTTCCCTTGTTCCAAAACAAACAAGAACAATTGCGTGCCCGGCAACATACATTTTATTTCTTTGGTTCACAATATACCTATGAAGGTATGGCTTCATTAAACAGGTGGCCACTGATCAGCTTTGACAAAATCAGACAGTTCTCCTCCCCACAACCATTGAATTGATTATCCTTGTGGTCTTTGCTATTTGCAATATTAAGCTCTTCTGTGATAACATAGCTATTTTTCCCTAACACAATGTGAGACCTCAGTGAATCCAAAATATCCTTGAAGTTTTCAAAGCAAGTGTAACTTCTAGGTTGCACGCAAGTGACTAACAGCAGCTCAGGTAAGATGGGCTTCTACAGCACTAACTGACTGCTTAATCTTCTCCTCCACAAACAGCTAGCAGTGCTTTGCGGTAATCCCCTGAAGTATCCTTCTGAAACAAGGAAAATCAAGTCACCAAAAAAAAATCAGAAAATGCATCAAAATTATCAAGTATGCAAAAATGTAAATGAATTTATTGAGTACCCACTGTGCATATCTTAAATTGGTTTAACAAGCAATGCTATGTACAAAGCACCATGAAAATTGTAGTTCTGCCGGGAACTCAATTGTACCACTCTTAACCATTAAATAGAATTCTTTAAGAAAAACCATAGCTGTTAAACTTACATTAAAACAATACATCCTTAAAATTCACCCTTCTCCTACCTCATCTACTCCAGGTGTGTAGGATTACTGTTTTCACCTTGCTATTACCCACTGCCAGAGTAGAGCGGGTTCCTTTAGCATAGTGTTTTTCAAACTTTGCAACTTTAAGATGTGCGGACTTCAACTCCCAGAATTCCTCAGCCAGGATGAAAGTTCTGGGAGTTGAAGTCCACATACCTTAAAGTTGCCAGGTTTGAAAAACATTGCTTTATCATCTATCTAGAAAGGTACACTAAGCATGTTCTCTGCAATAGTATATTCCTAAAGAAGCCTGATTGAGGAACTAGATCTTTGGATTCTATACCGATACCGACTCCATACTGATCGGAGAAAGGAGAGGGTGTCCCTGATAATGTCAGCGCAGGCAAAGCACCTGATTGAACAGCTGCTATTCATATATAGGTAGTCCTCGACATATGACACAATTGAGCCCAACATTTCTGTTGCTGAGTTTCCCCATTTTACGACATTTCTTGCCGCAGCTGTTAAGTGAATCACTGCAGCCTGTTAAGTTAGTCACACGGTTGCTAAAGGAATCTGGCTTCCCCATTGAATTTGCTTGTCAGAAGATTGTAATATGTGATCACATGACCCTGGGGCACTGCCATAAATATGTGTCAGTTGCCAAGCGTCTTAATTTGGATCACGACTATGGGGATGCTGGAACGGTCGTAAGTGTGAACACCAGTCATAAGTCACTTTTTTCAGTGCTATTGTAACTTCAAACAGTTACTAAATGAACTGTTAAGTCAAGGATTACTTGTGACTGGCTAATAAATGTACCAGTAGTCAAACAAATATACACTTTTAGAGCATGGACTTGTTCTTATATCAACACTGGGTCTCTGTGTGTGTGAGACACACTCTTAACTTAACCCTGCAGATTGATCTGTTTTGTTCTTTTCAGCTTATAGAGTCTCTTTTTGTACTCTTGAATTTAACACGCATCCAGGCTGCCATGAGACTAATTAGTCATAGGCAAAAAGTGAGGTGAATGATAAAGGTCAAAGCACTTATGACACTAAAACAGGCACAGTGGTGCTCACAAAACCCGAAAGTTTCTTTTACCTCAATCATGTGATGTAGAGACTTGTCATACAGCTCCCAAAATTCACGCCGGATGTTGAGCAGATCAGTTTCGCTCCTTGAAACAATGATCCTGATGAGAGTTTGGTCATCTGTGCCAGCACCCTGAAGAGATTAAAAACGCACCAGGTGGGTGAGAGGCAGGAAGTAGTGGATTTCCACTCACATTATTGCTGCAAAATATTTTGAAGGGATGGCAACAGCAACTATAACCTAGCAACAGGATACTTTGGCTCCCACAATTATAAAGTCCAGGCAACTGAATGGAAGCTTCACATCCTGCTTTGCAAAATATGTATCAGCATTGATAAATCTGAGTTCCCTTCTTTGTGGGGGTTAGGTCACTGTATGTGGCTCCTGCTAGCCTGCTGAATCCTAGTTCTAAAGATGGGATGACCAAAGGAGAATGTGTCCCTCATGACTGCATCTGAGCTCTAGCAATAGCAATAGCACTTAGACTTATATACCGCTTCATAGTGCTTTACAGCCCTCTCTAAGCGGTTTACAGAGTTCAGCATATTGCCCCCAACAATCCGGGTCCTCATTTTACCCACCTCGGAAGGATGGAAGGCTGAGTCAACCTTGAGCCTGGTGAGATTTGAACAGCTGAACTGCTGAACTAGCAGTCAGCTGGAGTAGCCTGCAATAGCTGCATTTAACCACTGTGCCACCTAGCAAAGTTTTCTTTCAGGAATTCTCTATATAAAGGACAGACAATTTAAGTTTAGCTGGAGCTTCCTAAAATGTCTCTGTTTATAGCATCAGCTCCCTGTAAATAGGCCATTTCTGATCTCTTTAAAACCGGAAGAACCAAAATATTTGATTAGTATACTGACTCTTTCTTCCTGGGGCAACAACAACAACAAATGGGTGTTTGTTTTTACCTTCATGGACTTGTATAGCTTGTCAGCAAAGAAAGCTTGCTTGTTCTTAACACTCCGCACTTCAGAGAAAGAGGGAGAACAAAGAGGAGAACGTGAATGTATTGCCAGGAAATAAACCAACAGTTGTCTGCATGCAAAGTATTCTGTCTCAGTCACTCCTTGCTTAGTAAAGTTCTAAATAAATCTGGTTATAGTACAGCTTTTCATTTAGCAAATGCAAGAGGGAAGGAAGAGAGACCAAAAAATCTGCCCATGTGAAATTATGGAACTGAACTTCCAAACAGGGAGGGAGATGGGGGAGGGAGCAATTTCCAAAAAGTCTGTTGCAGAAGAAAGAGCATGACTCTTTAAGAACTCACAATTATATTATGAGTTGGTTTAATGTTTATTATTACGCTTCCATCGACCAGTGTCCACACTCCATCAAGTGCATGAAGTATTATTCTGAATTACAGCTGTGGTTGAAAATAGGGAGAGGGGGCAGAAGGAATGAGGGGCTGAAACCCAGAAAATCAGGGAAAATGAGAAACAAGAAATACAGGCCTTGATGAGATTATTAACAACAGCCGTTCAAAAAGATATGTTAATGATCATGAGGCCATCCTAATAAATATCAAATAACACATGAATCATATTTCTTTTCTTTTTTAAAAAAAAGCTTTTCACAAATTGAACTGCATCCCAGTTTCCATTCTTTATGCACATTTTCTGAGTGCAGAGTTTCAACTAGAAGGGTGTATCTTCATTGCCATAGTGATGCCTCATAATTTAAAAAACCAAAACCAAAAACCAAACAGTTAACAACAGGAACAAAGAACCCAAAAAATTCCCCCCATCAATTCTGTGAATTGCAATAAGAGGGATGATTGGGCAGCCACTTCCTGATCTGCAAGTATGCACGAATGAGGAAGTTTTCTGGGGCATGGGCAGATGTGGCTTCTCTCTCCACTCTTCTTCAGTACCTGTCTAGCCTCTGGGTGCCATCAGACAGGATACAGAAGAGGCCAGGGGAAAAAAGGCCCATTCCAGTCCAGTGAGGGCATCGCAAGCAAGGCAACTGGTTCTTGTAAGCCTTGGTGAAGAGAAGAGGTGGCAGGTGAGCTACCCAGTGCCCAAGTATAGTTGACCATACTAGGGTCAGACAGTAAGCGTGAACAAAAGCCTGGGCTAAAAGAGTCCAATACCCATCACAAATGGCTGAAAATAAGAGGACTAAAGGATTGTTCAGTTCCAGTGAGGTTTCATACACAGAAGCGTAATCTGAGCCAGAAAGAACTTTTCCTGGCCACAGTCACGGTAGGCAACATGAAATGCTCCAGCCAAGAATGACACTTGGCATTATGTGTAGGATCAATGTTACTTTCAAAAATAGTCAGCTTTCTAGCTTTGAGATGGTACAGAAAAAGATGAAAATAAGCGATCAGAAAAGTGTTGCTTTTTGATAGCTGGCCGGTAGAAAATCTCTAATAATCAGCGCATCTATCTGTTATTTTTTTCCAGGGCAATTGGTTTTTTTCCCACGGCTGCATACAATACTGCACATGCATTCTGTCTCATATATTAATCCGATTTTGCAATATAGCCACATTTTTATGAAAGAACACTCTCCACATTTTTACAAGAAGCTTAGGCCAGCTTGCTTCATCTATGCAAATCACAGAAAATTGCTCAACTGTCAAAACATTGCAAGACCAACTTCACTCTGAGAGGTTTTAGTAAAGTCTGCATTCCATATGCAAAAATAATAATAATACATTTCTCTATACTATACTCATACAAAACAACACTCACCAATAGCTAAAAAGGCATCCCGGACATCTCCGGACATTCGTTTGTTGATGGCATGGGCCACATCATGATTTGTCATCTTAACGAACTCCTGGAAGACTACAAGGATTAAAGGCAGAATGTAAGAAATCTAATTTTCCAATACAAGATTCTTAAAAGATTATTCTGAGTTTCAAGGTTGGTAACAATTAGGGGATACCATGGAAAGCTTGCAGAACAAACTATTAACATTGACAGGGAAGGGCCTTAGCTGATTAAACGAACTTCCTGCCTTTGAATTTTTATGTCCAAAAATGCTGGCTTTCTCCAGCAAAGGAGATTTTTCCTCCAGTTTCTTTAGCAAGTTGATTTTACCAGCCCCTTTCCTTCCAGTCCCTTAGGTCAGTGATGGCTAACCCTTTCGGCACTGAGTGCCAAAACTGGAGTGTGTGTGTGCGTGCACATGCACACAGGAACAGAGCAGCTGGCGGTGCACATGTGCACGGCAGCCAGCTGCTCTTCTGGGTTCCGTTGCACCCATGCGCGCTGGCCAGCTGGTCTTTGTGTGAAGACCAGCTGGCCAGCGTGCATGTGCATGACAGAACCCGGAAGAGCAGCTGGCGACAGCGCGCGTGCCCACAGAGAAGGCTCTGCGTGCCACCTCTGGCACACGTGTCTTGGGTTCACCATCACAGCCTTAGGTGATGCCCCAACACTTTCCCAAAACACAGGGCTACCAGATCTGGGTTGCAAAAATCCAGATGACCATTAGATGGCAACAACATAAGATAAAGGAAACTAACTCTCTGCTGACGTGTTGGGTTTTTTTTTCACTGTCTAGTTCTGACAGCACTACCCAAACAACTGCTTCAGGCGACTGCATAGCCTGAAAACATCAGTTACTTTGTGCTTAGTCGTGATTATAAACATGGCATACAAACCATACATTTGGGAGAGTCAATTTGGGAGGTGGTTATAGGTGCTCGATTAGAAACTCTGAGTTCTACTGCTCTTCTAGGCCTGAAAACTGGCTGGGCCAGTCCAAGGTATACATGCTTTTGGTGGGGGAAACAGGAGGCAGGAACATGATGTACATTGCTTTGAGCTGCAAGATATAATCATTACAACACATCCCTGTTGCCTTCCTACCTCTCCTGAGTTGGGGATAGCTCTGGGTGCACAAGATGCTCAGGAAGCGGGTCTCAAGGGATGTCGAATCGTCACCAGAAACATCAGACAATTTCTGCAAAATCAATGAAGAATGGAGGGATGGAGGAGGAGAACAACAAAGAACGGGATCTAGAGAATGTCAAAAGTCTGTTTCTGAATAATCTAATTAGGTGGTCATAATATTGTTAAGATGCTATAAATCTGTTTGTCCAATCTATTTAGTTTGATACTAGCATTTTATTCTTCACTACTACTGTGCAGTGACTGAAAATGTTTATCAGCCCAAGCCCACCATGGAAGTCCTGTATGATATAATGTTTCTCTCTTATTAAGAGAGAAGTCTTATTCTTTAAGTCTTAAAGCCATTTAAGTCTTATTCTTTATCAGTAAGTACAGAACATACTGTCATTCATATAGATCTAGTAATGGACCATAAGAATTTCCATGTCAATAGACCATTACAGAGTTAGAGTCAAATGTAATATTAAAAAAATAAGTGCATTTCTCTTATAGAGTCTGATCTCTCCCCAATCCCAAGTGAGTATCCAATTGCTTTTCTACCTAGCAAAAAAAATAAAGATAATTTTTGAATTCATTTTTGTGCATGGTGGGGCAGAGTTCCATAACAAAGCACGGAAAGAATCCATTTTCCTATGGGATTCTTACCCACAGAGAAATAAACAGCACATTCAGTGGATCAATACAAATTATATTCCTAATAACTAATTCTCTTTATGTGATATTTAGCAGTTCCTGGTTGCCCTTTTGCTGCTCTGCAGTTAAGTTCAAGATAGCGCTCTTTTTTCTCCACTCCTCCAGCTGCGCAGTTGGGGAATGAAGCCTTCAGATTAACAGAGTTGGAAGCGACCTTGCAGGTCATCTAGTCCAACCCCTGCCCAAGCAGGAGACCCTTACATCTGCCTCTACCTAGGATCGAACTCACAACCTCCTGATTGTGAGGAAAGAGCTCCACCTCTAGGCCACAGCAGCCTAAACAAGCCAACAACGGATAATACAGGCAGTCCTCGTCTAACGACTGCTTAGCAACCATTTAAACTTATGATGGCATTGAAAATGTTTTATGACCAGTCACCAAAATTACATTTGTCGCAGAGTCCCATGATCACCATCTGCAAGCTTCACAGTCAGCTTCTGATAAGCAAAGTCAATGAAGAAGCGGCAGTAAGTTGCAAGTCGCAGTCACGTAATGTCATGCTTAAAACAACTGCGTGTGATCTCCTTAATGACTGCAGCAGGACTGACATCATAAGTCTAGCCCAGTCTTGTGACATTTCACTTAATAACCATGTTGCCAGTCCCAATTGCAGTCATTAAGTGAGGACTATCTGTAATGTAAAAGACATGGCTTTTCCTGCAGGCAGGGGGTAGAGACTAATCCATCTGAGCTCTCCCCGGGTATGTCTGGTGGATGGATGTTTTTAAATATTAAATTTTTTATTTTTGTATCTGGTTTTAATTAATGTTTATTTGCTGGTGTTCTTGCTGTACGCTGCCCTGAGTCCCTCGGGAGTAGGGCGGCATATAAGAAAACCAAAATAAATA
The DNA here is from genome assembly GCA_023053685.1 of Diadophis punctatus similis. Lineage (NCBI taxonomy): Eukaryota > Metazoa > Chordata > Lepidosauria > Squamata > Dipsadidae > Diadophis > Diadophis punctatus. The sequence goes on from JALIGW010000002.1 coordinate 177,840,552, forward strand.
AATAAATAAATAAAATAAATAAATTCTATCCACACACATTTTTTTTCAGTCATCTCAGGCTGGGAAGGCACATAAGCCCAAGGCACCAAAATTACAATATCTGAATTTGGGGAAGCAAATTAATATTGATTTTGGAAAATATTATTGTGTGAGCCCAGAGAGGCACAGCCTCAGCAGTCAGATTGGTAGTGCATCTCTTTTGTCATTCAAAACAGGCCACGTGCTTTTCATTCAAAAAGTCTCTGAAAACTTTGGCATTCCTAGTTAAGGGACCTCAGATAAGGTAGACTTTATCAAGACCACTTAAAGACCAGGTTACAATAGCCACAGCTGAAAACACACTCTCTTTCTCTTTCTCTTTCTTTCTGTCCACTTGGTATTCCCAAGCAGACACAATAAAATTATAGAATATATGGACCTTTGGTTGCTATTTTGTTAACCTTGATGTATTCTGCCACTTGTTGACCAAAGAGCTTTCTTTGTGATGAGAATCACAGAGCCTTAACTTAATTCATCTCTACCTTCATCCACACTTTACACTTAATCGCAGGGGTGAAATCCAGCAGGTTCTGACAGGTTCTGGAGAACCGGTAGCAGAAATTTTGACTAGTTCGGAGAACCGGCAAATACCACTTCTGGCTGGCCCCAGAGTGGGAAGGGAATGAGGATTTTGCAGTATCCTTCCCGTGCCACGCCCACCAAGCCACGCCCACAGAACCGGTAGTAAAAAAATCTGGATTTCACCACTGACTTAATGTACTAATTCTAACATTCCCTAAAACCCGATGTAAGAAAAGCAAATGTATTTGTAGATCATCTTTCCCCAACCTGCATTTGCAAATGTGCTAAAGCTGCTTTCAAGAATTTTTAGGCAATGGAGTTGGGAAAATATTAGTCATAGACATTCAGAACATGTCAAGGAAAAATAAAGGGCAGGCACTCACCAGGGTTTCAGCAACCACCTGACAGCAGAAAGAGAGAGAGAGAGAGAGGAGGAGGGAGGGAGAGGAAGGGAACAAGGTCAGAGACGGTGTGGCACAGGTCACTCCAGGGATTTCATAAATAAATTGGGGCATTCTAAGTTCTCAAGATGACACTGGCACCAATGTAGCCTGCTTAATTATGGGAACAAAAGGAGTCCCCTTGTCATTTTTTTTATTCAGATACACTGATCAGATGCAGTTCCTCAATATTGAAGGGGCTAATCATGCACACATCTCTTAACTTTATTTTCGACAATGAGTGGAAATTCTCTATTTTGAAAAGTTATGCCATCTTTCCAATTAATGCAAAAGCAGAGGGGGGAGAGGAGACCTTGAATGTAGCTTGGAAACAGAAATAAGCAGAACTCTATAAAGGAAGGAGACACCCCGAAGTGATGTTTGTACTAATGTTTTCTGATTACATGTATTTAATATAAAGGACACACAACACAAGAGCCTCTTTCCAGCATTTTAGGAAACTGCTAGCAGTCCGCTGATATTCCTCCCTGCTCCAGAGACAGCTTCAGGAATATTTCCAAGTGGGGGAGCAAGATTAAAAAGCTGCAGCATATATGACATAATGTGCACATGTAGCACGCATACCTATCCATTTTTACTATATGTTATTAGTAGGTGGTTTTTCTGAAACAATAGTTTTTAAAAATACGTTTTCTGAACTTCACATTTTTTGTTTCCTTAAAGAGGTCCCACATTCTCAAATAGCAGCGTAGAAAGCTGTCTTCACGGTTTTGTTTAAACTTCAAATTTGTACCATAAAACTTCCTTTATCCTTAGAGCCTCAGCATTCAACATAGAACCGTAATTTTCCCCTTAATTTGTAACAGACAGAAGAGATAGATTGTCAGGGACACTATGCTGACTCTGTAAACCGCTTAGGGAGTGATGTGAAGCACTAAGAAGCAGTATATAAGTCTAAGTGCTATTGCCATATGCCTCTGTGTGAGGAATGTGGCGATAGGAAGGAAACTGTCAACAGTTTCCTGAATATCTGAAAAAAAAAGGCTAAAGTCTTTGCTCCCCACAACTTTCACCAGGAAAGGAAAGCACAGCAAAGAAAAAGGAACAATGAGCTAATTGAAGAGATCAGCAAAAAATTTATTTGGCCAAAGAAATGTGGAAGATAACAGAAATTAACTTGTGCAAAAAAGATTAATTTTTAGGTGAAGAAAAATACTTCCAGCTTCAGCATGCGAATGTGCCATCCATGCTAAAATTATAGCACACCAAGGACAATGTGGTCTGTTGATCTGAAGCAATTCTGTACCCCCAGCTTGTTTTAAGCATTGAATAAATACAGAAAGTGCTAGGTTCCCTATGATCTGGCTAAAAAGTTCACAAGTGGGCTACTAGCCTCTGCAACTCTTTTTTCCTGCTTATTGAGATGCAGTAGCCACAAGCATTGCTTTCAAAATCATGCAATAGCCTGCAGAAACATTAGAACTCCCTCTCGTGGAAACATCCTAACTGCATCACTTCACATTATCCAGTTCAATTTTTGCTATTGTTAGTTGCGAAGTCGTGTATGAACCATCCCGACCCCATGGACAACGTTCCTCCAGGCCTTCCTGTCCCCTACCATCCTCTGGAGTCCATTTAAGAATTAGTGACTTATAAATAAACATTTGCTCTCCTTCCTGAATCTGGCATGTATTAAAAATGGATTACTTAACCAATTTTAACATTATGTTTAATATGAGTATTCCTTAACATGGAATTGCAAAAAAAAAAAAGATGAGTTATGGTTATTACGTTTTGGGAAATGAAAAGCTTCAATTAAAACCCACATTAAAATTTGACATGAATGAATTACCTGCAAAGTTCAACTGGGTTCACACATGATACTAAGCCATTGGAGCGGGCATAGTGTGTTGTGTGAGCCCAAACAATTGCAGCTTACTTAACAAAGCCTAAATAAATCATATGTTCACATGGTGTTTGTCCCAAATCTGTTTCTACCGGTATATATACAATATGAGCGCAGAGCAAGAACTCCAATGGAGCTTTTTCACATGCTCTCTACTCCTCTGTCTGCTCTGGGGGTATCTTTTATGGCAAAGCATAGCTCATGCAACCCAACATTAACCTATTACCAACTCTAGAATCTCCAAATCTACATCATGGAAGAAAGGCAACAGGTACAGCAGAACCATGCACATCAGCGGTGGGTAGCTCCTGGTTCAGTGAACCGGTAGCGGCAGCAGCGGGAGGCTCCGCCCACCCACCTGGGACGCTTCTGCGCAAGAACCAGTAGCGATGACATTTAGAACCCACTACTGATGCACATGTGGATTTACTTACCTGAGCATCAGCCTGAGCCTTTGCAAAATCTTCTCCTCCTTCATTGCGATTACCCTGCAGTTAGACATTGAGAACTATTAATAAGATGCAAAAAATAGGCTGGGAATGGGCCAGAAAATAGGCCCTGGGAATGGGCCAGAAATTAACATCTTTAAATAATTCACTAGCTTTCTTGGCAGCTATTAGTTTAATTGCCCATAGGCCTCGAGCAATGCTGTGAGCCACAAAATCTAGGTTTTAAAAATTTGGATGCCCACTAGATGACACCAAAGAATTAGCGTTTTCTGTATTCATTTGCTGCCATATAATTGTTTAGATTTTTGCAGCTGGATCTGATAGCTCCACATGCCACCTACTGCAGAACTATAACTCCCAGCATTCTTTGATGATGATGCTATTTATTCAATCATGTCCAGTTCTTGACAATTCTATGGACCAGCTCTTCCCATATTTTCCAATCTTGTACAGCTTCTTTCAGTTATTTTATGCTCTGGCTGATGTCAGTTTTGATGTCTCATGTTTTTGGGCAGCCTCGTTTCCTTTTCCTGCTGACCATTCTGAGCATAGCTGCTTTTTTTCCAATGAGTTTGATTGCATGACATAGCCTGAATTTTGCAATTTTGCCCTCCAGCGATACATCTTATTTTATATACTCCACTACTGGCTTGTTTGTCACTGGCCATATTTTCTAGAGCAACTGAGAATTGAACCTCACAATATTCAGAGTGCCATATATATTCTGTCCTAGGCAACAATTACAATGCCACCACCTGATGTTTATTAGTAGAAAACGTCCTCTAGCACTGGCCTTTATCCTTCTTTAACTATGGTCCCCTCCCTGCTGCTCATATCCAGCAAAATAAATGACATGGGAGCATATTTATATCTTAAAATGGGGGCATCAATCATGAAAAAAGCACAGGCCTGGGAAGTTGCCATTCTTTTTATTTATTTCTTTTGATTCATCAAGGATCTCTTGCATTTGATAGTGGTGGAATCAGTCAGGGGGGAAAAAACCACTTCTATGCGTATTTTTGCATGCAGGGATAATAGTGCTGCCGAGCTGTAGTGGACACAGGTTCAAATGACAATTTCTGCCTCAGTTTCATGTAATCACCATCAGAAAGCAAGCAGGCTGCATAGGACTTGAAAGCTGTTTCAAACTGTTCTGTTTTTATTTATTGTGCAACAGCAGATAAAATCTAAAATTGCTCAGAACATGGATACAGTTCAGATAGCATTCATTTGGTGGCTATAATTTGTTTATCCTCAATAAGAATGATATAAATCTCATTTTGAAGAAGTAACACAGTACAGTGTTTTCTGAAAAAGGAATGGAGATAAACTATATGCTTTTAAAGGTGGTTTAAACAACGGAATCGGATCACTGGATATTCAGAAGTATCAGACAGAAAACATTTATCTTTAACTAAAGGAGCTTTAAGAATGCATTGTGGTGGGAAAGCTCTTACCAGTGCCAGAGAGACTAGGATCCTTTTGAAATGTCCTGAAGTGTCAGAACTCAGGGCGTCCTCCAAAGATTTATGATAGGCTGGAAAAAAACAAAAGCAGAAGAAAGTGTTCAAAGACACTCTGGATTCCAATGCAATTCCTGGTAATTAAAAAGATACACCCGTGTTGTTTTCTTTTTAAAAAAATGCAAATTGGATTGCCAGAAGGTTTTTTGACTTTCGGTCTAGCCTGTAGCCCTGAGATTTTCCAGTGCTCTCCTCTTCAAAATTTACCTATTGTATACCTGGCCCTGCTTAATCCTTTAAGGTCAGCTACATGCAGACTTAACACTAGAAAACATCCATCAAAGTACTGACTCCAGTTCTTAGTGTGTGAATAGGATATTCACATGGAATGAAGCCCATGGGAATACTTTATTCTGAGTAGCTTCTACCCTTGAAGGTCAGTAGCTGCTAACCTTGATCTGATGCAATAAACAGACCAATATGAGAGGTGCCTATTTCCTTTGAGTCAGGCTCAACTCCTGCTATTTATAAGGACTTTCTTTTTTTGCCAGTATAGCAGTGATTTGCCATCCTGTTAGATTGGGAGCCCTATAGAAAACGCCAATGAGTAAATAAGCAAGTAAATAAAATGTGTACTGGCAAAATTTAAGCCTTTTATACAGCAACTGATAAATACTTTCCTGATTCTTAGTCTCCTACATCCATTTGCCCCTTAATGATGAATCCGCATACAGACGGGAGGTTGAACAACTAATCTTGTGGTGCAACTAGAACAATCTGGAACTGAGCACACTCAAAACCGTAGAAATGGTGGTAGACTTTAGGAGAAACCCGCCCATACTTCCACCTCTTACAATACTAGACAACACAGTATCTATCAACAGCAGAGACCTTCAAATTTCTAGGTTCTACCATATTGCAAGTTCTAAAATGGACACCTAACATCAAAAATGTCATCAAAAAAGTACAACAAAGAATGTTCTTTCTGCGCCAACTCAGAAAGCTCAAACTGCCCAAGGAGCTGCTGATACAGTTCTACAGAGGAATTACTGAGTCTGTCATCTGCACCTCTATAACTGTCTGGTTTGGTTCTGCAACCCAACAAGACAGACACAGACTTCAGAGGATAATCAGAACTGCAGAAAAAACAATTTCTACCAACCTGCCTTCCATTGAGGACCTGTATACTGCATGAGTCAAAAAGAGGGCTGTGAAAATATTTACAGACCCCTCACATCCTGGACACAAACTGTTTCAACTCCTACCCTCAAAACGACGCTATAGAGCACTGCACACCAGAACAGCTAGACACAAGAACAGTTTTTTCCCGAACGCCATCACTCTGCTAAAGAAATAATTCCCTCAACATTGTCAAACTATTTACTAAGTCTGCACTACTATTAATCTTCTCATTGTTCCCATTACCCATCTCCTCCCACTAATGACTGTATGACTGTAACTTTGTTGCTTGTATCTTTACAATTTATATTGACTGATTCCTAATATGATTTGATTGCTTATTTGTACCCAGACTGTCATTAAGTGTTGTACCTTATGATTCTTGACAAATATATCTTTTCTTTTATGTACATTGAGAGCATATGCACCAAAGACAAATTCCTTGTGTGTCCAATCACACTTGGCCAATAAAAAAAATTCTATTCCATTCTATTCTATTAAGAATTATTGAAGAAACTCTTTACCTTCGTTATAGGCTGCATTAATTGCTTGAATCTCTTGGTTATTCCGTGTGGCCAAAATTTCAATGAGAGCACTCTCATCAGTTCCAGCCCCCTGGAGTGATGTAAAGATATTTGATCATTTAGTCATTGTTAACATTTCAGGTCAGCTAAGTGCTCACATTTATAGGGAATGCCTAGTGCATCAATGTCCTGATATTTCAGCCTCTGGAAAAAAAAAGGGTTGGCTCAGAATTGAACCTACATATCAGCCTGAGCTGGCAATCTTTAGCAAGAAGGAAACCCCTCATTCTCTCAAGGACTTAATTACTCTTTGAGATAAAGGCAAAAGAAGGAGTTTTTCTTCTCTCCTCCGTATGGGTTAAATTTATCTTTCTGTTCTTCAAATACTATATTAAAAAGAAATCTGCTCTACCTCCATGGCTTTCTTCAGTTGCTTTGCGTCATAGAAGGCTGGTGGCATCATCAGTCCAAGAATAACCTTCGCCAAAGGTCCAGATATTTCAGATTTCAGGTCTGCCATAAGGTCCTATCACAGGAGACACTCATGAAGGAAAACAAACTGGAAACTCCAAAGAAATATAGCCAAATTAAGACACAGGACATTTAACAATGACTGGAAACCCATTATTGACTTTTTGCAGGAAACAGTAAAAATGATATATGGTTTTGAGGATTAGACTAAATATAACACATTATAGAGAAAATGTAAATAATGCTATAATCAAAGAGTAAGATGTTAACTTACATTTATACTTATAATTTCATTGTACGAGGTGCAATGACAATAAACAAAACTAAACTAACTAACTATAACTGCAATAAAAGAAAAGTAGAAGCCTTTTCTTTAAAACCTTTTCTTTGATCGCTGCATTTTCCTTCCTTCCTTCCTTCCTTCCTTCCTTCCTTCTTCCTTCCTTCCTTCCTTCCCTGTATTCAAAATTCTAATAAAATTTTATTTAAAAGAAGAAGAAACTCCAAAAAACTGATGCCAGTCAGGAATACGATGCTTAGAAGAAAGGCTCTGACATAATAGGGATTGGCCAATTATTTTAAAATGTTATCTCACATCAGTCCTAGCAAGCATAGTCAACAGTGAGGGCTTTATGAAACGAAAGTCCATCTACTTCTATTGGGCTGCCTCAGGCGCATTAAATTTGTATTAATAATGAATGCAATATTCTGGAGCTTTAACTTTATCCTATGATTAGAGCAGGAAGGAAGAATGGCAGCAAATAGAGAAGATATGCTTTGACTTAAGAACAGACTCTAGCTGTAGTTGCCTCCACATGCAGGTTGAGCTTAATAATAAGAGCTTAATAGTTATTGCTTTGATAAAGAGGCTTTTCTCCAGAGTCAAAATCTGCATACAGATTAAAAGTAATCTGTAATTAAAAATACAAGTGCCCAAATAGTTACACGTTGTATCCCTCAGCCCTCTTCTATATTTATAGGTCAGTTTGCCAGACACAAGGAAGACACGTAACTCAACTCATCCTTTTCATCTCCTGCCTAAAACTGTCAACTGAAGGTTAGGCATTCAGACACCTTGGAGCAAGTTGGTAAAAGATGACCTCCTTTAAAAAAAAAAAAGACCATAGACATTGATGGTGATATGAGTAATAGATTGGTCCATGATATCTAACAAGGAGGAAGAATGACTTTTTATTTTAATATATTTTTTCCATCCTGAATGCCTCATGCCTGCAAATAATTTTATGACACAAAACAAAAAAAAGCTTCAGAAAGATAATGGGGAAGTAATTTCCCGAGTATTATAATCATGCTCCTCTTTGCTCTCTCCTGTGCAGCTAGATTTTCTGTTTTCCTTTTTTTTTTAAAAAAAAAGAATGAATATCGGCACATGGACCTCCAGCATACCTTACATATTTATATCAGCATCCTGAAATCTACAGATCTTAGTATGTGTTCAGCTACACACACACCCCATAGATTTGAACTAGCAATTGAAATGGTTATGCAGAAGATCTAGAAGGCATCTAACTGGGGAAGGCAACCAATGAAAGAATGATCTTAATTCTTTATTGTTAAAAGTGACACCAAACTTAAAATAGGCCATCTATAAGAGTTACTGCATAAGAGCTACTGCAATAAGTAAATCAACTGAATGTTGGGGAAAGGGAATGAGATACAAAAGAAGAAATTGTACTAATTACCCGGCCATAATGAGACTTGTATGCTTTTATGATATCTTGCCTCTGGTCATTACTCCTCTGTGTGACAACCTCAATGATGGCATCTTCATCTGTGCCTAGAACCCATTAAACAGAACACATTCAACCATTTTTTCCCCCCGGTTCAATAACATTTAATCTTGACTCTTGCACTTAGTCAGGGAAGTAATCCCAAGAAAGAACAAAAAGGAAATTGTCCACCACTGGGTTGAGAGAGAGGATATTCGCTCTTTGTTAAGATCAATCACTCAGTTCACTGCCTCCAGGATTATTATTTTTTTAATCCTATTATTTTCTGACCCCTTACAAACTCACCATCCTTAGAGTTTGTTTCAGCTCTATTCAACTGACTGAAGAAAAATCAAATCAGTGGATAAGCATATTTGCTCAATACCCGCAGCACTTTGCTTCTGGTTTCTGTGTGGAAAATTCCTGAATTATTCCCGCGGGGTATGATTTACCGCAGTGTGCTCAGATGGTTACCACGTGGCCCTATAGACTGTAACCTCATTCCTGTCTTAAAAATAGATTTAGGAGTGGCAAAGAGAAACACACTTAACCAGCTTAGATGTGACTACATATTAACTATTACCATTAATACAACTCAAGCCCCAAGCATGCTCATGCTATTCAATGCAAGCCATGATCTCTAACTTGTCAAGTACTTTGCAAGCCCACATCTTACTGATTACAGTTGTTATAGAGCAGGAAGGAGTGTGACTGCTGGTGTTCTTTGCAACAGCTCCTTCCTTGGGAATAACTTCCCGCCCCCCAAAGCAAGGATGCTCCCGCAACCGCCCGAGAAGGATGGTCTTCTCGGCGGTAAAATGTGGCTTTTCCAGAAAGCTTTTGGGGATTAATTATATGCAACAGGGCCATACCAAACAAATCTTAGTTCATTGATTTTTCTATCTAATTTGGGAGGTTGGATTTTGGATTTTATTATTTTAATGAATAAAAATATAGCTTATTATACTGTGTTTATTTTTTAAGATCTGTAAGTCGGTTAAGTTTCAGGAAGTGAACAAGTCTCCCAAATAAATCAATGAATAAATGCAATATAGTTTATGGTATTCTGAATGAATGCCCAGAGAATGCCTCTTACTGAGCAATATAGAAGCATAACAAATAGAAACAAAATCATACAGCTGTTTCTAGACATCACTCTGAATATATTCTTCATTTTATTCCTATTACATTGAACTTAAACAGGATGGCAAGAGCTACTGACCGAGTATCAATAGCAATAGAAATAGCACTTAACTTATATACCGCTTCATAGTGCTTTACAGCCCTCTCTAAGCAGTTTACAGAGTTCAGCATATTACCCCCAACAATCTGGGTCCTCATTTTACCAACCTCAGAAGGATGGCAGGCTGAGTCAATCTTGAGCCGGTGAGATTTGAACAGCTGAACTGCAGCTAGCAGTCAGCTGAAGTAGCCTGCAGTGCTGCAATCTAACCACTGCGCCACCTCGGCTCAAGCCATTGCCTCAAGACTAGGCAATGGCTTGAGAGAACAATGGGTTATCAAATATATAACAAAATCTGTACCCTGAGCATTTTTCCTAACTACAATTAGCTGTTGATACAACAGTGCCATCTCCTGGGTCTTAGAGGAAGCAGTAGAGTATCATTTGGTCACTGTCAAGTATCTAACAGAATGCAAGGCCTCTGCATTGATACGGTTTTTATGGAGCATTTGCTGCCTGGATGACTTGCAGATGGTGACCAATCACCAGAACCATCCTTCTCTTTCCAGAATCACAAAATCAGAAGAGTAACCAGGTTTGTTCTGAAAGACACTTCTTCTTCCATGAATGAAGATTCAGGAGTATGACTAACACCTCAAAATATATTTTTTTCATAAATCTAATAAGCAGGCCTCTAAGAGTAATGCAACTGCTTTCTTCCAACATTTGTGGGGTGTTTTTTCTCCTTTTCATTTTATGTTTAAATGATATTCCTTTTTTGCATTATAAAGTTACACAGCCTTGAATCAAACTTAATTAAATGGCATAACAGACATAGCAACATACTTCGCAATTGTAATATTGTCTTCCCTAAAATACATAGGCAGTTGTGATGTGCAGCAAGTTCAGCATTGCACACTGCTGGCTTGCATTGGCTTCTCTTTCATGGCTGCCTAGGATTTACTCAGTTTATCAATCTCTCCAATCAGCTACATGAAGCAAATGGCCTGAGGGAGAACCATAAGCCACTGGTAGCCAAGAAATGTTTTAGAGTGGTAGTTCTCAACCTTTTCTTTACCACAGATCCCCTTTAAATACCGTTTGTGGCCATGGACCGTGGCCACGGACCACCAAGACTTAACCTAAGATTTAAATCATAACATGTCTTCGCAGACTCCGTGACAACATCACAGCCCTCCAGAGGTCCGCAGACCACAGGCTGAGAACCACTGTTTTAGAGTGTTTCTAATATCGGGTATTGATTCTAGTAGAAAAAAACCTAGCAGCGGAATTCTACATAGCAAGGTTGAGGTGTACGTTACATCGTTCCTATAATGTGACTGGAGATGAGGAATGGATCTATAAAATTACCTACATTTTAAAAGCATTCAGCTAACAAAGACTGCCTTAGGAAGAAATCTGGCCAAGCAATAATGCTCTCTATCCGGAAAGTCTACAAATGTTATTACTTTACCACTGAATAAAAAGAAGAGTGATTTTTCTTGCTCTGCATCAGCACATTGCAGAAGGTTACTTACCAAACCCCTTCATAGCTTTCCTGAGCACTTTTGCATCACCATCAGCATTGAAATTTGCAGCTGGACAAATGGTTCCTTTCAGCTGCAGAAAAGTAAGAGTAGTTTAAATTAAAAGTATGTATTTTAAAGGGGGAGAGGCACAGAAATAGGGCCAAGCAGAAGGGGGTCCAAACAAGGCACCCCCATCCATCTCCTAACAATTGCTATTTTATATAAAACAAAGAAAATATAATCAAACAATTGGAGAACAGCTGGATAAATTCCATGCTCATGCATCTCCCAGTCAGCATGTGGAGGGCATCTTTCAACGATATTTCAAATTCTCAATGCCTGTTTCTGATTACATCAGCAATCTTCTAGACATTAATTCAAAAAGATGTGATTTCTTTAGGACTGACTCTCCAACCGTTTTGCATGCAAAAAGCCTAGGATGAATTCACAGAGCCCATTCTAGTGATTACATACAGTAATCTAAGCATTGTCTGTTTCCTTGTATTAGGCAGTAACAAGTCATAATGGAAGAACAGTCTGAGAAAGAAGCAGGTTTACTTGGTAAAATAATCCACTAATATGGGGCATTTGTGAATTCACCCTTTAAAAATAATTAGTGAAATGTTTAGTAAGTTTAATAGCTCACGCAGAAAACAAGCAAAGGAAGAAAAGCCATCTATTGCTAATCTGATTTTGTAACAGAAGCTATGGATTGTTTTCTTAACATAGCTCCAAGGATCCATATTGCAGATGCATTTATGAAGCTGCAGTGATTCTGCTGGGTGTGTATGGGCACTTACAACAAAGCACTTCCACTGGACTGTTCGTTAGTTTTATCATCAGATATCCTATTATACTAGGGAATAAGCAACATCTTCAAATGTTAATTCCTAATGATGCGGAAAACCAAGGAAGGGGAAAATAATTTTTCTAACTATGAATGCATATTAGTTAAAGTGGCATGTTTAGAAAACGTTAGAAAGGCTGAACTTTTGAGTAGGTAAGATATCCAAGAGGTCCAGAGCATTAGCAGCGGATAGAGTGAAGCAGTTGTAGTTTTGAGCCAGCAAGCCACAAGGTAGGGGAAGGGAAGGCTGGCTTCTAACCTCCACTTTGGCCACTGCACTAAGTTCCCACATCTGATAGGCCACCTGCGCAGCTTCAGGGAAGAACTCACCTGCAGCACTGGAAGGGGAGGGATGGAAAGATACAAGGTGGATGACATTTGCAGAGACACAGTAAAACGTGAAGATGCAGATCCTGTGCAAATTAGCTGGTGCCAGTCACACTGTCCAATCCTCCCTGTCCCACCTAAATTCCTAAACAACATCCATCATCTATCTATCTATCTATCTATCTATCTATCTATCTATCTATCTATCTATCTATCTATCTATCTATCTATCATCTATCATCCATCCAGCTAGCTAGGTAGCTAGCTAGCTACCGTGTTTCCCCCAAAATAAGACCCTGTATTATATTTTTTTGAACCCTGAAATAAGTGCTTGGCCTTACTGCCATGACTCAAAAGCCCGATTGGGTTTATTATCAGGGGATGTCTTATTTTGGGGGAAACAGGGTATCTATCTATTCTATCTATCTCTTCTGTAATAACTTGGTACATTTTTATAAGAGGCATGGTAGAAAGCAGGCTAGTTGATGTGTTTGCCATATTTCCTAAGAAAAAGGTGAGGGTCTTTTTTCTTCTTCTCTCTTTGCAAAAGGCAACTGCAATGCTTCTTAATCCATAGTAGGATCATAGGGGAAGTATTAAAAGCCTATGCTAGCCAAACTCTAAAACCTTAATTAGGCCCAATCTTGATTGAGCCCAATATTTTGTTTTTGAATAAAAAAAGGAAACATCAATATAGCTTTGGGCTTTGAATGAAAAGGTGGGAAGACAATGAATGAAGGTACCCTTGATATTAAATGTAGCCTGGAAGGCTACTTCTTCAATTGAATACTTTATTTCAATGTCATTTGAGAATTGTAAAAATAGTACATGAATAGGGTAATGCAAGTGATTCTAGGATCTCTTTAAAATCAAATGTAAATCATTGGTCATCCAATTGGTCATCAGCACTAATATTGACATATGCAATTTGCCTAAGCCATCCTCCCATCCATTCTTCTACTTTCTAGGTGTCCCAACTACATTACTTAACATTTGTAGCAATCACAGCAATCACAGCTGTGGTGAATGTATCTGAAATGCAATAGGTTAGTGAAGGCTGATCCAAAGTGTACATAAAACCTATAAAACCTCAGGTTCAACAATTGAATTTGGGCAGTAGCAGTATATACCCACATACTGGATCAAGTTCTGATATGGAGTTATAGAGAAAGAGAGAGGAAGCCGAACCTGCTTAGATCTAGTTTATGGATGCTTAATCATGGAAAAGGATAATAATCAGTTGTTTGCTGATCAGAGCATTTCAAAACACATAGCAATATGCTCCTACTGCATTTTGTGGCTGAGGTATTATGATTAAAAACACATTATAATATGCCCAGGAATGGTTTTGCTAGAGACGAAACTGCCAAGACAACTGTTTCAGATCTGACTGAGTCGGAAACTGGGGTGTAGGAATGAGGGCTACCTGTAAGGGGTGTGCGTGAGAAAACTCCCTACCTTAAACAGGCCCCTCAAGGCTGCATTAGATCACTCATTTCACACGGCCAGAAAGATACATTCTCTGGCCAGTATATCTTATCTAGGCTACAACAATAGACGCTTATTGAAAAGCTAGCTGGGAAGAACTGGCAGAGAGGAAGATGATTGTGGGGGGAATTTACCAATGAGAATTCTGTTGCTCTATTTTGCCTTTTTGCTACTTTGTAATCGGTATAAAAGCAATAAACGCTGCGTAGGCAGGGAGACATTTTTTGCACCATGAAATGATTTGCATCTAATTCCTACATCTGGCGCCCAACGTGGGGCCCTTTCACCCTCCGGGGGAGCAACAGCCAACGTACTTACCATCGTCTGGAACAGACCCCTAGGTGCACCTACGTCCTCCGGGACCCCTCGTCCTTCAGCATCAGCTTCAGGACCCCCACTGGTAAGTATGGGTTGCAAAATATCTCAAAACCAGCAAGAGCATACAGGAACTCCGATTCCCTTTAAATCAGGCATGATAGAGCCTGGGGCAGAAGATAAGGAGGCTGGTTTTGAAGATAGGGAAAAATGTCCCTGGTCTCCGGAGTGCGGGTCACTCCGTTTAAGGGACTGGATAAATATAGGGCATACTTTACATCTTGAACCCCGGGCTTCAGGACATCAATTACACCAATGGTCTCAGTGCCGTCAAGCTGTGGAAAAATTTGGCTTTGCTGCTTTGGCAGGACAACAATTAACTCAATTAACAACTAGCCCCCCATCTGGTTACAATCAGATAAAAATTCTCACCCCTAAATCATCATCTTTAATTGAACCTTCAGCTCCTGCTGGAGAGACTAATTCTTTTGCTTCTCCAAAGTCATTGTACACCCCCATAAGGCAAGAAAAAAGGGGAGAGAATATAGAAAAAATTCCTCACATGCTTTCTATTTTTCCAGTGAATGCCACGAAAGATCAGAATGGAGCTCAAATAGAATTTCAACCTTTGCCATATGCAACTTTAACAGAACTTAGGAGAAATCATATTTTAGTACCTGAAGATTGGAAAACTACTTTGTGGAACAGCAAATTTAAACACCAATGTGCTGTGTGTGCCTTTCATTTGGGGGCGGGTTTCATTCTTGATCAATTGTATGGGTTTGGCACCCTTGTTTTAGGGGATGGATACTTTTTCCTTTATTTTTTTCCTCCGTGATTAGAAAAAGGTTGCATTTGTGTCCACAGTAAATAATTCAGACAGTTTTATTGCAAGGAATGTTGATGTTGAGTTAGATTTATGTTGCTGCAGTATTAGCCTTTTTTCACAGATATTTTAATTGGAGTTTCAAAGATACAATTTAATTGGCTTTTTGAAATACAAAATGATTTAATTTTTTTGTGGATTGTAGATTGTATAAAATGTTGCAATCCTATTTTGTTTTGGTTTTTCCTTGTTAAAATTTACTCAAAATTATCTTTGATTAATTTGCATTTGATTTTATTGATTAAAGAAAAACAACCTTCATTGTAGATCTCATTGAATTTTTGTTTGCAGCACTTTCCACAAAGCACTCAATTTGTGAATTGTATTTTTTTTATAAAGATTGTTAGTTAACTTTTTTGATATTTTTTACTAGCAAATTGTTTATGGGAGTATTAGCTGTATTAGAGTTACAGAACTCTACTACAGAGTTTAGAGTGTTGTGTTGAATGTGTGTTGAATGGTTTTATTTACCCCTCCCCACATTAAAATGTTTTGCCTTTTATTTAGGCCATTGCTGAAATAATAACTTTGGGACGCACACGAGCTTATCATAGAACTGGAATATTTCCTCTCTCTAAATCTGACTTTCAATCATCTGTTTGTTTGTATAAGGACTTTTTCTTTTATGTCCACCTATTGCTTTTTTCTTTTCCCTTGTCACAAGCTATTAATGTTTTCTCCGATGGTGAATGAGAGGAGCAATTGCTTACAAGGATACCTGGAAAATATCTTCACAATTGTCTGTTGCTATCTTAATTTTCTCAAGAAACTTTTATTTTAGTTTCTGACTCTCATTATGTATGTCAACTTATTTTTAATCTTCCAGGATCTTACATCACACCCAGGATGGATTCCAAATTACTGACCTTGTTTTTTTTTACAGCAATTGTTACAAGATCGGAAGCATGTATACTTTGTTTTCACTCATCCCTTTTTTGCCCTCCCCCTCTTTCGGAAGGCAATAGTTATGCTGACCTACTTCATTTTCAGATTTTTTTAATCACTCTTTTTTCACCAAAATGCTAGAGGATTGGCACAAGTTTGCCACATTTTACTTGACTAAGCTAAGCAGATTGTTTTATCCTGTCCCCAATATTTTGGGGCATCCCCTCAGGGGACATTGTCTTCGCTGGTTGTAAACTCAAATATTTTTTTTGTCAAAGAACAAGAGAAACAGGACACCCCCCCCTCCGGCTGCTCATTTTAAACATTTTTTTTCCTCCTACCCCCCTTTTCTGCTGAGCCTGTTTGAGAAAGGAAAGGCAGCAACCTATTCATTTAGCTTTGCTTTTTACTGTTTTGATTTCATTTTATTTCTCTTGGAGATTTTTGAAGTTTAAAATGTTTCTTTAAATATATATATTTATATAAAAGAAATTATTTTGAAAGATTTTGCTTAAATTTGTAAATGTTTTAACCTATTTCATGAAGATTGCTTCCATCTCAATGGAATTTATATTTGATTCATTTTATTAAACGCAAAGCATTGATTCAAAAGTTTGACACAAATATATTTTAAAGCATTAACTCAGAATACCTTATTCAGATTTTTTTTGAAGCTGTTTTTTATGTCTGTGTGTGGGACACACTGATTTTGAATATTTAGGAGCCATGGTGCTCCGTCCTATGGCACTTTTGTTTGTTAAATGATTTATTGAATGTTTTCAGTGTTAATAAAAGAAAGCAGAAAATTGACCTTTGGAGGAGCATTGATGGTAATGGAAAAAAGATATGGGCAGGGAGGACAGAGTTAAGAAATGTTTTGGGTGTGGCCAGCCTGGACATTTCAAGAAAGACTGCCCGATCCAAAGAAAGGAAGTGCAAGCGTATTAAATGATGAAAGTTAATATTAAGGGTATCAGGAGCTATTTATTTTTCCTTGATAAACCTAGTAGTGGGACCAAAGGAAGAAGTGGTGTTTTTTTTTTTATTGATATGCAACAATATCAGTGGATAGTGTTATTTTAAACAGCTGATTATTTTATTTTTATTAGCATCTAGTTTTATAATGTTTGTTTGTTTGTTTTTGTTATGTGATTTATACAATTTTATATTATCATCTTCATGTGGAGTTATAGCTGACAGAAAATATAAACAAAATGGAACAAATGCATGTCAATTTGACTGACTGTATTGGCATGGTTCCATAATTGGGATAGCACTGCTAGAATGAACTTAATTAGTGGTTTTTATGCTATACTATGCTTAGTATGGTTTAGTGTGATATTTGAATTAAACCTTTATGTTTATAATTATTATTTGTAGTCCCTTATTCAGAGGATTTAACAGACAAACTTAACAAAAACCACATCTGTAACTACCAGTAAGTATAACTTAATTTAAACTGTGGGTTTACCAGTAAAGAGTCAAGTTTTTATTTTCAATTTAGTATGCTCAATATATGTCAGCACAGATGTATATTTTGATAATTATAAGATTAAATTAAATATCGAAATAACACAGCCTTGGGCAAGCTCGTTTCTTTAAAAACTGATAACGGGCCAGCCTTTTAATCAGCCTTTTTGCAATTTTATACAACCTGGAATATTGTTTTTACTCATGGTCTGCCCTATAATTCCACGGGTCCAGCCATAGTGGAATGTCTTAATTGGTCTTTCAAGGACTGCCTCCACCAACAAATAAAAAAAGGAGGGATTTCAAGTATTTTCCTTGAATCAATTGAATGTTTCCATTCAAAAGGTGACCGCTTATCAGAGACACTTTTAACAAAAAGAAAGTCTGCCTCCCCCTTAACGTGGAGGCGAGGATATGTTGCTGTGCTTGCTCCTACAGGACCTTTGTGGATTCCAGTGCATTGCGTCCACCCAGCCAAGGATGTCGTGACATCAGTCTCTGGATGTCCCTGAATCCGGTCCAAAAATAGCAAAGATGACTCTCCAGATGGCACAACACTCAATCCAATCCTATCGGGCCAGTCATCCAGTGACATTGGGAGATGTAAAGAACTTGACCGCCAAAGCGCAGACAGTGCTACAACAGTAGCAAGCAGAACAAACTCCCAAGAACTTATGCACTGACATTTTCGCGGGTTTAACTGTAAATTCCTTAATCATCATTTGTTTGTGTTTGATTGTCAACAACTGCCATTTGGCAACAGCAGCTGTCATTACACTCAGACATTCACTTGAACAACGTATGAAGAAAACCTATGGATGCAGCTAGCTAACATCACACAAAATAACATCACACAAAATGATGCCTTTTGTTTATCTGAAATGTATGATATAGAAAATTTGCTTTTTATATGTTTAATCCCTGTTTGTACCCCTTTTGGCAAATATAACCTGTGTAAAAATAGTTGATTGTACATCTTCAAGTAAAAAACCTCACTGTTTTCGCATTAACTCACCTAATTTAAACTGTACCATGTTTGAGAATATTTCCTTTAATTTTGCCCATGTGTGGCTACCGCAAGGATGGATTTTTACATGTGGTCAAGAAACTTTTAATTATATTCCTGCTAGCATTAGTGACACACAATGTTGCCTTAGCCGGCTGATTCCCGTTTTGCTTTCTAAACAACAGATTCACTCAAGCCGTTTTCGGCGTGGAGTCACCCTAGATAACACTTGTGACTCTAAAACAGCCTTACTTAATAAAGCAGAATATGTAGCGCTGGCTGTGTCTATAGTGGGTGTGCCAGCACTTGCTACTCGTGCTCACCTTAATATTAATGCTGTTGCGTGAAATTTAGCAAAAATAATTAATGCTACTTCTTTAGCTATTTTAGCAATTAACCATGAAATGCAAGCTTTGAGAAAGGCTATTTTGCAAAATCGTGCTGCTATTGATTATTTGCTTTTGCCTCAACATTTAGGTTTTGAAAGTTTTGATGGATTATATTGTTTCAATTTATCAGATGAGTCACAAGCTATCCAACATCAGCTCAATGTGTTAAACAATTTGGCCTCTGATTTAAAAATTGATACTTTAGGATCTTGGGGGGGGAAAGCTTTTGGACTTGGTTACTCACAGGTTTGTTGGGAAGTGTATTATGTTATTTTGTTATTATTTGTGCTATTTTGATTGGTGTATGCTGTTTTATTCAATGTCTTCCTTCTTTTTTTATCATATGTATTGCAACTTTTTGCCCCAAGTCCTCTTCCACTTTGCCTCGGGATCAGATTTATATCCTGTACAAACAATTGCAGGGATATTCTTCTCCTGGTTATTAACCTGTCTTATGACAAGGTATTGTCAAACAAAGTAAAAAAGAGTGGAATGTAGGAATGAGGGCTACCTGTAAGGGGTGTGCGTGAGAAAACTCCCTACCTTAAACAGGCCCCTCAAGGCTGCATTAGATCACTCATTTCACACGGCCAGAAAGATACATTCTCTGGCCAGTATATCTTATCTAGGCTACAACAATAGACGCTTATTGAAAAGCTAGCTGGGAAGAACTGGCAGAGAGGAAGATGATTGTGGGGGGAATTTACCAATGAGAATTCTGTTGCTCTATTTTGCCTTTTTGCTACTTTGTAATCGGTATAAAAGCAATAAACGCTGCGTAGGCAGGGAGACATTTTTTGCACCATGAAATGATTTGCATCTAATTCCTACACTGGGGCATGCTCAGTGAGGCATGGGGGAGTGGCCAGAAAAATCATAGACTCAGTATCTGGGCAGATCAGACTGGAGCAACCCATTCCTGGACTATTTCGCAACCTTACTGGAGAATATGATTGATTATGTGCCATCAAGACTGGGTCAACTCTTAGTAACCACATAGATTTCCCTCATAATTATAATATGAACATTAAGAGTATTTTAAAAGGCTCGAAGTCCTTCCAAGCAGACAAACACGTATTTAGCCTGTCAACAAAAACTGAGGTGAAGGGCCTGCTGTCCAAGGATAGTTCAACTGACCATCCTCAGATGAAAAATCTCACTTTCTAGAAAAACTAGTGAAATTTTGGGGAAAGGTATATGATGTGATAGAAACTAGCCCTGCAAGAAAAAAACATTCATATTCCACTTGGGAAATAATATTATTAGAGGTACAAGCCCAAAAAGAGTTTCAACAACTGAGGGCCATTTAAAAAGCATTCCTCCCCCACAAGAAACCATGCTTCAGAATTGAACTTACTCATCATCTCCCCCACACAGTTTCAGTAATGCTTTTTTGTATTCACCAGATGTGTCACTCTGTAAAAGGGAGAGAGGAAAACTCAGCTCTTCACAATTATAACCAAAGTGCAAATCATCCTTAAGATGAAAGTTATATTACCTAAATGAGCTTTAAATAAATCCTGCTTGAGCGGGGGGTTGGACTAGATGACCTACAAGGTCCCTTCCAACTCTGTGAATCTGTGAAATGGCATGCCACGAAAACTAACCTAAGCATTCACAAAAGAAAGTTTAACCCAATCATCTCTCTCTAAGGCTGCCTGAATCATTCTGTGCTGATGATCTCTTCCAAGCATAACATGAAGAATGAGATACCAGATACCTTCAGAAGCACAAGATCCCTCCTTAATAATATTCAATGCATTATAAATACAAACAAAACACTATGATAAATTTCACACATGCAGTGCAAATATACAGTATTTACCTCAATCATATGATGCAAAGATTTTTCATACTTAGTCCGGAATATTTCCCGAATATCCAACATATCAATCTCACTCCGTGACACCATGATGCGAATCAGCGTGTTATCCCTTGTCCCAAAACCCTAGAATGAATCATTTAAGGTCACAAAAATCCCAAAGGGACATGGGATGTTCAAAAGTTTTAATGAATACAGATATTTATAGAAGATGCTAGAATCCAATGAGAGGCTATTCCCAATCGTTATATGCATCACAAAACAATTTCAAAGGCTTTTTCTTCTTTCTACGTGCGACTTGTATAAAAGTTCGTCTATCAGTTGAATTCATTATTTTTCAAAATGTCAGATATCATATGAATAACACATGCTATCTGTGCCTCATAACTTTAGGAGAGTCAGATTTTTTCAGCCATGGAAAAATTTATAGGGCATCCTAGACTAAATACTGCTGGAATATTTCGAATAATGTTCATAAACTATTAGTCCAACTGAAAGGAACTGATTCATCATTTACAATAGTTTTATTAGCAGGAGAATAAGGCAACATTTTCTAAAGTTATTAACTATAATGATGATAACTGATTAATACTCTTATGTCAATATTGTTTAACCTTTATTTTAGGATAAATTGATTATACTTTATTCTTTATTAATTGCATATGTTACTCTGAATATGTTCCTCCAAATATGGCTTGTTAATACTATTTGCTAAAGTCAATGTTTGGCTAAGAAATTAATGAAAAACCTTGTATTAGAAATATGCATTATATTAAAACACATTTTCTTAATTTTCTTGTTCTCTGAACTTTTTAAAAACATCAAACATTTATTTGTGTCACTCTTTGTACCAATGCTGATTACACATTACGCCTATAATGAATTGTGACTGGTGAAAGCTAAAGCAAGTTGCTTCTTGTTGCAATAACAATTATGATACAAACTTGGCTGTTTAAATAGACTTAATTTATTCAGTAACTCCAAAACCTCTTTTCAAAAACATGTGGTGGCATAATATCCTGTGCACAGTTATAATCTGTATAGTTAAGCTGACACAGATTCAAAGCACACTTGTGCAGAGAAGAGCAACAAAGATGATTAGGGGACTGGAGGGCTAAAACATATGAAGAATGGTTGCATTCTTCTTCTTCTGGTTACAGGAACTGGGTATATCTAGTTTATTGAAAAGAAGGACTAGGGGAGACATGATAGCAGTGTTCCAATATCTCAGGGGTTGCCACAAAGAAGAGGGAGTCAAACTATTCTCCAAAGCACCTGAAGGTAGAACAAGAAGCAATGGGTGGAAACTAAACAAGGAGAGAAGTAACTTAGAACTAAGGAGAAATTCCCTGACAGTTAGAACAATTAATCCGTGGAACAGCTTGCCTCCAGAAGTTGTGAATGCTCCAACACTGGAAGTTTTTAAGAAGATGTTGGATAACCATTTGTCTGAAGTAGTGTAGGGTTTCCTGACTAGGCAGGGGGTTGGACTAGAAGACCTCCAAGGTCCCTTCCAACTCTGTTGTTATTGTTGTTGTTGTTGTTAAGGCTAGCATCTCACTTTTATGAACTATCATAGTAAAGGTCACAAGGTATAATTATTAAAATTGGCAAAATGTTCATTCCCTGGAACTAAATAGGTGGAAGTGGATTTAAATTTCCATTCAATGTTTTAATCTTGATACTAGAAAAGTCCAAACAGTTAAAATCTAGAGAAGTCAGCAGTGGTCTTCCTAATGTTCAGAAGATACAATAGTAGGAGACGAAAGCTATTCTCTAGAATACCTGGAGTGGTACTCACCTTCATTGCTTTGAACAATCTTTCAGCAAAATACTCAGCCGTACTCCTGATATTTTTCACTGTGGAGAGAGCATTGGAAGAGTGTTTTAGGTCTGTGGGTCAAAAATGCATTTCCGGAAGCTCTTCAAAAACTACCATCTGGCATCATACATGATTAAAAAATGCTGCTCAATCTTGCACTGTGATGCACTTCTGAGTGGAGTTACAGGCAGCCATTCCCTCCTCTTGGACACCTAATCCAGTGGTGGGTTGCTACCGGTTCGCCCCGGATCGGGCGAACCGGTAGTGACAGGGGCGGGAGGCTCCTCCCACCCGCACGGATGTCATCACGGACGATCTGTGCATGCGCAGAAGCGCTGCGTGCGAACGTTCAGAGTTCCGAACCGGTAGCGAAGGTAAGTGAAACACACTACTGACCTAATCGCATTATTTCCAACATGATTTCCATATGCTCAACTCACAAAGAAAATGCTCATATCTCAGATGTTATTGCCAAGTTTTATTCTGAACAACCCAAATTTCTCTCTGCAGATACAACTACTACCCTTAACCATGAATGGTGTGATTATTAGCAATCAGAGAAAGAGATACCCCCCTCTCTCCCCTATTTTTATCTCAAAAAATTCTATGAATTTGCTAGATGTTTGGAAATCATCTACATCTTTTTCACAGAAGTAAGTTACAGACATTCTGTACCTTCCTCATGTTAATCAAAGTTATTTCATCCTGAAGAAGAATTGAGGAAAGCGCCTCTTGATATATACATATAGTGCTTTCAAAGTATGGAACCTGGTATTTGGGGGCTTGTACTTGTTTTACATGCATGCCTGGATTTAATTTAGCTTTTGAAGTCCCTTCATGCCTTCATATCTTCAAAAATACTTTATAACAGTGGTTCTCAACCTTCCTAATGCCGCGACCCTTTAATACAGTTCCTCATGTTGTGGTGACCCCCAACCATAAAAATTATTAGGAAACTCAGGGGTGGGTTCTAACTTACCTCGCTGTCGGTTTGCTTCCTCCTGCGCTGCATGGCCGCACCTTGTGGGCGCCTGTGCACTTTGCGCGCGCATGGCACCGAATTTTTTTTAAAAAAATTACAAAAACAAGCCAAAAACAAGATGGCGACGCATGCGCAGTGCGGGAAATTCGGCTTCTGCGCATGCTCAGAAGTTCCCATGGTACAGATTTTTTTTTTTGCAGTAGTCTATTTGCATGTGGGTGGACCCACCTGGAGACAGATAGAGGAGCAGTGTCTCGGTTCCTAAGACCATTGGAAATATCTTAGACGACCCCTGTGAAAGGGTCATTCGACCCCCAAAGGGGTCGTGACCCACAGGTTGAGAACCGCTGCTCTATAAGATAGGATCCAGCTTACCTACAGCCAGCATCAATTTTTCAAGGTCCCCAGATAGTTCTCCTCGGATGCTCATCTCAATGGATTTTCCCGAAATCTTCTGATACTCGTTAAACACTGAAAAAAGTGGGAGATATGTATTCAGTCTCTCTCACACATACACACATGCTTTTGGCTCATTGATATATCAAAAGTATCTTCAGCTGAATTCCAAATGACACCTGTCTGATATAGAGCTACCTCATTATCACAATGTAACTTGAATGGAATAGTTAACATTACTGCCATTTCATAGTGGTTAAAATTGGGATTAGCGGCATCGTACACCCATTACTACTAGCAGAAGCCCTATAACTATAATTATATGTAACAGATTTTTTTTTTAAAAAAACCCAAGTCTTAGGAGGTAGCAAAGTCTAGAAATATCTCTATGTCGTCACCTGGAATCTCGGGAGATTTTGGACATGTTTTACATTTTAAAAGTCTTAAACTATCTTTAGTTTGGCTATTTTTTTAATGTGTTAGCATCCAAAACTCTAAATGAAATCATGAAACAGTAGCTACTTCCTTTGCCAACCCAATGTGCAAACAAAATCAGTAAATGGACAATTGCCCTTGATGCATCTTGCAAAGCCATTGTTCTATTTTTTTTATTTGTTTCAGAAAATCAATAACCTTCACAAACACCGATCTCTAAATGACCTGAATCATAGCTATGCAATAAAACGAGGTGGAAATGTTCTGCAATAGAAAGTACTTCAGCTAATATATTGCTCCGTTTATGTTTAAAAAATGCCAAAGAGCAAGCTAAATTTATAGTATAAGCACAAAACTTCATAATCTTTAAAAACAATTAACAAATTTTAGACTTTCATTTTCTCTTCTTAGATTCAGGTTTTCTGGTAAAGACTAGTTGTATTATGCTATTAATATGTAAATGATGCAAGGGTAGTGAATACTACTCATCTGACATACCTTAAACTTTTAAAAACGTTCTACAAATTTTAATTTTGTTTTAGGAAACATCTGAATCATGCACAATATTTCAATTTAATTATTTTTGGCAAATGCAATAGAAAAACTCATATATTTATGTAGCAAAGAGATTATGAAATAATATATCCCTCAATTTAGATCAATGAAATAGCTGCACTTCAAATATTTCCCAAAGAACCTTCCACATCGTGGTAATACATGGCTGTTTATTAATGGCTGTTTTATTTCAATCATGGTTAACTATTTTTTTTCCAGAACATCATTCTTTTGCAGCAAAAAGAATACAGAGTTTGAGATACTTAAACATTAATGCTTACTTATCCCTTCAAACGTATCTTTTTAAACAAACATTACTCCATAAAGTGTTCTTAGCTTTGACAGTACTAAAATATTATTAAGGCTCACTTATTGCATTAAATAATTAACTTTGTTTTTTACTTTATTGAAAAATTCTGTTAAACGATTATTCGTTTAACAAAAGCCTTTGAATAAAATACAATAATGAGTTTAGAAATAATGCTAAACTATAAGCAATAGTTTACAACCAGAATGGTTGTTCATACAATATGCTAAATAAAAAATAAAGACACCACCAATTGCTTAGCATAATAACTAAACCCAGCCAAATACAAAATAGGAGTAGATTCCGCAAAAAACTTTTTAAACAGGAACAAGAATAGTTTCATCATAAAGCAATTTCCTACAGGGCAAGGTAAAATAAAGAAATGATTAACAAGCAACAAGCAAATAAGCAGTAAGTATCAGTTCCTTTTGCACTACCTTTTCACATTTATGGAAGAAGAATAAGAGTCATAAATCTGTATTTTGGTGACGAAAATATTCAAGTACAATATCACAGATCAGACTCTGATGCAACTGAAAGCTACTCTCAGCAGTCTATGGTGACCAGATTCCAAAGAATGATCTTAATGTAACTTTCTCATTCCTTCCTTCCTTCCTTCCTTCCTTCCTTCCTTCCTTCCTTCCTTCCTTCCTTCCTTCCTTCCCTTCCCTTCCCTTCCCTTCCCTTCCCTTCCCTTCCCTTCCTTCCTTCCCTATCAACCTACCTACCTACTGACTACTCATCACTTATGCATCACTATCATACTAGGAAAACACATGATGCCTTGCTAAAATAGATCACAAGTTGCTAAGAAAATTTAAGTTCTTGAGATTCAAATTATTTTTATTATTTCTTGTACAGCAATGTTCCAGCTCACCTAGCCGAAGATGTTGTTTGCTTCGGTTTCCAAGAATGTAGACAAACTGGGCCTCATCTGTGCCCCATTTCTGCTCTCCAGCTTCTAACAAGTCCTTTTAAAAAACGTAAGTACACAGGACAACGTGAAAAAGGAAACAACTACTGTTACCATCAACATTTTCAAAGCATCTTATCTGGAAGCTCTAAACCAACATAAAATAATGATCCATATAACTTGAGTCAGCATTACTGAATTCTCAATTCTGATATGTAATATTGATCTGATAGCTCAATAAAAATTAAGACCACTTTATGTTAATATTTACTAGATGATTTTTAACCAATCACTTTCTCTCAAGCCAACCTACCTATACTGTATAGTTATTGTGAGGAAAATTGGAGAAAGGATTGCCATGCATGCCACTTTCAATTCCTGGTGAAAAAGCACTATATAAATGTAATAAATAAATATGTAGCAAAACAATATATCAAATGTATAGTGGATTTCCAAAGCCTCAGGAATATATCTACAACCTAAATTCTGGGGCTATAAAGTCCAATGAGAATATTTCCTTGAATTTAGTATTCAATTAAGAATTTCTGAAGTCCTGTTCTTTACTCTTTTACATTGACAAACTATAAATATTATCTACTTCAAAAGAATAACGGCTTAGGAAACCAATCAGAGCTAGGCTGCCAAAAATTTGACCAATACAGTATTAGGAGTTTGTTTACTGATGGAGGTAATATAAACAAGCATTTATCAGACCTATCCTTATTTACACTAAAATGGGTGTTTCTGAGAGAAAAAGTATGTCAGAACTTACAAAAATTATCTATCCAGGACTTAGATCACCCTCTAGAATATGCTTTCTTTTCTACGACTGGATTTGTTCTTTGAAAAAAGATCAAATTCTTCCTTTGCTGAATCCTCACTTAGGCAGTACCATTACTTACGTTGGCATCTTGTTCCACTAAGTCTTCACTCACAACATCATCTTCTTCTCTGTTTCCCTACAGAAAAAAACAATGCATCCGTTCTATTAGTATGCTAAATAAAGGATAGAATAAATGCTAAAAGAGAACATAAAGACCAACATACCTGAAGCAGTACAACGATCATCTTCTTGAAGTGTCCTGAGGTGTCTGCTATGACATCTTCCTCCAAATCCCTTTCATATGCTAAAAAAAAATTCAAAAGTTACTAACAAATCTTGCTGTTTTTCTCATCTGATACACGAATGCATTGTATGTTAGCCAAAAACAAAACTGAGCAAGAATTCATAAATGCATCCCCCCACAAACTAACAGCCCAAGGACAAAAACAATATAACAAGATAATTGTATAAACTGAACAAAAAGCTGAAAGGACCTTTGTTCATCATCTCTGAGGTAAAACTAAAACTTGTTATTTGTAAACTACTCCAGGATGTTCAGGATAAGATATCGGTTAGAGACAGAGACACCAAAACTGCTAACTTCATCTCAGTGATAATCTCTCCAGCATGATCCTGTCAATCTTACTGCAACTTTAACAGCCGTGGGTTAATAGTAGCTGAAGCCAACTCAATACAAAGATCTTGCAGTAATCACCATCTTTGTAAGCCTCCACCAGAGCATGAATCTGTTGATTGGTCCGAGATGCCAGAATCTCAATCAGGCTCTTCTCATCAGTCCCAATCCCCTAGGAATAAAGAACAAAACTTATCTGTATCAGCCACAATGCTTTGTTACTTAAAAAGATGAAAAAATAAATAAATGCTCCCCAAAAGAAAAAAATGTACTTTAAAAGTAAAGAGATCAATATTCTCATGAGATCTAGAAATAATGACAACCATAATCAAACTCTTTCTTTACCTTTAGAGCATCTTTGATTTCCTTGGCATCAAAGTACTCCAAGGGCCTCATTAGACCCACAATCAGTCGTTCAAATTTTCCAGTCAATTCATACTTCAAGTCTGCAATCAGGTCCTAATAAAAAGGAAGAAAAGGTAAGGAATTAAAAAAAAACAATCTGCTTTGCTCAGTTTGTTAGAAGACCATTCACCACAAAAAAGTATAAAGTCTTAGGATCAATTAAAAACTGAATTCAACATTGGAAGCAGAAACAAATATACTTAATTTTGTTAAAATATTAATTCGCATCTCCCTAGTGGAAAGCAAAAAACAGACAGACTTCTGTTTATTTTTAAATTAAAATCTAATCTACGTACCACTGTTAAGGACAACTTATTATTACACAATATGTGAAAGAATTGTTATGAGATTTAAACGTCACAAAATGGTCAACAATTTCTTACAATAGTAATTCATTAGTTGTGGCTGCCACAACTCTTCCCACTCCCCTTAAATTTTGTGAATGAACTAGAAGATTCAGCATTAGAGACCAATCTTGTTTTTATTTCATCCTCCATTTTGACAGCCAATTTTTTTTAAAAAAGCTTTCTTCTGTTTACATCTCTTTGAAGACATCTACTGCAAAGAGAAACAGACCCCACTTGATCTCCTGAGTTCCAGAGATTCAAAGAGGTGGTAGCTAAAAGCAAGGAACTTTTACATTACAAATGGTTTCTATTCTGTTTGTGCAACACATGTGTTTGGGGCACTCACTTATCATTACCTATCAGAACCTATTTACTTTTATTCCTCAACAAGAAAGGGTCATATAGGTAGATGTATATATATCCTGTACAATAGATTGGAGATAGGGGAGGGGTCTCCCGCTTGTTGTATGGGGGCACCTGCCAGAGTAAAATATATGCTCATCACTGGCAATTTTGCATCATGATTAACAGATCCTAAAATTCTATTTTAAGTATATCCTTCGTTCCTTAGTTGAAAGAAGTAAAAAAAAAACCAGTCTGATTACTGGCATCTCATGACTGTGGAATAAAACCTTAAGAATCAGATGTATGTGATGTAGAGCAGGGGTGGGGAACGATGGCCCTTTTATGATTTGTAAACTTAAACTCCCAGAATTCCTTAGCCAGCCATGCTCATACTGGCTCAGGAATTCTGGGAGTTGAAGTCCACAAGTAATAAAGGGGCCATCATTCACAACCTCTGATGTAGAAAAAGACAGTAATGAAGTACATCCAGGGGTGAAATTCAGCAGGTTCTGACAGGTTCTGGAGAACCGGTAGCGGAAATTTTGAGTAGTTCGGAGAACCGGCAAATACCACCTCTGGCTGACCCCAGAGTGAGGAGGGAATGGAGATTTTGCAGTATCCTTCCCCTGAAGTGGGGTGGGAATGGAGATTTTCGAGTATCCTTCCCCTGCCATGCCCACTAAGCCACGCCCACAGAACTGGCAGGGAAAAATTTTGAATTTCACCCCTGAGTACATCCATATCTATAACATCAGATAAAATTCCTCCATAAATGGGATATCTGAAGGAATGGAAGTCAGCCATTCACAATCCAGTATTCAAAGGTGAAATTAAAAGCCTTGTATAAATTCTTTTTTGCCAGTTTTCTTATCCATTCTGAAACTCACCTTTCCATAAAGAGCTTTATATACTTGGCAGATCTCAATTCTTTGTTTATTGCTCCTGGATGTTATGAGATCTAATATAGCTTCTTTATCACTGCCTGCATGAAGAAAAAAAGCCTCAGTCATTTTAAGATAACAGAGTCCTAAAACTGACAGCAGAGTTACCGTATTTTTCGGAGTATAAGACGCACCTTTTCACCCCAAAAGAGGGTGAAAACTTGGGTGCATCTTATACACCGAATGTAGCCCCACCCACCCAGCCACCCCCACCCTTTGGCCTCTGTCTTCAGCAATTTACCTGTTTGCAGCAAACAGGGAAGAGCCCGTTAAGACAAGCAAGTCCTTAGCAGCTTCCCGATCCCCAGCTGATTTGCCACGTACTGAAACTGAAACTGCAAAGAGGCAAATAGCTGAGAGAGACATGCAGATTTTTATTTTCTGCTGAACTGGATGAAAGGGGGTAAGTGAATAACTATAAATGTCTGTAGAATGTTCAAATTGTTAGACTTATTTTTTAAAGACTGCTTTATTATTGTTCTAGAGCCAGGGGTCTCCAACCTTGGCAATTTTAAGACTTGTGGACTTCAACTCCCAGAATTCCACAGCAGCTTTGTTAGCTTTGCTGGCTGTGGAATTCTGGGAGTTGAAGTCCATAAGTCTTAAAGTTGCCAAGGTTGGAGACCCCTGTAAATCTAGACAACTTAACAAAATAAAGACGCTTTTTTAAAATAAATGCTTGCTCTGAAGAGGCCCAGTGCTATTGTATCTTCTTTTAAATAATAGAGAATAATGTATACTTCCAGAAATTTTAATTAATTTTAACAGCTCTGTACAAGTATAGTATGAAATGTAACAGTGTCCTGTTTAGTATTAGAGTTAAATCCTGACTTACCTTGGAGTACATCTATTTAAATAATTGGGAGGAGTTAGTGTGACTACATTTAAGAAAACTTTCTGGCATAATGTACATTTCTCCAATTTTTTGCTATTTCTATGGGTCAGGCACACATGCACAGAAATACACAGCAAACAGTGTATATCATCTGTGCTGTTTGCTGTTTGGCAAATTGCTTGGAGGCAGAGGCCTTTTTTCCTTGTTTTCCTCCCCCAAAACTAAGGTGCGTCTTATACTCCGAAAAATACGGTATATAACATGTATTAGAATCACCTTTGAAAAAATCTGGATAACAGTCCCATTTCTGGTTTGAATTGGAACTGAGAAAACAGAAAGCACATTGACAGCCATGCTTAGCTGGGAGAGTAAAATAACATTCTACTCCAGTCCACGGAAAATGAGAGAAAAAGAAAGTAGCTTCGTGTATTATGGGAAAGGAGAATCAATTCTTATATATTCTCTCTCTTGCCCTTTGACAGAACTATTTTATCACTTTGAACAATTCCACTTCAAAAATTTTACTTTGTTGGCACATCGGCATAAACATAAAATCCTAACTTTCCCTCTCCCAGAATTATCAAAATGCCTATCCTATCACCTTCTCCTCAAACTAATCTGAGGTACAATGTTTAATAGGATTTTTTTTTAAGTAGCAACATTTATTTTGTGCTAAAATATTCAATTTGACAAAGGAATGTGGAATTGGACAAGAATAAGCATTTATAGTAGAGTTGTACACATTTTGAAAATGTTTTGGAAAACGTACTTTAGACCTTTTTAAGACAAGGACATGTGTGCTATTCATTAAATCAATTTGTTGCTTTCTGGGTTGTCAGCAAGCTTGAGAATAGTCTGTGCCTGCTTTAAGAGTCATAATTTTAATAAGTGAATTCCTTAAAAGAATTACAACTAATTTCTCAGGCAAGCAGCTTATAAAATAGTATATAACTGCTGGTTTGACCTTGCACAAGATTTGAAACATTTCTCTAGGTGACTTTCAAGTAGGGATGCTAGTTTGTAGGTCTGCTGCTGAGTCACATCTACTAATTGTCTGTATGATTCCAGGACTAAGCAAAATAGACTTGTGGGTAGAAGGCATATGTTGAGCATCTTGTCAAAAAGATTGGCCATCACTATGTCAGTGTTGTTTCATCTTCTTCAAAGTTGAGCAGGTACAAAATATACACAGGTAGTTTTGGACTTACGATCATAATTGAACCCAACATTTCTGTTGCTTAGTGAGACAGTTAAGTGCATTTTGTCCCATTTTACAACCTTGCTTGCCACAGTTGTTAAGTGAATCACTGCAGTTGTTAAGTTAATAACACGGTTAAGTGAATTTGGTTTCCCCATTGACTTTGATTGTCGGAAGGTCGCAAAAGGTGATCACTTGACCCCATCATAAATATGATCCAGTTGCCAAGTTTGAATTTTGATCACATGGCCATGGGGATGCTGCAATGGTAGTAAATGTAAAATAATGGTCAGAAGTCACTTTTTCAGAGCCACTGTAACTTTGAACAATCACTAAATGAACTCCTGTAAATCGAGGACTACTTGTATGCCAAACCTAGAAAATAGATAATCTATCTCTTCTTCTCACTGTTCTTGCACACAATTTCCATAGAAAAAGAAAATACGCAGATGATGTCATTACCAAGAAGTGCTCATATTGGATTTATTTTTGGTGTTGTTGGGGGGGGGAGGGTATTTTCAAGCCATTTTTGATTCCTGGCAACTGCCTGGACAATTCCCTGCAGTTTTCTAGGCAACATTATGAGCCGAGGTGGCGCAGCCGTTAGAGTGCAGTACTGCAGGCCACTTTAGCTGACTGTGATCCGCAGGTCAGCGGTTCAAATCTCACTGGCTCAAGGTTGACACAGACTTCCATCCTTCTGAGGTAGGTAAAATGAGGACCCAGATTGTTGGGGGCAATATAAATATACATTGCTTACTGGTGTAAACTGCTTAGAGAGTGCTTGCACTGTGAGGTGGTATATAAATCTCACTAATAAATAATAATAAATAAATAAACATTTATAGATGTGATTTGCCATTGCCTTCTTCTAGTTGGCTTCATGCCTAAAACACTGCTATTGATTATGATGTTTATGAAAAGATGTATATGAAAAGCATAACAAATTTGCATTCAGAGTGATAGGAGGCAATATTGAAGACATACCAAATCCCTTCATAGCATTGTATAGTGCCTCTGCATCCTGGTTGGCATCAAAGTTTGGGAAATCCTTCACTGAACCCCTATATCTTCCAGCCTAGAATAAAAAAAGAAGATAAAAATCAAATTATTATTAATTTCAAAACATGTCATCTATAGAAAGTACAATAGTGAAAGAGACCTTGGAGATCTACTACTTCAATCCCCTGTCCAAGGATGGAATCCTCAGGCCATTTCCAGACAAATAACTTAACCTTCGCTTGAAAACCTCTAGTGATGGAACATGCATGACTTCAGGCAGAAGGCTGTTCTAATGCTTAATAACTTTCATGGTCAGGAAATCTCTTCTTATTTCAAGCTTGGATTCCCCCCCCCCCCCCCCGTCTGCAAAACTTCTGTTAGTTCTTGTCCTACCTCAGGATCTATGAAGAATAAATCCATACCTTCTTTTTATGAAAGCCTTTCAAATATTTGAAAACTACTAACATGTCTCTGTTCTTCCCTTCCTTACCTAAAGAAAATTTCTCTAACCACTCTTCTTAGAATTTAGCCTTCAAACCCCATCACCAACTCTGCTCTGTGTTCTTTCTACTTCCTCAATGTCCTTTTTGTATTGTGATAATCAGAAGTGGATGCAGTATTCCAATGCAGGCCAGTCTAATCAATGTACCATGGAGTGGAAGTATAAATTCCTGTGATAATATGACAATAAAACAGCATGTAGCTGGTAGTTTCAGAACTGTAGAGTGTTCCTCCTTGGAATTTCACTAAAATCTAAAGTTATATGGGCTTGTAGTAGCCCTATTTAAGCTGCATAGGAGTAATAGCTAGAGCGATTAACTCATATAATCCAACATACAGTTTTAAGATTACAAAACTCAACCAAAGCAAGAATTTCAGAACTGTGGCATTTCCCAACCCAATTTTGAACATTAATGTACATTCACAGTAAGTAAATTATCTATTACATGTATTCTTGCAAAAGAGTCTCTTTATTTTGTCTTTTCCTTTTGGGACAATTAGATATAGTATTATGTATGAAATAACAATCAGATCAGTGGCAAATTTATAGAGCTCCTGATGTTCCATCTAGAGATGGTGTCATGCCCCCTTCGGAGTCTGAATCTGTGGGGGAAGATGAACTGGAACAAGAACTGACAGCGATTGAGAGGGCAACTCGATTGGCTTGGATGAAACTGGGGAAGGGCAGAGTCAGTCCAGGCAAGGCTTTTCGGAATTAGTAAGGCCTGCAGGCAGGAACTGAGGCAGGATGAACATGAGAGACAGAGCTCAGACGAGGAGCAAGAACCACCCACTCCTGATCCAAGGGCTCGGAGAGTGCAGAGAAGGCGTGATCAGCGCAGACTGAGCAGGCTACTCGCGAGGTGAGTGCCCTGCCCATCTTCACCAGTTACATCTGGAGAATGAGACTTAAGGAGACGCTGTGGGGAGGGGCATTTGTTGGGAACAAACGCTGAGTTCCTGAAGTGTTGCATACTGGATGTTTGAATTTGCCAAGAGTCCTTGCGTTCTGGACTAATTATCTAGATCTTTTGCTCCCTGAACTCCTTGATTTGCCAAATACATTTGAATTTATTGCTGTGCAGCCTTGGTGCAGACAGCTGGGCTGGACTAATTGCAGCCAGAGGCTGTGTAGGGTTTGTTATCACTCTGCTCTGGGACTTGCCAGAAACGTGGGAGTGTTTGGGGAGATTTGGGGCAATAAAGGGGTGGTTTGAACTGCCAGCAGTTTGGGTTATCTCTGTGCCATGCCCTGGGTCATCACAGATGGGAAGGCCTGGGAAAAAAGGGGGAAAACTGGGGGGGGGGATTTTTCCCATTCTTTTCCAAAGCCATTTGTTCTGAAAGAAAAGATGGAGCAGTTCTCCAAAGGTGCTTTTCAAAAGGCAACTGGATTTTGTTTTTTCCTTGAAGAAGTTTCGCTTCTCATCCAAGAAGCGAAAGAAGAACTGAAGAAGCTTATTGCAGAATTCAAGAAGCTTCTTGGATGAGAAGTGAAACACCTTCAAGCAAAAAATAAAGAAAGCTGAGTTGCCTTTTGAAAAGCATCTTTGGGACAACCATGACCTGGATGACTGAGAATCTACATAGACATGGAACAGTTCTCTTCACAAATATCTGTCAGGCCTAAGCCAAGAATGATGTAACACAATCCAACCAAAGTTCAATTCTTTACTTGCTTATACCATATAGAAAGAATCTTGCCAGACAAAGCTTAACCTATTGGATATATCATGGGAAATTCTAGTGAATGGATATCCTAAGTCTCTTCTTCTTCCCACGATCCAGTCCAGCTCTGGTATGAACTATCTCATCTGCCCCCCCCCCCCCGCTCCTTGGAATATGCTCCTTCCTTCCTGGGAAACTGCCGCTACACCACGTCCCCTCCTTACAGTTATCCCCTGATTCAAATCATAATAAAGACTGTAACAAATTGTTTTCAGGAAGGAGCTGCAATTTCCACAGCCAATTTCCAGCTGCTTCTCACTAGATGCAGCCTGTTGTGTGTGATGATAAAGGTAAACGTAGGATGATATATGATACTGTAGCACATACAATTTCTTCTCCACATCGACAGCTGTGACTAACACTTGGCTGCCTATATACTTAGAAACGCATACCAATGGGACAGTCACAGAATACAGCTCACTTTGATTTCTATGACTGAGTTGAAACTTCCATTCTTTGTGTGTATGGGAACTATCACACTCCACATTTCTCTATAACACAATTCCTTTACTTCCCCAGGATGCACCTGGCCTTGGGCTAGGAACTATTCATGTGAAAAAGCAAATAATGGTGTGGAAGTGACCATAGCAAAGCAGGGATATAACACTGGAAGAACCTTAAAGCATCTGAGTAATTGAAATACATTCTTTGTATAATTAAAATAGATTCTCTTTCCCCATATCCCTTCCCCCGCATCTATGAGTCACTCTGGCTTTCTGACAGATGGCCAGAGCCTTGAAGTTATAAATAGAAGAACTACTTTGTCCTAGGTTCTTCTAGTGGTAATGTTGACCTCTTATATACCATGTTTGTGCCATGCCTCCACATCTTCACCTCTCCTGGTACTACCACAAAAAGAACAGGACCCAGACTCTGATTCACTGCCATCTTTCTTCCATTTGAAAGTGAGTTAGGGTGAATCATTTCTCAAGTACTCCTCTCTCTCCTTCTGGAATCCATTAATACAATATTCACACATAACCACCAGATGGGGAAATCTTGCAAATTGTCTTCCTACAATCTCCTAAGCTCCTATGCTCTATTGATTGTCCTTCTCTTGAAGGGACAGGCTTTGCCAACCTTTACAGCCTTCAGATATGTTGTGACATTTTTATTTATTGATATGACTCAAAAGTCCTTGAACATATCTGTAAGAAAGTGACACAATCTGAACCACAATTTTAAATTGGACAGAATACAGCTCCAAGTGTAATTTTCATTTTATATCCTAAATAAATAAATAAATAAATTCATTTATATAATATCACAATGGTTCTATTCACCGGATCATACATTAGACTGGTCACAAGAAGGAAGAATGCTTCAGGCATATTTACTATTTATTTATTTTATTTTAGTGTTCTTATATGCCGCCCTACCCCCTGGGGACTCAGGG
Organism: Diadophis punctatus similis; assembly: GCA_023053685.1. Taxonomy (NCBI): domain Eukaryota; kingdom Metazoa; phylum Chordata; class Lepidosauria; order Squamata; family Dipsadidae; genus Diadophis; species Diadophis punctatus. The sequence goes on from JALIGW010000002.1 coordinate 177,876,948, forward strand.
CAGCGTACAACATGTAAAGAACAACTATAAAAACAGTATCAATAAAAGTAATAACAGTTAAAAAAATTTAAAAAAACATTCAAACCATCCATTCATGGGGGAGACCTAAGATATTAATTGGTCTCCAATCACCCCGCCTGCAGGAAGAGCCATGTCTTAATGGCTTTTCGGAAGGCCAGCAAACTGGGAATAATTCGGATCTCTGGGGGTAGTCGGTTCCAGAGAACAGGGCCCCACACAGAGAAGGCCCCGCCAGCTGGCATTGTTTGGTTGACGGGACCTGGAGGAGACACACTCTGTGGGACCTGACCGGTCGAAGGGAAGTATGAGGTAGGATGCGGTCCCAGAGGTAACCTGGTCCCAAGCCATGTAGGGCTTTAAAGATGATGATCAACACCTTGAATTGTACCCAGAGACCGATAGGCAACCAATGCAGCTGGCGAAGTATGGGTGTTACATGGGTGTATCTTGAGGCAGCTCGCGCAGCCGCATTTTGCAGCAGTTGGAAGTCTCTGGATACTCTTCAAGGGTAGCCCCATGTAGAGCGCATTACAGTAGTCCAGTCCAGAGGTGACAAGGGCATGAGTGACTGTGAGTAGAGCCTCCTTCTCCAAGTAAGGTCGCAATTGGTGCACCAGGTGGACCTGTGCAAAGGCTCCCCTAGCCACAGCTGTAAGATGTTGGTCTAATTTTAGCTGTGGATCTAGGAGAACTCCCAAATTGCAAACCCATTCCGAGGGAGCTAATTTTTCTCCCCCAAGAACCAAGGAGGGACAGTCAACATGGTCCTTAGCGGGCAATATCCAGAGCCACTCAGTCTTGTCGGGGTTAAGCTTGAGCCTGTTCCTCCCCATCCAGATCCTGACATCATCCAGGCATCGGCACATTACATCCACTGCCTCCCTAAATTGAAACAGGGTGAGATGTACAGCTGGGCGTCATCAGCGTACTGTTGAAAACTCATCCCGTGTCGGCGGATGATCTCCCCCAGCGGTTTCATGCAAATGTTAAATAGGATGGGCAAGAGGACCGAACCCTGAGGCACCCCACAAGTCAGGGGCCTAGGAGACGACCTCTGTCCTCCTGTTAACACCGATCCATATACTTTAACAGATATGACTATGCAAACCAAACAATACAATCTTTCTCTGTAAATCTTCTACGGGCACCCATTTTATACAGGAATAACACTTTTTTTTGAGCAGCAAATTTTTTTTAAAGAGGCACTCCAGTAATACATAATTTTTCCTTTGACACCACATGCTATCTATAATGCATTCTTTCAGCTGTCAGGTGATACTTCAACTGAATCCCTACCAGTTACTTTAAGTTTTAAACAAATCTGAAACATGCATGGCAAAGGATTGGGCACTTGAATGCACTCTAAAATAATAATTTTCTTCTGGTATGTCTGATAGAAAGGACACTTTTACAACAAGATGTAACACAAAAGTTCTCAAAATTGCAAATATTATCAAGAAATGACTCCTTTTTCATCATTTGAAAAATCACATCAGCACTTTCTGGTATGGCAAGGGAACATTCAGCTTTTTTTTTAAAAGGAGTGTGTATTAACGAATTAAATAATAATTGTAATGCAGGGAGATTACCACTCGTAAATCAAACAAATACATTACTTTCAGAAATGGCACTGCATATGGCATTCTTCACTATTGCTAATACTTAACCTGAACATAAAACAATACACCGTATTTTTCGGAGTATAAAACGCATCATTTTCCCCCCTAAAAGAGTGTGGAAATGTTGATGCATCTTATACACTGAATACAGCCATTTTTGGCCTCCCGAAACCCCGCAAGGTGTCCCATTTTTGCAAAAAATGGGGCCGTTTTTCACAAAAATGGGCTGCGCAGGGGGTTTGGGAGGCCTGCAGAGTGCTGCTGGGGGCTGGGGGAGGGCAAAAACGCCCCCATTTTTGCAAAAAGTGGGTGAAAATAGGCCTGTTTTTGCAAAAAACGGGGTGCACAGAGGGTTTGGGAGACCTGCAGAATGCTCCTGGGGGCTGGGGAGGACAAAAACTTTGTTTTCTTACTTACCTCTTCAAAATCTTAGTGTGTCTTATACACCGGTGCGTCTTATAGGCCAAAAAATACGGTACATGTTCACAATTTTTGTCAATACAATCACTTATAAAATTATAGTTTAATTTAAGGAAAAGAAATGCAATATGAGAAAACACATATGGCAACAAATTCCTAATAGCAGAACAGCAGCACATTTGGTGCATCATAAATCAATTATTTGGGATGCTACAGTATCCGCATGACCTCAGCTGCCATTCTCAAATCTTACAGTTTTCATCCTAGAACTTCATGCATTTTCAGATACGGATTCATTTTCCCCAAACAAGCTCTTGTTCAGATGTTTGGAAAAAATGTCACAGTATTACCATGGATTTTAAAGTTCACTTATTTTCTTTTACATCATCTTCATTAAGAAAGCCTGCATTGAGTTCTTAGTCGATGAAAATCTTGCACTAGAATATTGAATATACAAACTTTCAAAACTTCAGATATACATGTCTCTTTGAAATCTGTAATCTATATAGCATTAGCATATTTTTTATATTTTTTATTTAATAGACCTGCACTAGCACAAATAGAAACTTGGAACCTAATGACTAAATGTATCTTGTTCTGTTCTGCACATATGCATTCTGATCAAATTTGGCAACTTATTGTTTCCACTAGCATAGACATTATACTCTTCAGATATCACCTCTTATTTTTACAGACAGCAAACCTAAGCTTAGGGAAATCCTAAGGTCCTGTCCAACTCTGTTAAATGTATATTATTGGCGTCCCACAGAGTCTTATAAGAAATAGAAAGTTTTACTATAGGTTAGTGTCTTTGATTTTAGAACTCAAATATCAATTCTTTTTCTAAAGATGCAGCTTACCTTGAAACAAAGAAACATCTTCACACAATTACATACACTCAGGATTCTGCTTCTCTGCCTCTGACATGTATTTGCTTAAGCAACACAGCTATGTTTTAAGATGGTATGTTTTCAAACTACTATTTTGGACTCTTTTCATTACTTACTACATAATCCTTTTTTTATGCCCTTTTAATACAGATCTGAATGTGTTGATCTTCAGTTTACATATCCAGATCTCAGAAAACTACAAGAAGTACCTCAATTGTTGTAACCACTATTGTACATTATATTAATTCTCTGCAATAAGGTTTTATATACTACTTCAAAGGAGTCTTTTAAACACAGCCTGCTCCAGATGTACAATACTCACTGTTTTGTAATCAATACTTGCCTTTTCCCAAAGAGGTACCAGGAGGCAAAAGAGGCAATAGAAAACCCATCAGAAGGCAGAAACATTCAGAATAAGTCTACATAAACAAATGGGATTTCAAAGCCCTGCTCTGTATAAGAAGCACTGTACTGTTAGCAATCAAACTGTCTACTTCCTATGTTTATCTGTTTATGGTTACAAGCCCTAGAACAGTGATGGCGAACCTGTGGCACGCAGAGCCATATCTGCTGGCACGCGAGTTGTTGCCCTAGCTCAGCTCCAGCGTGCATGTGCGCATTGGCCAGCTGATTTTTGGCTCACGCGGAGGCTCTGGGAGGGCATTTTAGGCTTCTGGAGGACCTCCAGGGGGGCATTTTTGCCCTCCCCAGGCTCCAAGGAAGCCTCTGGAGCCTGGGGAGGGCGAAAAATGGGCCTACCGGAAGTCGGGAAACAGGCCATTTCAGGCCTCCAGAGGACCTCTGGGGGGCAGGGGAGGCCATTTTCGCCCTCCCCAGGCATTGAATTATGGGTGTGGGCACTCACATGTGCATGATAGCACGCGCACACATGCTTTCGGCACCCAAGGGAAAAAAGGTTCACCATCACTGCCCTAGAACAATCTTCTCTTTCTGACATATTGGACTCATTCCAGGGGTGAAATGTGAAATTTTTCCCTACCGGTTCTGTGGGCGGGCTTAGTGGGCGTAGCTTGGATGTCAGGTGGGTGTGGTTTCAGGTGGGCATGGCCATGTGGTCATGTGACTGGGTAGGCATGGCCAGGTTGTCATGTTACTGGGTGGGTGCGGCCAATTTAGCAGTCCATTTTGTCAGGGAGCAGGGGGTTGGACTGGATGACCTCTGAGGTCCCTTCCAGCCTTTGCTGTGCTGTTTCAAAGCATCCTCTGAAGCTGTGTCTAGTATCAGCCAGGTTTGTGGTCCTCCCTCCCTTTCTTCCTTTCTTCCTTCCTTCCTCTCTCTCCCTCCCTCCCTCCTTCCTTCCTTCCTTCCTTCTTTCTTTCTCTCTCCCTCTCTCCCTCCCTCTCTCTCTCACACACACACACTCCTGCCCGATAGAGATAATGAGATAATGACCGTATAGAAAGTGGAAGCCTGACGTTTGGCTCCATTCACACAAGCAGGCAAACAGATCCCTAGAAAACCCATTCAAGACGGGATATTTGGAAATTTCCCAATGGCAAGATTTGGCAGCTAACAAAACACAGTAGTAGAATCAGAATAAGCAGCTCCACAATCAAGACCCGACACAGGACGAAAGTCATTTAGCCACAATGGGAATCATCCAAACCCTTTTAGAAACACATAGCCCATATTGCACAAACCCCAAAGTTCATATAAGAATCCTTCCTTTTATCCAGTTTGTTGTTCCGCTCACCCAGAATGTCACTTCGCTTCTGCAATTAAAAACCTCCTTTGGAGCAGCTTCCGAAGGCTTTTCAATTTAAAGCAGGAGTCTCCAAAGTTTGCAACATTTAGACTTGGGGACTTCAACTCCCAGAATTCCTCAGCCAGCCACGTGGCTAAGTTTGGAGACTCCTGATTTAAAGCGACAGCATTTATTTTTCTTCTTTGCCAAGCGGTCTCCCGGCTGGAAAGTTTTAATTTAATTTAATAGACGTTCTTATAGGCCGCCCAATCCCGTGGGACTCAGGGCGGCGTACAACAGAATAAGAAGCGTACAATAAAAACAATTATCATAATTTAAAATTAAAAGGCATAGTTAAAACAATTATAAAAACAACATTCAAGGGGGGAATCTGATCTTCCTATTCACCCCGCCTGCCGGAAGAGCCAAGTTTTTATGGCTTTACGGAAGGCCAGCAGGGTGGGGATAGTCCGGATCTCTGGTGGGAGTTGGTTCCAGAGGGACGGGGCTCCCACAGAGAAGGCCCTCCCCCGTGGCCCCGCCAACCGACATTGTTTGGCCGATGGGACCCGGAGGAGGCCCTCTCTATGGGACCTAACCGGTCGTAGGGAGGTATGTGGTAGGATGCGGTCCCGAAGGTAACCTGGCCCTGAGCCATGTAGGGCTTTAAAGGTAACGACCAACACCTTAAATTGCGACCGGAGACTAATTGGCAGCCAATGCAGCTGGCGAAGAATAGGTGTTACGTGGGTGTATCTCGGTACACCCACTACAGCTCGCGCAGCTGCATTCTGTACCAGTTGGAGTCTCCGGATGCTCTTTGAGGGTAGCCCCATGTAGAGCGCGTTACAGTAGTCTAGCCGTGAGGTGACAAGGGCATGAGTGACTGTGAGCAAAGCCTCCCTCTCCAAGTAAGGTCGCAATTGGTGCACAAGACGAATCTGTGCAAAGGTCCCCCTAGCCACAGCTGAAAGATGTTGCTCCAATTTTAGCTGTGGATCTAGGAGGACACCCAAATTGCGGACCTGTTCCGAGGGAGTCAATTTTTCTCCCCCGAGAACCAGGGAGGGACAGTCGACATAATCCTTGGGAGGCAAAATCCAGAGCCACTCAGTCTTGTCTGGGTTGAGCCTGAGTCTGTTCACTCCCATCCAGACCCTCACATCGTCCAGGCAGCGGCACATTACATCAACTGCTTCACTGAACTGACACGGGGTGGAGATGTACAACTGGGTATCGTCAGCATACTGCTGATACCTCACCCCGTGTCGTCGGATGATCTCACCCAGCGGTTTCATGTAAATGTTAAACAGGATGGGCGAGAGGACCGAACCCTGTGGCACCCCGCAAACCAGGGGCCTAGGGGCCGACCTCTGCCCTCCTGTCAACACCGACTGCGTCCTGTCAGAGAGGTAGGAGGAGAACCACCGTAAAACAGTGCCTCCCACTCCCACCTCCCCAAGACGACGCAGAAGGATACCATGGTCGATGGTATCGAAAGCCGCTGAGAGGTCAAGTAACACCAGGATGGAGGAATGACCCCCATCCCGTGCTCGCCAGAGATCATCCATCAGTGCGACCAAAGCAGTCTCCGTACTGTAGCCGCGCCTGAAACCCGATTGAAAGGGATCCAGATAATCAGTATCCTCCAATAGCCGCAGGAGTTGGAGCGACACCACTTTCTCTACAACTTTACCCAAGAAGGGTAAGTTGGAGACTGGACGGAAGTTCTTTAAATCCGCTGGGTCCAGGGAAGGCTTCTTGAGGAGGGGCCTCACCACCGCAGCTTTTAAGGGCTGCGGGACGGACCCCTCTCTCAAAGATGCGATCACAACAGCCTGGAGCCAGCCGCGTGTCACCTCCCTGCTGGCCGAAACCAGCCAGGAGGGACACGGGTCCAATAAACAAGTGGAGGCGCTCATCGCTCCTATGGCCTTGTCCACATCCTCAGGAGTGATAGGCTCAAACTCCTCCCAAATAACAGGACTAAGACTCGCCCCTGTCATCTCGGCCTGCCCTGTCCAAATGGAGTCCAGGTCTGTCCGAATCTGAGTGATTTTATCCGCCAGGAACTGGGAAAATTCCTCAGCTCTACCCTGCAAGGGTTCTTCGCCCCCCCCCTTTGCGAGGAGGGAGCGCGTCACCCTAAACAGGGCGGCTGGGCGGGAGTCGGCGGACGCAATAAGGGCGGAAAAATGCGCACATTTTGCCGCCCGTATCGCCACTAAGTAAGACTTAATGCAAGTTCTTAAAAGTGTCCGGTCAGACTCAGCTTTACTGGCTCTCCATCGTCGCTCTAGGCGTCTCTTTAGGCGCTTCATCTCCCGGAGCTCCTCAGTAAACCAAGGAGCCCTCCGGGATCCGCTGCCACGGAGAGGCCGCAAAGGCGCAATCCGATCTAAAGCCCCTGTTGCCGCCTGATTCCAGGCAGTCACTAGAGCCTCAGATGAATCGTGTACCAGGGAGTCCGGTATTTCCCCAAGTTCCCTCTGAAATCCTTCGGATTCCATTAGGCGCCTGGGGCGGAACCACTTAATCGGTCCCGCCTCCTTGCGGTGGAGGAGTGGCGTCATGAAATCCAACCTCAGAAGGAAATGATCTGACCACGACAAGGGTACTGTGACTAAACCCCTCAGCCTCAGATCATCTCTCCACTGCCCCGAGAGAAACACAAGGTCAAGCGTGTGACCTCCCTCATGAGTCGGACCCTGAACTACTTGGGTCAGGTCCATGGTTGTCATGGAAGCCATGAACTCCTGGACTGCCTCTGAGGTTTCACCGGGCGATGGCAGGTTGAAGTCCCCCAGCACCATCAACCTGGGGAACTCAATCGCCAGCCCTGCTACCGCCTCGAGCAGAACAGGCAGGGCCTTTGCAACGCAGCTAGGAGGCAAGTACGTTAGCAGAAGGCCCACCTGAACCCCTAAGTCCAGCTTCAGAAGGAGCGTCTCACACCCAACAATCTCCGGGGCAGGGCTCCTTCGAGGATTTAGGTTCTGGCGAGCTATAATTGCCACTCCTCCACCCCTTCCCTGGGGTCGCGGCTGATGCTGAACTGAGAACCCGTCCGGGCACATCTCGGAGAGGGGAACCCCCCCCTCCTGGCCTAGCCAGGTCTCAGTAATACATGCCAGGTCCGCCCCCTCTTCCAGGATTAAATCCCGTACAAGGGGGGCCTTGTTAGTAATCGACCTGGCATTCAACAGCAGCAGCTTGAGCCCAGGGCCCTGACATCCCTGGTTACCAGGTACTCGGGCTGAGCTAGATGGAACCAAACCAGAGGGGCCAGAACAAGGAATCGCTTGAAGATAGCGAATTCTCGTTCCCCGAGAGCGGCCTACCCCCCTGCTCCCGCCATACCTACCTCTCCCTGTTATGACCTTAATACTCCCGTCCCCCCTCACACCAGAGATCCCCTCCTCTCCCCCACTGGTCCCCCTCTCTCCCAGCAGGCCATGCATCCCAGTCATACTGAGCCTGGGGGAGGACTGGAACCCCCCTCCGCTTCTGTTTACACACTCAGCAGAGGGGGGTAGAGACCCAATCCCCAGCTCACTCATTCAGCCACTAACAGCCACCCAGTCTCTATCAGCCAATCATAACACATTCATAACCCAGACCATTAATAAAAATCACAATACTTCCGGGGGTTAAAATCAATAGAAACAATAGGAGGCAGATGCAGGCAACCTCCAAACCCGATATAGCTTAGTTCTTAATATTGCCTTAATCTCAGTCTTTTTGCTTTCTGTGTATCCAAGATCTATTGCCTCTGCTGCAGCAATAACAATGTCCAACAGCTGCCCCCGTGATGATAGTGGGGGGACTGAGTCCCGTTTAGCACTAAGGGGGATCGCTTGGAAGCCAGGCCCATTCCCTCGCCTAGAAGACTGTTGCCCCAGGATTGGTCGCCGCCAATCCTGCAGGTTATAACGGGAGAGTTGGAGATCTAAAATCCAAACGCCGTTTGTTGTTAGTCTGAGGTTCTGGCGGCCCGCCTGGAAACCAGGCTGATCCAGTCTCTGGGGAGTTCTTTCCGAAGGGCCTCTCGTCGCCAAGATGACACGCAGCGACATCGAGATGGCCGTCCAAGGAGCCAATCTTGTCAGACTCATCTGCAGAAAGTCCCAGCCCTAGCTCTTGTCTTTAAAAGAGCTGTTAAAAGAGCCGGAGTCCACCTTGCCACCTAGCTCTTCCAATTTCCACCAGGCACAGTTTAAACAGTCCGTCCTGAGCGTGCTATCCCAATATCCCGGCTCCTTTATTAACAGATATTCTCCAGAGAAGCTGATATCAATTTGTCCCTTCAGTAAAGATCGTAACTTGCTTTGTCCCTTCAGCAAAGATCGTAAATCTTTCAGCAAAGATTGTAACTTGCTTTGTCCCTTCAGCAAAGATCGTAAATTGCTTTTATCCCTTCAGCAAAGATCGTAAATCTTTCAGCAAAGATCGTAAATTGCTTCCTCACAGCTGGGTTTGTTGCGCAGCTGAAAATGGCGCTTCCTATTTCAGCGTTCAGCGTTCGGAGCTTTCGAGTCCAGAAGCCCCCCAACTACGAAACCAGGCAGGTCTTAAGTTGCCTCGATTGTTCCCTGGGGTCTTCCTATCTCCCAAGCCCCCTTCTAGATGGAATCTTTTGGGCTGAATCACTAGGAATTTAAACGAATTTAGAGGTTCGGGAGAGCAGAGCTCTGCTTACCCGACCGTTCGCTGTGGCTCCACCCCGGATTTGTGAGTCCTGATTTTTTCCTTCTAACACTTACCTCTTTCTTTCTCTTTCTTTCTCCCTTCCCCTTCCCTTCCCTCCCCCCCTCTTTCTTTCTTTCAGGCGAACTGGCAGGGAAAAAAGGCTTTAAAAAGTTTTTTTAAAAACCAGGAAGTGATGATGTCGGGGTGGGTGGGCGGAGCCTCACGGTGCCATTGCTACCGGTTCTCCGAACCAGCCGCCGCAACCGCTACCTACTCGCCCAAACCGGCCCAAACCGGGAGGATTTCACCTGACTCATTCCCATAATTCTTAGCTCAGAATGATCATTGTACCCACTAAGCAACTACAGGTAGTCCTCGACTTACAACAGTTCATTTAGTGACCGTTCAAAGTTAACAATGGCACTGAAAAAAGTGACTTGTAACTGTTTTTCACACTTACGACCACTGCAGGTCTCATGGTCACGTGATCAAAATTCAGATGCTTGGCAACTGACTGATATTTATGATGGTTGCAGGGTCCTGGGGTCACGCGATCACCTTTTGCAACCTTCCGATAAGCAAAATCAAGGGAAAACTAGATTCACTTAACAATCGCGTCATTAACAACTGCAGTGATTCACTTAAGAACTGTGGCGAGAAAGGTCATAAAATGGGGCAAAATTCGCTTACAACTGTCTCACTTAGTAATGGAACTGTTGGGCTAAACTGCGATGGTAAGTCGAGGACTACCTGTATTAGCATTGTCTACATTTTGAAAATAATTCCAAACAGGTGCTTTAGTTGTTGTGTGAGAACAGAACCTCTCTGCTACTTATGCGCACAATCCAGAAAAAAATATCATGCTACTTGAATAAACTAGCTTGTTCTATCAGCAGACTCCATAAGACAGCCATAATTGTTTCTCAAGTTCATGTGCTTTAATGAAGAACAGAAAGGTTCTGTGATCAAGCGGTATCTGACACATCACTTCTTGAGTTTTTCCATAACTAGATATCAAATGTTTCTTACCTTTCCTTTGTTTGACATGTTTTCTGTCCCAATATTACAGAAGTTCGGGATGCTGTAAATAAATAAAAACCTGGTTAGTCTTTGAAAGCATGGTTCTAAAGTATTCCTTTCTGAGAGACATACAGAAATAAAGCCTATAAAAAGCTACATAACTCAAACCAGACTCCGCCATCTGACCCCTTGCAGTTGAGTTGCAGCTATAATTCCTCAAATTCTTGGCTAACTTTGCAAAAGCTAATGAAATATGTAGTCATAATATATACCAAATATATCTGAATAGGAACACTGACTTATTTTTCAATACCTTGCTCTACTGCTCCAGTGTTGAGAAAGGGATATATGTAGCATACATTCAGGAGTGATTTGCAATTTTGCTATTTATAGGTATCTTTTTTACAATAAATAATACTTGTTGACCCTTGGCATTTGTTCTGAATTCTTAACATGTGAGTTTGGCAAGACATGTCTGATAATAAAGGCATAAAAATAATTGCTGATGGCAAAAAAAGACAATATATTTAATTGGAAGCCACATCTATTAAATAAGTTCAGGTGTTTTATGCTGAAGCATTTATACATTTATGGAAAGGACATGCAAAAAATCCAGGATTAAAGGAAGCAGGTCAGGATCAGCTTGTTAAATACAAAGAGGAATATTTTTTCCACTCTGCACAGCTGCATGACAATCACCGTTAAGCACAACTACAGTACTTCTATGATACATGAAGCCTCACTAGCTAGTAAAAACGCATGGCAGCGTGTCACTGCACTGCAGTCAGTCTACACAGGGATATGATTCAATGAGAAGATACCTCTTGAAGTCTTTAGCAAACGTGCCAGTGTAAGGAAATATGGCACCTATTTCTTACTAACTACTTGCATATATCTTCAGTATTTCACAGAAATTCATAAAAATATAATGGTGCATGCAGTAAGTGTGAATTTATCACACTAAGAAACATACAGTACTCATTAAGGCATTTGTGATCATCACACATCAGCTGCATACATACACAGCTATATTTCCAGGTTGGGCCTGTTACGGTAGAATTCATCTATGAATGCTTTTTGATTGGGTAAAATATTTCCTTCAGAAAATATACTACTAAGTTCTTCTATCATACTAAATCACAATTTATTTTAACTAATAATTTGCTGAATAAACCACAATAGATTAAGATTCCCATGGATTCCAAACCAACAAATTATGATATAGCAAGATGTATGAACCCAGCCTATGGATTCTCACTTCCCTTACTCTGTAACATTCTCTGGTACTCTGAAGCACCTGAAATTTTAGTGCTGCAATACCACAACAGAAATCTGTGAGGACTGTCAAAGATAGAATATCAATCACTGCTTTGTGTTGAGTGATAATACATTTATATGAGTACAATTTATATAACAGGGAAGAAAAAGAGATTCCACTCAAACAACGGATGGCTGCATACTTCAGATGATCTCATTGAAACCATAAACTGTTCTGGCCAGGGGTGAAATTCAAAAATTTTCCCTATCGGTTCTGTGGGCATGGCTTAGTGGGCGTGGCAGGGGAAGGATACTGCAAAATCTCCATTCCCTCCCCACTCCAGGGGGAGGATACTGCAAAATCCCCATTCCCTCCCCACTCCTGGGGGAAGAATATTGCAAAATCTGCATTCCCACCCTACTCTGGGGTCAGCCAGTGGTGGTATTTGCCGGTTCTCCAAACTACTCAAAATTTCCGCTACCGGTTCTCCAGAACCTGTCAGAACCTGCTGAATTTCACCCCTGGTTCTGGCTATTAAAATAGAAAAGACCTCAGCCATCCAGGTCATCCCTAAAGCAAAAAAAAATGTAAAAGAGATGGGTGGAATATGAAAAGACATGTTTAATAAAACCGAAGTTTTCATGTTATTTTCTATAAAAATCCCTAGGTATCCATTTATGATTCTTGGTTAGAATATATGCATGCCTGTAATTAATTGTGCCATTTTTACCTTGGCTCTACTAAGAGCAGGCAGGAAATTTGGTCTGCACTCTAACCTAGATAGAGACATGTATCCAAATGTAAGTAGCTATGTGGCATATGCATGAAGCTAAACCAGTTTTGGCTTTGTTCAGTTATCACATAGACAATATCACAGTCAGCACATGCTGCTACCTTCAAGGCTCTCCATAGTGAACAAAGTAATGTTTCAATGTCTTCTTTGGCAAATCTCCCAAAATGTGGTCAAGAAAAATCAGCATAAAGGGAAGCAAAAGGCATGCTTAAACATATGAAGCAACAGGAACAGAAAATAACTGAGCCAGGATGAACTGGAAACAACAGCTGTACATCTCCACAGCTTACTGAATGCACTTGTGGGAAGAAAATAATGCTTTGTACTTCTGGTAAGAAGGATTTGGCACTGATCCATCAAGAATGACATATTGATCAAATAAGGCTGTTGATATGTTCAGAATAATAGAATTTAGTGGTAAGGATGCTTGTGAGAAATTAATACTTTTAGTTTGGATGCACACAGATTGTAATTCATTTTCTGTTCCAAGTTTATATGTTTATCATCTAAAATTATGTATTTTGCATTTCACATTGCCATACTGAGAAAACTCATTTGCATAACTTTTTAACATGACCAGAAGAGAAAAAAGCATCTTGTCCAATGTTGACATCCAGTAAACACAAACTGGTGGGAATTAAAGATGACAAATCATCCTGGTATCCAATAACGTAAATTACATGACTAAGACATTCTTCCTCCTGCGTACATACTTCTTATTATTCTGATGGAGATATTCTGCACTCACATAAAATAAAATGGAGCACACTAGTATTCTCATATGCACTACTGCAGGGGAAACTGCACTGGGGGGAGGGTATTAGACAAACATCCTTCTCAGTCTATTACGGTGACCCACATTTGTGTCAAAGTTAGCGATTCATCAAAGCTAGATTAATAAGAACTAGGATCCTATGAAATGTTAGATTGCCATTTTTCCATTCTGAAGAAAAAAATCAGACTCTCCCCTCCTCTGACAAATACACCAAGCTAGGTAAATGTATGTGCCTACTGTAAAGGATAAATAGAAGCCAGCGAAAGGAGGCACCATGAAGCATTACAACAGTAGGCATCAAAGGTGTAATTCTAAAATACATCTACTGTATAAAAATTCCATTCACAAAGATACTATAACACCCCAAGAGGATCCATTAAAGCAGACAATGAAATTGTAAGCCTGGTTCTCATTAACTAAAGTCAAGAAAGAAACATTGACCTCTCTGTTCCCTGTTCTCTGTTCTGTATCCAATTGAATTTTGTCTAGGAACACTGGACTGGAGAACTTTTTTTTTTTATCTGATCTGGTCTGAAAGAGAAAACTCTTTTTCAGGAGTTTAAACAGCAAAGTTGAAAGCAGCCTCATAAATGATTTGCCAGATTAAATGAATGAAATTGCAGCTATGTCCACAAAGGGAGAAAAAAGTTGAGTTAACAGCCTATAATTAACCTTTTAAGAACAGGCTGCAGGTATTTCAAGATAAAAGCTTTTAGTATGATTATTAACCTGCTTCTTTAACAAAACTTTGGGTGAAGGCAGTCATATGTCTTTTTTTTTAATCTGATCCTCCCTCCCCTGTCTCCCTATTGCTTTTTTTTTCATAGAAGAAAATTTAGTAAAAAATTAAATAATAAATAGGAGCACAGTCTTCTGATGACAGTCAACATTTTTTCCCTACAAGCATCCAGGGTTTCCACCATTGACATTGCAAAGTAACTATGCTTTTTCTCTTCTTTAGTCCCTTCCTGAGAATTGCCAGATCTCTTAAAGATAGTGGGGGGGGGGGAGTATACAAAGGCATCTTCCTCAGATTTTAAACTATTGTCCCAGTACTCACTCACTATTACTTAATGCAGCTAAAAAATCTGTATCAAAATGAAGTTTTTATTAATATCAACAGTCTAATACAGTACAGCACTTTTTTAAAGACTGAAAGTCATGTACTAGGAAAGCTATAATTAAAAACGGTTGTTGCCTGCAGCATCAGAAAACAACTTCCCAATTTAAATAAACAGCAGAGCATAGATTTCAGAAGGCATTCTTTCCAAGAAAGTGTGCAAAAAACCTTTCTGGAGCTGCGTGATAGGACCCCACCCAACCCCTAGGGAACCAATAGGGGAAATAGGGCAATAGGGGGCTTAGAGTTATCAATCAGATGCCTTTACCCACACATGGCAAACATTTTAACTGAAAAGATATTATTCTGTATAAAATGGGATAAAGTCTTTTCCATCCTGGCTGGAAATTCTGTGGAACATTTGGAAGAGAGCACAGTTCCCCTAATAAATCAACTTGGTAATTATTTTCAGAGATGCTAATGCCTTGAAAGCAAAAAGAAGTAACATTATAAATGCTTTATTTATTCTCTCTTTTTCCAGTACTTAATTCTATGAGACTTAATTCCTACAACTAACAGTCTCTGCCAAATACATCCTACTGAGGTTTAGATAATAAGGCCAAAAATGGTTTCCCTCAAAAAGGGCCCATAAGATTTCAACTCTGCCTGCTTACTATATTAAAAAAAGATAATTTTCAAATGCAACTATACAGTATTAGCAGAAATAAAGCCCCCAAATAGGCAGCATTTGCCTTCTTTTGGTTTATCAGTCAATTTACCAAAAGTTTATGAAGATTTTTCAAGATCCTACAGATGTAAGGTACTGTTTCACCTCTCAGATTAGAATTTGGTTACAGTTTAAACAAACGCCTATTTTGTTTTAATGAAGGGATGCAGATTGAATTACACTGGGGGGGGGGGATCTCCAATTTATTGGAACCATTTTCACTCACAAGGAACCATGTTGACAAAATCCCCCCAAAAGATTTCCTTTAGCTATTTACCATCCTAAATAACTCCGTAACTTCTCCTCCCGCGTATAAAAGGCTTAAAAAAGAAAAAGAAGAAGGCAAGGAAAGAAAAAGTTCTCTATGACAGAATCATCAAACAGCGCATACCCTGTATTTGAGCCACCCTCACCAGCACCTTACAAATATTTATTTACTTATTTATTTAAATGGATTTATATGCCGCCCAACTCCCAGGGGATTGTATAAATTTATTGTATAAATAATATAAATTTATAGAGAAAAGTCACTAGCGATGGGTTTCGCCCCCCCCCCCTTACGTGAATCCATGTGGCAGTATTCCCCTCTTAAATGAGATATGAGATTGTTTAGCAGCTGCTACCAGTACAATTGCTGGATTGTTCATATCCTTTTCAGGACACACGCGTGTACACACACACACACAGAGAGAGACAGAGACAGAGACAGAGAGAGAGAGAGAGAGAGAGAGAGAGAGCTATATGCTATATGCAGGCATACAAATCCTTACTTTGCTGAGCCGAGGCCTCTTCTGCTCCCTAAGGCTGTTGAAAGGAGAGGCCGTAGGATCCACCGCTAGGCAACCGGGCTCTTCCTAGGGCAGGGATCAAAGGCAGGCCAGCCTCGGCGCAATGCAGCTGTTCCTTCCGAGCTCCGCTCGAGCCGCGACGTCACAGGCCTCGGAATCTTCCAATTCTGGCCGGCCCTTGGCACCACCCTCGCTCCCCTCTCGCGCGGGATTGAGGAGGAGGAGGGGTGGGGAAGATGCTTGCTGCAGAGAAACGCCACGCTCGCTATAGCGGGCGAGCCTCTTTTTGCACATCTCTAACACGCCGGGAAAAGAGACACCACCCCAGAGTACATCAGTAAGGAAAATGGCTTCCATAAGATGTATCTTGTCTCTGAATTTAGACAACGTTAGGATCGCCTTCCTCGCAGGGTTTGGGGAGAGGCGGGAGTTCTTAATCGGTCAATTACACAAAAAATGTACTTAGTTCTTAATAGAATGCAACCTAACCCAATGTTTTTCTCACTGTTGCTGGAAAATTAATCTTATTATGTGTCTTGGGTTTAAATAAAAATGCAACCTTTAAACTTAAATCACTTGCCTCCACTGTGTCAAGAAAGTGATTAGATTAATAGCAATAGCACTTAGACTTATTTACTGCTTCATAGTGCTTTACAGCCCTCTCTAAGCGGTTTACAGAGTTCAGCATATTGCCCCCAACAATCTGGGTCCTCATTTTACCCACCTCGGAAGGATGGAAGGCTGAGTCAACCTTGAGCCGGTGAGATTTGAACAGCTGAACTTCTGAACTGCATTTTAAGCTGCATTTTAACCACTGCGTTCTGATACACAGAATATCCAGAGAAAATCACTTGAAGTTGGTAGGTCATGTTGGGAGTGGTCATCTCACCATATGAAGGGCCCAGGCTGGGGAAGACTGACTCAAGTTAGTTCATATCATCCAGGTAGGATGATATGAATATCTAAATAACCTAATTAGGACTTGGTCCAGCATCCTTGAGCAGTTGTCATGAGCCCACCACAGAGATTTGTCCTGACCTTCTTTAATTCTGTCTCCATCTAGCATGGATAATGAATAATACCATGGAGATGCTATTTTAATTTCCACTGTGTTGTTGGTGTAGCATCCTTCTGAAGCCCTGAAGAAAATTAAAATGGAAAGTAGATTTAACAGCCTGGAAAAATGCTGAGTATTGCCACATAACCTGCATGATGGTGCTAATGAAAAGTTTTTGGCTGCAGAAGGTAGAAAAAAAGAAAGTATACCCCCTTTTCTAAAGTGACAAACTCACACAAGAATAACCAAGTTTTATTGACACCTAATGCAGAAAAATCCACCCTTCCTAGAAGCCACCATAACAAATCTAATTACCTATGTGAGGTTACTCCAAAATAGCTGTCAAAATTGACAGCTTCAGTTAGCACGGCTAGCTCAGGAATTCTGGGAGTTGAAGTCCACAGGTCCTCAAAGAACCATAGTTTGGCCACCCCTGAGTTAGCCTAACAGTAGGGCTGATCCTGCTTGCCAAAAGTCAAGGGAGGCCCCACTAGAGAGGATTTTCCTCAGACCTGGTGCTAGTAAGCATTAGCACCACCAGCAGCAATGAACAAGAGCTCAAAACCTCAGATCAGGTCACATGACTTAAATCAAAGACAACATCCCACTAAATCTAACTTTCTGACCATATATGGATAACTATAATTTTCCCACTTTTTTTTAGAATGTTATCTTTTGGCTCAATGAAATATGATCTCTTATGTAGGGAAAAGCTTTGCTTGCCTCCCGTCCCTCAGCAAATGCTGTTTCATTAAATAAAGTATAACACTGAATGTTTCATTCTTCTGATGTAGCATACATGGTTTGCTTGTGTTTTTAGTTTTCAATGCTGAGATATGTAAACCACGGTGTGTACCTTTATGCCAAATGCAGAGCAGCCATTTCATTCTCATAATAACAGTAGCTTGTAACTAGTATTAATTCCTCCTTGTCCTCTAGGTGTGGGTTTTCTTAAATCCATTGAAAAAGGAAGGTTAATCTGATTAACCTACGATGAGTAACTTATTTCTAAAACTGCAATCTCATATGAAAATTGGGCATCTGTCTAACTCACATTATGGTAAGAACTAACTTAACATTACTTGAACTTCTCATCATGAACATTAACTGCTAATTATTCCAAAGCCAGAATCCTCAGTTTATTCCAAAGCAGCTTTCCTTCTTCAAAGTAGCCTTCCCAACCTGGTGTCTTCCATTTATGTTAAACGACTTTTTTGCTATCATTCCCAGCAATTATAACCATCAGATTGGGAGTTACTCTAAAGCATATCTATATTATAATTCCTCTGCCTTTTCTGAAAATCTTTGACATGACACCTGACTTTTTTTAAAAATCAACTCTTGTTTTACTTTACACTGTTTTTTGGGGGGAGGGGGAAACTCAATACATTTTTGTAATAACATTTCAAAGCTACTGTCATGATTATTTGGGAATAAAAATTAATGAATTCCTTGACATAATTAGATTGTTATACTGTATTTCAGATGCATTATACAAAGACCAAGGTCTCTAGAAAAGGCTTTAATTTTGGGAAAGGTGGAAGGAAAGCTCTCTGTCAAGAGACATAAGGCAGCAGTCCGTAGCAGATATATTGTTCTGGGAACCAAGGGGTCACCATCTTGGCCCAAGACATGGTTTGGCACCCTCAAAAGGCTTGCATACGTTGTAATTAAACTTTTGGAAATTGTTAACTTTTTTATATTAGAAACCTTCAGAATGGCAAGTTTCATACTTTTGATGAGTCTCCTACAATCTTTAGTGAAAGAAGTTTTATGCAAGTTTGAGAATTTTAAAAAGTATTTTGCAATACAGGTAGTCCTCAGTTTACAACTGTTCATTCAATGTCCATTCGAGTCTGTTCGAGTCCATGCTTGAAGTTACAGCTGTTGCAGCACCCCTACAGTCACATGATCAAAATTCGAGCATTTGACAAAGTGCCCACCCTTACAGCTGCAGGGATGCAGCAATTCACCCCTCCCCAACTGCCTATCTCTCTCCTCCATCTCAGCAGCCCACTGGATCCATTGGTATGCACAAAGTTGCCATGGCTCTTTAGGCCTTGGCCTGCATCCTAGCTAACTTTCTCTACTGTCCAGGCCCTCTTTCTACCCTGCCATCCCCAAGTTATCTCTATCTTTTTCTGCAGTTGCTGAAAGAGCCTTTCTAGCCTTCAGAATGATAGCTTTCCCAAGCTTTTAGGCCAAAAAGCTAGAAAAGTTCTGAAGGCTAGAAAGGCAATTTTTCTATTTCATTCCGAAGGCTAGAAAGGCTCTTTTCTCTTTTGTTCTAGAAAGGTAAAGGCTAGAAAGGTTCTTTTCAGGCCTAGTGAAAGCTAGTGAAGGCAGTCATTTTGTAGGCTAGGAAGGCTTTATCAGCAGTGGTAAGTAGACCGCAATATGGTGGATTGGGGGAAGGGCTCAGGCTTCCCTGGTGTGATGGGGTGTGAAGAGGGGCCAGGCCTCCCAGCTTTGGCAGTTTCCCCATGCCGGTGGGCCTGTATTTTATTTGTTTGTCATTATTATTATTATTATTATTATTATTATTATTAGTAGTAGTAGTAGTAGTAGTAGTAGTAGTAGTAGTAGTAGTAGTAGTAGTACTGGTAGCTGTAGCTGTAGCTGTAGCTTTACCTCTTCCATGGCAGGCCTCCCTCACTCTCTGTGCCAGCCTTTTGTGGTCATTGCGCGAGCCATATGATCATTTAGCAATCACAATTGGGAGAGCTGGCAAAATTAGATTCTAAGGAAGTAACAGTAATGTTGAAGCATATATTTAAAATACGGGATAATGGTTATGGATAAGATATGAAAATATACAAAGAATAGAAGGGACACCGATAGGCGAAATACATAGTAATATATTATCAGTCTGTTAATAATAGGATTAGAATTAAAATCACTCAAGGAAGGGTTATTAGAGGGAGAAGAGGAAGTAGTAGGGTAGAGGAGAAAGGGGTGGAGAGAGAGTTGTAAGGTAGGGGGAGAGAAGGGCAAGAAGGTTGTTGGAAGAGATGGAGTTGTGAGAGGGGAGTGGAAAGGTAAATAGAAATTCAGACTGGTAAATAAACAGCATGATATAGGTGCATATTAGGATTTTAAATTACAATTGATTAGACAGAATTGTATAACCATATATGTTATTGATATTTTTAAGCTATATGTATTGATATTTGTATGGCTAATGTGGAGAGAAAAATAAAAAAAACTTTTACCACAATTGGGAGAGCTGCGATTGTGGTCATTGAGCAAAACGGTCACATGGTCACTTCACTTAAGGACTGCTTTGGTCAATGATCAAGAGTCTGGTCCCAATTGGGATTGAAAGTCGAGGACCAACTGTAAACAGATAATGAGTGATTAGAATGTTGATAATAAACAGACTAAGTGGCTAGATGAATCTGAAATAACGATCTTCATTTCTTATTATTTGGCATGTTTACAAATCAAAATCCATATTTAGGATCTGAAGTGAGCATCTTGAAAGTCTGGAGAAGTATGAAAGAAAATAAGATGCAAGTATAAAAGCAGATTGCTAGAAAGCTAATTGCTAGAAAGCAAGATCAAGAAAAAGGCGTAGCCAAAAGCATTTTCTATGCTTGATAAAGAGCCGCGGTGGTGCAGTGGTTAGAGTGCAGTACTGCAGGCAACTTCTGCTGATCACCGGCTGCCAGCAGTTTGGCAGTTCGGATCTCACCAGGCTCAAGGTTGACTCAGCCTTCCATCCTTCTGAGCAGCGGCGGGTTGCTCCCTTACCGGTGCCGGTGCGCTGCGCGCGCATCTCCACGTTTCAGGGGGGTGCGCGCTTGCTATGCGCGCGTACCCCCTTGCGCGATTTTGCTTCTGCGCATGCGTGGAAGCAAAATCTCGCTGAAATCTCGCAAGGGGACATGCGCACGTGCGAGATTTTGGTGCAATTTTGCTTCCGTGCATGCGCAAAAGCAAAATCTCGCCAAAATCTCACACGCACGTCCCCTCGTGAGATTTCGGCAAGATTTTGCTTCCACCCATGCGCAGAAGCAAAATCGCCCAAATATTCACAAAAAAAGATGGCGACGCGCGCGACGGACCGGCAGAGAGGGCTCCGGAGCGGTCGTGCGCAAATTGCGCAATCGGCCGCTCCTTACTGGAGCTGCATACTGGACAGCTCCGGCAGGAACCCACCTCTGCTTCCAAGGTCTGTAAAATGAGGATCCAGATTGTTGGGGCCAATATGCTGACTCTGTAAACTGCTTAGAGAGGGCTGTAAAGCACTGTGAAGTGGTATATAAGTCTTAAGTGTTATTGTTATTGCTATTGCTATGAAGAACAATTGAATAGGAATACCTGACTTCAGGTCAAATAATAGGCAGTCAAATTAATTTGCTTACGTATTTCAGCTTTGATCATTCTGATTGAAGCATCAGTCTTCAGTATTTTCTCTTTACATTCATGAATAGTCACCATGATGGCTTATTATTGTATGAATAGCGGTTTTTTAAGGTCTATTTTTAAAACCCATCTTCAAATCGGCCTTTGGTTACTATGTTACACAACTCTGCAACCTACTGATTGAAGAGAGAAGAGCAACAGACTCAACCTTTCTACTCAGTCATTTTTGTCTGAGAATATCTGAGAGTATTTTTATACACATCTGCCCTTGTCACTTCCTGAGCTTTCCCCAGATCCTTTTCACCAGTTTCTCAATGGCCTGCAGCTGTCCTTTGCACAGCCTCCAAGACCTCCAGATGATTCTGCAGCTGCCCATTTTGAAGAGCACAGACTATGAAATTCAACTAGTGCCCTCCTTCCCTCACCCACTCTGCATATTTTCCTTGGATAGACACACTATTTATAGCTTTCTCTCTCTCTCTATTCACAAACTTCAGCATAAGGGCATTGCAGAGTTAGAAGGGAAAAGAAAAAGGCAGCAAACAGGCATTTCCAAGAATGAGAAATGACCCGCCCCCAAGCTTTGCAGAGTTCCAGCATGCTTATTTCAAAAATAAACTTTGCAATTCTGCATGGACTATGCCAGTGATGGTGAACCTTTTTTTCCTCGGGTGCCGAAAGCACGTGCGCACGCGCTATCGCACACACGCGAGTGCCCACACCCATAATTCAATGCCTGGGGAGGGCAAAAACGGCCTCCCCCGCTCCCCGGAAGCCCTCTGGAGGCTGGAAATGGCCCATTTCCTGACTTCCAGTGGGCCCAGTAGACTTCCCTGGAGCCTGGGGAGGGCGAAAACGCCCTCTCCCGCCCCCAGAAGCTGAAAACGCCCTCCCAGAGCCTCTGTGTGAGCCGAAAATCAGCTGGCCGGCATGCACATACACGTTGGAGCTAAGCTAGGGCAACAGCTTGCGTGCCGGCAGGTATGGCTCCGCGTGCCACCTGTGGCACGCGTGCCATAGGTTCGCCATCACTGGACTATGCTGTAGCTGCTCTAAAATAAAACTATTGTGGGATATCACGGGATTTGCACCAATCTGGAAGTGGCTCCAAAACTCTATATGGACCACCCTCAGTTTAATTTAATATAGCAATAGCAATAGCAATAGCACTTAGACTTATATACCGCTTCATAGTGCTTTACAGCCCTCTCTAAGCTGTTTACAGAGTTCAGCATATTGCCCCCAACAATCTGGGTCCTCATTTTACCCACCTGGGAAGGATGGAAGGCTGAGTCAACCTTGAGCCGGTGAGATTTGAACAGCTGAACTGCTGAACTAGCAGTAGCCTGCAGTGCTGCATTTAACCACTGCGCCATCTCGGCCATATATTTGTATGTTTCCATCGGGAGATTATTTTCTATACAGCCCTCCAAAATAACTTTTTCTAAGATTGATTCACTTAAATCACAGGTCCTCAAACTTGGCAACTTTAAGACTTGTGGACTTCAACTCCAAGAATTATCCAGCCAGCTTTGAGGACCCATGACCTAAATCAAAATATGGCATGCATTAAAATGATTAAGGAAATGTTGTTTGCAAAGTACACCAGAATGAGTTTTTATGTAGTATTATATAATTATTTCAAGATCTTTGGTTTTGTTTCCATTTGCTTGTCCATGCATCTAACTGAAGTTTGTAAGGTAAGAACTTACATGCAGAGCTGGGTTCCTCCCAGTTCATACTGGTTCGCCCGAACTGGTAGCGACCCGGTGGTGATGTCACGCTGACATCACAGAACCGGTTCGGTTGGTGCCGGTCCGTGGGTGCTGCCATCTTTTTTTTTAATTTTTTTTTACTTTTTTTTTTTTAAAAAATTATTATTATTTTCTTCTGAGCATGCGCAGAAGCTGAGTTTCCAGCACTATGCATGCATTTGCCATCTTGTTTTTGGCTTTTTTTTTCTTTGGCTTTTTTTAAAAACAATTCGGCACTGTGCATGCACATGCGCGCAAAGCACGCACACCCACGAGGCGCACCCATGCAGTGCAGGAGGAAGCAAACCAGCAGTGAGGTAAGTTAGAACCCACCCCTGCTTACATGTAAAACATTTTTCAGTTTCTGATTCTTCTCCTAGTGGCCATGTTAATATGCATTCCTCCAGTTCTCGAGCTGGCAAAAAAGTATGCTTAAAAAAAAAATTTATAAGTGACATACAAAAGTAAAACATTATACATTGAATACTGAAGAAAAAGACAAAAAACTAAAACAAAAAGGATTCATAAGATAAATATAAATAACTATCTGAATGAACTCAATTGTTGAGATTATCATCAAATCTGGACCATACGCTGCCATTATGTGTAATCAGAAGAGATGATGCAGGATAGATATGATAGCACTCTTCAAATATCTGAAAGTATATCACATATAGAAGAAAATCTGGATCTTCTCTTTCTGTTTCAGATGCCAGTCTGGAGTTCCATGATTTCCTTCTTTCAGATGGTTTCTCGTCGGAAAGTAATAACTGCCAACAGCTACACAGAATCACACCTGCACCGCTGCCTTACTGTCCTGGATTTAGTAGCCTTTGGGGTGGGCAGTACTCTAGGTGCAGGGGTGTATGTCTTAGCAGGGGAAGTAGCCAAGAATACCTCGGGACCTAGTATTATCATTTCCTTTTTTATTGCTGCTATCGTATCCATTTTGGCAGGATTTTGTTATGCTGAATTTGGAGCCCGGGTGCCTCTGGCAGGATCAGCATATCTGTACAGCTACATCGCAGTTGGAGAGCTGTGTGCATTCGTCACTGGGTGGAACCTGCTATTGTCCTATGTAATTGGTATTATCATGATTTGGACCTCTTCATCCTAGACCTGTGTTAGATTTCAATTATATCAGGGCTTTGGGCCTAAGAAAAAATAGCCAGACAGTGCTTAAGTAAATGTGAATTTCTAGAGAGAATGAAGTTCAGTATTATAGCCCATTTAGCTTCCAAACCCCATCTCTTTGGGTTGCCCTGGGAAAGGCCATTGTTGAAAATGCTGTAGAATCTAAAGACTCTCTGCCATGCAGCATTGACTAGGCAAGGGGAACTCTAGCGTAATTCAGCCCATGAGGTTTCTTTATTGGCCTGTGAATGCTAGGAGGCACAAAGCCAATTCACTGTATATTTCAAGGTGTTTTAAATGCACTGAAGTGGCAGCTTTGTAGTAATCCCCCTTCTGATTGTGTGGGTCTGTGTGCAATTGGGGGCCTGTGTGAAATAGAAGAATTGGACTCTGCATCTTAGGTTGTATATGAGTGGGATATTGAAAGTGATGGGGTGAGTTTGTTTATTTATTCAATTTCTATAGCCACCCATCTCAAGTCATACACTAAACTTTTGCCTTAGCCTGCCTCTGGACTTACAACTCCTTCTTCTTCCTCTTCTTCTTCTTTTCTTTTCTTCTCCTCTTCTTCCTCCTCCTCTCCTCCCCCCCTGCAGCAATTATCCAGCAATTATTAACATCTTCCTGTGCAATGTAAATGTGTACTCAAAGACGAGATGATAGGACTGTGCAAAATATGTTGTTCTTAAAGTTTGATATGCTCTGCCTCATATATGACAATGTTTAGTATACCTGGTTTGTTCTCTATAGGAGCTTCCAGTATAGCCAGAGCATGGAGTGCTACTTTTGATGAGATTTTGGGCAAAAATCTGGGGAATGTTTTCAACATACATCTGACCCTGAACATCCCAGGTCTGGCTGAATATCCAGATATCTTTGCTGTTTGCCTAATTTTTCTGGTGACAGGTATGTTTGCATGATTGTTTCTCAATCTTGTAACTATTAGAAACCAACCCCATATCAAGGTAACCATTTTTCTAGAAGCAAACAATTTTATCTTTTTACTATGCCCTTTGTTCTTCATCTCAGGCAGCCCTAAACAGACTCTCAGTTACAGTGTCCCAACCCTGTAGCTGCCACTCACAAGCTCACTAGATTTACTGCTGCTGTTGTTATTATGCCTGCTAGCATGCCCTGTGTTTTCAGGACAAGGAATGGCTCCTTATTCATTATTAAATTAATGTGTGTGGATGTGAATTTTGGGTGTTAAATTCCAACTCATTAAATTTCAACTCAAAGTACTAAATCAAAGTTTGTTATTTGCTTTCCAAATCTGCCCGAGTTCTGTAGGAGCTAAAAAAATGAATATTTTCTAGCTATCTTCCCAGACACGTTTTGTGTAACAATTTAACATGCCTGCCTTATTTCAGAGCAGACCATGTTCAATTTGGGTTATACGGTCTGCTTTTCAGAACTTCAGAAACCTTTCACAGCATTGCGGGGAGATACTGAAGATTGCACTGAAGACATTGGCATGGAAAACCTGCATTCTGATCTGTAGTCTCTTTAACAATGAGCACCTCCACAATCCATTATTACGTTATTTGAAGTGCTTGATGTAGCCACATCCTTTAAGGTTGTAATGAACCCTAACCTAGAGATACTTAGTCTCCCACTCTCCTTGGTTTCTACCATAGAAGTTCCTAAGCCTTGGCTTGGGTTCTAGGCCTGGGCGCTGCTGATTTTTTGCATACTGAGGAGCATTGTTTCGGTCTGGACAATTAGGGTGGTTTTAATTTTTATGTATTAGACTTATTGAATACCACTCAGAAACTTTTTGGCGTTAAGTGGCATTCACAAATCCAATAAATAAATAAAATAATGCAGGAAATATCTCTATTTGGTTCTTTTGGCAATTATATTTTACAAGCTATTTAGAACCAGCAAGTGTACTTTCAGTTTGTAAAGGGAGCTTTTTCTACACCATGTCCAGATATTCTTGACATATGCTTTCAGACAGTGCCATATGCAATTCATAAAGCATAGTGCTTAACAACAATAAGATCTTAGCACAAATTTAATTCTGCTTTTTTTTTACTCCACAGGCATCCTCTCCATAGGTATAAAAGAATCTACTACAGTGAATAAAGTCTTTACAACTATTAATGTGGCCATCCTTATCTTCGTAACAATTAGTGGGTTATTCAAAGGAGACCTGAAAAATTGGAGATTAAGTGAAGATGATCTGCGAAGGCTAATTGACAGTAACCTTAGGTAAGAAACTACCGTATTTTTCAGAGTATAAGACGCACCGGAGTATAAGACACACCTTAGTTTTTGGGGAGGAAAATAGGGGGGGGAAATCTACCGACTAGGTATTCATCTGGCTAGTGTCCTTAGTCTGGTCAGCTTCAGCACGTTATTTTATCCCCTGATTAGGGCTGAAAAAAATCTTTTTCGGAGGGAATAGCAATGAAAACACGCCTGCAAAGTCTTACGGCTGGAAAAGAACTTCTTTGGAGGGAGTAGGAATGAAAAAAATCTTGCAAGCCAGGAAGAATGTTAGCACCTCGTTAGGCTGAAAAAACCTTTTTCAGAGGGAGTAGCAATGAAGCCGAGCCACACCTCGTTAGGGCTGGGGGAAAAGCTTCAAAAAAGCTACATTCGGAGTATAAGATGCACCCAAATTTTCAGCCTCTTTTAGGGGGGGGGGGGAGGTACATCTTATACTCCGAAAAATACAGTAGTTTGATCAGTGCTCAAGTAAAACCCAACAAAATATATTTTCAAAAGATTCAGAATCAGTTTACAAAAAAAGAAAAAGCTTTAAGTATGTGAATATTTTCTGCAAGGTACCATATTCATGGTGTTTCTGTTTATTGTTAGAGGATTAGCTACAATTTATTTCATTTGTGAGCTGAACCTCCCCTTTTCTAGAGAAATCAGGATAGCATGTATCTGGGAAAATAGGTTAAGCTAAAAAAGAATGATGAACTTCACAGTTAAACTAGGATTTGAATTTAACTTTTCCCAGTTTAACATTTCTTCTTCTATACCTCATAGCACTCTAATTGATTTTAGTAGTTAACTTCAACAAGATCATCCCAGAAAAACAACACTCTTTTAGAATACTTTCTTTCTATCCTTGAGCATCCACTGTTTTCCTATCTATAGTTTTAATTTTAATTTAATTTAATTTAATGGATTTCTATGCCGCCCAACTCCCTGAGGACTCTGTTTTGTTGTACATCCTTTTTTCATTCATGCATCATTCACAGGCCCCAATTAAATCAACTGTACCAATTCAGCTCTTTCTCAGATTGATTGATTTAATGTGGTTTTTCTTCAAAGTAACCAAACTGTGGCTGGCAATGGAACCTGGAAATATGGAACTGGAGGGTTCATGCCATATGGCTTTTCAGGCACCCTGGCTGGAGCTGCTACATGCTTCTATGCTTTTGTTGGATTTGATTGCATTGCAACTACAGGTAAGAACAGTGCCAGATTAAGGTCAACTGATGTTTTATACATGGCCCAACTATGGTGCCCCTGGCCCTTCCAAGTCTCAACAAGAGCTGGAAAATAGAGCATGGCAGTGAAAAAGTTAAGGGCAAGATAGTTGGGGGGGGGCACTCTGTGGTGCCCCCTTCCCTTGGTGCCATAAGCATATACTTATTTTGCTTAATGGTTAATCCATGGATAGGTAAGAGTATAGAGCAATGCAAACCTGAATTATTGATACTCCTATTTGGCAGTTATATGGCATGCAACATGCTTATTTGAGATAATTATTTCTCATAATATCTGCCTGGATGATCCGATCCTACAGAGTTTACACACTCTGGTTCCTTTGATTAAACAATATCTATTTGGACCCTGGAAACGTGCCTCTTCTGTATCAGTGCCTGCCTTTTGGAATGAGGTTCTCCCCCCCCCCCCAAGATCTGGATGGCCATCACCTGCTGTTGTTTAGATGAGCTGTGAAGACCCAGACCTTTGGCAAGGAAGAGTGAGACCCCTTAATTGATTGAGCTTGCTTTTTTTATCTTTATTGGAATTTATTTGTTTAATTGTTGTGAGCCAGCCAGAGATGTTGAGAGTTGAGCAGCATACAAATTTAACAAATTATTATTATAAAAATTGATGTGACTTCAAGAAGAGATATAGGTCCTTTTAAAGCTATCCTATGTTCTATTGGACTAACGGGAAGATGGAAAATGCTCTACATTTTTGATGTCTGAAAAAAGATAATTAGACAATACCTTACCAGATATGAATCAGCCCATGAAATCTTGTCATCTAGAGATGGAGTGGTAAGGATCACACACCCCCACCCCCACTGAAAGAAGGGGATAGATTAGGAGACAGACCTTTTTCAGAGCTCTTTCCCTGAGGCACTTATGTCCCTTACTCACTGAGTCTAGAAGCAACTTAAAGCCATATTATTTCAGTGTGCTTCCAATCCCAGTGAGTGACCAATCCCAGTGGTACCTAGAAGAGGAATTCCTTTGGGCTTTATTTCTCTTTCATAATTTGGTTTTACATCTGTGCACAATTCATATAATTATTAAATAAATAATCAGAAGTATGAAAGTGTATATTTCAAAGTGATCTTAGGGCTTCTCATGTCTGCATTTAACAGGTGAAGAAGTGAAGGATCCTCATAAATCTATCCCCCTTGGAATCATTTTCTCACTTCTCATCTGTTTCCTGATATATTTTGGTGTTTCTGCTGCCTTGACCCTCATGATGCCCTATCACCTTTTGGATCCAATAAGCCCCTTACCAGTGGCTTTTGAATATATTGGATGGAGATCAGCCAAGTATGCTGTTGCTGTGGGGTCACTCTGTGCACTTACAACCAGGTAAAGCTACCCCGTATCCTTATGTTTTAAGAACATACCAAGAACCATCTTGTCTAGGATGTTCTAACTATAACCATACAGATATGTCCAAGACCATGACAAAGGCAGGAAGGCAACATGTCACACAATGTTGCTCGCTAACCATTTATTTTAAAGGTTGTGAAACTTGGGTTCCATTTAACTGTCATTAACAGACACTGGTCGATCAGTGCTTAGTAAATTTATATGTGGCAGTCACTATATTTCAGGATAGCAAATTCTGTAAATGAATGACGCATTTTATGAGCAGATTTTTCCATCTGATTATTTTGAGTCTACAGCCATTCATTATACCATATTTTTCGGAGTATAAGACGCACTTTTTCTCTCCCTTAGAGAGGCTGAAAATTTGGTTGTGTCTTATACTCTGAATGTAGCTTTTTCTAAGCTTTTTTTCAGCCCTAATGAGGCGCTAGCGAATGAAGCGATCTTCCGCGCTTCGCCTGCTTTTCTCATTGCTTCTCTCTCCGACAATCAGCTGTGCTTTAGAAGCTGTTTTTTATCCCCAACTAGGGGATAAAAAGCAAGCGCCCGCGCACTCAAAACCAGCGAACTAATGCGCTGAAGCTGACAGACTAAAGACGCTAGCCAGATGAATACCTGGTAGGCAGAACCCCCCCCCCCCCAACTAAGGTGCGTCTTATACTCTGGTGAAATTATACTCCGAAAAATACAGTAATTC
Source organism: Diadophis punctatus similis (assembly GCA_023053685.1). Taxonomy (NCBI): domain Eukaryota; kingdom Metazoa; phylum Chordata; class Lepidosauria; order Squamata; family Dipsadidae; genus Diadophis; species Diadophis punctatus. The sequence goes on from JALIGW010000002.1 coordinate 177,906,553, forward strand.
ATTGATTTTGATTTTTTTTAGACAAAATACAGTAATTGATTATTGATTATTTTACTAGGTTTCTCTGATGACTTGAAGCAGTTTACATAAGAACAGGATTAAAACAAAAATAACAATGAAACAAAAGAGAGCAGATACTGTACATAATACATTTTAGCCTGTCCATCCTTTATGTAATCGGCTTCTTAATGGACCTGGTTTGCTTATTATAAGAACAAATCACTATAAGTATAAAACTTCCTTTCTTATGTGTCTCGGGTATGTCAAGCACATGTTGCAGATTATTTTACTTATCAGGTATGACATAATGGACGTTAAATACAATGATCTCCTAAAACATTGTTTTATCATCAAGCTCTATAAGCAGTATATAGTACCAAAGTATCAATTCCATGATTCGCATTTCTCCTGAAGCTGTAGATTTTTTTTCCCTTGCAAAATCTATTCCAGTGCATGCAATGCAGATTGCCACAGGAAACAAAGAGTTATTAACATGGCTGTTTTACTCTTTTCTTGGGGTCCTTTTGCAGCTTGTTAGGTTCTATGTTCCCAATGCCCCGAATTTTATTTGCAATGGCCAGGGATGGACTTCTCTTTCATGTTTTGGCCAGAGTGAACAGCCAACAAAATCCAGTTATTGCAACTTTGGTATCTGGAGCAGTTTCAGGTAAGTCTAGGTATTGTTTTTCCAGAAAAAAATAATGATGAACATAAATATTCCTTGAGTTGAACTTGACCGTTGTTGGATCGTGGCTAGAGGTGTCCATACTTTAGAAACAGCTTAGAGATGCTTTTGACCCCATCTTAAGTTGACTCCCTAAAGTAGTGCCTTTTTTTATAGTCTCACTCAAAACCAGAAAGTTGGGTGCTTTACTGAATAGCAGAGAGGTGCTGATCTCAGAGTATTCTGAATTATTTTCAAAGTGCACTCCTTGTTCACACAGAATTCTCCCTTACCTAATTCCTAACTCAAGAGACTGAAACCATGGCAAGTATTTACAAGAGCTGTTTTGGCAAAGTAATGGAGATCTTGTCCTTATACAGGTGTCTGTAAGAATAGAAATTATTCAACTGATTGTGCTTGCAGTAGGCACCCTTTTCTGTTTTCACAGCACTGCTGGCTGTCCTGTTTGATCTGAAGGTCTTGGTTAATGTGATGTCTATTGGAACACTGCTGGCCTACACTTTAGTTGCTGTCTCCATTCTACTTCTCAGGTAATACGGTAACCTGCACTTGTAACTATTGTTACCAAACTGAAAAGGTATATATATAATTGTTGATGGTTCCAGATATTCATACATTTCTTTGGATATAGAATGACTCAATATTAGAAGAATACTAATGATGTATTATCGTGTAATATATTATTTTTCATATTCAGTTAATTTCCACAAATAGCATTGATGCTCCTGGAGCATTGGGCCATTACTCCCATGGAGATTTTTCTTGCAGTTTCATATTTCTGCATCTCCCTTTCCCTCTCTATCCAACTGTCATGTTCTTACATGTGGAAATTTTAATGAGGAATTTGAATCAGAATCCAAAACCACAAAAACTAAGCTATAGTTTAGTATGCTAATAGGTCTCCATTGCCTCCCTTAATTCTCTGAAAATGACTTTATTTGCAATGGCTCTGACATATTGCTAACACCACCTGGGGATGCCAATTCCATCGGGCAGAAATAAGACACCATTAATTTGTTGTTACATTCTTTTGCAGGTACCAACCTGATCCTAGTTCTCCAGACCCAATAGAAAAGTCAACTATAAGTAGAATTGCCTGGATAAACCTCCTCATACACCCTGATATAAACCCATCCCATCACTCTTCCAGACTGGTGGTATACACAGTGTTTATTCTTGGTAAGTGTTGGGCACATTTAGAATTCTGAGAGCATGCTTTTAGTCTCTTTAGAAAATGGCTGTCATGGAGAAAGGTTTATCTAGTTAAAACAATAGGCATGACCTGTCAGAAACATTCATTAGATAGATAGCCAATTGGTTGCTTTCTATCACCACCTCTAGCCCTTCAGGATAAGGGAATGTTATTTTTTGTATGGAGAAAGACATCTTAAAGTATTTTCAAAACATTACCACCAAAGCATTCAAATAGTTTTATAACAGGTTTCTGAAGCTTTAAAATGTTTGAAAGTTAAGATCAGTGTGTGGAAAAGTATGCAGATTTATAATTTAATCACATACATTAGCATGCACTAGTTAGAAAATTAACTGTTGTAGTTTGCACCATTTATATTTAAATTTATAGATATGCTTTTTAAATTAAAACATAATCATGGTGTGAACTCCTCTGGTTAAATCCAACCACCTTAAAAGCAAAAACGCTCTCTCAGACTACAAGCAGTTATTTTAAGGCAATAAAAATCCAATCACTAGCATCTTATCTAGTCTAGATTTCATTTTGTTCGTCATTGAGTCCGTGACCAAACATAATATCCATATTGATGCTCTTAGGCACCATTATATACATATAAATTATATACGTATAAAAATCAGATAAGAAAAGTGTTGCATCAAATAAATGCATAAATATGGATTAAATATTACAGCCCTCACTTGGAATAGAAACAGCCAGATCATATGTGTACTGTACAACATTCAAAACAGCTATATAACCCTAGAAAAAAAGACATAACTAGCTTAATGATTTACAACAGCTTTACTAGTTCCTAAAGGGTTTTAGATTAAACAATCATGCCATTCTGCCTCACGCTTTTCATTGCATGTAAAGGGATATATAGGATAGTACGGTCCTTTATGAGGAAAATGTGCCTGTCCCCTGCATGCTTTTCACAGATTATGTTCTATCCAGCTCTTTTCATCTGTGTTGTATGCGTGCTGACCTCCATAAAATTGCCATGTTTGACATCTGGAACTCTGTGGTGTGTTGTCTGCCTTTTTTCCAACTTGCTGGGGATTCTACTGGCATCTCTGGTCATCTGGAGACAGCCTCAAAGTCAGAAGAAAGTAGATTTTATGGTAAGCAGCAAAATACTTGATTAGCAAGCCAAATATGTGCATGAGGTATGAACACTGGGTGGCCTCCCATTCATGAACTGAAGTAATCTTCATCTACAAATGAAGCAGATTTGTTTGGCTTTTGTTGTTTCTGTTACCAATCTCTATCCTGTCCTTATTTCAAATCACTATGGTCACTTGACTTCACTCTAAAGCAATGGTTGACAAAGCTAACAAGTTTTATGCACCTTAACATGTTCCAATGGCAGGAAAAAACACTTTGACACTGTTAACATCTAAGAGGACCTTAACCCTATTTCATTTGTTGAAATGGAAACAAAATGAAGGTAACTTCATGAAAATAGGCTAAAAACAAAAACATATTTCCTGGGTAGGTTATGTTTGTCAATGCTGAGATTAGGTTTAGTTGGGTGGAATCTCCTGAAGGCTAGACCTGTGAAGAGAAGGCCAAATAGGTTTCTCTGTAGTCTGTTCTGTTTCTCTAGGTGTGTATGTGTGTTTTTTTTTTTAGCCAAAGTGTACATTTTTAAAATGGAGTTGCCTCTTCTTTTTTTTGTCCTTCTCGTGATTCAATCACCTCTACAATATGCAGGTTTTCATGAGTTTAATCCAGAGGAATGCTGACCCTCTAGTAGAATGATTGGCTTTCTCCTTAGAGGTGTTCCTTTTGGCAGTTGTTCTGGCTCAGTTCTGATACACTAAAGTTTCTTTAATTAATTAGTTGGTTTTTCTTTATAATGATTCAGAAAAAAATACAGTAAGTTCTTTTTAATCTAACTTGATTCCTGATGATTTTATGGGTGCGTCCGTGTAGTTTTCCTGACAAAATACAAGTGATTTACCATCGCCTTCTTCCAGGATCATTTTTTTTCTTCCCAGTCCTGTTTTTTCCTGGATGTGTCCTATTCAAGTACTGTTTGACCTGCTGTATTTGGCTTAAGTATACAAGATCAGCCAAAGTAAAGAAGGTATAGTCACATGGCTGGCTACTTAGAGAATAACTAAATGTCATAATATAAAAATGTTTTTGTTCTTATAAAGAAAGAATGCACAACTTTTGAGAGCCAGAGCAGTGCACTAAGCTTCATATAAGCATGTCAGGAGCAAATTAAAAAAATGGGCAGGGCCACTCTTTCCCTTTATTTTATTTTTTCCTTCTATCATTTTTATTTTATAATAATATAGCGAACTGGTAGCAACAGGTTTTAGAACCTACTACTGGCTAACACCCATTAACCACTCTCTCACGCTGCAGAAAAAGATCAGACAATTTTGACTTCACCCATTTTGGAAGAATCTGGGAATCTCAAAAGGAATGTTGGTATGTCATATGAGGCCTATAGAAGGCCACACTTTTATTAAAGTCTAAGTCCTAAATATATATGTGTTAATTTAGGTACCATGCCTGCCATTCCTACCCATCTTCAGTATCTTCGTCAATAGTTTTCTGATGGCCCAGCTGAGCTATGAGACCTGGGTTCTGTTTTCAGTATGGTTGCTTATTGGTAAGTGCAGAGATGTACTCAATAGGCTTCAAATCAATCGTGATTTGTCCATCTGTGTCCCTTGAATACCTGATAAGGCAAAGTTCTTGATTATTATCTCACCAGAGTTACTAAATTCTAATTATGGCTTATTATTTGACAGAAGAAAGGATTATAGAACAAGGGAGGTCAATTCTGAGACACTTTCTCAAATTCCATTCCTGCTTATCTCACCCTTGTCTTGGTTGCAGCTCTTGCTATTCCTCAGTGTTACAAAGAGCTATTTGACGGTGGAGTCAGTTATCCAGAAAGGTGGTTAATTCTCCTTCATTGGATGTGTCCAAATGGAGGCTAAACTACCATTCATCTGAGATGCTTGAATGTGGATTTCTTCATTGAGCAGGGAGATGGATTCTATTGTCTAAATAACTTCTTCCTATTCTATGTTTTTTTTTAATTTCTGGGGCAATAGGGCAGATTGAATTTTAAATTAAAACATTGGTTAATACATCTACCAGGGGTATCACCAATGCTTTTCAATTAAACGGGTTTGCACCCCATCAGAACAATGAGACATACAGGCCACCAAGGGCCTGTGCAGTGTAATCAGATCCAAATCATATACAATGCATAAAATAAGGGTACTACTGTACTGGCCCATAGCACCAGAAATGTAGTTCATTCACTTGTTATGCTGTTATGGTTTGGTTTGGTTTGGTTTGGTTTGGTTTGGTTTGGTTTGGTTTGGTTTGGTTTGGTTTGGTTTGGTTTGGTTTGGTTTGGTTTGGTGTTCTGATTTAGTGAGTTGTGAATCATTGTTTGACCCTGGTTTACTGGACAAACCACAACTGGCTGGAGTTGAAAGCAAATAAGGCACATTTTGGCTTACACTATGTCAATTTCGGTCAATTGTAGGTAAATAAATTATGCCTCAGGGATGAGGTATTAACTTTGATAACCTTGATAGCAAGCATTTTATTTACAAAGTCAGCCATAGAGTATATTACTATAAATGTTATTTTATATGGGTGTTTGTGATGGGGTTATTCTATTTATTTTACGTTTTGAAAGGAAAAGAGTGATGCTGCTGTCCTATGTGTTGCAGGTTTTCTCATTTACTTTGGCTATGGAATTCGTCACAGTACAGAGAACAAGAAGAACAAAGATTCATCTCTAGAGAAAACAACTCATTTAATAAACAGCACAGATTCAAATGTCACTTTTAAAAAATGACTCTAAGGAAACCATGGCGTGAAATGGCTTATTTCATAACAATGCTTTCAATGTTATCCATTTACTTCTATTTCTCAATAGGTAACAGAAATGAAAGCCAGTTTAGTGTAGAAGTTAAGGCGTTAGGCTAGAAACCTGGAGCCCATGAATTCTAGTCCCACCTTAGGCACAAATCTCACGTCTTTGTGACTTTAAGAAGGTCCTTCTCTCTCAACCTGAGGAAGGAGCAAGGGCAAACCACCTCCCCCCCCAAAAAAAAACAACCCTTGCCAACAAAATTACAGGGACTAGTCCAGGCAGTTACCAAGAATCAAAAACTGACTCGGAAGAAAATTAGAACAGATAATTAATTAATATCATATCAACTAGCTCAGGGCTATCAAACTTGTGGTCCCCGGGCTGGATGCGTCATGTACTGGCCACGCCCATCCCCATTTTAGCCAAGGGGGAAAAGTTGCAATACGTCACGTGACGACGTGAGTTTGACATCCCTGCACTAGATGAAGGTTGCAGCAGAGTGGCAAAGGACAAACTAACCCATAAACTGACCAAGTATTCTTAAACTCTGGTGTTCCCACAACCTGCATATAGGGATTGGATAATAACAATCCAACAATTGTTAAAAGAAAGCAGCTATAGAAACAACAGAAACAAGATAACAACCGAAAGAACAGAATAGTTTGTGCTGAACAAGGTAAAGGGGAACCAAAGTTACAAGAATCTCAAATACAGTATATTTTATAAGCTAGACTAGAGAAGGAGGTGATTGTAGCGGTGTTGAAACCAATGACTCCATTGTTGCTGAGGCAGTTCTAGCAAGCCTGCAGGAATCCTTGCTTGAACCTACTAACAGGCCGTTCAGATTCTGAGGTTTACCCACCCAGTCCCAAGCAGAGGCATGTTTTAAAGATACAGAATCAGAGGGCTGATCTTTACAAGTCAGACAAGTCAAGAAGCAGGCAGACAGGGAATACACTCCAATGAGCAACATACCGTATTTTTCGGAGTATAAGACGCACCGGAGTATAAGACGCACCTTAGTTTTGGGGGAAGAAAACAAGGAAAAAAGGCCTCTGCCTCCCAGCAATTTGCCAAACAGCAAACAGCAAACAGTACAGATGATATACACTGTTTGCTGTGTATTTCTGTGCATGTATGCCTGACCCATAGAAATCGCAAAGAATTGGAGAAATGTACATTTATGGCAGTATATTAATCCCAGAAAGTTTTCTTAAATGTAATCACACTAACTCCTCCCAATTATTTAAATAGATCTACTCCAAACATGACTAAGTCAGGGTTTCTCAGCTGCCTTCTTTTAATACTAATACTTAATACTAAAACAGGACATTTCAGATTATACTTTTACAGATCTTTAAAATTGATGTGGCTTTCTGGAAGTATTCTCTGCTATTTAAAAGAAGATACAATAGCACTGGGCCTCTTCAGAGCAAGCATTTATTTTAAAAAGCTTCTTCATTTTGTTAAGTTGTCTAGAACAATAATAAAGCAGTCTTTAAAAAATAAGTCTAATAATTTGAACACTCTACAAACATTTAACAAAATAACATATTAACAGAATCTGCCTCTACCTAGGATAGAACTCACAACCTCCTGATTGTGAGGCAAGAACTCTAGCTCTGAGCCATAGCAGCTATAGCTTGCCTCCTTGCAATTTCAGCAGTTTAATATTGCCAGCAGTTTATCTCCCAGCAATTTGTCACATTACAGCCACCGTAGTTAGTTTCATTTTACCACGTGGCTTGCAAGCCTCCGTCAGCTGTAGGTCGTGAGGCAGTTTATCTCTTCTTGTGCTCTTGTGCTTTGCCCTGTTTGCTGCAAAGAGGTAAATTGCTGGCAGGCAGAGGCCAAAGAGTGGGGGTGGCTGGGTGGGGCTACATTCGGTGTATAAGACGCACCCAAGTTTTCACCCTCTTTTTGAGGGTAAAAAGGTGCGTCTTATACTCCGAAAAATACGGTAGCTGATCTGTGCCTCTGGGAGGTAGTTCAGCCAGGCTCCTTGATTGGCCTCCCTCCCTGGAAAAAAAAATGCGAGAAAACTTTTCAAGTCTCAAGTTCTGCCCTGCTTACCTTGTGTAGTGCTTTGAATTCCAGATTCCACCTTATTGTGCCTCTTGTCTTTTTGGGGGGGGGTTGGGATTTGTTGTTTGTCAGACTCCTAGTCTTGACCTGTGCCATGCCTTTATTTTGTTACAGTTGTCATCTCTACTCTAGGTAAAAAGAACTCTTGGCTTCCAAAACCTCTGAGTTTGCAGATCTCTGGCCTTCGGCTTGCTTGCTGGTTGGAAGACAGCAGTGCCAGTGCAGGAAACCTACATATTACCAAGATGGTGGAGCTTGAATCACAATGCCATGAACATCATCCTGAACATTCCCTACCCCTTACATATTTTTCTGTAATGTTTCATCACTTTGGTTAACGGGTGAAATTCAAAAAATTTTCCCTACCAGTTCTGTGGGCGTGGCTTGGTGGGCATGGCAGGGGAAGGATACTGCAAAATCTCCATTCCCACCCCACTCCAGGGGAAGGATTCTGTCTTTCATAATAACAATCACAAGACAGCTTGTGCGAATTTTTTTTTTTAAAAAAAGCAATAGTAGGGATAATAATAGGGATAAGAGAGTTTGCTGGCTATTTATATACAGCTCATCCAAAGAGTAAATTCCAGTCTCTGGAAACACTTTCTCAACCCCTTTTCATAGTAGAAGATATTTGCTTTGTTTTCATGATATCTACTTATGGTTTTGGAATTTGCATTAAGGAGAGGGTCTCTTTTAGGAAATGGGCAGAAATATTCTTCTATTACTGAACAGAAGGTATTGTCATTACTAAATGGTTGCACCTCATGAAAAGGACCATTACCAGTTGTAGATCAGACCAAGTCTAGGCCTCACTTTTAGCTGCACCAATATGCAAGTGCTACCTTCCTCATATTTTAAATCATAAACATCACAGTATTATTTCTGGAGTGCTTTAATTTAAAAAAGGATGTGTTCACGGAAAAAAAATTCACACAGCAAGAAAAATAGGCATCTATAAAATGACATTTTAAAACAGCGTTTGTGAATTTTATGAATATTTCTGATACTAATTTTATCATTTGTCTCCACCATTTCTAAGTAAGGCATCTTAAAGCATCTTTTAAGGCAATTCAGGGAAAAGTCCAAAGAACTTTTTGAGAATATATATTTAAAAATGCAAATACTTATTTAAATATTTTTCATTAAAAAAAACTATTCACTGGTTTTCTGGATAAAAATATAGGAAAAAACAGCAGTGGCTGACTTGTGCCTTTTTTGGAGTTAGTCCAGGAATAAGACTTCAATTTTTCTTATTAGAACTTCAGTTCTGTAACTAGTAGTACTGTAAATGGAAGGATCTCTAGTTGAAATACAGAAAGACAGTAAAGCCAGATAATGTACTTGCTAATAAAGTGGTTTTCTAATGCACAATTATATGAGAGAATAGCTACTGCTGGAAATAATTAAGCTATGAGAACTGAGCTGCTAAAATATGGCAGTAGATGGCAGTAAGGAGATAAAGTATAATTTTTTTGGTTGCCATCTGACTTATCTGGAATTACCTATTTCAGATCTAGTGATTCTAGCCAGTTGGGTCTAATGATTACAGCATCGGGCTAAAAACCAGGAGACTGTGAGTTCTGTTCCCACCTTAGGCATTAAAGTCAACTGGGTGACCTTGTGCCAGTCACTCTCTCTTATATCAACTTAACTCACAGAGTTGTGGGGAAAATATCAGGAGAAAGGAGTATTGGGTATGTTTGCTGTCTTAGAGTTATTTATTTTTTTAATTTATTAAATTTATATGTCACCTATCTCACTATCCAAAGTGACTATAAATCATTTATAAAAATAATAAAGGTGAGATTAAATAAATACATATTTCCTGTAATCTGAACTGTTACTAGAGTTTTTGTAAGCATTGGAGCTATGATGACCATTTCAAATATTACTCATGTCACACTTGCAATAATTTGAAAATGTCTCCCTGCAAAAAATTCCTAGTTTTAACATCTTATAGCAAGCAAAGAACCAAAATCAAATAACACTCCTGGACCAGATTTTCAAGATCAGGAAAATAAACACAGTTTACAGTTGTAAATGGGATTGACAAAAGTGATAGGTATCACTGGGGCCAAAGGTGTGTCCATTGCACTGGGGATAACTTCTCAACTGCTGTTTTTTCATTAAGATATTCTTATCTTTCATTACCTCATTTTAGAACCCAGGTATATGACTTGGTCCTGCAAACTGCAATCCTATGTTTCATTGGGCTTGAATATTTATCTATAGGACACCATTTATCCATTTTTTGTTGGCATAATGTGCCATGGTACATAAGCCTGTATATTCCTTTCTATAAATCGTTCTGAAAAACACAGTAGATGTTCCTACAAAAATCACTTCTTGAGAACTAGGCTTGGCCAATATGGTAAATCAGGAGAACCAGTCAAAATAATGGAGACACTGATGTTGCCCAGGAGATTTTTAATCAGTTACTGCATAAGTGCTGGTGTTGAATAAGGAGAGCTTTTATGAAGTTTTCCTAGAATCATAGTACAACTTGGTTATCTAGTTCCTGCTGATACAGGATCCACTAGAGCAGGAGTGTCAAACTCGTGGCCCATGGGCCGGATGCGTCATGTGCTGGCCACCCCCACCCCCGGTTTAGCGAAGGGGGGAAAGTTACAATACGTCACGTGACGACTATGTCATCACAGGTTTGACACCCATGCACTAGAACATCTCCCGCTGACCAATTATTTGGTGAGGTAGAACTCACCACTTCATGTAGCAGCCTATTCTACCAAATGACATCAATCAGAAAGATATTCCTAACATCTAGTGTGAATCTACTTCCTTATAGCTTTAATCCATTGGTTCTTTACCATTGGGCAATAGAGAATACATCCATTCTTCTATGTGATAGCTCTTCAAATATTTGAAGGCTGCTATCATATCTCCCTTCCCTTATGTAGGCTAAATACACCAAGATCCTTTAACTGTTCTCCATCTTGGTCACCCTCCACTGAAACTGCTCCAGTTTGATGATATTCTTTTTGAACTGCAATGTCACAACTGGATGTAATATTCCACATGTGGTCTAATCCGGGCAGAATAGAGTGAAAAAATTACTTCTCATTATCTAGGAACAGTTTTGCCCTGACCAATTAAATTCACTCTGATAGAAATTATTATATGTTGGAGGGGGTCACTCCAAAATCAGATTTTGTAGCACACAGATCATTGCATTTATCTAGAGGGCAGTTCAGAAGTTAGTTAAATCTTTGTAATGTTTTTCCAGGGTAAAACTATATCAGCTTTCCTTGAATATATAGCAATACTAAGTACCAATATTTATTCACTTCATTCAATGTCTACATTGCACTAGAACCACAATAAACACCAATTTAATCTCTTCATTAGAACAATACATTTTAACATCCAATTTCTTTGAATTTAAATTATTACATGTCGATAGTAGTGCTTCCCAATTTGACAATCAATTTTTTAATGTAACTTGTAGCACCCCCCTACAATCAGTAGAGGGCATTGTCATTTATCAGCTTTACAAAACAGTCATACAATAAGAATTTTGATCTCTCTTCAATTTTTGAGAACCATTCTAATATACCATTCTCAAAATTTTGAACCAGCAAAGAGAGACCCTGTCAAACAAGACAAAAGAGTTTGATTCTGGAAGCAAATTAATTAAAATGATTCTTTTTTTCCGTTGTGTTCCAAATCTGTAAGAACTAGTTATTTGATCTAGAAAGTTAGATAATAAGAGGATATGGTCAGGGACTGATCATAATTCTAACAACTGAGAAAATGGGGAGACCCAGAACAATCAAGCTCACATAGCTGAGTAATTTTTAAAAGCTTTTCTTAGTGATATGAAAGGTGATCAAGGATAAGCAGCCCCACGTGGCAGGAAAAACTTCATCTTCCCTTAAAGCAGTGGTTGCCAAACTTTTTTTATGCCCCATGCCCCCAGGAAATGTTTGATTAATATTTGCACCCCCTTAAAACAGTAATTATGACTTGTGACCTGTCACTAAGGGACACAAGTCACTCTTTGTCATACCCCCTGAAATTGCATCTCAAATTTCCTGAGAATGCGGTCAACCTCTTCCTTAAGGTCTTTCTCCACTACTGTGTTAAGTGCTATCCACCCATCCTTAAATCAGTAGAGAATCATAAAGTTGTTGCCCCACTGGTAATTCCTATCCTAACTCTATGGTGACAATCCTACAATTGTCCTAGTTCTAAGGCACTATTCATATAGTTCCCTGATTTTACTAGATGAGAAATAAGGTGAAAATATTGTACTACTTTAATCCCAGCACAGCTAAGGATGACTTAACCTTTTGAGTCACACGTGAGCTAGGCACAAGATAGAAATATCATGGAGAGACACAGCAGAAGAAAGATACAATGGAGAAAGAAACTTAGTTACAAATCTGTTCAAATTTTCAAAGCACTGGCTTAAGATCCAACTGCTTTAGAATTTTGGTATAACTCTAGTTCCATCAGTTGAAATCAAGTGTAAACCTTTCATATAGTATCTAGCAGGGGTGAAATTCAGCAGGTTCTGACAGGTTCTGTAGAACCGGTAGTGGAAATTTTAAGTAGTTCGGAGAACCGGCAAATACCACCTCTGGCTGGCCCCAGAGTGGGGTGGGAATGGGGATTTTGCAGTATCCTTCCCCTGCCACGCCCACCAAGCCACGCCCACAGAACCGGTAGGGAAAAAATTTGAATTTCACCCCTGGTATCTAGTATCTCACAGATGTGTGACTGTGCAATTTATTTGTAGCTCCTACTCTTTCTCCCCCCCCCTTTTTTTTATCCCCTCACATGGTCTATTATATGAGGTAGTTAATTCTGCTACTTCTTGGGAGAAGGAGAAGAGAAAGATCTGGTCTAACTGCTGAATACCACAAAATATCCGAAGGGTGAACTCCCTGACTAGCACTGAAATTGAAAGGAAGATGGAAAAATCCCATTCTTCAGGATTTCAAAAAATATGGGCATAAGAGAAAATCCCAACAAGAATTGTCCTTAGGCCATAGAATAACACCAGGGCCAGCACAGAGGTGTACAACCTGGGCCCAAGCCCTCCCTTGCCAGCCTTCGGCATGATCCCCTCTACACCAATACATTGCGATTATTAATGTGGCAGAAATGGAAAATTCTTAAATAATCAGGGAATTATTTAATTCATTTAATGTGAATGTTATCTCTACTCCCATTTCTTAAGTTGGCCCTCATTTGTCGGGGAGGAGAGTGACCTGTGGCATGTCCCTTGAAGGCAACCTTAGTCCATGGCATTAAAAATATATATCTGAACACCTCTGGAGTAGAATGCAATGATGAAACAGTTACATTGTGGTCTCCTTCCTTCCTTTTCTGCTTTTATACCACGTCAGTGTCTTTGGCCTCTCAAAGTGCTATGTGGCAATGAGTGAAGTCTCAGTAGAGATAGCAAAGGGGTGGCCTGAATCGCCATGAAGCACCCTGTACAAGAGCTCCTCTTTCTCTCGGTGACCTTGCTGCCTCAGCTGGGTCTCCTTCTCCAGGGCCTCACGAATGGTCAGAAGCTCCTCAGACAGCTGCCTATTAAAGCATGGTAAGAATTAAAGTTCTTAGACCACAGTGTACAGGTAGGAAGAAAGAAGTATGCATCAGTTTTCATTCCAAGGATTTGTCACTTCTTCTATATAAACCAAGTGTACAAATTGCATAGCTTAGTGGCTACCTTTAAAGACTTTCCAATTAGAAAGGCATTGAAGGCTTTGTGGACTTCAAAGCCTTTCTAATTGGATCTAATAATTTTTATTGTTTTCTGCATTGGTGAAGGGTTGGGGATTAGCACAACGGGTTCTTGATTCCTTGAAGATATTTAATATGCCCAATTTACCCCTTAACATTGCTGATACTCTGCATGGTCCCAAAAGCACAAGCCTCACTCTCTGGAGGAAGATCCTTGAGGCCTCAGAAATGACAATCCCAGTGAATTCCAGACTCAGAAAGTCCTATAGATTCTATTCTTCTTTGTGGCTCTTCAAATGTCACTGAGCTCTTAATTGTCATCAGCTGTAGCCTGAGTCTGGGCAAGATGCTAAGCCATGATTTCCTTGGTCATAATTTCTTGAATACATCATTATAAGTCATAAACCATGATTTCCAAGCTATAGTGGCTTTTAAGACAAAGCTAGAGTAATGCCCTTATGGCTTAGTGTGCTGTATGAGCCCAGCTAGTCTAACAGTTGGGAGGAATAATGGAAGGTTGCAGTTTTTAAAAGTATGGGAGCCACAAAGCCCTCACCCAGTTCTACCAGGAGAAATTACTGACTGGGGAGAAAAGCACACATAATATATTCTTGAAAACAAACATCTTTTAAAAAAAAGACTGCCCAAGAATTTAGTAGTTCTTCACATGTTTGAAATGCTACTAAGTGCAGTAACCGTAAGACTTTGGGGAATAAAAACATTTCCTATAGTCATCAGATTACACTGACACAGAAAACTGATCAAACAGGAATCATCTTTGAATGGGAGCTAGTTTGGGTCTAGTGATTAAACTTAAAGCACCAGGCTAAACTGATATACATGATATTTAACAGAGTTGGAAGGGACCTTACAGGTCATCTAGTCCAACGCCCTGCCCAAGCAGGAGACCCTACATCTGCCTCTACCTAGGATTGAACTCACAACCTCCTGATTGGGAGGCAAGAGTTCCACCTCTAGGCCACAGCTGAGTTCTAGTTCTGCCTTAGGCATAAAAGCTGGCTGGGTGACTTTGGGCCAGACACTCACTATGGACCCCTCCCACTTCACAGGTTTCTTGTTGTGGGGAAAATAGGATCTTCTGCTCCTTGAGTTACTTAGAAAGTAATAAAGGTGAGATAAAAATCTAATAAATAAATACAATGAAATCTTTTTAAGGATTGTTACTGCAGTGAAGACCCCACCTTGTCACTGTCATGTGGTTCTGCATCCGTACTTGGAGATCTTCATTTTCCTGTTGTAGAATTTTAATTTTCTCTTCAAGTAGTAAGTTTGACTCCATCTAAGAGAGGACCAGAAGGGTGAGCAAACCTCAGATACAACAAAGGTATATCGCATGCAAGAAGTTCACAGTCACATAAAGACAAAGTAGCAAGCCGCAGAACTTTATGGGAATGTGATCATCCTAAACATATTTTCATCCTGGAAACTGTAGATTTATAAGTGCACTAATAAAATCCTGGTCTCTGCCCTCATATCTATAGAGAACTGGGAATCACTTGCCCTTTGTAGGAAATGGAAGAACATTAACTGGTTGTAAAATATTTTTCCAGCCCAAATGCACCTTTCAAAGGTCTTGGATTACAACTCCAAACATTAGCATGCATCTTTATGAAAAAGCACATGATTTGCAGGGAAGGTCAAAGGTTTCAGATACTGTTCCCAATTCCCAACAGCCTCAATTGGGGCTGAAAAATGCCTATCCATAACCCCGAAGAATCCCTACCAGTATAAATAAAACATATTCTGTATTATCAGTGATCTGACTTTGAGTTCTACATGGATCTGCTCACAGAGAGAACTGAGTCCCCTAGTGATCTGTCAACATAATCACTAGATGCTTAGCCTGTTACCTGGTCCCCTCCTTCCTACTATTGCATTTGGGAAGTTGTGGGCAAAATGGAAACAAGTACCACCGCCAAAGTGGAAGTGAATCGTAGCCTTGTCTTGCAAAGGGCAGCCTATGAAGCTGTAGGAGGAGACCCCTGATTCCACCTCCCTGCTCCTGTTATCCCATTAAGGCAGTGGTTCCCAACCTTTTTGTGATCGAGTACCACTTGGAGGTCCCGTACAGTCGCTGCGTACCACCTGGTTCCAGAGAAACTAAATTCGATCAGATATCACTTTATTTCTATAATTGTACCGTTCCTTTTTTGGCCCTGCGCCGCTGGGACCAGGTGGGTGGCGTGTGGCAACAGTTGCAAATCGTTGCCAGATTATCTTGTGTTAGGCAGTAAACATTTTTGTGAAGTAAAAAATAACTAACTAAAAATCGTTCATGACCCGAAAGTGTTTGCGTACCACCTGGAAGGCCCTCGCGTACCACTAGTGGTACATGTACCACAGGTTGGGAACCACTGCATTAAGGCAAGGAGGGGATGGCAGGTTTGCATAAAGGGATCCTAATATGGCCAGTTGGAAAAAAAAAACTTGCTCATTCTGGAGAATGGAAGAAAGGGCTTTGTTGTACTTCCTCACAAATCAGAGGGGTAGGATAAGGCATCCCTAAATAGGCTGGTAGATAATTACTGATTGATTGAGATATTTCTATGCTTATCTAATGGCCAGGAAGGGGAAACCGATGGACTGTCAATTCTCTGGGAACACTGCATATTCATAAACATGTGAAAATGCCAGTTCCTGTTGCATCAAAGTGTCCTAAAAGAGCCTTCTCAAGCCAATCTTCATTTTAATAGTGAGATTAGATGACTTGGGCCATGAAAAAAAGTGGTCATTTGGAAGGACCCTTAGAATAAGGCAGTTACCTATATTCCTATCTTTTCATTCCACAATATCCAGTGGCACAACATTGGAAAAGGCGATTCTCACTCTTTCTCTTTTGAAGCACAATATAGCTCTTTTATTAGTCTTTTCAGTTACATTTAGAATTCATACAAGTAACCCACCACTATTTCCAGGTTCAGCAGCTTCTTATCCAAGCTGTGGATGCGTTCATTCTTCATCTCAATGACAAAATGTAGACTCTCTAGTTCTTGCTCCCAGAACTGGCTGGGGGTCCCATAGTCCTTTAAAGGTTTTTATTTTAAAGAAAAGGGAGAAATGCATTTATTTGTTTGTAGCAGCTCTGTTCTTTTTTTTCCTTTCTAGCATAAGTTGCCAAAATAGCTAGCAAAAAAGGCATTAAGCATCAACTAGTCCAGAGCAGGAATGGGCATGCCTTGGTTGGTCCATGTAGCACCTGTGCTCTGCGAGCTTCACTGATTGCCAATTTGTTTCCAGGTACGATTCGAGGAGCTGGTTGCTTCCTATAAAGCAGAAGTTTCAAACTCATGTTGTCACGGCGACATCATGTGACATATCGCAACTTTTTTTCCCCTTTGCTAACCTGGGCGTGGCCAGCGCATGACGTACCCGGGCCGCGGGCCAAGAGTTTGACAGCCCTGCTATAAAGCCTTACATAGCATAGGACTAGTTACTTGAGAGGCTGGCTATTTCCCACAATATCTGCCCAGTTGATTCAATCCTGTAGAATTGATGCAGTCTGGTTTCCTTTTATTAAGCAATATGATCTATAAGGACCCTGGAAGTGCACTTATCTGCATTTACCCTCTGGAATGAGATTCCCCAGAGATCCAGATGATCCTCACTTCACCTAAACCTTTGGCAAGAGAGAATGAGACTTCTCACTTCAATATGCATGCCATCTTTTTATTTTTATTTTATTTTGCTTGTTATAATTTCTTGCTTGATTGTTGTGAGCCACACAAAGTAACTGAATTTCAGGCAGCACAACGAGAGGAGGGGTCCTTGTTTAATGACCACTCATTCAGCAACTGTTTGAAGTTACAATGGCATTGAACCAATGGTGGATCATGATTGTTCCATGAAATTCTGGCCATCCCAACACCACTGTGGACACATAACTGCCATCCAGGAACTTGACAATTGACTTGCACTTACAATGGTTGCAGCGTCTTTCAATCAGGTGATATGATTTGCAACTTTCCCTGCTGGCTTCCAAACAAGCAAAGTCATATGGAAACTGGCAGGGAAGGTTATAAGTTTCTTGGGTAATTCTCTCCCACCTGTGTACCCTCTCTGAGCTTGTGTGCTTGTGCCACACTTTCCTGGTCACCTGCACAATCTTGTGCACCCCCCCTACCCAGCAGCAGTCACTCCAAGCCTTACCATGTTCCGCTGTGTGTCCTTTGCCACTTGTGTATGCTTGTACCCCTTCCCCAGACACCGCTGCACTTCCTTGCTCCTTCTCCCACCCAGCAGTAGCCACTTGCATGTCTCTGTCCTGTTTGCAAGCCACATGGGTCTTGCAACTTCCTGCCAGCTTCCACGCTCAGTTTATTTGTGGAAAGCTGACAGGAAGTTGCGAGAAAATATTTGCTTAAGAACCCACTATTTTCTGCTTAATGACAATAGTGACAAGGACTGCAGGGTTTACCATTGCTAAGTGGTGCGATCATGTGACATTATACTTTATGTCCACATTAGTTAGTTGTAATTCAAGGACTATCCGTAAACAGTTTCAAGCACATTAAACCAAGCAGTGATAGGAACTGGGAAAAATAATTGTTTGTATGACCTTATAGTGCAGAATGGCTGCTGAAAGCAAAAGCATGGTAAGTATCCTTCCTCCAACTTTTTTATTGTGGTTTTATTTTGGTATGTTCAGAAGACACTGGCGTTTAGACTCTGTTACTCGCTCTCTTTAAATAAACAGATCAAGATATCCCCACACAGTGTAAAGTCACCTGAATGTGCTTTTTATAATCTCTGCTCAGAATTGACTCTTCTACCCGTTTCATTTTCTCCTGAAAGGCCTTCAGCTGGGAAGTCAGCTTGTCAACGGTCTCCTGGAGCAGAAAGATGAGAACAGATTAGTCTTATTTTATGACTTTCATCGTATTTTTCCCTGCTCTCCACACTCAGTGCCATAGTGCTGGAATGAGTTGATTTCACCATTGGCTACCTCATTTTTAATTTCATCAGAACCTCAAAGGTTAATGATTTGGGACAAAACTTCCTTTTGCCATTTCTGATACAGAAGCCATAGCAGTCGGAATGTTATACTACCATATTATTGGTTTTGGACATTTCTCCACCAATGATATTATAGCATCATCCATCCATTGTTGTGATGTCACAAGATCTCCCCCGTTTCTCTTTTATTATGAACAGAAGACTCTGGAAGATGCCATAGGTCATTAATTAGGATGTTGGTGTTTCCAAACAAGAACAGAATAGCAATAATAATTTTCTACCACCACACACCTATTGGGGACCAGCTTCATGGTCCCCAATTCCTCAAAGTGCAATATACAAGGGTGAATCAAAAAGTAATGGCATTTTCTTTATTTCAGGTGAAGCTTTTGATAAAAATACCTGAAAGTTTTCCCAGTTATAAATGATTATATCATTGATGTTCTGAAATATTTTGTTTCTTTTCAGGTTTTTAGACTTGCAAGGAAAATTCAAAATGGCTGCCCCCTTAGAGTTGTGTCAAAAACACAGAGCAGTGATTGAATTCCTTGTTGCTGAGGGGGAAACCCCTGTGAACATTCACAGACGATTACAAAATGTTTTTGAGGACAATACTTTAGATTATAGCCACATGAAAGAGGGTTTGAGAGGCAAACATTATTCCAGTGACGAGGAAGTGAAAACTGCAGTGAAGAAGTGGCTCAAAGAACAGTCAACAAAATTTTACGAGACAGGGATACATGCTCTCATTCGAAGGTGGAACATTGCTATTGAGAGAAACGGTGACTATGTTGAGAAGTAGGGATGTGATCCACAGAGGACCAGCTTCATTTTGATGTATGCTACATGTTCCTGTGTTGGTAATTATACCTGTCCTAAAGAAAATGGCATTACCTTTTGACTCACCCTCGTATAATAGAATGATCCAATTTATATCCCCCAACAGTGTGTCCTCTAGAAGCACAAAAGCACAATTCCATAAATACCAACCAGAGTAAGGAGGCACATTGGGAAGGGACCAGGTGGAACAATGCAGATCAAAACAGAGATCAAATAAGGATAGCCTTTTTTGCTGCCATCTTGACCTGCTGTACTGAATCTGGAGCTTTCTGTTTCCCTGAAGCAGAGAAACTGGTACCTGCAAAGATGCCTGAGTTTTTTGGTAGGATTCGGTTAGGAACAGCTTCTCTTGATCATGTGTTTTCTGGAGTTCTGCAAGAGAAAGATGAAATGGGGGCCCAAACAAAAACAAAAAAGCACAAGCTCCATTTTGATGTATTTGTGATTCCCTTTATATGCAATGACTGACAAATCACTTGTATTGAGTCACATCCAGAAGGCAGACAGAGCATTGGAAATTGTATGGACAAAGAGCCAGAAGGCACTGAAAAACAGAATGAACAACATTATTAAAGTATTGTGCATCTCAAGTGAATATGAGCTATCTATAGGGAACAAGAACTGAATGATGGCAAATTGATTTGGGGAGATGTCATACCTGTGATGAGCCAAGGGTTTCCTGCAAGCATCACCAATTGCTAGAGAAATCAGTTGGCATCACTTTCTTTATAGCAAAATTATGACTAAAGCTTTTTTTAGAGGTGATTAAGTGATCAGTCATTAAAAATTGTGCTCATAAATGTGATGCTATTCCTGCCATTTCTTGCTGAGTCTCTGTGGTTATTACTTATGCTTTCATCCCTCGGCCACCTTTTGGTATACTTTCCATAAAACTGGAGAAAGAGGCTTGTTAATTATGCTGTTAATAAAGGACAGCTATCTGTGACGGGTAGGATCCAAAAGGAAAGCACTGAGGGGCAGAAGATCCAATGGACAATTTTGCAACCTCACTATAGGAGTGTTAGACCACCAGAATTAAGCCCATCAAGAAAAGCAATAGAATCTGTATTATTATCAACAGGTACAGTAGATGTAAACAGAAGCTTGTTCTTCTGGAGGTCCGTCATTCAAACAAAGTATTAAACTGCAAGACAAGGGATCCCCAATGTCTTTGGGAAGCCCCAAAGGACATCTGCACCTCATACCGGGTCAGATAGGTGGCCAGTCTCCTACTATCTTCCCCTAAATATTGCCATCTGATGGCTGCCTTTTCTGTAACAGCCCCTGCCCTAAGGAACACCCTCCCCCCTGAACTTCGGCAGGTGTCTGCCCTCCTAGCCTTCCATAAAGCTTTGAAGACCCAGCTTTTCCCCCAAGTGATGAGATAAGAATAGGTAACTGCACATTAGAAGTTTGACTTGGTGTTTATTGCTTTTAATTTTTATTCATTTATTTGTTCAATTTCTATGACCACCCAACTCAGTCAATGATGCTATTAAATGTTTTAATACGTTTGGTTTTACAGTTTACTGTGGTTTTTATGCTGTTTGAACTTTTGATTGAGAGGTGCCCAGGGCTGTTTATAAGAGGGGTGGGTATATAAATGTTTTAAGTAAATAAATATAACCTGGACCCATTTAGATGTGGGGAGCCACAGTTATTTCATTCCCAGCCTTCATCTTTAATGGCAGAGACTTGCCTCAGACTCGTTTTACACTAATCTGGATGGTTATTATTATTTCTGTCTTTTTAATATATAACTCAGGGTGGTATACATTGGTGCTTTATTTTTAAAAAGTCAGAAACAAAAGAAATGTCACAAACACCATAAACATGTTTTAGATTCTTACTTTGCAGTGTTTCCGCCTGTTCTCTCTTCAAGATATCATATTTTTCAGAGAATTGTTTGTGCTGTAAGTCCTCCTTCTCTACCTAAGGGAGGGAAAGCCATAAAAGGTTAAGCTGTAGATAAATTAAAAAATACATTATTATCATAAAGCATGCATTATAATCATCAAAAAAGAATTTTGAGCGTTTCCCCTCAAATTGTCTCTTCTAGATTAAAACTCCCAACCCCACCCACCCCCGCAGTTGACTGAAATGGGAGTGGCCAGCTTAGCATTTCAATTTTATGCAGCTTTATGAATAACCCTAATTAATCTGCATCTGAATAAATTTGCATAGGATTTTGAATAGAGACTGATGATGTTAGAAGCATTCTTTTTTCTTATTCGAACATCAGATCAAACTGATCAAACTGATTTGGTAGGCTTTTAAAGTATGGGGGGGGGAACCCATGCCCCCCCAAAAAAGGATCAATTGCAAAAAGTGTGTTTTTATCATGGAAAATTGTTAATTATTAACAAAGCACTATGGCACAGAGATAAAGAAGCAGACTTGATGGATGAAAAATGATAGATTAATTAATGTTTAGTTCATATCCATAGTCAACCAACAACCTGTGGCTGTTAAGAATATTCTAGTCTGTTATACTGTAGTGGCGAACATCTGTAGCTTGGGTGTAGGATGAGGGTGAAGGTTCGTTCTCCGAGCTTGTGGGTTGGTTTCCGAATGTTTCATTACCAGGGTAGGTAACATTTTCAGTGGATTCTGATGTCAGCATATGATGATTTAGGTAGAAACAGTATAGCTCATTTTCAGTAATGATGCCTGTTGAGTTCCAATACTGAAGAGTCAGGAAGCAGGTTGAGTGACTTCAGCTCTTTATTAGTTATAGTGAGCAAACTTCAGCAAAAGCCCAGCCGGGGGCTCCTGTTTAAATAGAGAGCCCCGGCTGGGAAGAACCAATCAGTGATTACCTTTTCTGATCAATAGAGCGGACCTGGTTGGAAACATCTCAGCTAACATGCAAATCCCAGGACACAACAATGCCCATGTCTCACATGTCTTAGGTGGTAACTATTGGAAATCAGCTCGTTACCATTAGTAGAAACTGGCCATATTTACCCAAGCAACACTATCTCAGTGCGCTTTGAAGAAAATTAACTCTCCTCAGTTTGAACACCTTCAATTAAAGTAGAAACAAGGAAGTAGGTAAACTTTCCCCAACTTTGGGAAAACCCACAGGGATTTCTCTTGCAGTACCACTGTCCACAAAGAGTGAGAAAAGGGGAAATAGTAGGAAAGGAAATGAGCAGTTGTGAAATTGGTGAGGTTTCCAATGTACAGGAAGGAGCTAACATTTGTATTCGTGTGTTTTTTTTAAAGATCCCAAGTGAGTTCAGATATGTGGTCTTTAAAAACAGCGAGTTTAAACCAACTGAAATAATATAACAAGCTTGTTCATCTTCGAGTACGAAAGTACTCTACTCAGGTGACACAAAAAGGGGAGCCATGTAAATCCTGAGTTTGTATGGCATCCCCAAGGAGTGTATTAGGGCCTTATCTGAATCTGATTACTGCAGAAAACAGAAGAAACAAAATTCCAAACTAAAAGGAAATATACGTGAGCACCTAATTAGATGCATATTGAATGGGCAGGTCTAACCTGGAGTTGAATATCCTGGCTGTGAGTCTCAGCATGGTGAACTTCCTTCAGACAATCTTCCTCTTCCTGTTGTTGTTGCTGGAGCCTTGTGGTCTCCTCCATCTGCTTCTCCAGCAGTGAAGCCTTCCTTTTTTCTGCTTCATTGTGCAAATAATCTGTGTTGGCTTGTTCAAGGAGATGGGAGAAAAGAAGAATTACATATAAATGGCTTTCTTTTCCCTGTAGGAAGTTAGCACCCACCCCTCCTAGAAAAATGAAATATCCTAGGAAATATTAAAAGGCAGAATATTATTATATAGAATACCCCTGGAGACATGCTTTTAGGCAGACAAAAGACTCATTTTTGGTGGCCTGGAAACGAGTCTTTTGTCTGCTTCTAGGCAACCATATTAGGAATTGCCCAAAGCCCTTTCATTACACCACATGGGACCTAGGAAGATTACATCAGTCAAACCTGGGATTTAGGACAGCCCACAAGAGTTGCCCCAGCATGCCCCTGGGAATCTGACAGCCAATGGAATACATTTCTGTAACAGGAAAAGGAAACTCTTAGGGCGGGGCCCAACAGAGGTTATAAAACCAGGAGACTCAGCATCTGCCCCTCCCTTCTTTCTCTGGACCCAACATCTGGTAACATGTGATCCGTCTTTTCTGTTCAGGAGCTCATGCCATGTGCTCTCTGTTCTCCATTAAACCTTCTTTCCAAGCAACTTCCATGAATCCAGTGTCTTTTTCCCCACTTGGAACTGAACCCAGAAGGCTATTACTTCCAACATCCCTTTCCCCATCTTGGTTGTTATGCTTTTATTTTTCTCCAACATTGTGATCAAAGCCCAGTTTATTATCTAAAAGGGTTTCTGGGAACAGATACTACATGCTCTATAAATACAGGTAGTCCTCGATTTACGATCACAATGGAGCCCCAAATTTCTGTTGCTACATAAGACATTTATTAAGTAAGTTTTGCCCCATTTTGAAATCTTTCTTGCCACAATTGTTAAGGGAGTCAGTCACTGCAGTTATTCAGTTGGCAAAACAGTTGTTAAATGAATCTGGCTCCCCCATTGACTTTGCTTGTCAGAAAGTCACAAAAGGTGATCACACGACCATGAGACACTGCCACCGTCATAAATATGAGTCAGTTGCCAGCCTGACTTTGGTCATGTGACCACGGAGTTGTCACTACAGTCATAAGTGTGAAAACCAGTCATACGTCATTCTTTTCAGTGCCTGTGTAACTTTGAACTGTCACTAAACACACTGTTATACGTTGAGGACTACCTGTACAGAAGAGCATGAATTTCTGAAGAATCTTCTGGGATATCTGACATTGCTAGCAAGACTGCTCGTTCAGTCATACACAATGTCTAACCGCAGGGGTGAAATCCAGCAGGTTCTGACAGGTTCTGGAGAACCAGTAGCGGAAATTTTGAGTAGTTCGGAGAACCGGCAAATATCACCTCTGGCTGGCCCCAGAGTGGGGTGGGAACGGAGATTTTGCAATATCCTTCCCCCGGGAGTGGGGAGGGAATGGGGATTTTGCAGTATCCTTCCCCCTGGAGTGGGGTGGGAATGGAGATTTTGCAGTATCCTTCCCCTGCCACGCCCACCAAACCACACCCACCAAGCCATGCCACACCCACCAAGCCACGCCCACAGAACCAGTAGTAAAAACATTTGGATTTCACCACTGGTCTAGGGTCCCTCTAGAAGAGCCTGTGAAAAGCATCAAATATAAACTGGAAGTAACAAACGTTTATTTCTGTACATGCATGATTCGCTGGAGGACCTTAAACAAGCTACTCTCTCATACCATTTGCAATCAGTGACAGATAGTAATATTGGTCTGTCATGCGGTTAATGAGGGCTTATGAATGTTATATGCAGTACAGAATATAGGAAGAGGGTTACATAAATCTGGATTCCCATGCATCTTGTCAGGAATTAAAACTCCCTAAATAATTCAGAGGGAACATGCAAAGAATGAGCTGCGGGTATCAATAGGTCTTTGATCAAACCAACTGATGCCCTGGAATATAGAATTCTGTCCTGAGTACCACTTCTGATCTAAAACTTGGAAAGGCGATACTTTAAAATCCCAGATGGACCCAATTAAGACTTATAAATAAGAACAAAATCTGTTTGCTACAGTCTTTTTATTATTCACCACTGTATAAGTAACCTGGCTGAGCTGTAATAAACACCAAATGCTGTTCATTTAAACAACTGGAATTTGGTATTCCAGTTGTTTAAATACTAGTGATAATATGTCACTATGAACTAGTGAAAAATACCTGTTTATATTGCAATTATAAACATTCATACTCCATGAGAGCAACAACACTGTGAGGATATACTGTATATACTATAGCTCAAGAGCTAGAAAGAAATATTCAGTATAATTCTATTACATGCTTCAGCTGATGGGAATACATTTGTCAGCAGAATGCAGAAGAATCTGTTTTCTCCTCTCCAAGCACTCTTTTATGGACCCACAAAAATCTACTCTGGATGGGTGGGGGAAGACCACTCCTCCCAAGTAGATTTGTGTTCCTGAATGCTTAAAACCTTGGCTTGTTTTTTAAAAAATGGCAGTGTATTGCATGTAGCAGAGGTGGGATCCTGCCGGTGCGGTTAATAGCTGTTGTTCGGCGCAGAGTCGAAGACGCTGCTGCCGTTCGCGGCGCGGGAGCTTTCCCCAGGCGCTTTCCCTGCCTGCATGGATGCCGCCAATTGCGTTCTTTTGCCCTCTGCGCATGCGCAAAGCGTTCCGCATGCGCAGAGGGCAAAAGAACGCAATTGGCGGCATCCATGCGGGTGGGGAAAGCGCCCGGGGAAAGCTCCCGCGCTGCGAACGGCAGCAGCGTCTTCGGCTCTGCGCTGAACAACAGCTATTAACCGCACCGGCAAAAACAGGCAGGAACCCACCTCTGGCATGCAGACTAATATTCCCTGTGTGTAGAAGTGCAACATTGAGTAACGGAGTTCAGTGTTTTCCTTAACTCCTGCCCGCCCCACCCCTCCAAGGTAGCAGTAAGAACTCTGTTAGGTTTTTACAATAATAACTTTGGAGCAAAAGCCTTTGGAGCAAAAAAACCTCAACAAAGTGATTAGAATAGCCTCTCAGTACAGCACACTTGATAGAACACTCAAGGATTAGTACATGGAGCTAATAAGGCAGGGAAAGCATAAAACTCGCTCAAAAATCTAACATTATTTAGCTGTACCAACATGTTCTGCAACGATTCTCTGAGTATTTCTTTGAATCCCTCCCAATTTTTTTAACCCGTGTTGGAAGCTCACCTCTCCCAAAGTTTGCTTATTTCTCCCAGTGATTGGTTGGGTTGGAATTATCTAGGGAATTTTCAGCCAGTCCATCTGCCAAAGCTTTTGAACATTGAGAAGTTTAATCCTTATGTTAAGTGATGTAATTAAAATCAATAATTAAATCTATCTATGACAAGAAATCAGAACAGGTTACTATCATGGTCTCACACACACAATCCTGGATTAATATCCTACCCGTATAAACTCACATGAAATTGTTTTCTCAAACAGAGTTTATTCCAAAATCAAATTTATGATACAGATGAGACTACAGGTAGTCCCCAACTTACAACCACAACTGAGTCCAAAATTTATGTTGCTAAGTGAGAAATTTATTAAGTGAGTTTTGCCCCATTTTATGACTTTTCTTGCCACATTTGTTAAGTGAACCACTGCAGTTGTAAAATTAGCAACAACGGTTGTTAAATGGATCTGGTTTTGCTTGTCAGAAGGTCGCAAAAGATGGTCACATGATCCTGGGACACTGCAACCGTCATACATATGAGTCAGCTGTCAAGCATCAGAATGTAAATCACATGACCATGGGGATGCTGCCATGGTCATAAGTGTGAAAAATGCCGTTGTAACTTCAAAAAGTCACTAGATGAACTGTTGTAAGTCAAGGACTACCTGTATTTTTAAGAATACCCTGCTGCTATTACTAATTCTTTGTTACCTTCAGACAGGTGCGCCAGTCATTGTTGGTACTTTATGGTTACGTTGTATACAGCATGCTACAGAAGAGGCTGTATTAGGCTAGTTGTCCCACTCTGTAAGAAGAGGGCTAATATATGCCAATTTCCTATGCATGCATCATTTTCTGGATCACAACAGATCCAGTGGTGGGTTCCTACCGGTGCGGTCGACTCTACCACACCGGTAGCGGCCAGCAGATGGCACTATTTGCTTGCGGCAGCTCCGGTGCCATCTTCACTGGTCTATCATGCGGCGCCATCTTTTTGGGGGAATTTTTAGGCTGATTTTGCTTCCTGCGCATGTGCGGAAGCAAAATCTCATGAGGGGATGCACGTGCGTGCGAGATTTCGGCGATTTGTTGCTTCCACACATGCGCGGAAGCAAAAAAAGCATCAAAATCGCGTGCATGTGCGCGTCCCTTCGTGAGATTTTGCTTCCGTGCATGAGCAGGAAGCAAAATTGCATCGGGGTGCGCACGCATAGCAAGCATGCGCGCACCGAAACATGGTGATGCGCACGCAGCGCACCAGTAGCACAAAGAACAAGCAACCCGCCCCTGAACAGATCAGATGTACACTCAGCTGGCTATAGATGGAATCCATCTGTAAGCTCCAGATCCACATTTCTGTGTCCATATTAGGACAAAGTCTTTCTTAGGTCACCATCAAGTTCACGAAAATATACAAGCTATCTCTCAGCCTCTGCGAATGCCTTATGCAAACCTGGGGTATCTAGTTTGCAGAGCTATTTATATGCAAAACTTTTAACACAGCACTACGGTGTAAGACGGGCAATTCCATGCCAGACATTTGTCCAGAATTTAAGGTAGAAATCGATTTCTTTGAACTTGTGAATTATAAGTGCAACGAAAGCAACACCAGAGCAAAGTGGGAAAGGAGGATATAAGAAAATGAAACAGTCAAAGCCAATTCATGCACAGCTTGATGCACTAAATAAATAATAAACAGGTATCTGAGGTTTTCTCAGCAACTTGAAGAGCTTAAGCTAGGAACTTTGGGGTTAATACGTTACTAGGTCTGAAAAACCTACATTTTAAAAAGTAACTACTTGTTTGCAGAGATGAGAATGCATGATTACTCAGGAACACTAAAGGAGAAGATGATTGCCAAGTCTTGACATATTACTTAATTTCATCACTTGGTTCTACTCAAATATATATTTATGATGCTGGACACCATATTATTCAAATGTAGCAAACAACCAAAGGTTCCCAGCTTACCTTTATTTACTGTTACAGGCTACTGACAGAGGGAGATGTTTTATTATTATTGCAATTCCCAGATGCTATGTGAAGAACTACCAATGGCTTTGTGAATAGAAAGTATCTTTAGATAATGGTTGAGGGTACAGGAGTACAGAGCAAAGGGCTATCTACATTATGTGGAGCAAATGTGGTTCAAACAAAATTTATTTGGTCAAATCTCTTATCAAATTAGAAATGAATGCTTTATGTCCATCAGGTATCAACCAGTCATTATTCTGGTTGTATATTATTAAATCTCTCACATTGGCCTTTAACTGGGGGAAATGGTGCATCATAGAGCAACAATTTTTGACCCAAGGTACATCAAATGGGCTAACTTACAGAATGCATCCAAAATCTCATGACACCCGAGAGAATGATATGTGGGAAAGTTGTGGCTGTTTCAGTGTGATCTTCATTTTCAAAGTTCCATGTCAGTTTTCCAGCCAATCTCACAATCCCTTGCTTCCTCCCCAGGGGCGGGTTCCTAATTTTTTTACTACAACTCTGTGGGCGTGGTTATTTTGTGGGTGTGGCTTGCCAGCCATGTGACCGGGTGGGCGTGGCTTGCCAGCCATGTGACTGGGTGGGCGTGGCTTCTCGGACTGCTGAAGGGAGGGGAACTGAAATAGGTCCTGCCGCCCATTCCCCCTCCCCTCAGCCTAGGATCATCACCGCACGTTTGTGGCTTCTCGGACTGCTGAAGGGAGGGGAATGGAGATAGCTCCTGCCGCCCGTTCTTTCAGCATCTCATGCACTCCCTCAGCCATCCTCCCTTGCTTGGACTCACTGTGTGGTAGGAAGGCAGCGCATGCGCAGTGCCGGAAGCTCGGCTTCTGGGCATGCGCAAAAGAAGAAAAAAAATTTTAAAAAAAATTTTTTTAAATGGCGGCGCTCAGGCACCGGCAACCAACCACACCGGTACTGTGATGTCACCAGCGGGCCGCTACCGGTGCTATAGAGTGGACCGCACCGGTAGGAACCCACCACTGTTCCTCCCCCATCCCACAGCAGCCACTTACCAGCAGGCAGGGAAGGGAGATTTCTGATGCTCCCTGACAGATTTTCACAAGGAAACTCAATAGGGAAGCGGGCAGGAAATCAGAAGTCGCATTCACCTCCACTGTGTTTTTTTTTTTTGCCTGCCTTTGGTCATTCTGTTTCTCTGTTTGGATAAGGACATATGACCCAACAGGGCACTGGTTGTCTAGTATTCCCTAAATCCCTTCTGAAGCAAGACACTGTCCCTATATTTCTTGATATACATTAAAAGAGAACTGACAGTCTCGTGATGCTAAGGATATGAGAGTGCTTGGTATCTCATTAAATATTTATGCATAATAGCTTCAGTTCTACCACTCACAATCCCCTATCTGTGAAGAGGGTCCATTCAAGAGAAGCATATTTAGAGAGGAAGAGTTGGTAGTCTCTTTTCACCACTTTTATTCTGCAACTCCTCCATGCTGAGTTGAGGATCCATGGGAGGGAGTATGGGGAAAAGCAGAGATATAGGCTCAATGACATCTTCAATCTTCTACTTTTTAGCATAGAAGGAGGATATTTGAGGGAATAATATATTTGAAGGCCTGGATATTTGGAGATCATAATAAGCTGGTTTATAAAAGTCCAGTTTATTCCATACTTTGCAGAAATAACTATGCTTGATCATATACTGTACAATATATATACATATATATATACATATATATATATATATATATATATATATATATATATATATATATATATATGTATATGTATATGTATATGTATATGTATATGTATATGTATATGTATATGTATATGTATATGTATATGTACATGTACATGTACATGTATATGTATATGTACATGTACATGTACATGTACATGTACATGTACATGTACATGTACATATACATATACAGTGTATATCAGGAACTCAAAGATGTAACCAGTAACAATTTATAGGACCACAGTGGCATTTTTCTTCCAACCTCACAGCCACACAGTGGCTTGTCAACCTATTAGGCACAAATTACATTTTAAAATTCTCGATTCAATTTCTGGCAAAGAAATTGGGTGGGCAACTTCTCCAAATTTCTCTAAGTAAGAGTCTTCCAATAATTACTAGAAGGCAGAACTCCTGTTGGCACTAAAATAGCATCAACAAGAGCCATGGTGGCACAGTGGTTAGAAAGCAGTATTGCAGACTAACTCCCTGCCCCCTGCCAGGAGTTCGATCCTGATGGGCTTAAGGCTGACTCAGCCTTCCATCATCCCGAGGTCAGTAAAATGAAGACCCAGGTTGTTGGGGCAATATGCTGACTCTGCAAACCGCTTAGAAAGGGCTGTAAATCACTATGAAGCGGTATATAAGTCTAAGTGCTATTGCTAGCACGAGTGAAAAAGCCCACGGAAATTTCCCTTTTGATATTTTTCCTTAGGATTTCATTGAAGTGTGGGAAGCCATGGGAACAGCAGGTCATTGAAGATTGGATGATATATACATCTTTAGCTACATCGTAATTGAATAAATAGAACAATATGACACTCGTATTCTCCATGACACTTTTACCAAAATCCTCTTCTCTTTTGAGAACATTTTTTCTTTCATCAAATTGAATGAGTTAGGAGGGGGAGAAAGGTAAGTTTTCTGCTCAACAATTATACCCATCAACAGCAGGTTCTCATATTACTCCACCCAAATTCTGCTCCAAAAATAGTAACTTTCTATGTGTAGCCACTAGTTCTACAAAAACAAAGATATCCTTCAGTGATTTTTCAAATGGAAGAGCATCAAAATAATTAATAACTATTTGTACCTTCAGTCTTCAGTGCTATCAATTCACGGGAAGCTTGTCCACTGTTATACTGAGTTTTTCTTTCTTTCTGTATAAAAGACACAAAGAAAAGAATAACTTACTGTATGGAAGAGGAGAGGAGGGTCACAAAGACATGACAGAATCAGATCATTTTGGTGAAATTTTGATGCTGGCGGCATGGGATATTCTCTGAATCCTTCCAACAGCAAATTATTCAATATGGCATAGTTCATAATTCCTCAGATTGATCATCAGTTCCTGTTTCATTTAAGAACTGTCCTTATTTACCATCTTGTGAAATCAATTATATCCTCTGTGCTTGGTATCATTGCTGCCAGAGGAAAATTGTGTGTGTGTTAGAGGCAGAAGGGAATGGTCCACCGGACTGTTGTTAAAGGTTAAGGTTTGTCTGCCACATGTAAAGACATTATTGGTACGTAGCTAACCCATCCTTTTGGGAAAATAACTGCTCCGTTTTGCCACTTTTGAGGCAAAGGTCATGAAATCTAGGCAGAATTTATTTTGTTTATTTATAAAACATTCTATTGTTCATGGTAGAGAACCTATTTCCTGGCAGGAAATGCCAGACTTTTCCCATAAAGGAACAGCGTTTCCTTGGAGTTTCCCTACAGATAGATCACAAGCAAAGTTCACCCATAGATTCATCATAGGTGAAATAAATTGGGCTTAACTTGCTAAGTTTTTCTTAAGGATGAAGGCATCAATCACCAAACACAAAGACTTCTAACTCACTGGTAAACAGCATGTCAGAGATTCCACATTCGGTATCTGGCATCTCCTGGTAAGGCTTGGAAAGACTCCCTGCCAATCAGTTTTGGCTATATACTTAGGCTGAAAATAGCTGAGGTGTAGCATGGTCTGAATCAGGACTGTAAGAAATTGTCTACTGCTATGTACATCTTTGCCATGAGTTAAAGTAACGCTCCCTTTAATTGTGACAGACTGAAGCATCACACAGCATCTCACAGCTGTGACATGGCATTGGGTATCCTTAGCTTCCTCATCAGTTATCATTTCATCCATACGTTTTATGTTATACTAACAAGGTAAATCTATATTGCTTCTCCAAGATGCAAATACATTGTTTAAAATGTAGGTTTAAAAAACACACCAGACTATTCACACATGAAACAAAAAATAGTGCCTGCATCAGGTAGAAGCAGATTACACTAATAGATCTCATTCTGCCTTTAACTATATGTTCACCTTGTACATATAGCTGAGTTGCTTTTCTCCATATTGCCTATGCTTCATCGTGTCTCAGATGCTATGAAAAACCCTTAATTTTATTAACATATTGTCGGAGGCCAAAAGAACTGCACCCAGAAGGAGATTTGTGATAATATTGGACTGCTGCAATGCGCTCTACATGGAGCTGTCTCTGAAGTCCATTCAGAAGCTTCAACTAGTGCAGAATGGAGTAAATAGTGCTGGTTACTCGGCACATGTATCACCACTACTTTGTGAGTGGATTTATTTGCTGGCACCCAGGGCTGCTGGGTCCAATTCAAAGTGCTGGTTGTCACTTTGAAAGCCCTTCATAGCTTGGGACCAGGTTACTTTTCCTGGATGTTTCTACTTGTCTGATCCAGTTTGTCAGGATGGGTAATTTCTGGGTCCCAGTGGGAGCCCATCTCACTGACCCCCATCTCAATGGGACCCACCCCTCAATGGGACCCCATCCCAAAATCTATTTATTAGATTTTGAATCCCATTTTTATAAGTAACTCAAGGTGGCAAACATATGTAATCTTCTTTCCTCCTCCTATTTTCCCACAACATCAATCCTGTGAGGTGAGTTGGGCTGAGAGAGAGCGACTGATCTTAAGTCATCCAGTCAGCTTTCATGGTCTAAGACCCAAGAGGCATCCCACCTTGCAGAGCATTCTTCTTTCGGATATTGGGATGCCCTGATCTGGTTCTGAACCTGGGCCTGGGCCTGTGGACCTGGGTGAAGGGTGATGTGTCTTGGCTGTGCTAGTGACTGTTGATTGTGATATCTTCCTCAGCTGCTATGTGTTTTTAATTTTTTGTATTTGTGGTTGGAATTGTTAATTTATTTGAAGATTGCTTGCTGCCCAGAGTCATTTAATGAGATGAGTGGCCATATAAATTGAATAAATGAATAAACAAACATTGCAATAGTACTGTACAAAAATAGAAAAAATAGGGAGGAAGGAAGGAGGGAGGGAGGGAGGGGAAGGAAGGAAGGAAGGAAGGAGGAAGGAAGAAAGGAAGAGAGAGAAAGAAAGAAGAAAGAAAGAAAAAGAAAGAAAGAAAGAAAGAAAGAAAGAAAAAGTTCAGTGTCAATAAATCATATAAGAATCAAACCCAGACCCTTTTAATTGCAATCAAACAACGTTTCCTACATTTCTGAGAAATTTATGTGGAAAAAAATTGCAAGGAAAAAGCAAATAATTTCAGTTCCAGACCAGCCTGCACAGTAAGCAGTGAAGTTATGAGCTCAATACATCAAGCAAGATACAGGTAGTCATCGACTTACGACTGGTCACTTAGCAACCGTTCAAACTTATAACGGACCTATGTGGCAGCTACTTGCAATATGGATTCAAAATATCAACAGTTGGGCCCTCTCAGGATCATGTGACCAAACTCAGCAACTGTTTGAGCATTCCATGGCCATGTGACCATGTTGTACAATGGTTTCGCTGAAAACTGGCATTTATTTCCAGTTTTCAGCAAAACCACACCTATAGCATACCATTGTTTGTTCAACTACTGCAACATTTGCTTAACAACCACATTGGCCACTTTATGACCATGGCATTCATTTAATGAGGCTGCAAAAAGGGTCATAAACCTTTGACAATCATCACGACTTGACAAAGATTAGCTGTTTATTGACACATGGTTTACTGCAGTGTTTTTCAACCTCAGCCACTCTGCTGGCTGGGGAATTCTGGGAGTTGAAGTCCATCCGTCTTAAAGACACTGAGGTTGAGAAATACTGGTCTACCGATTTAATTGCAGAGTTGGAATAGACGCAGAAACAGTCTGAACAACAGATGTGATTAAATGGGCTATGATGAATATGAATCATTGTCTTTCCTACTCTGGGGTCACATTGTGAAACCTAGAGAGTTAAAAGAGAAAAAAAAGATCCTTGCACATCTGAAAACACACAAACATGGATTGTAACACCCACCCTCGTATTCCCTTTAGTGGAGCTTCCCTCCTCTCTTTATTTTGCATTCTGCTTTCTGTCCTTGGCAGCTGGCTCCATCCTTTACCTTAGCTGAGCTGAGCAAATTGGGGCCCCCGAACTCCCTTAAGGAGTATCTGGGAAGGAGCAGCTGGAAAACGTGAAGGAGGCTTAAGAAACTGACAAACAAGGCATGAGAGTTTGGCATCACACTCCACTGAACCGGGGTGCAACGCACACTTTCCAACAGTTGTGCCAGACGCCTCTCCTTAACCCAAACTTTACATCACATATGCCCATAATTCTCCTGGAGCAGCTGGATGGCCAATCACAACACACAGCTGGGCAATCGGGTGAAGCCGAGCTGGTAACTCAACAATAATTTACTGCTTTTTATAGCCAACTCTAGATATTAAAATCAGGGTGCAGAGTGAGTGCACTGTCCTTCAGAAGACAATAAATTATCACTGGTTACTAGGCAGAATCTCAGTCCTAATAATTCCTCCAAATATTTGGCACTCACCCATATCCAGCAGAGGCTGCAGTTCAAACAGTGATATCATCAGTTGAGGAATGCTTTGTTACAGCATCCACTGTTTTTACCACCTCCTTAAGTTTTGCTACTGTCAGAGTTTCCATCTCAGCCTGGTTTTAAATAAGGATGTATATAAGGACTTAAGATCTTGATTATGGTATTAAGACTTGATGCTGCATCCATTTTGCAACCAGCTCAAAATAGCAAGAGCAAAAGCACTTAGACTTATATACCGCTTCACAGTGCTTTTACAGCCCTCTCTAAGAGGTTTACGGAGTCAGCATATTGCCCCCAACAATTTGGGTCCTCCTGTTATCCACCTCAGAAGGATGGAAGGCTGAGTCAACCTTGAGCCTGGTGAGATTTGAACTACCCTGCAGTACTGCACTCTAACCACTGCACCACCGTGGCTCATTCAAAGTACCACCATTGTTGCCCAGGAAAGGCGAAACATTTGTACAAAACATTTTCAAGAAGTTGCCAGTTAAGAAAGACTTAATTTAAAACATAATGGGAAGGGGGCACAGACAAAGCTGGGTACTGTTTATTCTGTACATGACAAAATTGTGTTGTCAGGGTTCCAAATAGCATCCAAAACTAAATCAGAGTCCGAGGTAAAGTATTCCTGAAAGTTCCAATTTATTACTAGAGCCATGTTGGCACATCTGTGAGAAACCCGAATCTAAAGCTAACGGGGTTTCTCCACCCAGTTTAAAGTTCCCACTTGTTCCCACTCCCACAAGTCCATCACGTTGGCCAATTGTCTTCTGCCAACGAGTCCAGTTTCTCCCAATAGCTTCCGCCCAGGTGCTGGACAAAGGATGACCTTGAAAACTTAAAAAGGAATTTGTTATGGCTACATCTCTACATTGTTCATGCTACAGCCCGTCCCAAATTCCCACAGTAAATCTCCATTCTGAAGCATCAGTGTGGCAAGCCAAATTATCCAATGGAACATGTCTTCAGCCTGACAGGCGTTACATTTAGAGCAGTGGTGAAATCCATTTTTTTACTACCGGTTCTGTGGGCGTGGTTTGGTAGGCGTGGCAGGGGAAAGATACTGCAAAATCTCCATTCCCACCCCATTCCATTGGAAGGATATTGCAAAATCCCCATTCCCTCCCCACTCTGGAGCCAGCCAGAGGTGGTATTTGCCAGTTCTCCGAACTACTCAAAATTTCCACTACCGGTTCTCCAGAACCTATCAGAACCTGCTGGATTTCACCCCCGGTTTAGAGTGATCATTCCTAAAGTCTCTTTCTCTACCAGGTTTTTTTTCTTTCTGGACCACTGTGCAGTCAGGAGGATACAAGGGAAATTGAGACACAGACTTATTTTACAGATAGTCCTCGACTCAGGACAACAACTGAGCCCAAAAAATTTCCATTGCTAAGAGCCATTTTTGCCCCATTTCATGACCTTTCTCGCCACAGCTGTTAAGTGAATCACTTCAAGGGTTTAAGTTTTAGTAACACGGTTGTCAGGTGAATCTGGCTTCCCCACTGAAGTTGCTTGTCAGAAGGTCACAAAAGATGATCACATGACCCCAGGACACTGCAACCATCATAAATATATGCCAGTTGCCAAGTGTCCAAATTTGATCATATGACCATGGGGATGCTGTAGTGCAGGGGTCCCAAACTTGGGAACTTTAAGATTTGTGGACTTCAACTCCCAGAATTTTGGTAGTTGAAGTCCACAAGTCTTAAAGTTCCCAAGTTTGAAGACCTCTGCTGCAGTGGTTGTAAGTGTGAAAAACTATTATAAATCACATTTTTAGTGCCATTGTAACTTTGAATGGTCACAAAAACAAATTGTTGTAAGTCACAACAATTATATTTGCTATATATTTGCATTATATTTGTTATATTGTGTCTGTTGAGATCAAAAAGTGGCATCTAACTTCCAGTAAGTAATGGAATGACAATATTTCAGCACAGGTAGTCCTCAACTTACAACAGTTCATTTAGTGACTGTTCAAAGTTACAACGGCACTGAAAAATGTGACTTATCACCATTTTTTCAGTTACAACCATTGTAACAT
The DNA here is from genome assembly GCA_023053685.1 of Diadophis punctatus similis. NCBI lineage: Eukaryota > Metazoa > Chordata > Lepidosauria > Squamata > Dipsadidae > Diadophis > Diadophis punctatus. The sequence continues at coordinate 177,943,262 of JALIGW010000002.1, forward strand.
CCACATGGTCATGTGATCAAAATTCAGATGATTGGCGATGGGTTCATATTTATGACAGTTGTGATGTCCCCAAGATAATGTGATCTCCTTTTGCAACCCTCTCACAAGCAAAGTCAGTGAGGAAGCCAGATTCACCTAACAACTGCTACTTAACAACTGCAGTGATTCATTTAACAACTTTGGAAAGAAACGTCATAAAATGGGGCAAAACTCACTTAACAAACCTCTCACAACAGAAATTTTGTGCTCAACTGTGGTCGTAAGTCGAGGACTACCTGTACACAGGCTAGATGTCAAATAACTTTACTAGGTCAATTGTGCATCTTTTATGCTTCACATAACACAGTCTTCTATTTAATCTTCTGCGATCATGGTACTGCCTCTTAGAGACTTATGGCTGGCTAAAGCACAATCAAATTCAACCAAGGGGCCAGGACAAAATTTCATGCTTTATGTGCTTTTCTGCCAACTTAAAGATGGATGGAATGCATGAAAGGAAATGACCTAAGTGTCGCAACAATATTTAACAGACTAGAAAAAGATGGAGCTGTAGGTCCAATCTAAACATCTGAGTTTGTCCATGACAGGGGTCCTCAAACTACGGCCCGCGTGCTGGATACAGCCCACCGAAGCTATTAATCTGGCCCACACAGGATCATGGGGCTGCCCCACCCACATCACCCTGCCCACCCGCTGGCCCCCACCTTTCGGCCGAGCGCAGGACTTACCTTTGCGAGTCCCGCGGGCTGGAACTGGAAGGTAGGGGTAACATTTTTGGCCTGCAGAGTGCTACTGGAGGCAGGGGGAGGCCAAAAACAGGGGGCATGGACGCCCCGGTAGGCCGTTTTTTCTCCCCCCCCCCACCTCCAGAAGCACTGTGCAGGCCAAAAACAGGATCTGCGGAGGCCTCCCGGGGCGTCCACACACCCCATTTTACCTCCCCCGCTTCCCCCGCCTCCAGGAGAGAGAGAGAGAGAGAGAGAGAGAGAGAGAGAGAGAGAGAGAGAGGGAGGGAGGGAGGGAGGGAGGGAGGGAGGGAGGGAGGGAGAGGGAGAAATATTTCTCAAGCTCCTTGGGGCTGAGAAGAATTGCTGCAAAACTGTGTTTCCTGAAGTGGACCACTAGACTCCTAAACAACTGAAAAAATGATCTAGTAAAAAGAAAAGTCAACCAAAAGAGCAATGTGCAAACAAAAGCGAATAAAACACCCCCAGGAGCAAAACAAATTAAAGTTCAATTTGTATGTATTGTTTAATGAACTGCTAAATTGGCCACGCCCACCCAGTCACATGACCGCCTATAGCAATAGCAATAGCACTTAGACTTATATACCGCTTCATAGTGCTTTATAGCCCTCTCTAAGCGGTTTACAGAGTTCAGCATATCGCCCCCAACAATCTGGGTCCTCATTTTACCGACCTCAGAAGGATGGAAGGCTGAGTCAACCCTGAGCCTGGTGAGATTTGAACAGCTGAACTGCTGAACTGCTGAACTAGCAGTAGCCTGCAGTGCTGCATTTAACCACTGCGCCACCTCGGCTAGCCACGCCCATCCAGCCAGTCCGGCCCCCCAACAATCTGAGGGACCGTGTATTGGCCCTCTGGCCCATGAGATTACACTCGGCAGAGAACTACAATGTAACCATCTCTTAGATGTCTCTATACATTGTGTATTGAATATTTCTGAACATGAGTTTCCCTCATCCTTCCTCCAGATGTATCTGAAACCATAACTCACATCATTTCCAGCCCCCCCCCCAATGGCTGGCTGAGACTTTCAGAAAACGTGTCTGGAGACGGCTAAAGTTAAGAAAACCAAATTATTTCATTCACCAGTATAGATTTACAACCGTACACATGCGGTTTTTAAGCGGCACTTGAATTACTGTAGGTCTAAAATTCCAAATCTGTAGAATAGACCTTGGCGATTAAAGCCATAAAACAGCTATTTGGTCACTTGGTCTTTTATATATTCATATCAGCTAATACTCAGCCACAATAGAATAGCCTTCATTCCATTATGTTCTGTGTACTATAAACCTCTGAAGAACTGCATATGTTCCTATGTGAGAAAACACAAACAAGAAGGGGATATGATAGCACTCTTCCCATCCTGAAATAATGTCACATAGAGGAAAGGCAGGATCCGGTTTCTCTCATTCCAGACTGCGGAAGAGGGTGTAATACTGACAATCAGAGGCAGAAAATGATTGGGGGGGGGGGGAATGTTGCTTCTCTATTTAGCCACCGCAGGAGAGAGAGAGAGAGAGAGAAAAGAGAGAGAAGACAGTGGTTCCCGTTGGTCTTTAAGTGTGGAGACCACTTAAATGATAAGATATCATCCCTGGAAAATTCCAGTGTAGACATCTCTTGGCACAGCATAGCTTTTACTGGTTTTATGCATTAGAAATGTGCCAGACTGTCATACCCATCATTCCAAACAAGCATAGTGGCTGTCATAGTTGGGGGAGAGCCATAATGTATTATATTCTGAAGCCAGTTTGGTCGAGTGGTTAAGGCACCAGGCTAGAAATCAGAAGATGGTGAGTTCTAGTCCTGCTTTCGCATGAAAGTCAGCTGGGTGACCTTGGGTCAATCATTCTCTCTCACTTCATCCCACTTCCCCGGTTGTTGTGAGGAAAATAGGAGGAGGAAGAAGGACTATTCAGTTATGTTCACCCCCTTTAGTTACTTATAAACATAATAAAGGTGGGATACAAACAAACAGATATTAAAAATCATCATGCTGGGGACAAAACGGACTGTTCCATATTAGAGAACAATCAATCATTCAATAGTCTTCCGTTGTAATAAAAATGCATTGACTAAGATTGTTCTAGCAAGCTTGATTTACAGGAGAATTAGAATATGTATATTCTAAAAATTATGTATTTATATTGTGACTGTGGGTAGTTTTTATTAAGTATATAGCGTTTGATCTGTATACCATATATTCCAGGCTGTAGAACTACACAACTTACGATTTCCAATCAGCGTGATTGGATACATATTTGAAGTGAAGTCAAGTACTTCTCGTAATCCAGGCAGAGGGGATGGCTAGTATAGGAAGCCATTATCTCATTGTATTTGGTTATTTCAAAATATTTTTAAATATATATTTAAAATCACAATAATATGTGTTCAATTAAGAGATGCAGATGCTTAACAACCTAGTAAGATCTCAGATCAATGCCAAATTTCATGCTGTCAGCTTTCCTGGCCAATACAATTCAAATGTATAAATGTATATTACTGTGATAGCTTAATATTTAATATACTAAATAAAAACAAAGTTTGATTTCTTATTGTATTGTTAAAATAGCAGCACAGCTGTGTGGGTTAAATGCATTTCTGTCTATTATTTACAAAATGAGGTGGAAGACAACTTTGCAACTATGTTAAGAGACACAAAGTCTCTTTTTCATCTTTAGGTTACTTACTTACTTATTTATTATTGGACTTATTTGATCACCCATTCATACAATGACTCTAGGCATCTCTCAACAATTCATGAAACATAAATAAAAGCATGCCCTTCCCCCCCAGGCACAAAACCAAACATCCTAGCCCAGGAGTCGGCAACCTTAAACACTCAAAGAGCCACAAAGGTCCTAACCAGAAGCCCCCCGTTCAATCCTGGAGCTGACCAGAAGTCCAGTTTCCCCACCATAGAGTCTCCTCCTAGCATGGCGTCCTTTTTCCTCTACCAGTCCTAACCGAAAGCACTATCAATTGTAGAGCTGACCGGAAAACCCACCCCTTGCCATAGAGTCTCCTCGTGGCATGCCCTCCCAGGCACGCCTCCTGCCCCCCCCCAAACCGGAAGCTCCTCTCAAAATTGTGGTGCCGACTGGTGACAGGGAGCCGCAGCAGAGGGATGAAAGAGCCACATGCAGCTCCAGAGCGACAGGTTGCTGACCCCTGTCCTAGCCCAATGCTCCCAGGAAGAGCCAGATCTTAACAGCCCTCCAGAAGAGTAAAAGGGTAGAAGTTCCTCTGGTCTCCAATTGGTTAGTGCTCCAAAGGACTGAGGTGACCTCTTCTGCTTATTTTTTATTTATTTGTTTGTCAAACATGTACAAGATAGCAGGTATATGTATGAACATAAACATAAACAAAGTAAGTACAGATAAACGAGGACAGTAAGACAGGGATGGTAGGCACGATGGTGCTTACAGACCTGTTAGGAATGGGGTGAGGTCGACAGTTGACAGTCTAAGGTTAAAGTTTGGGGAGTTTGGGGAAGAAACTACAGAGTCAGGTAGTGCATTCCAGGCATTGATAACTCTGTTGCTGAAATCGTATTTTCTGCAATCGAGTTTGGAGCGGTTTACATTAAGTTTGTATGTATTGTGTAATATGACTGCACCCCATTGTATAATACCAATGCAATTATTAAGTTTGCGGGCAATACAACAATGGTGGGGCTCATTAACAAGAACAATGAGTCTGCTTATAGAAAGGAAGTACAAGGGTTGATATTGTGGTGCAAAGAGAATAATCTTATACTTAACACCCAAAAAACTAAAGAACTGATAATTGACTTTAGGAAAAAGAGAGATGCACATTTACCATTGCACATAGAAGGCGAGGAGGTGGAGAGGGTTAGTAGTTTTAAATTTCTGGGTATTTATATCTCAGAGGACCTCTCATGGACTATGAATGTAAACATGCTCGTGAAGAAGGCTCAGAAGAGGCTGTACTTCCTGAAAATGCTCAGGAAGATAAATCTATCTCAACATCTACTGTTGTCCTACTATCGCAGCACCATTGAGAGTGTCTTGACATATGGTATTCTAGCATGGCATGGAAGCAGCTCTGCAGCAGACAAAAAAGCTCTACAGAGAATAATTACAACTGCCCAGAATATCATTGGGCTCCAGCTACCAGCCCTGGACGATATCTCTGCATCTCGCTGTTCTAGGAAGTTGCACAATATTCTCAGAGACTCTTCTCATCCTGCTTACAATCTTTTTGAACTGTTGCCTTCTGGCAGAAGATACAAAACAATCAAAACTCGGACCACACGCTTTCTGAATAGTTTTATCCTAGAGCTATAATTGCACTTAATAATGAATTGAAGGGTCACCATCAGTGAGCTGTTGGATAGTATTACTTGGTCTGTTGTATGGATGTTTGAGTGGTTCAGGGTGGGGAATTCGTGGCGGGAGGGGATTGCTATGTGTGTTGGGACTGGTCTTGAAGCGTTATGTGAATTTCGTTGTATGGGTTTACTGTGTATATACGTACAATGAAAATAAATTATGATGATGATGATGATGATGATGATGATGATGATGATGATGATGATGATGTTTCGAGCAGAGGAGTGGAGGACTCTTCTCGTGAAATATTTCTGGACTTTTTCAATTGTATTAATGTCTGATATGAAGTGCGGGTTCCAGACAGGTGAGCTGTATTCGAGAAGAGGTCTGGCGAATGTTTTGTTCTGGTTAGCAGTGTAATATTGCCAGAGAAGAAGGTACGCAAGATTAGGTTAGCAACTCTTAGCACTTGCTTTTTTGGCAATATTGTTACAGTGGGCTGGCACTTAGGTCATTAGATATGAGTACTCCAAGGTGCTTGACAGAGTAAGGGTCATCTACAAGGTTGTATCCTCCAAGCTTGTATTTCATCTTCCTAAGCTCCTTTGTGAACTAAGGAGAGACCCAGGCCATGCTGGAGAAGAAAGGCAACATAGGTGATCCAAAACCCCACTCACCCCCTCATTCTATGCAGTGACTAAGACTTCAGCCACACTATGCATCAAACCTTCCAGAAGTACCCCAAGTTCCCTCTGGAACTCCTCTGGGTCCATCAGTCACTTGAATGGACCAGTCAAATAGGTCCTACCTTCCTATGGTGCTTTAAGAGTACCCTAAGAACTCTAAGGACACTCTAAGGCAAATCAGAAAGTGATGTGACTATGACAAAGAAGTGATGGGAATCTTCTCCAACTTTAAATCATGTTGCCAATGTCCCAACAGACCCAGCATGTGACTACAGCTATGCATCGGGCCCTCAATTATCTGGATCAGACCTGGTGGCTCAATAACTCCGAAGATGCCTATTGCTTCACGTTCAGAGAAGTCAGATTAAAGTCCGCTAAGCCTTGCTGCCAATTCAGCTACCGAGTCCTGGAGCTAAGCCACATAGGTTGCTTTGCAGCAGGGAGACTGGTACAGAAGCAACAATCCCCAGAGGCCAACTTAAAGAGTCTGATACAAATCACCAGCTTAAAGTGTGGGCAGTGCCTCTGAAAGGAACACAGTTGTTCGAGTGGTTGGGATCCTGGATTGGAGATTAGCAAGCCTGTGTTTGAGGCCCGAGAGCTGTTATGGGACAGGGTGAGCTCCTGTCCTTTGCGTCAGCTCCTGCCAGGGATATGAAAGGAGCCCCCAACTGGGCAATGGTGATGTCACCAACTAATCCAGGCCTGTCAAACTGGCAGCCCACGGGCCTGATACGGCCCGCATGGGTCACACCCACCCCGGCTCTGCAAAGGCAAAAACATCCCAATATGTCACAATATGGCCCAATACATCACAATACAGCCCATGATGCGATCGGGTTTGAACCCCTGGGCTAATTCTTTCAACCCGGAAGCACCTTGGTGCTATCTGACACGAGTGCAGCAGTGTCTTTGAATGCCACCATAGAGTCCCAGATGACTGGGCCCATCCAGCCTCTCTGACCCTGGTTCTTGGCTGATGGCCCACCCAAAAATCAATTGGTTTGAGATGGACAACCTAGAAATTGAATGAATGGACAAACAAACAAGCAAATACACAGGAATCCAGATAAGCACATATCTGAGAAGAGAACCTCTCCCTCTGTAGTTGATAGGGGAAGGGGACCATAGATTAACATTTTCTATTTTGGTGTCCCCCAACTGTGTTAGACTATAACTTCAACAACACTTGTCCAGCAACTCATTTATGCTTGGTGTAGATTATAGGGCTTGTAGTCCAAGACATCTGGAAGCAAGCTAAAGACTGAGGCTATTCTAAGTCTAAAGACCCAGTAAATCATCTCAGACGCAGTAAAGAAACTTTGCTAACTGAAGTCAAAGAATGCAGGAAAAATTCCTTCAGAGTTTTTTTTTGTTCCCACACATTTTATCCAGTGTCTTTTCATTTCTGTGCCTTTTCATTTCTGCCTGTTGCTCAGACTTCGGCTGCTTACGTTTTCATAAAACTCTAGCTTGTTACAGGATTGTTCCCCAGTAGTGCAGGATATCTAATCTGGTTCTGGAATGGGGCTAGCCACCCCTCAGTCTTTCTCCCCACCAGGGATCAGACTATAAACACATGTTGTCTCCCCCTGTGCCAGGCAGCTGAATTCCAACCCCTGATATCATGTAACACTACAATCCTCTGGGCAGCTCAGCCAGCATTCCTCTCGCTACAGATCCTCGTGGCTTCTGGCTGTGGCACCAACACAATCATTTCCTTATCTTCTTGTCCTCTAAGAAACAAAAATAGATGACAGAGTCCACACCCTTGAAATGGCAAAGAAGCTGCTACACGGAATATTATCACAGCCCTACCCAAACAGCTGGTTCCTAGCTAGTTAGCTCATGCAATCAAACCTTCTCTGTTTCAGAAGTCTGATCTGGTCATAATGTTAACCTATAAATAGCACTTAGCACTTAGACTTATATACCGCTTCATAGTGCTTTACAGCCCTCTCTAAGCAATTTACAGAGTTCAGCATATTGCCCCCAACAATCTGGGTCCTCATTTTACCGACCTCGGAAGGATGGAAGGCTGAGTCAACCTTGAGCCGGTGAGATTTGAACTGCTGAACTGCTGAACTGCAGTGCTGCACTTTAACCACTGCGCCACCTTGGCTCATCATGGTTTGCAAACTACAATAGTTGCAATCTCGCACCACAGTCAAAGCAAAACAAAGAAACAACGTTCTGTATTGGATACTAACCAGCTGGCCATAATCTCAGAAGTTTCTAGCTCATGCTTATGGTTAATTTTGGTTTGCTGTGTATACTACAGTTGTGTAGGTTGACACTATACACTTTTGCTCAGCCTGAACACTCTCTCAATTCCCAGCTCACCTGCCATTGCTAAACACTTTGGAAACAGAACACACCAGTTGAAAGGTGCCAATTTGACACCGTTGATTTAACTCAGAGGTCATGGTTTACTAACCAGGGACTTAGTGGATTCATGCAATGCACTAAGCCCAAATAAACAAATTATGGCTCAGGATGTCGTATAAAACACTGCAATCCTGAGTTACGGCTTATTTAGTTGTGCTATTATGTGAGGTGGAAAATTCTGCCCTATCTGCCACTTGAACTAGCCTTCTTTACTGGACAATTGTGGAGAGGGGCAAAGTTTGTTTATTATTTATTTATTTATTTATTTATTTATTTATTTATTTATTTATTTATTTATTTATTTATTTATTTATTTATTCATTCATTCATTCATTCATTCATTCATTCATTCCATTTCTATGCCGCCCAACTCCCTAGGGACTCTGGGCAGCTCACAACAGAAGAACGAACATCAAAATCAATACAAAAACATCTAAAAACAGTTTAAAAGACAATTTACAATTTAAAACACTTTCAGCCATCCATACATTCATGGCCCGACCTCGCTAGTCGCCCTCACAAGGTCAGTGGCCCCAAGCCTGTCGGAAAAGCCAGGTCTTTACAGCTTTCCGGAAGGCCAATAAGGTGGGGGGTAGTGCAGATCTCAGGAGGTAACTGATTCCAGAGAGCCGGGGCAGCCACAGAGAAGGCCCCCGCGGACCCGCCAGCCAACACTGTTTAGCTGACTGGAACTGAAGAAGACCAACTCTGTGGGATCTTACCAGTCGCTGGGAGGTATGTGGTAGAAGGCGGTCTCGAAGATAATCTGGCCCTGAGCCATGTACGTCTTTAAAGGTAATGACCAACACCTTGAATTGTGTCTGGAGACCGATAGGAAGCCAGTGCAGCTCACAAAGGATTGATGTAATGTGGGTGTATCTAGGCCACAACAGCTTGCGCAGCTGCATTCTGGACCAACTGTAGTCTCCGAACACTCTTCAGGGGTAGCCCCATGTAGAGCGTGTTGCAATAATCAAGCCGTGAGGTGATAAGGGCATGAGTGACTGTGAGAAGAGCCTCCTGATCCAAGTAGGGTCGCAATTGGTGCACCAGGCAAACCTGTGCAAAGGTCCCCCTAGCTACAGCTGTCAAATGTTGGTCTAATCTTAGCTGCGAGTCTAGGAGGACACCCAAATAGCGAACCCATTCTGAGGGGGACAATTACTCTCCCCCCAGAACCAAGGATGGACAGTCGACATAGTCTTTCGGAGGCAATACCCACAGCCACTCGGTCTTGTCAGGGTTAAGTCTGAGCCTGATGACTCCCATCCAGATCCTCACAACCTCTAGGCACCAGCACATCACATCCACTGCTTCACTGAACTGACACGGGGTGGAGATATATAGCTGGGTATCATCAGCATATTGCTGAAACCTCACCCTGTGTCGTCGGATGATCTCACCCAGTGGTTTCATGTAGAAGTTAACTAGGAGGGGAGAGAGGACAGAGCCCTAAGGCACCCCGCAAACGAGGGGTCTAGGGGTCGACCTCTGCCCTCCTGCCAACACCGACTGCGACTGACCAAAGAGATAGGAGAACCACTGTAACACGGTGCCTCCCACTCCCAACTCCCTTAGTCGATGCATGGTCAATGGTATCAAAAGCTGCTGAGAGGTCAAGTAGCACCAAGACAGAGGAATGACCCCTATCTCGGGCTTGCCAGAGATCATCCATCAGAGTGACCAAAGCAGTTTCCGTGCCTGAAGCCCGATTGAAAAGGGTCTAGATAATCTGTTTCATCCAACAACTGTAGGAGCTGGAGCGCCACCACTTTCTCTACAACCTTTCCCACAAAGGGTAGGTTGGAGACTGGACGAAAGTTCTTTAATTCTGCTGGATCCAGGGAAGGCTTCTTGAGGAGGGGCCTCACCACCGCTTCCTTTAATGGCTGCGGGAAGGACCCCTCCATCAAGGAGGCGTTAACCAAAGCCTGGAGCCAGTCTCATGTCACCTCCCTGCTGGTCGAAACCAGCCAGGAGGGGCACGGGTCCAACAAACAAGTGGAGGAACTCATCGCTCCCACAGCTTTGTCCACTTCCAATGTGGTGGATGATATTGTGATATCATCATGCAAAGGACATGATTTAACAGACTTCTACCAGATGTCAGGATGCCATTACATCATTGCACCACTTGTGCAGTGATATAATGGGTGCAAGCTATCCTTTTGACATTGTGAGTTGTTATGGATGCAATTGGTTGCAAGGGGACAAATGGTTAATTCCATATATGTTGCCTGAATCTCTTTTAAAAGAAGATACAATTAAAACAAATAAAAATCTCTAACTGATAGTAAAGATCAGATAGACAAGGACAAGGTAGTCAATGCATGATAGAAAATAAGATAGCTATCACTAAATAAAATGTACTTAGCATGGAAAAGATATATTTGTGTGAATCTCCTCATATAAACTTTTGAATAATTGATTTCCTCTCTGTTCTTCATCCAAAATACATTAAAATTAAACAGTTGAATAATAAAAGCTATAGACTCCGGCACCATTAATCTTAAAAGGTACGCAGTGTTAACTGTTGGGATGGCATTTACCCTTCCCAATGTGGTACCAGATTGGAAACATTGTTCTAGAGGTTTATCTACTAGTTCACTTCACTTCAGAACAGAGTACAAACAGCATGTCTTAATGCTGTCCCTGATTCTGGACTCATATATGTAGTTGCAACCAGTCCGCTAGAAACCTCCTTCTCTTCCAGATGTAAACCTCTGTGCATTTCCCATGCCCTAGAAAATGTGGGAAAACATTAAAAGGGAGGGGGAAAGGGCTGAGAAGTAGACCTGCATCTGGGCAGACTGGAAAGTTATTTATCTTTGGGGTCCTTGGTGCTCTCTGAGCTTGGTTAATTTCTTGCAGATGTTTCATTACCAAACTAGGTAACATCATCAGTGCTAGAGGGGAGTGGGGTTTGGTCTCATTTATATACTGGTGGCTTGCCCTGTCAGAGTTGGTGGGGGTGATCATGGGGATATCTTGATCAGGCTATTGCTTACTGTTAACTTGTTTGCCTGAGTTGGTTGTTTCTTGATTGGTGAATTGTTTACTTCTTGATTGTTGGTCTAGTGTTGATGTAGTCATTTAATTAATTGGGCTTGCTTATCTGTTCCAATGGAGGAGAAGATATCAGGGTTGAACACATCAGAATATACCTGGGTTGAAACTGTGGAGTCCTTAATGCCCTCTGAGTTTGGCAGCTTGCTTGCAGATGTTTCATTACCAAAGTAGTAACACCATCAGGTTGGCTAATGCAAGCAAACAACCAGTACTAAGGACCCAACAGCTACTTATTTATTCCTGATTATTCTACTACCACAATAGTATTTATGTGATGTTTTCCATAAGTTTCACCAGTAATGCATCAAATACAAAAACACCTAACATTCCAATGTTACTTCTTGCTTTCTTTTGTAATGCTGTGCTAATACAAGATAGTCTTCAACTTAGGACCCACTGCTTAGCACCTGTTCAAAGTTACAACGAAACTACCTAGGGACTACTTGCAACCCGGATTTGAAGTTCTGACAGTTTCTCCCCCCCCCTCCCCATGGTGATCACATGACTGAACTTTGGGAGCTTGGCAATATGACTGTCAAGCCCCTGGATTATCTCCTACAACGGCCGCATTCACAACTGTTTGCAGCATCCTACAGTCACATGACCCCGTTTTATGACAGTTTTGCCGACAGCATTTACTTCTAGTTTTCAGCAAAATTGTATCTGTAATGAACCATTAGATTTCTTAATGACCATGGTGGTCCCTTAATGACTGCAGCATTTGCTTTATGACCATGGCATTTGTTTAACAACAACCACACACACACAAAAAGAGCAGTAAAATAGCCTTTTTACAATCATCATTGACTTGAGCATGAGGATCAGGCTCCATTATAGTCGTAAGTCAAGAACTACCGGTGACAGAGTTGGAAGGGACCTTGTATGTCATCTAGTCCAACCCCCTGCCCAAGCAGGAGACCCTACACCATTTATGACAAAATCTTCTTGAAAGCTTCCAGTGATGAAGCTCCCACAACTTCTAAAGGCAAGCTGTTCCATTGGTTGATTGTAATCTTACATTTCCTTTGGAATATAATAGGGATATTTTTCGGACTATAAGACGCTATGGACTATAAAACACATCTAGCTTTTGGGACGGAAAACAAGAAAAAAAAATCTGCCTCTGCCTCCCAGCAATTTGCCTCCTTGCAGCAAACAGCCTGGTCAGCTTCAGCACAGCCTGATTTAGCATGAGCAGCTGATTGGTGGTTGGATCTGTCTCCCAGAATACTGCCTATCAGCTGTTCCAGGCTGTGGGGATTGCCACCGCCCATCGCCACCGTTGCTGCCCATCACCACTGCCGCCTATCGCCGCCTCTGCACACCCCATTTTCCGCCTCCGCGTGCCCCATTTTTGGCCTCTGTGCATCCGATTTTCAGCCTGTTACAGGCGGCGGGAATAGGCGGTGGTGGCGATCCCTGCTGCCTGGAATGGGCTGAAAATGGGGTGCACGGAGGCCAAAAATGGGACGCGTGGAGGTGGCAATAGGCGGCAGCGGCGGTGACGATGGGCGGTGGCGATCCCTGCAGCCTGGAACAGCTGTTAGGAGGTATTCCAGGAGGCAGATCCAACCGCCAATCAGCTGCTCGTGCTAAATCAGGCTGTGCTGAAGCTGACCAGGCTGTTTGCTGCAAGGAGGCAAATTGCTGGGGGGGGCAGAGGCCGAAGGGTGGGGGCCGGTGGGTGGGCGGGGCTTCAGCAACATTAGCTGTATAAGACACACAGACTTTTCCACCCACATTTTGGGGGGCAAAAAGTGTGTCTTACATACCAAAAAAATACGGTATATAACAATTAATTTTTATAAGTCAGCCAAATGAGCTGCAGGATACCCTCGGCTTTGCAATGGCATCAATGATTAAATGACAAAATCAGGAGCAGGCCCTACAACAATTATTTACCACTGTTTTTCCCTTTTGCCAGCCCCAAAAATAAAATACATTTTGTTTCCAATCTTAATAATTTGAGGGCAAAGGATACACTTGATAAGGTATGACGTATTTTGTAAGGGATTTGTGAGAAATCTTCACTCTATTCGTCATAAGTTTAGTCCATCAATATTTATTTATTTATTTATTTATTTTGTTATTCTTATATGCCGCCCAACTCCCAAGGGACTCAGGGCGGCGTACAACAGGGAAAAATACAAGAATAATCAAAATACATGTAATTAAAAAGAAACAAATACAAATTTTTAAAAAAGCAATATTAAAACAACAACATCCATTCAACATCATACATACTTGGGGGGGGTAATCTCAGGTGGACTAAGCTGTCCCCCCCACCTGCAGGAAAAGCCATGTTTTGACGGCTTTTCGGAAGGCCAGCAGAGTGGGGATGGTCCGGGTCTCTGGGGGTAGTTGGTTCCAGAGCACGGGGCCGGCCACAGAGAAGGCTCTCCCCCTAGGGCCCGCCAGCCGGCATTGCTTGGCCAACGGGACCTGGAGGAGGCCAACTCTGTGGGCCCTAACCGGTCGGAGGGAAGTATGAGGCAGAATGCGGTCCCGAAGATATCCTGGTCCTAAGCCATGAAGGGCTTTAAAGATGGTGATCAACACCTTGAATTGGACCCGGAGACCGATGGGCAACCAATGCAGCTGGCGGAGTATTGGTGTCACGTGGGTGTACCTTGGCACACCCACCACAGCACGCGCAGCCGCATTTTGCACCAGCTGAAGTCTCCGGATACTCTTCAAGGGTAGCCCCATGTAGAGCGCATTGCAGTAGTCCAAGCGCGAGGTGACAAGGGCATGAGTGACCGTGAGTAGAGCCTCCTTCTCCAAATATGGCCGCAACTGGTGCACCAGGCGGACCTGTGCAAAGGCCCCCCTAGCCACAGCAGAAAGATGGTGGTCCAATTTTAGCTGTGGATCTAGGAGGACCCCCAAGTTGCGGACCAGGTCTGAGGGAGTCAGTTTCACACCCTCAAAGACCAAGGAGGGGTAGTTGTCATGATCCTTAGGAGGCAATATCCACAGCCACTCAGTCTTGTCGGGACTGAGTCCGAGTCTGTTCCTCCCCATCCAGATCTTAACGTCGTCCAGGCAACGGCACATTACATCAACTGCCTGCCTGAAGTCAGACGGGGTGGTGATGTACAGCTGGGTGTCATCAGCGTACTGATGGAAACACACCCCATGTCTGCGAATAATCTCACCCAACGGTTTCATGTAGATATTAAACAGGATGGGCGAGAGAACCGACCCCTGAGGCACCCCACATGATAGGGGCCTAGGGGACGATCTCTGCCCTCCTGCCAACACCGACTGCATCCGATCGGCAAGATAAGAGGAGAACCACCGTAAAACGGTGCCTCCCACTCCCAACTCGCCGAGCCGATGCAGAAGGATACCATGGTCGATGGTATCGAAAGCCGCTGAGAGGTCAAGTAGCACCAGGATGGAGGAGTTTCCTCCATCCCGGGCCCGCCAGAGATCATCCATCAGGGCGACCAAGGCAGTTTCTGTACTGTAGCCACGCCTGAAGCCCGACTGGTAAGGATCTAGATGGTCTGTTTCATCCAGGAGCTGCAGAAGCTGAGTCACCACCACCTTCTCCACAACTTTCCCTAAAAAAGGTAAGTTGGAGACTGGACGATAGTTCTTCAAATCAGCTGGATCCAGGGAAGGCTTCTTCAGGAGGGGTCGCACCACCGCAGCTTTTAACGACTGCGGTACGGATCCCTCCCTCAAAGAAGCGGTGATCACCGCCTGGATCCAGCCGCGTGCCACCGACCTGCTGGCCGAGACCAGCCAGGAGGGGCATGGGTCCAATAAACAGGTGGAGGTACCCATCGCTCCCATAGCCCTGTCCACATCCTCGGGAGAAACAGGCCCAAACTCTTCCCATAATGATGGACTAAGACTAGCCCCCGTCAACTCTATGGACTCTGCCCTGCCAGAGTCCAAGTTTGACCGAATCTGAGCGACTTTATCCGACAGAAACTCAGCAAATTCCTCAGCTCTGCCTTGTAAGTGTTCCTCGCTCCCCCCTTTTCCAAGGAGGGAGCGAGTCACCCTAAACAAGGCGGCTGGACGAGAATCTGCGGACGCAATAAGAGCGGAAAGATAGGAACGTCTTGCCGCCCTTATCGCCACTAAATAAGATCTGATGTAAATTCTTAATAGTGTTCGGTCAGATTCGGCCCTCTTGGTCCTCCAGCGGCGCTCCAGACGTCTCTTTTGGCGTTTCATCTCCCGGAGCTCCTCGGTGAACCAGGGAGCTTTCCGGGATCCACTGCCACGGAGAGTTCGCTTAGGCGCAATTCGGTCTAGAGCCCCTGATGCTGCGGTGTTCCAAGCAGCCACCAGGGAGTCAGCCGAATTGTGTACCAGGGTTTCAGGTATTTCCCCAAGTTCCCTCTGGAATCCATCCGGCTCCATTAGGTGCCTGGGGCGGAACCACCTAGTCGGTCCCGCCTCCCTGCGGGGGAGGAATGGGGTTGTGAAATCCAGCCTCAGTAGGAAATGATCTGACCATGACAGTGGGGTGATGACTATATCCCTTATCTTCAGATCATCTCTCCACTGCCCCGAAAGAAACACTAGGTCAAGCGTGTGACCACCCTCATGAGTCGGACCCTGAATTACTTGGGTCAGGTCCATGGTTGTCATGGAATCCATGAACTCCTGAGCTATCCCAGAGGTTTCGCCAGCAGATGGCAAGTTGAAGTCCCCCAGCACCATAAGCCTGGGGAACTCAACCGCCAAGCCGGCTACTGCCTCGAGCAGCTCAGGCAGGGCCTTACTTACGCAGCTGGGAGGCAGGTAGTTAAGAAAAGGCCCACCTGAACCCCTAAGTCCAACTTCAGAAGGAGCGTCTCACACCCAACAATCTCCGGGGCAGGGATCCTACGAGGATGCAGATTTCCACGCGTTATAATTGCCACTCCTCCCCCCCTTCCCTGGGGTCGAGAATGGTGCTGCACCGAGAAACCGGCTGGGCATATCTCGGAGAGGGCTACTCCCTCCTCCTGCCCTAGCCAGGTCTCAGTAACACATACCAGGTCTGCCCCCTCCTCTGTGATTAAATCACGTATCAGGGGGGCTTTGTTGATAATTGACCTGGCGTTAAGCAGCAGCATCCTGAGCCCAGGGCCCTGAGAACCCTGGTTGCCAGGTATCCGGGTTGAGCAAGATGGAACCAAATCAGAGGGGCCGGAACAAGGGATCGCTTGTAAACAGCGAGGTCTTATTCCCCGAGAGCGGCCCTCCCCTCTGCTCCCGCCATATCTGCCTCTTCCCATTATGACCGAGATGTTCCGGCTCTCCTCCCCACCAGAGACCCCCTCCCCCTCCCAGCTGGTCCTCCTCCTTTCCTGCAGGTCATACATACCATTCTCACAGGCTGGGGTCACTGCGCCCCCGCCCCCCCGCTTCTGCTTCTACACTCAGCGAGGGGGGTCGGGATCGCAGCCCCCGGCTTTTCCATTTCTTTTTTGTACACACATTCGTTAACCGTCAAACACTCATCTCACTCACCTCACTCGTCCCCATACTCAATCACACCCATACCACATCTCAGAGGAGGAGAACAAATTAAAAAGTTTTAAAATGAAGGCAAGTTCGTCCAGGTAAGGGTATGTTGGGGAGGCAGGTTCCCTGGGTCCGCTTAGCCTGAGCTCATGGTATTTTCCAGTTTCTGTTCTTTCAAAGGAATCAACATATTCTGGACCTCTGCCTTTCACTTGATGGTTTTAAAACACAGAGTAATCTGGATATATGTTTCTCTCAGACCTCTTCTGGGCTGGTACAGAACTGTTTTCACTGCATGCAGGAGATTAATGTATTATGCAACCGAGTGAAGCAGATTTATTGAGAAGCAGATTTTTTTTTTACAGGTGCACATTGCCAAAGAAAAGATGGAAAAGAGGCATTCAGAGACGTTCCTTAGTAACTCAAAGCATGGATTCCAAACACAGAGAACAACAGGCCTGTCTTTTTAGATTTCTTTTTTTCTCTGAGAAATGGGGAAAGTAGGTAAAGGCAAACATAGGTGTTTCTGAGGAGAATATGATTGTTTTGAATATTTGCACTATCATTTTCACAAGGCCCAAGTTTAGTCAGGTGAAACACGACCTCAAGTAGGGACTGTGTGTTCACCGTATGAATCAACCAATAATCGATCGATGTTTGATGATCAGGAATGTGGCACTTCTTTTTAGAAATAAAGAGTTGCATCTGGCAAAACTCTTTCATCTTCACTGTGCAAGTAAGGTACAGAAAAAGAAAGACTCGCCAGACTTTTGTTTGTTTGTTTGTTTGTTTGTTTTATTATGCCGTTGAGTCAGTGTTGACTTCTGGCAACTGTCTGGAATAGTTCCTGCTGTTTTCTTGGCAAGATTTCAGATGTGATTTGCCACTGTTATTTTCCTAGAGCTGAGAGAGAGTGACTGGACCACGGTTACCCACTTGGCTTTATGCCTAAGGCAGGGGTCGACAACCTTAAAACACTCAGAGAGCCATTTGGACCCATTTCCCACAGAAAAGAAAACACCGGGAGCCACAAAACTCTTCCCGTGCCTGACTATTTCCTGAGCGGACACAAAACTAGCATATATAGTTAAATTAAAGATTCTGTTTTCTTCTGAAACTTTTCTTTTCTTGGATTTATCCATGGATTTGGCCTACCGGGGGTCAAAAAGCTTAATAAATTGTGTGTCAGTGGGTGTCGCACACTGGCAGTTGTGACGCATATTTTGAGCGACAGGGAGCCGCAGCAGAGGGATGAAAGGGCCACATGCGGCTCCAGAGCCGCGGGTTGCTGACCCCTGGCCTAAGGTGAGTCTAGAACTCATGATCCCTGGATTTCTAGCCTGGTGACTTAACCCACGGGTGTCAAACTCACCACGTCACGTTGCCATCATGTGACGTTTCACAACATTTTCACCATTCACGGAGCTGGGGTGGGCGTGGCCTGTGCATGACACATCCGACCAACAGGCCACCAGTTTGATACACCTGACTTAACCTCCCACCCTCCCTCCTTCTCCTCTCCTTATTTCTGAACGCAATTATACTTAAGGATAGTGAGTGGATCAGAAGCAATGGCCCATTCGAAAGAAGTACAGGTAGTCTTCAATTTACGATCACAATTGGAGCCCAAAATTTCTGTTGCTAAGTGAAACATTTGTTAAGTGAGTTTTGCCCCATTTTACGACTTTTCTTGCCATAGTTGTTACATGAATCCCTGCAGTTGTTTCGTTAGTAACACAGTTGTTAAGAGAATCTGGCTTCCCCATTGACTAGGTTTGTCAGAAGGTCGCAAAAGGGGATCACATGATCTCGGGCCATTGCAAGAGTCATAAATATGAGTCAGTTGCCAAGCATCTAAATTTTGATCACATGACCATGGGGGTGTTACAACGGTCATAAGTGTGAAAAACGGTCATAAGTCACCTTTTTCAGTGCCGTTGTAACTTCAGACAGACACTAAATGAACTGTTGCAAATTGAGGACTACCTGTAGTGAAGAATCAGCCCAGTGGTGAAGGATTTGCTGGAAAGGAAAGATGGATGTTTGATTACTATTTATTGGCTTGGTGGATGGGTTTCATGATTATATGCATTTTTTATTTCATGACTCTCATGCTGTTTAGAATCAGAAGATTAGATGATGTATCCGTTTTTTTCTCCCATTTAATTATGTCTGATTTTTAGAGACTGCCTGGACAACTCCTACAAAGTTTTCAGAAGTGGTTTTCCATTGCCTCCTTCCTAGAGCTGAGAGAGAGAGTAAACTAGTAAACTAGCTGCTATGGCCTAGAGGTGGAGGTAAACTAGCTGCTGTTGCCTATCAGGAGGTTGTGAGTTCGATCCTAGGTAGAGGCAGATATAGGATCTCATGCTTGGGCAGGGGGTTGGACTAGATGACCTGTAAGGTCCCTTCTAACTCTATTAATCTGATTGATAGTCCAAAATCATCAAGATGGCTTTGTGGTTTAGGCGGAACTAGAACTCACCATCTCCCACTTTCTAGCCTGAAGCATTAACCACTACACAAATGATTCACACTTGAATTTAGCATGTATGTATCATTCAATGTTCAAAATGCATCATTCTCAGAATAGTTCATTTTAACTAGCCCTGTAATATATCCCATAAATGCTGTATTTTGCTAAAGAATTTGATTAATAAAAGAAAAAGCTGCACAAACTTTATTATCTAACTTTACTCAAAACTTTCCATATAGATTTTATACAACATAGCCCTGTTACCTAGTAAAAATTTAATTCAAAATAACTACCGGTACTTCTGTAAAAAGTTAGTACCTTGCCACTCCATCAAGATGCTCTTGCGTGCATCTTGAAACTAAACAAATACATCCTGACCCCAAAATAAGCATAATGGAAGTTCAGCCATTGCTATTTGCCTGGAAATGTGGTTGGAAGCATCGTTTTAAATACAAGATAATAACCTGGTAGAAACTTTCTTGTTTAAAACAAAGGAGAAGGTTAGTGGAATTTGCACAGCCTTTTATGCAATTCGAGATAGATTTTATTTTTATTTTTCCAGTTGAAAATTACATACTGATGTTGCTTCTTTTCCTACACACCCAGCAAATGTAAATTAGACTGAACCCCTTGCCTCTGGATACTGAATTCAAAATAAGTGCCTGCATTATGTTCACAGCCTATTTGGATAAGTTTCGGATAAGTTTCTCAGTGTGGCATAAACATCCAAGCTATGTTAAAATCCTGGCTTACTCATCACAATGGCAAAGACCAAACCAAGGAAATATACATTTTAGCTCATGGTGAAGTTTGCTGGTTCTAGCTTAGTATGAAGTCAGCTACTGCGATTTGTAAATCCTGGTTTATAGAACAGCCTCTTGGTGTGAATGCAGCCTATAAATATTAGCCAAGGTGCTTCTAAACCGGTGGGTTTTTAAAATCACCCTTTACTGAACTAAAGGCGACTTAGTGGGAGATTAATCTGGGAGGGGATTTGCGATCACGAGCAACGGACCTGTTGAGTTCTGGTACTGAAGGGGACCCATAACGCGCGACCAGGTAGAGACATACAGATTTCCTTGTGGGGGGGAAAAGTAACGGGGACTTCACCCTAGACTCTCACCGCGAGCCCTACAAGCGAGAAGCAAACATCCCTTGGACTGTAATGTTATCTCCGACCAACCGCCCTCTTCTAAAAGTTGACTTGGCCGTCGGCTGTTGCTCCCTCCCCCTCCTTCCCTCCCCCTCTTATTGTAGCTAGAAAGGAGGGCTCCCTTTGTTTGCTAGGGACGAAAGGTCCGTTCGACTCCTGCAATCGTTCGGATAATCTGCCTGGGTTTTGGGGCGGCGAAGAGAAAGCTTGAATAGCCGCTGAAGTCGTTCACACGCACACACTTGTCGCTGCTGCGGTCGCAAACTTCTGGGCTTTGTTGCTAAACAGCTTCTTCCTTTCCCCTCCCGCCTCCGATTCGCGAACTGATTGAAGTTCTTGACACTAGAAAGTGTGTGTGTGCGTGCGTGTGTATACATGAGCGAGTTTGCAAGAAATCGGGGGAGGGGGAGGGGAGAGACTCCACACGCCCCGATTCTTCTCCGGGACTGGCACCTATAGCAGAGCTGTCAAGAGAAACCAGGGTGCCAGCCCACCCCGAAATGCCACCCCCGGCAGCCCCGAGTAACTTTTCCCGCCCCTGCCCCGCGCGCTTTTTTTTTTTTTTACCTTCCTTCGGGCTTCACAACAGCACGGTTTACTCTCCTTGCAGCCCATTCCTCTTCGCTTATGTGGCTGGGAGGGAGGGAGCCCTGCGGGGGTCAAGGGGTTAAGACCAAGGGCACCGGCGGCAGCGGCAATCCCCGCCGTCCCCGCCGCCGCCGCCGGCCAGCGAGGTTTCCATCTCTCTCGCTGCCTCCTCTAAGACCCTGAAACGGAACCTGAAAACAGCCCGTTTCAACTTCATGCTTAGGCAGCCGAGCGCCGTAAGTATCAGAAGAAAAGCCCCTTTCGAAAAAGTCTCCCGTGCTTTCGTTTTCGCACAAAACAGATACCAGACCAGGTCCCGCTGCCCAGGTGGTAACCTTTCCTGGTCTGAGACTAGTTACTAGACCACCTTGGTTGATTTCCCCCCAAACCTTAGTTAGCGTTTGAATGGGGGATCGTTTGGAAATCCCTGGGGTGTATATTAAACTGGACAGTTGAAAAAAGAACCCAGAAAAACCAAAATCAGCAAATGGCTTCCTATTGTTGCCAAGAAAACCCATGGATTTCACACTGCACTGCTTTAATTTTATATATATATATAAAATTTTATATATATAATTTTATATATATATATCCCAGTAAGGGGTATGGCTATCTGACGAGAGCAAAATAAGCTCGAAATAGATCTATAATAGTCTCCCTTTATTTTCATTTATCAGCAAAAAATCCTACATATATATATATATATATATATATATATATATATATATATATATATATATATATATATATATATATATATATATATATATATATATATATATTTATTATATATATATATATATTTATATTTATTTATATATATATATATATATACATACATACATACATACATACATACATACATACATACATATATATATATATATATATATATATATATATATATATATATATATATATATATATATATATAATTTTTTGCTGATAAATGAAAATAAAGGGAGACTATATATATATAAATAAATAAATAAATATATAAAATAAAAAATAAAAAAAAACAAAATAAAAATAGAAATTAGAACCTCTGGTCACAAACGCTTCTGGCCATGACCAAATTGGGTTCCGACCAAAAAATTCACACAATTTTTTCTCCCTTCTGCGCCATTTTGTTTTTAAGTGCCAAATTTCCAAAATTAGGTTTCGGTCACGACCAAATCGGGTTGCGACCAAAGTTATGGAACAAATTACACACACACATACACACACACACACACACACACACACACACATTCTAAAATTGGTTTTACAGTATCTTTTTTATTTTATTCATTTATTCTGCACTTTCTTCATGCCTCATTCTCCTTGAGTTCCCTTTTCAGGTAGAAACATGGAATACAAATCCAACCATATTAATGAATAAATTACATTAGTCTGAGATGAAGTTATCAGCAGTATCATCTGCAGCAAACCACAGTGACAGTAAAATGATGACCCAATGATATTGTTGTGCAAATGTAGCCATTACATACTTTCATCCTGACATTTGACCCAGGTACTTAAGTGGCGATTTGTGTGATGACTTCATTGTGCAGATGTTGTCATTTATTTCCCATCCTAAGGACTTCAATGACTGTTACAATATAAATTGGCATTAACTATATGTGCAAAAACTTGTTTATATATTAGATGAAAACTTTCACCAAGTTAACCTCTCTGCTTTTAGCAGTAGCTTTGCATCAAAATTCCAGCAGGAAACTTCATAGAAATAGCACAATGAAGGTAGAAAAAGATTTTTCTAAGCCATGTGTGCCCATTATACTGCTGCTGTTATGATTTGGGCTGAGCATGTTTTGTGAACCAACCAGGGGTGGGTTCTGGATCCTTTTGCTGCCGGTTCGCTCAGGGTCGCGCCATTCCCGCGTGCATGCCCGCAGCAATTAAAAAATAGCTTCTGCACATTCGCAGAAGCAAAATCCAAAATGGCGGCGCCTACAGAGATACCGACAGAACTGGCTCTGTGACATCATCGCCGAGCTACTAACAGTTCTAAAGAACCAGTTAGAACCCACCTCTGGAACCAACCATTGTGAGTAGTAAGCTCTGGTTAATGATGTAATGTGTTGAACAAATCTGCTAATTAAAAAGTCACATTTATTTATTTATATCCTGCATGATTATTTACATATTAATAACTCAAGGCGGCAAACATTTCCAACACACCTTCCTTCTCTTATTTTCCTCACAACAACAATCCTGTGGGAGGGAGGGAGGGAGAGAGAGAGAGAGAGAGAGAGAGAGAGAGAGAGAGAGAGAGAGAGAGAGAGAGAGAGAGAGAGAGAGAGAGAGAGACTGGTCCAAGGTCACCTAGCCAGCTTTCATGATTAAGGCGGGACTAGAATTCATAATCTCCTGACTTCTAGCCTGGTGCCTTAACCACTAGACCATACTGGCACATTAAATTGAACCTGCTAAAGCAGCAGCAACTTTTTCCTTTTTCAAGATCACACAGAAATCTGAAGAATGCCTGACTGCTTCAAGAAAGCAGCAGAAATTACATTTACATTTTGGTGAATTTTTGAAATGTGTCTTCTCCATCATTCCAAATCACACACCGTCCTAGTGTTTGCCAGTTACTTCAGTTTATTTATCACGACTTGATGCTTAATGTGTGATATGATGCATTTCCAGTGTTCGGTTTATCCTTATGATTTATATTAATATTGATTGTTTCCTGATTGCTTATTTGTACCCTATGACAATCATTAAGTGTTGTACCTCATGATTCTTGACAAATGTATCTTTTCTTTTATGTACACTGAGAGCATATGCACTAAAGACGAATTCCTTGTGTGTCCAATCACGCTTGGCCAATAAAGAATTCTATTCTAAAAAATAAAATAAAGAATTCTATTCAACTTAAACTGAGCCACCATCATCTAAGCCCTGATCTGTCTATTGAGGATAGCAAGAACTGGCTGCCTGAGCAGAATTGGCACCCTCTCTACAGTGAGGACTGCAAGAAGGCAGAATCTCTCTGTGAGAGAACACCATTCTTTACATAGCTATCCTCTTCCATCTTGACTCGTTGATATTCAAATCCAGAAAACTGGACATGGGCTTGTGGGTTTGCTGGGCTTAACCACACTGCCCAGGCCCACCCTTGTGGCTGTGGTCCCCTAGCACTGTGGTGCTCTCCTCTCAGCCCAGCCTAGTATTCCCTGCAATACGATCATCACGTCAGAGGTTGAGAGGGCGGGTGTTCTGGAGCAGGCAGTGTTGTGGTTACTGACTTCAATTACAGGAGCTTTGTTTGTAAGCTGTTGCCATTTAAAGGGGGGGGGGCAGGCAAGATAAGATTTCACCCCTTAAGGAACTTCCCTCATCGAGAAGAATAGGGAAGTCTCGCCTGGGAAGAATCCCAGCGAAAGGTACAAAGCAGTTGCTTGTTGCTACAAAGAAGGAAACTCTTAAATTATCAGCATTTAAGGGATCTTTGAATTATCTGGAGGTATTACCTTATATTTAGAGTTTATTTTGATATATTGGAGAGAGGGAGGGAGGGAGGGAGGGAGGGAGGGAGAGAGAGAGAGAGAGAGAGAGAGAGAGAGAGAGAGAGAGAGAGAGAGAGAGAGAGAGAGATTTCAATCTGCTTGCCCATGTTCATGATTCTATTGAAAATAAACAGGATCTATGTACCTACACAATTTATCTTTTGTTATATATATATATATATATATATATATATATATATATATATATATATATATATATATATATATATATATATATATATATATATATATATATATATTAGGTTGTTTTGCCATAGCTGCTGTAAGAGCACTATTGTTATGGAGTAATCAATGGTTCAGAACTGGAGGGTCCGTCTATTAAAATTAAATGCTGAAGATATCGTGAAAAATGTCGGAATAGAAGAAATTAAAATATCTGAAAGGCTGTTTGAATGGCAGGAAGTGAGAAAGGCATGAACCTCTTGCTGAAAGTGAAAGAAGACCAGGTACAAACTGAAGAAGACAAAGGGCAACAGTTGGCTCAACTAACTTTGGATTATTCGGTTTTGGGGAATTGAATGTAGTCTAAGAAAGCTTTGTTGATTGGGAGCAATGATGCCCCCTTAACAAAGATATTCTTGCTTCTGTACCGTAATGGAGTAGGCAAAGTTAGTGCAAAGGTGCCTGGTCCCTTCCTGAACTATGTGGCAAAAGATGCCACAGGGATGAGCTAAAGCAGTTGAACAGCTGCTCAAGTGCTGTGGAATCAGAATGAACCCTGTGGAATAGGATACCCCACCTGGCGGATAAACGTGGAAGTGCAATTTAATCTGATTTAGAACAAATTATTCCCCTCTAACTTTAATACTATCTCCATTCAGTGCTACCTGGTCTATGTATTCGGCCCACTGTGCCAGTGTGGTCTAGTAATGGAAGTGTGGAATGGGAATACTGAAATTCTAGTCCACACTCAGCTATGGCAGTTAGCAATAGCAATAGCATTTAGACTTATATACTGCTTCATAGTGCTTTACAGCCCTCTAAGCTGTTTACAGAGTCAGCATATTGCCCCCAACAATCTGGGTCCTCATTTTACTGACCTCAGAAGGATGGAAGGCTGAGTCAACCTTGAGCCGGTGAGATTTGAACAGCTGAACTGCTGAACTAGCAGTCAGCTGAAGTAGCCTGCAGTGCTGCACTTTAACCACTGCGTCACCTCGGCTCAGCCGAGTTCTCTGAGTAACTTTGGGCCATTTCTTCTCTGGTAGCTCAAGCTACCTTAGAAGCATAGAAAACTGACAGCAGAAAAAGACCTAATGATCCATTGAGTCTGCCCTTATTTGATTTGATTTGTTTTATTTTTCATTTTGTTTATCTGTTTATTTATTTTTAAAAATTATTATTTTTATATTTTACTTATTTTTTTATTTTTATCAGATGATGGATACTGTATGTGTTTATCCAATTAGGATAAACACTCCCAATTAACATGTGAAGTGTTAGTACCACTATATAATGCCTTGATAAGACCACACTTGGACTACTGCATCCAGTTTTGGTCACAATATTAAAAAAAATGTTGAGACTCTGGAAAGAGTCCAGAGAAGAGCCAGAAAGATGATTAGGGGCTGGAGGCTAAAACATATGAAGAACAATTGCAGGAATTGGGAATGTCTAGTCTAGTGAAAAGAAGGACTAGGGGTAACATGATAACAGTGTTCCAATTTCTAAGATGCTGCCACAAAGAAGAGGGGTTCAACCTTTTCTCCAAAGCTCTAGAAGGTAAGACAAGAAGAAATGGATGGAAACTAATCAAGGAGAAAACCAACCTAAAACTAGAGAAATTTCCTGATAGTGAGGATAATTAACCAGTGGAACAGCTTGCCTTCAGAAGTTGTGGGTGCTCCACAGGGGCGGGTTCCTAATTTTTTTACTACTACTCTGTGGGCGTGGCTTATTTTGTGGGTGTGGCTTGCTAGCCATGTGACCGGGTGGGCGTGGGCCTCGGGAGCTTGGCAGCAGCTGGAGAAGCAGGGGGGCATTGCCCACCCGCAATGCAGCAGGAGCAGCAAGACCGCGGCAGCGGCTCTTCTAGGCGGCTCCGTCCGGCCTGAATGCTTCTTCCCATTCGATGATCCTAGGCTCCTGCTGCCTGTTCCCCCTCCCCTCAGCAGCTGGAGAAGCCTCGAACGTGCGAAAATGCCTGGGATCATCACCGCGCGTTTGTGGCTTCTCAGACTGCTGAAGGGAGAGGAACTGAGATAGATCCTGCTGCCCATTCCCCCTCCCCTCAGCAGCTCGAGAAGCCTCAAACGTGCGAAAATGCTTAGGATCATTACCACATGTTCGTGGTTTCTCAGACTGCTGAAGGGAGGGGAATGGAGATAGCTCCTGCCGCCCGTTCTTTCAGCATCTCACACGCTCCCTCAGCCATCCTCCCCTGCTTGGACTCATTGTGGGGTAGGAAGGCAGCGCATGCACAGCGCCGGAAGCTGGGCTTCTGGGCATGCGCAGAAGAAAATTTTAAAAATGTTTTTTTACCGACCACACCGGTACTGTGACGTCACCAGCGGGCCGCTACCAGTGCTATAGAGTGGACTGCACCGGTAGGAACCCACCACTGGTGCTCCATCACTGGAGGCTTTTAAGAAGAGTCTGGACAGCCACTTGTCTGAAATGGTATATGGTCTCCTGCTTGAGCAGGGAGTTGGACTAAAAGACCCCAAGGTCCCTTCCAGCTGTTATTCTGTTATCCCAAGCATGTTTAAATTCAGTTACTGATGATTAACTCACTACCTCCGCTGGAAGTTGGCTCCAAGCTTCCACTACTCTTTCTGTGTACTTGGTTGCTATGGGGAAATACAGAAGGTGGAAATATTATATCTTGAAGTCCTAAACGAGAGGATGGATATAAGTTTAATAAATACAAATATATCGCAAAGGAAGAGTTGCTTAGAATTCCATCACCAGAAGAGATTTGGTGGTGAAAGAGCTGAGAGGCAGTCCTTCTTGATAGCGTGCCTGAACCTGTGAAATCGGAGGAGGTTTGATTTGCCGAATCCTGCTTCTTTTCAGGAATTTTATTTTATTCCCAAAGGTGAACATGCAATTGCTTCTTTTCTGCAAAGAAGAATGAGGGAAAGACTTAACGGCAGCAGGAGCAGGAACTGACCACAACGAAAGGGGATTTCAGTAAATCAGTGGATGGGAAAAAACAGGAGTCATTTGACACAACTGAATGGGAAAAATGCCTTCAGTGGTTGTACAGAAAAGCAAGCTCAGCAGGTGCAGCATGTCCAACTCGTAACATCTGCAGAATTTCTCTCTTCTACTAGGTCAGGGGTAGGCAAAGTTGGCTCTT
Organism: Diadophis punctatus similis; assembly: GCA_023053685.1. Lineage (NCBI taxonomy): Eukaryota > Metazoa > Chordata > Lepidosauria > Squamata > Dipsadidae > Diadophis > Diadophis punctatus. Next base: position 177,970,975 of record JALIGW010000002.1, read on the forward strand.
GTATGACTCGTGGACTTCAACTCCCAGAATTCCTAAGCTAGCATGATTGACTCAGAAATTCTGGGAGTTGAAGTCCACGAGTCATAGAAGAGCCAACTTTGCCTACCCCTGTACTAGGTAATTCAAGTTATAGGAGCTCAGTACTCATTGGTAGCTACCCAGCCATTTGAAAGATGATAAGTGATAAATCACCAGGGCAGTGTATTTTTTTTAAAGTCAATAATAATAGAAGAAATTGTTAAGTGAATTACAAGATATAGACTGAAATCGCAGGAACAGAAACTGTGTAACTGTAATATTTCGATCTGTATTTCACAAACCGCCTAAGTCAAAGTGAATAAAACAGGAAACAGGAAGTGGGCACTTGAAATGTTATTTTCAAGAGCAGGCACCTGCCTTGTCAATATAAGAGTTTAGGTGATGGAGACTTTTTTTAAAACTACTTGTTAAATGATAAATGATAAAATAATTGGTTAGCTACCATGACTACATGGCATTCAGATCAAAAGAAACATCATAAATTACATCCCAAAAGTTCTCCTTGGTGCATTTCAATGTCGCAATTTTATTGAGCCATACACCAGACAATCTGACTGCATATCTCAGGGGGATCTTCATCAGTGTGTGGAGAACATTTCAATCAGTGGTGGATTCCTACCGGAGCTGTCCGGTGCGTAGCTCTGATAGGGAGTGGCCGATTGCGCAATTTGTGCGCGGGCGCTCCGGTGCCGTCTCCGCCGGTCCGTCGCACGCGTCATCATCTTTTTGTGAGAATTTCGGCGCGATTTTGCTTCTGCGCATGCACGGAAGCAAAATCTCACCGAAATCTCGCGAGGGGACGCGCGCGCTGCGCGCGAGATTTCGGCGAGATTTCAGCGAGATTTTGTTTCCGTGCATGCACAGAAGCAAAATCGTGTGAGGGGGCGCACACGCCCCCCCGAAACATGGAGGTGCGTGCGCATCGCACCAGTATCGGTAAGTGAGCAACCCGCCCCTGATTTCAATGGATGTATGATGTGAAAAGTTATATGAGAGTATTTTTTCCAGATCCCAATTTTCTAGAGTTCCTTTGAACCGCAGCATTTTTTGGAATTATAGAGATGTTCTACCATGTACCAATACAGGCTCTCAACTTACAACCACAACGGTGCCCAAAATTTCAGTTGCTGAGCAAGACAGATGTTAAGTGAGCTGTGCCCCATTTTGTGACCTTTTTGCCACAGTTGTTAAGCAAATCACTGCGGTTGTTAAATGAAGCATGTGGTCATGAAGTGAATCTGGCTTTCCCCGTTGTGGAAAGCTAGTTGGGAAGGTTACAAATGGTGATCACATGACCCCCAGAACAGTGCAACGGTCGCAAACACATGCCAATTGTCAAGTGACCAAATTTTGATCATGTGACCATAAGGCTGCTACAACGGTGTGAAAACCGGACATAAGTCTCTTTATTCAGTGCCATTGTGACCTCAAACCGGTCACTAAACGAATGGTTATGAGTGGTACTATGATCTCTTTGAAGATGACTTTCCCAGCTTCCTATGTATAGCAGCCAGGTCTGCAGCCCATTTATGACCATATAGAATTCCCATAAAAAGAAAGAGCAGGTGGCTGCAAGAAGTCAACCTTGGCTGACCTTGAAAAAAACTAGACAAGGTCGGACCTGTTGTATAACTAGAGGTGACTGCAGACAAGATTTTGAAACATATCCCAGTATAACAGGGGTGGGTTCCACTTACCTTTGCCATCGGTTCGCATCGTGATGTTTTGCGCGCGTTCCCCCCGTGCAATTTCACTTTTGCGCATGCTCAGTAGCAGGATTCAGCCCGAAACACAGCTGAGGAGCTGATCAGCTGTGCTTCGGGCGAAGAAATAAAGGTGAGTATTAACCCGGGAGCGGGCGGGAGGGCTCTTTTTCAAGCCGCTGAAGAGGAGAAGCCATCCAAACATGGAAAAATTCCCCAAAAAAGATGGCGGGGCCCACGGACCGGCACCGACCGAACCGGATCCATGACACCATCATGACGTCACCAGCAGGTCGCTAACGGTTCGGGCAATCTGGTCCGAACCGAGAGGAACTGACCCCTGCAGTATAAGCTTCAGAGCTAAAGAAGCTTCTTGGATGAGAAGCAAAACATCTTCAAAGAAAAACCAGAAAGTCCAGTTGCCTCTTGAAAAAGCACCTTTGGGAATCCCAGTATATAGCAATAGCAATAGCACTTTTCTTATATACCGCTTCATAGTGCTTTACAGCCCTCTCTAAGCGGTTTACAGAGTTCAGCATATTGCCCCCAACAATCTGGGTCCTCATTTTACCGACCTCAGAAGGATGGAAGGCTGAGTCAACCTTGAGCCTAGTGAGATTTGAACAGCTGAACTGTTGAACTAGCAGTCAGCCTGCAATGGCTGCATTTAACCACTGCACCACTTCAGCTCACCACTATAAGGCAAAGGCAAATCACTTCCATAAAAATATACCCACCACCCTCCTCTCCTTCCCTCGCATGGCTCTGTCTTTGCAATCATCTGAGTCAGGCTTTATCTAGTACAGGTGGTCCTCGACTTACGACCACAATTGAGCCCAAAATCCCTGTTGTTCAGTGACACATTTGTCAAGTGAGTTTTGCCCCATTTTACGACCTTCCTTGCCACATTATTAAGCGAATCACTGCAGTTCATAAGTTAGTAACCTGGTTGTTTATTTATTTATTTTATTTATTTTGGTATTCTTATATGCCACCCAACTCCCGAAGGACTCTGCCTTCCCCATTGACTTTGTTTGCCAGAAGGTCACAAAAGGGGATAACATGACCCCTGAGACACAGCAACGGTCATAAGTATGAACCACTTGCCAAGCATCTGGATTTTGACCGCGTGATCATGGGTATGCTGCAAAGGTTGTAACTGTGAAAAATGGTCATAAGTCACTTTTTTCAGTACTGTTATAACTTTGAATGCTCACTAAATGAACTGTTGTAAGTCAAGGACTACTTGTACTATATTGAAGAGCAGATAGTAAAGTTAACCTCTTAGCTAAATTACAGATTATTATGCTGATTAGAGTTTTGCATCCATCCACCCACCCACCCATCTATCCGGTCACACCTAAGCTAGGAATTCCTTCTCATGGAATAAGGTTTCCCAACCTTGGAATTTTAAGAGGTGTGGACTTCAATTCCCAGAATTTCTGAGAATTGAAAAAGTTGCCAAGGGTTGAGCAACACCACGACAGAAGGTGCCTTTCTCTCCCTCTCTCTGTATCGTCATCAGAAGAATTAAGATCTGCTCCTTCAATCAGACCATGGTTTTCACAAATGGTTTGCTTATGCACTTGGGTACAGGTAGCCCTGAATGAGCCCAAAATTTCTGTTGCTAAACGAGACAATTGTTAAGTGAATTTATGACCTTTCTTGCCACAGTTGTTATGGGAATCACACACAACTGCACAATTATGCAGTTGTTAAGTTAGTAACACGGTTGTTAAGTGAATCTGGTTTCCCCCCATTGACTTTGCTTGTCAGAAGGTCGCAAAAGGGAATCACGTAAACCCGGGACACTGCATCCGTCATAAATACATGCTGAATGCCACGCACCTGAAATTTGATTACACGACCACAGGAATTCTGTGACGGTTGTTATGAAAAATAGCTATGTCACTTTTTTCAACGTTGCTGTACCTTTGAACGGTCATTAAACAAATGGTTGTAAGCTGAGGACCTGATTTTTGTTTTGTTGTGGAAAGATGGGCTATAATACTGCTCGTTTACTTGCAAGCTTGGTGAAAGAATACAAAATAATACTTCTTGATGTAAGGATTTCAAATAGTTAAATGTACATTATAACCCCTGAGAATATGAAAACATATTCGTATTAATTGATTCGCTGAACTGATTCACTGAATTGATTTCAGACCTGTGCCTCTTTCTTCATGCATTATTATTATTCATTGCAAAAAGTTCTCGTGCTGGGTGAACATCCTCATTCCCCTGATTAAATACGTAGCCTGTTTTTCTGCTTATACAGTTAGCATAATTAAGCAAAATGCAAATTGTAAAACATGAAAATAAACTCGGGGTAACTAAAGTTTACAAAACAAATAGGTCTTTGCCACATTTTTAAGTATTGGGAAAGCAATGGTCAAAAGTACCTTTTTGGAAGAAGGTTCCATAGCTTGTGACGTAGACAAGACAGGTTCCTCTTCAACATGCTAGATGGACACCTCTGTGGCCATGGAGACATTTTCCTAAGGGCCCCTCCTGCTGATTTAATAGCAATAGCAATAGCACTTAGACTTATATACCGCTTCATAGTGCTTTACAGCCCTCTCTAAGCGGTTTACAGAGTTCAGCATATTGCCCCCAACAATCTGGGTCCTCATTTTACCCACCTCAGAAGGATGGAAGGCTGAGTCAACCTTGAGCCTAGTGAGATTTGAACAGCTGAACTGCTGAACTAGCAGTCAGCTGAGGTAGCCTGCAGTGCTGCACTTTAACCACTGTGCCACCTCGGCTCTTTAAGTAACTTGGACAGGTTCATAGCAAGAAAGGTTGTCCTCAGATGCTCAAGCCTTAAACTATTTAAAAGTCAGCACTAACACTTTAAATTCTATCTGGTGATCAGTTGGCAGCCAGTGTCGCCCTTCCTGTTCAGGCATCATGTGATTGCTCTACCTTGCACATAGTTCTCTGCTGCATTTTGTTCCAGACACTTTTCAAGGAGAGTCACACTCCTTGAAATAATCAAGACTTGCAATAATCAAGATGGGAGATGTATGTTATATTACGTTATGGTATTTATTTTTTTGTTTAAAAACTGGCTGAGGCCCAGGGGAAAGCAAAGCATGGAGAAGTTGCCAGCTCCAGTGACTTCTGGAAGAGTTACATTTGACCTACTCGACCAGGGGTGTCAAACTCATGGCATCACATTTTCGTCACGTGATGTGTCGCAACTTTCCCCCCTCTGCTAAAGCGATGGTGGCCGTGGCCAGCGTGTGACGCATCCGGGCCGCGAGTTTGACACCCCTGCTCTAGACATAACTGTTCTGACCCAGCTCCCCAAACACAACAAACCCTCTGTAGTTAAATCAATGATTCCTTTATTAGGAGCGCCAGCAGCCCAGGCAAAAAGTTTCTCTCTCACAGCAGGCTAACAAGTCTGTCCGGCAGGGAGATGAATAGTTGTCTGCCACATCTATTCATCTCCGTCCCCTGCCTTTTATTCCCAGAGCTAGGGTGGAGCTTCGCTAGCAGCGGTGGCTCTTCCGTCCCAAGGATCGGTCCACAGATTTCCACTGCTCTCCTCTCCTCTGCCTTCTGCGCATCCGCGCATCAGGCACTGGACCCAGCTGTTCCTCCTCTTCCTCATCAGCCACTTCCAGACCTGGGGGGACTCTCCATCTGAGGGCTGACAGACAGCCCAGGCGCTCTCTCTCTCTCTCTCTCTCTCTCTCTCTCTCTCTCTCTCTCTCTCTCTCATGACTCCTTGTCCCACCTGCCTTTAAGGTAAAAGATAAATATTCTGCATTAAATATGGGAAGCTCACATGTTGCAATGCAAAACCTCCAACAAATCCTGTAGGCATTTTTTATTTCTTTTATTGATTTTTTAATTTCAAAGATATTACACATAAAACAAACAATAAAAATTACAATAAAAAAAGAAAAACAAAAATTACTGACAAGGCAAAAAGAAGAAAAAAAGAAGTAATAAAGAGGTGTACACAACAAATCCTTCAGGCATTCTTAAAAAACAGAGATGTTATGTGGCATAAGCTCAGTGTTTATTTATTACATTTCTATAGCTGCCCATCTTACATTGTGACTCTTTACTATCCTGGAGAATTGCCCATCAGCCCTGGAAAAAGAGCAATTATGAAGAGAAGGGGAATCGTATAGGAAAGAGAATAAAAAGGATGACAAGCAATTTATTATTTTATAGCTGGATATAACGCCTCTAAAGCTATTTGGGTAACAGTAACTTCTTAGCAACCATGTTCTAGGAGTGTCCAGAACTAAATATTCCAAATGTACTCACCAATCCCAAAAGTTAACGCCCTCAGGCCATAACGTTTGATTTTGGCTTATATGAACTTAGCTATTGTGGTTCGCATTGTGCATTTTGCGGTCTCAGGCTGTGATGAACTATGATGAAACGAGCCATAGCTTTGCACAAGTCTAACCAAGAGCTGTATCAAGCCAAAGACTCGGTATGGCAAGCAGTTGTGGAATGCATGAGCAAATGCAGTAATTGAATATTTTTGAGTTGTTTAATAGTCTGTTCTGATGATTATAATGACAAGATTTGGCTGGCCAGCCTAGCCCATGCAAGACAAGCATGCATGCCTGCAGACACCCACACAAACACAAAGTTCCCCCCCCCCTCTCTCACATACACACACATCTCAGAGCAGGAAATCAAGCCTTCTAGATCAGGGGTCTCCAACCTTGGCAACTTTAAGACTTGTGGACTTCAACTCCCAGAGTTCCTCAGCCAGCAAAGCTGGCTGAGGAACTCTGGGAGTTGAAATCCGCAAGTCTTAAAGTTGCCAAGGTTGGAGAGCCCTGTTCTAGATGATTTACAGTGTAAATTTTACATGGTCTCTGCTGTTGCTACCAACTCAGCAGAAGCAGATCAGTAGATAACTGGAAGGAAAAATCACGTTGGAGCATTACTATTTATTACTACCCTTAATCCTTTGCAAAAGATAATGAAAGCAGTTGTCACTGCCTGCCTGGTGTGAAGCAGTAATATGTTCCATGAACACATCTTTTGTCACAATCCCCTCCAAACTCTCGCATACACAGTGATATACACACTCGGCCTCTCCTTATGGTGGATTGCTAAATAAGGAGGTTACAAATACAGGCCTGCTAAAAATAGGCAAGAGCACTGGGGCTCTTTTTGACCTACCGGACAACCTTCCTGTGGTGCAGCCAATGAATGCAGTTCTAAGCAGCAAGGAAGGTGCCCTCTGCGTAATACTTTGATTCCCAAACAGAGGCACATTCTGTTCTTTCTAATCTTGTTGTTCTTTTTTAATCATAATTGTAAGCTTTACTTTGCCCTTCAAGGTTGGTAAAAATAACTGAAATAACCAATTTCGTTGTATACATGATGTACTGTACAATGACAATAAAGGCTTTGACTTTGAAAAATGAGAACCTAGATTGTTGGGGTCAATATGCTGACTCTGTAAACCGCTTAGAGAGGGCTGTAAAGCGGAATATAAGTCTAAGTGCTATTGCTATTGCTGATAGGAATAATGAACCACAAGAAGCTAGCAGCTCTTTTTAAAGTTAGATGCACAGTATTGCAAAGAGTAGCCAAGAGTTTCTTTGTTATCAAATGGATTGAGGCTAGATATTAATTTTGTTAAATATGAGAACTAGTTTGGTCTAGTAGTTAAGGCACCGGGCTTGGATCCAGATGACTGTGAGTTCTAGTCCTACTTTAGACACGAAAATCCACTTTCTTCTAAACACAACTCACTTCACAGGGTTTTTGTTTTGGACAAAATAAGAGGAAGGAGTATTGTATGTGTTGATGCTTGAGCTATTTATAAAATAATAAAGGCAGGATTTTAAAAAAATCCAAATAAATAAATCGGCAAGTATTTTGGTGTGTGGCTTTTATTTCATGGGAAAGATTAATCTTACATGACAGAGTTTGCTATGGTACGGTTAACTCTGCAAGCTTGTGGTCTACAAAACTGAAAACATCCTCTGAGTATTGTGGATCCTTTTGGTTTCACAATCCCAGGGCCAGCTGTAATTTCCATCCCCAGATTTATCAAATCAGTGGTGGCTTCTCCTAAATGCAAGTGTTCGTCTGAAGGGGGGGGTTTCACAAGCTGTATGCTGATCAAAACCAATTATATTTCATTTACTTAATGTGCTTCTATACCTCTTTCTATTCAACTGCATCCCAAAGTGTCTTATAAAAAAACATACTGTAGCTAACATGTTATTGTTTTAAACTTGGTAGAAATTCAGAGATGTGAAGCAGGGGTGAGTTCTAACTTACCTCGCTGCCAGTTCGCTTCCTCCTGTGCCGCATGGCTGCGCTTCGTGGGCGCGCACGCGCGCATGCTCAGTGCCAAAAATTCCACCCCCCCAAAAAAAGCTGAAAACAAGATGGCAATGCATGTGCAGTGCCGGAAACTTAGCTTCCGCGCATGCGCAGAAGAACCCCCCCCAAAAAAACAAATTAAAAAGAAATTCCAAAAAAGAGATGGCGGCGTCCACGGACCAGCATCAACAGAACCGGTTCTGTGACATCATTGTGACATCACTAGTGGCTTGCTACCGGTTTGGGCGAACCGGTCCGAACCAGGAGGAACTCATCTCTAAGGATCCGAGGTGGCGCAGTGGTTAAATGCAGCTACTGCAGGCTACTCCAGCTGACTGCTAGTTCAGCAGTTCAAATCTCACCAGGCTCAAGGTTGACTCAGCCTTCCATCCTTCCGAGGTGGGTAAAATGAGGACCCAGATTGTTGGGGGCAATATGCTGAACTCTGTAAACCGCTTAGAGAGGGCTGTAAAGCACTATGAAGCGGTATATAAGTCTAAGTGCTATTGCTATTGCTATCTCTGATGTGAAGCCTTAGAAATAGAGAAAAGAAGACTTCCTGGGTGACGTCATGACGAGGCGGCATGGAGGAACAGCACTCGTTTCTCTTTGCTGAATTTTCCATGCCTGGAAGCCGTAAAAGGCGAGGTTAGACCCTGGAGAGGTCAGCCTAATAAAGGGGAGACTTCAGAGGCGGCGGGGAGAGGGATGATCGTCCTGTTGCTGAAGGAGAAGACCCCCAAATCCGGCAGGGAAGAGACCGATCATATGGTCTGGTCCGGAGGCGTGATGGCCTCATAGAGAGGGAATGGAAGAGAAAAGAGTGGAACAGTAAAACGTGTCAAAGTTCTAAATTGGATTACAAGAGACTCCGATTGACTCTGGAAAGAAGGTGGCACCTATAAAGTAAGGTGACCAGATGTCCCGCTTTTGGCGGGACAGACACACTTTTCAAGCATGTGTCCCGCGTCCCGCATTGTTTCCAAAAAGTCACGCTTTTTTGGAAAGAATGCCATTTTGAAATGAAACAGCGGGACGTCTGGTCACCTTACTCTTGGCTCTCCTGCTCCCCCTCTGCCAGCGCTGGGCTGCTGGAGTGACAGGGGGAGAAAGGAGATCAGGAGGAGGCGGCGGATCACAACAACCCCAGCGGCAGCTCCAGGCAGAGAGAGAGAGAGAGAAGCGAGCGAGCAAGTCACTCCGCCGCGCGCGCCTGTATGCGCGCTTGTGTGTGTGTTCGTGAGCGCGCGCGGCGGAGTGACTTGCTCGCTCGCTTCTCTCTCTCTCTCTCTGCCTGGAGCTGCCGCTGGGGTTGTTGTGATCCGCCGCCTCCTCCTGATCTCCTTTCTCCCCCTGTCACTCCAGCAGCCCAGCGCTGGCGGAGGGGGAGCAGGGAGAAGATTTGACAGTGGAGTGAAAGGGGAAGAAAAGGGGGGGGGACTCCATGCTTTAAGTTGCTTGTGGTGAAACGGTACTGACAACGAAGTCTGTGGTGAAGAACTTTGAATGAGGGGTTTGATCAGGAAAGAACTTTGAAAGAACTTTAAAATCACAAGGTTTGAGCAGAGAGAAGGAGAGAAAAAGACTTGGACAGTGACTGTGCAATAAAGAGAGTAGACATTTTGGACTGGAAAAAACGGAGCTGAAGAAATAAGACAAAAGGATTCTTGCGAAAGCATGAACTTAGAGGCAAACTTTAACCTATACTCCTTTCTACATATATTTATTTTAATAATAATAATAATAATAATAATAATAATAATAATAATAATAATAATAATAATAATAATAATAATAATAATAATAATAATAATAATAATAATAATAATAAATTAAATTTGATTACACAAGAAGAAGTAGCACAAAAACTTAGATTAAATAGACAAAATTATTTTGAAAATGCCAATAAACCAGGGAGATGGCTAGCATATAAACTTAAAAAAGACAGAGAAAAGAAATTAATATTGGAATTAGAGGATGAATAAGGAGTGATACAACATCAAAATGAAGCTAAAAAAACATAGCACTAAGATACTTCCAAAAATTGTACAATCAGGAAAATATAAGAGAGGAGGATATTGAAATATATTTATGGAAAACTAACCTTCCTATATTATCTGATGTAACAAAAGATGCATTAAATGATAACAACATTAGAATTAAAAAGGACAATTCAAAAACAAAAAATAATAAAACCCCAGGGCCAGTTGGAATTCCGGCGGAATTCTATAAAGAAAATCAAAAACTACTGGAAAACCTAATGTTAAAGGTATATAATGATGCCATAGAGTGAGGCAAAATACCGACAACCTGGACAGAATCATTGATAACACTCATACCCAAAGAAGATCTGGATATACAATTAGAAGAAGAAACAGTTAAGGAAACAATGATTAGTTGGGCGAGAAATTTTGGATATAATATTGAATTAGAGCAATGTGATAAATTATGGGAAATTAATTACAAACTTACAATGGCAGTGTCCTATAAGGAAAATTTATATAAAATGTTTTACCGATGGCATCTACCACCAGTGAGATTGGCCAAAATGTACCAACTTAAATGGTGAAGTAGGAAAGTAGTATATATATTTTGACACGAAATACTGTAAAATATATTGTATAGTGTTCTTAATGTTTATATTTGTATGTATTCTGTATTTGTTCAATTTGATTTTTGTCTTATTTTTTACTTTTATTTTTCTTTGTTTTGTTTTTTTGTATTTGTATTTTGTATTTGTGTTTTTTAATGTTGGAAAATTAATAAAAACTATAGAAAGAAAGAAAGAAAGAAAGAAAGAAAGAAAGAAAGAAAGAAAGAAAGAAAGAAAGAAAGAAAGAAAGAAAGAAAGAAAGAAAGAAAGAAAGAAAAGTTCATCCAGGGAACAGTATTTTTTCTAAATACTGGAGCTTTGGTGAAGTTTGAAGAAAAGCCTCTTACAAGCTATTCCTTTTTTTTTCTCCAGAAATGAGTGACAGACTTTGTAAGATGATTTTTACAATAGATTTAGCTATATTTTATTCTTGCAAAAAGGATTTTCCACCAGTCTATATCTCTTTTATAATGCAAATATGTACAGCTCAAACCCAATGCTCTTAGATGAGAATATACCAGCACATGGGTTTTGTTCCCTTGTTGGCTGTGTTTAACAGCTGGACTAATTCAGTTTTGACTCAGCTAAGGGGGCGGGAGGGAGGAAATCACCACAATGGTGGTATGCCAAGCTTATAGGCAATCTATTTTCCTTTTGGTAGGATCTCCAGCTTGCTCTCTGGTTTAAGCTGAGGTAACATTTTGATCTCAGGACATAAATAGGAGAAGTGGTTTGCCAGATTCACAGGTCCTCCTTACTTGTAGCAGCTCAGGCATTTTTTTGCATATAATTAGTCAAAGGGACACCACCCTGCTTAATAATACTTTAGAGCCCCATCTGAGATTGCTTTGAGCCATTTTGCAGCTTAAAAATCTGTGCTGGTATTCCACAAATAAAGTAACTCAGGCAAACAGAAATGGAGAGAAATTGAGAAAAATTCTGTTTCCCCCCTTCTCTGCAGTAGGAGGACTAATCCAAAGGAAAGCCTAGGTTGTGTGGGTTTTTCCCTCCAGGCAATTTACTCCTGGATGCAAAGTGCTAGCAACATATTTTCCCACCTTTTGACAGGAAACAGAGGTGAAAAGATTTTGATAGTTCAAAATTTAATTCTCTCATACAACCCCTGGGCAACTTCCAGTGAGTTGTTTTTAGTGCTTGCAGGTAGGCATTTTTAAAGCAGTGATGGCAAATCTTTTGGGCTTGGCATGTCAACAATTCAGAAAATGTCTAACTTGACTCCACTGGCGTGTTACACAAATCTCTGAACAAAAGAGGAACAATTGTCTGTCTCCTCCCCCCCCCCCCAATCTAGGCTACCCTGGCTAGCCCTGAACAGCGGTACTTGATGGTAGTGCCGAGGCTTGGCACGAAGTAGAGACTAACCTACTCAAAAGCCCCTCAAATTAGCTACTTCATCATCAGCCCACCTCTCACAAGCTCCCCATGTGGTCATGCTCTATGGGGGCTCCTGCAGAATAGGTGCAACTGTTATCTGCAAACGCTAACATTCATAGGATATTATCTTCAGATGTATATACCTTTTAAAGAAATCCTTATTTTTCCACCTCCATTTTTCTCATTATTGGAAGGATTGTGGTGAAACAATGTTTCTTTAACTGAACACAGGACACAATAACTTTCAAGAACGTTGGATTTTTGGACATCAGAATATTCCATTAGTAAAGAAAACTGACTCCATTGCCTTTTCACTATTTTCTTGTAATTTGATGGAATGGGTTGGGGAACCCTTCTGACTGCCCTAAAATAGCTTCATTACTATGCAGGTATTAAATATTCCTCTTATTTAATTTTTTTAAAGTCATTATATTTTCTCTGCTATTCTTGGTAATATTTGGGGAAATTATTTTAAAAAATTTTGACATTTGTAATTGTGCTTTCTTTCTCATGCTAGGATTTTAAAAACACCCTTTTATAAATATATGAAGTATTTATCAATACTTTGGATATTTTTATATTTCTAGTTTTTCAATTTTAGTTGCAGCCAATTTTAGTGCTGTTTCCGGAAGCTTATAAACATCCACTTAAAGTGTACCCAACCCTTATGCAAATTACAAGTTATGTATCCAGAATGAAGTATATTTTCCACTGCAGGCATAAAAAAATTATAAGCTGCTAATATTTTTAGTTATCTCACCTCAGAAGTTTTTCCTCACTTATGAAGACATTCCTTATCCATTATAGTAATGATGACTAGAAATACATATATGGATGGATATATAATCCATTCATTACTTAAGTATGAAAAAGGTATTGTTGGAAAAATACTCTAAAGCAATGTTTCTCAATCTCAGCAACTCTTAGATGTGTGGACTTCAACTCTCAGAATTTGCTAGCTAGGATGGCTAGCTGGGGAATTCTGGGAGTTGAAGTCCACACATTTGAAAGTTGCTGAGGTTGAAAAACAGTGTTCTAAAGAACATTTTGGATGGATGCAGCCATTTTTACCTCAGATCCAGCCTAGGATCTCCAACATGACTACCAAAGAATGCAAGATGGAGCTGAGCCAGTGAAAAGGGCATAATATCAAGTTTTACATCTCAAGTGTAGCTCGGAGAGCTCTTCCATTGTCATTCTTTTGCCAGGAAAGGTTTACAAAGCAGTCCTGGAAAGTAGGAAAATATGGGTTCAGTTATCTGCTATTAATATTCTGTACTCATGCTTTTCCTAGGGAATGTGGCTTTAAAAATCTGCCCAAACTTGATCTCCTTTTGTCTGAACATGGTCTCAAAGAACAATAAATCTGAGCTTCCAAGTACTGATCATGGCCTTTGCGCTTCATGTGAAAGTCGTTGGATGACTGTGGGCCAAAGGCTGTCTTTCAGCTCCAACAGGTTGTTGAGGGAGTAGCTTCAAGCTAATCTCTGGATAAGGTACCTTGAGTTGCCGCAAAAAGAGTGGCATGCAAAACTAATAACAATAAAATACTAGTAGGAAATAGTTCTCTGTGTGGTCATCATTTAGTGCTCAAGCAGATTGTCCATCAGACAGAGTAGAGTCAATCTGGAGGAACAATGCAACCCTGCCAGATCTTTTATATAGGTTTTGGCTGCAATATTCAGCCTGGCAGATCCAAGAATTTACATAGTAGCCAACCACTGGACACCAGTGCTGGCCCCATCTCTCCCTCAGTTTCAATTCCTGTATGGAGGGCCAGAGAGTTGTAGTGTCTGCAGAGAAGGTGAGGCAAATGAAAATGAGATCACCCGCATTTACACTTGCATCTAATGCCATGGATGTTTGTGACACACACTGCTGTAATAGGGTGACAGAAATTGCAGTTTAACAAGTTCCAAAGCCATCAAATATGGAATGCTGAGCTTAAGACTTTTACACAGATGAAAGATGCAGTTCGGGTCGGTATTTCAGAGGAGTTGTCTTTTAACTGGTCCCAAAGCCATCAGATGCTGAACCTAGGAGTTTTACACAGCTACAAGATGCAATTCAAGTTGCTTTTTTCAGAGATTTACACTCTCATAAAACATTATCAATATATGTTTTATTTAAGTTGCATCCAACTCTTTGGCAAAATGCAAGGGCCCTGAGGAAGAATGCCGAGTAAGTTCTGAAACTTCCTAGGCACTGTGCAGTTGCATAATTACTTTGTATTTGTTCACTGGATGAATTTTGACTGGATAGGTAGACATGGCTAGTATAGTATGACTTAGATGGTGAACCTTGCTAGTTATGATTTATTTAATAGCCCATGATGAAATGAACTGTTATTTAGTTCAGTGAACCCAGCCTGTAGGTATGGTTTGTGCAGTCTCATGTACAAACCATACCTTATAAGTAAGGTAATTACTTATAAGTAATTACTGATTGCCTCATTTAGTGACCATTCAAAGTTATAACAGTGTTTAAAAAAATCCTTGAACTTGTGGCCATCGCAACCTCCACACGATCATATGCTGGTATATAGTCTGCCCTTTTTAAATATTCCTCAAAATATTTTATTCTTCTAGGAGGGGGGTGAGTGCTAACTTTCTACACCATTGTGAGCTCCATCAGTTTACTTCCCAATAAAAATATGTAAGAGTGGGAAATACAGAATTCTCCCCAAGGATCTTGCATTGATAAGACCTCAGCATCCTTCCAATGGAAACGTCGATAGTTCAGAGATGATTCTCACCTCAGATAGTAGACTCTCCTGAGGGTGGGAATACTTGGCTGACCTTCAAGCTAAGTGCAGAAAAAGGACTGGCTGACTGATAATTTGGATGAAATTTCAAAGCTGTTGGCTTGGCTCAAAAGCCACAGCCTTATTCCAAAAGATAATGGCAAACCCCTCCTCTAATGCTGCAAGAAAAATACACGGGCCTGTTCGCAGAGCCACTAGGGGTAAGTTTATTATCCCTAAACTTACACCTTAAGTCAGTGTTTCCCAACCTTGGCAACTTGAAGATGTCTGGACTTCAACTCCCAGAATTCCCCAGCCAGCATTCGCTGGCTGGGGAATTCTGGGAGTTGAAGTCCAGACATTTTCAAGTTGCCAAGATTGGGAAACACTGCCTTAAGTTCTGAATAAATGAGTGATTTTCAGTGGAGTCTCCATATTAGCTCTTATGGGGAACAAATGGCGATATGTAAATGGGAGTAGAAACAAAAAAAATATGACATTAGGAGAAAATGATAATTCCAATGGGGTCCCCCCACCTTCCCCTTCAATGAAGCATTGGGAAAAAAGTAGAAATCAATCATTTTGCAAAGTTACCGCACCCGAATTGCCTGGGCGATACACCTTCCGTACCAGCAGAGGTCAGAGCATCTTCCCTCGCATCGGAGCATGACGAGAGCTCCGTTTCCGGTCTCAGAGCTTGCGAAATAAGTCACGTTTTCTCAGTCAAGAGATCTGGTGGAGGAAGGAGGCGGGTTCACAGCTATCTCTGATGCAGGAGGAGAGGATAAGAGGCCAGTTTAAAAAAAAGCCCCGAGACTTTGGAGGGCTCTAGACTCTTGGGAAGTTTTCCTCCCAGAAAAGCCGAGCTTGCATCTTTTGCTTCCTGGAGCTTCTTAAAGCGATCCTCCAAGAACTAGATCTCTCGGCGCCTGTGAGCTGCATTCTTCCTGATTTTAGCCGAATTGAGCCTAGAAATGCAAACTTTGGCGCTCTGGCTGACCGTCGGCACTCTCCAGCTGTTGTCCGCTGTCCATGGGGGACCCCAACAACAACGTTTTGTCGCGCCGGACATTACCTGGTCCCTGAGCAAGGTAAATGGCAGCAGTGGTAAATGGCTCCGCTTCTGCTACTGGCATGAAGGGTGGAAGAAGGAGAGGAATAGTTGTGGCTGATCCTTGAATGCGAAAGAACAGGGGGCTTCCTGGGGAAATGCATTTTTATTATTTTGACAGAGGTAACGATGAGTGGCGGCTGATCTGCACTCATGCGTGAAGCTATTTTGCAATAACACGCTAGTGGAGCCTGCCTTCTTCAACCTACCGGTAATCTCCTTGCTAGAAATGACGGGAATTGTAGGTATTCCCCTCCCCCCCTTTCAAAAATATTAATTATTATGCACAAAATCTCTCCTTGTTCGTTGCAGTTTTTGTATTTCATATTTTATCCAGGCTCTCTCCTTCGGACTATTTGTGTGAAAACTTACCGTAAGTCACGAACTATTTTTGAGATGGGTGTGTGTGACGGAATGGCCTATGTGCCTTCTTATAATTCTATACACTCATTTTGTAAATCGGGGGTAGTTCTGAAGGATTTAATACTACAAGAGTAGTTGGTAATATGTTGGCTTGTCAATCTAGTTGGAAAACAAACAACAATAGGTTTCAAACAGTCAGACTATTATTATCAGGAGCCCACATCTGATTATTTTTTGTTGTTGTTAGCAGAAATTTAATGTTATGTTTTTGCAGGCAGTCCTAATGACTATGCATGTGATGATGTAGTTAATTCTTGCCACCAATGGAATGTGAATTTTAGGTTTATTAAAGCTCTTCTCATCGCTGCTACCAATATAAATTTTCCTGTTAGAAATTAATAGGAATATACTCCAAGCATAATTAGTGGAATGCCCAAGGTCTCATCTTAATGGGAGGAAAAATGATTTCTGTCTAATTGTGTACTTAAATCCAGACTAAGAAAACAACTTCTGATAGTATACTTAGTCATATAGATTTGAACAGAGCAAACAGCAGTGGGTTAGTTAAAATTATATTAGTCACACCCTACGATAGTGTGGATAGATAGATAGATAGATAGATAGATAGATAGATAGATAGATAGATAGATAGATAGATGATAGATAGATAGATAGATAGATAGATAGATAGATAGATAGATAGATAGATAGATAGATAGATAGATAGATAGATGATAGATAGAATCTTGCTCAAGGCTTTGTACTTGAATGCCAATTTGAATAGTATTTCTCACACAAAATATATGGAATTGTGGTTTACTGAGTTCCTATTCATCCTACTTCATTTAAAGTAGCAGCAAGATAAATATTTATTAATGTAGATATGTTTGACCTGGCCATTATCCTAAGGATCTCAGGGCAGGCTATATTAAATAGCCAGAACATAGGGCAATAAAATGAATATAAAAAATAAGCAATACCTAAAATAACTAGTACAATAATAGGACTTTTTAAAATACCAGTATTTAAAAAATAAGGCTATGGTTATTAAATATTGCTGGAATATTCAGGAAAGGGACAATCCAAAGTAGTTCAATGAACTTGTTGGGAGTAAGTGATGAGTAAGTTTGTGATATTGGCACAATGTGGCACATAAGATTCTGCTGTAAACTGAATTAGAGCATTAAGTCATTCAGCCTAGGATTGTATACATAACTACCAGCAGCTTTCCAGATTTCACCTAATTGTACATGGGCACCTGTGGGGTAGCTCAGGGGACATTCTGCTTGTGAAGTACACTTTGTCAATTGGCTGTTGCTACCACATCCTCCCATTGGACAATGGCCCAGCTGCTGCTGCCCCCTCCTCATTTCTGTTCCAGGAAAAATCCCAATTACTTCCCTTGATAGGGATGAGTTTTATGGGAGGGGGAGGCAGTGTCAATCATCCAGGCCATGGTTGTCCCAAAGGTGCTTTTCAAAAGGCAACTGGACTTTCTTAGTTTTTTTTCCTTGAAAATATTTCTGAAGAACTGAAGAAGCTTCTTGGATGAGAAGTGAAATGTTTTCAAGGAAAAAACTAAGAAAACCCAGTTGTCTTTTGAAAAGAACCTTTGGACTGTATTGTGGGGTGAGGACACACGCTCAGAATTAAAGTTCAAAATGCACATGTATCCAATTTTAAAATAATGCTTTTCCTACTGAAGTGTTGGTTTTATAGCTATTTTTATGAATAATGTTACAGTGGTGCAGTGATTGTAACGTATGCCTTGAGAATAGAAGATTGCTGGGTCAAAATTGAGGATTTTTAAAAAATGGACTTTTTCTGAGTACCTTCTCCAGTGGTATATTTTGTTGTTATTTCTCCAGATCCCTTCAGAGTGGGGAAACCCAGAAACGACTGGGGGAATGATGAAATGTGGGACTGATTTACAATCTTTAAGGAAAACTAGTTAGATTATTGGGAGGGATGGGAGGTGGGGAAATAGTAATAGAAATGTTTGCCAGGTTTCAAACTGGCAGTCTTCTATTTATAATACAAGCATTACTACCATTATTATAGTATTACTGATAAAAATCACTCTAAAAGACAATAAGATCATGGTAACGATTGATGCAATTCAGGGCTATTCCTGTGTGAAGTAGCCATTAGACTTCTGGAAATAGTTTGTAAGGAAGTAAACCACACCAGCCAAACAGACAGGAGCACTCAAAGAGGATAAAGGGGAAAATATTATCTTGGGAAAAGCAGCTGGAAAACATACCTGTGCGTGAACAAAGTGATATTTCCTGTTTTCTAGAAATGATTGGTTGGTTGATTCTGGAGACAATTGGTCAATAGGAATAAGCCCACCATCTTATTTCAGATGAACAGCTGTTGTTTTTGTCATTTTGTCATTTTACAAAACTTAATGCACGGCATAGCATGCAGATATAATTTCCCATATGCATTATGAATTCCTGGTGCAGTGGGATATATGAGACACTCATTCTTTTTGGATATGCAGTTCTGCTTTTTGAGGGGCGATTGATTGATCGATCAGTGCATGGGCCTAAATACCTCTTTTTACAAAGCCGGTTCCTAGTTTGGAATCTAATAAGATTGCTTTCGAAATCATCTCTAATGTTACTTATAAAACATTACATTCTAAATAAGGGGTTCTTGGTGCTCTCAGAGCTTGGTTGTTTTTAGACAGACATTTCATTACCCAAACTACCGTGTTTCCCCGCAAATAAGACATGTCCCAATAATAAGCCCGACAGGGATTTTCGGGACATGCCTTGCAATAACCCCCCCCCCCAAAATAAGACCCCTCAAATACTTTCCGGGGGGAAGGGGTGGCATGCCGGGAGGCTCTCTTTCTCCGGCGGGCACTCTTTTGGCCGGGAGAGCGAGAGCAAGCGAGTGGCATGTGCACACACACCCCACGGGACTAGCTCGGCTCATCTGGGCTCTGGCTACGTCAGTTTGAAATTCTCTCTCTCTCTCTCTCTCTCTCTCTCTCTCTCTCTCTCTCTCTCTCTCTCTCTCTCTCTCTCTCTCTCTCTCTCTCTCTCTCTCTCTCTCTCTCTCTCTCTCTCTCTCTCTCTCTCTCTCTCCTCCCTCTCCCTCTCCCTCTCCCTCTCCCTCTCCTCTCTCTCTCTCTCTCTCTGCCAAAAGAGTGCTGGCTGCAGAAAGACCGGCTCCCGGCCGGGAGAGTGAGAGCAAGCCCCTTCGGCTGTCTCCTGCCACCATCGCCTCCTTCGCTTGCCTCCCACCGCCCCTTTGGCTCTGCCACTGCCCCTTCGGCTGTGCCTGTCACCGCCTCCCTCTCTCCCTTGCCCGCCCGCCGGCCGCAGAAAAAGTGGCTCACGCGGGGCAAGGGGGAGAATCTGGGCAGGCAGAAGCCGCCGGGTAAAGAGGGAATCCTCTCCCACAACAGCCAAAGAGCAGGAGTTGGGGGAAAGAAAAATACTTCTACTGCTTCTGCTTTTGGCTGCACGGAAGGAAAGCAGCAGAAATCTTTCTTTGTTTGCCCCAAACTCTGGCTCTTTGGCTTACAAATCCAGCCAGGGCAGCGGCCGCTCTGGACGAGCGCTCTTTACCCGGTGGCTTCTGCCTGTCCTGATTCCCTCCCTTGCTGCGATGGGCATCTCGCAGTGGGGAGGGCTGTGTGATGCGTGTTCTACCTGGGACTTGTACCTCAATCGCATTCCTCGGTGTTGTCTCCAGGGCAGCCCGTTCTAAAAGAAAAGTCTTTAGAAGTCCCGTTCTAAAAGAAAAGTTCAATCAAGCTTGATTTCAGTTTGAACTTTTGAAG
Organism: Diadophis punctatus similis; assembly: GCA_023053685.1. NCBI lineage: Eukaryota > Metazoa > Chordata > Lepidosauria > Squamata > Dipsadidae > Diadophis > Diadophis punctatus. The sequence goes on from JALIGW010000002.1 coordinate 177,991,042, forward strand.
TTTGATTTGAAGTTTGAACTCGCGAGATGATCTCTTTTAGAACGGGCTGCCCTGGAGACACCACCGAGGAATGTGACGGTGGTACCGGGACAAGTATCTAGTAGGATGCGCGCCCCACCAAGCCCCAGCGTGAGACGTGCATCCTACCTGGGACTTGTCCCGGTACCTCGGTCGTGTTCTTACGGTGTTCTCTCCATGGCAGCCTGTTCTAAAAGAACATCTCGCGAGTTCAAACTTTTCAAATTCGTGAGATGTTCTCTTTTAGAACGGGCTGCCCTGGAGAGAACACTGTAAGAACGCGACGGAGGTACCGGGACAAGTGTCTGCTAGGATGCGTGCCCTGCCTCGCCCCGCCTGCCCTGCCAAGAGAGACGCACCACTTACTGGAGTTTTGCAGCTCCGTGGTCTCTCGGCTTGTCTGTTTGCAAAGTTTTTTCCCTAAACAGACTAGCCGAGAGACCACAGAGCTGCCAAACTCCAGTACGTGGTGTGTCTCGTGCCCCACCTCAACTGCACCCCAAAAATAATAAGCCCCCCCAAAAAATAAGGCCAGGGGCATTTTGGGGGGTCAAAAAATATAAGCCCCTGTTCTTATTTTTGGGGAAACACGGTAGGTAACATCATCAGTGCTAGTAAGGAGTAGGGTTTGCTCTCAGTTTATATTCTAATGGCTTTCTCTGTCAGTGTTAATGGAAGTGGTCTTGGAGCCACTAGAATATAAACTGAGAGCAAATTCCACTCTTTACTAGCACTGTTGATGTTACCTAGTTTGGGTAAATAAATGCATACAGACAATCAAGCTCAGAACATCAAGGACTCCTCATTTCACAAATATTCTCCTTTATTGGTATCTTGTAAATAACAAGATTACACTTGTGTGCCATAGATTACACTTGACCAAATGAAGCAGAGGTTTTGCAACACTTTCAGAAAACGTCTTTGCACAAGAATGCTGTGTTTGTTAAATAAGAAGCTTAATAATTAAACTGTAACCCTAATTCTCAAGACTCTTCTCTTTTTTAAAGATCTGTGTATATTTAGACTTACTCAACAGCATCTTATTAAGCAAGGGACACAATGATCCTCATGAAGTTCTGAGGTGTGACTGTTACTTACCCAGTCTAACATGTACAGACCTGAAGTGTTCTGTGATGAAATTTTTACAGATTGTAGTGCTTTGCTTCTGTGTTAAAAGTGGTTTTCACCTGAGATTTTTACTAATTGGAGCTAAGGAGAGTCATCCTGTCTAACCAGTCCCTTGAAGCAATAGAAAACTCCTACACAGAAAGCACTTCTCATTAAAAATTAAAAGTACTTGCCAATCCTGAAGGGCTAGGTGGGCCGAATCCTGCATTTCCATAATAGGAAATTATAGGAACGTTGATGGCTTCTGTAGTGTCCAGTGACTGAGGCCATTGTACAGGTAGTCCTCGACTTACAACAGTTTATTTAGTGACCATCCAAAGTTACAATGGCACTGAAAAATGTGACTTATGACCATTTTTCACAGTTCCAAATTTTGTAGCATCCCCATGATCCTGTGATCAAAATTCAGACACTTGGCAACTGGTTCATATTTATGACCGTTGCTGTGCCCCAAGATCATAGGATCACCTTTTGTGACCTCCTGACAAACCAAACAAATGGGGAAGCCAGGTTCCCTTAACAACCAGGTTACTAAACTTAATCAACTGCAGTGATTCACTTAACAACTGTGGCAAGCGGGGTCGTAGAGTGGGGCAAAACTCACTTAACAAATGTCTCACTTAACAACATAATTTTGGGGCTCAATTGTGTTTGTAAGTGGAGGACTACCTGTAGTGGAAGTATGATAACTGCGAAGATAATTTTCCAGCAGGTAATAGAATAATTGAAATCCCAAGACCACCATGGGATGATACTGCAAAGAGCCACGGCAACATTCTAGCTTTGCTTGGGCCAATCTAGGGCTCTTCAGAAATGGTGATTATGCTTCTGGACAATTGTTGCCTCAATACATCTGGAGGACATATTGGATGGGAAGTCTGTTCCAGTTCTCCTGCCTGTCCCCAACACTTTTGCCTTTTTCAAGTTTTGCTATAGGCCCTAGCTTGTACTTTGCTACTCAAAGAAAACAGTAAGAACAAAAATGTTTTCTGGCTGTTGTCTTTTGAAGCCCACCTATGTAAATAAGTTTCATGCAGGAACCAAATGGAAATATAGGATTAACTGAAGTCATAAATCTTTTTTGTACCTCTTCTGGCTGCAAACAGAGTTTCTCATGATCTAATGGTCTTCCATATTAAAAATGCACAGAAAACTACATGTTTGGCAGTAGCTTAGTCTAGAAATCTTGGAGAATAGCATTCTGATGTCTAGGTTTAAAAGAGTGTTGGAGCATGGGAGCCTTCAGAGAAAGTCTAGAAAATTGCAGATTTATCACATAAGTACAGATCTTATTGAATAAAAAGGAAGGAAATCTGCAATTAGGTCAATTGAAAATAGGATAGGAAGTGTTAGACAGGCACAAAAGGATATTTCAACCTCTTTCCCTTTTTCCCTTAAATTATGCATTTCAAGTTTTGTAACTATTATTTATCCCGTTAAGGAAAACATAACATAGTTATCCTTATGCTGGGGTTTTCTAGATGTATTTGGGCTGCATTGCCAATTTAGCCAAAGTTTCCCAACCAGATTGGGGAAGGTCTTCCTGTCAAACTTAATGCTCAATTTTAAATCTGGTCTTTCTTCACACATTTAGGTACAAAACTTTGGATGGGAAAACTGTGGTCCTCCGTCAGAACCTGCAATCATTAAGAGTCTATCTGTAAGTCCCGATCCAATTGCTGTCCCTGGAGATGTGACAATTACTGCATCAGGGGCCAGCACTATAATCCTCTGTAGTCCTCTAAAGGTACGTGAAAGGTGATGGGACCAAACCAAACCAAAACTGTTACTTGTATCTCTGATAGTAGTACATTTGTTAAAATAAACATATTTATTTGGTGTCTTTAACTGTAAACCAGTCCTGATATAAGATTGCACACTGTTTTATTTTTGTGGCAGCTCAACTTGGACATCAATAGCCCTGATTTTTTCAGCTCCCTCCTTGTTTTTTCTTTCCTAGATAAAGGCGTCTTTGAGTAATGTTCAAATCCTGATGACTGAATCCATGCAGTTTTCTTGGAGCCTAATAGAAAGCTGCCTTCTGGGGTTTTTTCTTTTTCTTTTCAACTTTCCAGTCCACTCAGCAGCTCTGTCATTCTCAGCTGATGCCCCATCAAAGCGTCAACCCTGGCAGACTCTGCTTAGTTTCCAAGATAACTCATAATCATCTTAGTTCTGCCTCTTACTAAAACCTTTTTGCCTCCTAATTGTTTGTTTGTTTATTTAGTTAGTTAGTTAGTTAGTTAGTTTAGTTTAGTTAGTTAGTTAGTGTTCTTATATGCTGTCCTACTCCCTGAGGACTCAGGGCGGCGTACAACATTTAGAGAACAACTAAACAATATAAAATTTAAAAACAGTATTAAAAAGAATTTAAAAAAACATTTAAAAAAACCATCCATACATGGGGGAGACCTAAGATGTAGAATTGTCTCAATCACCCCGCCTGCAGGAAAAGCCATGTCTTAATGGCTTTTCGGAAGGCCAGCAAGGTGGGGATAATTCGGATCTCTGGGGGTAGTTGGTTCCAGAGAGCAGGGGCCCCCACAGAGAAGGGCCCCCCCTAGGCCCCGCCAGCCGGCATTGTTTGGTTGACAGGACCTGGAGGAGACCCACTCTGTGGGACCTGACCGGTCGAAGGGAAGTATGAGGTAGGATGCGGTCCCGGAGGTAACCTGGGCCTAAGCCATGTAGGGCTTTAAAGATAATCAACACCTTGAATTGCACCCGGAGACCGATGGGCAACCAGTGCAGCTGGCGGAGTATGGGTGTTACATGGGTTTATCTTGAGACACCCACCACAGCACGCGCAGCCGCACTTTGCACCAGTTGAAGTCTCCGGATACTCTTCAAGGGTAGCCCCATGTAGAGCACATTACAGTAGTCCAATCGAGAGGTGACAAGGGCATGAGTGACCGTGAGTAGAGCCTTCTTCTCCAAGTATGGTCGCAATTGGTACACCAGGCGGACCTGTGTAAAGGCTCACCTAGCCACAGCTGTTAGATGTTGGTCTAATTTTAGCTGTGGATCTAGGAGAAATCCCAAATTGCGAACCCGTTTCGAGGGAGTTAGTTTTTCTCCCCCAAGAACCAAGGAGGGACAGTCGACATAGTCCTTAGGGGGCAATATCCAGAGCCACTCAGTCTTGTCGGGGTTAAGCTTGAGCCTGTTCCTCCCCATCCAGATCCTGATGTTGTTTTCATATCCTGAATTGTTGTCATAGAAAGTCATTTCTTCCAGTAGACTAGGAGTGAATAGTCTGTAGACCCAAGGCTCCTTGCCAGATTTTAGCAGTGTAATTATTTGAAAAGTGGTGCTGCACTTTCCAGCCATGTTCAGTCAGAAAACGCAGGGAAGCTATTTGCCCTAAAATAGGTCTGACACCATTAAAAATGAAACAGAATAAAAACAAAATAACACTCCCCTAATACGGGAAATATTAGCCCTGCATTTTGCATAATTTCCCCACTTCGTATTTTCAGTTCCTTGTGACTAAAAAAATTAGCTGTCCTCCAAATAGAACAAGGAAAGGGTACTTGAAGCTGTTTTAGGACAATGTTTCTCAACTTTGGCAACTTTAATAGTATGAACTTCAACTCCCCATGGTGGCTGTGGAATTCTGGGAGTTGAAGTCCACACATCTTAAAGTGGTCAATGTTGAGAAACTTCTTGAACCAACTCATAGCATTGAATGGCCTGCAACGTCGTTGGAATATGTGTGGTTTTGACCCCACTTATATTGTATTGTGATACTGATTGTTTCAGCGTGTAGTGTGTGGTGTTATTGGCTAGTTTGGTTTATACATTTTTACCCTATGTAAGGTATTTGGGAGTTAGGTAGCCATATAAAGCATTTTAAAAAATAAAAGTGGATTTCTGGCTTATATTCTCCTATTAAGCAACTACAGGTAGTTCTTGACGTACAGCCACGATTGAGCCCAGAATTTATGTTGCTAAGTGAGAAATTTGTTAAGTGAGTTTTGCCTCGTTTTATGACTTTTCTTGCCACATTTGTTAAGCGAATCATGGCAGGTGTTAAATTAGTAACACAATTCACTTAATAAACACATGTGTTAAGTGAATCTGGCTTCCCCATGGACTTTGCTTGTCAGAAGGGTGCAAAAGGGGAATCACACGGTCCTGGGACTCCGCAACCGTCATAAATGTGAATCAAGTTGCCAAGTATCCGAATGTAAATCCTGTGACCATGGGGATGCTGCAATGGTCGTAAGTGTGAAATATGTCGGAAGTCACTTTTTTCAGTGCCGTTGTAACTTTGAACGGTCACTAAATGAACTGTTGTAAGTCGAGGACTACCTGTACTTATCCATGCCATGGTCTGGCCTCAGCCATATTTCTAAGGGATAATAATAAAATCAGGAGACATGCAATAATTTCATATCCAGAATGATGTCAGCCTTCAAAGACTCTAAAGGCTGCAGATAACATCCACAGAGTAATATAAATGCCTTGTGTTTATTGATTGTACTGATAGAACCTACCTGGTTGTATGCAAAACTTTATGAGTCTTGAAAAATTATGTATATATGAGCCTTTTGAGCCCCAGGCCTGAGAATGTGGGTTGTGATTTAGTTCAGATGTTGTATGCTGTTTTCTTATTACTTTTTCCTTTTCTCAAGTCTTTTCCTGTCTTACCGGTTTCTTGATTGTTCTGTTACTCTAGTTCTCATAGCTGTGTTCATTCTAGCACAATTTTTTTTTTTTGAGATCTAGTGCTGTTTTTCCCGTTTGGGATTTCAGGCAGTGAGATAGGGATATCAGATGAAATAGAATGAAATCCTATCAAAAGAAGTAGTAGGATTTTGTGTTGTTGGGTAATCTACAGGATGGTTTCCGAGCCACCTAGTGTTGCAACTTGTCAACCTCCACACTGCCTGACACAACCGTTCCGTTTTCCTTACATGGACTTCAGCGTGAATCAACTGATAGGCCACTGGCTTTTCCTGCTGTAGAATCACAGGATAGCTTTAAACATGGAATCCTTTCAGATATAACGCTATAGTTTGTTCATTAGCTTCAATTGTGGTTGATTCAAAATGGCAACTGAGGTTTGCTTCTAACTAGAAAATGGTGGCATATGTACGTTTACATGTTCAAGGTTGTTTTCAAACCTGAATCGTCTACATTTTGCTCCAAACTTTTTTTTTTTAAAGAAAGTGAGGGAAGGAGATATTGCTCATATGTGGCCAGGCAGCACATGCTTGGACATAGGACGTGCATTTTTCTTGAGTTTAGGCCTACAGGTTCTCTTAATATTTATGCAAGAGTACATTGGTCTTGATAGCAACGCTTGAAAAAATTACCTATTGGAGAACAAAGTAAACTTAATACCTTTCAATAGGAAACTCTGAGAAGTTGGATCTAGTTTAAAATGTTAGAAGCCACGTAGAGTCTTGTGAAAGTGGACCATAAGTAGAAAATCCATCATGAGAAATTCAGTGTGTTGCCTCTGAAAATGACATTTCATTCGTTTATTTGGGGGCTGTAACCTATGCTGGATTTCTCCACTTCTGCAGAAAGATTTTGTCCAGGGATGAAGTTTGTTCCCTAGCCACGGCAGCTTTGCAGGGACTGCATGCCCAAATCCATTCAGTCCAATTTCCACATCACTTTGCACCTTAAGGACACAAAACTATGTGAAAATTATCATTAAAATTCATATATTTTCCACAAACATTCCCGTATGTCTTTGGGCCAAAACAGAGATGTTTAATCCTTTTTTTGAGAGAGAGAGAAATACTATATTGCAAAATTTGGAATATAGTCCAGAGAGTATTTATTAGGTTGGTTGTCCAGAGAGTATTTATTAGGTTGATTATTAAAAATTAGGTTGATTATTAAAAATGATACTCTGGGACAATCAAACCCTCATCTCTCCTTGCGGAACTACATTTCCTTCGGGCATGTTCCTCAAGAGCATTTCATTTCAACTGCCAGCTACTCAGAAGTTGTTAGAAGCCAGTTTGCTGAGGTCTTCAAATACAGAATGCTGGAAAAAAATGAGCCTGTTAGTACTTCCTCTAGCTAACAGCAGGAAAATCCAAAGACGTTCAAACCAATGCCCTGCCAATGCCCATCTATGTTTTCATTTCACAGTTTTGATGGTTTCTTATCTAGCCCAACTAGATCTTATGGTCGGAGGATGTTGCAAACCACAAAGTCACTGTCCCTTTGCTGTATTTTAAATTTCTGGGAAATAGTAGCATCTTAGCAAACCCCGGTGGCAGCTGACCTCTGCAGGGACGAGGAAGGGTAAAGTCATGGCCAGAGTGACTCAAACATTCATTCATTCATTCATTCATTCATTCATTCATTCATTCATTCATTCATTCATTCATTCATTCATTCTCTCTCTCTCTCACACACACACAGACACACACACACACACAGAGAAGTGAGTCCACACCAGTTCTTCCCAACTTCCATGTTCCCAACTCCCTTCAGCTGTGATTTGAGAGGTATTGGTAATGAGCTAGAGATAAACTGTATCTGCTTATGAATAGAGATGATGGTGTGGGAAATCTCAGGGGCCGATTTGAGAGCAGTGGACAGACCACATGTGGAAGGGAGGGAATCCCTTACATAGGGGGGAAAAAAAGCAGTGCTTCAGCTGTTCTCAGAAGCATCATGGAAAACAGGACACGCGTCTGAGACCTTTGATACCACACAAGCTAGCCCGCCTTGTGAGCACTTGTTATGCGAATACTTATCATGCTTTTGGGCAGGGAGGAGGCAATCCAGTCAGAGCCCAGAGGCCTAGTTAGGGGATTATTATTTTTTATTTTTTGCATGCTTGGCCACTTTGTGTTTTTAAACTGTGCTTTTGATGTCTTTTTTTTCTTCTTCTGAGGACCAGCACAGAGCAATGGCATCGAGCCTTTTATTTGTGTGTGTGTGCTCTACAGTTATTATTCAGTTGTGTCCAACTCTTTGTGACCCCATGTGTCACGATGTGAATATTGCCAGTTGTGCAGATCCACTGTTTTCTTGTATTTATGGTCAAACAGACATGTGATATGTTCTACTACGCATGCCTGCATTCCAGAAGTCAACTCCTTCCTTCTCTTCCGCCATTTCTGCCGAAAGCAGAAGTGACTTTTCCATTAGCCGATAAGATGTAGTTTACTAAGGATTTTTTTTTATTACTTTTCTACTGAAATAAATATTTTGTTAATTAGATTTGAATCTCGGTTTTATTTTCTAATGAGAATGACTTCAAAAGGAAGCAAAGATCCATCGACCTCCACGGGCGATTGCCCCCCCTCTTTAACACCATGAACCACAGCACACCAGGCCGCCCTGTCCTGCACTGTCTCCTGGAGTTTGCCCAAATTCATGTTCATTGTGTCAATGACACAATCTAATTATTTCATCCTTTGCCGTCCCCTTCTCCTTTTGCCTTCAGTCTTTCCCAACGTCAGGGTCTTTTTTCCAATAAGTCCTCTCTTATTTGGTGGCCAAAGTGTTTGAGTTTCAGCTTCCATATATGTCCTTCCAAAGGACAGTCGGGGTTGATTTCCTTTAGGAGCTCTAGAGCAGGGGTGTCAAACTTCACGGCCTGCGAGCCAGATGTGTCATGCGCTGGCCACGCCCACCCCCAGTTTAGCGAAGGGGGGAAAAGTAACGATACGTCATGTGACGATGCGAGTTTGACCAGCCCTGATCTAGAGAATATTCAGAGAAAAAAGGGCTGGGAAAGAAGAGGTTCTATTTTGACATTAGCTGATACTTTGCAGGAGTGTTAGAGCAGGGATGTCAAACTTGCATCGTCACGGCGGCATCATGTGACGGATCGTGACTTTTCCCCCCCTTCGCTGAACCGGGTGTGGGCATGGGCAGCGCGACAGACATCTGGCTCACGGGCCGTGAGTTTGACACCCGTGTGTTAAGAGGATAATGTTTCAGCTATTAGCCAGGCAAGGTTGGCATGTTAACACAAAACCTTTGGAAAGCACCAGGTTGGAGAAAACAGCTTTCTGCACTAAAAAGGATATATCAATGGGAGGAGCGTGGAGGAACCTTGCAGAAATTTGTATGGCTCTCTACTGCTCACAGGTGGTAGCTTATGATATCTGAGAACCTAAGAGCTGCCTTGCTTAATTAAACTAAAAGTTGCATCTGGCTGTCATTAGTTTCCCATCTGCTCATTAAGTTTCTATCACGGGTGCCCACTTGATTATAGCTTAACATTAGAGTGCATGTTTTGCTTATTAATGCTCCTTATAGAATGATATTGTCGCCCTCCCTTTTAACCCCTGTAATGTTGGATAATTTCTTGGAGACTAAACCCTGTCCATGAACATGCTCTTTTAATGCGGTGCATTTTATAATTAAGTAATGTTTTGCAAATGGCTTTCTCCCATACTTGGTCCCAAGATGAATAGAAAAGTAAAACGGCAACTTCCAGTTGCATCTCCCAGTTCAGTTTATTGGGAGAGTATAGCATCCTTCGTCCAAAAGGTGACAGTGGTAGAAGGAAAAGGAGCTTTTTCTGGGGGTGAGGGTTACACCCCTTTCAAGGTGTGTCTCCCTGATATTTATCTTCTCCCAGGTAAGGTGGGGTCCCGAATTTAGCTGTCAGACCAGATTCAGTTCCTCACTCCTGCATTTAAAGATGAATCAGGCTTATTGCTTTATTTCTTCCAAGCAAGTAGCTAAACAGTGATACACATTCAGAGAAGTGACTGTGCAATCACTGATTTCTCAAGTTATTTTAACTAATTTTCTGTCAACATGCTATGGGGGGGGGGGGAGAAACACCAGGTTGTATTAATGACAGGAAGAAAGTTTTAGACAGAATATTAATGTTCACGTCTATTTCCAGGCAACTATGATACTGGAGAAGAAGCTTGGAGATATGTGGATAAAAATCCCTTGTGTGGATCAGCTTGGGAGCTGCACCTATAATGATACCTGTGCCATGCTGGACAGTCTCATCCCTCCAGGCCAGCCATGTCCAGAGCCATTGCAAAGTTACGGCATTCCATGTCACTGCCCGTTCAAAGCGGTGAGCCCTCTTCCTCCTTTTGTTTCTTGGTCCTGGAAACGCAGCAACAGAATCCTTTGGGCATCGGCAGCTCCTTGCACTCCTCTCTCCGTAAAGTTGTGCACCTCCAATAATTGTGCGCCTCCATTCATGCAGCTCTGTCCAGAAGCAGATTATAGACTCGCCAGAATTTTCAGCTATAGTCAAATCTACTCGTTTGTTTTTTTTACTGTTTACATAACCTCACCCTTATGATTACAAAAGGAATACATTCAGGTGGCATCCTAATGCAGTCCATCTCTGTGAAAACTTATCAATTAAAAAATAGTGATGCATTAAAATAAAGGAGTTAACTTGCAAATAGAACTGGGCATCTTTCAAAGGGGAATCTGGATTTTCTGTGAAAGCATATGGCAATCCTTGTGCAAGTTTTCCAGAACTCCTTATTTTGCCCCATTTCAGCCCAATTCTGTTGCTCTTCGCCATTCTGCCAGTGTTAATTTCCAAAATCTTTTTTAAAATCTGCTTTTAGCAGTCCACCTTGCCATAGTAATTATCCTTTCTCTCAGAGGAGCTAGCCAGCATCTTAGACTATAGAAGATTTGCTGGATAGCAGTTGACTATCCACAACTGCTTCTAGAACTTGAATAACAGTATAGAAGCAGACAGTAGAATTTTCCATACTGGGTTATGTTCAAGCGTAGAGTTTTGTTTAAACAATTTGCATTGGTCTTTTACTGATTACACTGAAGAGCTATTTCAGTAGTTCATCCTGTAAACGCTTCCTCGTTTCTGCTCCTGTTTTAGAAGATATCCTTGGTGTGACTTATTGATACTGAAACTGTACTCTGATAAACAGGAAAAGGCAACTTATATCAACGTATGGAGACTGATGGGATGGTTTGTCTTTCTTCTTTTCAGGGTACCTACACTCTTCCTTCCTCTGAATTCTTCATACCCAACATGGATTTGCCTTCTTTCCTCACCAATGGGGACTACAGGTTGAGAGTTGTGATGAGCAACGGGGACCAAGAGATGTCCTGCACCAAGCTGTCCTTCTCCTTGCAGTCAGAGAACGGGTGGCTACACTGAGTCTTAGCATCAAGTGCCATGCTTCTGCCAGCTTTTTTTCTATCCTGTTATGACTAACATGAAGAGTTACTTTGCAGCATTTAAAGAGGAGGGGTTATAGTTACTGTTTTTGTGACTGCTGTTAATTATTGGGAGCACCAATTGGAGAATCCAGGGAAAGAATGCTCCTTATTAGAAAAAGATGCCTACCCATCTAAAACTTATTAAGGACCAGGTTCTACAAATTATAGCAGTGGGAATCTGCATATATTAAGCATATGTTTAGCTGGCAGACACACTGCCAGGTGCAATGGGCCCAGCATTGCAACACTCCATTGGAGGATTCCCTTATTAGATTCCCCTTCATTCCAGGGTCTTAAATGGTAGATAGAGGCCTCTTCAAGGCATGAGGTAGTGGAAGTGCACTGAGGACAGGATAATCTGAGCCAGGTATCAAAAAAACTGGAGAAATTACATTTTCTACTTTTGTGATTGCTCCTTCAGTCTAGCCAGATTTGGTTACCTCTCTGACACTTTACAGAACCTATATAAAGTAGCTCTTTCAGTATACCAGAATTTTTTTTTTATGAATAGACAGTTTCTAAATGATGTGCAATTCAACCAGCCTTTTTTATCCTGAGATGAGCTTTGTGAAATGAGGGAGCGAAGAAAAATACTGAGAAAATCAGGATTGTTCCCATTTATTTTTTGCAATACATTCCATTTACAACCTCTTATTTTAAGTGGTACATTTTGTTAGCTAATATTATCTACTGCATAAAAACGTGTGTCCTTGTCCTTTTGTTCATAAGCTTAATGTTTTCTTGGGGACATGAGTCACAGCAACCATGAAAAGAAGCATTTTTTAAAAAGTGAGCAGTTTCCACTTTTATATAAGAATGCAGCTCTTTTATAGTTCTTCTTTTTAAGAAAACTAAGTGCTTGCAGAGGTATTCCTGGGCAAAACAGCACATATCCCTCTAAATGAACATTTCTCTCTTTGTTTGAAGACTGATTTTCTTGTTCCTAAGGAACCAACTGGCTCCGCTTACTAACAAGTGTCTTAGAACCCAACTATTATTTTCTAACATGTTCTACATCCTATGCATTAAACAAAACTGATCGTCTAATTGGAGAACAAATTAGCGACCCAGGAGATAATCAAATAACTCAAGACATCAATTAAATGTGATGTTGTGCCATAATTTGAATGTCAAGTATAAACCTGACACACCATGGAGTGATGAGGGATTCTACTTATCACCAGCTTGTTAGAGAAGGAAGCTGTTTTGGACCGAGAAGGAATGATTTGATTGAGCTTCCCTAGCTGGTTTTCACATCTAAGGGAAGACTAGAACTTGGTTTCCCATTTCTACTCTAGCTCCTTAGGTGATATACCATAGCAGCTCTCAGAATGTATTCTAGATATTTTGGACTACTAAAAGGTAAGCTGGACTTGATTCCTTGTAGTTGCCTAGAGGTTTCTACGGTATATAATTGATTCCAGCAATAATAGAAAAGTGTAGTGTGTCCTTGCAACTTTCTGGGGTTCTGTTTTACTTCCCAGTCCAACGTATAGTTCTGAGGTTTCCTTGGACATCTCCCATCCAAGTATATTAGATCTGATAACAGCTTAGCTTTTTGCAGTTAGCCAGAGCCAATTAGGTACAATGCAGATAATCCTTGCCTCCTGACCATGCTAGCTAGTGCTTAAGGTGCATTCATGCAAACAATCCAGAAAAGAATCCTTGCCTTTATAGCTCTGGTTTAGGAATTAGGCTTGGCAGGAGTTAATTGCTTGATTTAAAAATTACAGAATCTTTCTCCCAAGTGCAAGGAGTAACCTTGAATGTATTCTGTTGATTTTTTTTTTCACTTTGTCCTCTGAGCAATAAGAGGCTTAGCTTCTACACCTGCATTTCTGTGCAGAAATGTATATTTTGATGCTAGTGCTTTTAAGGACATTAACAGAAATCTGGCTCTCAAGTGAATTGAATTTTTGGTGTTGCATGTAATATGATGGCATTCCACAGAGTTTAAAAGGATAGGCTAAAATGTCATTCCATTAAAGTAGTTTTGTGTTCTATTCTCTGGCTTCCTAAATCTTGATTCTTCCATCTATACAATATGATTTTTTATCGTATCTCCACTATGTACAACATGTTCCATATTAATTCTAATAAAAGTTATGTCATGAACAGGAAAAATTCGGCACACTTTATGCTGGAGTAACTATACAAACTATATTTAGAGAACTTCTGTTGCTTAATCTCGAGTAAATTTTAAATTTTGTTTTAGTACATGAAATTCCCAAGTAAGAATCTGGGAAAACGACAGGGAGCTGCAAGAGTTTCTTTACATTTTTGCATACGGCAATGCAGTGATCTCCTTCTCTCAGCCATATAATTGTATCTAAATCACATGTATAAAAAAAGATTCTAGACATGACTGTATTGCCTTCAAATGCAATTATCCTGTATTTCTATTTTAATTGACAGAGCTATGGAATGGCTATGTGACTAACATTTTTCAGTAAACTACTGTTACAACTTTGTACAGCAAAGGCATTGCAAAAAACTTGAAAATGTAATTGCGGTGATATATTCTAGGATTATAATCATAAGGAAGCAGTTTACATACTTCTTATATATCTTGTTAAAAAAATTCCCTTATCTTTTCCTGTACTATTTTTCATTGAGGATGGGTTTTCTTAGTTTCTGTAATAATCATACTTAAATCCCAATCTTGATTTAGAGAGATATGTGACATGAGCAATACCTTTTCTTCTGAATGGAACAATGGGAATTCAAAATAAACCTTTTTGTCTTATAATAAAGTAGACATGTAATTAATTCAAACCATTCCTATAAAAACGCAATTCGAATGCTCATAAAGTGAAATGGAAATGATCATATACAGTGGTTGAAGAGGGGGAAAAGGCCATCTTTATTCCTTTTAATACCTTTATAACACATTTTTGCTTCTGAGCATTGTAAATGTGAAGAGCACTCCCTTATGTTGTCATGACAAGCAATGTGGGAAATAGATCATACAAAATTTCTCTGAAACTGATCTTTGGTAACATTTTGGTCACAAAACATAATTTTTTAGCAACAATTCAGAAACAATCTGCCACACTTGTCTTCTGCAGAATTCTCCCCTTCCCAGTCTACCCTATATCCCCATATATTTCCTGGTAATCTTCCATTTAAGAACTTTTTGGTCCAACTCTCTTTTAAACTTTTTAAGATCAGCCAAGGTTGGCCAGGTGCTGCAATCAGCTGTGAGCCACACAGATATTTTTCTACACTACTGGGCAGGGGTGATAATGTTGCTGACCTTTTACTATTTCAGTTTAAGTATTTTTTTAATAGACCTGTGATAGTCAGGCAACAAATTGTAACAATTTGTTATGGCATAATGATTCATAGCTAGGAAAACTCTTATCTGGATTTTTAAAACACTATTCAGTTACTAAAGCTACTAGAACAAAACTAGATTTTGTTTCCAGTTCTGTTTATTGAAAATGAATATCAATACAGCATATTTAAAAAAACCTATTACTACGTAAGAAAAACTCTTCGTGAAGATATCTCCTTTTAATGTATTTTATTGTATAAACAGGCATAGTACAAAGCACATTCTTAACCACTATTTTACATCCTTCATTCTACATATTTTATTAAAGTGACTTGATGGTTGTTAGGGAAAAAAACAACCATATAAAATTACCCTATTTTTTGCTCAATAAGACGCACCTGACCATAAGACGCACCTAGGTTTAGAGGAGGAAAACAAGAAAAAAAAATTCCGAACCAAATGGTGTACTAATATATTTAATAAAATATAGCAGAATAATATTTCAACCATGTAAAGTCAACAGCGGTATTAAGAACCATCATCACTGTCATTAACAAATGAGAAACTTTAAGGTTCAAGCCACTCTTCTAATTTTCTGGAAACCCCAAGAACTCATCATCGCTAGTGTTAGAATTTATGAAGCTCAGTTGCTCACAATCACTTATATCACTTTCTTCGCTATCTTCATATATGATATCATCTTCAGTTCCATCTAAGGCATTGCTAATGCCACATTTTTTGAATGACCGTGCAACGATTTCGTCCTTCACTGAGTGCCATGATGTTTTCACCCATTCACAAACTTGAGTGATAGTGGGCCTCTTCATTCGTCCAGTAGGTGTCAGATCATGTTTACTAGCAGCCATCCATTTGTTCCACTCTTCTTGCATAAAGACTTTAAAAGGTTTGTTGATGGAAACGTCAAGAGGTTGCAACTGGCTGGTAAGACCCCCAGGTATTACAGCTAGATGAGTCTTCACTTCTTTAAAGCTCTTTTTCGTAGTTTCGCTAATATGTGCTCTAAACTGGTTGAGCACTAATAAAGCAGGTTTTTTCAGAAGCCCTCCAGGACGTTTGGACCACACTTTTTCAACCCATACCCTCATTCCATTTTCGTCCATCCGTCCTTTCTCATGAACATGCACAACAACTCCTTGTGGAATCACTTCTTTTGGAAAGTTGTTCCTTTTGAAAATTAACATCGGTGGCAATTTGGTGCCGTCTGCACAGCAGGACAACACAATTGTGTAATGTGTTTTCTCATGTCCTGAGGTTTTCACGGTTATGGTTTTGGCACCTTTCAGATCAACAGTCTTAATACATGGCACATCAAAGGTTAGCAGGACTTCATCCATATTCCCAATCTGGCCAATTTCAAAATCATTTTTCTTCCTAACATCAATTACAAATTTATGAAAAGACAGAATCTGAGATTCATATTCTTTTGGCATTTTTTGCGCAATTCTAGTTTTGGTGCGCATAGCAAGGCCACATCGCCTCATAAATCTGTAGCACCATGATGGTGATCCAGTAAAATCCCGAATGCCTTTCTCTACAGCAATGCGTTTGGCTTCATATATTATCATTTTTGTAGAAACTGAGAAGCCATTATTCCGGTGATGTGTGATCCATTCTTTCATGGCCACATCTAACTGTGGCCACTTTGCAGCATGCCCACGAAAAGTGTGCTTGCTTTTATCTACTTTTTGCAGCTGATCCACCTGTTTCCTCCACTCTCTTATCATTTTTTCAGTTGGAGGTGACCCAAAATGTCTCTCCGCTGCTCTGTTTCCATGTTCCTCGGCATATTTTACTACTTCCAGTTTAAAAGGAATTTTATATACTAGTCTTTTCCGCTTTGACATCCTTGTATGTAGCACGAGGAGGTACCGTAGTATTTCTCTGCAAGAAAATACAGTGGTGAAAGAACTGTCAGTAATGTGTCCTTTATTGTTATGAGAGCACTGTAGCTGAGAACATCAAGGAATGACACTATTATAGGGGATCTGCTGCAGACATAGTGTTGTGAAGGTGGATCTGCTGCTGACGCAATGTTATGGGGGATACGTTTAAGGTTTTACCTTTATAGGGGACAGTTTATAAAGAGGACACACTTTCTTAGGCACTATTCATACGACTGTATTTTGTTTTCGCAGTGCCCCCTTACATCCCCATCCCCATCAGAATGCCCCCTTACATTAGGTGTCCCCATCAGAGTACTGTGAATATGGAGCGCCATCTCACTGTGAATATGGAGCACCGAATAGCAATAGCAATAGCACTTAGACTTATATACTGCTTCATAGTGCTTTACAGCCCTCTCTAAGCGGTTTACAGAGTTCAGCATATTGCCCCCAACAATCTGGGTCCTCATTTCACCTACCTCAGAAGGATGGAAGGCTGAGTCAACCTTGAGCTGGTGAGATTTGAACAGCTGAACTAGCAGTAGCCTGCAGTGCTGCATTTAACCACTGCACCACCTCAGCTCTTGAATATGGAGCAGCAGTGTAGTGAGGGCAGGAGGCGGAGCCTGAGAAGACCACAGATAGGGTGTAGCAGAGGCAAGGCACAGACAGGGAGGTTGAAAAAAAACAACAACCTGGAAAGAACACAATTGCAAAACCACCATGCCAAGTGCAATTACCACATGCACTCAGCAACTTCACACAAATGTTGTCATTGCATCTTGCTATCCAGATAGCAGTAGTACCCAAATTGTAGCACTGATGCGACTGATATTGCCCCCGAAAGACACTATGGCAGCATTTGTGAGGTGTCACTGCAAAGCTCAGCATTTGGACTATTGCAGACACTTCATGTGACAAACTCTTTCCATGGGGGGGGGGGTGTCACAAAAACTGCAGGGACATAAAAAGAAGTGGATATTTTACCTTCAATTAGATGAAGTCACCTATATGAATTGTTTTGCAATTTGGAGCTGTAGCAGAATAACAAAGTAACAGTTGGTCCAACTCCCTGCTCAAAAAAAATGACTTATGATCTGTTCTCACACTTAGGACCATCATAGCATCCCCGGGGTCATATGATCAAAATTTGGGCACTTGGCAACTAGCATGTATTTACCATGGTTATAATTTCCCAGGGTTACGTATATAGCATTCGGTCAAAATAGAGTTGGAAGGGAACTTGGAGATCTTCTAGCTCAACCCCCTACACCATTTCAGACAAGTGCAGTCTCTTCTTAAAAAAATACAGTGATGAAGCACCCATAACTCCTGGAGGAAAGTCGTTTCACTGGTTAATTGATCTAACTATCAGGAAATTTCTCCTTAGTTCTAGGTTGCTTCTCTCCTTGATTAGTTTCATCAGGTGTTTTGGAGAAGAGTTTGATTCCCTCTTCTTTGTGGCAGCCCCTGAGATATTGGAACACTGCTCTCATGTCACCCCTAGTCCTTCTTTTCATCAAATCAGACATACCCAGTTCCAGCAACCCTTTCTTATACGTTTTAGCCTCCATCCCCTAGGTATACCAGTGTTTTTCAAATTAGGCAACTTTTAAGATGTGCGGACTTCAATTGCCCAGAGTCCTGCTGGCTGGGGAAATCATTAAAGTCCACATATCAAAAAAAAATTGCTCAGTTTGATAAACATTACTTTAAAACACTGATGCCACACTCAGAGAAAAGAGTGGGGGGGGGGGAAGACTGTCAGCCTCCATGCTGCTTGCTTGCTATTGGCTGCCATAGAAATGGGGGAGGGGAAGCCTAGGTATTTGGGGAGGGAAGTGAGCTGGTGGAGATGTCTCATTGGGAGGAAAAGGGAGGAAACCTTTCATCATCTGCTGGTAGCTGAATGGACTTGTTTAGCCAGTTCAAGGTCAACCGTCCCGGCATACTAGATGGATGGCTCCATCTGAAGATGCATCCCACATGACATCCTGGAGGAATGAGGATTGGATGGTCAGCCCGGGTCCTTGAGGGGAGGGATTTGGGAATGCTTTCAATATGTAATTTTTGCGCCTTTAGACTCAGATCTTGCTTTCATCTTGTTGCTGTCAGTTCATACTCAGTAAAAGTATCTTTCTCTATAAACATGGAGTTGGGGTTTTCCTTTCTTGGGTTTTGAACGGAGGCACACCTGACAAAGACACAGTTCTGCACATGACTCCCTTTTAAAAGAACTACAATTACCGGCATCCTCTTCTCCAACGAGAAATAAAGTCCCAGCATGCGGCGGGGTGGGCGTGATTTCGCCCTGTTGATTTCAAAAACTAGACTTTGCAAAGTTGTAGAATCACAGAGGACTTGGGCAGAATAAAAACAAAAATTCCAGGACATTCCAATTACAACCTTCTTGTTTTTTATTTGTTGGATTTGCTTTTGCCTAATTGTGACCTACAACAATTGTTAGTAATTTATTTTTCTCGAGGTGAGCTTGCAGATTGCTACGCTTTGTATATCCATTCACATTGGTTTCCTAGCTTTCTGCGAACCAGAGAAGACAACCGAGTGCCGCATCTCCTCGGCGACTTTGCATTACAAGTCCTATAAACCACAATTTTAAAAAAAGAGGTCTCTCTCTCTCTCTCTCTCTCTCTCTCTCTCTCTCTCTCTCTCTCTCTCTCTCTCTCTCTTCATTCATAGAGTGTGTGCCTCTATTTCCGTCTATATGGCTTCTTGAAAAAGCACCTTTGGGATGCCTCTATTTGCAAAACACGCTTCCGCTGATCCATTCCTAATCTAGGGTCTGCTTCATTTTAACCAGGGTTAGGCTTTTGCACAGGCGGAGACTGCGAGTCATGGGTCCCTTCTCAGAAAACGCGAATTCCAACCGCCGGGTTTAGAATGGGGATGAAATGTTTGCAACCAAATTGCCAAGCTCGGAGCTCAAACCATCCCGAGCTACTAATATTCAAAGACATTTCAATCAGAAGACCCTGCCTGACCCCCGCATCAGAGGTGCCCGCTTTCCCTGGCACTTTCCTGTCCTCCAATCTCAAGATTGACATTTCCCAGAAGCTTGCGGACTACAGCTCCCAGAGTTCCTGGCTGGGGGGAAAGGGAGGGATGCAGGCCTTTTGTCCAGGGTCTGTGATGCAATATTTGCTCCATAAGATGCACAGACATTTCCACCCATTTTTTGGGGAGGGAGTACGTCTTATGGAGCGAAAAATACAGTGTATCTGATTTGAGTCGTAAGATACCGTGGAAAAGGAAGTCAGTTCATTCTGAGTTACACACATTGGTGAGTCCTGGTCTAATATTGAAGGGCACTTGTCAAAGGGCATATTTAGCAAATCTGATCTAAGAGGACAAGAACAAGAGAAATGTTACTCCTGGTTTTTGTATCTAAAAGTGCAAATATATGTACCGTATTTTTCGGAGAATAAGACGCACCTTCCCCCCCTAAAAGTGGCTGAAAATTTGGGTGCGTCTTATACTCCGAATGTAGCTTTTTCAAAGCTTTTTTTTTCAGCCCTAACGAGGTGCTAACGATCTTCCCTGGCTCTTCCCGGCTTGCAGGCTTGTTTTAATTGCTACTCCCTCCGAAAAAGGTTTTTTCAGCCCTGCTGAGGTGCTAATGATCTTCCCGGCTTCCAGGATTTTTTCATTGCTACTCCCTCGAAAGAAGTTTTTTTCCAGCCCTAAGTCTTTGCAGGTTTGTTTTCATTGCTACTCCCTCTGAAGATGATTTTTTTCAGCCCTAACCAGGGAATAAAATAATGTGCTGAAGCTGACCAGACTAAGGACGCTAGCCAGATGAATACCTGGTAGGTAGATCCCCCCCCCTATTTTCCTCCCCCAAAACTAAGGTGCATCTTATACTCCGAAAAATACGGTACTTAAGAGCTTTGGGCTCTCTGGGTTTGTGCAGTCCCCTACATCAAAATATGCTTTGCTTACTTGCAAGCCATGATGAAGCAAATTAAGGATTAACGTGTGATGTGATTGCAGACTGTATAAACAGCGTTCATGAGATAAGTTCATTGCTTGTATATCAAAACATACAGTACTTGTCTAACAGATTTCATTAGCAATCTAGTTTCAGTCTTAAGACTCCGTTATTCTGAGATGAAAACTCATCTCAGTTTGTTGAACTATCTATGTCTGGCCTGATGATCAGTGAAATTGGGTTTTCTCACTGTGCAAAGCAATAGTGTTTGCAGTGCACTGACTAAAGGAACCCAGGTATTCCCTAAGGTTTGCAAACTATGGTTTACTATCTAGCGTAACACACGAATCCAGCCATTGTGGTTTACTTCTTGCAACTTGTATGGCCACCTGATGTAACAAAAGCAGAGCATATCAAAGACAAAAGAAATTGTTAACCAAGGAGACCAATCAATATGCTAAACAATGCTTATAGCAGTGTTGCTCAACCTTGGCAACTGTAAGATGTGCGAACTTCAGCTCCAAGAAGTCCTACCCAGCCTGGCTAGGGAATTTTAGGAGTTGAAGTTCACATAGCTTAAAGTGCCAATAAAGGAGAATATTTGTAGCTCAGGTTTGAAATGGTCCTTGGTGTGCTCTCTGAGCTTGCTTGTTTTCTTGCAGACGTTTCATTACCCAAACTAGGATCACTAACATCATCAGTGCTAGTAAAAAGTGCTGTTTCCTGTGAGTATAAACTGACATATAATCATATAAACTGGCAGCAAAAAGCATTCTTTACTAGCACTGATGTTGTTACCTAGGTCTACAAGAAAACAAGAAAACTTAGAGAGCACCAAGGATGCCTCATAACTTAAAAGTGGCCATGTTTGAGAAACATTGCCTTACAGTCTTAAGAGCCTTATAATAGGGTCATGGTCATCTAAATCTTGGGGGAAACTGTTCCACAGATCAGGTGCTTTGACAGACATAAAAAATAGTCATGCTTCTTGGACCTGCTAGATTGGCACTCTGTCACAGAAGAGACCTGGAACATGCTGATTTTGTCCGATCTGTGCAACAAGCAGAACAAATGAAAGGCAGGCAGTCTACATTACTTGGCACTGTGCTACAACAGGTTTTTATGGATAATAACACCTTGGATTGCAGCCAGATTGCACCTTAGAAGCCAATGCAGTTTGGCAAAGAGTGGTGCAATAATTGCCCAGGCCAAGGTATTCTGAACCACTTACAACTTAAGAGTGTGCTGTACTGATCCAAACAGGTAGTGACCAAGCCCTGTTTCAACAAACCACGGCTGAAATGAGCCAGGCACATGCATTTGATATCTGGCAGAAATAATAATACATTAAATTAATAGGCCATTCAAGTCCCCAGTGAAAAAGCTCCTTCCTTTCTCCTTGGCTTTCTAGTTAATAAATTTATCAAAAATCTGAAGCTGCTGTTCTTCGGCGACAGCTACAAAACGAAGGCTAGAAACCACTCTTTGTTTTTTCTGCCCGAAAGATTCCATCCTATTCTTGATCGTTTACTTTGTCCACTTCGAAAAAGCTCAGGGCATTTTACCACACACACACACACACACACACACACAAATTCACTCGTCGTCAGAATCCATTTTGGGAAGAGAGCAGCAGCCCCCGCGAAAAGGAGACCACGACGAACAACGCAGGACGATTGCACGATTTCTCATAGGGATAACGACGGCAACATCCGAGAACCGTACCAAGAAAGCCCCTGAACGCTTTGCTTACCAACCGAGCTCTCCTTGCAGACGCAATAACCAGACGGGCCCGGCCTGCTGCTATACAAGAGCCGCAAAGGCCAGGCAAGCTAAACCGCAGCCGGCGGGCTCCGCCTTGGCCTCCGCGCGTCTCCTGTGGGAAAGCGCCGCCGCAGAGCGGGAAAAAGAAGAAGCGCGGCCGAGCTTACCGCAGGAGCAGCAAGCAACAGCGGCTTCTCCGCTGCAACGAACGGGCGTCCCTCTAAGGGGCGCAAGTCAAAGCTTGCGGTCGGCGGCGTGAAGATTCAAAATCCAAAACAGAGCCGCTGTTTAGTTGTTTGGGCGGAAGTCGGAGTCGGCGAGTCCGGGGCGGAGTACAAACTCCCGGGTTCCCGAAAGCGTCACCTCATCTCCACGTCGACCGCGGAGCCGGCGTGGTCACGTGAGAGGAGAAAGCAAGTTCAATCAGATGACCTGACACAGGAAGGGGCCAAAATGGAAAGCCGGTGAAAAGGCAAAGGCAAAGAGATTAATGGTGGAGGTGGGTCTGGCTTTGGCTCGAAAAAAGGCTTGACAGCTTGACAAGGGTGCGTGCGGGGACCGGCTTAGGAGGATCCGGGGGCATGAGGACTAGAGGCTTGGCTTGCGTGCATGGGGAAACAAGCGACGCTGCTTTCATTTCGCTGATGCGGCAAAAGCATTTGGTGGCCCCGAGGCAGGGGAGCGTCCGGCTTTCTCCCAGCTGTGCGGAGGCCCACAAGGCTGACGGGGTGGCGGGCTGGGGAGTGGGTTGTCTGGCAAATATCAGCCGAGAAAACATGAAGTTTATGTGAAAAGCGTTACGCTTTTTTAATCGGGGGGGGGGATCCTTTCACCATGGAAAGAGCATTTGTTAAAAAGTGAAACTAAGCAAGTGAAAGGAATTGGGTTTCTTTTCTACTGAATTTGAGTAGTTGTTTACAGAGATAGTATATGTGGCCAGTTGCAAACTCTGTGGACCTCTTTGTATTAGGAAAGGGGTAAAAATGAGACATTTCCATTAGGATGTCTAAATAAATATCGTGCTCTGAACAATGTTTAATGCGTGTTGGAATAATTGCCATTGGAATAGTTGTGAATGAAGGAACAGGGAAAAGAAAAATGCAGTATATGAACACTGTACAAATATCTTTATTGGAGTAGGTGCGGTTTAGATAATGACTCTGTGTGCATGTGTAGGTAGGTATGTTTCTGTGTAAAATATGTTTCTGCAATGAAGTTCTTCCTGTTTAGGGAAATGCTCTGGAGGCAATTTACAAAATGCTTCAAAGCTAGAACTAATAGATACTTCTATAATCCCTAAATAGAGACTTTCAGGAATGCTACATTAGCCAAACTAGGATGCAGGAACAATGAAGAACAATTAAGACTCTCAAACAGTTCTCTCCAACCTGATGTTCTCCAGATACTGGGAACACTGAAGAAATACAGATACAGATTAACAGAGTTGGAAGGGACCTTGCAGGTCATCTAGTCCAACCCCCTGCGCAAGCAGGAGACCCTACATCTGCCTCTACCTATGATCGAACTCACAACCTCCTGATTGTGAGGCAAGAGCTCCACCTCTAGGCCACAGCAAGTAGTCCTCACTGAAGAGGTAGTCCTCAGTCCTCACTCATTTTCATAGCTAAGTGACATCACAAAATAACATTATGTGACTGCATTGTTTAGCGAGGGCAGTTCCGGCACTTCTAGTTAATGATATTAAGCAAATCCTGCACCATTGTTGAGTGTGAGATGACAAGAACACAATTTGCAACCTTCTGCTGGCTTCGTCATTGACTTTGTTTGTCAGAAGCTGGCAATGAAGGTCGCAAATGGTGATGTGTGACCATAGGATGTTGCAGCGTCGTAACTGTAAGCATGTCACTGAATGCCCGGATTATAATCAGATGACTGTGAGAATTGATCCTAAGTATCACTTTTGTTCAACGATGTTGTGCATTTGTACAGTCAGTGAATGAGTGGTTGTTAAGACCAGTCCAGGACTTTCCAGAGTTGAACCATATCTGGAAAACAGAGGGGTAGGTTGGAGCCTAAGTGTAATATACCGTATTTTTCGGAGTATAAGACGCACCTTCCCCCCCCAAAAAGAGGGTGAAAACTTGGGTGCGTCTTATACACTGAATGTAGCCCCACCCAGCCACCCCCACCCTTTGGCCTCTGCCTCCCAGCAATTTACCTCCTTGCAGCAAACAGGGCAGAGCCTGATTAGCACAAGGAAGTGATTATCTGCCTCCCGACCCACAGTTGACTGAGGCTACAGGCAGGCCACCTGCTAAAATGAAACTGAAACTAGGCTAGCTGCAAGGAGGCAAATTGCTGGAAGGGAGTGGCAGAGGCAGAATTTTATTTTCTTGTGCTAATCAGACTGGATGCAAGGAGGTAAGTCAATAACTATAAATGTCTGTAGAATGTTCAAATTATTAGACTTATTTTTTTAAAGACTGCTTTATTATTGTTCTAGACAACTTAACAAAATGAAGAAGCTTTTTAAAACAAATGCTTGCTCTGAAGAGTCCCAATGCTTTTGTATCTTCTTTTAAATAGCAGAGAATAATGTATACTTCCAGAAAGTTATTATTATTATTAAAGCCACATCAATTTTAACAGTATCTGTACAAGTATAGTCTGAAATGTGATAGTGTCCTGTTTTAGTATTAAGATAAGGCAGCTGAGTTAAACCCTGACTTAGTCATGTTTGGAGTAGATCTATTTAAATAATTGGGAGGAGTTAGTGTGATTACATTTAAGAAAACTTTCTGGGATTACTAAACTGCCATAATGTACATTTCCCCAATTCTTTTCTATTTCTATGAGTCAAGCACACATGCACAGAAATACACAGCAAACAGTGTATATCATCTGTACTGTTTGCTGTTTGCTGGGAGACAAATTGCTGGGAGGCAGAGGCAGAATTTTTTTTCTTGTTTTCCTCCCCCAAAACTAAGGTGCGTCTTATACTCCGAAAAATACGGTAATATCTTCTCTATTTGCGAAAATACGTCAGTTTGTGATTCACTTCAGCATGTTGGTCTTTATCTACAGCTTCCCATAATAGTGACCATCTTTAGGAGGCAATAACCAAATAAGGTAAACCATAGCATCTGTCTTTTGTACTACTGTTGCATTATTATCATTAATATAGGAACAGGAAACGTTAGAGAATTATAACTTCTAAAACTATAGTGAGTTTTGAATACTCTATCCATGCCGAAGACAGTTTTCTGTAGTTTAGTTGGTGTTTGAATGAAAAGTACTCACTGCTGTGTTTTGGACTGCGGTCAGAAAAGGACAAGAACATAAGTCACCCTTGATCTCTGAAGGATCCTTTTGCTTTGCTAACATTTCTCCTATCTAAGGTTGTAAATGTCTGGTATTTTTCCAAGTTCTACCTTCTTTAGCAGGGTTCTTTTTCTTTTTCTTTGTTTACTGCTTAAGATAGAATTAGCCCTTTATGCTTCCTGCTGTTTTGTAATCTCTAATCTTAAAAAAATATAAAAGAATCTACTTGTGATAAAGTGCCTCTACTGGTTGATTTTCAAAGAATGGCTCTTGTGCTTATTTACAGAAATTATAGGATGACATTAAGTCCAGGTGCGTAGGAGTATAACAAAAATCTTGTCTATGTGTTCTTTTAGTTCATTTCTTATGTTTCTAGTGGGCTAGGAGGATTAGATGATTCAATTGTTGCTGGATAACTATCTGTACTCAGAGTTTTCTCAGAGCCTGGCAAAACAAATACCTTTGCATGTACTAGAAATGATCAATGTTGCTTGCTTACTAGATGTTATAAATTGTTTTGGAGTCATTTTTGGTCATTTTAAGAAATAGTTGACATTGAGAAGATCAGTTTCATTATATGTTTGAAAAATAAAGGAAACTCCCAATGATTCAGCAATTTGGGGACGAATTCTGTGACAAAGCTGGCTCCCAACATGCCTAGATTTTAAAAACACATTTATGAGGCTTTGGTAAAAGTTTCAGATGTTGTAGAAAGTTAAATAAGGCAATGCTTGTGGGTGTTACATTTAAATTCCTACAATAGTGCTTTATCTCTACACAGTGACAAGGTAGGCCATTCCAATATTTTACAACCCAGCAAAGAAGATCAGAAGGCTTAATCAAAATTTTAGCACAAACAATTCTTTGTCATATACCGGTAATTTAAAATTTTAAAGATCAACATTTCAGCCCAAAGCAATACTTGTTTGTTATTATTTGATCTAAATTGCTTCAGGCTTATTAAGCAAATGCTAGCTCATAGAGCAATATGCTGCCAAATGGATTAAATGGTGCCTACATTTCTTCAGCATTCTTTATCTGTATTTTTTTTAAATAAAATTTATATGCCGCCCAACTCCCAAGAGGGACTCTGGGCGGCTTACAACTATAAAAAGACAATAACAAGATAAAAAGACAATTAGCACAACAATTCAAGCATACCTTTCAAGAATAGTACATTGCAACACATACATACATGGGGTGATCTCATTAGCCCCAGACCTGCCGAAAAAGCCAGGTCTTAAGGGCCTTCCGGAAAGCCAGCAAGGTGGGGGTATTACGGATCTCGGTAGGTAGTTTGTTCCATAGGGTCGGAGCCGCAACAGAGAAGGACCTCACTCTCGTACCCGTCAGCCGACATTGTCTGGCTGACGGGACCCGGAGAAGGCCCTCCCTGTGCGATCTCACTGGTCGTTGGGAGGAATGCTGTAGAAGGCGGTCACGTAGATAAACTGGTCCTGAGCCATGTAGGGCTTTAAAGGTGATAACCAATACCTTGAATTGCATCCGGAGACTGATCGGTAACCAGTGCAGCTCGCGTAAGATGGAAGTCGTGTGGGTATACCTAGGGGTGCCCACAACAGCGCGTGCAGCTGCATTCTGGACCAATTGTAGTCTCCGAACACTTTTCAAGGGTAGCCCCATGTAGAGCGCGTTGCAATAATCAAGCCGTGAGGTGATGAGGGCATGAGTGACCGTGAGAAGAGCCTCTCAGGCCAGATAAGGTCGCAATTGGTGCACTAGGCAAACCCCTAGCTACAGCTGTCAGATAGTGGTCTAATTTCAGCTGTGAGTCTAGGAGGACACCCAAATTGCGAATCTGTTCTGAGGTTAAATTTTCGCCCCCCAAAACCAGGATAGGACGATCGATATAGTCCTTAGGAGGCAACATCCACATCCACTCGGTCTTGTCTGGGTTTAATTTAAGCCTGTTGACTCCCATCCAGACCCTTACATCGTTCAGGCACCGGCCCATCACTTCCACCACGGTATAACTGTTAGAAGAAAATTCTGGTCCGTTCTGGGGCCAGGTAAGTAAGCAGAGGATGATACCTACAGTACTTGAAGTAGAGGTTGAATTTGTTCGACAGCAGAGAAAACCATACAGTTCTGCTCTCGAAGATGGCCATGTTTTGAAAGCAAGTTTTGAAAATATTTATAGGAAAGTCTAGGCCCTGCTAGAGTTGTGGTGATTTGCCTGGAAGGTTTTGCTGGATCTGGGAAGAAGTGCCATCTTTTCACCTACAGGGTGAGATAATCTTTGTATCTTTTGTGTGTTTTGGTATCAGCTTTGGGTGACAGGTCTACATCTGGAGAGTCTTTAGCATATGCAAAAGAATTCCATGTCTTGAGGGGATTTCTTATGGTTTTTATTTGTGTGGCTGATATTGGGTTATTTCCTACTGTGAGACACACTTAATTTCAGCCCGAATATCAATGGGAGGGAAGGCTTAAGGGGTCTTTTTGTATCTCTCACATGTTCACTGCCAGGTCAGGAGTGGTTGGCATCAGTATATGGTCTGGCTAGTAGGGGTGTCATGAATATTTTTTACCTTTCATTAAAAACGTGGCACAGGACATGATGATTGCTCAAATACATACCATATTTTTCGGAGTATAAGACGCACCAGAGTATAAGATGCACCTTAGTTTTTGGGGAGTAAAATAAGAAAAAAAAATCTGCCTACCAGCATCCATCTGGCTAGCGTCCTTAGCAAACAGCCTGGAACAGGTATATTAGCCTTGCAAAGGTCCGTTTTAAAGGCTGCTTTTTTAGCCTTGCAAAGCTCTGTTTGAGAGGTTGTTTTAGCCAAGCAAAGGTCCGTTTTAGAGGCTGGGCGTGGCTACATTCGGTGTATAAGATGCACCCAGATTTTCACCCTCTTTTAGGAGGGAAAAGGGTGTGTCTTATATTCTGAAAAATACGATATTTCTTTTGAATATTTCTTTTTCAAAACTATCTGAATATTCCCAAATTAGAGTGTTTATTTATTGATATCCTGCCTTTATTATTTTTACAAATAACTCAAGGTAGTGAATATATCCAATGCACCTATTTTCCCCATAATAGCAACCTGTGAGTTGGGCTGAGAGTGACTGGCCCAAGGTCACCCAGCTGGCTTTCTTAGCTAAGACAGGATTTGAACTCATGTTCAAATGTTTCTTGCTTTCTAGTGGGTGCCTTAACCAATAGACCAAACTGCATCTATCTATAACCTACAAGTCTCATCATTAATTCAGCTCTTGGTAAATAAGGGAGTTGAATAATATTGCATTTTAATTCCTTTGCTATTCTTTCTGTAGGTAAACATATTTGCAAAGACATTTTCAGATTCAAACTTGCAACCTCTCAAAGTAGCAGAAGTGAATGTGTCATTCTCCCCGTTTATAATAATGCAACAATTAACTCAAGGACTCCAGTTAGCCTTAAATGAGCCCACAGTAACTTAGCACAGTTTTGCGAGGAAAACCAGCTGGTAATTAGTTTTCAGCAGATTAAAGTGATGGCTTTTGCAAAAGTATATAGGAAATCGAGATTGATAATAGAAGGTCAGCAGAGCAAGTGTGGAATTTTAATATATTCTTGTAGTGTTTCAGAATTTTGGGGTCCTGAAAAACATACATAGAGTTTGTAATCTTACAGGCTCAAAGAAACTATTCTAAAATTCTTCTGCCTTAAAGGTGGACAATATGTTCATGCAGCTTTGGAACAACTTTTTATTAGACCCTTAGTGTAATTGTTCTGTAGTTCATAGAAGGATTTTTATCCAAACTACAAGTTATTGCAGATACCACAGCAATATCTACTTGTGAGGGGAAGAGAGATAAAAGGTGGCAAATGACTAAGGTACCCTTTCATTGAAATGATGTCCCTTTTGTAACTGTATCATACTCTCACACATATGATTGTGTACTCTCACACACCTGAATGTGCATCCAGTGCAGTCCAGAGATTAAAATCTGGTCAGTTGAAGACTGAAAGAAGACCATGGCTGTGAATAAATATATTCTAAATGCCTAAATGCCATTATTTCTCCACAGGATTTATTCCTCTTACACTGTCTGCCAATTTCAGTCTTCATGGTCTCAAATATATTTGGAGAAATTCTCATTGTGATAGTTTCTTCATCTTTTGGAATTTACCTTAGATAAGAAAATAATTAGAAAAAAGCTTATAGGCATTGAATATCATTGCGAAACTATTCTTATCTCAGAGAACAACAGAGAACAAATAGTACATGATTTTGCCAATCAGCAAACATTATCATTTAGAGCCAGATTTAACATTTTATCCTCAGTAGGTAAACAATATGAAAAATATCGATCCTGTAGCTTGCTGAACTTGTCCATGTGACTCCTGTTCTGTTACATTCATCCATTCGTGCTACATAGTTTCTGCTTTAATGACTGTTTAAGAAGGCTAATTTATTATCCTTTTTATTACATGTTCCAACTTCCAGGTTAGTTTAACACATTTCATGTTAACTTCCTTTTGTCAGGAAAAAAAACCTCTTGTGACACAGAATGTTGCAACATTTTGCATAGCAGCCATCAATATCCGCTGACAAAATGAACCCAGATTCTGTTGAGTAATAGGCTCATTTTGGCTTCTTTAAAATTTTATGTTGGTATTTAAATATCATTTTATCTTTGTGGGAGTCAGGATGGGGTGATTGGTTGTTTCTCTGTGTTACTGATCTTTGCTCAAACTAAATAAATTTGATGTACATCCTCCCTTTTTTGTCTTTGTTATTGGGATTATGAACAAACAGGGGCTGGCCTTTTTAACTGTTCCCAAATTTAAATGTTACAGTGGATCAAGCTTGGCAGTATGAAATTATTTCCCCTCAGCCATCTTTTAGTAGAGAGATTGTCACTTTGTTTATCGTCCCAAGATATAATGGGATTAAATTATAGAAAGTCTGTGTACTACCTATTTTTTTATTTGGTGCCTTCTCTCCAGAGGTTCCTGAAAATCTTGAAAACCTGACTTTGTTCTTAGGACTGGAATTGATGTTTATTATTCATTCAGTGGCTCCTGTTTTGTTTTCTTGGTTTTGCTCTCCATTAGATTATTATAGTCTGGGCTATCAGTGTGATTCAATGTTTTTAGCTCTTTTTTATTTTTTTCCTAGTTTCGTAGCTGCCCAGAATCCATTGGAGTTGGGTAACCAATAAGTTACAAATAAATAAAATGTTGTTGCATGAAATAGTAAATATTTATTTATACATGAAAACTATCTATGCTTGAACTATAGAACATGTAGTCTTTCCCCCCCATAGCTAGCCCAATTGATCAGTTTTTCCAAATTTGTCTTAGAAGAGAAAATGGCTAATTCTTTATGACTAATTTCATCACCTCTTTCCCAAAGCAGAGTAGTAGCAAGCTCTTAATAGCTCGAAGATTCATTTTTGTCAATTCATTGTTTTTGTCAATCAATTGGAGTCTCAATAATTTAATGTGAACTAAGCAATACTTATGTAACTGACAGCTGACTGTGGTTATCATATTAAAATGTTATAGAAAAATAATATCAGCACATCCTTGGAATGTCCTAAAGGCCTCAGCTGTGTTTAATTTGATATAGTTATTAAATGTGAATAGATAATACTGTATGTAAGTAAAGCCATGATAAAGAAAATCTATTTTATAAAGCTATTATTTTTTATTTATAATAACATTGTGGTCATATATTAAAATGAAGAAATATGTAACTAATCTGAAAGGGCCTTTAGAAGTCAAGTTTCAAAACATCCTGTCTTCCTAGCAAGGCCTAGCAAGGAACAGTCAGAATATCTTCCAAGTGTGTCCAGTTTCTAATATTAAGATGTCTTGTCTATGGAGATTCTCAGTCATCCAGGTCATGGTTGTTCCAAAGGTGCTTTTTTTCAAGAGGCAACTGGACTTTCTGGTTTTTCTTTGAAGACGTTTCGCTTCTCATCCAAGAAGCTTCAAGAAGTCAGAGCTGAAGAACCTTATTGGATGAGAAGTCAAATGTCTTCAAAGAAAAACCAGAAAGTCCAGTTGCCTCTTGAAAAAAGCACCTTTGGGATTAAGATGTCTTGCAATCCAAAAAAACATTCAGTCAGTAGCTCAGAAGAACTGATGTTAACAATATAGCTCTGAAGGAGTGTCCATGTATCTCTTTTGAATTTGCGAATATAGCAAATTCAAATCTGGATTCAAGATAGCAATAGCCCTTAGGCTTATACACTGCTTCACAGTGCTTTACAGCTTTCTCTAACGGGTTGACAGAGTCAGCATATTGCCTCCAAACAATATGGGTCCTCATTTTACCGACCATAGAAGGATGGAAAGCTGAGATGGAAATAGTTTCCCTTCCAGTTTATTCTCAAGCTTTCCCCATGAACATAAATTGGAAAAATTAATATAAAATTCTGCTTAATTAGTGTTGGGTTCATAGCTACCATAAATGCATGATTTTAAGAAATCGGTGTTCATGTAAGAAATAACACACATTTTCTTAATTACTATTTTTGAAGAACAGTTTATATATAATGCTGGGTCAGGATCTTTCATATCACAGTTGCTGAACAAGGCAAATGACTTAGTTCATAGAGCACTCTGTGCTTAACATTATAACTGAATGAGAGCTAGCTTCCTGCTAAGGTCATTGTGAACTGGACGGCATATATAAGTACAATATGGTCTGTTCACTAATGCAGCACCCAAATTGTTCTAAATAGAGTTTTACAGTTTACAGCTCCCTAAAGACAGAATCAATAATGATGATAAAATATGACATATGATAAAAATATGCCAAGAAAAGCCATAAAGTTAAAAAATTAAATCCAAGACCAAAAGTATTTCATTTCTATCACAGTCAGTATTTGTGCTTCTTAGTTCTATTTCTCTGGATAGACAAAAAGTTGATCTGAGTAATATATCTTCCTTTTGTGCAGATTTTTCTGAGAGAAAGCTTTTTAGCAACAAGGAAATGTATTTTTATTCTTCATTTGTACACCGCCCATCTTACCTCAATGACTCTGCGCTGCTCACAATTAAAAAAAATGATACAAAAGCATAAATAAGAACAATGTTAAAAAGATTTAAAAGGTAGGGTTACAGTATTAAAAGTTTAAAAGTTAACAAGGTAAAGAGAACACTCTCATGAGACCAACCATCCCTGGGTTGCATATCACATTTTTTACTTCCATGCCATTTGGCAGACACGGGTCTTAACATTCTTTCTGAAGGCCAGAAGAGTGGGGGCCTGCCTCACTCACGTCTGGAGGTTGAGGCTCTCTTCCTGGATCCTACCAGTTAAACAATGGGATCTGCAATGTACCCGCCCTGTCTGAGAATTGGACAATATAATTGACAGTAAAAGTTGAATGAGCTGTTTACACTGAAAGCAATGAATGCTGAATCAAGTAAAAGTCATTTCAATATGATCAAAATTAGTTTGATCTCACTCTGTATCTGAGTCAGTGTCCATGAAAGGAGATGAGTGAAAAGTTTTGTCATAATTTTGGTTGGAGAATTCTTTTTTTTTTTAAAAAAATCCTAAAATCTGACACTCACTGTTTTTCATCTAGTTTATTCTTCTTCATTGTGGTCTTCAAGGCTTAAGCTACAGCTTCTTATGATTGGCTATCAGCCTGGCCAGATTGTCTAGGAATTCTGGGATTTAATATCTAATCACACTTCAAAGAGACATCACCTGAACTAGTTGATAGAAAGCTATCTATCTTGATCTCTTTTCTGAGTACAGAATGGCTGGGGAGAATTGGATAGAAATTCTGCAGTTTGCAAAGTACAAAAATCTGTGTCGATATTGTTCAAGGTAGTGGGAGTGGGTGAATGAATTTCAGAGAGGCTATTTCTTGCCTGCGGGGAGAAAGTGTGGGTGTTTTGGACTTTGAAAGGGTTACACTTTGACTTCAGTGGTAATTATAATAAAGTGCTGATCCCAAAGAGTTTCTCTGATCTGGAGTTTTCCTTTAAATACGCTCCTGTTGCAACTCTTTGTGTAGGTCAGAAGGTGTGGCACTCTACATATATAATTATCTCTGCCAGAATTTGTTCCATTGATACAAGCAGGACACTTGTTCTACAGCCATGGTCCAGCTAGAGAAATTTTGTGTAATTGAGGCCACAAAACCCCAGGTGGGAAATGTTGAGTTAGTAAATATTACGGTTACTAATACTGCTTTTCCCGCAGTCACAATGTCCACCAAGAGGTTGCGTAATGAAGACTACAATGATTACAGTTCAACAGATGTGACTCCCGATGACAGTTTACCAGATGGCTTGAACAATATTTCCAGTTCATCATCGTACCAAAGGCTTGGAGAAACAAATGGAACAACGTAAGTGGTTTTATTCTTCATTAGAATCAGTCTGCCATCTAAATGCATAGGCAAATTAATTTCACCTTAAGGGAAAAGCGTGCAGGCATCATGTCAGGGCCCATTCAGATTACAGATAAAAAAACTAAAGCAGTGTTCATTCACAGATAAATTTATTGAATTTACTGGGGATACAGCATGCAGACTTATATCCTGATTATGAATTACTTCATTATGAATTACTTAACATTTCAGATTTTTAAAGTCAATCTTTTCCTGGCCTCTGACTGCTTCAGATAACTATGACTTGCCGGCTCCCCCATTTCAAAGATTTGTATCCATTATTAGTATTTTCCCCAAACTATTCTGAACATGGAAATCTGCTCTTTGCCCAAGATGGCAAAGACAGAAATCACCATAAAGCGATGGCCCATGTTCTCAGCCTTTTTAAAGTTCCTGATTTGGCATTACTAATCTATATCAGTTAAGTGGAAGAAAAGCTAAGACTTTGTAATCTAAAACGTGTTTGCTTCTTGGAGAAATTGTGACATTTTGAAACCTGCACATTGATTTAATTTGTATCTGTGATTTTACTAGTGTGATATTATTTGAAAGCTTGTCTTGGCATCTGTTCAACAAAAGAGGTTTTGTGTTATCAATTGAATTACTAGATCTGCTGAAGCTATAGAGCTACCTTAACCCCTATGTGGACATAGGGTCAAGACTGTATTAACAGTTGATACAGCAGCTGCTTCCTTTGTGTGAAATAGGTGTCTGGCTGCTGCCATATATGCTGCAATTAACATAACATACTTATATAGGGCACCCCTGCCACATCTCCAAAGAAAGTGTGATCTTTCAGCTTCAGCTTTTGTTTCTTTTGCCCTAATCCAGGGATGAAAAATTTCAGAACCACCAAATGTTGCTGAACTTCAACACCTGAGATCCTTTACTTTATATATGCTTCCTGGGTTTCTAGAACTGTAGTTCTGCAAGATTTGGAAGAGTGGAGGTTTTACATTCCTGACATTGAAGAAATAGCAATGGGTTCTTTGGAGTACTTAAATCTCTCTGTATTGTGTTTTTTTTCTTCTTCTTCAGATGGTACCAAACCTTAATACATCTCTTGAAAGGAAACGTTGGTACTGGCCTGTTAGGACTTCCATTAGCAATCAAAAATGCTGGCATTGTGGTAAGAATTTTGCATTTCATTGGTTTCAGTTGCTGGGATCAAATGGCTTTCTTTGAGAAAAAGACCTGTCTTACAAGTTTCATTACATTATTTCTTGCTTGTTTAAGCAAGAAATTTGTGTTGTTGGCAGGCAAATTTTGTTCTGAGAAAAAAAATGAGGATCTCTTCTGATCTTTCCCTGAACTATCATTTCTAAACTAACTGTTCACTGTTGCAGTGTCTTGCAACATAATTTTTAGTAATTGACAATTCGCAAGCTTAATTTTTGGTGGACCTGTATCAGGAGAAGAATAATCAAGATGCTAAAGATAGAGTAAAATATTCTTTCCCTCAATTACTGGTATTTTTCCTACTACTGCATCAACTAGGTTTATGGAAATGCTGCTGAATTTGCCACATATCTATATGTGTTTTTAAAAGCCCTTGTTGTAACTGGGGAAGAAGAGAGGCAATAAGATAATTAATATTCCCCATAAATGAACATTTATGATGAAAAGTGGCCCCTTACTGCTTTTAAAATAATTACAGCATCCATGATACATGCTAGAACAGAGAAAACATATCATAAGTTTGCTTACATTGGAAAAAAGAGGAGTTCAGACATGTACCTCTGTTCCATTTTCTAGCAATTTGAATAAGAGCCATGGCAAACATCTAAGCTAGAGTATTTT
This sequence comes from Diadophis punctatus similis, assembly GCA_023053685.1. Taxonomy (NCBI): domain Eukaryota; kingdom Metazoa; phylum Chordata; class Lepidosauria; order Squamata; family Dipsadidae; genus Diadophis; species Diadophis punctatus. The sequence continues at coordinate 178,026,698 of JALIGW010000002.1, forward strand.
TAGTGTCCTCCTCATATTGTTCTATTGATAAACCATCTAACATTAGGGAAGTGCATGTTTGTACATCAGATAATATTCACTCAACTAATAACCTGAGTAATATATTTACTTTCTGTTCTGTGAAATAATTACCTAGGTTATTAAGTATGTAGGTTGTACTAACGAAAAACATATCCTCAAGTATGAGGACATCCTGTACCCTAATATTTTAAACATGCTCCATAAACTAAATATGACTCTTAATTTGAGCATTTGAACTCTCTCAGCTATTCAAAATTTTTCAGAAACCTGCCCTTAAGATTTTATAAGCTATAATTGAATTAGGTTATATCAAAATAGTTCTAATGTCATGTATATGGCATACAAAACTGAATTAGCTACAGAGTACTAATGATATTATTTTGACATCCTCAGCACAAGTGAATGTAGGTAACTGACGAGAGCCAAGGAGACGGTTTTGAAGAAGCGAAGCAGAGACAATGATTGTAAAAGCATGCTTTAAGGCCGAGAAACAAAGAAAACACAAAAAAGCCAGACCTGATGTGGAAGGGGACTGATTAGTTCTCCATTAGTCCTCCTCTTGATCTTAGACCAGCGGTGGGCAAACTATGGTTGTTTGAGGACTTGTGGACTTCAACTCCCAAAATTCCTGAGCCAGCCATGCATGCATGGCTGGCTCAGGAATTCTGGGAGTTGGAAGTCCACAGGTCCTCAAAGAGCCATAGTTTGCCCACCCCTGTCTTAGACTAATGTACAAGCGGGAGAGAGGGAAAACCTAGGTCAGCTTTCAAGGTTTTGTTATTGTGGCCTATATCAATAAAGTTAAGTTCCAGCCAGACTTGTAGAGTCTGTTTCCTGACTTGGCCCACCTCAAAGGGCTAACATTAATCTTACCTCCTTTCTCATGCTTTCTCTGTTTCTAAAGCATACAATAGTAATAAGGAGACATCAGGATGGCAATAATACAAGCAAAGCTATTATGAAAAGGAGATGACAAAAAAAGTGAATGGCTTGTGTCAGCATGGAAATAAAGATTCAAAGTGAATTACAGGATCAAGAGGAAGTAGCTAAGAGAGAGGGAAAACCACATAATCGAATAATATGGAGAAGTCTGCTTGAAAGAGGAAGAATTGAAACCAGTGAAACATCTCCTCAGTAATCTTCTGGAGGAGTGAGTGGATTATCAACATGATAATAACAGAAAAATTTATTTATTTATTTATTTGTGAGATTTATATACCGCCTCACAGTGCAAACACTCTCTAAGTCAGTGATGGCGAACCTTTTTTCCCTCGGGTGCCGAAAGCACGTGTGCGCGCGCTATCACGCACATGTGAGTGCCCATACCCATAATTCAATGCCCGGGGAGGGCAAAAATGGCCTCCCCCTCCCCCGCAGAGGTCCTCTGGAGGCTGGAAACAGCCCATTTCCCGACTTCCGGTGGGCCCAGTAGGCCCATTTTTTGCCCTCCCCAGGCTCCAGAGGATTCCCTGTAGCCTGGGGAGGGCAAAAATGCCCCCCTGACCCCCAGAGGCCCTCCGGAAGCCTAAAATGACCTCCCAGAGCCTCCACGTGAGCCAAAAATCAGCTGGCCGGCGCACACATGCACGCTGGAGCTGAGCTAGAGTAACAGCTTGCGTGCCGGCAGATATGGCTCCGCGTGCCACCTGTGGCACGCGTGCCATAGGTTCGCCATCACTGCTCTAAGTGGTTTACACCAGTAAGCAATGTATAAGTTACATTGCCCCCAACAATTTGGGTCCTCATTTTACCTACCTCAGAAGGATGGAAGGCTGAGTCAACCTTGAGCCAGTGAGATTTGAACTGCTGACCTGCGGATCACAGTCAGCTAAAGTGGCCTGCAGTACTGCCTCTAACCGCTGCGCCACCTCGGCTCTTTGGTAGAATGGTAGAACAATTGTTTAAGAACCAGAAAATAAATGAAAACAGAAGCTTATTGCAGTATAACATAACCTTCTGGCACCTGAAAGACTATGTGTTATTTATATAAATGTTTGGGGGCACCACTATTCTTGAACAGATGCACAAAGAGTTATGGACGTTTGTAGCTTTATGTATCTGATAGAGTAAATTATAGTTCATTTGAACTGATGCTGTAACCAACCTGTCTTTAAGGAGCTACAAGTTTCTTCAGTGTCCATTGGCTTTTTGGTGCTTCTGTTGTATTTATTAAAGATAGGTTTCAGGAAAAAATAAGCTGAAAAAAGAGTTTCAATGGAACTAACGGAGTATTAATAAGATGAACATATTGAGTGCTAATGGAAGCTATGCTAAAGAAACAGTAGAAATATGTTTCATATTTATCTAATTTACATTTTCTAGACTGGCACACAATTGTCTTTTGATAGTTTATATTATGCCTTTCCCACAAAACTATGCGTTAATAAAAACTTGACACAAGAATGCTTTATGTTGAAAAAAATCGGTTGTAAAGATATTTGTATTAGTCAAAGTGTATAAAATTTGTATTAAAAGAAACAATATATTTTCATATATCCATTTTATGCAACTTTTTTTTAAAGGTTAGAAATTGGGGAGAGGAAATGAAAAACAGAGAGGAATAAACTTAATTAATTCACCAACCCTTTGCAGGGTATAGAACTGTTAAATTAAAAACATATCCACAAACAAATCAATGCATCTTCAGACAGAATTCATACTTTATGGTAAGCCAGACAGAGGTTTGTTTGTTTCTGGCTTAATATGCTACAAACAGCTGTCTAAATGTAGCTAATTTAGGAAAATATATTTAAAATATCATGGCATAGTGCCACATGCAACCCAGGTAATAGTAAAATATTAGAACATTCCCTCTTCTCTTTTTGAAGCATATTGGAAGGTTCTGTTGCCCATTCTGATATATAGGTATTCACCTACATTGCTGAGGTTTGATATGTAAGAACGCCTTCAGATCCAGCAGAGTTTAAATATAAATCAGGTTGACCTTGTTCCCTTTTCCTTGTCCTAATTTTAGAAGAATGTTGTCTACCTTAATTGTTCATCAAGTAGCTTCTTGAGATTTAGAAATGATGTTGGCATGGATGCAAGTAAAGAGATTTGGGGTGAGGAGCAGAGGTGAGTTCCTGCCTCTGATTGCCGGTGCAGTTAATCGCTGAGTTCGGCGCAGAGCCGAAGACACTGCTCTCATTCGCGGAGCGGGAGCTTTCCCCGGGAGCTTTCCCCGCCCGCATGGATGTCGCCAATTGCGTTCTTTTGCCCTCTGCGCATGCGGAACGCTTTGGGCATGCACAGAGGGCAAAAGAACGCAATCTTTTGCCCTCTGCAAAAGAACGCAGTGTCTTTGGCTCTGCGCCGAACTCAGCGATTAACCGCACCGGCAATCAGAGGCAGGAACCCACCTCTGGTGAGGAGGTGTTTCTTTCCAGCAATTAGCAATCAGTGGAAGGTGGCCCCGGCCACATCAGAAGATAGAGGCCTGGATTTTTAGCTTTTGTTGTTCACATTTTGAGGAATTAACTTATGGCCACAATAATTAGGAAAAAAGGGTGATTTACTGTTGAATTTTGGCAGCAAAATATTGGGAGATTGATGAGGCATAAAAACTTGTAAGAATTACAAATTAATGTAAGTTTGACAATTAACCTTTTTTTCCCCTAAACACTGTAGTATTTACATGGTAGATGTATCAAAATTCAAAGATCAGATTATCCACCTCTGGGGTGGGGTGGGGGGTTGTCCCTTCTTTTGAATGATGATTGTTTAAAGACTGGCTGAAAACTGTTGTGTTTTCCTAAAAGCCTGCATTTATCTTTTCAATGGCAAGAGTGTGTTTTTAATTCTACTCTTCTTTCACTGTTTAGCTGGGTCCCATCTGCTTGCTTGTGATTGGAATCATCGCAGTACATTGCATGGACATCCTCGTTAAATGCGCTCACCACCTGTGCCAGAAGTAAGAGGGAATTATGACAACTGCTATCCCTGGAAGAAAATGATTGTGGTTATAAAATAGCTGAAATAACAGTGACAAAACTAGTTCTTTCGATAAAGAAAGCAGAATATACAGCAGGGAATAAGAATTAGCTTGTGTTGAAGGCATGGAAATAATTTAATCATGTGGAAGAGGATGGTTACACAATCCTGTTATGCTTCATTAGCTGTTGGAATGGCTTCAGATTGCACACAGTGTTTTCTCAAACGCTAAACTGAATAAACAAAAAATGAGACTTGAGGCATCCATTTAGAACAGGGGTCTCCAACTTCGCGCTGGCTGAGGAATTCTGGGAGTTGAAGTCCACAAGTCGTAAAGTTGCCAAGGTTGGAGACCCCTGATTTAGAATATATACAATTCAGTGGTGGGTTCCAACCAGTGCGGTCCACTCTATCGCACCGGTAGCGGCGGGCTGGTGACGTCACCAAAAGGTTACCAACCCGGTGCGGTCGGTTGCCGGTCCCTAGGAGCCACCATCTTTTTTTCAAAATTTCTGGGCTTTTTTTTCTTCCTGCGCATGCGCAGAAGAAAAATCTCATGAGGGGACACGTGCGCGGAAGCAAAAAATCACCAAAATCACGCACGCGCGCGTCCCCTCACAAGATTTTGGCACGATTTTGTTTCCGCGCATGCGCGGAAGCAAAATTGCATAAGGGTGTGTGCGCATGTAGCGAGTGCGTGAGCACATGAAACGTGATGCGCACGCAGCGCACCGGTAGCAAGGTAAGAGAGCAACCTGCCCTTGATACAATTCATCTGTTTTCAGAGCTATTTACATCCCCTGGGCAAGCACAGAGGTTCCTTGGTAGATAGCATGCAGAAATAAAATAGATTTCTATTAACAAAACCTAGAGAAAATTGGTTTAGAAAGCTAAACTGGGCAATTTTACTTATTGAGTGGGGCCTTTTGGCGGGCAGGGTTGGGTCTTTAAATGATAATTGAATTGCCCAACAAGTCTCATGCTTTTTTACGGTGCTGTTCTTTTCTCTTGAAGCATCCTATGGCGCTAGAATTAGAATGACTTATTTTGGAGAACCTGTAATTAATTAAAGCTCAGTTGACTTTGATATTTAAATACCGTACTACTAGCACTCTGTTGGATTACATTGTATCTAAATTATGAATCGCCTACCTATAGACCTTAAGTCACCTGCAACCTCAAGATGTGCTATTCTAGAACCCTGCCCAGTTTTCCTAATGATCATTTGAAACCACCAGATTGCTGGTTTGCAGATTGTCTTCGATAGCTACAAAGCAGCAATCCGATCAGCTCTTCATCAGATTGATCAGCAGGCTTAAGGAAAACTGTCCTTCCAGTTGTTCTGTAAGATAGTTGAAAAATAGACTGTATTGCTAATGGCAACAGTATTCCATATTGGTTTCTGAGAAGGAAGGAGGAAATCTTAATGGCTTCTTCCTTCTTCCCAGTGACCCAGTTCAGGAGTCCTGCTTTCCTATTGCTATTAGCAGAATCATTGGGAAAAGGGTAGGCTAAGCATCTAGAACAGGGCTGTCAAAAGCAGATGCGTCACGCGCTGGCTACGCCCACGCCTGGTTTAGCGAAGGGGGGAAAAGTCCCGATACGTCACGTGATGCTGCCATGACGACATGAGTTTGACACCCCTGATCTAGAGCAATGCAACAATGCCCCAAATAGCTGTCCTACATCAGAAGGAGTCTGGTAGCAGCCTTTTGAAGTAGAACATTCTGTTTAAAAAAAGAACACAAGCTTTTATGTCTATGGAGATTCTCAATCATCTGGGTCATGGTGCTTTTTTCTCAAGAGTTGAAGAAGTTTCTTGGATGAGAAGCAAAATGTCTTCAAAGAAAAACAAGAAAGTCCAGTTCCCTCTTGAAAAAAGCATCTTTGGGACAATCATTTATGAGCTGCAGCTGATTTCATCGCAAAAGTTTATGCCTGTTAATAAAATTCATTAGCCAGAAAAAGTGCTACCAGGTTCCTGATTTTTTGCCCCCATAGACTAATGCATCTTTCTTCCTACAATGTTTGCCTTTGCTCTGTTTATGTAATATTGAAGATTCTAATATGTGCAAAAGTTATCTATTCTTCTATATGGGTAAAAACTTGCTGTATTGATTTTCCTCTGTGCACGAGAGATTTTATTGTCACATGAAGCAAAATGAAAAAGATCAATGGTCTAGCAGAGAAGCAGGCAACATTTGAAGTTTCAAGATCTAAGATGTGTAGATATACCTATTCTAAACATTACACTCTACACTACATGCCTCAGAATATCACAAAAAGAAAATCTGAATTACAGTCACTGCTGTTAAGCGTGCATAAATATTTGAAATTTTTCTCTGGGTTTGTTTTCTTTGTCATCATTTTCTTTTGTCTTGTGCTATTGTTGTGTTTCTTATATTGTTCTTTGTTTTTTTGTGTTTTAACAATTGTAAACCACCCAGAGTCATGATTTACAATTACAGAGCTTATAGGGCAGCATACAAATTTAATATATTATTATTATATATTATTATTTTTGTTGATCCTGCACTGCACTGTTCCTTCTTTGTCAGGTGTTGACTGCTTCATTGCAGTCCCATCATTGATGGATTGGGAGAAACATTTCTGATTCAATTGAAACTGGAGATTCTGCTTATGGCAGAGAATTCGAGTTTCGTATCTGCAGATTTTCTTGGCTATAGCCATTATTTGTTGCTTTATTATTTCTAGTGCTTCCTTAATTTTCTTTGTTTTTCTTGATCAGGTATATTTTGGTCTTCGGGTTCTTCAGCTTTTTTTTCATTCATCTGCTCCAGCTTGCTTGCACCTGGTGATAAAATGCTGATCTTAATTTCCAACATGATCTTATATTTTGGTGGTGCACTGTTTGCATTTTGCATCCAAGGTATTCAATTATAAATGCATCCATGCTATACATTAGTTGATTTGTTTCTTGCAGTGGGCAGGTGCTTATGTTTGATATTACAGTGTTGGCATCTTTTAATTCTTGTGCTGTTTCTTTGGAACAGGTTTTGGGGCAGACAACCTTATTCTTTTGTTTTTGTGCTTTTCTAGATGCTCATTTATTATTTGTTTCAATTTTTTGTGTTTTATATGGCTTTGTTTTTTCTGAGGAGAAGGCAGAGGGTGCTTGGTTTGGGAAGGAAAATAATTTGATACTGGTTTTCTCTACTCTGGCTCTCTCTGGTTTGCGTCTATTGTCTGAGCTACTTTGGCAGGGCTTTGATTTCTTTGCTCTGAGTAGACCTTTGCAGTTCTTCCAAAGCTTCTCTGAATACTTTATTTTGTATTATAAATTGATGTTGATCTGCTAGCTGGTTCTGTTGCTTCTGTTCTGGATACCGTTCTTGCAGAACTGGTACATTCTTTTAAAATATTCTTTTATTGATGGACTTGGTTTATAAGAACAAATAATTTCTTTATGTATTTGTGATGGGTAAACAAGTTTTGTTCTAATAGTTTTGCAGCTGCTGGCCCTGGTTGCTCAGCCAACAGTCCTGAGTCTTGTAGTTAGAGGTGGGTCCTGCCGGTTCGGGCCGGTTCTATAGAACCGGTAGCGGGAATCCCCCCCCTGCTCGCCGAACCGGCAGCGATGGCCAGCTGGACATGCCCCTGAACTGGTTCTCTCGGTGGCGCCATAGGCGCTGCCATCTTGTTTTTCGCTTCTGCGCATGTGTAGAAACTGTTTTTTGTTTCTGCGCATGCGCAGAAGCTGGGTTTTAAGCATGCACATGGCGCATGAGGAAGCGAACTGTCAGCGAGGTAAGTCAGAACCTACCCCTGCTTGTAGTCCATTTATTACCAGATGTCCAGGAACTCCAACACCTAGCATGGTACTTGTTGACCTTGTTGATGGACGATCTGTTATGGTTTATCTGAATTATGTCTCACCGTATTATTTATTGGAGACACACATTTTTTCTGGCTCATCTGATGACAATTGTCCAGTGTGATTGAACCTCTGTCATTGCTCCCATCTTCCTCAAAAGCCCCACAACCATGTCAAGATAGTACCTCACTGCAAGAAAATATTATTATGGTTGGTTGCATAATCAGTCAGATTTTTAGACTGGATTGTTATTTTTATTCACCTGTTCAGTCCTTCCCTAGGACCTGGGATAGGGAAATGCTAATTGGTGATGTTAGAAGTATTATTACAAGAGACAAGCTGTTCCAAGTAAAATTGATGTTTGAAATTGACTGATGGAGATTTTGTCAATGTTGATGAGGTTCATGTAGTGCTCCAGATGTTTTGGGATTCCATCAAAGATGCCTATTATTACTGGCACTATCTTTGTTTTATTTTGCAACAGTTATTCTACTTCTATTTTCAGGTCTTTATATTTTGTGATTTCTCCCCCAGTCCTTTCTCTTCTCTTCTGCTGTTTCCAGATTCTGCAATATCTACTATACTGAGTTTTTTTGTCTTTCTTATCAACGGCTGTTAAGTCTGGGATGTTACGTGACAGATGCCTGTTTGTTTGAATTCTGAAGTCCCAAAACCCATTCGCTTCTTCATTCTCTATTTTTTTTGCCTGCATTGTGGTTCTACCAGTTCTTGGTTGCAGGCAAATGGTATTTCTTCTTCCCAAGGACCTATTGTTATCAAACTGAGCTGCTGTAATAGAATTGGATATGTATAAGAAGTTTTTTATAGCCCTAAATCAGTGCTACTGTGTTCTTATATTCCAACTGTCAAAGATGCATTGCAAAACTTTGTTTTTCTCAACAGATGCCTTTTCAGAAAGCAGATTAATCACTTTTCCTCCTTACTGTTGTAAATATCTCTGCTTTTCTTTTCATTTGTTTCAAATAGACATCAAAAACCATTTCTGGAATATGGGGATGCTGTGATGCATGGGCTAGAAGCTGGTCCCATTTCATGGCTCAGAACTCATTCTATCTGGGGAAGGTACTTAGCTTAATTATATTTGTGTTGTATCATCTGTGGCAGGGGTGTCAAACTCACGGCGTCATGGCGGTGTCAAGTGACATATTAGGACTTTTCCCCCCTTTGCTAAACTGGGCGTGGGCGTGACGCATCTGGCCTGTGGGCCAGGAGTTTGACAGCCCTGATCTATGCTGATCAATTTAAATTGTCCATTAAAATGGAGGTAATTCTTTTTGTTATGTGGGTTGTGAATTTTATGAGTTCCATTTGCGGTACATTAGGAAGGACTCAGATCGGGGAAGATTGATTTGGGTCTTTCAAACCAGACAAGATTTCTTTAGGTCAGGTTTCTGCCTCCATTAAGGAGGGTGGGATCATTCACTCTATTAAATATTACATTTGACTAAACTGAGCCAACTGTTATATTCCTTGCCAAATATAACTAACTATGAAGGACCCAGCTGGGTAAATATACAATTGGCTAAACCATACCGAGCATATTGTTTACAGAATTGAGATCTTGCAGATTGAAGATAATTGTGTAGCATCAGACATATCCAAAAGCTGACTTGAATTCAAGTAGTTATAAAATAATCACATTTCCATTTAAAATGTTTTATGGAATTTAACTACTGAGAAATTCATTACATCACAATTTTGGCAAGGTTTTTGAGAGCGGGTCTTACCTATTGGAAAAATTCCTTGAGAAAAATAATACTTTAGTGGGGGGAAATTATTACTTTGCCGTTATAATCCTCACACAACATGAGTTTGATTTGATTTGATTCATTCTGTCTCTGGTTGCATTATAAGATGTCATTTTGCCAACATATTTTTGAATTTTCATTAAAACTGAGCAACCATATTTTTAATTGGACTTTGTATCTAGCAATATTTCAGAAGATTGAATTGATACATCAGGAAGGTTAAATATTTACAACTGTTGATCTTGCGTGCTTACAGCATGTTTTGTTTTTTAGGTACCTAGTGGGTTTTTTCTTAATTCTTACTCAGCTGGGATTCTGTTGTGTATATTTTGTATTCCTTGCTGACAATTTCAGACAGGTAAGAATCACAATAATGAAATGTGTTATAATATCTAAAGCAAGTATCGCTAAAAATTCAGGATCATAAGCATTGTTCTAACTTTACCTTTTTCAAGTATGGTAGCTGCTTTCATGCTCTCTCATGTAGCTCTTTTCATGTATCCCTTTCATGTGTTTGGTAAAAGACCCATGGTTGAAAACCTTTAAAGCCTTGAAAACGGGCCAGAAAAGGCCTCAAAATCAGGCCGAAAAAAGCCCCCAAAATGGGCCAAAAAAAGCCCCCAAAATGGGCAGAAAAAAGGCTGGAAAAGGCCCCAAAATGGGGAGCACGGAGGCCAAAAACTTTTTGTTGTTGTTTTCCTCTTCAAAATTTAGGTACGTCTTATAGTCCGAAAAATACCGTAGCTTGTAAAATATTTTCATTAAACTTACAAAAGATGAGATGCATTTTTCTCAAATTTGTTTGTCACTTGTCATCTCGGATGTGCTTCCTTCGTGTCTTGAGAAATCATAAAGGATATGCTGGATTCAGCTGTATTAATCTTTGAGGGAAGCAGAACACAAAAGTGTCACCCTAACCCAAGGCTGGGTTTTCTCCTGTGGAATCATTGCTTTCTGAATTTGAGAAAAATATTTTCATTTATTTCGTCTGAGTTTACATGATGAATCATGAAACATGAGTCAACAACTCAATTCAAATATACTATAATGAGTTGTATAACTTGGCAAGCACTTCTTATCCTGATCTAGATACCACAAGTTTAATATTTGCTGAATGGGACCAGTGTCTCAGCAGATTTAATAATAAGTTTGCACTAAAGCTAAAGCCAAATGGAGTCGTTTTGTGTGTTTAATTTTATGAAGTATTGACAGTCTGCTTTGATACAACTTTTTTTTTAAGAGGGCAGTTGGTGTCCTCTTACGTAGATGTTCAGAACCATCTGTTCCATTTGAACTAATATCTGGGTATGAAATCATGAGTGGTATCCTGTGAGAAGTGGGAATCAAAGCTCAGACTTTCTTAGCATCCTTCCATTTGTGTGTGTATTGTGTTGCGCTGTTTATTTATGATCACACTTTTAAAGTACTTGGAGTGTGCAAACTTTCCTTTGTAAATCCTACTTAATTGGGGCTAGAATTTGAATTTATTTTATTTATTTATCAAATTTCTATACTATCCACCATACTTGTGTGACTCTGGGTGGTTTAGAGAAGTTTTCTCCACTCTCTGACCTCAAGTGTGTTGGGTTAACTCTCGTAATCCTATATCCTATGTAATGAAGCCCTACACTTCTAAGTAGTACCAGATTGGGGCAATCTGGTTGAGTACAATTTATTATAATCACTTTACAAATCATGTGGAAGACAGCTGGTTCATAAGCAATTTATTTTTATCTTTATAATTATTCAGGTAGTATCTGCTGCCAATGGTACCACCAATGATTGCAGTGCCAATGAAACTGCTCTGTGGGCTCCAACAATGAGCTCTCAGTTATATATCCTGTCCATCTTACCATTTGTGATACTACTCGCCTTCATCCAGAATCTCAAGATTCTTTCCATTTTCTCTATGGTGGCCAATATTCTGATGTTGAGCAGCCTGATAATGTTATATCAGTACATTGTCCGGGTATGTATAAAACTGATTCCTTTCAGCATCTTCTTAGCACTTGGTGCTGCCATTTTGTTGGTTTTGCATATCCAATAATAATAATAATTATGTGGTGAATGGAATATGCGATATATTTAATAAGGATGTCCATGGTATTGTGTGGAAAAAAACATTTTCAAAGTGCCTTTGTGCTTTGTCATTTAAATGTCAACTTAGGTTACAAAGGGAAAGGCATGATCACGTGTTTTAAGTTTTATTTTTAGTTTATTTTAGTTGGACGGGTGAAATATGGTTCTGACAAATAACTTTAGAGGAAAAGTTACCTTGAAAAACAATTTGAAAGGACAAAGTAGGGATCTTGCTGGGTGGAGGAGGTGGTACATACAAATGAGTGAAGGGCTCTGGGTCAGGAAGTATTGAAAAAAGAAGAAATACTTCTGAGAGGTTATGAATGGCAGAATTGAAAGAGCAAATGTCATACTTGAAGAGATCGAGTGGGCCAAGCCCAGCCCATGAAACAGTAAGATGCTTGTTTTGAGGGCAGAATGAAAAATAACTCCATAAAGAGATTGATTTTTTCATATACAAACGGGACAAGTTAATTATTTCTTAAGGTAGACTTTTGCATCTGAGGGACAGCATTTCATTTAATGAGGGAAGAGTATAGTAAGAAAGGTTTTGGTAGCTGGTAGAAGACCACCTGAGCATTGTATTCTCTTGTTTTCAATAATCTATGAGATTCATAGATACTAATGTGTTTAAATCCAACACCTTCTTAAGGAGAAATCAGGGAAATAATAGAAGTAGTTGAGTTTCCATGACTTATATATATATAGCAGAGGAAAACTGTTGCCTGAAAACTTGGATAGTAGCAACTAGTCAGTGTAAGGCTACCATGTAAGAAGTATTCTTTCAATTTTGATTTCACTGCCATCTGCAATGTTTTATTTTATTTATTTATATTTATTTATTACATTTATATGCTGGCCATCTCTCTACCAAGTGACTCTGGGCAGTTTATAGTACTTTACATACATTTTGTATTTTTCCTCAACAATGTGTGTTTTGCTGTATTTCTAGATTTAAAAAAAAATTAAAAAAAATGTTAGAACCATATAATTGCCCAGAGAGTTTTGTAAATTGAGCAGAATACAAGCAAAATGAAGCAAGAAATTATCAAGTTTGGGTTGTAGTTCCCACAAGGTGGTAGCCAGCAAGGCTTTTATGAGCTCCAGGAATGGTAATTCTAGCAAATAAGGGTATTAAGCTTGAAAAGGCTGGTGTAGAAAATCTGAGTTAAGGAGGGTTCTATTGGTTTGCTTCCTTATAAGAGAGTTTCCTAAATTGCAACTGCTTCTTGTTGGAACTCCTTCTAAAGATCCTCTGCTTTTCTTCCTTTTAGGACATTCCAAATCCTAGCCATCTGCCTATGATAGCTGCCTGGAAAACAATGCCTCTTTTTTTTGGTACAGCCATCTTTGCCTTTGAAGGCATTGGAGTGGTAAGTCTTGTCTAGAAATTTAGCTTAAAACAGGGGTGTTCAACCTTGGCAATTTTAAGACCCGTGAATTTCCAGAATTCCCCAGCCAGCAATAGCAATAGCAATAGCACTTTACTTATATACCGCTTCATAGTGCTTTACAGCACTCTCTAAGCGGTTTACAGAGTTCAGCACATTGCCCCCAACAATCTGGGTCCTCATTTTACCCACCTCGGAAGGATGGAAGGCTGAGTCAACCTTGAGCCTAGTGAGATTTGAACAACTGAACTGCTGAACTAGCAATCAGCTGAAGGTCGCAATGCTGCTTTTAACCACTGCGCTATCTCAGCTCCTCTCAGCAATTCTGGGAGCTGAAGTCCACAGGTCTTACTGTTGCCAGGGTTATCCTGGCTTGGAATCTTGTTTTGCTAGGAATTGAAAAATAACTTAGGTCTGGTAGCTTGTCAGGTGGCATTTAGCACATCTGTCTCTTTGCATCTAGATGTCAACTCTGAATCGAACCTGGCTGAAGCCATCTTGTGCTTCTTCACAGTTGCCACACACTATTGGGGGAGGATGAGGGGGAAATAGCTTGACCGTCTCGTAGACAAAATAAAGAGCTTTCCCCTGGGAACCAAGGTCATCCCAACAGGTGGCAGTAGGAGGAGGAACAAGTGATCGAGGGAGGCAGCCAACTGCTTTGATTGGACAATGTGACCTGGGGAGGGAAACTTTTGCTCTTTTAATTGCATGGTAACCGCGGGAAACTTTTAGAGTTGGTTTTCACTGGCTATGCCGATACTATGTGTAAACATGTTCTCTGAGGAACATTCCTGCCTTGGAGTTCTGATTTCTTTGGATGCGTTACTCGGAACGCTGACACCAGAAAAGTTTAGTCTTCAAGGCATTGAACATATGAGACCAAAAAGCCGTTAAGATATTTTTGTCTATATTTGAATGAGAATCTTTGTATCATTTGGCAGCATCTGACCAGTTTGTACCTGACTTTATAATGGCTCACAGCTGTTCTGGGATCAAACACTGTTTTATGTTGAGTTTTCTAACTTAGAACTCTCATTTGGAACATCTAGTTAAAATACAACATAACGGTGTACATGAGTGATCTTATCTTATATAGCTCTAATCTTTTGAACATATCTGGTTTGATCTATTGAAATAAACATGGAAATGTTTGATCCATTCTGTTCCTTTTTCCTTTTCTCTGGCCTAGTCGTGTTTGTCTTTTATCTTTCAGCAATTTAGATCCAATTTTCCATAGGGGTAATTTTATTCCTTGAATGATAGTTGCTATTGTAAGATATTTTATTGGATTATGTCATGCATTCAAGCAATGAAAACAAGAGTAGAGCCCTATCAAATGCTTATTAGGCCTCAATCTATGCACTGACTTCAATTATTTTGCACTCTTTTGTTTTCTTGCTATGAGAATCAAAAGGACAATTTCAGAGCAAGACTCAGGACAAATGGTTGCGAATGCAAAACTGTCAGATGTGATTGAAGGGGTCTGGAATGTCTTAATAAAGTATTAGAAACTAAGCCAGTTCAATATGTTGTCCTGCCTGAGGCTCAGCAGCAAATATCACACCTCTCCCCCAACCCATCATTGCCAAAGAAGTGTAGTTAAGGACCTTTTTCCTTTCCTGACAATGAAAATTCAGCAACAAATAACATTTTTCTTTCCTGTTGTGCTTTCTGGAATCCGTTCCTGAGAGTCCCCTGCTTTATGGTAGTACTAGCTTTGGGGAAGTTATTTTTTTCCTCCCAGTAAATAAGGGGAAAGAGATAAAGAGTTGGTAGAATCTTCTTTCCTTGGATTTTTAAGAAGCCAGTGGATAACTTTATTTGAAGCATAGAACTGATCCAGTCAAATACCATAATTTAATGCAGAAGGACTGCATAGTCTTGTCTCAGAAACAAAGAAATTAGGGTCATGTTAAGAAGATACTATATATCTTTTCTTCTCTAATTTGTCAGGGTTCCAAATAGCATCCAAAATTAAATCAGAGTCCAAGGCAAAATATTCCTCAAAATTCCAATTTATTAATAGAGCCATGTTGGCACATCTGGGGTGAAACCCGAATCTGAAGTCTTCCGGGCTTCACCACCCATTTGAAAGTTCAAGTCCTTGCCCCCTCACCCACAAATCCATCACGTTGTCCAATCTTCTATTGCCACGCTGGCAGACTCCACCCATCTCCTTTCGTGCAGGTGCAAAGACAAAGGATGACCTTGGCTTTCTAACAAAAGAATTTGTTATGGCTGCATACTAATAATCTCATACAATCCCCCCTCCCATTTTCCCACAGTAGAAATTGCATAGTGAAATAGTATAAAGTGTGGCAGGCCTAAACTCCCCAATAAAATGGCTTTGGCCTGATATAGTCAAGGCAGCAATTCTTTGAGAAGACCAAATGCTAAGCATGTCCTGGTCAGGGGTGGGTTCTAACTTACCTCGCCGCCGGTTCACTTCCTCCCGCGCTGCGTGGCTGCACGCACATGCGCATTGCTGAAAACTCGGCTTCTGTGCATGCGCAGAAGCAAAAAACAAGATAGTGGCGCCTATGGCACTGCCATTAAAACCAGTTCGGGGGCGTGGCCAACCAGCAATCGCTCCCAGTTCGGCGAGCGGGGGAAATTCCCGCTACCGGTTCTATAGAACGGGTCAGAACTGGGAGCAACCACCTCTGGTCCTGGTCTATTGTGAAGAGGTTAGGTTAATTAGGAGAGTAAAATGATATCCATTGACTATTTGGGGCTTTTTTTTTCTTCTCCAAGGTGCTCCCTCTAGAAAACAAAATGAAGAACCCCCAGCACTTTCACATTATCCTGTATGTGGGAATGGCGATTGTTACTACGTTCTACCTCAGCTTGGGAACACTAGGATATTTGCGCTTTGGAGCTAACATCCAGGCCAGCATCACTCTCAATCTCCCCAACTGTTGGTGAGTTGAACTGGCAAGCTTTTGTTACCAGGCAGAAAGAAGGCCAAACTACAGGCTACTCCTGAATGAGCAAGAATGGAACTGCAGAGGTGGATGCTGAGAAGTAAAAACAATTTGCAAAGGTGCTTCCTTTGTAGGGAAGCTCTTAGAGTATGTTCCTGGTTACTTTCTGTCTTATGTCTTCATTCTTTCTCATGGCCACCATCTCTTATACAAAACCCATGTTTCTCTGTGTTCCAAATTTGACATACTTTGAACTGATTCAAGCATATATCCCATGTTTCAAGTATGCATGTTGTACTAGGAGAAAAACCAGTGCTGCCACAGAAATATTTGAGAATGCAGAGCAGTTGTCCCCTGTAATTGGGTTATCTCTTGGGTTATCACATTCTCATTCATGATCCTGGGAACCAAGAACTACTTACCTTGGCTGGCTAAACATATTGCCACATGTAGGACACCATCACATTGGCTTAGAATACCTCCTTGGAAAATTTGGCACTGATGATAATAAAGTTGTCTAGTGTAACTCCCATAACTCATTTGTTTTCACCCATCTCTAATTCTGATGGAAGCCATGAATACTTCAGTACTTCAGTCTCCCTTCTTCTACTCCAACCACACCAACAGGTTCCCCAATTCATAAATTATTGTATACAGATGATTTAATCAAATTTTCATTTTTATCCATTTCTAATAGAAATTCCTAGATAAATATAATATCAAAACTGATAGGACATATTTCCAATGTCAAAATTTCAGTATGGAGGTATGAGTTATAGTGCGACAACATATAAAAGAATATCCAAGAAAAACGATGTTGCAAAACTATAGATGGGATTAAAAAATGTATTTTGGGTTTTGCTTCTTTTCGTTTATTTTTTTGTGGTCACTAAAGTTAAACAGAATTACTTCCATAGGAGAGAGAGCTTAAATTCAGGTGTTGATTCTTTACATTTTTTAAAATAAATATATGCTGTATTATTTTCAAAACTCAGATTTACAATAGTGTTGATAATCCGGGAATGGGCAGCTATGTTCTTTATTAAACTCCAGTCCCATCAACTCTAGCAATATATCTTCCAACAACATTTAGTTAGCACTGCCCTCTAATTTTATAACAGTGATGCAACTAGGTATCAGCTGTATCTATACTCGTGATGGCATATAAGGAATTTGATTTCTGATGAGAAATCCGAAAAAAGAAGGGTTTGAAATAAAACTTTTTGCATTGTTGAGTGAGTGTTCCGTTTTAAACAGGAACCCATGCCTTTAAAAACTCATGAAGTCATAAGTAATTTTGAACAAGAACTTTAGTGGTTATCATAACAAGGGACAGGCAGTTTTTCATAGGACTTTTCTGTTGCTTGTTGCTTGCTGCAAGTCCATTGGCATGTGGCTTTCTACAATATCCAAAACCAGATTCAGGAACAACACTTTCTTTCTTCAAGGAAGACTTAGTGATCTCTGGATCAGGGGGCCCAAGCATTCTCAAATAGTGTAATCACTGCACTATCTTCCATTTTTGCTTCGCTTTTTCACCAGCAAGCTGAGTGGATTTAATGGTTGGCTCTTGCCTCATTTTCACAGGTTGTACCAGTCTGTCAAGCTGCTCTACTCCCTCGGAATCTTCTTCACTTATGCTCTGCAGTTCTACGTCCCTGCAGAAATAATAATTCCTGTGGCTGCTTCCAAAGTCCCTGAACGCTGGAGATTATGTTTCAAAGTGCTGCTGAGAGTAGTCCTGGTCTGCTTAACATGTGAGTGGTGAGAGTTTTCTTTTCACTCGGCAGGTAGAGATGTAGCCCACGGGATGCTTTATTGCGATTAAGATATTCTTAAGAAAATTACTGGGCTCTACAGAAAATAAAAATGGAGGCCGAGTGCAGTACAGTGCTTTTTTTGGTGAAAAATACACCCCCTACACTAGAGGTGGGGAACCATGGCTCCTTTATGATTTGTGGACTTCAACTCCCAGAATTCCTGAGCCAGCATGGCTGGCTCAGGAATTCTGGGAGTTGAAGTCCACAAGTCATAAAAGTGCCATCATTCCCCACCCCTGCCCTACTCCTACACCAAAAGGATAAAAGTGATTGATCTGCAGTGTCTTAGATGCTAAAAAAAACCCAGATGTGTGAAAAATCCTCTTAGGTTTCTATAATGATGGGACTTGTCCAATATGGTTGCCACCTTATGAATAGAGAGCCACCCCACATGGCACTCAAGTCATGGTCTCAGAATTCCAAAGGTGTGAAATTGATCACTCAAAACATTTGGGGACCCCTGACTAATGCAATAGTTTTGTACAGATAATAGTAATAAATAATATTGGTGCTAGATTCGAGAATTCATTCCCAGTTGTTTGCAAATTCCATCTCTGAGCTTGAAGAGTGTACATACTGAGGGCACATTTTGTTAAGATTCAGTGTGTCTGTTAACGTCCCCTTCTATTTTGCCAGAAGAGTTTATTACAGACTAAAAACATATTCCAAAATTAAAATGATGTTTATTTCATTTGAAGTTGTAGTAAAAGAAAGACTATTTACCTCAGCTGCTTGCTCTTCAGTTAGGCATCTTCCCTGACAAAGTTTTTATTTCCTCCTCTTTTATCTTTCAGGTGTCCTCGCAATACTGATTCCTCGCTTGGACATTGTCATAGCTCTGGTAGGCTCGGTGAGCAGCAGTGCTCTAGCACTTATTATCCCACCCATCTTGGAGATCTTCACCTATTATTCGGAAGGCCTGCCCCCGCTCATCCTGGCCAAAGATATTCTCATCAGCCTCTTCGGTATTACTGGCTTTGTTGTGGGGACATATGAATCCCTCTATGAACTGATTGCACCAACTCCTTTGTAAAGTAATGCCACCGTTGCTTTACCATGACACTGTAACCTGTTTTCACTTTGAAAAGTTATCTGCAGTTCGGATGGATCTTGAGTTTCTTCATAGCAACTGCAGGAACTTGGGGCTCCTCCTTGCTTTCTATTTATTTTATAGATTAAACAGAGAAGGCTGTGGTTAAAAAAGGAGGGGCTCTTTTTTAGTGCTCTTATTTATTTATGCTTCTTTTTTTGTATGGGGTTGATTTAGGAGACACATAAAAACAAAACAAAAAATGGGTGCTCCATTATGATTATCTCTACCTGGAGGAAACTGAATGTCTTGAAAGCATCTTGGATTTTACTAGACTTCTGGATCAAGAGCAGTGAATGTGGGGAGAATTAGGAATCCTAATCACCAGATGATTTTTATGAAGCCTTTTGAGCATCATGTTACCAGTTCATTTTTATTTTCATTGTTCTTGTTCTAAAGTACTTCAGGCTATCAATTTAGAAACTATATGTCTCCTTTCTAAAGTAAATTCCTCCTTTTGGATAGTTGCATGTAAAGCGAGATAGAGCTTGAGAATGGTAGCTAACACAGAAGAAGGAGGTGCAAATGAAACTCGATGTGTAATATTAAAAACAGATGCTGTAAGTTCATGCTTCTGTCTCATGAAGTTCTGTGTCTATGGGTAATAATACTGAAACTTAAAAACAGTATCAAGCTATATAATCTATAATTCTCAGGCAACACCAATTGGACTGCATCAGTGGTGGGATTCAAATTTTTTTACTACCGGTTCTGTGGGCGTTGTGTGACTTGGTGGGCATGGCAGGGGAAGGATACTGTAAAATCTCCATTCCCACCCCACTCCAGGGGAAGGTTACTGCAAAATCCCCATTTCCTCCCAATCAGCTGGGACTCGGGAGGCAGAGAATAGATGGGGACGGGGCCAGTCAGAGGTGGTATTTACCGGTTCCCAAAACTACTCAAAATTTCCTCTACCAGTTCTCCAGAACTGGTCAGAACCTGCTGAATACCACCTCTGGCCTGCATATAAAAAGGGAAATAAGGTTTATATTGCTAAATCCAGCACTGTGCTAGTTTGACGCTATAGCAGGGTTCATATCAAATTGGTGTGGGGGAAAAGATACATGTGTAAGCTGGACAGGAGATTAAAAAGGGTTTTTAAAGAGTTTTTTTTATAGTTGTATAAACAACAGGATATTATAAACCAATTCTCTGTTGTAAGCTTTTGCTTTGTTGTAGCTTCAAGGAACATTCACTAAGCATACATTTTGAAAAATGCCTTGAATGTCATGATTATAATCCAATTTCATGTAAAAAATAATTTCACATGAGTATATATGTATAAACACTATAAAAACATAAGGTGAGTCAGATGCATAGTTGTAACTTCTGAATTATTTTGCTTCTGGATAATGGAAACACTTTGAGAGCTACTTAACAATCATAGCCAATTAGCATGTGTACATAGGTGTTCATGGCCCCAACTTTCACGGTTTTCTTATTTCACATATGAGGCCCTGAAAAGCTAGCCAATCAAAATAGATAAATAAATTGATTGAGCAGGCACATGGAGATTCTTATATTAAAAGTGCAATACACATCCTATTTTCTGTTATTTGCCTTTGTTCTCAAGAACACTGTTTTCAGAAACAGTGTTGAAATTAAATAGTTTACACAAAGGTTATTTTCAGAATTTTCTTCCTAAGATTTCAGCAGATTCATGGCATTATTAAGTATTTGATACTACCATTTCGGTTTTCTAAACTAATCATACGTGCGGCTTGCATTATGGTTTCTTCTGGTTTTTATCTAATTAGCCAAGCAATCTGAATTTGACTGTAACTTTTAAATTATAATTAAAATGCAATTTACCAGGAAACAATATTTTGCTCCCTGAATTCAGTAAGGGCTTATTTCTGTCAGGTTATGGCTTTAAAAAAAGGAAGATGGGATGCATACCATTGTTTATCTCTTCCAGTAATCATGATTAGGTTGTATCTTTAACTTTGTTCTTGAATAAGCCACACAGGATGAAGAAGGGAGCAAGGAATTATCACACTTCAGATATGGCACCCAAATATTTATTTAACACTTTAAATAGAAACTGAAATGTAGGGTTTATGAATTATTTTGGAAATGTTTTGTAGTCTGGTTTTAAATATCATTGTAATGATTTATCTACTTTTTATGCATTGCTATATGGTTGATTAAATAATTAAATGAATTGAGAGTTAGCTTCCTATCCCCTTTCTCATTCTTCTGAAACTACAGATGTCTCATTAACTCTGGGATATACTTGGGGTTTATATTTCTTTCCCTATATACTGGTAGTAAAGCATGTGAGAAAATAGACAACTATTCAATGTTCTGGTCTTGGCAACATAATGGTGAAATGTAAATTAAAGCTGCTTTAAATTTTGCCAGTGAACCCAGGACATTGAGACATGAGCAGAAACCTGCAGGTTAGTGGTATTGCAAGTTTTTACCATGATTCATTAGAACCTTTACCAGGTAGCCAGAGTAGTCAAGAGGAAATAAAATTTAAAGTGGTAATGACACATTTCTAACTTTAAAAAAAAGAAACTGATATTTTGACTTTATAATTATTACAAACAGTAGAATTGATAATGTTATGCTTGTGCATTCTTGCAGTCTTATCGTTTTATCTTGAACTGTTATAAGTGATTATATGAACATTATGTGAACATTAGCACTAAAACAGAAGCAGAATGGATGCAGAAAGTAGAAAAACAAGGGAACTTAATGAAGTTGCAAAGAAACATTATTGAATTGGATACTGGCTTTTTAACTTTGGGATTACTCCACTTTTCAAACATCAAGTGCCATTAAGACCAATTTAGTAGATGTTCTTAAGTATAACCTCTGTAGAAAATGCAGGATTTTAACATTTATTGATTTGTAGATCTTCCATTATTTGAAAAGCTCATCGTCGGATAATATTGCTTTGATAGCATTCTGCTAGTCCCTGGGGATCCAAGGTTGGCTATTAGTTGTATTAGTCACAGCCACTGAATGAAATGATTTTGTTCACTTATTTCTCAATAGATGCCTTAATATGTCTTTGTAATTTATGGTTCTATAAAACTTCATATTCTGACTGAACACTATATGAAGCATTCTTCTCTGTGGGAATAGTACTACTTCTTGACTTCTAGAGAATTAACACTTTTGCCAGTCAGGATTTTAATGAAAAAAAAACTACATCGGACATTACCACTAATTATAACCTATATCCTTGATATTGTGGCTGATGGCCTTGTCTCAGTATACATGTTAAAATTGCCTGCATACAATTATATTTTACTGTTTCTCCCCCACCCCTAGAATAAACTGTGGCCTATTTGTATGTTCTTGCATAGCACAGAAAGAAGCGGTTTTGAATTATTGGATTATCTATACACTTGTTTCCAGTAGTCCTCATAGAAGGATAAAACTACAGCAATGGCCATATTAAGAGTTTTTTTAATCTGTTGTCTAGTTGTGTCTGTAATGTAGTAGTGTCCTCCTCAGATCTCATACTGAGTCGGTAATTATGAGATTTGAAGTAAACCTTTCTGATTTCTCTCTCCATAAGTTATCTTTGTCATCTAGTCTGTTCTCTCTCTGATAATGAGTAAAAAGGGCATTTCAGTGTCAGTCAGGTCTGCTTACTTTAATTTGATTTATTTGTAAAAGAAGCAATTGCACTTGTGAAATTAGATACAGTATGTGCAAAATCCAAACACAGCTTTGGTATTCCCCAAACGTCTATGACTATCGAAATCCCCAAAATTGACTTCCAAAGGGGGACACATTGAAGGCATTGAGATCTGTGCATAGATCTAAGAAACTGGAACACTACATATTTGGAGACTAGATGAAAAACCCCAGCTAATGTTTGTACAGAGCTTTGGGAACAGTTTCCAATTCCTCAAGGTTACTTTTAATTTATCACTTTGGGCCTTTGCCTTCAATTAGATATACTGCTGCTCCTTTTAGGGTAGCTTGGTGACAACATACTTAACTGTGGTGCAGAATCAGGCAAACATATTTTGAGTAACCTGAATTTGGGAAATGCATGCAATTGTCTTCAAATGTTTCTAGAAGGAGTGACTTTGAAGATAGGAAACAATATCTGTTTGTGTGTCTATCGAATCAGTCAATGTTTATTTATTTGTGCCTACTTGTGTGTACAGCAAGCCACTATGTACATTGGATGTACTCTGTAGGAGATGCAGGTGATGTTATGTATGATAATGCTGTAACGGAATTATATATTTTACTGGATGTTTCATTCAATAAATTCAGTTTTTTTTACTGTATTATAAAGTTCCACAGTGACTTTATTTGATTCTTTTTCAGATTGCTTATAATTTGTAATACTTAATGAAGAGAAAAAAATAAAGTAATAACAAACATGCAGTGGCTATTCCCCAACATAGTATCTGAACTACAAACTACACAAAATCAACGCAGCCATTGTTATTAACAACTATTCACAATTTAAAAACTAAAAAACCTGTGACAAGACACGACGACTGTGAAAGTTGCAATACAAGATATACCTACTTGGCATATAAGAGTTATTTCAGGCAAATGTGTGCTCCAATTCTTTAGACAGTGAGAACTTGGAATGGCGTAGTGGTTGTTGGAGCAGGACTGGAGAAACCAAAGTTCAAATAGACACTCAATCCTGGAAGCTCTGCCCAACCTACACTCAGGGTAGTGATTTGGGATAAAATAGGCCTTAAAGTATGCTTAGATTAATTGTAAGCGAGTATAGAATTTTAGGAGCCCTGGTAGGAGACTGGTTAAAATGTAGTTTTGCAGGCAAACTCTGCCCACAGCCTGGAGTTTGATTCTGATGGGGCTCAAGGTACATTCAGCCTTCCATCTGAGATTGGTAAAATGAGGACCCAGATTGTTGGGGGCAATATGCTGACATTGTAAACTGCTCAGAGAGGGCTGTAAAACACTGGGTGGTATATAAGTCTAAATGCTAGTGCCAATTAGGCAAGTAGTTTTCATGCAGCCTCTAGCATAAAATCCATTAACAGACGTTTTAGTCAAGAATTAGGGGTCTGCAAGGAATTTTTAAAAAAGCTTGATCTTGGAACAAAATTTCCAACTCACCCACTCATTTGCTTCCATCGGAATTTGAATATTCCATAGTTCACCAAAAACAAAGCTAAAAAAAATAATATTCTGTCATAGGGGACACTGATATCTTGAAAAAAGTTCTTGCTGTCTCAATTTGAGTCGTAAGACCTGAAAAGTAAAGGTGTTGATAGTCAAATTCTCAAGATTACATATATCCCAATTTATCATTAAAAATTGGCCAATATAAATATATTTGTTTTAAGTATTAAAATATTTTTAAAATGACCACAATAAAGGAAAAGACAATGGCCAAAGAGAATGGATTGTTGTTGGGTGATATCAGCTTATGAATGGAGGGTAACCAATCATTAAAATATGAGCATAAGCATAAATAATTTCAAGCCTCAACCATCCTAAATTGGCAAATTAAGCACCAAAAACTGCAGAAAATTCTCCAATTTCTTGGCTTTTAAGCTCCTTATGTAGAAACCTGGGGGAGGGCAGTTTATATGATCCTCTATAAAACCTGGATACCTGAATGATACCCATGGATATGTTGTGTTTTGAAAAAATAAAATGGATCCACAGATCTTCACTGGTTGTTAGATGAATTACTTGCTTTCCCAACAAAGCTTGCTTCAGTTTCTCGGCCCCACCCTGCTATCCCTGACTTCAAATTCATTCCATGGAAGTTAGCAAGTATAACATCACATGCTTTCCCGTGTGGTTTATTTTCTCTGGGAACAATTATTGGTTACCATGAAGGTTTCTTGATCATTCTTAGATGTGGCTTCATAGTTTGGAAACATACAGTGTAGCCCAGATGGAGGCTATTGAAAATGTTGCTATCTCAAGTAACAGAGCATCAAGTATGTGGCCTATGGCCTAAAAAGCCGTTTCAAGACCCTTTACTGGTAACACATTGCTGGCATACTGTATATAAGTCTATGTATATGAGAGAGACCAGTTAATATGCATTCATAACAGCCGTGATGGCGCAGTGGTTAGAATGCAGTACGTCAGGCTACTTCTGCTGACTGCCGGCTGCCAGCAGTTGATTCTCACCAGCTCAAGGTTGACTCAGCTTTCCATCCTTCCGAGGTCAGTAAAATTAAGACCCAGATTATTGGGGGCAATATGCTGATTCTGTAAACCGCTTAGAGAGGGCTATAAAGCATTGTGAAGCAGTATATAAGACTAAGTGCTATTGCTATAATAAAGGTTATATGATCCATGATAATTTATTTAATATGGCAACATATGCTTGACCATCCTGCTTAGACTGAGTCCACTGAAAGAAATGAAACAAGAAGAGCATAAATAAATTCCACTGATTTTAGTGATTCTGTTCTGTATGACTATATTATAATCTGAGTTATTATGTAAATAATAATAAATAATAACTAAATGCTGGTACTAACTGATTAATGTAGTAACTTATCCTGTAAATTTCTAGTGCTTGTCAAATTCTACATACTTTAGTTGTTAAATATAACAATTAAAAGAAATCAAAAGAATTAAAAATAAAAAAGAGGGGGAAAGGATTACACTTTGAAGATATCAAAGAAATATAGCAATTTTATTAGACAATATTTGCTGCCTCACCCTCATGGCAGTGAGGTTTATATTATTTGTAATTGAATTGTACAATGCTGCTTCTTTTTATTTAAACTAGCCTAAATGTTGTTACTGAAGCAGTGTAGCAAGCTCAGGAACTTTTAAATCTTCATTCAGTAGCTAGCTTTCATTACGCCATGTTCACAAATCCCATTGAACTCAGGATAGTTTTTTGTCCATGTCTGTGTCTGCCTTTAAATCAGTGTCGACCCTTTACAACTGCCTGGTCAAGTCCCTGCATTTTCCTTGGCAATATTTCGGAAATGATTTGCCAATGCCTACTTATTAGGTCTGAGAGAGAGAGTGACTGGCTCAAGGTCATCCAGTTGGCTTCATGCCCAAGGCGGGATTAGAACTCATGGGTTCCAAGTTTCTAAACTCATTCTATGGACAGGGTTCTTTGAAGGGAAAGAACAAGATGAAGAAATCAAAGGTATTTTTTTTTTAAAGAATCAAAGTAATGCTGTCTGGAAGTGATAGGATTTCTAGTTCAACACAATAAAAAGGCAATCAGGTCAGGAGAAGACCTGTCTTGATTAATTATATGCCAACCACATAAGATTTTCTCCATGACAATTTCTCCCTAGCCTATTCTTTCAAGTCTACCAATGGTGCACTCATTACCACTGTAACTGAGTCCATCTACTTTGCTGGTGGTTGCCTCTTCTTCTCTTTTCTCCCACCTTTCCCAACCTTAGAGCTGGGTCTTTGCATAACGTGTCCACAGGAGGATAATTTGAGCCTGGTCATTTGTGCCTCAAGTGAGAACTCTGGGTTGATTTGTTCAATGATCCTTTGTTTGGGGTTTTTTTTTTTTTGGCTATCCACCAGGGGCGGGTTCCTAATTTTTTTACTACCACTCTGTGGGTGTGGCTTATTTTGTGGGTGTGGCTTGCCAGCCATGTGACCGGGAGGTCGTGGGCCTCGGGAGCTTGGCAGCGGCCGGATAAGTGGGGGGGCATTGCCCACCCGCAATGCAGACCCCCGCAGCGGGAGCAGCAAGACCGCGGCAGCAGTTCTTCTAGGAGGCTCCATCCGGCCTGAATGCTTCTCCCCATTCGATGATCCTAGGCTCCAGCCGCCCGTTCCCCCTCCCCTCAGCAGCTCGAGAAGCCTCAAACATGCGAAAATGCCTGGGATCATCACCACGCGTTCGTGGTTTCTCAGACTGCTGAAGGGAGGGGAATTGAGATAGGTTCTGCCGCCCGTTCTTTCAGCGTCTCACACGCTCCCTCAGCTGTCCTCCCCTGCTTGGACTCACTGTGGGGTAGGAAGGCAGCGCATGTGCAGTGCTGGAAGCTCGGCTTCTGGGTATGCGCAGAAGAAATTTTTTTTTAAAAAATAATTTTTTAAAAAAATGGTGGCGCCCAGGCACCGGCAATTGACCGCACCGGTACTGTGACGTCACAAGTGGGCCGCTACCGGTGCTATAGAGTGGACCGCACTGGTAGGAACCCACCACTGCTATCCACAGTACTTTCTAACACCTAAGTTCAAAGGATTCAGTACTCTTCCTATTCTGCTTCTTTTAATGTTCTAATCTCCAAAGGGAGAATATTCCGTAATGCAGGGACTACAGGAGAAATAGCCCCTTCTTCTAGTTCCTGCCCGTCAATGCTCTTTGGCTGATGGGATATGCAGCATGCTCAATCTGTTGGATTAAATCATAAATTGAAATATATACATGCACTTATTACAGGCAGTTCATATTTATCATTTATTTTCATCAGCATGCCTGCCTATGATGAGGGTTTTTTTCCTTTTTCTTTGAGCTGAGCTTTATATAGTTCTAATTATTTTGTAAAGACGACAAATTAAAAGCACAGAAATGAGGCCTTTCCCAACCCGCTCTTCATATTCTGAATACTCCTTTTCAAAACGTAGTATTTCTCAGTTTTGACAACAGAGGCTTCACTTCCCGTAGATATTGCCACCCTTTTCACTGCACTGGAAACTGTCAGTATGGACAATCAACACAGCATTGGTACCACTTTTTGAGTAAGACCAAGGTAATTTTAGACACAAGTATGTTTGTGAGTACAATGGAATTTATATCTTTCCCAAGGCATCCATTTTCCCATAAAAGAAAATAGGAAGCTGTCTTGAACCGGCCCCAGTTGAAAATTCTGGAGACTGAGTGTAGGACAACCTGCTTGCAAAGTAAGTTGTCTATCCCAAATTATCCCTTAACCCAGGGATGGCCAAACTATGGTTCTTTTGAGGACCTGTGGACTTCAACTCCCAGAATTCCTGAGCTAGCCATGCATGCATGGCTGGCTCAGGAATTCTGGGAGTTGAAGTCCACAGGTCCTCAAAGAACCATAGTTTGGCCACCCCTGCCTTAACCCCTAATTAAGATGAAGCATGAAGGTTGAGATTGGTAGCTGGATTAGACATGTTTGGATAATGTGTTCTGGGAGCTATTTCCCATATTTCATCCCCATTACATCAACTAGGCATGTTCATATTAGTCTAGAAGAAAGTTTGATATCAGGTCTTGTTGCAGCCTTGCACACATCAGCTATTTATTTATAACTTTCAGGCAAGGAAATTAATTCAGATCTTATTACTGGAAGAGGTGATAGTTCACTCATTCTTCTCCCTGATTAAGGGCCTGATTGAACAAAAATTCTGAGAGTTGGGATCCCAATAAAAAGACTCTTCACTTGAGAAGAAATCTTTTTTCTTGACAGTATGGGATAATATGCAACTTACACATATCACTTTCAGGATTATAACGGCCAAGTTAAAGAAGGAAGACGCACAACTCAGATAGTACATTGCAATATAGTTGAATATTATATGCCAGAGAGCAAGAAATATATCCAAACAACACCTTCTGTGTCTCCTCACCTTTGACCAAAACTCAGAGGGTGTTTCCAGTCCAAGTATTTATTGTACAATTCCACTGCAAAAGTCCAAACAGTGGCATTTTCCATTCGAAATCTTCCCACGGTTTTCTACAAACCTCTTTTTTTTCTTATCACAGATAATAAAAGGAGAAAGATGGTTTAGCTGGGAAATGACTTTTGACTGGCAGCACTAACAGCCTTCCACCTTGATATAAAAAAGATGTTGAGATTCTAGAAAGAGTGCAGAGAAGAGCAACAAAGATGATTAGGAAACTGGAGACTAAAACATATGAAGAACGGTTGTATGGCACTGGGTATATCTGATCTAACAAAGAAAAGGGGTGACATGATAGCAGTCTTCCAATATTTAAGGGGCTGCCATAAAGAAGAGGGGGACAACCTATTCTCCAAAGCACCTGGAGACAGGACAACAAGCAACAGATGGAAACTTATCAAGGAGAGATCCAACCTAGAACTAAGGAGAAATTTCCTGACAGTGAGAACCTAAAAATACTCAACTATCAGCTTCTTGCATAAAACTGTTTTATTGTCTTTAAACAAAGAAAGAAAGAAATAAGAAACTGATCCATACGTGACAGAATTAGTCTGTAGAAGTTTACAATGTGTGTAGAACTCTTTTCTAAGTGAAAGTATCATAGAGAGCCTGGGCTCTTATTGTAGTTTTTATCATGTTTGTCTATCATTATAAAAATTTATGCAATGTAACTGGCTGCAGTTAGAGAACATTAAATGAACTTTGTAGGTTCTTCAAAAATATCACAAGGATCTGAAGCAACATTTCACTATATACGAGTAGCATCGTAGAGAAGTTAGAACTTGTCTTCTGATTGGCTTCACAGTTTGGGATCATTTAATATAAAATTTCATCCAGTAGACCCGAAAGAGTTGTGTTAATACCAAGGAAGTATAAATTTCCTTTTAGTTACTAGCATGTTTATATTGTATTATATTTCATTACATTTTAACTGTATGTACCATTCATCTCAACAATATTGACATTTCACCATAAAATGTTTATATATCATCATAAAAACGTTTTATCATAAAAGAGTAATCATTGATCGTCAAAACAATTGTATATCTTTCTAAGAAGGTATTGTATATTTTCTTATAGCAGATTTCTATGCTATACAGAAAAAAGGACAAATGAGAATAAGATAAAATAGTCTTTTCCAAAAACCAATTTGGTCTAGTGATGAAAGCAGCAGGCTAGAAATCAGGAGGCTGTGAGTTCAAGTCCTGCCTTAGGCATGAAAGCCAGCTGTGTGACTTTGGGCCAGTCATACTCTCTCAGGCCAACCCACCACAAAGGGTTGTTGCTGTGGGGAAAATTGGAAGAAGAAAGTGTATTAGGTATGTTCACCATTTTGAGTTATTTATAAAAAGAAATAATAATAAAGGCAGGAAAACAAACAAACAAATAAAACCAATAAAACCAATAAAACCAATAAACAAACAAACAAACAAACAAACAAATAATAAAATCCTTCTTTTGAATATCTAGATTGACTCTTTGGGGCAATGGGAAAAATTACATCACTGATCTGCTTCTTCAACCAGCTTTATTCCTTCGTTGTTTTGCTAAACCTATTTTTCAAAGTATCAGAAGGCAAGACAAAAAACAATCGGTGGAAACTAATCAAGGAGAGAAGCAACCTAGAACTAAGGAGAAACTTTCTGTCAGTTAGAACAATTAATCAGTGGAGCAGCCTGCCTCCAGAAGTTGTAAATGCTCCAACACTGGAAGTTTTTAAGAAGACATTGGACAACTACTGTATTTGTCTGAAGTTGTGTAGAGTCTCCTGCTTGGGCAGGGGTTGGACTAGAAGACCTCCAAGGTCTCTTCCAACTCCGATATTCTGTTTTTAAGGGGGATCAATGGCTGCTACTCATGTCAGCTTTATATTATCTTTGGAATCCAAGTATCAGTCTATGGGGGAACAGCAACAGAAAAAGATGATGATGACCTATGAGAAACAGGATCATGGAAAGGTGCAATTCTAATGTTCTTAGAGGCTTCAGTTAGAATGACAATTCATCCATAAAGGGACAAGGAAAGTTTATGCTATAAGGAACCTGTTCATTCTTTAGGATACCAGGAAAAACAATGAACAAAGCAGGCTATAGACTATTGACTAGAAATGTTCTATTGGTTCCAATTTTGCTAACAAGAACAGCTGCTCATAGCTCCTCAGATTGTAGGTTTTGTGTGTGTGTGTGTGTGTGTGTGTGTGTGTGTGTGTGTGTGTGTGTGTGTAGAATCACAGCAGAAGAGATTCATACTGATCTCAGAGAAAGGATTAAAACTTTCACCCAGAGCAATTATTCTATAATGATTCTGCAATGATTACATTCTTACAGAAATCCTGATAAGCAAAATACAAGTAGGAGAACCTATAGTACAGGTCTCCTTATCTCTGTTTCCCTTTGTGGAATATCTAAACAGGACTTTCTTCAATGAGCAGGAGCTGATCCACCTGGCATCTCCATTCCCAGAGCAAGGAAGATGGGCCACAATGGGTCCTGCCTAGTCAGCAATATCTTCCATACATACAACAGAATGATCAATCTTAATTAACCCAATCTCAGTTTTGTGCTTCTGCAAAGAATACCATGAACTTTTGTACCCTTGGCACATTGTGTTTTTGGACTGCAGCTCTTAACCCCCGTGTCATCAGGGCATTATGGCAGTTGTGATCTGAAACAAGTGGGAAACTTGCTTCCTCAGATTGTAGCAGTGAGTGGAAGGGACAAGAAACTTTTGAGGGCCCACTCAGGCATGGGTTCTAGTCTATGGGGCAGCCTTGGAAATCAAGGGCTGTGGACAGCTTTTCCATTACCTGCTTTCCCCACTTCTTGTTATTGAAGACTAACTGAATCACCAAGAAGTTCCCCAGGATGACTAGCAATGGTGATCTCGAGGACAAAGGCAAGGAAAGTTACCACACAAGAGATAGAGGCTGCTTTCCCTTCCCAACCCAGCAGACCGGTTCTTCTGCAACTCTTCCTCTTCCATTCCCATTTACTTGGATGCTGCAGGCACCTTGGCAATTCTGGGGCCAGGGAAGCGAGGAACTGAGGAACTCATTCTTAGGTACAGGCCAAAAACGAGGTCTCCATACCTCATTTTTAAAATCTGTACATTCTTACAGAATGTTAAGAACGTAATCATTGCAAAATTATTATAGAATGATTTTAAAAGGGGAGAAAGCTTGCTTCGCTCTTTGCAGAAGCTTGACAGAGGAACCTGGCCTGGACTTCTCAAATCTTTTGTGTTTTTATAGTAATTTCAGAGGAAGCAAAGAACATTGATCCAACCTGCCAATTCAAGGAGAGGCAAAGCAAAAGAAGCTATATCAACCATTTGCCTTTTCCACGTGCTGGACCTTTCAGAATCGTGCTATGGCATCCAGTCATTCTCAGCTAGAGGATTTTGCTGGGACGGGAAAGGAGAGTAGTCCATTCTAGATCTTCGAACTAATCTACATTTCTAGAATTAAGGAGAAATTTCCTGTTAGTAAGAGCAATTAACCAGTGGATGGCTTGCCTTCAGAAATTGTGGGTGCCCCATCACTAGATGCTTTTAAGAAGAGACTGGACAGCCACTTGTCTGGAATGGTAGAGGGTCTCCTGCCTGGGCAGGAGTTGGACTAGAATGCCTCCAAGGTCCCTTCCAATTCTGTGATTCTGTAATTCATTTCCAAGTGCCCCCCCCATCGCTGTAGTCGGCGCAGACCCCCGCCCATGTGGGATCGACCCAGTTGCCTTACAGCAATCGCGCGCAAAGGAGCTAGTCCTGTGGAGTCGCTGCCCATGCTGCGCTTTCACTCTTCTCGTGACTGGCCGCGCTCGTGGCGGTTGGATCGCTGCTTCCCCACCCCACCCTAGCCCGCGATGTTGTAGTAAGGCAGGTGAAGAGACCAATCGAGGTCAGGTGTAAAGCCAAGGCGTGGTTTGCAGTTGCACTTTTTCGCTCTGCTTGTTCTTAGGGAAAGTTCCCACTTTTTTTCAATTTCACACTTACCTCCTTTCCCCGGTTCTGGCCAACGGACCCTTTGGTTCCCTTGTCCCTGTGAAGTTCCAGAATGAAGCTGAGAAAGCAGCTTCTCCTGTGGTTTTATTGCCACCTAAGTGGTTATTAATTTTTTCCATCCATGGAAAGAAACTAAGGCTACAGAGGAAAATCTAACTAAAGCAACTAAAGTGATGCTAGTGATGACGACACGTCTGGTGTTTGGTGCCATTTTGATCTCAGACCCTCTTGCAAGCCAGGTTAATAATGTCGTTCAATAATATAATAGATGCTACCTTTATACTATTATCATGGCATGACAAGATAAATTTAGGGTTTTTTTTAAAAGATAACATAGGGGTCTGTACAGATAAAGCCTCTTAAAATTGCACCATAATGGCCACCATCCTTATAAGAACAATTCATTGTTGAAGGTGGCCATAATATTACTGAGCTTAATGTTCTAGCTAGCATCACATGAGATCAGCTTTAATCACTGAAGCGGATAGTATTTAACACACTAAAGAATTAGCTGAGATTATCCCCATGCAGAATATATTAATATCTGAAATGCAGCATAGATGGTTTGCCTTTCTTAACTTAAGGCACTACCAGTTGTTATGCCTGGAAAGCTCTTATAGCTGGATCAGGATTACTACTTTATTGATGGTATAAGGACTTCTCCCTTGGACAGGGGGTTATATTAGAAGACCTCCAAGGTCCCTTCCAAAACTATGATTCTATGATTCATGGCATAATGAGATGAGACTTTTAACTAAAAATAAAAATTCCCACAATCCATTCCCCTAAGTCAGGGGTCCCCAAATTTGGCAACTTTAAGACTTGTGGACTTAACTCCCAGAATTCTCCAGCCAGCTATGCTGGCTGGAGAAATCTGTGAGTTGAAGTCCACAAGTCTTAAAGTTGCCAAGTTTGAAGACCTCTGCCCTAAGTAAACAATGAGCTATAAAGACTATTGATTATCTCCAATACCACCCATTCTTCTACTACCGGTACACATATAACATTTTAAAATTCTTTATTGCTTTTTATAAACAAATATTCACAATAAACTCTCACAGAGAAATTTAACCAAAGATATACTGTGCATTTAAAATATGGCCCAGCCTTGTATTAAATAATTTCTTTTTGCCTTGTTCTTTTCTATGTAAACCCATAAATGGACTCTCTCACACATTCTCTCATAAACACAACTTTGCACAATATATGCATATGTAACATATCCATAACATGAATATTTGTGGAATATATTCAAATTGGTTTGTGGAATATATTCAAATTGATGTAGATAAAGTCAACCCTTTTTAATTCATAATCTCATTATTTCCTAAACAGGAAATATGTAGTTTCTTGATAACAATTTCTGGGAAATTGTGAGTATCAGAAAAAAGATAGTGCCCATCAAACAAAATCCATTAGTGCCTTTTCTGGATTAGTATGGAACCCTTGTATATTATTTCTTAATAGAAATAAATTCCTAGATTAAAGCCAATGCAACCGGCTTTCATAAACCTTTGTGTTATTTCAGTCAGATGCTTTCCAATGTCAATGACCATTGACACAACTCCGGGATAGCCTATCCTTAAAATCTCAGTTCTATTCTGGGAGTTTTTAGACCAATGAAAATCTTGACTCTTAGGAATGAAAGCACTATTAAAAAATTCTGACTGCTACTCAATAATACCTTAGTTCCAATCTCTCTGATGTTTACAGCAAGAACCCACTTTTATCAATTTTGCTACTTTTACAGTGGACAACCAATAAATGCCTTCCGTTGCATCATTACAATAATACATGTAACATGAACAAAACAGAATTGCTGTAGTTTGCCACTTGCTTTTCAAGGAATCACTGTGGCACTGAGAAAAATAGTTGCTACCAGCACTCACTGAAACGGCTTTCATATGTCCTGGTTTGCAATTCCATCTTTCTGTCCAGATAACAATCCAACTCTATAAAAAAGCAACACGATCCCTTTGGAGTCCTACCCAAGTCAGAAAAATAGAAGTGGACTGCGGGCAGAACCATCAATGCTATCTTTTAGCATTGTTACCCGGGAGGGAAGATGTTGCTATTAAAAAGGAAAGGTTGCACATTTCAGTAACGTATACTTGAATGAAATGCCTTCTCCTTCAGGCACATTGCGAATGCAGATGCACAGTTTTTTTGTTTTTGTTTAAAACATCACTTCTTCACAGCTTCCATAGTCACTCTCCACCATGTCGGAGCCCTCATAGTTAGAAGGCAATGCTGGCTGAGTTCTGACATTTGGTACAGGCCTGATTTCACAGTCTGCATAGGAGGGCTGGGCCACACTAAGTCTCATGCTAACCCTCTTGTACCCGTTGTCTGGATGGTAAAGTGGCCCTTCATTTTCTACCAACTGAGAAGGGTAGTAGCTGATTGCAGTGTATTCGTTTTGACACTGGGAAGAAGGTAGTTCAGCAGGACCAGGGGGTAAGAGGTCTTCCAGATTTTGATTGCTGTAGCGAGGCGGAATAGGAGCCCGCTTGTTGTTTTGATCAAGCGGGAAAGGAAAGCCACCATAAAGGCCAGCTGGATCTGAGTCTACAGGAGGAGGAGGAGATCGATGGCATGGGGAAGGTGGAAGGGGAGTTTCAATAATTTCATATTGATGATATTCTTGAGTGTCTGTTGACGGATATCTTGGTGGCCAGTAGGTTGTTTCTCCTGGATACACTGAAATAAAACCAGAAGCTTATGAATATTTCCCAATAAATGTGTAGCCTGCAATAATTATTATTTCACTGCATCTTCATATTAACCACATATTTCCCCCCCATAATTTGGAGACTGAAGGTCTGCCATGGGGAAACTTGCTTTCTTAAATAGTATATAATTAAGAATCTGAACTATGTAAAATTGTAAAGTCTGCCAAGCATGAATAAAAATTATCTACTCCCAGAGAACATCTCACCAGGAGCTAATACAATTT
The DNA here is from genome assembly GCA_023053685.1 of Diadophis punctatus similis. NCBI lineage: Eukaryota > Metazoa > Chordata > Lepidosauria > Squamata > Dipsadidae > Diadophis > Diadophis punctatus. The sequence continues at coordinate 178,062,079 of JALIGW010000002.1, forward strand.
TTTAAGGCCTAGTATGCTACTCTAGTTCTAATTTTGGAACAATACAATACCTGAGGGAATTCTTGACAAAGATTTTTCACTGCGTGAATCAAACTCAGTGATAGAATTAGGGACAGGATAAACAAAATATATTGATGGATATTTTCAGAAGTGAATTACACTCAATACTATCAATACTCAAACCCATCAGGTTTCATCATTAGCAGTACTGTTATTTGTTATTCTTATTTACTATACAAATGCTGTTTACAACAGCTACTCATGCTCACTATATCCTACAATTCTACTATTTCTGTGGATACATAAAAACATCTTGTGCTGTGTATCATTTTGTGCATCACCATTTTGACACTTAATATGATAATATCCCATATACTTACGTTTTTCTTCTTTCCTCCTATTAAAAGTTGTAATTCTGTACAAATTTAATTTGTCTCTTATATATTTGAATGTTCTTTAACTCTATATATAGACTTCTTCCTCTGAATATGATTCTTGTTTCTAATTCTTTGATCCTTATTACTTTGTGCTTTGCCCAAGTTCATATAGAAATGGTCTGTGAAATTTCTCTTTCTGTTGTGACCAATCATATCTATTTTTTAACATGAGCTGTCTTTAATATGAGGTGTATGCCCATTACTATAACTTTGATATTGAAGAATATTGCTATTGGAAGAGATCAATCATAACTGGTCTATTTAGCTCATTTGAAAAATAGTTGAGAAACTTCAACACCAAACCCTGGCTACATTTATTTACTTAGAACTTACTTATCACGATGTTGTATTGCTTTTGATGACTGATGTGACATATTTTGAAAACTAGCTAATACTTGTGTAACTACATTCAATGTGTAGGGCAACAGTACAGTAACTGGAAAGGGAATTGAAGAAATGCATATTTCTCTTTTAAATGTGACAAAACTGATACCACCATAACATAATACTGTTATGAAAAAGGAGAGCTAGATACCCCAAAACATAGGAATAACTAGTGTGGCTTTAGAGCATAGAAACAACATTACTTGGAAAGATCCAATGAAACAGAGGAAAGCGAAACAAACAAAGATAAAACAAACCCATTTTTTCTCCAGTCCAGGAACTCTTCAATATAGGGTCATTATCAGAGTTAGATAAGAGGGCAGCAGCTGGGAGATTGGGAGCCACACTGCACACAATCGCACCCCGTTGTTTCTGCACATTGCTTGAATTGAAGGTGGTGAATTCTGGGACAAGAGAAGACTTGGCTGGGTCCAGAGCACTGAAATGGTTGTGATGACCATTGTTGAGAATATTGAGTTCAATGGGTGGAAGACCTTGAGTGCCAACCCCAACACTTTTTGAGAATTCACTCTTGGAGAGCAGGTCTGGATCTTCTTTGGCCACTGGCTTGTGAGTTTTGACTTTGTGGCAGTAGCGTTTGTAGATGATTGTAATAGCTATCACCAGGATGACTATACCTAACACCCCAGCAGAGATTTTGGCAATCCCTTCAGGCTTCCAAATCTCACTGGATGGATCAATAGCTGGAATCCCAATTCTTTGGGTGCAGAACGTTCCCTGGAAGTGATCTGTACAGATGCAGTGAAGATAACCCTCACTATTCACACAACGTCCTGAGTTCTGACATGGATTTTTCAAACATTTCTCAGCGACTTTTTCACACCTGTGATGGAAGACAGTTGATAAAGAGATATCAACAAGCAAATACCAATAACTCTAGTTAGGAAACTAAAAAGCAGGACCTTTAGGAAAAGAAGGACATATATTGTATTTTTCGGAGTATAAGACACACTTTTTCTCCTCCTAAAAGAGGCTGAAAATTTAGGTGTGTCTTAAACTCTGAATGTAGCCCTGCCCACTCGCCGGCCCCTACCCTTCGGCCTCCGCGCATCCTCTTCCTGACTGCAGAGATTGCCACCGACAATGGCTTGTGGTTTTAGGCTACGCGTGTTGCATTTTTAGCTTTCAAACACTTACGCAGTGCCCAAAATGGCTACCCAGAATAGCTGCTGCCTTCTCTTACCCCTTCCCCACTTTGTCTGCTTTAGTCATTGGAGCTCCCTCCGAGGATCAGCTGTGCTTTTGAAGCTGTTTTTCAGCTCAAACACGAGCTAAGCGATCTTCCCTGCTTTGCCTGCTTTTCTAATTGCTGCTCCCTCGGACAATCAGCTGTGCTTTAGAAGCATAGCCCCAACCATCCCCAACCTTAAAACCAGCGAGCGAACGAATGTGCTGAAGCTTATCCCCCACCATCCCCAACCTCAAAATCAGCGAGCGAACTAATGATCAGGCTAAGGACTAACCAGATGAATACCTGATAGGCAGAATTCTCCCCCCCCATTTTCCTCCCCAAAAATTAAGGTATGTCTTATACTCCGGTGAGTCTTATACTCCGAAAAATATGGTAAGTATATTGCTGTTTTCTGCACATTTATAAATGTAGTTCATTTGTCCAGTTCATTACTTTACAATATATGAATGAAGTTGAGGAAAGAATTCAGAAGCAGAAATCAACGCTACCCTCTAGATACATAGAAATTTTCAGTTCCTATCAAGTTATCCCAGGTCCACAGAATTTTTCCAAATTTCCTCCTCTGAAATAGTGTGACAATTCTGATCTCAGAAGAGCAATATCCCAATGTTAGAAATCTTCATCTTATTGAGGAAACCCTCAAGGATGATTCCTGGGTCTGAATCATGGGTTGGGAAGTGGGAGGAAAATTGAAATACCAATCATGATCATATCTGCTCAACTGGCAGAGATCTGTGGTGTTCCACACATAGGATTGCTGTACCAGTGAATTTGAATTTAAGTGAAAACCCAAAAAGTTCAGAAAATATAACTACATGATCTTCAGAGCTTTGAGGCCATGCAGACATTAAATATATGATTGCTGATTTGTTCAAAACAGCCAGACCTGACCTAACTCCTCCATAAGATCCTGATATATTAATGTGAACTTTGAGTAGAGAAAGCAAACATAAAATATAGTATAATTAGGGGAGCATTTCTTATAAAACATTCATCTATATAAACAGAGTCTTAAAATCTCAAGTTAAAATCGGCATGCCACGAAAGAGACACGAATCCACACAATCACAATACAATTAAAGTCATGCCCTGGATTTTCACAGCAGAAATTCATGCAACAAAGCAATTAATTCTAAGTATTCATCGATAGTGTATCTCCAGTCTTGCTTATTTATACAATCACAACAGTTAATCTGTCTACATAGCAGTTCATTCATTCATTCAATCATCAATCTTTCTACTGAAAGAATAAAAGGATAAGCAAATATATCCTAATCATAATTGCCAATGATTCTATAATATTTGAGATAAGGTGAGCAAAATCTTTTTAAAAATGTTCTAAAATTGATTATTCATACATTCCTAAACAGGCATGGCTATTGCACTGCGATATTCATTGTGAATGCAGGATAATATAAGCATGGTGTCCTTGCTGAAATTCAAAAGGACAGAAGCAGATTGAGAAGAGAGTCTTACCTTTCCCCCCAATATCTCTCTGGGCAACGGCAAGTATAGCCACCTTTCTCGGAAAGTTCACATGTCCCTCCATGTAAGCAGGGATTTCCTTCACAAAGGCCATCAGCCACTTCACAGTGATCTCCAGAAAACTGTGTGGAGCAGGTGCAAACATAACCTGATGAAAATAGGTCAAATAAAAGCGAAAATAGATTTATTTTTTAAAAAGTGGATAGGGAAGCCATATACAAAATCAGAATGTAATTCAGATGACATTATCTGAATTGTTATAACATGTTATAACAATTAGGCGTATTATAGTTCTTCTTCACAAGGAATAACTTTTTTAATGCATTGAAATTTCCATTAAGAAGTTGGGGATATGCCGTCTCCACTTAAATCACTTTGGTAACTACAATTACATGCATAACAATTGACACTGCAGGTGGCAACACTGATGTGAAAAGTATTGTAAATTCACAAGTACAGTTCAGCCATATGCTGTTGACCTGAATATAAATCTGCCTGGACTTGAACTTACAACCCCTCTTGTTTATGAAGGGCAGCTGAACTAAATGAGGTGCTGAGCAAACAGGATTCTGATCTTGTCACTGTGAGCTCTAGGAAAGCAAGAGGGATGTAGTCCACTTTGTGTTAGTTGCTTATTTGTCAAGACATGCCACTCAGTTGCAGCAGCAGGCTTTAAGCAGATGTAACAAAGTGCACAACTGAACCCTAACCCTAGAGAAGGTGTCTCCCAAGAGTTTCCCGATAAGACGCCTTCAATTACCAGACATTAGTATCAAAGTCACTTCCATGTGACCAGGATAAAGGAAGACCCATTGCAGAGAAATGATTTACACAAAGATTTAGTGCAACTGAATGTCTTCCTCCCTTATTGAACACATCATTTTCACCCATGAGCACAATCATTTTATTTTAAATTCTATTCACTCTGCATAGTTCTTTTCACCCATTTCCATAATAATGCTTTATCTCCACCAGAATCACTCTGTTGTAAGGCAGTTTACAACAATAGTTCATTACAGTTAGAGCCTATCAGTTCCTTCATGAAGAGAAAATCCTGCAAATGGAAGTTTAAACATGTAGTTCACTGATGCATAACGAAGAAAACATGAGAACATTCATGCTCACTTTGCCTGTCCCTTTTCTTTATCCCCCAGAAATTCATGGCTTTTCAGAACACACAACTTTGGAATATAGAGGTTAACTACCGTATTTTTCGGAGTATAAGATGCACCTTTTTCCTCCCTAAAAGTGGCTGAAAATTTGGGTGCGTCTTATACTTCGAATGTAGCTTTTTTCCCAGCCCTAATTAGGTGCTAACAGATCTTCCTAGCTCTTACCTTGCAGGCTCTTTCATTGTTACTCTCTCCGAAGAAGGTTTTTCCAGCCCCAAGTCTTTGCAGAGTTTTTTTCATTGCTCTACTTGCTCCAAATAAGTTTTTTTCTAGCCCTAACCAGGTGCTAAAGATCTTCCCAGCTTTTACTGGCTTGCAGGCTCTTTCATTGTTACTCTCTCTGAAGAAGGTTTTTTAAAGTCCTAATAATGTGCTGAAGCTGACCAGACTAAGGACGCTAGCCAGATGAATACCTGGTAGGCAGATTCCCCCCCCCTATTTTCCTCCCCCAAAACCCCCTCCCCCTATTTTCCTCCCCCAAAACTAAGGTGTGTCTTATACTCTGGTGCGTCTTATACTCCGAAAAATACGGTAACTAGGAAGAGAAAGGAGAAGCGTCTGTGATCAGTTACCTAGATATTTCACAAGTCCTTGTAATTTCCCCAAGATGAGCTGCTCCAAACTAGACTTACCTCCATGTTGTACCTCACTGCAGAGTCCGTCATTAAGGCAGGGGTTGCTGCTACAGGCACCACTGTGTGGACAGCACTGCCTAATGCTTGATTCTTCAACCACCCCTCTGGATCGTTTTTCTTTGGGCAGAACCACCAGATTTCTTCCGTCCACAGTAATAGCATTCAGGCAACCCCTGAACCCATCCGTGATTCTCTGAGGCTGATGATGCTGTACTAGTCCTCCAATCAACAGATCTCTGGTGGAGTGGGAAATGCTACAGCTCTCTGGGAGATGGAGGGAGGCATTTTTCATGTCATCAACCAGCAAATGGATGGAATGGCTTTTCACTTCAAGGAAGATTGAATGCCACATGCTGTCATTCACAAAACGGTGAGATGAAAAGTTTGCACTAAAGCCACTCCGACATCTGTATCCAAGATGAGGTACTCCATTAACAAGCTGCATAAGATATACAAAGCATATTCAAAATAAGTGTTTTGTATTGATTTAGGTTGCAAAGATCTAAGAATCCAAAACGTAATTTAGAGTTTCTTTTTTTCTGTATTGGCCAAATAAACGACAGCCTCATTTTGAAATATGTACTGAAATTTCCACATCTAACTGCTTTACTTGCATCACTGAGCAATTATCACTCCAAAATAATAGTTCTTTGACATTGGACAGTTTGTACACTCCAAGTTATAAGTGTCCAACTAGATTTCAAATAGCTTCTATAGTTTCTGATGAATCAAGTCCTTGCTACTCAAAGTTCATTATTTCTTCCTGCTCCAATCCTCTTAGTGAGGAACAAAAAAGCAACAACTATGTGAAGTAAAGCAATACTTTTTCTTCCCTCTGTTAGGAAATTTAAGGACCAGGATAAATTCTTTTATTAATGTGACTAATAACACTGCAGGTAGTCCTAGACGTAAACTCATTTATTTAGTGACTCTTCAAAGTTACAACAGCACTGAAAAAAGGGACTTATGACTGGTCCTCACCCTTATGACTATTGCAGCATCCCTACAGTCATTGATAAAAATGGAGCACTTGGCAAACAGCATATATTTATGATGGGTTGCAGTATCCCAGAGTCATGTGATCGCCAGTTGTGACCTTCCTAGCTAGCTTCCAACAAACAAAGTCAATGGGGAAAGCTGGATTCATTTAATGACTGTGTGATCATTTAACTGCAATGATTCACTTTGTTCTGCCCCAGCTACGGACCAGAGAAAACGTAGCACACACGCACTTTGTTCAAACCTATATTTAATTGATTAACAACTACTAATAAACTGGCTTAGTAGTGTTCACACACAAACAAATCTTAAAGCAATCTTTTCTTGAAAAAAACAGCTGTTAATTATACGACATTAACAGCTGACATAAGTCCATAAAGTCATAAAGCAAAGATAAGTAATTAGTCCTGGATATCTCAGGAAGCTTACAAAGGTTGGCAAGATGCCTGGAATCAATCCACAAGAAGTAAGCCAAAACAGATAAGCCGAGCAGAGGTTTCCAAACAAGAGGCACACGAACAAACAAACTATCAAACGAGTTGTTTTCTGCAGAGTTTTTTCCGTCTTCGTCATTCCTTAAGTAGGCTTGGGGAGTAGCCAATTAGCCCCAAGCCTACTCCCGAGGAGACCTCCTCCTGAGTAGCCATTCCTGCCTTTTGGCAGCTCTGTGTGCCTGTGCATTAAGAAGAGGCTCCTCCTCTTCTTCTTCACTGCTGTGAGGTGCTGGAGGTTCCGAAGGCCCTGGCTGAACCTCTGCCTCTGGCATCGAGTCCTCGCCAGCCTCCTCACTGTCCGGCTCGGGTGCCAGCTGCACAGGCCGCTTGCGCATCACCTCATCAGCCTCGTCTCAGACAGGATCCGCTACCAGCTGCAAGGGCTGCTGGCGGGTCACAACACACTTAACCTTAGCAAAAAGATTGTAAAATTGGGTGTGACTCACTTAACTACCATTTTGTTTAGCAACAGAAATTCAGGTCCCAATTGTGGTTGTAAATACAGGACTATTTACAATGCATGAGCCACGGTGGTGCAGTGGTTAGAATTCAGTACTGCAGGCTACTTCTGCTGACTGCCGGCTGCCTGCAATTTGGCAGTTCAAATCTCACCAGGCTCAAGGTTGACTCAGCCTTCCATCCTTCCGAGGTGGGTAAAATGAGGACCTAAATTATTGGGGGCAATATGCTGACTCTGTAAACCACTTAGAGAGGGCTGTAAAGCACTGTGAAGCGGTATATAAGTCTAAGTGCTATTGCTATTGCTACTAACTGTAGTTTGTGCCATTTCATGGCAATGATATTAAAGGACTATGTTTATGAAGTTTTTAGTGACACTGATTAGGTACATTCTGTAATATATGTAATATACATATACACATATTTTAATATACATATATAAAAAAAGATCGGAACACATTTTCACCTTTGCTCTTTGTTCTTTTTTTAAGGGAGGAATACAACTGATTTCAAAGTGAGCTGATTTGTCCAGATCTTCTTTCCTCTTTTTCTTTTCAGCTGCATTGGCAATTCGATTTGCCACAAGGACATGCGGAAAAGATGGGGCTGTGCTATTGCATGTGAAGTACCATGCATGACAGCAGGAGGCCTGATCCAGCTGTCTCTGTTCCTGCCTATTATCCATTCAAAAATGAAGAAAATACACTGACGTTTAAGAATACTTCTGGCCTTTGGATCCGAGTGAATCAAGTGGCAAGACAATCTTAGCAATGATTCTGTTCTCACTCTCTTCATGCTACAGATGTTGCTGCCTATTGCATAAGCGCACCAGCGTGCCTACTGTCCCTGTCCTAAAGTCCCCATGTATTTCGTAAAATATCATGTACTCAAAACCATGCTTGTACTTTTTATATATTCATATTAATGTTTATACTTCGTTTGTATTCATATACACGCTTGACAAAATAAATAAATAAATAAAATAAAAATAAATAAATATTTTGGAATGGCTTTTCCCTCACTGCAACCAAGCTGGAGCAGTGGCAGGATTCAAACAGGAGAAAGCAGCTGATAATTCTCCATAAATAGAATCAGTGGAAGAAACAGTCTTTTTGGGTTGAGCTGTTGATCAGCTTAAGCCTCTAACACAGGAGTGAAATTCAGCAGGTTCTGGAGAACCGGTAGCGGAAATTTTGAATAGTTCGGAGAACCGGCCAATACCACCGCTGGCTGGCCCCAGAGTGGGGTGGGAATGGAGATTTTGCAATATCCTTCCTCCGCCAAGCCCACCAAGCCACGCCCACAGAACCGGTAGGGAAAAATTTTGAATTTCACCCCTGCTCTAACACCTGGAATTATGTGCCACTGTACTTCTGAATCAGAGTTCACCCATGTCAGAAGGATGGTGCTATGTTTGCATAATGTACAATTCAATAAATACAACAAAATTTTTGTAAAAGGCTATGGGAGGTGGGAGAAAATAAGGCTGTAACCTTACAGAGATGCCAAGAAAAAAGTATTTTCTCTCCACTATTCCTAAGAGCCTTATTAGATGAGTTAGATGAGAATAATTGTATTTGGAACTAATCATGATGGTGAAGGAAAGCATCCAGCTTACTTTATAGAATAATTTATAGATCCAAACCCCCACCTCATCAGACAGCACTGGGCTATTTTCCCCCCATGCCTGTCAGGTTGGAAACCATGAGCAGACCTTTCTCCTTCTCTCTGAGAGAAAAGATTTTATATTTCTCCACGCCTGCTTCAGAAATAATCAGTGCTTCAGGCTGTAGCCTAGAATAGGCCCAAAATTGGGGCCTCTCCTCATTTGGATTCCACTGATTCTTCTATCACAGAGTGAGGCATTTATCCGTAAATAGAAGCATAGTGAATTGGTCGTGTCATGCAAAGAAAGACAGATAGGAAAATTGTTGAGAAAACCTATAGATAGTGTGGGACATCTAGAGATCAGCTATGAATGAATGGATCTATGATAACTTCTTTATCTAGTGATCATACTGCAAAACTTAGTAACAAATCCAGGAAGAGTTTATTAAACAGAAGCGAGATGCTTTACTAGCATTGTTCAAAAGAATGAAACAAGTTAGAGCTCAATTACATAAAATTGTTCTGACAACAACATTCCTAATCCTAGTTTTGTTACAGTTTATATAGGGAAAAGAGTTCTCTATATCCCAGGAAAGAGGAATCTATACTTCCATATAATCTTCTGAGATGCCATCACTAAGGTGTACAAAATTGCAACTTAAGTGCATAAATAGGTTGAAGGGAAGTGATTCAGAAGTAATTTACATTGAATTTATCTATTGAAATGCATTGCATTTATGTCCTGGCTAGTATTAGAATGCTGATCTATTTGTAAATGCAAGCGTGCTTAAAACCTAACAGCAGCAAAGAGGGAACAAGTACTAAAATTCTGAAAACTAACCAATTATAAAATCTCACTTTTCTATCAAATTGTATTAAAATCAATGAGTCACTAACAAAAATAGTAGAAAACTGTATCTGGAGGATGATGTTGCCACCTAGTGTTCCTTTGGTAGATATGCAGCCATATAAATAAGTTAACATAATAAATAAATGTGTATTTTTCACTTCTTGACAAGTGACTACTTCTGCACATTTCTTTGAATTGCACATGGATTTTAAACACACAGCCAAAAAAAGAGAGGATATGAGAAAGTGTATAATTAATATTTCCCTGCATCTGCCAAGTGGTAGTGGAAGATATTCAAAGATATTAATGTGATTTATATTTTAATCTGGTATCCTGCTGTTCACAAACTCTCAGTGTTTACCTAAACTGTTCATGAACTGTTCACCGTTGGGTGAGATCATCCGCAGGCATGGGGTGCGTTTCCATCAGTACGCTGATGACACCCAGCTGTACATCACCACCCCTCTGACTTCAGGGAGGCAGTTGATGTAATGTGCCGATGCCTGGACGACGTTAAGATCTGGATGGGGAGGAACAGACTCAGACTTAATCCCGACAAGACCGAGTGCCTGTGGATAATGCCTCCTAAGGACCATGATAACTGTCCCTCCTTGGTCTTCGAGGGTGCGAAACTGACTCCCTCAGGCCAGGTCCGCAACTTGGGGGTCCTCCTAGGACAGCTAAAATTAGATCATCACCTTTCTGCTGTGGCTAGGGGGGCCTTTGCACAGGTTCGCCTGGTGCACCAGCTGCGGCCATATCTGGAGAAGGAGGCTTTACTCACGGTCACTCATGCCCTTGTCACCTCGCGTTTGGACTACTGCAATGCGCTCTACATGGGGCTACCCTTGAAGAGTATCCGGAGACTTCAGTTGGTGCAAAATGCGGCTGTGCGTGCTGTGGTGGGTGTGCCAAGGTACACCCACGTGACACCGATACTCCGCCAGCTGCATTGGTTGCCCATCGGTCTCCGGGTCCAATTCAAGGTGTTGATCACCATCTTTAAAGCCCTTCATGGCTTAGGACCAGGATATCTCCGGGACCACATTCTGCTGCATACTTCCCTCCGACCGGTTAGGGCCCACAGAGTTGGCCTCCTCCGGGTCCCGTCGGCCAAACAATGCCGGCTGGCGGGCCCCAGGGGGAGGGCCTTCTCTGTGGCTGGCCCCGTGCTCTGGAACCAACTCCCCCCGGAGACCCGAACCATCCCCACTCTGCTGGCCTTCCGAAAGACCGTTAAGACATGGCTCTTCCTGCAGGTGGGGGGGACAGCTTAACCCATTCGAGCTTACCCCCCAAGTATGTATGTTGTTGAATGGATGGATGTTGTTGTTGCTTTTATATTGTTTTTTTAAATTTTGTACTGTTTTTAAATTTTTTGAAATTTTGTTTATTCTTGTATCTCTCATGTTGTACGCCGCCCTGAGTCCTTCGGGAGTTGGGCGGCATATAAGAATAAATAAATAAATAAATAAATAAATAAATAAATAAATGAAAAACTAAATGATGTAGCATGACTTTCAAAAGTCGTGTTAAATTCTGTGAAGTACTAGTTTAAATCATATCCCTATGGCAGCAATGATCATCCACTCATCCCTCTATTAATAGAGGAAAACCTTTACGGTCTGTGAATGAAAGCATATTTTCCTTCAGGTCAATGTGTAACATATGTTCCAGATCTCAATTGGATTAGCTTGCAAACTTGGATGAGTATGTGGGTGGCTTAAAGGCTCTTGAATAATTAACTTGAAAGCAAGTGTCATACTTAAGAGTTACCTCATCAGGCAGCTGATGGGGTTTTGTTTTGTTTTGTTTAGTACAAAATGCTTTGATCTTATTGACTCTATATTGTAGGTCTTATGTTTTTCATTTTAGTAAGATTGTATGTGCTTTAACTTAATTAAACTTGTATCCAGTCTTCTGTCATTAAGGCTTCTGGCAATGCATAAAATAAGATTTGTCTCATAATCTAAAAACACACCATGCTACTATGAATCAAAGAAAATGTAAAAAGTAAAATATCTTGCGATATAGAATGGTACCTCTGATCAGGACAAACCTTCTCAAAAGAGACTGTCTTTCAAAAGACTCTAACACTAGATTTCCAATAATGCTCAGCTCTGTGCCAGTTCCTTTATCATCATTGTATGATATCTGAGCAAACTGGGAATTCTACTCTAATAAATAATAGTCTCTAATGCAGTGTTTCCCAACCTTGGCAACTTGAAGATATCTGGACTTCAACTCCCAGAATTCCCCAGCCAGCATTCGCTGGCTGGGGAATTCTGGGAGTTGAAGTCCAGATATCTTCAAGTTGCCAAGGTTGGGAAACACTGCTCTAATGTATGAACAATTAGGACACAGACAAGGCAAACAAACAGCAACACAAATTATTTTTAGCCCAGACTTAGAATGCAAACCACCCAGAAGTGCTGAGAAAATTAATAAAATACGCAAAGTACCGTAAGTGCAAATTGTCATCAGCCTGCCTGAACAGTGTTATTATCCGACCGGTTTCACTCTTTATTTTTATATACATTTTCTTAATCACTGGATACCTACATAGATTCCTGTGACTGCCTTTTCCAGTTATGTATACGTATATTTATGTATTTAATTACAGACCCGTTACAGCATTCTTTCCATTGAATGCAGGAAGTATGGCTTTCAAATCACTACTGTACCTAATTTCATATGGATGAAACATACAAGAAAAAGATGCATTCTACTTGAGTAGCTCTGATATAGAACCGTGACGGTAAACCTATGGCACGCGTGCCCAAAGTGGCACGCGAAGCCATGTCACCTACCACGCACGGCGTTGCCCTTTCCTCTTCTGGGTTTCTGGCGCGCATGCACGCACGACAATCAGCTGGCATTCATGCGTGAGGCAGTGCTGGAAACTGGAAGAGCTGATTTCCTGCATGAACATGTGTGCTGGCCAGCTGATCATCGCGCACAGATGTGCGCCAGAAACCTGGAAGACTAGCTGACTGGCGCGCATGCACGTGCCAGAAACCGGAAGTTTGGGTGCACGCATGCGCCCTGGGCAGCTCCTCTTCCTGGTTGCAGCCCAGACGAGCGTGCACTGATATAGACTATAGAGATGTAGGGCAGTAACTTGTCGGACTTTGGCAAACAGAGATTGATTGATTAAAAACAGGTATATCTCATACAGTTAATGCATTTAGATGATTCAATGCTGCTTGCAATCAATTAAAAAAAAGAACAAAAACATAGCAATAATAGCCAACAATATTGCTTGCCAGATCTGAATCGCTCTGGTAAAAAACTTGGATTGACCATCAGATGGTAGAATCAAATTTGTTTTTAGGATTTTTTTTTTCATCTAATGGATGTCCAAAGTTCTGTACCCCAATTCTAATAGCCTAGTCAATACTAACAATTAAAATTCAAGGAAGCAGAGACTGGCACAGCAGACCAGATCAACTATACTGACAATTAACTTGGGAAATTTCAGTCTGACAAATGAACTGCCTGCCAAATTATGAATAGTGACAACAAAAAGAGTTAACTGTTACTGTTTCAATGTGCTACTTCTCTCCCCAATATTTGTACATTTAACTTCTTTTTCATTTCCGTACCTCTGTTAAATTTCATGGAATTATGGTAATATATATCCTCCTCTTCATCATCCCTCAAGTCATAAATAAAAATACCGAAGGGAACCAATGAGGCATCAAACCCTGTGGAATCCCACTTAATATCTCTTTCCAATTTGATTCAGAAGGTAAACAGTTTGTAAATCTGATTTTAAAATAAACTATATTCCCCTTAATACTTGTATCCTTCAACCTACACTTAAGCAAGCTTGCTAAATGAAATAACCTTAGGAGTACTTTGCTGAGATCAAATACTATATTATGCTCACAAGTTACATTAAGTTTCCACAATCTACTAATAAAATTTCCCTATCAACAAATGAGATAAGCTTAATTCATCCAGTTTTTATTAGTTCATGTTAACTAGCAGAAGGCATAGCATAATAATATTAAATAGTAGGCATAATAGCATAATGTTCAGGGTGCTTACAGAAGGGTTACTTCATTGTTTATTCAGAATTTTCCCAGTTGACAGATTGACTGATCTGCAGTTCCCCAATCCTTTGCAGTGGGTATACATAGCTGTTAAAACTCACGACTGAACTTCGTAGCTGGAAATGCATATGTAAAAGGGTGGGGCAGAGGGACAAATGACAAGACACAACTTTGTAATGTATATGTTTATGTCCTATGTTGGGACCAGGTATTAAAGGGGTGGATTTGCGTTGTAATGTCTCTTCAGGTGTCTCTAAATGTCTCCAAACCTCCGAGTTTAGGTTAGGATGCCTATGGCCAGAATTAAAGCACTTTGATGGTGGTGATGTAATGCTTAACATCAGGCATTTAAATATTAAGAAAAGGGAAGGGAAGAGAAGTGGGAGAAGAAAATATAAAGAAAGTAAAGAATCAGCAAAGTGTAAATCAGAAGTGACTTTTCTGGACAATACAGGATATTATTCAAGTTGAGAAAAAGAAGAAATGAGTGAGGAAAGAACACAAAATGCTAAAGTGTTGCTGGTGAAAACTGCAACAGCAAATGCAGGTGGCCTTCCTACTGAGTTTAGATGCAGACACTGTGATCTGAACACACTGAAACAGAGAAATTATTACACTCCCCTTTTCCTCTTGAATGCCCTTATCCTCTTATTTAGCCCTTTACTGCCAAAGGTAAAATTACGTTAGATTAAGACATTTTATATCTTTTCCCTATAACATACCTTACCTCTACTTATTTTATCAAGTATTTCCTACATATTTATTGCATCATTTTTATTATTTTTTATTGATCACGTATCTCCTGTACCACATCCAAATCAACTTTGGATTCTCCAATTCAACCCCTCCATTTGAAAGACACAAATTTCTACTGAGAGAATGGTGGCAGCATTAGGTTCAAGGAATGTGATTTTGCAGGAAACCAGATTAAGAGGAACTTACCATATTTGGCAGAAACCTTCCCATCATTCTTTTATTTGGCTAATTGCAATTTTATATATAAGCAAAACCTCTTATCCAGGAGGAATAATCAAGGAAACAGTGTGCCATAAAGCCAGTCTTGAGGAGTGGTTTTATGGCAGACCAAGAAAAAGCTGAATTGTATGGTCAGAGGACAGACAAATCCTACCTGTAGAACAGCACTGTTGCTTCCATTGGTAGTAAGCAGTATGGCATGGAGCTGATGGGTTTGTAAATGGAAGTGCATCTGCCAATCCCGTTTGCCTTGATGGTGATACCATATGTAACTGTGCCCACTGAACCTCAAAGCTGTGCCTGACAATAGAAGCAAAGAAAGTTACAGCCTGAAAAAAGAACAGCTGCAAACAGTTGCACTTCAAGGCTAATACATTAAATATTTTTTATTGTTCAAACTTATTTTGTGTTGTTTATTAAAGTTATACAGTTTCTCATCTAACAGAAGGAATTCTTTGGACAGCAAGCAACAATCAAAACTGCATTATAATTAAAAAAAATTAAAACCATGTTAAGGCTGTGATAAAACTTGTAGCTATTAATCATACCATGCTGGCTCCATCCATATCCTGGCCCCGTTGCCTGGGGGAAAAGCCAGAATCTCACCGTCTGAGGCCAGCAAAATAAGGGCCATCTGTATTTTCTGGGGAGGCTAGTCCATAAGCCATGTGACATATCATAGCACACTTGAGAGACCCCATCAGGCAGAACTACAGCAAGGAGACTAAGCGCTTAACCACCACGCCGAATTTAGTAGAATGAACAGAAACCATCAGGGATAGATAGTCTCATAAATAACCTGGACTTGTGACATGTAGGGCTTTAGACATAACGACCAGCACCTTGAATTGTGCTCAGAACTCTACTGGGAGCCTGTGCAGTTCACATAACAATAGTGTTACATGGGCATACCCTTGTGTGCCCACTATTGCATGCGCCCCTGCATTCTGGACCAGTTGAAGCTTCCAAATGCTCTTCTACAGCATCCCCATGTACAGCATTTTGCAACAGACCAATAGGGAGATGACTAAGGCTTGAACAACCACGATTAGTATCTCCCAACCTAGAAAAGGGTGCATATCAGTGGTGGGTTGCTACCAGTTCGCCCTGGTTTGGGCGAACCGGTAGCGGCGGTGGCGGGAGGCTCCGCCCACCCGCCCGGATGTCATGATGGACGATCTGCGCATGCGCAGAAGCAGCGCGCGCATATCTCCGAACCGGTAGCAAAGGTAAGTGAAACCCATTACTGGTGCAGATGCTGCACAAGATGCATTTGTGCAAAGGTTCTTCTAAATATAGCTGCCACCTGTGCTTTGAACAGGAACTATGAACCCAGAAGAACCCCAAAGTTTTTTATTATGCCCATTAAACCACATCACAAACAGGAACCAGTGAGAGATTGTTCAGCAATAATGGACTAATTATGATGTTTGGCACAGACATTCTTCTCTGGCTTAGAAAGATTGCTTAATAGCACTGAATAAATGACATTTACCATCAAATATGGCATGCTTTGCTCTCTGTCAGATGTCAGAGAAGTAGAAGGAGTATCCATTCCATTGTTTATGGAATCAAGATAAATGTGCAGGATAATTTGAAGGTCATGAGATAGGACAAAAGATTGTAAAACTTACTAGGATACCACTGGGAACTCTATAGGGTTAAATCTGTATTTGTAATAAATTGGCTATTTTCTCAGTTTTGGGAAGCAATTCTTTAAAAAAAACCCTCAGTTTTGAACCTGAGTGGGATAGTTTTTTTCCCACCTGCCTAGGCAAATATCTACATGGTATAGCAATCTGAACAAAATGCAATAAAATGCCAGAGTTTAGAACAAAAACATTCCAGACATTGTACAAGCACTGCCAGTTATGTTGCAATATCTATTTTACAATGTAAGGGAAAATGATGATCATAAACAGCAATATTTTCTCACCATTGCAAGAGCAGATCTGTTCCAAACTGTGCCGAGGAGTGAGCACACTGAATCGGGCAGTACTATAAGTGAACACTGTGCCTGGATCAAGTTGAAAGGTTTCTTTGCAAGCGCGTTGAATGATGCAGTTGGCCTCATGGCATGGGACATAGGTCACTTTCTTTACCCGCAGCCCAACTTGCTGGTCCATTTCTTCAGTCGACTGAGAAATCCGGTTAGCTATGAAGCTGGGCTTATAGAGTGAATATTGGGGTTCCCCAACTGCTAACAGAAGATCCACCCCATCAGAAGCCTCTGAAGGTTGCAAGCTAGCCATGTGGACATTCTGTCGCTTTGTCTCTAAGATATTCCCCAGAAACCGCTGCAGGTTGCGCCAGTGGTCACTTATAAATTCTTCTGGGTTAAGATGGCGGAAATGCAGCGCCACAGCTTTATCGAGGGCATCCTGGCTGAAGGACCATACATGAATCTGGACTCTGGCTATGGTTGAAAAGGTCCCATCAGTCACACTTACATTCAGAGAATAGTGGCCATGTTGGAGACCATCAGTCGCAATTATTTTTCCATCTGAAAGTCCCACAGAGAATTGTTTCTTTTCAGGGACTACTGACACAAAGCTATATAATAGAGTATCATGGGGGTCTCGATCAGTGGCATGGATTTTGCCAAGAACTCCACCTCGGAAGGTTCTTTCATTAGTTGTGATGAAGATCTCGAGAGGAAGCGCGGAAGGAGGGTACTGGCTTTGTTGTATCACATAGATGCTTATAAACGCCGAAGAAGAAAGAGGAGGGCGACCACTATCAACAACCTATTGGACAAAATTACAAAAATCTTTATTACCACCAGAACTTACATACTTTCCTTGTATATCTGATTTGCTTATTTAAGTCACAAGGCAAGAAATCCAAACTTTTTGCTGTCCAAGATTCATTTAGAGCTGTGATGGCGCAGTGATTAGAGTGCAGTAGTGCAGGCTACTTCTGCTGCCTGCCAGCTGCCTGCAATTTGGCAGATCGAATCTCACCAGGCTCAAGGTTAACTCGGCCTTCCATCTTTCCAAAGTCTGTAAAATGAGGACCCAGATTGTTGGGGGCAATATGATGACTCTGTAAACCGCTTAGAGAGGGCTTAAAAGCAGTATATAAATCTAAGTGCTATTGCTATTTAGGCCAATAGCCATTTCTTCCACCAGGCTACAAAATGTCTTTCTTGCTAGTATTCTCAAGAAACATCCATTTCAATACAACGGCTACCCTTGCATTTTTAGCATACTGACAGTTCTCCTTGCATATTTTCAGTACTAGCAGGAAAGAAGTCTAACTTAGGCTGTAAACTGGATATTTAAAATGCTGAAAAGACACTAGTTGCATTTTTGCATGACTATAGTGAAATCCAGTGAAAATATCTTTGGGAATTAAGGGACCCAATGCCATATCTGCAAAATACACTTATGAGCGTCCATATTCTGTTGCCTTCATTTTCAAATATCATTGGTATCTATACATTTCAACAACATTTCAGAGGGTCTGTAATGAAATGCAATTTTGATAGATTCTACTGGCATCATATAAGACTGGGTTTTTAAGAAAATTAATGCCAAAACTATACTTGGATTCTACTATTTTATATCTGAAAAGAGGCTGGGATTTTTTTTTGATATATGATGTACAAGCCAGTGGTATTTGGTGAACAGTAGTCTACAGTAATGAACAGATGTTCCCTAAACAGAGTTAAACAATTTTCCCCCCATAATGGTTGACTAATTTGGCAGCCCCTTATCTACCTTCCCTTGGTCACTCCTTGTCAAAAAGAAAAGTTAGAAGATCCAATCAGACCTTCTCCTATTAAGTTTCAACTTGATCCAGACATAAATCTACCTGGACTTGCAGAAGATATTGTTCCTTTGTTCTTCTGTTCAAGATGGATGATGTCACTAATACTCCAGCCTGGTTAATCTGGAACGTCTTTCCTTCATTTCCCTCAACAATCCGAAAATTGTATGGTGGTCCATTCTCTGGAGAATCTCTGTCACTCATGATTAGCTCCAGAACACTGGTGCCAACTGGAGAGTTCTCCTGAAATGTTAGTTGGAGAAAAGCAAATTAGTTAGAAAAAATAAATTAGTCTCCCTTATTTGGGAGGAAAAGAGACAGAAGACAGAATGATTAAAAAGATGTAAACAGAAGAAAGGTCTGTAAATTAATATAAAGATAATTATTATGTACATAATAAACATGTCCCAGACATTTCTTATTTATTTGAATGTTAAGGGACTATGGTAATTTGTCTACTATTGCTATAAGATATCTGCTGATCACAACTGTACATTCCTGTCTGTAAACCCAATCTAATTCAATGGTTATATGTAGCAACCTTTAAATGAATGAAACTTTAATGGGATTGCAACTGATTGATTTCTTACTGCTACTAAGTTTCTGCTATCGCTGGGTCTTTGGCAACCCTATGATTAACTTGGCAACTTTCAAGATTATCTCTGTAAAAGGCTAATTGGGTAAGGTTGGTCTCTGTGAATGACTTACCTGAACTGCAACACTGTAATTGAGCTGAAAAAACCTAGGTGGATTGTCATTAACATCAGACACATGAATGAGTACAGTGGTGTCACTGGAAAGAGCTGTCTCTCCATTGTCCATGGCCTGGATTTTGAGAGAATAGCTGGATATCTAAAAAATATAACACGTTTGGAAAATTTATAACTCCAACAACTATTGACCCAGTGTTTCTCAAATTTGGCAACTTTAAGATTTGTGAATTCCAAATCCCGGATTTCCCCAAGTTGCCAAGTTTGAGAAACAACATATTAACCAAATAGAGATGATTAAATAAAGTATTCTAGTTCTTAATACAGATGGTTAGTTTCTTTCTGACCTCCCCCCAAATTTTACCAAACAAATAATGAAAATAATGAAACGCCAGAAGAGACGTCTGGAGCACCGCTGGAGGACCAAGAAGGCCGAGTCTGACCGAACACTATTAAGAATTTACATCAGATCTTATTTAGTGGCGATAAGGGCGGCAAGACGATCCTATCTTTCCGCTCTTATTGCGTCCGCAGATTCTCGTCCAGCCGCCTTGTTTAGGGTGACTCGCTCCCTCCTTGGAAAAGGGGGGAGCGAGGAACACTTGCAAGGCAGAGCTGAGGAATTTGCTGAGTTTCTGTCGGATAAAGTCGCTCAGATTCGGTTGGACTTGGACTCTGGCAGGGCAGAGTCCATAGAGTTGACAGGGGCCAGTCTTAATCCATCTTTGTGGGAGGAGTTTGGGCCTGTTTCTCCCGAGGATGTGGACAGGGCTATGGGAGCGATGGGGACCTCCACCTGTTTATTGGACCCATGCCCCTCCTGGCTGGTCTCGGCCAGCAGGGCGGTGGCATGCAGCTGGATCCGGGCGGTGATCACCGCTTCTTTGAGGGAGGGATCCGTACCGCAGTCGTTAAAAACTGCGGTGGTGCGACCCCTCCTGAAGAAGCCTTCCCTGGATCCAGCTGATTTGAAGAACTATCGTCCAGTCTCCAACTTACCTTTTTTAGGGAAAGTTGTGGAGAAGGTGGTGGTGACTCAGCTTCTGCAGCTCCTGGATGAAACAGACCATCTAGATCCTTATCAGTCGGGTTTCAGGCGCGGCTACAGTACTGAAACTGCCTTGGTCGCCCTGATGGATGATCTCTGGCGGGCCCGGGATGGGGGGAACTCCTCCATCCTGGTGCTACTTGACCTCTCAGCGGCTTTCGATACCATCGACCATGGTATCCTTCTGCGTCGGCTCGGCGAGTTGGGAGTGGGAGGCACCGTTTTACGGTGGTTCTCCTCTTATCTCGCCGATCGGATGCAGTCGGTGTTGGCAGGTGGGCAGAGATCGTCCCCTAGGCCCCTATTATGTGGGGTGCCCCAGGGGTCGGTTCTCTCGCCCATCCTGTTTAACATCTACATGAAACCGTTGGGTGAGATCATCCGCAGACATGGGGTGTGTTTCCATCAGTACGCTGACGACACCCAGCTGTACATCACCACCCCGTCTGACTTCAGGGAGGCAGTGGACGTAATGTGCCGATGCCTGGACGACGTTAAGATCTGGATGGGGAGGAACAGGCTCAGACTAAACCCCGATAAGACTGAGTGGCTGTGGATATTGCCTCCTAAGGTTCATGACAATTACCCCTCCTTGGTCTTTGAGGGTGCGAAACTGACCCCCTCAGACCAGGTCCGCAACTTGGGGGTCCTCCTAGATCCACAGCTAAAATTGGACCACCATCTTTCTGCTGTGGCTAGGGGGGCCTTTGCACAGGTTCGCCTGGTGCACCAGTTGCGGCCATATTTGGAGAAGGAGGCGCTACTCACGGTCACTCATGCCCTTGTCACCTCGCGGTTGGACTACTGCAATGCGCTCTACATGGGGCTACCCTTGAAGAGTATCCGGAGACTTCAGTTGGTGCAAAATGCGGCTGCGCGTGCTGTGGTGGGTGTGCCAAGGTACACCCACGTGACACCGATACTCCGCCAGCTGCATTGGCTGCCCATCGGTCTCCGGGTCCAATTCAAGGTGTTGATCACCATCTTTAAAGCCCTTCATGGCTTAGGACCAGGATATCTTCGGGACCGCATTCTGCCTCATACTTCCCTCCGACCGGTTAGGGCCCACAGAGTTGGCCTCCTCCAGGTCCCGTCGGCCAAACAATGTCGGCTGGCGGGCCCCAGGGGGAGAGCCTTCTCTGTGGCTGGCCCCGTGCTCTGGAACCAACTACCCCCAGAGACCCGGACTATCCCCACTCTGCTGGCTTTCCGTAAAGCCATTAAGACAGGGCTTTTCCTGCAGGTGGGGGGGACAACTTAATTCCACCTGAGCCTACCCCCCAAGTATGTATGTGTCGAATGGATGTTGCTGTTTTAAATAATTGTTTTAAATTTTTGTACTTGTTTTTAAATTTTATGCAATTTCTTTGTTTATTCTTGTATTTCTCCTTGTTGTAAGCCGCCCCGAGTCCCTCGGGAGTTGGGCGGCATATAAGAATAACAAAATAAATAAATAAATAAATAAATAAATAAATTTATTGCATGACATGTTTCCTACCCATAACTCACTGATCAACTCCAATAATGGATTCTAAATAAAGAAAACAGTTGTACTTTCGACTTCTCAAATGGAGAAGACATGCACCAAATCAATAAACTCATGTCTGAGTCCATTAACTAACAAATATCACTCCTTGCCATGTATTAGGGCTGTGCAAAGTAATTAAAAGGGTTCTTTGCAATGTGCAGAAATTGCTGAGATCGCTGTGCACACACTCACATGTAGTGGAGCTGTGAGCAGATTTTGAATCAACTCTGTGAGACCACTATAAAGATTATTTGGATCTTTTTCAAATGTTTGCACAGCCTCGCTGAAAAGCACTTCCCATCATTTTAGAGCAACATCTGCAATCTTTCTAAGGACAAAAAATGGCAAATAGGTCTTTCTTGGTTCTTATGTCAGGAGAGACATGTCTTGTGGAGCTATGGCTCAGAGATTTTATTTTCAGTATCAAAGTGAACCATGTTACTCACTTCTTCTCTGTCCAAGTGTTTGGCAGTATAGATTTGTCCAGCTTTGGGATCGATCATGAAATGACCTAATGGATTTCCTTCCACAATGGAATATGTGATGTGATTGTTCATCAAGCCATCCTTATCATTAGCTAAAACCTGTCAAAAGGATAAAAATGCAGTAATAACAACAAACACAGACAGTCCTCTTTGTGGGCACAATACCATTGACCATGCCAGTTCCAACTTTTTAAAGAAGATATTAATTTTGGGATTGATTATTGATGTAAATACCATTAATGATTGGTTTTTCAACACAGATGCAATACCTCCCTCCCTCCCTCCGTCCCTCTAATGTCAAAGTGGTTTCTAGTAGCCTGGTCTGACTATAGAAAAGACTGGAGATAGCCAATTTGACTCCATCAATGCCATTCTGTTTTTCTCTTTCCCATGTCTCTGTTTACAGGAGTCAATTGTTCTATGTATCCTCCAATTCATAATTCTTCCAAGATAGCAAAACACAAAATGAGAGCAGGAGAAATGAAGCTGCAGCATTAGGCCAGGCTTGGACAACCTATAGTCCTAAAGTCATATGCAGGCATAGGAACTACAGAGTAAGGGGAGTGAGAGTGCCAGTGACCAAATGTATATTATGATGACATGAAGCAAGCTCTGCCTCTTATGCCCTTGCCTGCAGTATTGCAATGAAAGTAACTATAAACACTTGGAAGTTGCATCATAATGTTATGATGTATGTTTCATCATTTTGGCATGACTTTAGTCAGGAACAGATTTGCCTGGGCAAGCAGACCCTGAAGCTTTTTTTTCAGGTTCCCTGGACTCCACTGTTATTGATGGTGCAACAATTAGCAGTGTAGATTTCTGTCATTTTGAGCAAAAATAATACAAACTACACTGCAAACTATAAAATAGGAATAATTGTAGCTTTTAATAGCAGCAGCTCTTCTTGAACATCCCTCAAAAATCCAGATAGAAAAACATGAAAGGTAGACCCCTGTACAACATTGTTAAATGTGGCTTGCATCCCACAGAAGGTTGCCCACCCTGATTGTGATTATGTCTCACCGTGAGCACTATTTCACCAATGGCTGCATCCTCACTGATGTCGGCAATATAGAGATCTTGGCCAAATTCTGGCACGTGATCATTTATGTCTGTGATGTTGATCACAACCATTGTGATGTCACTGAAAGATGTAGATGTTTTTCTTATACCCTCGATGGTTAAATAATATGCATGGGCAACTTCAAAATCCAGAGTTCCATTAACATACAGGATACCTACAAATACAGGAAGAATAAAAAAAACCCACACAATTAAAACAGCCCAAACTCTTATGAAAACTGGCTACTTTGAAATTTTTTAACCATTCAAAACAAACAAACAACAAAAATTTGATGATCATTGGGTGCCATGTAATGGTAATAGGATTGCCACTTGGGCTGCTTTGTAGGCACATCAACTTCTCTCAGATAAATCAGTATTTTTAATTAGAAATTTCAACATTTATTGAGTTTTGAGTAGGAACATTAAAAAGTGAATGCAAGGAATGAACAATAAGTTTGACATTTCTCTAAATTCTTTCTCTAACTGAAATCTTGATACGTTCATAATTAAATGAGCAAAGAAATAGATCAGAGATAAAATAAAACTTGTTATAAGAAAACAATAGGTAGACTGGATTATTTGCCGAACAAAGAACTTACCAGTGCTTGAATGGAGCCTGAACGTCCCGAGATCATTTCCGCTTGTGATTTCATATCTAATCTCTGTGTTTGCAACGGTACTTCTTGTCAAGGTAGATAGATTCAAAACTTCTGTCCCAACAGCCACATTCTCCATTACCTCAACTAAGTATTCTGTGCTGAGAAATACTGGCAGATATTCTTTTAGATCCACGACTGAGACAGTGACAGTTGTAAAAGAAGAGAGGGACTGCGGAACGCCCCTGTCCTTGGCCAACACGGTCAACTCCAGAACTGAAGGGGATTCTTTCAGAGGCTTCTCTAGAAGGATTACACCAGTTACCTCATCAACTGAGAAATGGCCATTAGCTGACTCAGCAAGGTGATATCTCACCTCACCATTGAGACCTGGAAAATATCAAACGAGAAACGTCATGAAATAATTCACTTGGTTCGGGAATTATTCTTTTAGAAATGGGATGAACTGAAGGGAAACTACTGGTAGTACCTGCCATGATTCATTTTTTTAATTTTTTTTATTTATCTCCAAAGTTAAAATACAAAATAAAAAGAAAACATCAACTACAAAAAAAAGAACAAAGTACAATAATAAAAAGCATGTGGAACAAATAACAAATATACCATTAACATTCAACATAAAATGTCCACCCTGATTGAATGCTGAAAAAGATATCTCAAATACCTGATAAATTCCCCCTCCCCTTACATAACAGATGTACAACTTGTTATTATTTTCCCATCTTTATTCATTAAAAAATACTATGTTACATATAAAGATATCACCAATGTGGAAAACTGTTATGCATCTATCAAGTTGACCCACCATCTATTCACTTAAGAGAAAAAGTTAATAGGTAATCTCAAAAACAAGAACATGCCATCTCCTTTAAGTATTGAAAACAATCACATGTGACAGGATTTGGGAACGACTTACTTTCATCAGGATCTTTTGCAAAGACAACGGCAATGGGCGTTTTTATTGATGTATTATCATATATGGCTACAGCACAATGACTGGGAGAGAACCTGGGAGCATTGTCATTTGTATCCTCTACGTGCACAGTAATTTCCATCTGGCAAAAACGCCCTCCTCCATCTGTTGCCTTGGCAACAAGGTGATACTTTGATTTCAGTTCCCGGTCCAATAATGTAGAAGTAGTCAGTTCTCCTAGTAAGTATAGTTGAAAGACAAATATTTGGTCAGGGCTTTCGGTACCATTATGGGCAAGATTCCTTCTATGCAACTGTACATTTTAAAACATTTTAAGAAATAGAACCAGGCAAAAAATAGAAAAAATAGAAAAAAGGATACAAATATAAATGCTTACCAAAGGTTAAAATATATATATATATATATTTTACTCCCGTTCATGGACATCACAGAACTCTTTAGAATTATATTATCTAAAAACTATAATATTCTATGGATTGATATCTAAGAATCGTCTTTCCACTGGGATTGGGTGGCCAATACATTTAAATAAATTATAATAACTTTTCAGATTTGGGCTAATCTTTTAGAAGACTATTTTGCAAAAAAATACCCATGCATACTCATTCGTATAAATAATGAATGTATTTTAAGTCTTATAGGACATTATCGGACATTAATACAATTGAGAGAGTCCAGAAATACTTCACAAGAAGAGTCCTCCACTCCTCTACTCGCAACAAAATTCCTTATTTCACCACACTTGAAATTTTGGGCTTAGACAATTTAGAGCTACGTCGCCTTCGATCTGATCTAAATGTAGTTCATAAAATCATCTGCCACAATGTCCTACCTGTCAATGAATACTTCAGCTTCAACCGCAACAACACACGAGCACACAATAGATTCAAACTCAATGTAAACCGCTCGAAACTCAACTGCAGAAAATACGACTTCAGCAACAGAGTAATCGATGCCTGGAATGCACTACCTGACTCTGTGGCTTCTTCCCCAAACCCCAAAAACTTTAACCTTAGACTGTCTACAGTCGACCTCACCCCATTCCTAAGAGGTCTGTAAGGGCCGTGCATAAGCGCACCATCGTGCCTACTGTCCCTGTCCTTCTGTCCTATTGTCTAATTTTTACCTATACATACTTTGCTTTTGTTTATGTTTATATCATACCCGTTATCTTGTACATGTGTTGACAAAATAAATAAATAAAAATAAATAAAGGTAGTACCCAAGGAAACCTGATTTCTTAATGCAAAGTCTTCTTGCATACTAAGAACAAGAAGGAAAACACCAGGCAAGACTATTACAGTGAGTTTTGGTGCATGAGAAGTGAATAATATTTTACACTAAATTAAATACTTTTTCTAGGGAAAATCCTACCAACGTTTTACAATATGAGGACAGATTTGTGCCAATCAAGACAGAAATACCAGTCTTAATATTTCAATTGAAGAAGTCTTCAAGATACACCGAAAAGTCTGCCTACCTCTGCTTTATAGTAAACAGGAGCAAACTATATTATTAATTCTAATATGTGGTGAAGCAATGAGTATGAAAAAGCAAAACTGTTCATTTAAAAGGATGTAATAATTTTACCTGTATAAGAGTCCATTCTAAAATCCTCAGCACCAATTCCATGAAGGCTGTAAGTGATCTGACCATTGCTACCGGCATCAACATCTGTAGCCAACACTTTAAGAACAGAAAATCCTTGGGATGCATCCTCTGTAACTTTCCCTTCGTATAGTGTCTGGAAAGGAAGAAAATTATTTTACCAAGTTAAAAAGTTAACCTTAAGCCATGTGCACAATATACCTGTTTGTTAACCAATAACACTGAAGTGTCACAGATGGGCTCCTTCCTGCTACCCTAATGCTATCCAACATTATGTTATTCCAAGGTAATAATAATTCATGACTCCTCCAAATCAGCAACTAATAGAAGATTCGTGCAGACGTGTAATTATTCAAATAATTGCTCCATAATTGTGAGTTGTCCAGGTCAATTCTGACACCATATCAATATAGAGCCTGCACATACATGTTCGTATAATTTCAGAATGAAGCCTTTTACATACATCTATAATTACCTGCTTGCATTCAGGGCTGTTATCGTTAACATCAAGGACTAAAATCTCCACTTCTGTGGCTGCTTGAAATTTTCCATCAGATACCATGACTTTGAGCAGATATTTTTCTGTTTCTTCCCTGTTCAGAGGCTTCTTGGAAAAAACCTTCCATTTCCCATCAACTTCACTGACACCAAATTGCCCCAGAACATCTCCTTCTGATAAGATAGAGAATATATGGTTATGAAAAAAAGAAGTGTTTCAGGTTTCAAGATAACAGAAAGAGGCATATACCTGGAGCCTTCTGGATATTGCTCACCCATATTATGTGTAGAATCAGAACATTTACTTGCTCTGTGGCAAATAATTGATATCATATAGATAACTGATTCGGAGTTAATTCATAATGCTTAATCAGGAGATTGAATGGACTGATTATGGTTTGCGCTGAAGCAGCTATTTTATTATCCTTCACTCTCTGGGTAGGGACAATTTTATAATAGATACTAACTATAGATTAACTACAAAGATACATAGAGAACTGACTAAACATTGTTTAATATGCTGGACAATGTTTCAATCTACACTGATAATTTGCAAAATAGTTTATTTGATATATTACAGTGAAATGCAATTCTTCTTAGTTCTAGTCTATATCTATGCAGAATAAATCACAAATTATAAAATGTGCCTCCATAGTTTATATTTATCATGCAAAGACACATTGGTTAGAGTATACAATTGACATGAGAGTTACCATAGATGGATAATTAACTTTTGATTGTTGATTAGAAATTTAATTCAGGACTGGAATTAAAACTGCAGGTTCAAAATAATGTAGCTGCATTTGACTAACAGCAATTATGTTTTAGAGTCAGATAAATGTCATACAGTTAAATCACAATGCATTTTAGATCAGAATTTTTCTTATAGCAATTATTGAGCCTGGTTTGGAAGATCTCTATAGAGATCTATAGATCTTCTAATAAGACCCAATAGAAAGTACTCTTTCTAGGAATATTGGCATGTAGCTATTTCTCTACACATTTAGTCCCAAAATATCTCCCGATTAAGACATATGTTGCATCAAATGGCCATTATTAATAATGAAAATCATCTTACATCTGCAACTGCAGAGATATCAGCAAGATTAATTTATAGAAAAGGGTACTTTACAAAGTTAATTGACTTTATCCAAAGCACCCTCTCCCCTTTTTACCAAATCTTAAAAAATATAGATACTTACCAGTGATGTAACACACGACCTGTCTATTTTCTTCTGAAAGATCTCTGTCAATACTATTAAGAATGGTAATCATCTGCCCAGGCTCAGCATTCTCAACAACCGATCCTTTGTAATTTTTTTTGGAGAACTCTGGAGCATTATCATTTTCATCAGTGACAGTCACTACTACTAGAGTTTGAGAAGAAAGTTGGATCTTCTTTCCATGATCTGAAGCCACAACAAAAAATTTGTAGCTTTTCTGAACTTCACAGTCTAGTTCTTTAAGGGTCGTAATCCAGCCATTTTCACTATCAATGGTGAAGAATTCTCTGATGTAGCTTAATTCTGATCCTAGGCTATAGGTCACTTGCCCATCACTTCCAGTATCCTGGTCGTTAGCAGTAATCTGAATCACAGGAGTCCCTGCTGGCATGTTCTCCATAACAAAAGCTCTGTAAGGATCTGCTTCAAAAATAGGTTTGTTATCATTGACATCTTTTACATGGATGTTTATGGATACTAAAGAGACCAACTCGGTATTCTTATATGAAGAATGAGCCAAGACATCTACTTGGTACCATTTCATCTTTTCATAGTCCATTGCCTTCTGAACAGTCAAGGCCCCTGTTTGCTTATCCAAAGTGAATATCTCTTCCTCATTACTTTCAGCAGAGGTTCCTTCTACCAGACTGTAGATGATGGGTTCTTTTCCTATAGCTCGAACTAATCCTATTTCTGAACCTTCTGGGAGATCTTCAGATGCTGAGAAGGTATATAATGGCTCAGAAAACCTTGGCAAAGACACTTCCCTTGGAACAACTTGAAGCTTCACTGGGACAACTGAATGCCAGTGGGGAGGCTTGGCATCTTCAGCTCTGACTCTAAATTTCACTGTTCTGTTTTCTAATCCCTTGAGACTCTCCTTGACTACGACAACACCTGTGGCAGTGTTAATCTCAATCACATCTTCTGCAATGACTTCCTCCACTGTATCAACAGAGTAGATGACATCAGCATTTACTCCTTCATCGGCGTCATAAGCTAAAACCTGAATGACTGGAGATCCCTTTCTCATATTGGACTGGATAGACAAGAGGTATTCAGAAGCTTTGAACTGAGGTGGATTGTCATTTTCATCTGTAAGTATTATTTTGACAGTGCAAAATGCCACCTTTCCTCCCCCATCCTTGGCCATGATTTTAATATCAACAACCCTTTCTGTAGAATTTTCTCTGTCCAGTTTCTGCAATGTTTCAATGCGCCCCTTGTTGTCTATTAGAAACTTCTCCTGACCAAGCTTGTTTATGATGATATAATTTATGGTGCCATAAGCGCCATCATCGGGGTCAACAGCTGACAGCTCGATCACTTCAGTTCCTACTTTTGCATTTTCAGCTAAGACGGCTTCATAAACATCCTGCTGAAATGCCGGGCTATATTTGTTTACGTTAGTTGTGTTGATGTATACTGGCACAGTGGTCTTAAAAACTCCATCTGAAGCAGAAACCCTAAGACTGTAAAAAGATTCCAGATTTTTTTTGCAGTGGTTTAGTGTAGAAATGATACCAGAAGTGCTGTCAATTATGAAATGCCTTTTCTCATTTCCTGAAAGTATCATATATTCCAGTCTAGGAGTAT
The DNA here is from genome assembly GCA_023053685.1 of Diadophis punctatus similis. Classification (NCBI taxonomy): domain Eukaryota; kingdom Metazoa; phylum Chordata; class Lepidosauria; order Squamata; family Dipsadidae; genus Diadophis; species Diadophis punctatus. The sequence goes on from JALIGW010000002.1 coordinate 178,091,934, forward strand.
CTCTGCTGTCAGGATCAAAAGCCTGTACCTTTACGACAACCTGACCACAGCTGACCATTTTACTCACATTAGCCTGGTACTGAAGTTGACTGAATTTTGGTGCGTTGTCATTGATATCCAGCACGTTGACTATCACAAGAACGTCACTGCTGAGTGGGGGCAGCCCATGGTCTGTGGCTCTCACTTTAATATGAAATTCACGGTTCATTTCATAATCCAGACCCCGAGTTGTTGATATTTCACCAGTGCTGCCATCAATGCTAAAGAACTTTGAGGCATCCTGTAAAATCTGATATGAAACAAGTTTGTTCAACCCTGAATCTTGGTCAGTAACCAAGAGCTGAATTACAGGGGTCCGAGCTGGCACATCTTCTGAGACAGACACAGTATAAACAGTCTGTGAAAATAAAGGAAAATTATCGTTAACATCTTCAACGTGAACCTCCACAATTGCTTCTGAGTAGGAACCCGCTGCTGTTTCTGTAGCTCTGACAGTAAATGTATGTTTTGTATCAGATTCGTAATCCAGTTGGCTTGTGGCCATAAGCATGCCAGTCTTGAAATCAATATGGAACAGTCTGAGAACGTCTTTTTCCACAATATTATATATCAAGCGTAAGCCTTCAGGGCTTCGGGCCTGGAGATGGAGAATGGGTGTGTAGGGTGGGCTGTTTTCAGGCACTTTTGCAGCATAGAAGAGACTTTGAAACAGAGGGCTTGATTTGTTCTTCATCATTATGGTAATCTCTTCCTCAGCATATAATGGAGGCTCACCGGCGTCTCGGGCAATAACACTCAGTGTGTATTTATTTAAAGTTTGCAAATCAAGTGGTTGTTTGAGTGAGATGTCTCCTGAATAGGAGTCAATCCAGAAATGCTGGTAGTCTTCTACAAAGGAGTAAAAAATGACTCTGTTATTTCCCAGGTCCTGATCTGTTGCAGAAACTTTAAAGATAATATCACCTGGCTCAGTGCCAGCCTGTATTGCTACATAATAAGGTAGGTTTTCAAACTGGGGTGGATTATCATTAATATCATCCACTATTATTCTTACAATTGCTTGAGATACCCCCAGTGGATTTCTAATATCTTTTACTTCCACTGCTATTTCATACACATCTTGAATTTCACGATCAAACTTCACGTTCTTGGTCTGTAGCACTCCTGAAGATGGAATCATTCTGAACCACTCCGTGCCATTCAGGATAGAGTAAGAAAGTGGTTCATTCAGTTGATTCCCAATAATGCCAAGAACAATAATAATCTGAACTTCTGTGGAATTTTCCTTTACTGTAGCTAAATATAAATCTTGATCAAATTTTAAAACGCTGTCCTGCGGCTCAGTAAAATGCAGTTTGACCAATGTACTGGCCACGAATAAACCATCTCCAGCTCTAATTGTAAGTTCATGATAGTTTCCTACATTAGTATGATTTAGCACAGAGATAACACCAGTTGTTTTGTGGATGAAGAAAGTATTCGTAGGGTTCCCTTCGGCTATACTGTAGATTACTTCAGAGTCTAAATCTTCTGCATTAACGTTTAAAAGTTCCATACCATCATGAATAGGAAGTATCACAGAAAGGTCATAAAAACTTTTGATAAATACTGGAGGACAGTCGTTTATATTCCTGATATAAATGGTGACTTGAACAGGTTTGGAAGCAAACAAAATGGGGTTGCCACTATCATGCACATGGACACTAAAGTGAAAAACTGTATTATGTTCATAATCTATATCAGCACAAGTCGTAAGGGTGCCCACATTTTGGTCTATTTTGAAAAAAGTCACGGCTTCCGTCTCCAAAATTTCATAAATCAACAAAGCATTAGAATCTTGGTCAGCATCTGCTGCATTTATCACTAGTGGTACATTGTTTTCATCCATAACTATGCTACCAAATGGAATATTCTCATCGATCCAACCAATAAAAGAAGGCTTATCAAAGATAGGCAGGTTGTCATTTTGGTCTATGAGATAAACAAACACTGGAACATCCATAAATGATCCTGCCATGTTGGTGCCTCGGATTTTCAGCTGGTAAGATGAAGTCTGTTCAAAATCTAAGCTCTTCTGGGTAGAGATAAGTCCAGATTGATAATTGATAGAAAAGAAGCTGTCTTTATCTCCAGCTTTTATTTCGTAAGTAACAAATGAAGAACTTATAGCCGAAACAAGGATTACTGGAGAGCCAATGATTGCAGATTCACTGATCTCTACAACATATTCTTCTTCTGTAAACTGTGGGGGAGTAGCATCAGAAGGCTTAATATAAATGTTCACAGTAGTTGAATCTTTCAGCTGGGGAAATCCTTGATCTTCTGCTTTTACTGTGAGAGTAAATCTTTCTTGCTTGGATTGATCTAACTTCTGAGAAACTGTAATAATTCCAGATAACTTGTTGATGGTGAAAAAGTCTCCGCTATTCCCTGAAAACAAACAAACAAATCTTAAATGAAAAAGCATAATTGAATTCTACAATGTTTATTGTTTTTCATCACACTAGTTTGTTATACTTAAATGTACCGTATTTTTCGGAGTATAAGACACACCGAAGTATAAGACGCACCTTAGTTTTGGGGGAGGAAAACAAGGAAAAAAGGCCTCTGCCTCCAAGCAATTTGCCAAACAGCAAACAGCACAGATGATATACACTGTTTGCTGTGTATTTCTGTGCATGTGTGCCTGACCCATAGAAATAGCAAAGAATTGGAGAAATGTACATTATGGCAGAAAGTTTTCTTAAATGTAGTCACACTAACTCTTCCCAATTATTTAAATAGATCTACTCCAAGGTAACTAAACTCTAATACTAAACAGGACACTGTTACATTTCATACTATACTTGTACAGAGCTGTTAAAATTAATTAAAATTTCTGGAAGTATACATTATTCTCTATTATTTAAAAGAAGATACAATAGCACTGGGCCTCTTCAGAGCAAGCATTTATTTTAAAAAGCTTCTTTATTTTGTTAAGTTTTCTAGATTTACAGGGATCTCCAACCTTGGCAACTTTAAGACTTGTGGACTTCAACTCCCAGAATTCCACAGCCAGCAAAGCTAACAAAGCTGGCTGTGGAATTCTGGGAGTTGAAGTCCACAAGTCTTAAAGTTGCCAAGGTTGGAGACCCCTGGCTCTAGAACAATAATAAAGCAGTCTTTAAAAAATAAGTCTAATAATTTGAACATTCTACAGACATTTATAATTATTCACTTACCCCCTTCCATCCAGTTCAGCAAAAAATAAAAATCTGCTGTGTCTCTCCCAGCTATTTGCCTCTTTGTAGTTAGTTTCACTTTCATTTTCCCATGTGGCAAACCTAATCAGCTGTAGATCGGGAAACTGCTACTGACTTGCTCTTCCCTCTTTCCTGCAAGCTCTTTACAGAGCTCTTCCCTCTTTCCTGCAAACAGGTAAATTGCTGGAAGACAGAGGCCAAAGGGTGGGGATGGCTGGATGGGTGGGGCTGCATTTGATGTATAAGACGCACCCAAGTTTTCATCCTCTTTTGGGGGGTAAAAAGGTGCGTCTTATACTCCGAAAAATACGGTACCTTTTTTCAAAAAGTCCCTGGGAAGAAGTAGATTAAAAAAAAAGTAGATAGAAAAGTCTTGCCTTGCCTTCTTTTTCTTTTTGGTCAATTTGGTCTTTTTAAAACTAAGGACATGGAAAATAGGCATATTGCATTTCTCCTGCATGAATGTACCCATTTCCTCTGAAAGCAAAAATAACAATGCAAGCTGAATATTCTGGCTGTAGCCGTTTGATGATGTCATTGTGCTACACTCCCTAAGCTCTCTCTTAAATAAATTAAAGTGTAACAGCTGATGACTTTGGAGGCACTGATGCTATCAAAGACTATTGTCTTTAAGCAGGTCTGTTCGCTTTCTTACCCTGTTCTCAAAACTGTCTAGCAAATAATTATGGAAGGCAGAAAAAAATGGCGTCACCCTCTGTCACTCTGAAAGTAAGCTCCTCACACATTTCCCTGCTTTAATTCAAATGTACAGTTTTCCTTCTTTGACTGTTCCTTTTTGACTGAGCAAAACACTTCGATTTTTCTTCAGCTGAAGATCAGCTATTCACTGGATACTTTGCAAAGGAAAGATCATCTCTTCAAAATGAGCCAATCCTTAGCATTAACTCTAAATACTGTAGCTGTTCGACTTCTCTTTTTATTCGGTTGCTACAGTAAAGCATTTATTTTGTATCCCAAACATTACTGGTTTGAAACCTAGCTGGATTTTTTTGTTTAAATTCTGATTTTCTTTCTGAACTTCTCCCTTTTCTATTTATATTATCTATCTATTTATTTCCTATAGTACAGTTCTGCCATTTCATTGACTTTCCAGTCATCTGAGGTCAGTTTTCACCCTCAGCTTTCAGGTAACTTAGGGACTATTTTGGGCCTGAAATCTTCTACTCTAAACTTTGCCATATAAGTTCAACTTATGTATAACTTTAATTTCCCTCTGTCTCTTACATACACATGCGCGCGCGCACGCACGCACACACACACACACACACACAGCATGTATGTCTAGGAAAACTTGCCCACCGAAAGGAAAGTGACTGGTGTTTGGTTTCCAGATACAGAAAGGTGAGAGGGGCATAGAACCAAAGTGACTTAGTCTGTATATGATTTGATTCTTTGAGTCAAGAGGCATCAGCCCAAGATAGGAAGCCCCCAAATATTAACAGCAAATGTGCCCTTTGGTTCACAAGACGAGCATTAGGGGTTAGAAGAAGGGAAATAACAGAAAGTATTCATGGACCAGTTGGCTCTAATTTTCTTATTCTACTTAATGTTGAATATATAGTAGATTCAGAACAATATGCTTAGCTGACATATATCATTGATGTAGTTAAACACATACACAAAAAAATCTTCATAAGGCTGTGCATATAGGTGCCTTACCCGCTTCAAAGCAATACTGGACTTCAGCATTAACTCCTTGATCTGGATCCAGGGCACGGACTTGCACAACTTCTGTGCCAATCGGAGCCACATCCAGAATTTCTGCTTTATAATGTAGGCTGGTGAACTGTGGAGGGTGGCTGTTACAGCCCTCAATATGAATGACAATTCGGGCAAAGTCTCTCTTGATAGGGACATCCTGGTCTCGTACCTGAAGAGCCAACGAATCAACCACAGATATTTTGTTTAAACAATATTACATCACAAATAAGATTTAAGTTTGCAGTATAATTTTGAATGCATTCCTTCTCATTTTATCCACCTTTCTTTAAAAAAAAAATCATTAGATGCAACAAGCACACTTTAGAAACCCTGCTGCAATCTGCCCACAGCCCATACGGTAAGACAGAAGAGGATAGAAATTAAATAAATCAATCATTTATTTTCTGCTCCTCACGTACCATCACTGTCAAAGTATGCAATGGCATGGATTGACCATCAAGGTCTGATACTGTCACGAGTGTGCCACGACTTGGGTCTATTTGAAAGAGTTTCAGGCTTCTAGGATCTAAGCTGCTATGGAGGGTGTAGATCAACCCTTTCCCACGATCCTGGTCGGCTGCACTGACGCCAAGGAATTCTGTCCCAGGGGGCGTGTCTTCTGGAATGTGAGCCTCATAGTGGTACTCCAAAAACCGTGGTGGATACTGATTAATGTCAATCACATGGATGTAAGCCTATGAGAAGTGGACAAAAAGCAAGCAGTAGAGAAGGTCAGTAATAGGGCTATGCAAGCGTCTCCTTTCCAGGATGGTACAAGTGAAGTGCTGCTTAAGAACGTAACCTTTCCGTTACTTCTTTTCTCCTTTTACCATTCTGATACTTTTACTACGAATTGAATGATTCAACAAGGTGTAGTCACCATTCCAGAATGAAGGGTCTTGCTGTGGCCAAGTGCAGCTATCTTTCATAGGCTAAATACTGTATAACTGTTTTAAAATTCTTTTAAGATGGCTTTGGAGACACAATTTGTGTGCATGGTCTGTTCCATGAGTTAAATTAATTCCTAAAACATGTGCTGCTATTGTTCACTTTAGAGCCTTCAAATTTCTTCCTTGGTATCCATTACTTTGAACAAACGCTTCAAAAGTGTATTTTAGGGAAGCACTATGCAAACAAATGCCCAATGATGACACATCCACCTTTTCAGATGTTTACCCTGCTCTTTCTTATTCTCACAGTTCTCATGCTTATTTATCTACAAATTCATATAAACTTATTTGCTGTTGTGACTTTTGTTGATGAATTACTGCAAAGCAGTTCCAGATTGTTATTTATTTATTTATTTATTTATTTATTTATTTATTTATTTATTTATTTATTTTGGTTTTCTTATATGCCGCCCTACTCCCGAGGGACTCAGGGTGGCGTACAGCAGAAAAGATACAAGAAACCAACAATAAACATAATTAAAATCAAATACAAAAATTAAAAATTCAATATTACAAAAAAACATCCATCCACCAAACATACCCGGGGGAGAGCTCAGATGGATTAGTCTCTAACCCCCTGCCTGCAGGAAAAGCCATGTCTTGACGGCTTTTCGGAAGGCCAGCAGGGTGGGGATGGTTCGGGTCTCTGGGGGAAGTTGGTTCCAGAGCGCGGGGCCCCCCACAGAGAAGGCTCTCCCCCTAGGGCCCTCCAGCCGGCATTGCTTGGCTGACGGGACCTGGAGGAGGCCAACTCTGTGGGCCCTAACCGGTTGAAGGGAAGTATGAGGCAGAATGCGGTCCCAGAGATAATCTGGTCCTAAGCCATGAAGGGCTTTAAAGATGATGATCAACACCTTGATTTGTACCCGGAGACTGATGGGCAACCAGTGCAGCTGGCGGAGTATAGGTGTCACGTGGGTGTACCTTGGCACACCCACCACAGCACGCGCAGCTGCATTTTGCACCAACTGAAGTCTCCGGATACTCTTCAAGGGTAGCCCCATGTAGAGCGCGTTGCAGTAGTCCAAACGGGAGGTGACAAGGGCATGAGTGACCGTGAGTAGAGCCTCCTTCTCCAAGTATGGCCGCAACTGGTGCATCAGGCGAACCTGTGCAAAGGCCCCCCTAGCCACAGCAGTAAGATGATGATCCAATTTTAGCTGTGGGTCTAGGAGGACCCCCAAGTTGCGGACCTGATCCGAGGGAGTTAATTTCGCTCCCTCAAGAACCAAGGAGGGACAGTTGTCATGGTCCTTAGGAGGCAATATCCAAAGCCACTCAGTCTTGTCGGGGTTGAGTCTGAGTCTGTTCCTCCCCATCCAGATCCTAACGTCGTCCAGGCACCAGCACATCACATCAACTGCCACACTGAATTGAGACGGGGTGGTGATGTACAGCTGGGTGTCATCAGCATACTGATGGAAACACACCCCGTGTCTACGGATGATCTCCCCCAGCGGTCTCATATAAATGTTAAACAGGATGGGTGAGAGGACCGAACCCTGAGGCACCCCACATGAAAGGGGCCTGGGGGACGATCTCTGCCCTCCTGTTAACACCGACTGCATCCTATTGGCGAGATAAGAGGAGAACCACTGCAAAACGGTGCCTCCCACTCCCAACTCGCCGAGACGATGCAGAAGGATACCATGGTCGATGGTATCGAAAGCTGCTGAGAGGTCAAGTAGCACCAGGATGGAGGAGTTCCCCCCGTCCCGGGCTCGCCAGAGATCATCCATCAGAGCGACCAAGGCAGTTTCTGTACTGTAGCCGCGCCTGAAACCCGACTGATAGGCATCTAGATGATCTGTTTCCTCCAATAGCCGCAGAAGCTGAGTAGCCACCACCTTCTCCACAACTTTCCCTAAGAAAGGTAAGTTGGAGACCGGACGATAGTTCTTCAAGTCAGCTGGGTCCAGGGAAGGCTTCTTCAGGAGGGGTCTCACCACTGCAGTTTTTAACGACTGCGGTACGGATCCCTCTCTCAAAGAAGCGATGACCACCGCCTGGATCCAGCCGCGTGTCACCTCCCTGCTGGCCGAAACCAACCAGGAGGGGCACGGGTCCAATAAGCAGGTGGACGCACCCATCGCCCCCACGGCTATGTCCACATCTTCGGGAGAAACAGGCGCAAACTCCTCCCACAATGGTGGACTAAGACTTGCCCCTGTCAACTCCATGGACTCTGTCCAGCCGGAGTCCAGGTTCGACCGGATCTGAGCGACTTTATCCGACAGAAACTCTGCAAATTCCTCAGCTCTACCTTGCAAGTGTTCCTCGCTCCCCCCTTTGGTAAGGAGGGCGCAAGTCACCCTAAACAAGCGGCTGGGCGAGAATCTGCGGACGCAATAAGAGCGGAAAAATGAGATTGTTTTGCCGCCCCTATCGCCACTAAATAAGACTTGATATAAATTCTTAATAGTGTTTGATCAGATTCGGTTTTGCTGGCCCTCCAGCGGCGCTCCAGACGTCTCTTCTGGCGTTTCATCTCCCGAAGCTCCTCGGTGGACCAGGGAGCTTTTCGGGATCCACTGCCGCGGAGAGGTCGCAAAGGCGCAATTCGGTCTAAAGCCCCTGATGCTGCGGTGTTCCAAGCTGTTAGCGGAAGGGGAGAGTTTGCACAATGTATCTTGTGGTAAGTCATCTTTATGGTTTGAGAATCTGCATGAGGAATTGCTAACAATACTATACCTCTGTCAAACATTACCATGGCAGCTAAATCTTGCTTCTACTGTATTTGTAAGCACCTGGTTGCATAAGAAGGTAATAAAATGAGCCTAGAGCAAGTTTCAAATTCTGGTGGTCTGGCAGATATCCCAAGATGCCAGATGCTGGTACTTGGTTTGATTTGATGACACAATATATATTGTAATGATAATCAGGACTTCGTCCCAAAATGAAATCATCTAGTTTATTACAGCTAGTTAAATGAAATGGAAACTTAGCCAAACTAGACTGAGATGGTAATAGTAAAGGAGAAAGAGGAAGAATGAAATGATGCCAGGAAGCAGCAGCTGGTGAAGAAAGAAAATGAATATAGAGCAGTGACTGGTTTGGCTGCCTCAATATATTTACCCCGAAGGAGGTATCAAATTAAAGAATACTTATTTGTTTTATGAAATGTATGGAGTTGCCCAACTCAACTAGCATTAGGCATCTAGGATAAAAACAACTGGTAATGCCCCCCTCCCCATCATGCATCATAAGATGACTACACCCAAGTAAAAATAATGGAGGGAAGAGCCAGGTCTTCAAGATTTGCTTGAAAGACAACAAACTCGGGGCAGTGTGTATTTAGAGGATATTATTCTAAAGGCAACATTTCAAAGAAAGCACATTTCATGGGACCCATCTTGGAAAAAGGACTTCCTTTCTTCAGTAAAACCCAAGCCCGTGATTTTGCAATAGCAGGTTCATTACCTATCCAATAATAAAAGTTAAAGTAAGCAGAGAAAGAAGTTCCTGGGACTGGAATTCTTATGTTAGCCAAGGTATCAAAAGATGACTCTTGGTAGCAGAATAAAGTTCTAAGAAATTCAAAATGACAGTGAGCTAAGGCATTCTCAGTATTGATTACCCTACATTATATATATACATTATATACATTTATATTTTTTTCTACATTATATATTATGTTCATAGTTCTTAATAAAGTAATGATCAGACTAGATTATTGCTTAAAGGAGCTAATAATCAGACTAGATCTTTGCTTAAAAGATCTCCTTTATACAAGTAAACTTCTATATAATTCAGTCCTCAGCTGCCATGAAAGATGGCAATAGTCAGAGATGGAACCCATATCTATAATTCCAGCTAGAGAAGGCTCTATTTATTGAAGCAGCTTATTGGAACATACATTGGTCATATATGAGGAAAGAAGTAAAACAAGAAACTAGCTCTATATCTCACCTTCCTCAACGGATCTTGGCGGAGTCTGAAATTAGAAGTGGATTTATAGTAGATTTGCAATCCTTTTAGATTTCCAATCATAAATTATTGAAGTAGAAATTTAGGAAAGAATCTCTGAGTAAGGATATCCCTCTGTTGTTTATTTGGCTCACTGAATGACCAATAGTAGTTCGGATCCTTCTTCTCCAAATGCGATCACATTATGGACAATAGCCACGAGAGCATGAGAACTGGGTAAATTGATTGTTTTAGAGAACGTTTAACCCTAAACTTGAAGCGATAATTCAATTGGCATTTGAATATGTAGTACTTTTCTAAAACAGATGTTACAGTGAGCACTATACAGTATACAGGCCATTATGAAAACGTTGTTCATATTACCGAACTGGACTTTGAATTAGATTTTGTGGCACTGACCTGTGTCTTAATGATGCTTGATCCATCTGTGACCGCTATGGTGAGATTGTAGTTTGATCTTTCCTTTGCATCTAGAGTTCTTGCAATAACAATGCTGCCAGTGCTCTTCTCAATGTCAAAATTCATAGCATCATCACCACCTTAGAAGAGAGGGAGGACTTTAGAAATAAAGAATTATGATGGAGGCTGGATGTCTGAACATCCTCCTCTCCTGGGAAGGACCAGAGGAAAATAATCCTTGCTGTTGGCAGCATTTGTAACAAGCTCACTCATGGAGTTTGATTAGAAACATTTAGAGGGAGGAAGCAGAATGTCATAAAAGTTGGGTGGGGAATCTCTATGAAAGGTTTCTATTGTCACCGCTGATCTTTATTTACTTTATATTCAGTATTGACTTAAGAAGGTAATGTCTACTTGTAATGCAAGTGTTACTTAAGGTAAAGGGAGGAGATTGACATCAACCAGTGAAAGACAGGAGCAGGGAATATTGGGGCAAATTGGCAGAGAGAGGATATATTCTGGCTCCACTTCAAGGTGCAATGCTTAAGCCAGTTCCGCTCTCTTGCTTATGCCCTGTTGAGGCTTGCCCTGTTTCCTGGAGGACTTTTTCAGTCCATCCTCCTGCTCACTTCCTTTTTTGTAATTCTTTCAATGGATGATACTGAGCTCTGTGTGTGTGTGTGTGTGTGCGCGCATGCATGTATGTGTGTGTGCACATTTAGGGGTGTGTGTGCAGATAATCTGTCCGATGACGGGTTCTTGGTACTCTCTGAGCTTGGTTGTTTTCTTGCAGACGTTTCATTACTCAAACTAGGCAACATCTGACTGATTTATTTCTGAATACCCCAGGCATTAGGCAGCATTTGATTTTCCCATTCTTAATCAAACTGAGATGAGAACCCAAATTCTATGCATCCAAGAGCATAGTTGCAGCTGAAGGACAACCTGAAGAATTATTATCAGCTGCCCTATTGAGGGATTTCTGAAAAGAAAGAAAGAGAGAGAGAGAGAGAGAGAGAGAGAGAGAGAGAGAGAGAGAGAGAGAGAAAGTCACTCCTGCTAAATGCCCCCCACGACATGGTATAAGCAGTCTTTCTTGATCATGAACATGGGCTCACTTTAAACAAAAAGGAGGAGGGGAAGTGCATAGCCTCTAAATTTAAAAATATATATACTTCAAATGGAATGTGCTGAGTAGCGTATAGAAAATAACCGTGGGTGTGGGGAGAGAAAACAGTCATAATCAATGATTGTCTATTTGACTCACAAATGCATGTCTCATATAATTCAAACAACCATGGAAGCATAACGCATAGGGGAGGGAAGTAATTGTTTTGAATGCTGGGGAAAAAATATGCCCCCTGTGCAAAATGTTTTTGCTTTTTCAGTAATGATTTAAGGTGGAAAAAAACTCAAGAAAACAAACGGCAAGCAAAATGTTCATTATAGGAAGAAATAACGGGGGGGGGGGGACAAAAAAGGCTAAAGGATGCTGCCTTGTGAGGTTTGTGAGAATGAACTTGTGCAGCTGACCTATCTGAGCAGACAGGTGAGAACATTAACTTGTACAAATGCTTAAGAAGGCAAGTGAAAGGGAAGAAAGGGTAAAGGGAGGTACAAAATTTGGAAATTACGGTCAATGTGATGAATTAGCTTTGCGGTCCCCTATATAGCAATAATAGGAAAGTTCTGTATTTCCTGGAAAAACCATACAATGTTGAACAGACTATGTTCCGAAACTTTTTGTTCCCTCCCACGTGATCCTGACAGAATGGAGAAGGAAAACCAAAGGGTTGCTGTGCCAATTTCTGAAATAAAGATTATTTATTTCCCTGACCTTGTATTTACATTTAAATTTATACTGCACGCTACATGTTGCATGCAACACACTCTTTCAGAGACACAAAGGCACCCTTAGAAAGAAAACTTTGTTAGATACATAAGCCTGTTTACAGGTTATAATTATTTTATTCTCTGTAGAACTACTTTACATATCACATTTTTATACAGAAATGCTCATGCAATGAAAGGCTTGTCCTAGGGTCAAAAGGTCAAGATGCAGGGGCAAATAATTATTCAAAACGTAGCGGGATAGTTGGAAATCAACCTAGCATCCTTACATCAGAGGGTGAATGGGACGGAATGCATCCAGATGCTACTATGATAGAGACTAATTTTTTAAAATAAAATATACTATACTAATGTGCTATAAAATATACTATACTGATACATATTATATTTCCACAATAAAATGTGCTTACTCTAAGAAATAGTCCTTCATAGGACCATTAAGTTCATTTTATACTGTAAAAGAATATTGATTCTTCAGTTCATACACAGCATGCAAGTAATGGTTACATTCCCTTCTGTATTCCCAATTTCAGGCTTTGCGAAATTGTCACAAAGATAAAATTAATTTGTAATAGGCATGCTCTCTTTCCCTCTTCGCTGCTTTGAAAAAATTGTAATATATAAAAATTTGTAATATATAAATATGAAATATACTCTAACAGTGGTGTGTTTTAGATTCAGATTGTGCTGAGTTTTGGAGCAGACTGAAAAGGGATTAAATGTAAAGAAGTGGCTCTACTGACATCATATGTTTACCTGGATTGTATTTGGGGGGTAGCGGAATAAGCAAATACAGGTAGTCCTTGACTTATGACCACAATTGAGCCCAAAATTTATGTTGTTAAGTGAGTTTTGCACCATTTTACAACATTTCTTGACATAGTTGTTAACCGAATCACTGCAGTTGATAAGTTAGTAACCTGATTGTTAAGTGAATCTGGCTTTCCCATTGACTTTGCTTGTCAGGAGGTTACAAAATGGGATCACATGACTTTGAGGCAGGGGTGGGTTCCTACTGGCGCGGTTCGGTGCTGGCGCTCCGGTAGCAGCCTGCTGATGACGCAATTTAGGTGTGACGGCTCCGGTGCCGTCTTTCCCTATCTGTGCGTGCCGCCATCTTTTTTCGGCTTGAAATGTCCTTCTGTGCATGCGCGGAAGTAGAATTGTAGCTTTTTTCCTGGTTTGGATGGCTTCTCAGCTGTGTTTCGGCTTCAAATTTCCTTCTGCGCATGCGCGGAAGCAGAATCGCGCGGCGGGACGTTGCGATGCGCACCGGTAGCAAAAGGTAAGTGGAACCCGCCCCTGTTCTGAGGATGCTGCCATGGTCATAAGTATGAACCAGTTGCCAAGTATCTGAATTTTGATCACATGGGAATGCTGCCAAGGTTGTAACTGTGAAAAATGGTCATAAGTCACTTTTTTCAGTGCTGTTGAAACTTTGATCATTAACTGAACTGTTGTAAGTCGAGGGCTACCTGCAATGCAAACTACAATACTGAGTTGTAATGCAGTGGCTAGAATGTAGTACTGCAGGTTACTTCTGCTGACTACCAGCAACCAGCAGTTCGAATCTCCCCGGCTCAAGATTGACTTAGCCTTCCATCCTTCTGAGGTCGGTAAATTGAGGACCCAGATTGTTGGGGGAAATATGCTGACTCTGTAAACAGCTTAGAGAGGGCTGCAAAGCACTGTGAAGTGGTATATAACTCTAAGTCTATTGCTTTTGTGCCAATTAACTGTTAGATTCTGCTCCAAACAAACCAATTCTCCCCAATCAACTAATTTCCTTTCTGCCATACAATTTACTTATGTAAAGGTTCACCGGTCCTTCTGGCCTCTGTGATGAAGGCAAAAGCTCAGAGAAAGTTTACAAAAACGATTCCTTTAGAGATGTTGGTTTTCATACCCCCCCCTGTAGCCACACAGATTAAATCGGATGAATAAAAAAGGCAGATGTGGATGGGTAAGTACTGTTCACCTCACTGAGGATGATACTGAATAAAATAAATAAAATACAGGTAGTCCTCAACATGCAACCATTCATTTAGTGATAATCTGAAATCACAACATTACTGAAAGAAGTGACTGATGACCATTGCCTCACAGTCACAAGGTCAAAATTTGGGCGGTTGGCAACCGGCATGTATTTATGATGATTGCAGTGTCCTGGGGTCATTTGCAACTTCCCCAGCTGGCTTTCGACTTTGACAAAGTCAATGGGGGTAAACTGGATTGGCTTAACGACTGCATGATTTACTTAACAATTGCAACGATTCCCTTGAAGGTTGTAATATCAGGTGCAACTCACTTAACAATGGCCTTCTCTCAGCAATGGAAATTTGGAAATTCTGGTTCCAAATTCCAATTTTCAAAGAAAATATAGCCTAGTCTTTGTTATCCTTTCGTTCTCCAGATGTATCGGAAATGCACCTTCCACAAATGTCAAGTCATGCTGGCTTAGGCGTCAAGGAGTTGGAGTCTCAACCTTCCTGGAAGGTCCTAACTGAGGAAAACTGATCTAGTCCCATTCTGGGAATAGGAGCAAATTCACTCTCCTAAAACTGTCTTTTTCAGATGAATCCTTTAGGTAAAAGTATGCAGATTAATGCAAGCATACTGTAAACTGAATGAATATTACAGAACATTGTAACGTAAAGCTGGGGTTTGTGGAAGACCAATGATAGGACTCTCTATATGCTATAGAGCAGCGGCCTCAAACCTTTTGAGTGCCAGGAACTGGGTTCCATGGATGGAGGACAGTTTTTCCATGGACCGTGGTGGTTTCACACGCTCCCTGGATTGCACGTGTGCGCAGATGGGGCTTCACTCACTTGCGTGGATCGGTTGACAGGCGGAAAACCGGTGCCAATCTGTGGACTGGGAGTTGGGGACCCCTGCCATAGAGAACGCTTTATACTATATACTAAGTATACACATACTTTAAAATTCCTATTTCTACTCCATGAAACAATTTGATTATAAAGTTTCTTACATTCATTTTATGTTGGGAGGAGAGGTCATCCCATGAATGATGACTTAGTTTTTACCAGATGCATAGAATTGTTTCCTTGACTGTATTTAATTCTACAATTTGTATTTTATTTCCAGATTCTAAAACAAAAACAAAAACAAAATACAAACCGGTCCAATTTGTTTAGTATGGAACTATTTGAAACTGTGTGTTTTTAAAAGTTCAGCCTCAGTCTAGAAATCTTCGTACAAAATTACTTATTTATCCTTATCTCAAAAGTGAAGCTACCTCATTTTTAGTAAATGGAGTTAAGTAATTGACTTTACTATTGTTATCAACTCCATGGCTCAAGTTGGACGGTGATTAGTGATAAAACCATCCAGTTATTGTAGCTTCTTAGACAAAAATTTGAACCCTGGTTTTTCCATTCTACTGCATATGTTATATACTATTTTATGTCCCTGGAAGATCCAATGATCGTACTTGCTGAAAATAGACATTTTGGTGACGGAAAATTATAGGATAAGTCCTTAAGTATCCTCTTCACAATTAAAGGCCAAGAAAGCACCATATTCCCCTTAAGTGTGGCCCATGGCTACCAAAATATTGCCCATCCCTATACTATACAAATGAATTTTCCACTTTGTTTCAGTATTTCCTGTACTACCTCATGGCATTTACTGAAATCAGATACAGCCCAGCTTCTAATTTTCATCCACAATAACAAAATAATCCTTCCACAATGGGAACATTGTTGGTCAATTACAGCCTTTTCCAACCTGGCTCCTTCTAATTGTGTTGGGACTGCCTACTGCCTAAGGATTTTGGGTGGCTGCTGCCTCAACATGCTGGACTAATAATCATAGATGGCTATCACATAGATTTTGGGTAAAACTCTGGTCATTGTTAGAGTATTGAGTTCTTAATTTTTTTAAATAATTAATCACTACGTAGTGACAAAGAGATCTCTGTTGATAACAAAATTATGCACCAAAAGAAGTAAAGCAAACAATTCCCACTCATCAATATATTTCTATAAGAAATCAATTTGCTGTAAGAAGATGTTTGTTTCTGTTTGTTTACAGAAAAAGTAAAGAGCATTTCAGAGTACTTGGCCAAAACAACGGAGAAGAGGAACAAGAAACATGGGAACAGTCAAGTGCAGCAGATTAACTCAATAAAGTCTTCCAAAAATGTTTTTCCCTCCCCCTCCCCCTCCCCTGCCCCCTTGGGTAGATTTATTTTTATTGTTGTGGGAAATAAGCATGGTTATTACATATTTCATGTGAGCCACAATATGTGTTTTGATCTGTTTGAAAACACTAGAATTTTCATTAAGATTGGAACATTGCCAAGCAATGTCATGCTGCAAGCTGTGATAGGTACTGTAATACAAAAGGTAGCAATAGCAATAGCAATAGCACTTACTTATATACCGCTTCATAGTGCTTTACAGCCCTCTCTAAGCAGTTTACAGAGTTCAGCATATTGCCCCCAACAATCTGGATCCTCATTTTACCCACCTCGAAAGGATGGAAGGCTGAGTCAACCTTGAACCTGGTGAGATTTGAACAGCTGAACTGCTGAACTAGCAGTTCAGGTTGCAGTGCTGCTTTTAACCACTGCGCCACCACAGACTCACTGTTCATGGAACTCTTATCAGCTTGAATGCTGCTTCATATCAGTGCTGAAGCTTTGTTTATAATGCTCCTGCCACCTACAATATGAACAGCCTTTGATAGCTCGGGCCCCTATGGATATGAAATACCAGGACAATATGAGCAACATTTATTTTCAGTTCAGAATCATTGTGAAGCGCCTTTCTCAACTGCACATGTTCTCACCTGTGATATTAAACCAGATCTGGCTGAGCCCAGCATCAACACTGATCACTCCCACCATGTGGTTCACGGGATCTGTTTCCATGACTGCAAAGTTGAAATGAGGGTCATCAAAAGCTAATGGCTCTGAGGACGGGAAGGGCTTTGGGATCCAGTCAATGTGAAGCCTCACACTGGAGGAAAGCCGTGGGGTGCCACCATCGGTAGCCTTGACCTGCCAAGAGAGAAAAACGCTAGCTCATATAGATCTAGGGATCCGAAAGATAGTATGTTCATATTGATGAGCTTCTGCCATGCTTGTGATATATTCCTGCCTAAATTAAACTTCTATTTAGGATGGGGACACACAAAACCAAGTTAGACAAATGTAATATCTCAGGATTAATATATTTATTGATGTCTACTGCTTATACAACCCCATACATGCAGGATGAACTATATTTTTACATTCACCATCGTGCCTACCGTCCCTGTCCTTCTGTCCTATTGTCTAAATTTACCTATACATACTTTGCTTTTGTTTATGTTTATATCATACCTGTTATCTTGTACACGTGTTGACAAAATAAATAAAAAAATAATAAAAAAATAAAAATAATTAATCAAGGCACACTGATTTATTTGCATCAGTGGTGGGTTCCCACCGGTGCGGTCCACTCTGTCGTTCCGGTAGCGGCCAGCAGATGGCGCTATTTGCATGCAACCGCTCCGGTGCCATCTTCCCTAGTCTGTTGCGTGGCGCAATCTTTTTGGGGGGAATTTTTGGACTGATTTTGCTTCCTGTGCATGCGCGGAAGCAAAATCTTGTGAGGGGACGCGTGTGTGCGTGCAATTTCAGCAATTTTTTGCTTTTGCGCAGAAGCAAAAAAAGCACTGAAATTGCGTGCACGCGCGAGTCCCCTCACGAGATTTTGCTTCCACGCATGCGCAGGAAGCAAAATCATGCGAGGCGGTGCGTGTGCATAGCAAGCGCCAAAACATGGCAATGCGCACGCAGTGCACCGGTAGCGCGAAGAACAGGCAACTTGCCCCTGATTTGCATCCACCACCATGTCAAAGATTGGATGATAATGGTTATCAGTAGGAAGAATAAACCTAATTAGGTAAAAAAAAATCCTCCTAAATTTAAAAAAATATTGAACCATGATCTGAATGCTCAGCTTAAACAAATTTACTGCTCAACATAAAAAAGCGTAAGAGCCCTTCTATCCTTGATAAAAGGTTCCTCTACTCAGGTGCCTCCAGGATGATTATAATAAGTACATCTTACATTTCATTAGCCTCTCTTTTTATTATTGTGCTCCATCAAGTCTTGCTTGTGCTATTACAGGTAATCCCAGCTTAACAACTGCCCTATTTAGCAAGTGTTTGTAGTTATAAAAAAGTAACTTTAAGTGCTAAAAAAAGTTACTTTCTTTAACAATCACAACATCCCCATGGTCACATGATTGAGATTTGGGCACTTTGCAACTGGTGGGTGTTTATGCATTCAAGCAGTCAATAGAGAAGCCGGCACTAAAATCTCAGGCCATAATCACACAATGTCTTAACAACCGTGGTGGGAGTCAGGTTGTAAACCCATCATGATCACATCATGTCTCACTTAATGACCATATAAAGTTGCTGACCCAAATTGTGATTGTTAAACAAAGACTACCTGTCTCTCACTTTGCACTCAGCTTGATAAATGAACTAAGCTCTAACTTAATTCCACATATACTGTATTATCTTTAGGATGAGTTCCATGTCAGGCTGTTTTCCTTTGCAATAGTCAATAAAAAGATTCTACTGTGAATACAATATCTAGTTCAAAGAATTCAGCTTTAATGAACTGAACAGATGGCATAGTATGCAAAGACTTCACTATGTAGTGAAAAACAATACATGCTACTAATAAAAAACATTTTCCCACTCTTCAGTGTGGCCTTGCATTGCCTAATGAAGCTCAAACTGCCCAAGGAGCTGATACAGTTCTACAGAGGAATTATTGAGTCTGTCATCTGCACCTCTATAACTGTCTGATTTGGTTCTGCAACCCAACAAGACAGACACAGACTTCAGAGGATAATCAGAACTGCAGAAAAAACAATTACTGCCAACCTGTCTTCCATTGAGGACCTGTATACTGCATGAGTCAAAAAGAGGCCCGTGAAAATATTTACTCGCATCCTGGACATAAATTGTTTCAACTCCTACCCTCAAAACGACGCTACAGAGCACTGCACACCAAGACAACTAGACACAAGAACAGTTTTTCCCCGAACGCCATCATTCTGCTAAACAAATAATTCCCTCACCACTGTCAAACTATTCACTAAGGCTGCGTTACTATTACTATTAGGCTTCTCATTGTTCCTATCACCCATCTCCTCCCACTTATAACTTGTTGCTTGTATCCTTACGATTTATAGCAATATTGATTGTTTCCTGATTTCTTATTTGTACCCTATGACAATCATTAAGTGTTGTACCTCATGATTCTTGACAAATGTATCTTTTCTTTTATGTACACTGAGAGCATATGCACCAAAGACAAATTCCTTGTGTGTCCAATCACACTTGGCCAATACAGAATTCTATTCTATTCTATTCTATCTACTCCATGCATCATCAATGCCATTTTAATTCCCTTTTCCAATATTCCTTTAAACTGGGTTGGAGAAGCATGTTATATTTATAAGGGAGTTAAAAATTGTTTTTATTGAATTGTTTCGAAATGGACTAGGGTCAAATCCTTATTAAAAGAGGTGTTTTTTTTAAAAAAAAATATTACCAGAGTCCAGTTTAACTTCAGCCACAAGAGGGAAAAAAGCTTAAATCACAGGGAACAGTACTATTTCATATCATTCCCATATTCAGAAAGACGATCACCTGTCTTTAGTCTCCTTGTGCTTCTAATGATACTCACTGTAAGTATGTTGTATTCTTGGGCAGAAAAAGCTTTTTGGGAGAACACTATGCCTGTCACTGGATGGATGCTGAACAGCCCCTCGCTGTTTTCTTCTAGGCTGTAAGTGATTTGGCGATTCAGTCCCTCATCGCGATCTGCAGCGATCACCCTGTAGACCGGCAAAGGAGTTTCAGAGGCTTCTTTTTCTGGCAGCTGAACCATAAACAGCTTTTGGGAGAAGCTGGGAGGATTGTCATTCACATCGAGGACTTGGATTACCACTCTACTGCTGGATTGCAAAACCGGATCCCCATTGTCTGAAACTGAAACCTGCAAGAAAAAGCCAGTAGAACACAACGGAAAGTGAGAACCTGTTTGTAATATAGGCATGCACTCCTTTCCAGGCAAGAAACTCGTTTTCAAATATGATTCATCCAAAGATGACTGAAGTCAGTCTTCAACAGTTTGTTGCATGCTGGACTACACTGATTGGATTGATAGATGAGTCACAGACTCAGATATGGAAGGCAATCAGTCAAGAACAAGTGCCTTAAAAGTCTAAAACTTTTTTTTATTGGAAAAGGCAAGTATTATTGTTGCAAAGAAGAAAGACCACCAGTAGAAAAAAAAATACAATTACTGTGTTTGTGGGTTTAATACAGGCCACATTTGCAACCCAAAGCTGGAAAAGTTTACTAAGTCATTGGCCTGTATCATGGAACCCGCAAGCATCAATGTACTCAAAGAAAGCTTGCTTGATGGCCCACATAATCATTATTTCCAAGAATGCTTCTGCACTCCGGACATGCAACCAACGCTCTCACAAAAATAGAAATGATAGAAAGTTGAGGCCCTCTCTTTTGTTTAAAAAAGTCATTTATCTTAATTCCATAATAAATGGCTTTAAAAAAAACAAATGGTTGTACACATCACACAAGCTATTTTGTGAGAGTGCACATAATACTGTATGTTCTCAAAGATCCAACTATGCCCACAAGCTCAAAAGATTGTAGTCTTCTTCACTAAGCTATGCCTGCTGGATTGTTTAAGCAAAGGAGAAGAAAACAGAAATTCACATTAATAAGTTTGGTGTATGTAGCAGAACCTGGGAAGAAATTTAGTAAAAATCCTCAAAAGTAAACCTACTGGAGTCTGCATTTGTAAACTGAAGTAAAAGTTGGTCTAACTCAGCCCTTTCTTAATTAGGACATGACATGAACAACTATCTTAAACTAAAATGTATTGTTACTCACTTTATAGTTTTCATTTAATAATCATGGGGTCACTAAATTAAGTAAGTCAATATTTTTTGTACCATGTTTTTTCAAGTGGCAGGAAATTAATGACCAAGTTCTATTCTTCATGGCTTAGGGAAGATGTCCTTAAAATGGTGCCCTCCAGATGGGTTGATTTTAAATATGATATTTTCCAGCATTAATGTTCGAGATAAAAGCAACATGTGGGAACAGACATCCAGAACATCTGGATGCATCAGCTTGGCTTTGGCACAAGATTTCTGCTTTAGTCTTCAGTTAGGAAGTCAAGTCATGAGATATTTCTTAAGCTGGCACTGGGTGCAGAAACACAAAAATGCAGAACAAGCAATTATCTTCCTAAGCAATTTGGAAATGATGGAATGAGTCTTCCTCCTTCTCCTCTATCTATGCTCTGACTTGTAAGGAAATATCTTTGAGGATTTTTTTAAAAAAAACTACTTACAAGTAAATAAAACTAATTGCAATTTCATCATTACTCACCTCTAAGATATGTTCAGCCTTGTGTTCACGATCTAGCTGCTGAGAAGTAGTGTAAATCAAACCTATTAGGAGAGAAAATAGCATTGTGAGATCCAGGCACCGTAGTCCATGTGATCCTCACCTGTGGTACTAAAGTCAGCCAATCCTCAAAATGAGGTTACCCTGCAGCAAGTCAATGCTATAAGCAAAAGAACTTTATAGTTAAAAATACTTCCTGCCGCCTAAGTATGGAAGCTTTCCGCATGTCCTAATTAATTAAAGTGATTTAATTCATCCCCTTACCAAATATTCAACAGCAATTTCATTGTATTATAATGTCCAGATTATTAAGCCTCCATCATCAGACAAATCATTTAAATGTCAAAGTAAATAGATTGGGTTGTGCAGGGGGAAGATACTTTAGGATTGTACATTGAAACCCATAAATATTGGTCCCCCCCACTCTCTCTCTCATGTATATGCTGCCCATCTCACTAACAAACACTGTCACATGATTCATATTAATTAGCTGTAGGTCTACTGAAACTATTTTTTTAAACTGAAAATGTGTCTGAAAGTTGAAAGCTTTGTTTTTGAATACAATCTATGTCTCCAAAGCTGAGAATTTGGAACACTTGTTATGGCTTATTCTTATATTTCACAGGGATTATAGCAGTCAACTAAATGCAAACAGTCACATACCTGTTAAATAAATGGGAAACATGCTCAGCAATAGATCTCTCTCTCTATATTGACTACATTGCTTGTTTATTTAATTGTCCCATTATTTGTCATTTGCAACATGCAACAAGGAACAATGTTTCCCTAAAAGATGACATTATTATCCACATTGCCCACTTTCATAAAAAGTATATATAAAAAGAATGCCAACAACGGTACAATAAATGCCCACAGTAACATGCATTCAAAGATAATTCTAAACACTTTTTATTGGAAAAATAAGTTTGTTTATGCTGAATTTTGAAGACCAAAACATAGATTTCCCCCCCCCCCTCATATGCATAGTTTGCAGTTTATCTTATCTTCTCAGGCAAAAGGAGGTCTGGAAAATGTCATAACGGTTGTTCAGCTTTTGCAACTGTAATTACAGTAGATGGAAAAACCCACCACTGTAATGCTTTGAATAACTTTGACTTGGGATAAAGTAGTAAATATTAGCAAGATTCAAGGATATTTGAGGAAAAGTTCTGAATCTTATCTGTTACTGATCAACAAGAAAGATAGAAGCTTACTGATCATTTATCTATTTCCCTCTATGACAGTGATGGCGAACCTTTTTTTGCTTGGGTGCCAAAAGGGCGCGCGTGTGCGCCCATACCCATAATGCAATGCCCTCCCCTGACGCATGCGTGCACAACCCTCCTGTGCTGTCCCCTCCTGCGCATGCACGCAAGGCTCACTGAAGCCTCCGGACTTCCGGTAGGCCCGTTGGGCCGTTTTTCGTCCTCCCCAGGTTTCAGGAAAGCCTCTGGAGTATGTGGATGGCAAAAAACGGACCCAACGGGCCTATCGAAAGTTAGGAAATGAACTTCCGGTTGGGCTATTGGGCCATTTTTCACCATCCACAGGCTTCAGGAGGTTTTCCTGAAGCCTGGGGAAAGCGAAAATGACCTCCCCCACCCTCTGGAAGACTGAAAATCAGCTGGCCAGAGCGCACATGTGGACTGGAGCTGACATAGGGCAACGCCTCGCATGCCCTCAGATGGCCATAGGTTCGCCATCACTGCCCTATGAGATTCAGTACTGTGAGATTTAAATGAAGGAAAACATCTGGTTATAGTCTATATGGTGGGGAGGGGAAACCAAATCAGAAAAGAACAAGCAAAAGAGGATCCAAAGAATCCCTCCTGCTATTGCAATATTGATCCCTTTCTATAAACAATTTCAGTTTTAATTACCATATATCAGGAAAACAGTATTTAAAAATGATTGTGCAAATTATTACCGTGTTAACAAGCATCACAAGTGCAATAGAAATTCTTGCAAATCATCAAGGAATTGCTAATTGAAGAGGAGTTTGCAAAGAATATTACACCCATCTCTCTTCTCTCTCCATCAAGAAAACAGAATTCACTGTATGTATGGCAGCCTAACAGGCTAGCATAACCCTATTGTTGGTGAGTGCCTCGCCAACCCTATTGTTGGTGAGGCACTGCAAAAGCAGGATCATTGCAAAGAATCTGAATTGCTGTAAAAATGGCCATATGACTTGGTGAAAGACATCAGGGATGTAGACCTGCTATTGACAGAACATTCCATGGGAAAAAGCACATATAATACTGCTCCAGGGATTGTGCTAGAAATATTTGGAACAGGGCTGCAGTCTGCAGGCATCACTTGTTCATTACTTTCTCCCTGTTAGGGATTATGTATATTCAGCTTTGGCTCCCATTATAAACTACTTTAAGACGAAAGAAAGCAATGTGTTAGGACAAGCTGCATTTAATGGACTTGTGTGTTCTATATGGTGTGTTGTTGTTTTCATCCTACATCTGTGCATGAACAGAAGATCCCAAGGGCAACAACGAAACTATAAAGAAATGTTTGTGTATGTGTGTATACATATACATATACATACACATAGACACACACACACACACACACACACACATATGATCTTTGCTAAACACGGTTCTAAACAGTGTGCCATGACTCAGTGGAGGAAAGACTCAACAGAGGATGCTTTGATGATCTAAGTATATAGTGTGAAAATACACAGGTAGGACTTCAGCATGAAAACAAAAACCTCCCTCTCAAGTATTGTATGTTTTTCCCAATGCATGTATGTAAACTGACAGCAGAATCAAACTTGCTATGCATATAAGATCAAAGAAACATATCTAATGTGCAACTGTCAAGTCACCCAATTCTGGTTGTAGTTGCTTAAAACAGTCAATAATGTTTTATTTATTATCTAAATTCTCTTATCATTGCCATGGTAATTCTCTATTGTTTTTCCTCCATTTCTAAGGTTTACTGTAAGTTGCATAGAAATACATTTATTAGCAATAAATAACAATAGGTGTTGATTCCTTGAAACATTAAATGCCAGCAGCTTTTCAAAATAGTGTGCTCTATTTATTTATTTATTAGGAATAGTCTGCCACTTGTCCAGATCATGATGCCCAGAACTACCAGTCAGCACAACTAAAGGATCCAGACACAAAAGTTACAACTGTAGTTTATCTACTACAAGTGAAAAGTTCCTTCAGTAATGTAGATCGAAATTGGGGAAGTGTGTTATATGAATGGTCTTGACACATGTAATTAAATAGAGGATAATTTTCACGTCTGTCTCAGAAAATATTTTGCAGAACTCTGGAATGGCATGGCTCTTCAACAGGTCATGGAGAAAAGCATGAATGTGAAAAAGAAAATTTACTGCATGTTTGATTTATAAAGGCATTTCCCTGAAAAATATGGAATTGCTGGCACAATTATGGTAATGGAGATAAAGAGTTTCAAATGTATTTATAAAATTTATTTGCCACCCATCTCGTATCCAAAGGCTCTGAGCAGAAAATGAGCAGAAAAATGATGAAGCAGTATAACGCTGGATGTACCAGTAATCCTATTATAACAGGTAGTCATATTATCAGTAGTCCTAGCTATGACAATTGGAATCAGGATTGCCATTGCTAAGTGAAGTAATGTGTTTGTAAAGTTTGATGTCATTGGTTGCTGTCATAATCCCAAGACACATGGATCATTTTAGTTGGAAAAGGTGGGAGTCCTAGGAGAACAGGATGCCATGGTGGTGGGGTGGAGAAGAGCTTGGGAGAATCAGGGGAGGGCCGGGATAGGCCACATGTAAGTCACGGAAGGTCTCAGGAGGGTCTGAGAGGGTTAGGACAGGGGATAGGTGTATTGGATGGTTGCAGCTATAACAATCAAGTATCTTTTGCAGAGGTGGGTTCTTCCTGGTTCGGACTGGTTCGATAGAACCGGTAGTAACTTGGCGGCCTGGGTCGCTGGAACCGGCAGCAACCGAGGCCTGCCACGCCCCTGAGCCGGTTCTCTTGGTAGCGCCATAGGTGGAGCCATCTTGTTTTTTGCTTCTGTGCAGAAGCTTTTTTTATAGTATTGTGCATGCGCAGAGGGTCATTTCCGGGAAGTGACGCGCGTGCGCAAAACATGCACTTCCGTCACGATGCGAACCAGTGGGGAAGGTAAGTAGAACCCACCCCTGATCTTTTGGTATATTAAAAAACAAACACTTGTTTTATAGTGTGTTTTATTCAAACATACATACTTTTCTTGACAAATACCTCCTAGATGACTTTTTAAAAAAATAAAAAATAAAAAACCCAAACAATTTTAGTTTTAGCAATGGCTAGTAAAAAACTGTTTAAAACAACCTAGATGAGACTTCATAGGAGAAAATCAACACATGGAAGTATACTTTGGGGAAAAGTTTTTAAAGCCTCATTTTTAATTTGCCTCAATATTTATTGTGCACTAGTAGGAAGGAGGCAATCTGGTTTGGCTGCCTTGTGACTCCAGAATGCCTCAGACACACACATATCCACCACTGATTTCCTTACAAGGTCAGTTAAACACCCCAAAATGAGATCTTAGAGCAATTGAGGTTAATTGTTAATTACACTAATTCCAAAATAGAGCTGTGGTGTTTCTGTTCCTGTCAAGGCATGCAAAAATGAAATGCATGTGCGTGGATTCCAGTAGCAAATCTTAGAAGAGGCATGAAAAAAGGCCTTAGACTAAAGCTAACTGGAATGAATACAATTATTTGTCGCTACAGTTTCTTGTCAAAAGGAAGGAAGTGCAGATATCAAGCTATCTATCTGCTAGACAGACAGATGGAAACTGGAGATGCAAATTGCTAAAGAGAGGAGAGCCTATTAAGAATACATTAAGAATACATTAAGGAATGAGCAGGGGGTTGGACTAGAAGACCTCCAAGGTCCCTTCCAACTCTGTTATTCAGTTATTCCATTAAAAATCCTAATTTTTAACTTTCTTAATTATATTTCACAACTTCTAAATGTCTATTAAAAATAACTAGAAATAAGACAACTAGGCATTCAGAAGGGTGTAATTACATTATTTCACTGGTCAGGAAATTTAACATGTTACTAAGTCACATTCAGATACTGCACTGATTGAGAGATGTACCCAGAGCTCAGTCATGCACTGCCAATCTTCACAAGTTACTTTACAAATAAGCCCTGTTAAAAAATGCCACATATATAAATGAAAAAAAATTCAAGTGACTGGGAGTACATTTTCCCAGTTTATTCCCCTATTCTATGTATCTATGTATCTAGAAATCTGACTTATATATTCTGATGACAGATAAGTTTCCAGAAAAATTATAATGGTAACAATTATATAGGTTGTCTACTCAATGCAATGTCAGGTTAGTATGTTTCTGCTTCATCCATCACCTATCGCCATATTAGATTCAGCAAATTAGTACATAAAAATCCATGACAGATTCATGCAAGCCTCAGCTGTACAATTTATATGCCCTTTTTGGTATACACATTATGTGTATGTTGGGAACTCAATCAAAACATGTTATCAAAAGGGAAAATGTTACCATTCTAATTTCTGCCCTTAAAAAACACCCTTTTAAATAGATAGATAGATAGATAGATAGATAGATAGATAGATAGATAGATAGATAGATAGATAGATAGATAGATAGATAGATAGATAGATAGATGATAGATAGATAGAGCATCTGTAAAACTACAAGCTAAAAATGATTAAAACCATGATGTCTTGTAGTGCTATTTGTGGAAATGCCCAAACAGAAAATTGTCTTGGACTGACATCTCTTAGGTGCCCTGTACCTGTCCTATTCAGCTAATCATCACTCTTAAGCAATAACTTTTAGCACACTGTTAAAATCCCAAAAGGTGTCAGAACAACCATTTTTATGCTTATCACCACTGGGATTACAAATGAGCTGGTAATATTAGCTATAGAGCATGGGACACCACCACTGAAAAATATTATCAGAAGATCTGTGTCTGAATGAGATTTATTCATTTTACTAGATTTAATTGAGTGTACTTCTTGGATTAATGTAAATGTTTTTAAAGATGTGGTGTTTTTAATGTTTTTACTGTATTTTAATGAATATTAGTTGCACAATTCCTGTAAAACAGATATTGTCCATGTGTAATGGAATTTGTGTGTGTGTATGTGTGTGTGTTGAAACACTTGCACTTGTGGAATACCTTCCTTCTGCTTCTTGTCAGTAAAGAAAACCAAGGGCATGCCTGAACAAGAACACCCAAGAACATTCAATTTCACTTCATGTCTTCTGGCAAAGGCAGAGTTCAGGACAAAGCCCTGAAAACAAAAAAAAGCCCTGAAAAAAAGTAAAAGTAAAAAAAAGGCTTGAAAAAAAGTACCGGTAAAAAGGACAAATCTACAACTTCCCTACCTACCTTGAGAAGTTTAGAATTAAAAGAAAAAAAGGAGTAAAAACATAGGATTTTCCCATCCCACTGCATCCATATTATGAATAAAGATGAAGTATATTTTCCTAATGAAAGGTTTTTCCTTTCAAAACAATTTGCACTGATTATCTTCCGTAATCCCATCATGATTGAGAGAGAGATATATCTTCTCTATTCAAAGTCTCTGATGTCTTAAATCGAAGTAGTGGGTTTAATGGCCAGATTTTTTCCAGTGTGTAAGAAAAAGATTGTTTCTATGTTCATAGTTGGTTTCATGCATATATTCAGATTGTGGGAGCAAGCAATCTCCCCCCCAAAAAGTAAATTCAAACTTGCTTCCAAATCTGAATTTCTGGCATGGTCTAATCATCAAGAGTAGAAAAAGGTAGTGCTAGCAGGCTCCTAAGGCAGAGGGGACTATGCCTTAGGGCAGTGTTTCCCAACCTTGGCAACTTGAAGATGTCTGGACTTCAACTCCCAGAATTCCCCAGCCAGCATTCGCTGGCTGGGGAATTCTGGGAGTTGAAGTCCAGACATCTTCAAGTTGCCAAGGTTGGGAAACACTGCCTTAGGGGACTATTGTTGGAAAGCTCAGAGAAACAGCAAGAAATAAGTTAACTCATTGAAACACTAAACAGCGCTTTGGGGTTAATAGAAGATAGGTACCAGATATCAGATGATCTGTAACTTGTTTCAGCTCATGTCCTAATGTCACAAACAGAGAAACTAGTTCCTCACAGAATCCCATCTCCAACTTCATAGCACCTAATGCTTTAGCTACAACTACAATCTTTAAACTACTACCGTACAGAATTAGAAAACAGTTACTGTGATATGACAAGTTGAAGTGCAAAATGCTTATGTGCAGGTGCTTAAGACTAGGTGTATTAGTACTACTAATTATTGTGGTAAATAATTACAGCATTTAGATATTCATCGTAAAAAATTATATTACAAATATATGTTATATTCATGAATACATGCATGCTGTTAATGGCTAATTTATTCACACAGTATCATACCTACACATTGTTGAAACATAGGACACAAGGGCAGTCTATTACAGTTCACTGGTAACAGGTTGTGGGTCAGTCTGCATTCATGACATGGGTCATGTATTTATGAGGTACATTTTCTATTTAGTTCACATAAATGAAAACCATACTGAAAGATCTCAAAAACTAGCAAGGGTATTTGGGCTAGGGGTAGTAAGACTATCCCCGTTCCTCAAAAGAACTACAGTTAAGAAAAAGTAAGCATTTTATTTGGGGGGGGGAACCATGATCCCATCCTATGTCATCCAATAATTTGCCTCCATTTCACAATTATTAACTATAATGCTACTATCATCCAAATAGTCTTCAATCTTTTCAAGGCAGCATTTTTATTTCATTTACTAATAACACTGAAACCATCTTTCTGTCCCCTATTAAATATTTATTTCTCTGTGTTTCTGCCTGTTGAACATGATAAGGGTTGAGTATCCTGGAGTATTTTTCAGGTAGATCTCAGTTCCCTCTGCTTTACTGAGTGGCAAGTAATGTAGCAATGCAAACTTGCAGTTGCAAGTAATGTAGTCCAAAATATTTAGAAAATGTCAGGCTGCCTACACAATATTCTGCAACTACCAGCAAATTCATTTTCCGAGTGCGGCTCTTTAATATTTCATGTCACATAATCAATTCAAAACATAAATCTGAAAATAAAAATAATAAAAATACAATAACATTTTAATTAAGTAAACATGATTAATATAAAAGATATGCATTAAAATGGGGGCATTGGAAAATCCATGTATAGACATACTATCTATAACATTCACACAGGAAAGTTCTGGTTGCAGCCAAAATGTTTTAATTAAAATCAGAAGGAAAGTTTTAATAAGCTTGGGTGAATCCCAGGAATTACAAAACTATCCTTCGGAAGATAAAAAGCAAATAGAGAAACAGTTCAGTTATAATGCTCAATAGATCCAAAATACAGATGGTTGGGATAAGAGAAGAGATAAAAAGAACAGAATAAAGGTTTTTAATTCACTAACTGGTGTACTTCATATTGCAACACTTTTTGTGTCTCCACATTCTGAAACCAGTCACTTTTTTTTCTTCTCTTAAAAAACTAAATAAAATTTCATTATCATCTTCTATCTCAGGATGAAACTCAGTTCTAAAACAAATGATTTGCAAAGTATTATTTACAATTAGCATTGTTGACATTTGCTGTAGAAAAACAAGTTATGTGGATAGGAAAAAAGATAGTTTACAAACTGTAATGAGTGAATATGTTTTGGTTAAAGAGATGTCTAACAATGAACAATTTCATCAACCCCTCCTTTCAACAGCTCCAATATGGTCTCTTTGTTGTAGATATGTCCTCCATATATTGGTGGAGGGGAAAAACAAGCAATGTTGTCAGTATTGAAGGAAAAGACTGGCACAGAAGCATGCCAACTTTGTTAAATAATATTCTTCCCTTGTAAATGGGGAAATATGAAATAAAAGGAATCTAGGAATTCACTGTTTTGATGACTACTTGTACAATTCTACAAGTTGCACAATTTATTCACAGTAGCGTAATCAGTAATGGTTCATTTGAACTATATTAGTTTTAGATGTATCCTGTATCATGTTAGGTAGCAGTCTGGTTCCCACATGTATGTTCATCACATGATATCTAAAGCATCAAGTTATATCTAAAGATATAACATATAGAATTAGATATAGGAACAGATTATTGCAGACTAAATTCCACATACTAAATGACTTATCCATTATCTATGTGTCATCAATAATTGACCTTTCAATTGACAACAGTTGAAGCAAAGTAAATATGTGCATACAAGATGATTTGCATCTTCAGAATATTGAAAGAAACTGAAAAACCTCCTTAGCATGGGTAAAGCAACATGCCTCCCACTGGTGAGATGAGCCATGAGGCAGACAAGGAGAGGAAAACAGTGTTGTTTACCAGCAGCACCATGGCCATTGGTCCTGACACAGAACAAGGTTGCTAACCTCTACCTCAAATAGTTTTCTCCAGACTGGAACCCTCCATATTAGTTGTACCATATGGCTACAATTCTCAGAATTTCTAGATAAAATCAATGCTGACTTTATTAGATTGTTTTCTTCATTCCAATAAAACCTAATCCTGAAGGCTCTAGGCAGCTACCAAACTCATCATAAAATGAAAACATCCATAAGGGGGGAAAAATGAACTGTAGGAATTACACTTCAAACAAATCTGACCAGTGCTAAGTTAGGAAAATGCAGTACTAACATTTGTCTTAAAATTAATATGCCAGACACAAATAGATAAATTTAAAGAACAGCAGCATATGGGTAACATAGAAATTTAACCAAGATTAATTACTATTTCTCAATATCCTACAATTATATGAGATAACAACCTCCTCATCTTAATAGAAGTTGTAGTAAGCACTAATGATTTTATTTTTTTGTTAATTAATCTTCCTCTGCAATGATCAGAGAAATCTAAACTAAAAACAGTATACATTTTCCCCAAGCAATATGAACATACATTTGAATGTCAACATAGTGAGCAAGAGAAACTAAAGCACACATCTTATATACTAGGTATATCTTTTAAAAATAAAAACGGATGTAGCACCTTACCAGTGAATGGATTAATAGCAAACAATCCTTGATGGTTTCCATTTATGATGTGGAAAGTCAGTTTTCCCTGTGAATCAGAATCTGGATCAACAGCTTCAACTTGAAGGATGGAAGTATTGGCTGGTGAATTCTCCAAGACAGAGGAATAAAAGACAGGTCTGGACATCTGAGGTGGATTATCATTGATGTCACTGATTTCAATGTAAATTTCAACCACAGAAGACAGGGGGACTGATCCTTGATCAACAGCAAGTACTGTCAACCAATAATGAGAGCACAATTCTCTGTCAAGTGGCCCCATGGTAAAAATGAGACCTGAGAGAAACAGAATATTATATGGTTTCCAGTGGCAAGAACAAAATTAAATACAGTATTTTTTTTTAGAATTAAAGTGGAGTTTCTCTTCTGGAACTCTTGAAAAGCAACTTAATCTATGGAAATGTTAATCTATGGAAATAAGAGCCGAGGTGGTGCAGTGGTTAAAGTGCAGCACTGCAGTTCAGCAGTTCAGCTGTTCAAATCTCACCGGCTCAAGGTTGACTCAACCTTCCATCCTTCTGAAGTCGGTAAAATGAGGACCCAGATTGTTGGGGGCAATATGCTGAACTCTGTAAACCGCTTAGAGAGGGCTGTAAAGCACTATGAAGCGGTATATAAGTCTAAGTGCTATTGCTATGTACTGTTCTTCTTTATAATGACTATATTTTCAGTTTCTGCGGACGAAAATCTATCCTAACCAATACAATGCAAGCTATATAACTGATCCAATCTTATCCTTAAACAAACAAGTAAAGAAAAAACATGTTCTATAAAATCAGGTCCATCTAACAGTCCAATGTGTTCTTTTGTGAAATGTACTGTATATAATATAGCCTTCCACTAACTCTAGTTAGTATATTACAAAGAAGCATGCATTCAAGTAATGTATGCCTCCTGCAGAATTATTTTTTGTTGAAGGCAGGCAATGTTTATTGTATACTAGAAGGCTTATGATGGTTAATACCAGAGAAAATAATGATAAATCAAAATCTCACATCAAATAATAAGTTATCATTTGACCACTCCTCTTCTATTCTCCCCCTACAATGCCCCATTATTACCTGTGTCATTTTCAATGTTGAAGAGAGCCATGCCAGATCCCTCTCTGATGAAATACTGGATTTGTCCATCTTTTCCTCTATCACCGTCTTGAGCTACTACTTTCATCACAGGTGTCCCTTCTTGGCTGTTTTCTTTCACTGACCCTTCATACACAAAAGAATCAAAGGAAGGAGGGTGCAGATTTTCATTAATGTCCAAAACATTTACCTCAATGTAGCAGAGAGAAGAGAGAGAATAGGGCATCCCAGCATCACTGATCTTCACAGAGAGATTATAAAAGTCCATTTTTTCATAATCCAATTCTTTTTCCAATGTTAAAGACCCTGTAAATTCATTCAGATGAAACGTATTTCCATGATCACTGATCAGACTGTATTTCAGCTCTCCCTTAGAGGTAATATCTGGATCAAAGCCTTCCAGGAAGAGTAGGGTGGTCCCCAAAGGCAAGTCCTCAGGAACATTCATCTTGTTCAAGGCTGGGATACAGTAGGGAGAATTGTCATTTACATCTTCCAAAGAAATAACTAGATCAGCAATTGCAAAGAGTGGATGACCCTTTTGTGGCTGGTCTCTGGCTTCAACTTTTAATATGTACTGAGGCTCCAATTCTCTATCAAGAGTAGCAGTCACTACTACTTCTCCAGTAACACTGTCGATAGCAAATTTATCAGTGTGTGTGAGAAAGGAATATTTCACTCTGCTGTTGTCATTTGTATCAGCATCATTAGCTGTCAACACAGCAACTGTTGTACCCATCTTTATGTCCTCTGGTATAGTTATTAAATATGTGCTTTGCAAAAATGTAGGTGCATTATCATTTGCATCCAGAACATTCACAGCTAATAATTTCCATGTTGACTTCTGAGGACTGCCGAGATCATATACTGTGATGTTAAGCACATAGAAACTTGTTCTTTCGTGGTCCAAAGGAGAAAGTACCAGCAGCCGCCCTGTTTCTGTGTCAATATCAAAACAGCTCTCCTCATTTCCCGAAGAGATGACATAGACCATCTTTCCATTAAAGCCAGCATCACTGTCTATTGCTCTCAACTGAGTAATGGTAGAGTTAACTGGGGCTGTCTCCCATTTATCAATAGACCGTGGAAAGGTGTCATCAAACTGTGGTGCATGGTGGTTTATAAGATATGTATTCAAGGAGGAATCTTCATCCTGGTGGTCTAGAGTTGGGGAGTCAGCAAAATGGATTATGGTGTTAGCCAGTTCCTTGAGCACCCCCGTTTCCTCACATTGAAAAGAGAGAGGAGTTCCTTGGTTGACCACAGTAATATTTATACATGCTGGGGATGCAGAATTATTTCCATCAGTTGCGCTAATTTTGAGAGCATAGGAGATTGGTAGGAGTGACTGGTAGTGGAGATCTTTGAAATGTGCTCTAAGGGAAATAACACCAGACACAGGATTCAATTCAAAAAACTGTCCTTCATTGCCAGACTTGATTTCATATTTTATGGGGTTTAGTTCATCTCTATCAATGGCTGAAACTGTGAACACAGAGTGCCCAATAGGTAAATCCCATGGAATGCTTCCATTGCAGTTAATCTTCTCAAATACTGGCACATTATCATTTAGGTTATTCAGAATGAGGGAAACATAAACTTCAGTCTGATGA
Organism: Diadophis punctatus similis; assembly: GCA_023053685.1. Taxonomy (NCBI): domain Eukaryota; kingdom Metazoa; phylum Chordata; class Lepidosauria; order Squamata; family Dipsadidae; genus Diadophis; species Diadophis punctatus. Next base: position 178,126,284 of record JALIGW010000002.1, read on the forward strand.
CGAAAAGGAGATCCTGAATCTGATGCCCAGATACGCAAATAATACCACCTCTGCATTAACTCATAATCCATTAATTTAGTAGTAGATATGACACCTGTAAATGGGTCAATGACAAATGGAACAGTTCTCTGATTGGCTATGTTGTATGTAACAAAGCTGTTCTCCCCACTATCACTATCTGTAGCCTTTACTGAGAAGACACTTGAGCCAGGAGGCAGATTTTCATCAAAATTACTGAGGTATGAAGATTGGGTGAAGCTAGGAGCATGATTGTTGCAATCAACGACGTCAACAATAACAGTGGTAGAAAGGTGTCTATAACTGGCTGTAACTTCAAATTCAAAATGAGAATGTTCGTGGAAATCTATTTGTTTTGCTGTAGTTATCAGACCAGTTTGTGGGTTGATTTTAAAGTTAATGCTATCAGAACTTAATTTCAGCATATATTTTACATTTTGGAGAACTGGAGTAATTTGAACCATGGCAACATGACTTTCAGGGGGTGCAAATTCATTGAGTTGGACTTGATAAATATCTTTTTCAAATTTGGCAGAGGTATATTTTGAAGATTGTATTTGAACAAATACAGTCTGGGAAAAAAGAGGTGGCTTGTTCTTGTCTTTAGCCTGCAAGCTGAGATTGAAACCAAGGGGACTGTTGCTCCAATCGATCTCTTTGTCTGACACTATCATGAAGTCATTACTTCCCATGTATGATCTTATGGCTCTGAAATGCCCTCTTGGGTCTCCATCCACAATATCAACAGAATCTACCTCAGCTCCTGAGCCATCAGTTTTTACACTTAAAGTAGCATAGAGGAGATCTTCAGCAGAATCAACTGGCTTCACTGAAGCAATAACAGGGGGTTTCCTGGTAGATGGTTCCACCAGGATGGTAAGACTGGCCATGTTTCCAAAACCATTTCCTTCAGAGATCTTCCTCATTCTGTCCACAGCCAAGGCCTTTAACTGGTGCTTCCCTCTGTGGGTAGCATTCAGTCTCACTGCACTCATGATTATTCCACTGGTGGGATGAATGGTAAACAATTGTGACCTTGTATTTAGCGTATAATAGAATTCTGCATTCTGGCCAATATCAGCATCTGTGGCACTGACCAAACCAATCGTGGTTTTCGGAGGTGTGTCTTCTTCAACTGTCACTTTATAAGAAGGGGGTGAGAATAGAGGCTTTAGGTCATTTCTGTCAAGAATTTGGACCAGCACCTTGGCCCATGTCTCGTAGGCAAATGTTTTCTCTGTGGCATGGATTATTAAAAGATATTTGTCTTTGAACTCCCTGTTCAACCGGTCAGTGTTACCACTTCTGGTTCTAATTCTCAAAAAACAGAAATCTCCAACAATATATTCCTCAGCTTTAAAGAGACCACTAGTGTCCCCAGAAACTATTTTATATTTGATATCCCATGCTGGGTCTGTGATGTATATACCCATTTTGACATAGCTCTCCATGTAAGTTTTGGGTGCTGAGTTTTCATAGATTGAAGTGTTATAAAGAGGATAGGTAAAGTATAAAAGGGATCCATTGCCTTTCTCCGAATTCCCCTCACAAGCCAGAAAGAATGCTAAGCAAAGGGCAAAGTTCACAAACAGCTTCCTTGTATCCATTGCAAATCCTAAATGGAGGAAAATGAAAACAAGAGAGTGAATGGCTTTAAACAAAGCATGATATAAAAACATAATGTGACACCTAAGCTACATGTTTACTATTTACTATGAAGTTCTTTTTTTGTCATTTTTAAATCTTAAACAACGTAGATTTATTATTTCAGAAACCTTTTCAAGATCAACAATCAGAAATAGATCTATTTTCTATTCTAACTGTACCATCTCAATTTCTAAGGCAGCTCATTCTGCGCGTATTGGACCATTTAGGAATGCTGAATTGTGACCCTGTAACATACATATTGTCATCTGGATTTGTCATCTGCTGCTCTGTATGCCTTTTACAATTCAGGCAAGAAACTGATTTCTATTTCTTTTCTTCTAAAAAAAACTTGTGCAGTTTAAAAGCTTACTAGATTCTTTTTTCTTGATCCATTTGTTTAGGTTAGCAGTAATTAGTCTACAATTTGAGAGAATCCCATAATGACATGCTTTTTAGATACCAACGAAATATATGTTATGACTGTACAGCAGCTGCATGATTCCAAGAAAATATGAAGCTGCTTTTGGATTGGATTCTGCAACTCATTTGGGCTGAAGCACATTTCTGGAATTGAAGCCAAAGCACTGCAGCCTTAATGTCATTTTATGGTAAAATTACATACAATATGGAGATTTTGAGCTGTATATAATATGGTATTCAGGAAGTTGTCACCGCTTTCCTTACTGAATTATAAAAACGTTCTTCACATGACTAAATCTCATGTCTTAGTAAGTGGTTAAATATAATTGGCATGGTTCATGCATCACATTAATCCATAAACCAAATAAATCTCATTAAGGCTTAATGTGCTACATAAATTGTTTGTGTGTGTGTGTGTGTGTGTGTGTGTGTGTGTGTGTGTGTGTGTGTGTGTGTGTGTAATATCAAGAGTTATACAGTAATTAAAAGTACCATTTTCTTTCTAGAAAAAGCAACCATTTTAATAGTTAATCCAGTATTAATTATTTCACAGTATAATTGGGAAAACATTCTCTGACCCTTGCAGGCACACTAATCAGTAACATGAGAAAAACATATTATATTGAAATACCATTTCATTTGGCATACAGTGTAGCTGTCAGTTTCTAACTATTTCACCACTGTATGTTATATTTAGTCTGTACCAGCTTCCCTTAAATATTTTCCAAATGTATTAGACTCCCATAATTGGCCTTACTTGCTAAGAATTATGAGAACTACAGTCCAATATTATCAGGGCATTATGTTGGAGGACACTGATCATCTAGAGACTAGATAAAGAGCAAAATAGCACATGGAAAAGCAATATCAATCATATATTACTTTATATGTAAGTCCGAAGTGGCAATTATTCAGATACCCAAATAATGCTGGGAAATTCCTCTTGCAGTTTTCAAGATTAGTTCTTATCTCTGACTAGCTTTTGAAATTATTCTCTGAAGTCCATTGTCCATTCTTGAGTTTGCCAACTATGTAGGGCTTGACAACTTGCAATTGAACATCTTTCCTAACCTTTCCCTTTCCTCACCTTCCTTATTCCAGGGAGCAGCAGTAACTTCTTCTATAGCATGAAACTGCTCCAGAGGGTAGAAGGATTGTGACAATGTAGAAGCATTCTAACATGCATATAGTCAAACTAAAGATTTCATTGCACAAAAAACATCAATAACATAAATTGGAACATCCCAAGACTACTGTATATTATACTCTTGCACAGCACAATTTAGTAACGCTTACAGCTGCAACAAAAAAGGATGAACAAGGAAAGCTATTTTCTCTCTTCCTTACAGTACTGCTATGGCTTCAGGTCTGCAGCATGCAAAATGTGCAGGGCTAATTAATTATCTGAAACAGAACTGTTAAGCTGTCAGCAATGTTTTCTACTAAGAGCAGCGATGGGCTGCTCCTGGTTTGGCCCGGTTCTGAGAACTGGTAGCGCCGGCAGGACGCTCTGCCCACCCACCCGGGACGCTCCGCCCACCTGCCCGGGATGCTTCTGCGCATGCGTAGAAGTGTTGTGGGAGCGCTCGCAAGTGCGCATACGAACCGGTAGCAAAGGGTTTTAGAATCCACTACTGACTAAGAGGTTTAGACCTTGTGTTTCCATACTGGTCAAAGAGGCTTCCTCCTTTGTGGCCAGGAGGAACTGTCACTCATACAGTTTCTGCTCAGAGGTTCATATAGTATAAAATGCACAGTGAAAAGAGGAAATGTATGAGTTTGGGAGAGGAAAACAAGGTGCAGGAAAAATAGAATCTATTATACTGAAGTTATGTTGAAGTGGTTTAGCTTTCTTTGTTTAAATGAACTCACCCTGATACAACTGTGCTTGAAGAATACACAGTTCAAAGAATGACCAATATCTACCAAGTGCATAATTATTCTTGACCATCTCTAAACATTGCTGCATTCATCTCTCAGACATATATTTCCCTGCATGTCCTCGTCTTTCCACAATGTAGACCAGTGGCCCTCAACCTTTTGGGCACCAGGGATCGGTTCCGTAGAAAGAGGTTTCTCTACAGACCGGAGGGGGTATGGTTTCATGTACTGCCTGCATCCTGCGGATGGGGCTTTGTTTGGTTGGTTACTGGTTATGTGCGGCCTGGTTACTAGCATGCCGCAGACCGATGCCAGTCCATGGACTGAGGGTTGGGGACCCCTGATGTATGCATAGGAGTATTGGAATCATTGTCTGATAAACTTGGGAGAATTTCACAGAATATTATCTTGATTAGAAAATCAAAATAAGACCAATTACATTTCTGTGCATTCTGTGCATACATTTGCTAAAGGTATGCTTCTTAATCTTCACCCCAGTCACCTTTCCAAGCTTTTACTTTACCATACTAATAAAACTGACCCTGTTGTGAGTCACCTGAAAAACTGGAAGATAGTTCTCCACCTGCATCCTTTTCTTTATTTTTTCTAGTGCTCTTTTACAAGATCATAAACATGTTTCTACATGTGGATCTCTTTGACAGGAGCCTTAAGGTAGAACAAGAAAAGGCCCATCTACGACCTCATGAAAGGGGGGCGGGGAGAAATACTGACCAGAAATCTGGCTATGCCATACCCATTGCTTCATTCTCTAAAAAGGTCACTTGAAAATAGCAGGTTTTCAAGTGACCTTGAAAACAAATACCGTATTTTTCGTAGTATAAGACGCACCGGAGTATAAGACGCACCTTAGCTTTTGGGGAGGAAAAAAGGGGAAAACAATCTGCCTACCAGGTATTCATCTGGCTAGCATCCTTAGTCTGGTCAGCTTCATCACATTATTTTATCCCCTGGTTAGGACTTTAAAAAACCTTCTTCTGGGAGAGTAACAATGAAAGAGCATGCAAGCCAGTAAGAACTGGGAAGATATTTAGCACCTGGTTAGGGCTAGAAAAAAACTTATTGGAGCAAGTAGAGCAATGAAAAAAAATTCTGCAAAGACTTAGGGCTGGAAAAACATTCTTTGGAGAGAGTAACAATGAAAAAGCCTGCAAGGTAAGAGCTGGGAAGATCTGTTAGCACTTAGTTAGGGCTGAAAAAAAAAAAGCTACATTCGAAGTATAAGACGCACCCAAATTTTCAGCCACTTTTAGGGAGGAAAAAGGTGCATCTTATACTCCAAAAAATACGGTATACAAGAAATCACAGATTATTTCTCCAGAAGACCAAAGAATTAAAAGCTCAGTTATTCTTACATTTATAACTCCTACCTTTTCCATTGGGAATCCAATTATTGTACATAGTAATGCACAGCAGAAAAATCCCCCCACATCAGTTTCTATCAGTTCACATTTAATCTGATGAAAACATATTGATTCTTGAGACTGCTTTCAAAGAGAATTTTGGGGAAATTTTCATGGTGGAGGATGGGTGAACTATGATGTCCTTGCATTAATTCTGGTACAGTGAATACCGATATCTATCTTTGCAAACTGCTCTAGCTTCTCACTTCGCTAAACTTGAGGGAAGCTGACACAGTTGCTCCCATAAGCAAACATAGGGGTTTCAAAAAGATGAAAATCTGGTAATAAACAACAAAACTAGGTCTTACCTCCAAAACAAAGATTCCAATTGAGATTAACAGAGGATTGAACGTAAGGGGGCTGCTATAGAAGACACAAACTAAAGCTTCTGAATTGAACATTCAGCCAAAATTTATTGAGCATGCCATCAATCTCCCTTGGAAAAAAAAAGTTAGGGCTTTCTGTGATCTGCTGGTCAGGGAGCTGGTTAGCAGACATACAGACAGAAGTCATTCATACTGTAGAAGCATAGTTCACTATGATGAAAAACTGGAGTTTGGGAGAATCGCTGGAAATTTTATGTTCCTGTGACTGAATAGATTTTTTTAAAAAACATCAAAGTCTCAACAGTAGACACTTGGCTGTAAGTGATCAAGGGATCAGAGAAAGATTTAATTCCTTTAGTGCAGAACTTTAACTTTTGTGAGTTTGTTTTGGTAGTGGTATAATTAAGTGCAGTCCCTGATAAAGTGCTTATTTAATATACAAATACATAGCAGACATATTTAATGCTACCCTCTTTTGATTAGATAGAAAAAATCTCTTTTTTAATAAGATTGATCAGAATGAACGGAGGACTATAAAAATGTCATTTCATTAGTTTTGGCATACTAGTATTCAAAAATGACACAACGTCCATTGCTTTGTCTTTCTAACAGAAAATGTGATTTTTAAAACACATCCTTTCTTCAGATAAGTATATACTATGAGCATGGTCTTGCAAGTTGTCATACAAGTACATAAATATATGCCATAATAATATATGCCGTAATATATGCCATCAGCATTCAAAAAATGATGTGCAGCAAAAAATATAGTACATAGTGTGGATTTATCCTGACTTTTATTGTTCCAGAAAATATTGGAAAGTATTGAATGTCAACTCGCAAATGTGAATTTGAACCACAGTGAATTTACATGGTTAGTAAGCTATATTATTATTATTATTATTATTATTATTATTATTATTATTATTATTAGTAGTAGTAGTAGTAGTAGTAGTAGTAGTAGTAGTAGTAGTAGCTATATTCAACCACAGTAAGCTTAGCAAACTGTATTATGACTTAATATGTGAACACAGCCAATGTCATGAGGTGTCAATAATCAAGTCGAAAAGCAGTGGCTAAACTGGGGCATTGTTTTTTTATACTTTTCGTCTGTCCTTCTCAATCTACAATCAGCCATAATAATGGAGGCTACAACTCTGGAGATAAGAAATGGTTCATATTCCAATTATGTGCATTTTGATATTATTCTGTAAACAACCAAGTTACTGTATTTTTCGGAGTATAAGACGCACCGGAGTATAAGACGCTTGGCTTTACAGGCTCTTCCCTCTTTCCTGCAAGCAGGTAAATTGCTGGAAGACAGAGGCCAAAGGGTGGGGGTGGCTGGGTGGGTGGGGCTGCATTTGGTGTATAAGACGCACCCAGGTTTTCACCCTCTTTTGGGGGGTAAAAAGGTGCGTCTTATACTCCCAAAAATATGGTACCTAAGAGAAGTATAACTCCATAGAGTAAACACATAGGATGAGGCTTTCTACTACCATGAGCCCCAGGGCAATAAAGAAAGATAAATGAATACATTAGGAGATTAGATAGCAGATGGCTGTCTGCAGAAATGCCATTTTGTCTCTGCTTGCCTAAAGAAGCTGCAGATGGGGTATACAATTCCTGCCCAGCACATTCTAGGTCATGGGTCTCAAACTCGATTTCATTGAGGGCTGTATCAGGTTGTGTTTGACCTCGGGGGACCGGGTGGGCATGGCCAGCTGGATATCACTCATGTCAGGGGTGCCTATGGTGGCCCAAGCACTCTGCCAGCAAAAAGGAGCTCGGGAGGCACCCTCCCAAGCTCTGTTTTTGCTGGCAGAGGCACCACAGGCCGGTCCTTCGCTATTTCCAGGGTGGCCCCCGCAGGCGAGATCTAAGCACCCTGTGGGCCGGATGTGGCCTGCAGGCCTTGAGTTTGACATCCCTGCTCTAGGTGTAACTATGGCTTCTTTCAGAAGTTATCAAGAATACTACATAAATGCATGCACATTTTGGTTCTGTAGCCATTTACTTGCAAGTGATATTAATGAGAAATGAATATATGGCAATCAGAAACTGACTTGATTGAGGCTCCCCCCTCCTAATTGCTACAATATTGTGACATGAAGAAAAAAAAGATGATCAAATTCAAATTGCAAGTTCTTCTAACTATGAACTCATGAGCATTATGTTTATGTCTGAAGCAAGCCTTGGTTGAAACAAGGAAATTCAAACAAATTTCTTAAAGAAACAGATAAAATTGCTGTATAACATTCATGTGATGTATTTGAAAGTTAGTCTATGCTTTGTAAAGCATGACAGTAAAGCTGTAGAAGAGGCAATGGGTGCATATTCCTGCCTCTCTTCTTGTTCCCCCCATTGCTACTGTCAGAGATCCAGCATGCCTAAAGGTCCAAATTTGGCTTAACAAACCAGAATGATAACCTAGGAATTAACAAGGAAGTCCTTCTTATTTGCCATACTAGTGGAGACAGCATCCATGAGAGGGTTAACTCTGTCTCTTAACCAATAGGACTGAGTCTGCAAAAGTGATGCCACATCTCCTCCTCCTTCTTTGGCTTCTGCTCTTTAGACTCAGTTGTTCCTTGGACTAGACATGTGTTAAAAGCTCCTCCTGGATTCTTTCTCCCTTTTTACCTTTTTACCTCCTTTTTTAAAATTCTCCTCAAACTGAGATTGATTTCGGCGTGAGGGCTAGCCTGATGCCGCCGAGGGCCGCTGGGGCGGCAGTTAGGCTGTTGGAGGACAATCCTAATGAGGCAGCACTCACGAGGTCCTCCTCTGAACCGCTGACCCTTGGGCAAAGCCGGTGGAGGCTTTTTTGCCGGAGCTGTCGGGGCAGTCTCCCGAAGTGCATGCACGAGCATAGCTCCACAGCGCTTACCAGCTGGTGGTCAGATTGCCGAGCGGGCATCACCTGGAACCTTGCCGACTCGACCGGGGGTGAGTTCGTTCCCTTTTGAGCGGCCAGCACCTTTAGCGGGCAGCCTTTAGTGGTGTGCTCCCGCGGCTCCAGGAGCAGGATTCGGTTTTTATTACTGGGACAGGCTGAGAACAGCTGAGAGGCGCATGAGTTCGCTCCACAGCCTATTTCAATTATGAGCATGGAGGCCGCCATTTTGGGCAATGTGTTGCCGGGCGTCATTTTGTTTTTTCCAAATTAACTCGTTGTTCTTTTGCTGGCCTGATTGGGCAGTTTTTTGTGAGCTGTGATCATTTCCAAACAAAGAACAGATTTTATTTGCTCTTTCGTCGCCTGTCTCCCCAGGGTCATTAAGCCTTCAGGCTGATTACCTAGGTCTCCATTTGCGATCTCGTGGCATCTCCAAGATGGCGGATGCCATTGAGAAGCCTAGCAGAGAGGGGAGCCCAGTTCATTCCAGGTCTAGCAGTGGGAGCCGTGCAGGCCCTTCCAGGACCAGAGCTTCCACCAGGCAGGCTATAGCCTCGAGCTCTCGATCTTCCTGGTCCCATAGGAGTTCTAAAAAGGCTGATAGGCAAGACCAACAATGCCATAAGGCCATTGAGAAGGTCATTGCCAGGGCTCAAAGGACCTCTTCCTCGGGGTCCGGCCTCCAGCCTATTCATTTGCCTTCAGAGTCTCAGTGCTCTTTATCTCCTCAGGGGGATGGAGCTGAGGTACCTAGAGCTGTGCAGCGCTCTTCTTTATCTCCAGATATTCTGAGGGATCCGCCATTGCTCTTGCCCAGCAATAGTGAGCAGATATTAGGCTCCGTGCCAACCCCCAGGGGTGTTTTACCTGAGTGGGATCAACCTCCTCCTAGCAGATCTAGAGTTGCAGAGGCAACTTTCACTCCCACAGCTGCTGGCCTTTGTGCTGAGGATCAGCCTGAGCCAATGGTTTCTGCCAACATGAGGATGTGGATCTCTGAGACTATTAAACAAGGAATTGCAGCCGGGTTGCAGCCCAGGCTGTTCACGAATCCTTGTCTTGGGAGGAGGAAGTCAGAGATCTTGATTTATCCAAGGATGAAGGCCTCATCCCGGACCAGCCTCCTATTGTTGGACTATTTCGGCCTCACCTGTTCAAATCCCTGCTTTTTAAAGCCAAAAGCATTACCCGCCTGGGTACCAACCCAGTTTCTTCTTCTGAGACTGCTCCTGGATCAGCTGATCCTTTTTGTGGAACCTACTGCTGAGGCAGAGGAAATACCTGCCCCCAAGATGTTCCTTGACATTGTTCAGAGGCAGTGGTCCTCCCCAGGCTTGGGTCCCAATCCCAGTGGGCTGACAAGCGCTATTATAACGTGGGCCCAGATCTTTTGAATGTCTTCCAGGTCCCAACTGTGGATACCTCCATTGTAGCCCTCGCTTCTTCCTTTTTGGTGACAGGGCTTCAGAGGAAGTTCTTAGACTAGAGGAGAAGAGGGCAGAGCAGTTATTGGTTAAGGCTTATCAGACAGACATCTGGGCTGTCAAGGCCTCTACGGCAGCTTCATTCTTCAATAGAGCCTCCCTCCTCTGGTTGAGGCAATTTCAGGACAGGTTGCCCGCTGATGATACCAGGTCTCACCAGGATCTGAATAAGATTTTGGCCGCTCTGGAGTTTTCAACTGACGCCACGCTTAATGCTGCTCGCTTTGCAGCCAAGGCTATTGGCTCTTCAGTGGCTTCTAGACGCTGTTGTGTCCCAGCACTGCAACCCACAGAAAAACACACACACAACTGTTTGCTACAAAAGCAAAAGGGGTCGTTTTACTAATGAAGGTGCTTAGTAAAAGCGCAGGGGTTTAAAGTCCATAAACAAACATAAGGAGAGTCTCGGGGAATAAAGTTCCTTCATCTCTTCGTGAGTTATTAGCCAAAGTTCAAATGTCCAAACAAATACCAATTAAAGTCTTTTCTTATCTCTCTCACTCACTCGAGTTGGCTGGCATCCCAGGAATAAGCATTCCAGAAGCTGCTATTTCCAAACACAGGACTCAAAACAGGAACTCCGATGCAAAAGGACTCTGAAGTGCTCGCAGAACACAGGTGTTGCTTTCAGCACCAAGTGCTGAGTGCACCAGTCCTAAATAGCCTGAGGGCATGGCCCATTAGCCCTCAGTTTTACCTGCGAGGAGACCTCCGGTTGTAAAGCCGATCCCTTCTGCTGGCTGCTCTGCAAGCCCTAGCATCCACCAGAGGCTCCTCCTCCTCTGAGGACTCACTCTGCACCAGCTGAGAAGGTGCAGAAGGCCCTGGCTGGCCTTCCTCCTCTGGCACTGAGTCCTCATCACTGTCAGACTCAGGTGCCAAGTACACAGGGTAATAGTGCCGTGCCATGGGCTGCTCTAGGTCCTCCGGATCCTCGACCAACTGCACGGGACGCGGGCAAGCCACAACAGATGCCTCTTGTGGCTGAGGCAGTGGCAAGCCGATGCTAGAAGCAAGTGGCGACTAGCTTCAGCCCCCCTTTCTGGTTCCAAATTGTTTGGGGAATCCCTTGAACCTCTTTTGGTAGAATCTAGGGATAAACGTAAGATTTTGTCCTGCAGGTCAGAGGCTCGTCAGGCCCCTTACTATCGCCCTTCGTCCTTTCGTGGGCAGGAGGGTGGATTTCGAGCTCAAAGTTATCAGAGGCCCTTTTCATTCAGGCAGGGTTCCCAACAGGACAGACAGAGACAGTCTCAGAGGTACTCCTCCAAGAAGTCCTTTCGGGGGAGTAGAGGTCATCCCTTCCGTCATTAGGGGAGAGGAGGAGGCATCAGATCCTCCCATCGGTGGGCACCTAATTTACTTTGCCGACCATTGGGAGGAGTCCACCTAACAGAGGCTGTTAGATCTGGTCTCTCTCTAGAGTTCCTCTTTGCCCCCAACCCTGAATGTCTTTCTTCCTTGCCCAATTTCCAGAAACAGGTCAAAGGAGCTCCTCATGGAAGTGGCCATTAAACATCTTCTGGATATTTCTGCTATCCAACTGGTTCTGGTGGAGCAAAGGGGGCAGGGATTTTATTTTCTCATATTTCTTGTTCAAAAGGCCTCGAGGGGTTGGAGGGCGATTCTGGACCTAAAGACCCTCAATCGCCACATAGTATACAGGCATTTTAAAATTCAGTCTCTACAGAGGCCATCAGGGAGGGTGATTATTTAACATCAATAGATTTAACGGAGGCATACCTCTAGATCCCCATATTTCCTGCCCACAGACAGTTCCTTCATTTTTGTTATGCAGGGCAACATTATCAGTACCAAGCCCTTCCATTCGGCCTCTCCTCCGCTCCAAGGGTGTTTACCAAGTTGATGGCCGCCCTAGAGGCACACCTGCAAACCCTTCCAATACGTCTCCAGTTCTACTTGGACGATATCTTGATTCAGTCTGCCTCTCAGGATCAGGCAAGACGGGATCTGGAGACCACCATTCTAATTCTCCAAGACCATGGCTTTTCAATTAACAGGGCAAAAAGCCATCTGGTGCCATCCACTCGGCTTCTCCATCTGGGCACGATCATAGATACTGTCGAATCGAAGGTGTACCTTTCCCAGGAGCCCCAGACCAGCCTGCAGGAGTTGGCAGCCAAAATCCGGAGAAATTGCTCTGCATCTCTGCATCTTCTCTCACAACTTCTGGGAAAGATGATTTCGTGCATTTCCATCACACCATGGGCACGCCTTCATTCCAGAAGCCTTCAGTGGTTGTTCCTCCTTCCCTTTCAAAGGGACGGATCAAGCACCTCGCAGAGATGGGTGCGGGTGTCATCAGATGTGCTCCAGTCCCTCACCTGGTGGACATCGGAGGCCATTGCAAAGGGCAGTTCATTCAGAGAACCATCTCACCTGACCCTTACCACCGACGCCAGCCTGGTCGGTTGGGGGGCACACCTGACTTTCATGGCTCAGGGTCAGTGGCAGCACAACATAAATTGGTTGGACCTGCAGGCGATTCACCTAGCCCTCCTGGAGTTTCGAGAAGTAGTGACGGGCCAGGATGTCTTGGTCCTCACGGACAACGTGGCGGCAAAGGCTCACGTCAACCTGCTGGGGGGAACCCACTCCAAGGCTCTCATGTCGGAGGCTCTTCAGTTAGGTCTCTGGGTGGAGACGCACCTCAAATCCATCCGAACAGCGCACATATCGGGGGAGGCGAACACGCAGGCAGATTGGCTCAGCCATGTGTCTGTGGACAACGAGGAGTGGAGATTGCACCCATCCCTGTTCAAAGACATAGCGGATCACTTCGGACATCCCTCAGTCGACCTATTCGCCACCCATCTTAATGCTCAGTTTCCCCGGTTCTTTTCTCGATTTCCGAACCCAGGGGTGAAGGGAATGGATGTGCTGCGTTCCCCTTGGCTTCTGGGCCTCCTGTACACATTTCTCTCTCTTCCTCTAATTCCGAGGGTCGTCCGAAAGCTCCTGCAGGAAAGGGCAGAACTGGTTCTTCTGGCACCCCACTGGCCCAGGCGCCCCTGGTTCATAGATCTCATGAGCCTATCCGTTGACCAGCCTTGGTGTCTCCCGCAGAACGTGGTTCATCTCAGCCAGGGGCCTCTGGTTCATCTGGACCCTCAATGGTTCCATCTGACCGCTTGGCGCTTGAGCGGCGCCTGTTGAGTGGGGACAACATTTCCAAACATGTCATCAAAACTATTCAAGCATCTCGTAGAGCATCTACTACCAGAATCTACAGTGCCACCTGGAAGACTTTCTGCTCATGGTGCACTAAGCAGAGGCTTCAGCCCTTGGAGGTCTCTGTTTCTCATATTCTACAGTTCCTACAGGATGGGTTTGAGAAGGGCCTGTCTCCTAACACGATAAGACGACAGGTAGCTGCTCTATCTTTCATCTTAACCTGTGGTTCTCGTGACTCGTCCCAGCAGCCAATCATCTGTCAGTTTCTTCAGGGGGCCACCAATTTGCATTCTCCCATAGTTCATTAGTTCCCCATTTGGGATCTGTCAAAAGTTCTGAACTCGCGCACTCAGAGTCCCTTCGAGCCTCTCAGAGACCAGTCTTCACTTCTTATCCTACAAGGTGGCCTTGTTGTGGCCCACCAGCTGTGGTAGCTGATTCTGACAGAGATGAGGCTGGTGTGGTGATTCGCCAGTGGCCTGTGCAGCTGGCACCCGAGTCGGACAATGAGGAGGTTAGAGAAGACTTAATGCCAGAGGCAGAGATACAGCCAGGGCCTTCAGAACCTCCAGAGACTATCATGAGGGCAGAAGAAGAAGAAGAAGACGACAATGAGGAGCCTGTACTCAATGCGCGCGAGCGCAGAGCTGCCAAAAGCAGGAATAGCGCCTCAGGAGAAGGACTACTCGGGAGTAAGGCTGGGGATAATTGGCCACTTCCATAGCCTATTTAAGTGAGGAAAAGGACTGGCCAATTTGCAGGAAACAACTCAGTTCATTCCATGTTGGTCTTTGATTGCAAAACTGTTCGGCTCATGATTGAAAGTCATCCAGTTTCCTGCAAATTGCTTTTGGGCATTTCGCCAACCACAGTAAAATTGAGTGGCTTATCTCCTGTTATCAGACAGACTCTGGATTCTTGTTTCTTGGACTATTGCCAGCTGTTAAGAAGGATTATTAACAGTGGTTGCACTGAAAAGACTGATTTACCATTTCATTGGCTTTAAAAATGACTACTAAGAAAGTTAATTAGTAGTTTGTAATTATTAAAACAAGGTTTGTTCGAACAAGGTTTGTGCTATCTTCCGTGGTTCAGCAGCTGGGTCAAAACAGGCCTTTCTGGTAGCCATCACTTCGGCCCACAGGATCTCAGAGCTGGCGGCCCTTTCTGTGCAGGCCGATCTTTGCATTTTTCATCCTGACAGAGTGGTCCTCAGATTGGACCCCACCTTCATTCCGAAGGTTAATACATGGTTTCACAGAGCCCAAGAACTGGTCCTTCCAAATTTTTGTCCTCGCCCAGCCCACCGCTTGGAACGTTAATGGCACACTTTGGACATGTGACGGGCGCTCAAGATTTATATCTCCAGAACTTCTTCCTTTCAAAAATCGGAATTTCTTCTGGTTTCTTTCCAGCCTGCTTCCTTGGGATCCAAGATGTCTTTGACCACCGTGGGCAGATGGATCAGGGCCTGTATATCCAAGGCCTATGAAACTCAGGCCTTACCGCTTCCAAGACATATCACGGCTACATCTGCACCTTGGGCGACACAGGCCTCGCTGGTCACCTGGTCTTCACCTTCACCTTTCGTCAGCCATTATAAGTTGGACTCCTTTGCTTCTGCTGAGGCGACATTTGGCAGAAGGGTTCTCCAGAGTGTCCATTCTCACAGGGGGACTCAGCCCACCCACTAGGACAGCCAGCTTTGGTATGTCCCTCTCATGGATGCTTTCTCCACTAGTATGGAGAAGGGGCATTGGTCTTACCCGATACACTCCTTCTTGTGAATGTGGAGACAGCATCCAGCCCCACCCGGCTTGGCATCCGGTCCTGGTCTGCGATGCACGCCATGGAGATTGAGAACAACATGCAAGTCTGCATCAACTCTTTCATCAAAAAAGCAGAAGCCAAAGGAGGAGATGGAGTGGCATCGCTTTTGCAGACTCAGTCCTATTGGTTAAGAGATGGAGTTAACCCTCTCATGGATGCTGTCTCCACGTTCACGAGAAGGAGCGTATCAGGTAAGACCAACGCCCCGCCCCTTATATATCAGGCCTCTGTGGCATAGATAATGATGCTAGTATTTCTCTTCTAGGTATGAACACTATGCAAAGTCAAATCATGGGCACTGAATTAAATTTTCAGTATATCTAGCTTTCTCTAGCTTCCTATCAGCTAGAAAGAGATTAATTTGGTGTAGTGTTTAAGGCATCAGGACAGGATCCAGGAGACCATGAGTTCTAGTCCTACCTTAGGCATGAAGCTAAGTGATAACCTTGTACCATTAATCTCTATCAGCGTAGCAAGGAGGAAATGGCAAGGCACTTATGGGAAAAAAACCTTGCCAAGAAAACTGTAGGGACCTATCTAGCAGTTGCCAGGAGTCAAAAATTGATTGAAAAGCACACAAACACAAAAAAATCAATGAGAGAGATAGAGACAGTTAAATTACTTGCAGATAAGTTAAGAATTTTAGATCCCAAAATATACCTCCAAAATTGGGTTCACCTTATCTGCCTACCTGCAGACCAGGGTTCAGATTTTTTTAAAGTCCATCATGGCTTTAAAATATGATGTAACAGTTTGCAGTTTCCCACCAACTGTTGCAGTTAAAAAGTCAAGGGTCAAGTTATCTGTAGGTACGGTAACACACTTTTCATAATATTTTGGTTGAAATTTTTACTGTTATCTTATCCACAGATGGACTTATCGGTGATTATATGCAGTTATTAAAGCACAAGAATCCATGGCAGCAATACTACAAAACACACCTGACCTAATCAAATACACAAAAATTGAAAATATCCCAAATCATGGATTTCATCAACCTCCACCTTACTGTCTCCTTTCAGTTTGATGAACAACCATACCTATAAATCAGAGAGCACCATGGGATCACCACTCTCAGGACTCACAGCAGAGATTATAATGCAGTATTTGGAAAATACAGCACTCCTGTACAATTAAAAGTAAGGAACCCATATGCAGATGATGCCTTTATGTCATAATTAAGAAGCAATAACATTTTGTTGTTGAGAAGATACATGAAATAGTCAGCAACATCTTCGAATGAATAAAATTCACAACAGAAGAAGAAAATAACAATATACTATCCTTCCTGAATACCTTATCAGAAGAG
Organism: Diadophis punctatus similis; assembly: GCA_023053685.1. Lineage (NCBI taxonomy): Eukaryota > Metazoa > Chordata > Lepidosauria > Squamata > Dipsadidae > Diadophis > Diadophis punctatus. Next base: position 178,142,714 of record JALIGW010000002.1, read on the forward strand.
GAAATGGTATCAAATTAGAAATACAAGTTTATCAAAAATACTACCATCATTAACTAAATTCTCCACTACCAAAGTAACAACCCAATGTCCTCCCACAAGAGGAGGTGTGTAAGAGCATTATTCAGGTGAGCACATACACACTGTAGCAACCCAGAACACTAGAAGAAGGAAGCAGACCACCTACACAACAGCTTCCAACAAAATGGATACCCATAGAATTTCATCAAAAAGTATCTGACTATTCAACTCACTACAGCACAACCAACACAATATGGAAAGGATAACATCTAAACATAAATCAAAAACATCTCAGAAAAAACCAACAGACTCTTACGAACATATAGCATCATTGCAGCATACAAATCAACTAAAGCCCCTAAAACCGTGGTGGCGAACCTATGGCACGCGTGCCACAGGTGGCACGCGGAGCCATTTCGGCTGGCACGCCACGGGTCCGGCACATTCTACTTCCGGGTTTCTGGCGCGCATGCGCAGAGCTGCTAGAGCTACCCGAAGCAGAAGGAGGAGGGGCGGTTGCGCAGGCTGGGCGGCTCGCGTAACCGCTCCCTCCTCCTTCTGCTGCCAGCCTCATGTTCCTGCTTCTGCCCGGAGTGCCAGGCTTGGAGCAGAAGGAGGAGGGGGCAGTTGCGCGAGCCGCCCAGCCTGCGCAACCGCCCCCTTCTCCTGCTCCAAGCCTCGCACTCCGGGCACCAGCCGGAACGTGAGGCTGGCAGGAGAAGGAGGAGGGAGCGGTTACGCGAGCCGCCCAGCCTGCGCAACCGCCCCCTTCTCCTGCTCCAAGCCTCGCACTCTGGGCACAAGCCGGAACGTGAGGCTTACAGGAGAAGGAGGAGGGAGCGGTTACGCGAGCCGCCCAGCCTGCGCAACCGCCCCTCCTCCTTCTCCTGCCAGCCTCACGTTCCGGCTTGTGCCCGGAGTGCGAGGCTTGGAGCAGGAGAAGGGGGCGGTTGCGCAGGCTGGGCGGCTCGCGTAACCGCTCCCTCCTCCTTCTCCTGCCAGCCTCACGTTCCGGCTGGTGCCCGGAGTGCGAGGCTTGGAGCAGGAGAAGGGGGCGGTTGCACAGGCTGGGCGGCTCGCGTAACCGCTCCCTCCTCCTTCTCCTGTCAGCCTCACGTTCCGGCTTGTGCCCGGAGTGCGAGGCTTGGAGCAGGAGAAGGGGGCGGTTGCGCAAGCTGGGCGGCTCGCGTAACCGCTCCCTCCTCCTTCTCCTGTCAGCCTCACGTTCCGGCTTGTGCCCGGAGTGCGAGGCTTGGAGCAGGAGAAGGGGGCGGTTGCGCAGGCTGGGCGGCTCGCGTAACCGCTCCCTCCTCCTTCTCCTGTCAGCCTCACGTTCCGGCTTGTGCCCGGAGTGCGAGGCTTGGAGCAGGAGAAGGGGGCGGTTGCGCAAGCTGGGCGGCTCGCGTAACCGCTCCCTCCTCCTTCTCCTGTCAGCCTCACGTTCCGGCTTGTGCCCAGAGTGCGAGGCTTGGAGCAGGAGAAGGGGGCGGTTGCGCAGGCTGGGCGGCTCGCGTAACCGTTCCCTCCTCCTTCTCCTGTCAGCCTCACGTTCCGGCTTGTGCCCGGAGTGCGAGGCTTGGAGCAGGAGAAGGGGGCGGTTGCGCAAGCTGGGCGGCTCGCGTAACCGCTCCCTCCTCCTTCTCCTGCCAGCCTCACGTTCCGGCTGGTGCCCGGTGTGCGAGGCTTGGAGCAGGAGAAGGGGGCGGTTGCGCAGGCTGGGCGGCTCGCGTAACCGCCCCCTCCTCCTTCTGCTGTTAGCCTCACGTTCCGGCTTGTGCCCGGAGTGCGAGGCTTGGAGCAGGAGAAGGGGGCGGTTGCGCAGGCTGGGCGGCTCGCGTAACCGCTCCCTCCTCCTTCTCCTGTCAGCCTCACGTTCCGGCTTGTGCCCGGAGTGCGAGGCTTGGAGCAGGAGAAGGGGGCGGTTGCGCAAGCTGGGCGGCTCGCGTAACCGCTCCCTCCTCCTTCTCCTGTCAGCCTCACGTTCCGGCTTGTGCCCAGAGTGCGAGGCTTGGAGCAGGAGAAGGGGGCGGTTGCGCAAGCTGGGCGGCTCGCGTAACCGCTCCCTCCTCCTTCTCCTGCCAGCCTCACGTTCCGGCTGGTGCCCGGTGTGCGAGGCTTGGAGCAGGAGAAGGGGGCGGTTGCGCAGGCTGGGCGGCTCGCGTAACCGCCCCCTCCTCCTTCTGCTGTTAGCCTCACGTTCCGGCTTGTGCCCGGAGTGCGAGGCTTGGAGCAGGAGGAGGAGGGGGCGGTTACACGTGCGCAGTAGATGTGCGCATGCGCGGTGCAGGCGCGTGCGTGGTGCAGGCGCGTGCATGTAGGTGTGGGTGCGCATGCGCAGGGGGGGTGCGCATTGCATTTTGGGTAGTGGCACGCGGGAGCGCTGGTGGGTGTGCGCGCGCCTATTTTTGGCACGCCGAGAGAAAAAGGTTCGCCACCGCTGCCCTAAAACATCTTAAGTAAACTAATAGACACAGTAGCCCCCCCCCCCAAAAAAATACAGGAGTCACATATAACACACAGTGTCAGGACTGTAATAACTAGGGAATTCCTGGAAGCTTGGCACTCAGACAAATCAGCCATCAACAGGTACCGTACATAGAGAGACAAACACACCATTCAAGAGACAGTAAAAAATCCAAAGGGGAAACAAAAAGACCAATACACCACCTCACCAACAATCAACATCCAAATAAGTAGGGACTAACACCAGGATTAACACTAGACAAATAATAAAGCAGTAAACAATACCCTAATTAAGGAACAACCTACTTAAGCAACAAGCAATAAACAACAACCTAATCAAGAAACTAAAAGAAGAAAACAACACCCTCACAACACTGACTGGGCAAGCTACTATATGTAAACAGAAAGTAAACCCCTTTTTCCTTCTAGCACTGAAGATATTACCTAGTTAGGTAATGAAACCTCTATCTGCAAGCAAACAACCAAGATCAGAGAGCACAAGGACTTCATACTTTAAACATGGCCTACAAATATTCTCTTCTAATTTTCCATCTGATGAAAACCAAAGCCAATAAATAGTAAACTGCCAAACCAAGACACAGAGTGAAAGGTGAAAAAAACAAGTTCTATGAATGATTTTTCCCCCAAATGCAAGTTTTCATGGAGATAAGTTTTAGATTAGATTTCAAGGTACATTTTGAACTTTATATTAGGTTTCAAACTGGAAAAATAAAGTGATATGCACAAGAGATACCACCTGGAAGAGAGAAAGCTCAGTATTGGCTACTTTGATTGGCAACATCTCTCAAATGTTTCCTGCCTTCTGCTAGTTGAACCTTTTATCCATGCAAAGCATTGACTTTACAAGGAGCTACTTTTCTTTAAATTTTAAAGTAATACTTTTTGCTATCTCAGAATAGGCAAAATACCCACTGATGAAACAATTTCTAAATCTGTTTCCATAGAAAATGAACCCAAAATTTTAAAATTCTGACTCTTCTTTCCTAGGATACTTCAGATAAATCGATGTTTTCTATAAAAATTCCCGTTTTGAAAATAGCAAAAGCAATGACACTATTTTAAACATTGAAATGTCTTACTTTATTGATTGATTTATACCCTCTTCAGTAATTTCCAAGATATCTTACAAAAAGTGAAAAAACCCCATTCATTTAATGAATAAATAGGAGAAGATCTGTTAAAGCCAACTATCCATTAAATGTAACTACTTTTAATAATTCATATATATTTTGAGAAGGTGGATTAAATATTATCCAGTGATCTGCTAACAGTTTTTGCTATAGTTTGGGGCAAAGTCCATTATTGCCTAATACTGAGAAAAAACTGGATCTAGCAGAATTTGTCCAAAGTCACTCAATCATGGTGTGGTAAAGTGAGGGTTTACTGTAATACAAAATGAAAACTTGCAAATATCACCCTGTTGCAGTCAGGTTAACCATAGACTTCTCCCACTATTTTCCAGGAAACAGATAATTATTATTATTATTATCTTTTATTCATTAAACATGAAACTCAGTCAACTGAAGATTTAAAAATGTGTCACAAATACCATTGACTGGTGCTAATGGTTGATACGGGTTGCTGCCAAGTATCAACCAAGTATCTTCTTAAAATATATGATGTTCCGAGTAGCGCAGCTTTTTGCAGTTCCGCTGGTGTTATTGCAGGAAGCTGCAATTTCTTGATGCATTTTGTAAAATTCTTGGACATGGGTTAGGATTAGGGTTAGGAAAAACAGTTGGATGACAGATTAAATGGATGGAAAACCAAAGCTCTGCATGGACAGCACTTGAAAAACATCGAAGGAATTATTATTATTATTATTATTATTATTATTATTATTATTATTATTATTATTATTATTATTATTATTATTATTATTATTATTTTTCAAGTCAGTACTGAGTGATAATTTTCAATTCACATGGAAACAGGCAATAGCAACTTAAATCTCATAATGGGGGTTCTCTACAATAGGAGTCCCCAACCCCCATTCCGTGGGCTGGCACAGGGCCGTGGCATGCCAGCAACCAGGCAGCGCAAATAAGCAAAGACCTATCGGTAGGATGCAGGCAGAATGCAAAACCATGCCTCCTCTGGTCCGCGGGAAAAACTTTCTCCATGGAACCGGTCCCTGGTGCCCAAAAGATTGGGAGCCGCTGTTCTTCAAGTCTTCTATTTAGCATGGGATACTATCAGCCCAAACATTTATTAAGCAGCGTGTAATAGACTGAGAGTGCCAATTGGATCTAATCAGGAGCCTTTACTGTGGCATGATGTCATGCCCTCCCGTCAGCTATCCTTGAAGGCTGATGCAGGAGGCTTCCTTACCCAGAGAGACAATGTCCCTGTGACCCCAGACACACAGAAACAACAGAGTGTGTGCTTCTCCAGTTCCTGTACTACACAGAGCTTTGTACTAGCCTTGTCTCACCATTGCTGCATAAATACCAAGGCCACACAAGACTATTCTATACCTCCCTGCTGCTTTTAGATACCAACTCTGTTACAACATTGTCCCCAGGTACTTCCACATTACACAAACATGGAGGCATTATGGCATAGAGAAGGATTGTTATTTCAAATCCATCAAGTTGTTGTTTTCTCTTTCAAAGGCAGTATAGCAATGGATCATAGGATATAAGTGACATTGACAAGGATTACATAGGATTGTATTGTCTATGAACACATCTGCATGGATAAAAAAGCATCTTTAAAAAACAAAAGTTGGTGAAGTAGGATGTATCTAGAAAGTTGTCTGACAACCATACCATATAAAAGATAGGGCAAGCAGGACCAGAAGGCATGGGAAAGGATGCGCCCTTCTTCCTCAACTGACTATCAGGAGACATGTCCTTACAAACAGTTCTTGTTCAATCTGGAAGCAAGATTTGTGGTTAAAACATTCTTGGTGGGTTCAATCCTTGGCAGAAAATTTCACAAGGTCCAGAAGTTCAAAGCCACCAAGGAGAAAAATGAATTTGGGAATGGCTTTTGTCAGTCCTCACTGACTTCTATTGTTCTGTTAAAATTATGCATGTTAATTATTGCTTTTATTTAATAATCATATTTGAGTATGTATTTTTATTTTATAATTTTGACTGATTTTCATCTATCCATGGAAAACCATCCATGGAAAACTTCAGTTTGAAGGACAGCATAGAAATAAAAACAATTAAAATGTCTAACTTCTTACATTATGGTCATTAGACTTTTGTGAGTTTGCTATTGAAGGAAAAAGAAAGTGTAACAAAACAGCAAGACCTGATTGGTTAATTGAATGATGTAAGAATTGGAGTGTAATGTATTTATCCCATTTGAGCACTTACCATTGTCCCCAAATTTATGTAAATGCAGCATAGAGAGCCAGTTTAGGCTAATTTAGTGATAAAGGCACTAGATTAGAAACCAGGAGACTGTGAGTTCTAGGCCCAACTTAACCATGAAAGCCAACAGAGTGACTTTGGGCCAGTCTCTCACTCAGCACAGCTCACCTCATAGGGTTGTTATTGTTATGAGAAAAATAGGAGGAGGAAAGGTGTGTTGAATATGTTTTCCACCTTGAGTTATTTGTAAAAATAATAAAGGTAGGTTATAAATAAATAAATAAACATCCCTCTGTTATTAGGTTTCTTTTCTTTTTAATTTCTCACCTGGATGTTGCTATGTAAGGAATAATATTCTCAGCACGCAAAACATTAAAAGTTTCTTTAAAGCATATGTTTTTCAAATGTCCTAAATTTATTCTTCTTCTGGGGGAAAGTAGTAACATATTAATATGAGTTTGGGACAAGGTTTTCTGACATCTATATTCTTTTCAACTATTTCTATTACATGGAAGTTGACTGAATCACCCCAAAATGGATTCTTTGTGCTATTCTTGTTAAGAGATGTCATTCAACACTAGAAATATAAATGTATGGTCTCAAGTACTCAATGGACTACTGATGTTACTTGTAACTCACAGATAAGTAGGGTATAGAATGTAGATTATGTATGGATAAGTACTATGAAATATGGTTAACCTTTATTGAAAATGTGTACAATTTCATATACACATGGTACATTTGTTTTTTCTGTGTTCCATTAACAATTATACATAAATGTGGGGTGATGAGTTTTAGGGTGGAGTAGCTATTCTTAAAAGCCACCATTAATGATTTGTAGGAATGCACTTTTGTGAGGGATGTCCAAAGAAAAAGTTATTACTATTGTTCTACAAAATGGAAGGCACAGGTAACTTTATCCTTTCTTTTATGTACACTGAGAGCATATGCACCAAGACAAATTCCTTGTGTGTCCAATCACACTTGGCCAATAAAGAATTCTATTCTATTCTATTCTATTCTATTCTATTCTATTCTATTCTATTCATTTCTTCAGTGTGCTTAAAAGGGCTCTATGGCACCTTGAAGAACCAGGAAAAGAAAATGTCTCTACTGCAAGATGCTTGCTTTTTCTACTCCACCTCTCCAGAAAAACCACAAAAAAGGGGGAGAGGGAGAAATCCTGTCTGTTCAGCAAAATTGGGTTTATTCTAATAACACAATGGTACCCAGGTTTCAAGAAAAGTCTCTTACTTTTAATCCTATTATCTCCATGCATTTCTGAAGATTAAAACGTGTCTGTTGATATGTGTGGAACATTTGTGCCTGTATTTACTTGCTGTTACAGACACAATTAATGAGGCAGGGGAAAAAAAGACCATGCTCTGCAGCTAAGAACCAGCATGAACGATCCTATACAATCTGTACTGAAGCCAACAGTTGTTTCTCTACAACATCATAATGCAAAATGCATTTGTTGCCTGCAGCTGATGCTGCATTCCAGGTGTGCTTAAATTATTTTTTATTTCCCCTCCCTTTCTTCATAAGGACAATGTTTATTTACTTGTTTAACACTTCCGATGGTCTTCTACAAAAGTTTATTAACAGAACAAGAGTATCAGTCTCTTAACACCAGAGAGCTGGAAGTAATGTAAATAGTAAACTAATACGCTATATTCATTTTTCATTTAACGTAAATTGAACTTGTATGATGTAAAAAAAAAAGGTTTCAAAACTTGCTCATCTGCAAAACTTCCAGGAAAGCCTTGGGCAGGACTTTTGAACTTACTCTTTCCATTTTAAATTATTGAAATAATTATTTTAAGACTAAATATTCTACATTAAAGCTCATGTGAAAGTAAAGAACTGAAAATATATGGCCAATAATTAATTGATTAAAGGAATATTCATTATACTGAATTAATTACAATATACTTGGGGGGGGAGGCCATGCACATTCTTCACTATGCATACAAAGACACTGAATTCTGTGTGGACAGAGTTGTGTCCTGGTACATTTTTGTTTCGTTCTTCTTACCAAAAAGAATAGTTTAATGAACCAGAAGTTAAGACTTTACTGTACAATTCAAAGTGGAGCTTTGACTTGCTGCCACTGCAAGAAGTTTGGATTGCAAAAGCAGCCCCCCCCCCCTCAAAAAAAAACCAACATAAAAATTTTGGCTTACACAGTCTTTAAGAATAGCTACTCACAAAAAAGTTTGGATGTAACACTAAGCTTTTAATTCCTGGTTAATTAAGCCACTCCTGCTGATAGGAAAAACTAAACCAGAATTAATGGCACCAGAATTCTCCAGTTAAACTGCATGTAAACACAGCTGTATTCTGCATTGACAGAAGCATGAATGAAGTACCGTATTTTTCGGAGTATAAGACGCACCGAAGTATAAGACGCACCTTAGTTTTGGGGGAGGAAAACAAGGAAAAAAGGCCTCTGCCTACAAGCAATTTGCCAAACAGCAAACAGCAAAGATGATATACACTGTTTGCTGTGTATTTCTGTGCATGTATGCCTGACCCATAGAAATAGCAAAGAATTGGAGAAATGTACATTATGCAAGAAAGTTTTCTTAAATGTAGTCACACTAACTCATCCCAATTATTTAAATAGATATACTCCAAGGTAACTAAACTCCAATACTAAACAGGACACTGTTACATTTCAGACTATACTTGTACAGAGCTGTTAAAATTAATTAAAATTTCTGGAAGTATACATTATTCTCTATTATTTAAAAGAAGATACAATAGCACTGGGCCTCTTCAGAGCAAGCATTTATTTTAAAAAGCTTCTATATTTTATTGTCTAGATTTACAGGGATCTTCAACCTTGGCAACTTTAAGACTTGTGGACTTCAACTCCCAGAATTCCACAGCCAGCAAAGCTAACAAAGCTGGCTGTGGAATTCTGGGAGTTGAAGTCCACAAGTCTTAAAGTTGCCAAGGTTGGAGACCCCTGGCTCTAGAACAATAATAAAGCAGTCTTTAAAAAATAAGTCTAATAATTTGAACATTCTACAGACATTTATAGTTATTCACTTACCCCCTTCCATCCAGTTCAGCAAAAAATAAAAATCTGCATGTCTCTCCCAGCTAATTGCCTGTTTGCAGTTTCAGTTTCAGTTTCATTTTCCCACGTGGCAAATCACCTGTAGATCGGGAAGTGCTAGTGACTTGCTTGGCTTTACAGGCTCTTTCCTCTTTGCTGCCAACAGGTAAATTGCTGGAAGACAGAGGCCAAAGGGTGGGGGTGGGTGGGGCTACATTCAGTGTATAAGATGCACTCAAGTTTTCACCTTCTTTTGGGGGGTAAAAAGGTGCGTCTTATACTCCGAAAAATACGGTAAATGAACCCTACCTACCCTGTTTCCCCCAAAATAAGACATCCCCTGATAATAAGCCCAATTGGGCTTTTGAGTGCATGGCAATAAGGCCAAGCGCTTATTTCAGGGTTCAAGAAATATAAGACATGGTCTTATTTTCGGGGAAACACGGTATATGTATGGTACTATCATCTTAATAGATAAAACACGGCTGTATCAGAGCCAGTGCCATTACATTCTACTCAACAATTAGCAACAATTGGCTAATTTGTAAGGTTGTACCTGATAGTAGAAGTATCAGAAGTTACTGGCTGTCCGATCCATGCTCTTCCACATGATACTCCACTTTTTGGCTCTTTCAAGGAAAGTTTAGAATTCTATCATTTTAATTTGAAATGTCACATTATTCCAAGAAGTATGTGCCATTGAGCAGCTGATCTTTGTCATTAGTCTGCTCTTAAATCCCCAAGGTTAATTCTCTGATAACTGCTACTGCTTGTGTTATCTTTGTTCTGTCAATGTCTGCATATTTCCTATCTCTCCCTTCCTCACTCACCTTCTATCTTTCTCTCATTTGTCCCAGAAGAAACAAAATGTACATCAGTCATGATTTCAGTTTATTTAGAGATTGTTATCTAAAGCAGTCAATCCTACTGGTCTACCAAGAATCTGGTATATCTTTTCACATATATGCATATTTATTAATAAGGTATGGACATACCTTATTAATACCTTGGAACGGGTTCGCAATTTGGGTGTTCTCCTAGACCCACAGCTAAAATTGGAGCAACATCTTTCAGCTGTGGCTAGGGGGATCTTTGCACAGGTCTGTCTTGTCCACCAATTGCGACCCTACTTGGAGAGGGAGGCTTTTCTCACAGTAACTCATGCCCTTGTCACCTCACGGCTTGACTACTGTAACACACTCTACATGGGGCTACCCTCAAAGAGCATCTGGAGACTGCAACTGGTACAGAATGCAGCTGCGCGAGCTGTGGTGGGTGTGCCAAGATACATCCACGTAACACCTATTCTCCGCCAGCTGCACTGGCTGCCTATTAGTCTCTGGTCGCAATTTAAGGTGTTGGTTTTGACCTTTAAAGCCCTACATGGCTCAGGACCAGGCTACCTCCGGGACCGCATCCTACCACATCCTACCGGGACAGCATCCTACCACGACCAGTTAGGTCCCACAGAGTGGGCCTCCTCCAGGTCCCTTCAGCCAATGTCGGTTGGCGGGTCCACGGGAGAGAGCCTTCTCTGTGGGAGTCCCATCTCTCTGGAACCAACTCCCACCAGAGGTCCGGACCATCCCCACTCTACTGGGCTTCCGCAAAGCCGTAAAAACATGGCTCTTCAATGCAGGCGGGGTGAAGAAAAAGATCAGATTCCCCAATGAATGAGTTTTTTTTTAAATGATGTCATGTCTTAAATTGTTATGTTTTATTTTACTGTTCTTATCCTTGTTGTACGCCGCCCTGAGTCCTACAGGATTGGGCGGCCTATAAGAACTTTTAATTAAATTAAATACACATGTGCACACACATCACACCTGTATGGAAAGACAACAACTGGGAGGCCTTGGCTCTACTGAGGTATCTGTTCAACACTTCTCACAGCTGTCAATTTGTCGATGACAGCAATAAGCAGTCAGGCTGATAGAAATATTTTACAATCTTGTTCAAACATCTGTAGTGGCAGAATTACTCATTTGTTTGAACATTCTGGCACGGTTTCATTTTAAGTTCTAAATTCCAATGGAAGATTAGCCGCAATTTCATAATGACATAAAGCCCATGAATAGGATAGAGAAACCTGGGGAGGATCACTCCAACCTGCTTATATGTTTTTGGTAAAACATTCATCTCTATATCCCCGTTCCAAAAACTAAATCCATTTCTTACTAATCATCTGCTGTATTCAGTTGCAAACTGTCATGAAGTTATCCACATGGAGGCATGTATGTTTTGGAAAGATATAGTCTTCTCAAAATAGAAATTGACAATTTGATTGTGCTCCATTAAAGCCAGCAGATTAAATCCACTGATTTCACTGTAGATAAAGAACCAACTCAACTCGGACTCATCTTGATATTCTTAGAGTTAGAACTTGGACAACACAGCAAAGGTGGAATAAAGTAATAAAAAGAACATTCTCAACAGCCAACTGGTGTTTTTATTAAAAAATAAAATAAAACCTAGTATTATTTTGTGCTTCATTCCAGATGTTGAAAGCATTTCCCGCTATGATTTCAGTACTTATCAAAATAATCCTTAAAACAGGCCAATAGTTTTACCACCACAGAACAGTCAGGAGGCTAAGACAATAGCAGCTAGCAGGTCTCTGGGGGAAAAAAATCATACAATTTCATTGCCCATATCTCATCTCTTTTTGTTTGTTTTATTTTAAACCGAAGACTTTTCACTGAGGTAGGCGTGCAACTCTTAGGGTTGTTTCAGTTGCAGCAGCACGGAAGATTAGTTAAACACAACTCCAAGGTTCACCAAAATAATTCCCACATCAGTTGGTATTAATAAAACGCAGGGATACCACTTTTTGAAAAGCACAGACAATTCGACCCCATGAAAGCGTAGGGCACCCACCAACACAACTGGATTTGCAGAACACGTTTCATTCGAATACCGAATTTGCAGAGAAGAAAGCATCAATAAACCAGACCGGCTGGCTTTGTGATAATCACTAAGCCACAAAATACAACGAACACGAAAGAAACCCAACTCAACGCTGTGAGAAATAAAAGGAATAAAAGAAACCAAACTGAAGTTGCTATGTCCTAATAACTCCGTCCTACTTTGCTTTAGTGCGCAGCGCCGTGTGAACGCAGCCCAGGCGCCGTTCGGTCTTCGGATTCAGCCGCCGCTACGCGCCTAAAATCCTGCCCGGACGAATCGCCGAAGGTTTCGAGGGCGACTGCGAAACCTGCTTCAGCCCGCATCGCTTTCCCCACACACTCCACGCTTGCTCTATATTTCTCCATTTGTTTTCCAAAGGGGCGCCCGAATCCAACGCGCCGGGCTTCCCGTGCAAAACGAATTGGGAAAAGGTCTTCCCTACGCAAAGGCACACGCTTACCCTTCCTGCGCGCTAAAACCCAGGAGCGAAGCCGCCCGGCCCCTCCTTCTATATACCTGGCATTTGCAGGAAAGGAGCGTTCCTCCAAATATTTTACCAGCTCTCCCTTTGTCTGGTTGGATCTTCCGAGGAGGACGGTGTAGAGCGCCGAGCCGGTTGGGGAAAGCGCATGACGATGGCCGCTCGCGGCGGCGGTGGCTCTTCCCAGAAGTTCAAGGCAGCTGAAAAGTTGCCGAAGGAGCTAGAGGAGGGGCAGCCGCGCTCGCGCCCTCTTCGCTCCTTTCCTCCTCCGGCTGCCGGGGAGGAGAAAGAGGCAGCGCCAAAAGGGTGGGGTGGGGTTGGGGGTGCCTGCGCGCTCGGGTGTAAGCAAAAGGTGTCGAGCGCAACCGGAGGAGAGGCAGCGAAACAGCGCGCGCCAGGGTGCTGTGTGTGGCGGGGGTTGTGGAGGTTCTGGGCGCGCGCCCGAGGGTGGGAAGGCGCGAAGGGACCCCGGCCCTGTGGAAAAACCCTGCTTCTGAGGGAGCGCAAATTAGAAAGAACTAGCAGCAAGTGGCTTATCTTCCCCTTGAGGAAAAAAATGCCAAATACTGGAGTCCGAGGGGAGGGGAAAGGTGGGGGATGTGGACTCTTTCTTGCCCGCCATCTCCTCCGCAAAAGGCTCCCTCTTCTTTTTTATTTTAGCCTCGAATAGCAAAGGATGGGCTCCCCCTCAAAGTGAGGGTTGGGAGGGATATTGCCTCAACAGCTTTGAAAAATCTTTGTTAATTATTTACATGGTCTCTAATCTTAAATTCTTGGTCTAGCGACTGATAAGGCTGTGCCTTTGCATCCCAAGGTGCATCTGGTTGAAATTGATAATCTGACCCATTTCTCAATTTGGGTTTGCTCCTGAAGACTTTGGTGACCTTGGCAGACGATCTAGGTTTGAAACTTTAAGTAGAAATGTGCAACTTTGGTGCTCCCTGAACTTGGTTGTTTTCTTGTGGATGTTTCATTACCCAAACTAGGTAACAGCATCAGTGCTAGTTAGAAAGGTCTATAAGAAAACAACCAAGCTCAGAGAGCATCAAGGACCCCTCATTTCAACCCTGAATTACAAATATTCTCCTTTATTGTTGTGAATCTCCCTGGGGTTTTTTAGACCCATCTACCATGCATCCTTCTGGGCTATCTGGCGGAGTTGGGTTTTGTGGGGAGTTGGGTTTGTAGGATGCTTCCAATCTTTCAGGCTGCAAACAGATTTTAGCCCTGGAGGAACCAAGGCTTGACTCCTAGATCATTGATACTTGGCATCCCCCCAGGCTCTTATCTTGCTCTCTATGCTTTTAAACACCTGCATGCAGCTGCTGCTGAAGCTTTGAAGTGGAGCACCACCTAATATCATGGAAGTAAATAGCACCCTTGAACAATGCACAAACTTGATAAAAGGAGAACAAACAGAAATTATATTTAGACAATATAGAACTGCTATTGATAAAAGGAATGTCTGGATTCAAGGATTGGACTCAGAAAGAGGAAGTGTTCCTTGAGCCCACAGCCTGTCACTAGACTTTCAAATGATGACTGTGGCAAGGAGCTTGTTTGAACAAGTACAGCTTATGAGAAAACTGTGAGCCTTTCTGTACTAGTTGGACATTGTGATGGTTATTCATACCTTCACCTCCAATATCGCCCTTTTATTAAGTACTTGAGAATTACAGAATACAGAATAAAGAGCTGGAAGGGATCTTGAAGGTCTTCTAGTCCAACCACCATCTGGTCTATTCCACATTTTTTAAATCTTACCAAGAAGTAAGTTGTGGTCTACTTTGGCATATGCCTTCCTCTATATGATATACTATATCATAGCATCTCGTATACCAAGTATACTATATCCCAGCATTAGTTTGTATTTGTATTTGTTTTATTTGTCAAGCATATATGATTATAAGCAGAGTTTAAACAGTAAAACATGATTGAATATATATGTAATATTACAAGCATGAATAAGAGTAAAAGAGGTATGAATATATGGGTACATTAGGACAGGAACGGTAGGCACAATTGTGCGCTTATGCATGCCCCTTACCGACCTCTTAGGAATGGGGTGAGGTCGATGGTAGATATCTGAGGTTGAAGTTTTTGGGGTTTGGGGAAGAAACTACTGAGTCAGGTAAAGTGTTCCAGGCATTGACCACTCTGTTGTTGAAGTCGAATTTTTTGCAATCAAGTTTGGAGCGGTTTACATTAAGTTTGTATCTATTGTGAGCTCGAGTATTATGGTTGAAGCTGAAGTAGTCGTTAACAGGTAGGACATTGTAGCAGATAGTTTTATGAGCTATACTTAGGTCAGAACAAAAGCGGCGTAGTTCTAAATTTTCAAGTCCCAAAATTCCAAGTCTGGATTCATAAGGTATTCTGTTGTGAACAGAGGAATGTAATACTCTTCCTGTGAAGTATCTCTGGACATTCTCAATTGTGTTAATGTTAATGTTAATGCCATTAGGCTCGACTCACTGGAGAAGAGTCTAATGCTGGGAAAGATTGAGGGCAAAAGAAGAAGGGGACGACAGAATGAGGTGGCTGGATGGAGTCACTGAGTCACTGAGCTTAAATGGACTCCGGGGGATGGTAGAGGACAGGAAGGCCTGGAGGAATGTTGTCCACGGGGTCACAATGAGTGGGATACGACTTCACAACTAACAACAACAAGCTGTAATACAGTGGTTCTGAGATGACATCTGCCAGCTCCGTTAGAATTCTGGGATGTAATCCATTTGGTCCTGGTTATTTGAACTCATCTAGAGTGGACAAGGCCAATTTGCAAAACTTTGGTTCCCATCTTGGTGGTCCTGGGAGGTACGTGCCACAGTTGACGGGATTAATCCACATTTTTGGAATCAACACCCAACGCCCATCCATTTGTTTACCTCCATATCCCCAAAATTCCCTATTTGGAATTGGGCCATGCAAGCGGTTGACCAGAGCCCGTGTGCGCACACAGCTCAACTTGCATGAGCAGCAGGCCTTCTTCCGCCCCCCCCCCCAGCCAGGCTACCAAGCTGCAAAGGTTGGGGACTGCTGCTTTAGGATGACCTGGATCTGCTTTCAGCCTACCCCCAAAGGGGCCAATCCATGAAGGAGGCACCACTGTGAGAAAAGTCTTCAATAAATGGTAGGTGAACCATTTCAGTGTTATGGCAGGATGAGCGAAAATTGGGGCTCACTAGAGTCCTTAGGAAATCACAGTGTAGCCAAAATATGTATGCATGAAGTATCATTCAAATGCTGTCATTACATACTTGTTTGACACAAGGACATAAATCTCTGTCTCTTTGTCTGTCTACCTACCTACCTCTATCTATCCTCTGTCTGTCTGTCTGTCTGTCTGTCTGTCTGTCTGTCTGTCTGTCTGTCTGTCTGTCTGTCTATCTATCTATCTATCTATCTATCTATCTATCTATGGTTTTTTTGCCATGCTAATTATTATTATAGCCACCCATCTCACCCAAAAGTGACTGTGGGTGGCATACAACAAAGTTAAAAACAGTGAATAAATATGAAAAACCAATATCACTATTAATTATAACAAAAACATTAAAAATGAAAAATGAAAGCAAACAAAGAAATAATATATGTTATAGATAATAATGTAGCCACATCACAAGTTTTATTTATTTATTTTTTAATTTATATATTCACATTCTCCTGTGACACTCAGGCTTCCTGACACAGCCAGGTTTTAAGGGATAGTTGGAATCTCAACCCTGATGAGGCCAATCTCACCTCAGATGGGAGAAGATTTCCTAACATGTGTCACTACAGAAAAAGCCCACCAACTAGTGCCCTCCAAATGTAGCTCCCAGGCTGACTGCACCTGCAACATGTTCCTGGATTGGTGGGATGGGAAGATTAAAACCAGGAGAGACAGTCCCTTAAGTATTCCAATCCTATGTCATGAAGCACTTTAAAGATTAATACCTGCACCTTGAATTGGACCTGAAAGCAAACTGACAACAACACACTCTCAAAGCAGAGGTGTAATGTGTGTTCTACCACATTCCACTACATTTTACACCAGCTAAAGTTTCAAGGGCAGCCCATATTGAGTGCATTTCAGTAGTTCAACTGGGAGATGTCCAGTTGTATGAGTGACTGTGAATGGGGCCCGTTGATCTACTGTCAACTGTCCAACTAGTGAATCCAAAATAAGGAAACACTCTTGGGAGCTTTGAATTTCCAAGTTGTAAAACTTGATTGAATACACCATTTTGATACTGAAGAATCAAAACCAGCTCTGGTTTTCCTGCACAAATGCTTGCCAAGTTAAACAATAGTTTCCTTTTCTCCTTACCCCTGGGTGATCACATTGTCCAATTATGACACGTCTTTTTTTTATGGGAACAATGCACCTCCTCCTCAAGCATCTGCACTGGTGACCTTGATGGTTTCCAGGATCTCACAATATGTGCATAACTTCTCAGTATTCCATTTCACCCTTCCCTCCCTCCAGTTTACTGACAAGTTGAATAGTGATAGGGTTTGAAACAAGCAAAGCGGTTCAATCTTGACATGGGCACAATTGGTGCACAATACAAAGATATGCAAAAGCCCTTTGAGCAGGTTGTGAGTCCAGCAGGACCTCCAGATTATGCATTAGATTTGTTAACAGCATTTATCAAGTCCTTAAAAATAACTGAAAACATGCAACAGAAAAAAGTAGAGTATTTGTCACTAATACAACACTAAACAGTTACAAATATAATACCTATATATAATTATCATGCTTTGTAACCTGTATTTGGCATGAAAGAATCCCATATTTCATTACACTTCTCCATGTAGGGTCTATATCTGCAGGCAGTACATTCATAGGTAGCAAGTATAATCAGGTCTTAAATGCATTGAGTAAATGGGGGGGGGCATACGTTTATCTTTCCAATGTTGCAATATTAGTATTTTAGCCATAATAAGGGAATAGAGAATCTGTTTACATTGTCCAGTTGTCAAATTGCATATACTAGATATGTAATTCAAGAGAATATCCTCTGAAAATTTTTGCTTTTGTTGCACAATCATGTTTATAGAGTAACTATTTTCTCCAAAGCTTAGTAAGTATAAAAATACATGTGTTTTAAATAAGCAGTGTCCTTGTTACATGTCCAACAAAATGATGTTCTAGAGTGGACAATCCTTTTCTATACAGCTGTTAATGGAGTTCAATAAATTCTAAATATTTTTTGTTCAATACGTTGTAGTTTAAGGTTCTACAGGAAACCATTTTTATCACTGAACAGAGTGTCAATGATCCATGAATTGCTAATAGCAGATAGGTCTTGATACAATTAATAACCCAACCTACAATTTGAGGATTTATGAGTGGAACATTTTCTTTCAGGCAATGTCTTTTTTATATGGATAATTCCCATATAAAGGGAAGGTATTAGCCTTTCTTCTGTGGTCCGCCTGGAGAAAATTTTGGAGGAGATGCAGGGGTCTGTGAAAGTGAAAATGTTAACAAAAAGTAATGTTGAATATTGCTTCCTCTCTCTTCACACTATACATGTGTGAAGCAGAATTCAGATTATGCCTCATTAGATAATTTAAAGTACATACTTAGAATACCCTACTTTTGTGTAAAAAGAAAAGTCTTATAGGGCTAGAAGACTGATATACTTATTATGCATAAGCTTTTGTGAATTAAAAGTCCACTTCTTCAGATGTATGTTATATAAGCAATAGCTCAAGCTATTTCGGAAAATTAAATACAAAGTCAGGCAAAAGTATTTTTCATTGGTACTGTATTTTACACATAACAAAGATTGAACTACTTGCATTTCCTTTGATCAGATTCCAATCAAATATTTATATAGGTCATATTTTGGATGAAATTATCCTGATTATTGATCTTTGCTGATATATTCTCAGGAGCATTTTGTGGACTTAATATAAGAGTTCACTTATATCCAGTTCCCAGAATTCAACTAGAAGGAATGACTGTATTTAAGAGAGATGAAATCATCCTATACAGGGCCATCTGGTTCCATGATGACTTTGAGAACATGGTGAAACAGAAGGCTTATTTCAAGTTGAGATGCCAGTGTCATGCTGAGGATAGTAGTCATCCCTCCTCTAAGCAGATGGGGTCCTGATAAGAGATGCTTCAGGAAACTCTGGGCAAACAAAGAGTGATAGAGAACTCACTCATGCATTCAGTTCATGAGTTGGCACTCATCTAGCAAGTGAATCACAACCTTTCTTTTAGTAAAAAGTGATTTGTGACAGAAGGATGAATCATGACTACTATTCTCTCAGAGTGCGACAGGTGAGAAATAACCCACCATGAGATGATTTGTCCATCAGTATTTCTTCTGTACTTGTAAACCATTAGCTCATCTTCAGCTAATCAATCTCCATCTGTTTTTGAAACTCTTATGTAATGTCTAGATTTTGCCACTGGGATATTATCCCTGCAGCTTGTCTTGAATATGGCAGAGCATCAAAAGAAATGGAAGAATGGAAGGGGCAGGGAGATGTAAGTTTCACAGAAATCTTTGGATCCACATCATGAGGATTCAGAAATTAAATCATTCTCTTTTAGGTACTTCAAGGGATGATAAAAAACTTCACGACAACTTTTTAGAATAGCAAATACTGCAATAACTGCATCTTTGGCGTTTCTGAACAAGATCTGTTGATCATCCAATTTGAATATGATTGTGTTCCCAGTAAGTGTGAACTCATAGGATGACTGCCGCAGAATCAGAGCCAAAAAGAGACCCTTAACAAACACAGGAATCTATTGAAGTGCATAGTACTGAATGTACTATATTTAGAGTTGGTAGAATTGTTTAAAGTTTTAAAAATACTGTATACATTTTTTAAAGTCTGTAAACAAAAAGTCAGAGTCACAAATGACAAATCTTTTTTCTCTTGTGGCATTTTTGCCAAACTAGTATTAGTGTGGGACAGTGTCAGCATCCCTATCCTTTCTGGGCAGCTAAACTGTTGAAGCACAGCTCAAATAAAATTTCAGACTTTCTGTTTCCTCATTTGATGGACCTCTTATTTTCCATGTCCCAATTGACATGTCTTAAGATTTTACAGGTAACATTCTCTATTAACCTGATCTTTATTCTGACTGGCAGCAAGGTGGATGCATTCAGCTACTGTGGCTACGCACGCATCATTGAAATATTTGAAGAACCACTACAGAGGACAGATAATCTTGGGTAAAATCATCTATGTGGCCACTAAGAGTATATATTTGGCACATTATCTATCTATCTATCTATCTATCTATCTATCTATCTATCTATCTATCTATCTATCTATCTATCTATCTATCATCTATTTATCTATCTATCTATCCATCCATCCATCCATCCATCCATCCATCCATCCATCCATCCATCCATCCATCCATCCATCCATCCATCCATCCATCCATCCATCCATCCATCCATCCATCCATCCATCCATCCATCTATCTATCTATCTATCTATCTATCTATCTATCTATCTATCTATCTATCTATCTATCTATCATCTCCTGAAACATATACATATCAGAATGCAAGATGTAGCTTGATATTTATACTTGTCTAAATACTTGGATGTATTTTACAATGGGGACCCCCTCACTTATGAATCCATTTCATAAGGAAATTGTATAGTTTGTCCTGTCATGTTCTGTGCCAAAAGTGGAAGAATGTTCAGATAGTCATTTAAAGCAATATCTTGAAAAATGTACTCTGAGCTTTGTGCTCTTTCATAATTAAGTGCAAACCATCTTTCAACTATAACTGGAGGGCACTGGATGCTACAGAATAAATGCAAAATACTATGTACTATTACTGTAACATCATTGAGTAGCAAATGAGATTCTAATATAAAGATTAAACAAATTTATTCCAAATTGTTTTTTGCCATAATTCTTTAGTCTCTACCAAAAGTACGGTACTTACTTTTAATACAATTGTAACCAAGTGTTGGAATTCATTTCCTGAATTAGATTTTCACTTCTATTGCAATTTCTGATCTTTTGTGAAACTGAGGCAAAACAAAACTGCTCACTTCATAATTGCTTCTCTTCTCTTTACTACCTTCCTTCAGTAGAAGGCTGGAATGTAAAATAATATGCATATGGATGTGCAAATTACCTTACAGAAATATCAAAATATGGAATACTTTTTCAATGGTAAGCATCTTTGAAAGGCTCCTTTAAGAATTTTTGTACTGTAGGTAGGTATCTGTCTACTTTCATTTAGCCAAATGATACAATAATGCCATTCTAAACTCCCAACAGTCATCACTTATTTTATTGTGAATGCATTCACACCCATTGGGAGGAACAAGAAAATATCTTAAAAATACTGTTATCATGAATATGTGCATTATGTGAGTATGTGTTACTAATGCTGCTATTACTACTACAGATTTATATGTTCCTGTCCAATACCAATTGATCTGGGTTCAAATAAAAACACTAAAACACACAACAATCTGGAAAGAAAGATCAAGAGTGTCTAGGTAAAAAATAAATGTTTTGACCTCCACTCCTGTAACTACAGCAAAGAATGTATTAGTTTTAACTCTATAGATTCCACCCTGGAAAAGGCAGAAATATCTGGATGTCAGACACAGGATCTGCAAAAGATTCCCCACCGAAACCTGAAAATATGAGATGGACAGGAGAGAAATTTTCTTTTGTATCTACACTAAAGAGATGCATATAATAAAAGAATACATATGCAAAGGCTCAAAACAAATCATGCCAGTTATAGTAATGCACATATATATAAATGACATTAAATGCCTAATCATGGGAAATTCAGCAATAAAGATGTCTAATCCGCACATAACATTCTGAGAGGCACAACCTTTATTTACACAGCCTGGAACAAGCAGGTTCTCTGGGCATGTACAGGCATGGTAGTGCATCCTTGCTATTGTTCTCCTGTATTCTCTTTGGCAGCAATTGTCAAAGAGTGGCTCAGGCCTTTCTCATCAGTGCTAAGCGGTGTGGGCAGATTCTTGCAAACTGCCCACAAGGCAAAACGGTTGTGCTCAGCAATAATGCCAAATACAACTGTAGGTGTAGACCAATATTTCTCAACCTTAGCAAATTTAAAATGTATGGACTTCAACTCCCTGAATTCTGGGAATTCTGTACATCTTAAAGTTGCTCAGGTTGGGGTACGCAATGCTATTGATCACCCAGAGGTGTTTCCTGCAACACAAGGAGCAAGGCAGAAGATTAATGAGGTACCTAACTTTTATTTTGAGAAAACAACACACTGTCTTTTCAAGGTTAGCAATGGAAAGATAAAAGAATAATTGTTTTGTTACTGACATATTTCATCTATAGTATAGGGCACAGGTTCTCTAAGTGTGAAAAGGCCACCCATGTAGCCTGTAACTTAAGAATTACTTCTGTATGTAATTCTCAGTGCTACCTATAAAAGAAGACTAATGTCCAGTTACTAATGACTTTCAGGACGTTATTGACTACCCTGCAAATGTTGCTGTTATTGCTGTTGTCCTTGTTACTCCTTTGTTTCATTCTAATACTGCGCAGAAAAAAATTTCAAATCATAAAAACAATCTAAAGTGTTGGTTTTCCTAAGAGGTGTATGTCTGTCCTCAGACACTGTTTTTTCACCAGTTCTGTAGTTGCTGTGTTGCTTGTCTTCTATAAAGTTCCTGCTACTATTGTTTAAGTATCCCCATATAGCTTTCTTTTAATTGTACGTAATAAAATAGTATAAACAAATAAAAACCATTGAAAATAGGAGTGGCAGTTTAAAAAACAACAACCCGGTAGTGCCGGTGGTGGGAGGCTACACACACCCTCCCGGGATGCTTCTGCGCATGTGCAGAAGCGTCGCGTGTGAATGCGCCCGCAAACCGGTGGCAAAATTATTTACAACCCACCACTGAATCTGCCCCTAAATCTTTTGTGGCTAATCTTTTAGTCAACTTTGCCAAACTCTGTATAGAAGATGGTAGAGCATCTTCAGGCCTATAACTATTACAGTAACAAGCTAGAGCATTAGCATGTTATATTGCATCTCTCTCTCTCTCTCTCTCTCTCTCTCTCTCTCTCTCTCTCTCTCTCTCTCTCTCTCTCTTTCTCTCTCTCTCTCTCACTCTCTCCATCCCCCTCCCTCTCCCTTTCTCTCCTTGTCCCCCTTATCTGTCATCTATCTATCTATCTATCTATCATCTATCTATCTATCTATCTATCTATCTATCTATCTATCTATCTATCTATCTATCTATCTATCATCCATCCATCCATCCATCCATCCATCCATCCATCCATCTATCTATCTATCTATCAATCTATTTCTTCAGTATCTGAATATCACTTTTTAGGACCGTTGGTTCTAACACTGATTAGTTGGTTTATGAATGTTTTTATTGTTTGTAAAACTGCTCCGGGTTCCCCTTGGAGAACGAATGTTATAGATATTTTTATAATTAAAAAGTACTTTTATGACTTTAATATAAAATAAAGAAAAAGAACAAAAGAGAACAAAAAAAAAGGAAAAAAGGAAAAAAGAGAGGAAATGAAACCAGAAAATATGCCATTTATAACTAACCATTTAGCCTTATTTCCTATCGCATCATGAAACCTTGACTTCCCAGAATAATATTGCTCAATTTTTCCAGGACCTCCATGAGATAAAAACAAATACACAATAGGGATCCAAGATTATAAATACATATTTTTTCCAAACATATAGTCTAAATTGCTACCCCACCTAATCAATAAATATGCAATTCTTCATACAGAGATCCATTCCAGGTTTTGGATATCTAAAGTACATTCATATCTTTCAACAAGATTTTGTAATAACATATTAATAAATTTATTGATATTAAATGAAAAGAGAAGACTAATAGGGCAAGCTCATATTCCCTCAACCTCATTTTTTTTTTAGATTGACCGCCAACCATTTTTAAACATTGTTTAAAGCAGTGTTTTTCATTTCAACGACTTTAGATGGGTGGACCTTAAGTGGCCTGGAGAATTCTGGGACTTGAAGTCCACCCATTTTAAAGTTGCTGATATTGAGAAACACTGTTCTAAAGCACCTGGATATTTTACTTGTTTCTTTTTGCAACTGAATAGACCTGCCAAACAAAATCAACTTTGAATGGCTTAAAATGATTAATTGAGAAACAAATAAACAATAAGATGTCATGACCTGATAAAACTATTAAGACCCAAAAAAGAACAAAGGCAGGCTGACAACTAAATAAAACCATGTCTCATCTCAGGGCCTGGAGGAAGAGCCAGGTCTTCAAAGTTCACTTAAAGGATGGTAGTAGCATCAGGGCAAAACCAACCCTTGGCGGGGAGAGAGC
The DNA here is from genome assembly GCA_023053685.1 of Diadophis punctatus similis. Classification (NCBI taxonomy): domain Eukaryota; kingdom Metazoa; phylum Chordata; class Lepidosauria; order Squamata; family Dipsadidae; genus Diadophis; species Diadophis punctatus. The sequence continues at coordinate 178,166,331 of JALIGW010000002.1, forward strand.
ACTAGGATAGAAAGCATGTTTCTTGGGACCTGCAAGTTGCAATGTATTTCAAGGATGAGGCCTGGAACATGCCTACTGTGCCCTTATCAGGTGTAGTGGAAGAAGGGTACTCCCTCAGGTAACCAGACCCGATGTCATGAAGGACTTTATATGTCCCTACCAGCATCTTGAATTGCATCTAGAAGCTTATCAGTAATGTGAAAAGTTGGTTTTATTTGTCTTTCTTAGGTTTGTGACATTTCATTGTTTATTCAAAATACAGAAACGTTACCTAAGATACATTCCAATACTGATAGCAATTTGGGAATTTCATCTTGTTTTGAAGCGATTATGCAGCCATTTCTCAATTTTAGGTAATCTAAAATTCTTCCCCTTCATGGATTACTGCCTGGAGAAGAAATGGAGGTAGTGACAGATTTTATTTTCCTTGGCTCCAAGATCACCGCAGATGGGGACTGCAGCCAAGAAATTAAAAGACGCTCCTGGGGAGGAAAGCTATGGCAAATCTAGACAGCATACTAGAAAGCAGAGACATCACCCTGCCAACAAAGGTGCATATAGTCAAGGCTATGGTTTTCCCAGTTGCAATGTATGGCTGTGAAAGTTGGACTATAAGAAAGGCTGAGCACCAAAGAATTGAGGCCTTTGAACTATGGTGCTGGAGAAGACTCCTGCGAATCCCTGGGACTGCAAGGCGATCAAACCGGTCATCCTAGAGGAGATCAACCCTGACTGCTCTTTAGAAGGCCAGATCCTGAAGATGAAACTCAAATAGTTTGGCCACCTAATGAGAAGGAAGGACTCACTGGAGAAGAGCCTAATGCTGGGAAAGATTGAGGGCAAAAGAAGGGGATGACAGAGAATGAGGTGGCTGGATGGAGTCACTGAAGCAGTAGGCGTGAGCTTAAATGGACTCCAGAGGATGGTAGAGAACAGGAAGGCCTAGAGGAATGTTGTCCATGGGGTCGCGATGGGTTGGACACGACTTCACAACTAATATTTATTATTATTATTATTTATTTATTTTGCTGTTCTTATATGCCGCCCTACTCCCTAAGGACTCAGGGCGGCATACAACAGAATATAAGAACAATATAAAAACGGTAGCAAAAGATATTTAAAACATTAATAATTAAAAATTTTTAAAAACCAAACAACTCATTCATACCAGGGGGAGACCTAAGATGTTCAGCGGTCACATCACCCCGCCTGCAGGAAGAGCCATGTCTTAATAGCTTTCCGGAAGGCCAGCAAGGTGGGGAAAGATCGGATCTCTACGGGTAGTTGAGCCCCACAGAGAAGGCTCTCCCCCTTGGTCCCGCCAACCGATATTGTTTGGCTGAAGGGACCTGGAGGAGACCGACTCTGTGGGACCTAACTGGTTGTAGGGATGTATGAGGTAGGATGTGGTCCCGGAGATAGCCTGGTCCTAAGCCATGTAGGGCTTTAAAGATGATAAATCAACACCTTGAATTGCACCCGGAGACCAATGGGCAACCAATGCAGTGGCGGAGAATGGGTGTTATGTGGGTGTATCTGGAGACACCCACCACAGCTCGTGCAGTCGCATTTTGCACCAACTGGAGTCTCCGAATACTTTTCAAGGGTAGCCCCATGTAGAGTGCATTACAGTAGTCCAAACGAGAGGTGACAAGGGCATGAGTGACCGTGAGTAAAGCCTCCTTCTCCAAATATGGTCGCAATTGTTGCACCAGGTAAACCTGTGCAAAGGCGCCCCTAGCCACAGCCGTAAGATACTGGTCTAATTTTAGCTGTGGATCTAGGAGCACCCCCAAATTGTAAACCCGGTCCGAGGGAGATAATTTGTCTCCCCCAAAGACCAAGGAGGGACAATCGGTATAATCCTTAGGAGGCAGCATCCACAGCCACTCAGTCTTGTCAGGGTTGAGCTTGAGCCTGTTCCTTCCCATCCAGATCCTAACATCGTCCAGATAACAGCACATCACATCCACTGCCTCCCTGAATTGCGACGGGGTGAAGATGTACAGCTGGGTGTCATCAGCGTACTGTTGAAATCTCACCCCATGTCGACGAATGATCTCCCCCAACAGTTTCATGTAAATGTCAAACAGGATGGCCGAGAGGACCGAACCCTGAGGGATTCCACAAATCAGGGGTCTAGGAGACAACCTCTGCCCTCTTGTCAACACTGACTGAGACCTATCGGTGAGGTAGGAGGAGAACCACCGCAGAACGGTGCCTCCCACTCCCAGCCCGCCGAGTCGGTGCAGAAGGATACCATGGTCGTTGGTATCGAAAGCCGCTGAGAGATCAAGTAGCACCAGGATGGAAGAATAACCCCCATCCCGGACTTGCCAGAGATCATAGATCAGGGCGACCAAGGCAGTTTCCATGCTAAAACCGCACCTGAAACCTGATTGAAAGGAATCCAGATAATCAGTTTCCTCCAATAGCCGAAGAAGCTGAAGAGCCACCACCTTCTCAACAACTTTGCCCAAAAAAGGCAAGTTGGAGACAGGACGAAAGTTCTTCAAGTCTGCTGGGTCCAGGGAAGGCCTCTTAAGGAGGGGTCTCACCACCACAGCTTTTAAGGGCTGCAGTATGGATCCCTCCCCAAGAGAAGCATTGATCACCGCCTGGATCCAGCTACGTGAAACCTCCCTGCGGGCCGAAACTAGCCAGGAGGGACATGGGTCCAATTAAACAGGTGGAAGAGCTCATCGCTCCCATGGCCTTGTCCACATCATCAGGAGTTACTGGCTCAAACTCATCCCATAAAACCGGACTAAGACTCGCCCCTGTCAACTCAACTAGCCCTGTCCAGCCAGTCCAGGTTCGACCGGATCTGAGCGACTTTATCCGTCAGAAACTGTGAAAATTCCTCAGCTCTGCCCTGCAAGTGTTCCTCCCCACCCCTTTTGCAAGGAGGTGGTGTGTCACCCTAAACAAGGCAGCTGGGCGAGAGTCTGCAGATGCAATAAGAGTGGAAAAATGTAAACATTTTGCCATCCCTATCACCACTAGTAAGACTTAATAAAAGTTCTTAGTAGTGTTCGGTCAGATTCTGCCTTACTGGTTCTCCAGTGTCGCTCCAGATGTCTCTTGTGGCGTTTCATCTCCTGGAGCTCCTCAGTAAACCAGGGAGCTTTCTGGGATCCATTGCCATGGAGATGTCGTAAAGGTGCAATCCGATCTAAAGCCCCTGATGCCGCGTTGTTCTAGGCAGCCACCAGGGACTCAGCCGAATTGTGGACTAGGGTTTCAGGTATCTCCACAAGTTCCCTCTGGAATCCTTCTGGCTCCATTAGGCGCCTGGGGTGGAACCACCTAATCTGTCCCGCCTCCCTGCGGAAGAGGAGTGGGGCTCTGAAATCCAACCTCAGTAGGAAATGATCTGACCACGACAATGGGGAGATGACTATATCCCCTAACTTCAGATCATCTCTCCACTGCCCCGAGAGAAATACTAGGTCAAGCATGTGACCTCCCTCATGAGTCGGACCCTGGATTACTTGGGTCAGGTCCATGGTTGTCACAGTATCCATGAACTCCTGGTCCGCATCCGAGGTTTCGCCGGCCGAAGGCAGGTTGAAGTCCCTCAGCACCATAAGCCTGGGGAACTCCACCGCCAAGCCCGCTACCGCCTCGAGCAGCCCAGGCAGGGCCTTAGTAATGCAGCTGGGAGGCAGGTACACTAACAAAAGGCCCACCTGAACCCCTAAGTCCAACTTCAGAAGGAGCATCTCACACCCAACAATCTCCGGGGCAGGGCTCCTACGAGGATGCAGATTCTGGCGTGCTATAATAGCCACTCCTCCCCGCCTTCCCTGGGATCATGGCTGATGCAGAACTGAGAACCCGTCTGGGCATACCTCAGAGAGGGCAACTCTCCCCTCCTGGCCCAGCCAGGTCTCAGTTATATGTATAACTGAGGTCCACCCCCTTGTCAATGATTAAATCACGTACCAGGGGGGCTTTGTTGACAGTTGATCTGGCATTCAACAGCATCAGCTTGAGCCGAGGGCCCTGAGAACCCCAGTCACCAGGTATTCGGACTGAGCAATATGTAACCACATCGGAGGGGCCGGAACAAGGGATCATTTGTAAATAGCGAGGTCTTATTCCCTGAGAGCGCCCCGCCCCTCTGCTCCTGCTATACCTACCTCTCCCTATCATGACCGAGATATTCCGGCTCTCCACCCACCCCAGAGATCCCCTCCCCCTCCCCACTCGTCCTCCTCCCTCCCTGCAGGCCATACATACCATTCACACTGAGCTGGGGCGCAGAGTCAGACCCCTTCCCACTTCTGTTTCCACACTCAGCAGCAGGGGGTCGAAACCAGTCCCCAGTTCACTCATATTCTCAAATCCAATCACTCTAATTACACATTCATCCCCCACTCCATCAGCACATCCACCCTTCAAACACTCCAAACCTCCTGAGGTAGAGAATATGTAAAGTGCAATAAGAGAGTTAATCAGGGTCAGGTAGATGAAATGAGCATGGCAGTTCCTAAAGCTGCTAGTCATAGTCCACATCGCAAGGCTAAATCAACTAATAACAACAATTAGTATAATCCAAGAGACATGTGCTGAAGATTGAACATGGAGAAACTTCAAGAATGTCTCACAATCTGAGTTGGGTTAGTTGCTTTGGAGTGGATTTCCCTTATAAAAGGAAAAGCTTGCATGCCTTGGGGAATGACATAAGACAACCTTTTGAGTGGCAGTGGTAGTGGTGCTGGTGCTAGGGCTTAAGTTGAGGCTCATGCCTCTACTTCAGGGCCACCCTCGGAACTGCTGTTGACTGCCTTTGTTCAGAGTGGCCTAGATGTGGTAGGTAGAGAATTGTTTCTCTTTTCTTCAGGAGGGAAATGACATACAAGTAGAGTCATGTTAGGCATTTTCTTAATTTTTGGCATGTCAAGCCCAAAATGTTTACCATCACTGGATTAGAGTATCAATAATTGTGGAAGGTTGAAAAAATTGTTTTGGGGATCCCCTTCATCTCTTTCTCTATGAATGATGAAATTAAAGTTGCTGAGTTTAACAAATACTGCTTTATAACAAAAGAGTTTTTGTATTCCTTGTATTGTCTGTTCCATGCCCTGCCTACCTTGAAGGAATATAAGCAGGCAGGTGGATCCAATCTCAAAAGAAAAATAAGAGGAGATAAATGTTATCTGTAAGGTTCTGTGAGACATTTTGATAGAAGAAGAGATAACTGCATTATTAATAGAAAAGGAGAAAATCCATAGTTAGGTAAGACTTGTTTTGAACATTTCTGTTGCACCATAGGAAATGCCTTTTCTACATGCAATGAAGCCATCACTACGAATTTCAATTTTCCTGAATAAGCATCCAGAAACCAAATTAGTTATAAGTATTACAAGAATCTTTTACAAAACCAGATTGTGAAAAGTGATAATAAAATATCCATTGATAGGATTTTTGCAAATATTTTGTATTAGTGTTCTATCTAATCAGATAAGTCTGTACAGTCAGCAAGAATTTAGCTTACTGAAGGAAACAATAGCAATAGCACTTTAGCAATAGCACTTTACTTATATACCGCTTCATAGTGCTTTACAGCACTCTCTAAGCGGTTTACAGAGTTCAGCATATTGCCCCCAACAATCTGGGTCCTCATTTTACCCACCTCGGAAGGATGGAAGGCTGAGTCAACCTTGAGCCTGGTGAGATTTGAACAGCTGAACTAGCAATCAGCTGAAGGTCGCAATGCTGCTTTTAACCACTGCGCTATCTCAGGAAGATCAAGAAATCCTTACTTTAAAAGACTTTATTGTAAACTTCCAATTGTATTGGGTGAGAGAACCCAATATATATCTCATGCCACTCAATAGGATAATCACCTAGTCTGGGAGCTTTCCTGATTTCATAGATGTAATGATATCTATTATTACATATGAGATAAAAGTGTAGTTAAGGAGGCAGTTTGATCATGCAGAAATCCACGGAACAAATATTATATCAAATAGATTAATTTCTTTCTCAGTTCTATTTAACTCCCCTATTGTACCATTAAGAGAAAAAAAGAGTGGATTAATTAAGTCACTATATATTTTACCTTGGACAGCCTTAATAGAAGAGATAATATTACATTTTTTCTATTGTTTCAGCCAAAAGGCTAGTAATTTGTTGGTCTTTTATCTTGCTCCCAAAATATTTGATGTTTGTAACTCAGTGAATATTCTATTTCAGGGATATAAAGGGATTTAACGTCTTAGTTCAGAACTTAAAAAAAGCTTTATATAATTTTGGTACAGATCATATTTCATTTATGCTCAAAGGTACCTTTGAACTTTGAAAAGCTTTACAGTTTTCTTTTTCAATGACATGCAAATAGTAAGACAGCTATGAATATTAAAGGCATCCCAAACAACCAATACATTTACAAAATGCATATGTGTAAAAAAATATTCAAACTCTTGTTACATCTGTTTTATAAAAAGTGGATACACATACCTGTATAATAACCTGTTCTCAGTCAGATTATTTTTTGGTAACCTGATCCTTAGTTGACTGGATTGATAATGGTAATAGATCAGATCATGTCCCAGTGACATCAATAATTATAAAGACATTGTAATTTTTCTTTCATTACAAAAGTTACAGAAAAACCTGTGTGTATGTGTGTGTATAACATAAGAAATGGAAATTCAAAATTTTAAACAAAGAAAGTCCTCATCTTAGATTCAGATGATACTAAAAAGAAATAATTAAACTCTGGCTTAAATACTGTCAGACTATGTCTTTTTGAGCTGCTTGGCCACTCATTACTTGTCAGCCATGAAAGATTGTCCAGAGAGAAAGCATGCCCAGATGAACTAACTATATTTTATTTTATAAGATTACATTAACAAATATTGCAAGTCTGAAGTAATCTTTGCTCATGTCACCTTTAAAACCTATGAAACCAAAGGGCGTCTCTTTTGAGACGTTTGTCATGCCCATAATCCGGTTGTAAGTTAAACTGCCTACTGTTCCGCTGGCTATGGCTTTTTTACTGTTTCCTAAAATTATTCCTACATATGCCATTACAGCTTTCCAATGTGGGACTACATATTCCATTGGCTGCTGATGGGAATTATCCTGCTATGAAGGATGGAGGCCCTTCACAGTTGTTCCAAATGTGCATTGAGGTATGACTCAGCCAGTACTTGATTTAGGTCCATGCTGAAAATGATAACTCAGTCTCCAATGTGGATTTTATGAACATGGAAATAACTGTGGGTAAGAGAGGTGTGGCAAAACATCCCTAAATCTGAGGTCTTCGTTTTAATTATCACATTAGATGCTTTGGCAAAAACAATCCAAACCATTTCTATGCCAATTTAGATTTCACAGATCCTCTTTAATTGCTCTATTTGGTTCATTAAAGGATTACAACCACAAATAAGGGGGGGGGGGGACTAAGGAATATGTGTAGCTGTTGTTTCTTAGTAACTGTTATCATTCCCTTTCAAATAATCAAATATGGGCCAAGGCATTCCTGTGGTCTCTTCATGCATCTGCTGAAATAATATCCCCACAACAGCTCCTGTTTTATGCACTGGAATAAACAGTAAAATGATATTAAAATGGAAGCTCCTTTAGCAATCACAAATACTTATATATGGAGATTATTCAAAAGTTTGTGAAAAAAAGATGGATCTCTGCCTCCTGCTGAAAGAAATAAATACATCTCAAGTGGACATCTCTGGGAAGACCATTCCACTATTGGGGGAGAAACAGCTACTAGCAGATTTTTCTTCTTCTATTGATGATCTCAAACTCTAGTAAGTATAAAAGTGAAAAAGTGGTTGAGATATCATAGTCTTAAGCCAAGACTACCACCTGTCTCACCCAGGGGTACCCTATTCCAACTGGGCTGACCATCCAGGGTCTTAGTGAAGGGATGAATGCTAGTGTCATGCCTTTTATTGTGCAGTCATTCATTCTAAGGCAGCTTTTCTTATGAAGGTTTTTCAGATCAGGAAGCAGAGAATGGACATCTGCAGCAGGCAAGGTGCCATGTGGTAAAATGTGTCATGAAATCATAATCTAAACACTGCAACTTACAGTATGTCCTTGTCTCTGATCATTATGTGTCATTGCATATGTCAGTCTTTGTGGTTGCTGTAGGCACCACTGAACCAAGGCTCTCCTAAAAGAACTATAAAGAGTTGGAAAGATATTTGAGGGGGAACCAAATACTTTCCTCTGAGAATAACAAAGCAAAGAAAACATCAACAGAAATGTTGAAAGAAAATGAGAATGAGGTAAAAAATTAAGATGCTTCTGTCTCAAACGGAAAAATGGAGAGCGGATTTGGGCCTACTATTAGCATATTTATTTATTTATTTATTTATTTATTTATTTATTTATTTATTTATTTATTTATTTATTTATTTATTTATTTATTAAAATTTCTATGCCGCCCAACTCCCGAGGGACTCTGGGCGGCTCACAGCATGTATAGAAAACATAACCAGTAAAAAAAAACCATTTTTGTTAAAAACCATATTAAAATACTATCCCGATTTAAAAATAACTTTCATTCATACCCTGCCTGCCGGAAGAGCCAAGTTTTTATTGCTTTACGGAAGGCCAGCAGGCTGGGGATAGTCCTGATCTCTGGAGGGAGCTGGTTCCAAAGGGAGGGGGCTCCCACAGAGAAGGCTCTCCCCCTCGGCCCCGCCAGCCGGCATTGCTTGGTCGATGGGACCTGGAGGAGACCCGCTCTGAGGGACCTAACCGGTCATAGGGAGGTATGCGGCAGGATGCGGTCCCGAAGGTAACCTGGCCCTGAGCCATGTAGGGCTTTTATGTACCTCTACATTGGGGGGGGAGTGTTTGAGAGTATGCCTGTGGATGGATGGATTGACTGTGTGAGTAAATGAGGGAGCCGGGTGTTTGGACTCTGCCCCCCTCTGCTGAGTGTGGAAACAGAAGCGGAGGGGGGTTTCGGCCCATCCCCAGGTTCAGTATGAATGGAATGCATGGCCTGCCGGGAGAATGGGGGACCAGTGGGGGGGAGGGGATCTCTGGGGGGACGGGGAGTAGGAGCATTATGGTCATAACGGGGAGAGGCAGGTACGGCGGGAGCAGAGGGGTAGGCCGCTCTCGGGGAACGAGAATTCGCTGTTTACAAGCGATTCCTTGTTCTGGCCCCTCTGGTTTGGTTCCATCTAGCTCAACCCGAGTGCCTGGTAACCGGGGATGTCAGGGCCCTGGGCTCAAGCTGCTGCTGTTAAACGCCAGGTCGATTACCAACAAGGCCCCCCTTATCCGGGATTAATCCTAGAGGAGGGGGCTGACCTGGCATGTATTACCGAGACCTGGCTGGGCCAGGAGGGGGGGTTGCCCCTTTCGGAGATATGCCCGGACGGGTTCTCGGTTCAGCATCAGCCGCGACCCCAGGGAAAGGGTGGAGGAGTGGCTATTATAGCTCGCCAGAATCTGTGTCCTCGAAGAAACCCTGCCCGGAGATTGTTGGGTGTGAGACGCTCCTTCTGAAGTTGGACATAGGGGTTCAGGTGGGCCTTTTGCTAACTACCTGCCTCCTGGCTGCTTTGCAAAGGCCCTGCCTGTTCTGCTCGAGGCGGTTGCAGGGCTGGCGATTGAGTTCCCCAGGTTGATGGGGGACTTTAATCTGCCATTGCCCGGCGAAGCCTCGGGGGCAGTCCAGGAGTTCATGGCTTCCATGACAACCATGGACCTGACCCAAGTAGTTCAGGGTCCGACTCATGAGGGTGGTCACACGCTTGACCTTGTGTTTCTCTCGGGGCAGTGGAGAGATGATCTGAGGTTGAGGGGTTTAGTCACAGTACCCTTGTCGTGGTCAGATCATTTCCTTCTGAGGTTGGATTTCATGGCACCACTCCTCCACCGCAAGGAGGCGGGACCGATTAAGTGGTTCCGCCCCAGGCACCTAATGGAACCCAATGGATTCCAGAGGGAACTTGGGGAAATACCTGAATCCCTGGTACACAGTTCATCCGAGTCTCTGTTCGCCGCCTGGAATCAGGCGGCAGCGGGGGCTCTGGATCGGATTGCGCCTTTGCCACCTCTCCGTGGAAGTGGATCCAGGAGGGCTCCTTGGTTTGCCGAGGAACTCCGGGAGATGAAGCACCACAAGAGACGCCTAGAGCAACGATGGAGATCTAGTAAAGCTGAGTCTGACCGGACACTTTTAAGAACTTTCATTAAGTCTTACTTAGTGGCGATACGGGCAGCAAAATGTTCGCATTTTTCCGCTCTTATTGCGTCCGCTGACTCCCGCCCAGCCGCCCTGTTTAGGGTGACCCGCACCCTTCTTGCTAAGGAGGAAGGCGGTGATCCCTTGCAGGGTAGAGCTGAGGAATTTTCTCGGTTTCTGGTGGACAAAGTCATTCAGATTTGGACAGACCTGGACTCCGATTGGGCAGTACAGGCCGAGACGACTGGGGCAGGTCTTAGTCCAGTTATATGGGATAGGTTTGAACCGGTGACTTCTGAGGATGTAGACAAGGTTTCACGTGGCTGGCTCCAGGCGTTGGTCAAAGCTTCTCTGAGAGAGGGGTCCGTCCCACAGTCTTTAAAAACTGCGGTGGTGAGACCCCTCCTCAAGAAGCCTTCCCTGGACCCGGTGGATTTAAAGAACTTCCGTCCAGTCTCCAACCTTCCCTTCGCGGGGAAGGTTGTTGAGAAAGTGGTGGCGCTCCAGCTCCTACGGCTGTTGGATGACACTGATTTTCTGGATCCCTTTCAATCAGGTTTCAGGTGTGGCTACAGTACGGAAATGGCTTTGGTCACCCTGATGGATGATCTCTGGCGAGCCCGGGATGGGGGTTACTCCTCTATCCTGGTGCTACTTGACCTCTCAGCGGCCTTGGTATCCTTCTGCGTCGTCTCGGAGAGGTGGGGGTGGGCGGCACTGTTCTGCAGTGGTTCTCCTCCTTCCTCTCTGACAGGACGCAGTCGGTGTTGACAGGGGGACAGAGGTCGAGCCCTAGGCCCCTACTATGTGGGGTGCCGCAGGGCTCGGTCCTCTCGCCCATCCTGTTTAACATCTACATGAAGCCACTGGGTGAGATCATCCGACGACACGGGGTGAGGTATCAGCAATATGCTGATGATACCCAGTTGTACATTTCCACCCCGTCTCAATTCGGGGAAGCCGTAGACGTAATGGGCCGTTGCCTGGATGATGTTAGGGTCTGGATGGGGAAGAATTGGCTAAAACTTAACCCTGACAAGACTGAGTGGCTGTGGATATTGCCTCCTAAGGACTTGACCAATTGTCCCTCCTTGGTTCTTGGGGGGGAGAAATTATCTCCCTCAGAACAGGTCCGCAATTTGGGTGTCCTCCTAGACCCTCAGCTAAAATTGGAGCAACATCTTTCAGCTGTGGCTAGGGGGACCTTTGCACAAGTACGTCTTGTGCACCAATTGTGACCCTACTTGGAGAAGGAGGCACTTCTCACAGTCACTCATGCCCTTATCACCTCACGGCTGGATTACTGCAATGCGCTATACATGGGGCTACCCTTGAAGAGTATCCGGCGACTGCAATTACCTCCCTATGACCGGTTAGGGCCCACAGAGTCGGCCTCCTCCAGGTCCCATCGACCAAACAATGTCGGTTGGCGGGGCTGAGGGGGAGGGCTTTCTCTGTGGGAGCTCCCTCCCTGTGGAACCAGCTTCCCCCGGAGATCAGGACCATCCCCACCCTACTGGCCTTCCGGAAAGCAATAAAAACTTGGCTCTTCCGGCAGGCGGGGTGAAAGTGAGACCAATTAGATTAGATATGGGTCTCCCCCTTGTTTATAAATATATGATACTTTTTTAACTTTTGTATTTTTTTAACCACTGTATTTTATACTTGAAATGGTTTTCTAATATGTTGTGAGCCGCCCAGAGTCCCCTGGGAGTTGGGCGGCATAGAAATCCATCCAAATAAATAAATAAATAAATAAAATAAATATTCATCATCATCTAGTGGCTCATTTTATCTCATAGAGGTCACAGGGATAGGGCTGAGGCCTTTCTGCACAGTTTGGCAATGATCTACAGATTGTCGCTGTTCCTTCTCAGTAAGGACTAGAAACAGCATTCTTGAAACCTGCATTATGATTTTGTCATACTTTGCTAGCATGTGGGGAGATTTGTTCAAAAATTGGCTGTAATAAATGAACCAATACATAGTTACACCTGACAGCATTTATATTCTACATTTCAAGTAATTTGAGGAATTAAAATATTTGGCTTACTTATTTTTTTTCTTCATTCCATTTCTCCTGGAACAACATTTGATTGCAACATGCTTAATAATTCTATTTTACAGTAGTAAAACATGCTCTAATTGTGAGGGGTGTATGCTTAAAAGGAAACATAAAAACTAACACAAACTAATACAGAATAAAGAAGAGCAAGAAAAAGAGAGACAAAAGTGTAGAAAGAAAAAGCAAGAAGAAATAGAAAGAAGCTTCCAATTTCCTTTGCAGCAAATATAATTACAAAATTACTGCTTAGTCTTTGGTTTAAAAAAAAGCTTACTTTTTTCTATTATCCAATTTTTTCCCCTAATCATCAAAACCACAAGTCATAAGTGCACTTTTTCTTGTTCATGCAATCAAGGTAGATATTTTCCAGATGAAGGCACCTTATTCTCTTTATCTGCTTCAGAGACAAAACTAGTTCTACTCATTATTCTGAAATGTTCCAGGTTTTTGGAGTTTACCATTCCCAATAACATAGAGGGGGATAATAAAATAGAGGGTGAGGCTTTTTTTGGTACATTATAGAACAGATGATATGCATGATGAAATACAAAATGTTCTCTTGAGTCCCACCATAGATCAAGGTAAGGAATTGTAGATGAAAAGCCCAGATATGCATATAGCTAGATCAGTCCCAGATATGCCTCTTATTAATCACCATGTACAATAAAATACACCAAGCAAAGTACAACAACCTCTTTGTCCTCCCCCCCCCCCCCCCCACAATCCTGGGAATCATAATTCTTTTGTAGTTATTACATTTAAAACAGTGAAATGAGTTTACTTAAGTACTTCTTGTCATGCCTGGGGGTGATGAAATTGTTTTGAAAGACAAAACGGAACGAAGGTATCTGCTTGCCCTCCAGCACTTACATCCTGCAGGGGCAACTGTTCAAAGGAAATGAAGAGGTGGCATTTGTGTTCACCAAGGTGAGGCTCTTGGATACACGTCAACGTTTCCAAAATTTACTTTTACATTTAGTTCAGAGTCTTCCTACTCAATTTATAGACTTCTGAATTAATTTACTCATTCGTTTTCTAGCTTGAAGGAACCATCTCCACTCCTTTCCTCATGGATATACCTTTTTAAAGGGAGTTTACTAAGTTACAATATAGAGTGCACAACGTCAATCATCCAGGTCATGGTTGTCCCAAAAGTGCTTTTCAAAAGGCAACTGGACACACACACACACACACACACACACACACACACACACACACACAGAGAGAGAGAGAGAGAGAGAGAGAGAGAGAGAGAGAGAGAGAGAGAGAGAGAGAGAGAGAGAGAGAGAGAGAGAGAGGGGCAGGCAGGCAGGCAGACAGTTATTACTTAGATAAACAGACTCTCAAAAAGACCCTGCAGAATGAAACATTTGACCTTCATGGCTGGACATCATTTAAAGGTGAGGAAAATGCAGCATTATGCATTGCAAAGCGCCATTCAATAACAGAAATCAAGTTAACCAGGGAGTACATGTCTACTATTTCCAGTACACCATAAATTTGGGCCCTGGGACAAGAAATTGGTGCAAGAAGAAACAAAAGATGACTTTGTTTTTTAATGTTACTATTGTTCTGGGTTGTTGATAACATAAGCAAGAAAAACTCTTTTCCAACTTAAGAAAATATTGTAGATGGGGGCAATATATAATATGTAAAACCATTGAAATATAATGGTTACTCATTTAAAATACTTTGTCTTGTAAATTCTTAAAACTTAACTTCAACTTTTATATATTTATTTTATTAAATTATTTATATCTATTTACCTTGTGCTTTCTCAGGGTATTTCCCCCCCATTATCAGTCATATTCAATCCTTGTTATAATATACCAGTTATGCAATAATGAAAATACCTTCCAATCAAACAATCAATCAATTAATCAAGTGGGAAATATACAAGGGAAAGGATAAGAACCAGCCAAAAGTCATTTATCACTTTCAAAAATATTTCAAATTTTAAACAACGTTCACAAGCATCTAGATATTTGTATCCCGCCTTTATTATCTTTACAAATAACTCAAGATGGAGAACATATCCAGCACACCTGCCACCTCCTATTTTCCCAACAACAATCCTGTAAAGTGGATGGGGCTGAGATGAAGTGACTGGTCCAAAGTCACTCTAACAGTCTCTTAGGAGCAGAGATGGGTTCCTCCTGGTTCGGACTGGTTCTATAGAACCGGTAGTAACTTGGTGGCCTGGGTCGCTAGAACCTGCAGCGACCCAGGCCTGCCATGCCCCCGAACGGCTCTCTCGGTGGTGCCATAGGCGCCGCCATCTTGTTTTTTGCTTCTGCGCATGCACTGCACATGCACACAGGGTGCGCAATGCATGCGCGCCCACACAGTGCATCACTGAGCGAACCGGCAGCGAAGAAAACAGGAACCCACCCCTGCTTAGGAGAATACTAAATACAGTCTTTCAGGAAAGAGAGTCCCAACTACTGTAAAGAAACCTTCCTTCTGGTGGAGATTATTGTATCTTTTCTTTAAGGGAATCATTATCAGTCCTGATTAGAAAATTTTGAGTGTGGTGCAAATTCATGCTGAAGAAACTATATTCTCTCATGTGATGAAAGCCAAAATATTTCAGGAAAGTAAAAGTCAGTATTTGTAATGAGTATTGAAACTCTTTAAAACCAATGTAATTGCTTCAAAATTGTGAATAAGTCAATGAATCCACAGATTCAGCAGGAGATTCAGAAGCATCTTTTAAAGCAACCCATCAAAACTTATATTAGTTTTTTTCATATTTTCTTCAGAGTATTACCTGGTTAGTGGCCAGGCTGACTCTTAGTAAACATAGGGAAAGAATAAGCTTTACCAGTGAAAATATTTACATTTCAAATTATTTAATTATTCTTCCTCCCCTAGTCCCCTTTTGTTAACCTTGCTAATATTCTTCCAGCGGGTAGAAACAGTTTGCTTGCTTTTGCACAACCTCCCTTTGCCTACTCGTCCCCTATATTTTCAGGCATTTCTTTCCCTCTGTCCTAACGCAGCCATTTCCCCAGTGACTCTGCCCATCAAGTGCACATTCTTTAGATTATAGCCATGCTACAATTCTCCCTGAGCTACGTCTCTACATGCAGAAGCTCTTCTCCATTTCAGTGACTCACAGGTCTTCCGATATGTCCCTCTGACCTGCTATATTTCTTTCTTTCTTTTTAAACCAACTCTGCCCCCTAGGCTATGACTCATGAAGGAGTGGTGAAGTCAGGATACAATCAGGATGGGGAATCTTGAAAAAGAAGGAACTATATCAGATATAGAATGAAATTGGTCTGGGTGGAATCTACACTTCTGATAATTATGGGGTAAGCCTGTGAAAGTATTCTCTGCTGAGCCAGAGCCCTGCTCACTTTATTTTTGTTGTTTATTTTTGTTGACAATATGAACCCATTTGCTGTACTTAATCATCAATTCTTCTATAAACTACCTACAGATTGTTGCTTGGGAAGGATAATCATTGGTGTCTCACTTTGACAGCTGTTACTATTGGGGGACATTCTGGTCCATATTCCCTACTTCCATCTGCTTCCAGAGGCTGATTTCAAGATAGAGACATGCTACTTTCATTAGCAGAGCTCCATCTTGCCTAACCTGGGTGCCTTCCAGACTAGCTCTTTGTTCTACAAAAATAGTTTAAAAAAGAAAAGAAAAGAAAGAAACACAGAAACCCAAGGAACCTGACTTCTCATTATTCAATAGCATCAGGAGTGGATCGTTGAAAAAAGAGACATGGAAAAAAAATGGAAGAAGTGGAAGAAAATAGAATGAAAATGAGAATGGCTAGAAAAGAAAGTTTAAGTCGTGTATATTAAAAGATAAGGGATGGCTGAGCCTATCTAATGACAGGGATACAGAAGATATTCTGGTAGAATAGATATAAGGTAAAAAGCAGTAGTGGGTTCTAAATCCCGTCGCTACCAGTTCGCACATGCGCAGAAGCGTCCCGGGCGGGTGGGCGGAGCCTCCCTCTGCCACCGCTACAGATTCACAGAAACGGGCCGAACTGGGAGCAACCCACCGCTGGTAAAAAGGTATGATTTGCTCATATAGTGCAACTAAATAAACACTGAATTGCAGAACAATGTATGAGGAGAGAACGGATTGGGAGGAAGCGGAAGACAGAAGGTAGTGATTAGATAGAACTGATAAGTCTTCTTCTTATCAGCAGAATTAGCAACTTTCAAATCTGCTTCTATTCCCATGCCT
Organism: Diadophis punctatus similis; assembly: GCA_023053685.1. NCBI lineage: Eukaryota > Metazoa > Chordata > Lepidosauria > Squamata > Dipsadidae > Diadophis > Diadophis punctatus. The sequence goes on from JALIGW010000002.1 coordinate 178,182,797, forward strand.
GTATAATGATGTTATACAATTTTAGGGGATAGGGGACGGGCTGAGGTATATATAGTATCTATATACTACTATTCAGGTAGTCCTGAACTTACAACAATTCATTTAGTGATCGTTCAAAGTTTTAACGGCATTGAAAAAAAGTGACATGATCCTTTTTTGCACAACCATTGTAGTGTCCCTGAGGTCATGTGATCAAAATTCAGACACTTGGCATATTTCTGGTTCATATTTATGATGGTTGCAATGTCCTGGGGGGTCATGTGATCACCTTTCACAACCTTCTGTCAAGCAAAGTCAATGGGGAAGTCAGAGTCACTTAACAACTGTATCACTAACTTAACAATTGCAGTGATTCACTTAACAACTGGGGCAAGAAAAGTTGTAAAAAGGGGCGAAATTCACTTAACAAATGTCTCACTGAACAACAGAAATGTTGAGCTCAATTGTGTTGTAAATCGAGGACTACCTGTACTTAGTTAATGACAATAATGCTCTAATAATTTGTATAGAGACACCAATACAGTAGCTTTCCACTAGGAGGACTGAGGTATCCACCATTGCGTAAGATACTGAGAACCAGTTGCTTAGTTTTCAAGAAAAGAACTATAGGCCACATGGCCTCCTTTGCAGTAAAAGAATGGTGTTCTCAACTTTCAAAATGACTTCGGCTGAAGCCATATTTACTTTTCTTTGTTTCTTAGTTGCCATACATACTTGGGGGGGGGGGGGAAGGGGGACCTATGGGATGTGGCATGTTTCCCTCCACTGTGCCAGACATAACAGCGATAAGGTCCATGAGAACAAAAGTCATCTCAACGAGCGCTAGTAACAGCTGGAGGGAGCAGCTGAACAGCCTGCCATCTATCTGATTGGTTAATGTGACCTGTGACACAAAGGGGGTGGGAGATGTCTATTCTTTTAATTATACCAAAGTGCGGGTTTTATTTAGAGTTGGTTTCGCATTTGAATGTGCAGATATGATGTACCCAATAAAATAGATTTTTGAGAAAAGGTACAGCCTCAGAATCCTGAATTGATTGGGACCATTACTTGGAACCATGACAGGTATCTTCAGATGCATGAAGGCTACTTTTCATCCAGAAAGATTGTGGCAAAGGGAAGAGAACTTGGTCTTTCCCCACCCCCTCCTACTGTATCTTCTATACAATATTGCTGAAAGGTGCAAGAAATGATTAATATAGTGCATGTGGGCTGAATACATTTGGGAAGAATGTAACTTTTGTGCACATCTATAAAGTTGTGCAGAGTAATAGGTGAAGATAGCATCTCAAAGCTTCTATTCTTATTTGAAGGCGTGTGACAACAAATATATCACAGAGTGTAGTATACAGACACACGTGTGCACACACATACAGTTGGCAACAATTTCTCATCCATCCAGTAACTGTCTGGACCTGGTCTAGCACTTGGCATGTTCCTCTGAACTTATGTAATTAAAGAGCATATTCTCTTGATCACCATGGCAATATTGTAGGCGTGGAGACACATCTATAGTACATTGTAATACAGATAGTCCTCAACTTATGACCACAATTGAGCCCAAAATTTATGTTGTTAAGTGAGACATTTGCTAAGTGAGTTTTGCCCCATTGTACGACCTTTCTTGTCACAGTTGTTATGTGAATCACTGCAGTTGATAAGTTAGTAACCCAGTTGTTAAGTGAATCTGACTTCCCTATGAACTTTGCTTGTCAGAAGGTCGCAAAAGGTGATCACATAACCTTGGGACACAGCAACAGTTATAAATATGAACCAGTTGCCAAGCATTTGAATTTTGATCACATGATCATGGGGATGCTACAAAGTAGCAGCATCCTTAACTGAAAAATGGTCATAAATCTATTTTTTCAGTGCCGTTGCAACTTTGAATGGTCACTAAATGAACTGTTGTAAGTCAAGGACTACCTATAAGGGGGGGATGGGGAGTAGGAGCATTACGGTCATAACGGGGAGAGGCAGGTATGGCGGGAACAGAGGGGTAGGCTGCTCTCGGGGAACGAGAATTCGCTGTTAACAAGCGATTCCTTGTTCTGACCCCTCTGGTTTGGTTCCACCTAGCTCAGCCCGAGTGCCTGGTAACCAGGGATGTCAGGGCCTTGGGCTCAAGCTGCTGCTGTTGAATGCCAGGTCAATTACCAACAAGGCCCCCCTTATCCGGGATTTAATCCTAGAAGAGGGGGCTGACCTGGCATGCATTACCGAGACCTGGCTGGGCCAGGAGGGCGGGTGCCCCTTTCTGAGATATGCCCGGACGGGTTCTTGGTTCAGCATCAGCCGCGACCCCAGGGAAAGGGTGGAGGAGTGGCTATTATAGCTCGCCAGAATCTGTCCTCGAAGGAGCCCTGCCCCGGAGATTGTTGGGTGTGAGAGGCTCCTTCTGAAGTTGGACTTAGGGGTTCAGGTGGGCCTTTTGCTAATGTACCTGCCTCCTAGCTGCATTGCAAAGGCCCTGCCTGTTCTGCTCGAGGCGGTTGCAGGGCTGGCGATGGAGTTCCCCAGGTTGATGGTGCTGGGGGACTTTAATCTGCCATCGCCCGGCGAAACCTCGGGGGCAGTCCAGGAGTTCATGGCTTCCATGACAACCATGGACCTGACCCAAGTAGTTCAGGGTCCTACTCATGAAGGTGGTCACATGCTTGACCTTGTGTTTCTCTCGGGGCAGTGGAGAGATGATCTGAGGCTGAAGGGTTTAGTCACAGTACCCTTGTCATGGTCAGATCATTTCCTTCTGAGGTTGGATTTCATGGCACCACTCCTCCACCGCAAGGAGGCGGGACCGATTAAGTGGTTCTGCCCCAGGCGCCTAATGGAACCCGACGGATTCCAGAGGGAACTTGGGGAAATACCTGAATCCCTGGTACACAGTTCATCCGAGTCTCTGGTTGCGGCCTGGAATCAGGCAGCAGCGGGGGCTCTGGATCGGATTGCGCCTTTGTGACCTCTCCATGGAAGTGGATCCAGGAGGGCTCCTTGGTTTACTGAGGAACTCCGGGAGATGAAGCACCACAAGAGACGCCTAGAGAGACAATGGAGATCTAGTAAAGCTGAGTCTGACTGGACACTTTTAAGAACTTTCATTAAGTCTTACTTAGTGGCGATACGGGCGGCAAAATGTTCGCATTTTTCCATTCCTATTGCGTCCACTGACTCCCGCCCAGCCGCCCTGTTTAGGGTGACCCGCACCCTTCTTGCTAAGGAGGAAGGCGGAGATCCCTTGCAGGGTAAAGCTGAGGAATTTTCTTGGTTTCTGGCGGATAAAGTCATTCAGATTCGGACAGACCTGGACTCTGATTGGGCAGTACAGGCCGAGACGACTGGGGCAGGTCTTAGTCCGGTTATATGGGATAGGTTTGAACTGGTGACTCCTGAGGATGTAGACAAGGCCATAGGAGCGATGAGCTCCGCCACTTGTTTATTGGACCCGTGCCCTTCCTGGCTGGTTTCGGCCACCAGGAAGGTTTCACGTGGCTGGCTCCAGGCGTTGGTCAAAGCTTCTCTGAGAGAGGGGTCCGTCCCACAGTCTTTAAAAACTGCGGTGGTGAGACCCCTCCTCAAGAAGCCTTCCCTGGACCCGGTGGATTTAAAGAACTTCCGTCCAGTCTCCAACCTTCCCTTCGCGGGGAAGGTTGTTGAGAAAGTGGTGGCGCTCCAGCTCCTACGGCTGTTGGATGACACTGATTTTCTGGATCCCTTTCAATCAGGTTTCAGGTGTGGCTACAGTACGGAAATGGCTTTGGTCACCCTGATGGATGATCTCTGGCGAGCCCGGGATGGGGGTTACTCCTCTATCCTGGTGCTACTTGACCTCTCAGCGGCCTTGGTATCCTTCTGCGTCGTCTCGGAGAGGTGGGGGTGGGCGGCACTGTTCTGCAGTGGTTCTCCTCCTTCCTCTCTGACAGGACGCAGTCGGTGTTGACAGGGGGACAGAGGTCGAGCCCTAGGCCCCTACTATGTGGGGTGCCGCAGGGCTCGGTCCTCTCGCCCATCCTGTTTAACATCTACATGAAGCCACTGGGTGAGATCATCCGACGACACGGGGTGAGGTATCAGCAATATGCTGATGATACCCAGTTGTACATTTCCACCCCGTCTCAATTCGGGGAAGCCGTAGACGTAATGGGCCGTTGCCTGGATGATGTTAGGGTCTGGATGGGGAAGAATTGGCTAAAACTTAACCCTGACAAGACTGAGTGGCTGTGGATATTGCCTCCTAAGGACTTGACCAATTGTCCCTCCTTGGTTCTTGGGGGGGAGAAATTATCTCCCTCAGAACAGGTCCGCAATTTGGGTGTCCTCCTAGACCCTCAGCTAAAATTGGAGCAACATCTTTCAGCTGTGGCTAGGGGGACCTTTGCACAAGTACGTCTTGTGCACCAATTGTGACCCTACTTGGAGAAGGAGGCACTTCTCACAGTCACTCATGCCCTTATCACCTCACGGCTGGATTACTGCAATGCGCTATACATGGGGCTACCCTTGAAGAGTATCCGGCGACTGCAATTACCTCCCTATGACCGGTTAGGGCCCACAGAGTCGGCCTCCTCCAGGTCCCATCGACCAAACAATGTCGGTTGGCGGGGCTGAGGGGGAGGGCTTTCTCTGTGGGAGCTCCCTCCCTGTGGAACCAGCTTCCCCCGGAGATCAGGACCATCCCCACCCTACTGGCCTTCCGGAAAGCAATAAAAACTTGGCTCTTCCGGCAGGCGGGGTGAAAGTGAGACCAATTAGATTAGATATGGGTCTCCCCCTTGTTTATAAATATATGATACTTTTTTAACTTTTGTATTTTTTTAACCACTGTATTTTATACTTGAAATGGTTTTCTAATATGTTGTGAGCCGCCCAGAGTCCCCTGGGAGTTGGGCGGCATAGAAATCCATCCAAATAAATAAATAAATAAATAAAATAAATATTCATCATCATCTAGTGGCTCATTTTATCTCATAGAGGTCACAGGGATAGGGCTGAGGCCTTTCTGCACAGTTTGGCAATGATCTACAGATTGTCGCTGTTCCTTCTCAGTAAGGACTAGAAACAGCATTCTTGAAACCTGCATTATGATTTTGTCATACTTTGCTAGCATGTGGGGAGATTTGTTCAAAAATTGGCTGTAATAAATGAACCAATACATAGTTACACCTGACAGCATTTATATTCTACATTTCAAGTAATTTGAGGAATTAAAATATTTGGCTTACTTATTTTTTTTCTTCATTCCATTTCTCCTGGAACAACATTTGATTGCAACATGCTTAATAATTCTATTTTACAGTAGTAAAACATGCTCTAATTGTGAGGGGTGTATGCTTAAAAGGAAACATAAAAACTAACACAAACTAATACAGAATAAAGAAGAGCAAGAAAAAGAGAGACAAAAGTGTAGAAAGAAAAAGCAAGAAGAAATAGAAAGAAGCTTCCAATTTCCTTTGCAGCAAATATAATTACAAAATTACTGCTTAGTCTTTGGTTTAAAAAAAAGCTTACTTTTTTCTATTATCCAATTTTTTCCCCTAATCATCAAAACCACAAGTCATAAGTGCACTTTTTCTTGTTCATGCAATCAAGGTAGATATTTTCCAGATGAAGGCACCTTATTCTCTTTATCTGCTTCAGAGACAAAACTAGTTCTACTCATTATTCTGAAATGTTCCAGGTTTTTGGAGTTTACCATTCCCAATAACATAGAGGGGGATAATAAAATAGAGGGTGAGGCTTTTTTTGGTACATTATAGAACAGATGATATGCATGATGAAATACAAAATGTTCTCTTGAGTCCCACCATAGATCAAGGTAAGGAATTGTAGATGAAAAGCCCAGATATGCATATAGCTAGATCAGTCCCAGATATGCCTCTTATTAATCACCATGTACAATAAAATACACCAAGCAAAGTACAACAACCTCTTTGTCCTCCCCCCCCCCCACAATCCTGGGAATCATAATTCTTTTGTAGTTATTACATTTAAAACAGTGAAATGAGTTTACTTAAGTACTTCTTGTCATGCCTGGGGGTGATGAAATTGTTTTGAAAGACAAAACGGAACGAAGGTATCTGCTTGCCCTCCAGCACTTACATCCTGCAGGGGCAACTGTTCAAAGGAAATGAAGAGGTGGCATTTGTGTTCACCAAGGTGAGGCTCTTGGATACACGTCAACGTTTCCAAAATTTACTTTTACATTTAGTTCAGAGTCTTCCTACTCAATTTATAGACTTCTGAATTAATTTACTCATTCGTTTTCTAGCTTGAAGGAACCATCTCCACTCCTTTCCTCATGGATATACCTTTTTAAAGGGAGTTTACTAAGTTACAATATAGAGTGCACAACGTCAATCATCCAGGTCATGGTTGTCCCAAAAGTGCTTTTCAAAAGGCAACTGGACACACACACACACACACACACACACACACACACACACACACACACAGAGAGAGAGAGAGAGAGAGAGAGAGAGAGAGAGAGAGAGAGAGAGAGAGAGAGAGAGAGGGGCAGGCAGGCAGGCAGACAGTTATTACTTAGATAAACAGACTCTCAAAAAGACCCTGCAGAATGAAACATTTGACCTTCATGGCTGGACATCATTTAAAGGTGAGGAAAATGCAGCATTATGCATTGCAAAGCGCCATTCAATAACAGAAATCAAGTTAACCAGGGAGTACATGTCTACTATTTCCAGTACACCATAAATTTGGGCCCTGGGACAAGAAATTGGTGCAAGAAGAAACAAAAGATGACTTTGTTTTTTAATGTTACTATTGTTCTGGGTTGTTGATAACATAAGCAAGAAAAACTCTTTTCCAACTTAAGAAAATATTGTAGATGGGGGCAATATATAATATGTAAAACCATTGAAATATAATGGTTACTCATTTAAAATACTTTGTCTTGTAAATTCTTAAAACTTAACTTCAACTTTTATATATTTATTTTATTAAATTATTTATATCTATTTACCTTGTGCTTTCTCAGGGTATTTCCCCCCCATTATCAGTCATATTCAATCCTTGTTATAATATACCAGTTATGCAATAATGAAAATACCTTCCAATCAAACAATCAATCAATTAATCAAGTGGGAAATATACAAGGGAAAGGATAAGAACCAGCCAAAAGTCATTTATCACTTTCAAAAATATTTCAAATTTTAAACAACGTTCACAAGCATCTAGATATTTGTATCCCGCCTTTATTATCTTTACAAATAACTCAAGATGGAGAACATATCCAGCACACCTGCCACCTCCTATTTTCCCAACAACAATCCTGTAAAGTGGATGGGGCTGAGATGAAGTGACTGGTCCAAAGTCACTCTAACAGTCTCTTAGGAGCAGAGATGGGTTCCTCCTGGTTCGGACTGGTTCTATAGAACCGGTAGTAACTTGGTGGCCTGGGTCGCTAGAACCTGCAGCGACCCAGGCCTGCCATGCCCCCGAACGGCTCTCTCGGTGGTGCCATAGGCGCCGCCATCTTGTTTTTTGCTTCTGCGCATGCACTGCACATGCACACAGGGTGCGCAATGCATGCGCGCCCACACAGTGCATCACTGAGCGAACCGGCAGCGAAGAAAACAGGAACCCACCCCTGCTTAGGAGAATACTAAATACAGTCTTTCAGGAAAGAGAGTCCCAACTACTGTAAAGAAACCTTCCTTCTGGTGGAGATTATTGTATCTTTTCTTTAAGGGAATCATTATCAGTCCTGATTAGAAAATTTTGAGTGTGGTGCAAATTCATGCTGAAGAAACTATATTCTCTCATGTGATGAAAGCCAAAATATTTCAGGAAAGTAAAAGTCAGTATTTGTAATGAGTATTGAAACTCTTTAAAACCAATGTAATTGCTTCAAAATTGTGAATAAGTCAATGAATCCACAGATTCAGCAGGAGATTCAGAAGCATCTTTTAAAGCAACCCATCAAAACTTATATTAGTTTTTTTCATATTTTCTTCAGAGTATTACCTGGTTAGTGGCCAGGCTGACTCTTAGTAAACATAGGGAAAGAATAAGCTTTACCAGTGAAAATATTTACATTTCAAATTATTTAATTATTCTTCCTCCCCTAGTCCCCTTTTGTTAACCTTGCTAATATTCTTCCAGCGGGTAGAAACAGTTTGCTTGCTTTTGCACAACCTCCCTTTGCCTACTCGTCCCCTATATTTTCAGGCATTTCTTTCCCTCTGTCCTAACGCAGCCATTTCCCCAGTGACTCTGCCCATCAAGTGCACATTCTTTAGATTATAGCCATGCTACAATTCTCCCTGAGCTACGTCTCTACATGCAGAAGCTCTTCTCCATTTCAGTGACTCACAGGTCTTCCGATATGTCCCTCTGACCTGCTATATTTCTTTCTTTCTTTTTAAACCAACTCTGCCCCCTAGGCTATGACTCATGAAGGAGTGGTGAAGTCAGGATACAATCAGGATGGGGAATCTTGAAAAAGAAGGAACTATATCAGATATAGAATGAAATTGGTCTGGGTGGAATCTACACTTCTGATAATTATGGGGTAAGCCTGTGAAAGTATTCTCTGCTGAGCCAGAGCCCTGCTCACTTTATTTTTGTTGTTTATTTTTGTTGACAATATGAACCCATTTGCTGTACTTAATCATCAATTCTTCTATAAACTACCTACAGATTGTTGCTTGGGAAGGATAATCATTGGTGTCTCACTTTGACAGCTGTTACTATTGGGGGACATTCTGGTCCATATTCCCTACTTCCATCTGCTTCCAGAGGCTGATTTCAAGATAGAGACATGCTACTTTCATTAGCAGAGCTCCATCTTGCCTAACCTGGGTGCCTTCCAGACTAGCTCTTTGTTCTACAAAAATAGTTTAAAAAAGAAAAGAAAAGAAAGAAACACAGAAACCCAAGGAACCTGACTTCTCATTATTCAATAGCATCAGGAGTGGATCGTTGAAAAAAGAGACATGGAAAAAAAATGGAAGAAGTGGAAGAAAATAGAATGAAAATGAGAATGGCTAGAAAAGAAAGTTTAAGTCGTGTATATTAAAAGATAAGGGATGGCTGAGCCTATCTAATGACAGGGATACAGAAGATATTCTGGTAGAATAGATATAAGGTAAAAAGCAGTAGTGGGTTCTAAATCCCGTCGCTACCAGTTCGCACATGCGCAGAAGCGTCCCGGGCGGGTGGGCGGAGCCTCCCTCTGCCACCGCTACAGATTCACAGAAACGGGCCGAACTGGGAGCAACCCACCGCTGGTAAAAAGGTATGATTTGCTCATATAGTGCAACTAAATAAACACTGAATTGCAGAACAATGTATGAGGAGAGAACGGATTGGGAGGAAGCGGAAGACAGAAGGTAGTGATTAGATAGAACTGATAAGTCTTCTTCTTATCAGCAGAATTAGCAACTTTCAAATCTGCTTCTATTCCCATGCCTGTATAATGATGTTATACAATTTTAGGGGATAGGGGACGGGCTGAGGTATATATAGTATCTATATACTACTATTCAGGTAGTCCTGAACTTACAACAATTCATTTAGTGATCGTTCAAAGTTTTAACGGCATTGAAAAAAAGTGACATGATCCTTTTTTGCACAACCATTGTAGTGTCCCTGAGGTCATGTGATCAAAATTCAGACACTTGGCATATTTCTGGTTCATATTTATGATGGTTGCAATGTCCTGGGGGGTCATGTGATCACCTTTCACAACCTTCTGTCAAGCAAAGTCAATGGGGAAGTCAGAGTCACTTAACAACTGTATCACTAACTTAACAATTGCAGTGATTCACTTAACAACTGGGGCAAGAAAAGTTGTAAAAAGGGGCGAAATTCACTTAACAAATGTCTCACTGAACAACAGAAATGTTGAGCTCAATTGTGTTGTAAATCGAGGACTACCTGTACTTAGTTAATGACAATAATGCTCTAATAATTTGTATAGAGACACCAATACAGTAGCTTTCCACTAGGAGGACTGAGGTATCCACCATTGCGTAAGATACTGAGAACCAGTTGCTTAGTTTTCAAGAAAAGAACTATAGGCCACATGGCCTCCTTTGCAGTAAAAGAATGGTGTTCTCAACTTTCAAAATGACTTCGGCTGAAGCCATATTTACTTTTCTTTGTTTCTTAGTTGCCATACATACTTGGGGGGGGGGGGGAAGGGGGACCTATGGGATGTGGCATGTTTCCCTCCACTGTGCCAGACATAACAGCGATAAGGTCCATGAGAACAAAAGTCATCTCAACGAGCGCTAGTAACAGCTGGAGGGAGCAGCTGAACAGCCTGCCATCTATCTGATTGGTTAATGTGACCTGTGACACAAAGGGGGTGGGAGATGTCTATTCTTTTAATTATACCAAAGTGCGGGTTTTATTTAGAGTTGGTTTCGCATTTGAATGTGCAGATATGATGTACCCAATAAAATAGATTTTTGAGAAAAGGTACAGCCTCAGAATCCTGAATTGATTGGGACCATTACTTGGAACCATGACAGGTATCTTCAGATGCATGAAGGCTACTTTTCATCCAGAAAGATTGTGGCAAAGGGAAGAGAACTTGGTCTTTCCCCACCCCCTCCTACTGTATCTTCTATACAATATTGCTGAAAGGTGCAAGAAATGATTAATATAGTGCATGTGGGCTGAATACATTTGGGAAGAATGTAACTTTTGTGCACATCTATAAAGTTGTGCAGAGTAATAGGTGAAGATAGCATCTCAAAGCTTCTATTCTTATTTGAAGGCGTGTGACAACAAATATATCACAGAGTGTAGTATACAGACACACGTGTGCACACACATACAGTTGGCAACAATTTCTCATCCATCCAGTAACTGTCTGGACCTGGTCTAGCACTTGGCATGTTCCTCTGAACTTATGTAATTAAAGAGCATATTCTCTTGATCACCATGGCAATATTGTAGGCGTGGAGACACATCTATAGTACATTGTAATACAGATAGTCCTCAACTTATGACCACAATTGAGCCCAAAATTTATGTTGTTAAGTGAGACATTTGCTAAGTGAGTTTTGCCCCATTGTACGACCTTTCTTGTCACAGTTGTTATGTGAATCACTGCAGTTGATAAGTTAGTAACCCAGTTGTTAAGTGAATCTGACTTCCCTATGAACTTTGCTTGTCAGAAGGTCGCAAAAGGTGATCACATAACCTTGGGACACAGCAACAGTTATAAATATGAACCAGTTGCCAAGCATTTGAATTTTGATCACATGATCATGGGGATGCTACAAAGTAGCAGCATCCTTAACTGAAAAATGGTCATAAATCTATTTTTTCAGTGCCGTTGCAACTTTGAATGGTCACTAAATGAACTGTTGTAAGTCAAGGACTACCTATAAGGGGGGGATGGGGAGTAGGAGCATTACGGTCATAACGGGGAGAGGCAGGTATGGCGGGAACAGAGGGGTAGGCTGCTCTCGGGGAACGAGAATTCGCTGTTAACAAGCGATTCCTTGTTCTGACCCCTCTGGTTTGGTTCCACCTAGCTCAGCCCGAGTGCCTGGTAACCAGGGATGTCAGGGCCTTGGGCTCAAGCTGCTGCTGTTGAATGCCAGGTCAATTACCAACAAGGCCCCCCTTATCCGGGATTTAATCCTAGAAGAGGGGGCTGACCTGGCATGCATTACCGAGACCTGGCTGGGCCAGGAGGGCGGGTGCCCCTTTCTGAGATATGCCCGGACGGGTTCTTGGTTCAGCATCAGCCGCGACCCCAGGGAAAGGGTGGAGGAGTGGCTATTATAGCTCGCCAGAATCTGTCCTCGAAGGAGCCCTGCCCCGGAGATTGTTGGGTGTGAGAGGCTCCTTCTGAAGTTGGACTTAGGGGTTCAGGTGGGCCTTTTGCTAATGTACCTGCCTCCTAGCTGCATTGCAAAGGCCCTGCCTGTTCTGCTCGAGGCGGTTGCAGGGCTGGCGATGGAGTTCCCCAGGTTGATGGTGCTGGGGGACTTTAATCTGCCATCGCCCGGCGAAACCTCGGGGGCAGTCCAGGAGTTCATGGCTTCCATGACAACCATGGACCTGACCCAAGTAGTTCAGGGTCCTACTCATGAAGGTGGTCACATGCTTGACCTTGTGTTTCTCTCGGGGCAGTGGAGAGATGATCTGAGGCTGAAGGGTTTAGTCACAGTACCCTTGTCATGGTCAGATCATTTCCTTCTGAGGTTGGATTTCATGGCACCACTCCTCCACCGCAAGGAGGCGGGACCGATTAAGTGGTTCTGCCCCAGGCGCCTAATGGAACCCGACGGATTCCAGAGGGAACTTGGGGAAATACCTGAATCCCTGGTACACAGTTCATCCGAGTCTCTGGTTGCGGCCTGGAATCAGGCAGCAGCGGGGGCTCTGGATCGGATTGCGCCTTTGTGACCTCTCCATGGAAGTGGATCCAGGAGGGCTCCTTGGTTTACTGAGGAACTCCGGGAGATGAAGCACCACAAGAGACGCCTAGAGAGACAATGGAGATCTAGTAAAGCTGAGTCTGACTGGACACTTTTAAGAACTTTCATTAAGTCTTACTTAGTGGCGATACGGGCGGCAAAATGTTCGCATTTTTCCATTCCTATTGCGTCCACTGACTCCCGCCCAGCCGCCCTGTTTAGGGTGACCCGCACCCTTCTTGCTAAGGAGGAAGGCGGAGATCCCTTGCAGGGTAAAGCTGAGGAATTTTCTTGGTTTCTGGCGGATAAAGTCATTCAGATTCGGACAGACCTGGACTCTGATTGGGCAGTACAGGCCGAGACGACTGGGGCAGGTCTTAGTCCGGTTATATGGGATAGGTTTGAACTGGTGACTCCTGAGGATGTAGACAAGGCCATAGGAGCGATGAGCTCCGCCACTTGTTTATTGGACCCGTGCCCTTCCTGGCTGGTTTCGGCCACCAGGGATGTTTCACGCGGCTGGCTCCAGGCGTTGGTCAACGCTTCTTTGAGAGAGGGGTCCATCCCGCAGCCCTTAAAAGCTGCGGTTGTGAGACCCCTCCTCAAGAAGCCTTCCCTGGACCCGGCGGCTTTAAAGAACTTCCGTCCAGTCTTCCCATCGCGGGGAAGGTTGTTGAGAAAGTGGTGGCGCTCCAGCTCCTACGCTGTTGGATGACACTGATTTTCTGGATCCCTTTCAATCAGGTTTCAGGCGCGGCTACAGTACGGAAACGGCTTTGGTCACCCTGATGGATGATCTCTGGCGAGCTCGGGATAGGGGTTACTCCTCTATCCTGGTGCTACTTGACCTCTCAGTGGCCTTCGATACCATTGACCATGGTATCCTTCTGCGTTGTCTCGGAGAGGTGGGGATGGGCGGCACTGTTTTGCAGTGGTTCTCCTCCTTCCTCTCTGACAGGACACAGTCGGTGTTGACAGGTGGGCAGAGGTCGAGCCCTAGGCCCCTACTATGTGGGGTGCCACAAGGCTCGGTCCTCTCGCCCATCCTGTTTAACATCTACATGAAGCCACTGGGTGAGATCATCTGACGACATGGGGTGAGGTATCAGCAATATGCTGATGATACCCAGTTGTACATCTCCACCCCGTCTCAATTCGGGGAAGCCGTAGACGTAATGGGCCGCTGCCTGGACGATGTTAGGGTCTGGATGGGGAAAAACCGGCTAAAACTTAACCCTGACAAGACTGAGTGGCTGTGGATATTGCCTCCTAAGGACTTGACCAATTGTCCCTCCTTGATTCTTGGGGGGGAGAAATTATCTCCCTCAGAACAGGTCTGCAATTTGGGTGTCCTCCTAGACCAGTGATGGCGAACCTTTTTTCCCTCGGGTGCCGAAAGTGCATGCGCGCGTGCTATCGCACACACGTGAGTGCCCACACCCATAATTCAATGCCTGGGGAGGGCGAAAACAGCCTCTCCCGCTCCCCCGGAGGCCCTCTGGAGGCCGGAAATGGCCCGTTTCCCAACTTCTGGTGGGCCCGGTAGGCCCATTTTTCATCCTCCCCAGGCTCCAGAGGCTTCCCTGGAGCCTGGGGAGGGCAAAAACACCCTCCCCAGTCCCCCCGGAGGCCCTCCGGAAGCTGAAAACGCCCTCCCAGAGCCTCCGTGCGAGCCAAAAATCAGCTGGCCGGCGTGCACATGCGTGCTGGAGCTGATCTAGGCAATGGCTCGTGTGCCAGCAGATATGGCTCCGCGTGCCACCTGTGGCACCCGTGCCATAGGTTCGCCATCACTGTCCTAGACCCACAGCTAAAATTGGAGCAACATCTTTCAGCTGTGGCTAGGGGGACCTTTGCACAAGTACGTCTTGTGCACCAATTGCGACCCTACTTGGAGAAGGAGGCACTTCTCACAGTCACTCATGCCCTTATCACCTCACGGCTGGATTACTGCAATGCGCTCTACATGGGGCTACCCTTGAAGAGTGTCCGGCGACTGCAATTGTGCAAAATGCAGCTGCGTGAGCTGTGGTGGGTGTACCTAGATGCACCCATGTAACACCGATCCTCCACCAGCTGCATTGGTTGCCCATTAGTCTCCGGATCCAATTTAAGGTGTTGGTCGTTACCTTTAAAGCCCTACATGGCTCAGGGCCAGGTTACCTTCGGGACTGCATCCTGCCGCATACCTCCCTACGACCGGTCAGGGCCCACAGAGTCGGCCTCCTCCAGGTCCCATCGACCAAACAATGTCGGTTGGCGGGGCCGAGGGGGAGGGCCTTCTCTGTGGGAGCTCCCTCCCTGTGGAACCAGCTTCCCCCGGAGGTCAGGACTATCCCCACCCTACTGGCCTTCCGGAAAGCAATAAAAACTTGGCTCTTCCAGCAGGCGGGATATGAGTGATATCTTTTAAAAATATTGATAGTATTTTAACATTTTTTAAAATTGCTTTTATTGATTATATGTTTTTATACCTGTTGTTAGCCGCCCAGAGTCCCCCGGGAGTTGGGCGACATAGAAATTTTAATTAATAAATAAATAAATAAATAAATAAATAAATAAATAAATAAATAAATAAATAAATAAATAAATAAATAAATAAATAAATAAATAAATAAATAAATAAATAAATAAATAAATAAATAAATAAATAAATAAATAAATAAATAAATAAATAAGGTCCCCATTCCTCTTCAGTGTACTATGGCAGTTGTAGACACTTCAGCCCATTCCTTCTTGCTAGCAAAAATTGCTTTCATGAATGTATGCAGCTTTTGCTGTACTTTTGATTTTTAGCAAGAAATTAATAAAAGGAGGTTCTGGCTGGATGACAGCCCCAGTGCCGTATTCAAGCAATAGATGCCTTTGCAAGATCGGACCTTCTATCATCACGATGGCTATAGGACTCAGCCATTAAATGGTGGTGCTATTAAGGCTCCGAGAGAGGAAGGTTTTGGGCATGTTGCTACAGTTCTCTGCCATTACCGCATGCAAAATTAAATGAGTGTACAAGACAGGTAACAGAAACCTCAAAACGCACCATGACTCGTTTGGAAAAGAGCAAATAATAATAATAAAACCCCACAGGGAAAATATGCACAGAGTGAAGGTTTTTCTGGGAGAGAAATGTACTTTAATACTGGCAGATTGGTCTTTCAGATTTGAAAAAACATGTCCACAGAAAGATGTGCAGAGGGTTCAGTAGGTGCTGGAAGATGCTGGCAGATCTTAATTCATAAGCCTCAGGAACCTAGCCAGAAATAATTACCTTCTGTGGTTTATGCCACCCAGCATGCAATAGTTTTGGCTGGCATTGTTCCCTACCCCCATTCTATCCTTACCCTAAAGGCCTGTCTCCCAGACACTCAATAGCAAGGACCCCAGATTTACTTTCCTCGTGAGGATTGCATCTTACAAGGCCAAGTATATACTTGTTCAGGAAGAAGAAAAAGCGGAGTAACTAATTCATAAAAGAAAGTGCTTTATGGTGTGTAGGACTGAAGAGAAAGGTGTACTCAGTCCATGACTCCAACTGAGCAAGTGAGATTCTTCTTGAATAAGTCACAAATTAAAGCCATGAGAGGAAGACGTGGTTATCCAACACCCAAAGGAAAAAAACAGCAGAGGAAAAAGAGGAGAAAGGAGGATGCAGATATGAATTTAATCATAGAGTCAGAATTATTTCTCATCTGGACATGGATTACCAAAGCAATCATCAGATCCACATTGTCCTGCCATTACAAAAGAGATAAACTTCCATCTCTTTAAATTAAAAAAGAAGAAGACAGAGCAATGTGTTGCCTATATAATATAGGTTTCTCATCTGAAAGCAGAGTATTTTCTGGAATTCTTATTGTGTAGCTTTAACTTTCCTTCTCATAAATATTAATAATAAGAGTTCTGGGTGACTTGATCCCTGAATTGATCCCTACTTCAGGACCAGACTCTGTGATGGAAAATCTAAGAATATATTTTGAAATAATCACTATATTAAAACAGTGATTGCCCACAGTGGAAACTAAATGATTGGTGTTCTTATTTCATCTGGTAGTTAGATGCAATTTCATGGACTTTGCTGTCATTTCTAATGGTCCTTAATCTTTACACTGGATTGAACAGTTCAATAAATGAACTCATCTTTCAATAGATGACTGACAGTTTTTCAAAAAGTGATTGTATCTTATTGAGTTCATTATGTAGTCCAGACTCAGATTAACAGATTACAGATTAACAGAGTTGGAAGGGACCTTGTAGGTCATCTAGTCCAACCCCTGCTCAAGCAGGAGACCCTACACCATTTCTGACAAATGGTAGTCCAATCTCTTCTTGAAAGTCACAAATGATGAAGATCCCACAACTTCTGAGGGCAAGCTGTTCCATTGGTTGATTGTTCTCACTGTCAGAAAGTTCCTCCTTGTTTCTAGGTTGAATCTCTCTTTGATCAATTCCCATCCATTATTCCTTGTCTGTCCTTCAGGTGCTTTGGAGAATAGCCTGACCCCCTCCTCTCTGTGGCAGCCCCTCAAATATTGGAACACTGCTATCATGTCTCCCCTGGTCCTTCCCTTTGCCAGACTGTCCAAGCCCAGTTCCTGCAACCATTCTTCATATGTTTTAGTCTCCAGTCCCCTGATCATCCTGGTTGCTCTCCTCTGCACTTTTTCTAGAGTGTCAACATATTTTTTGTAATGTGGTGACCAAAACTGGATGCAATACTCCAGTTGTGGTCTAACTAAGGCTTTGTAGAGTGGTATTAGTACCTCCCTTGATCTAGATTGTATCCCTCTGTTAATGCAATTTAGGATTGCGTTGGCTTTTTTTGGCTGCTACTGCACACTACTGGCTCATGTTTAGCTGGTTGTCAACTAGGACTCCAAGATCCCTCTCACAGTCACTGCCACTAAGCCTGGTTTCACCCAGTTTATATGTATACTTTTGGGGTTTTTTTACCTATGTGTAGGACTTTACTTTTTTCTACATTGAATTTCATTTTGTTAGTTAGGGCCCAGCGCTCAAGTCTGTCAAGACCCATCTGGATCCTGAGCCTATCTTCTACAATGTTAGCTATTCCTGCCAGTTTAGTGTCATCTGCAAATTTGGTTAGTTCCCCTTCTATTCCCTCATCTAAGTTGTTTATAAAGATATTGAAGAGTATTGGGCCTAAGACGGAGCCTTGTGGTACCCCACTGCTTACTTCTCGCCATGTGGACTTAGACCCATTAAGAACTACTTGTTGAGTATGTTTTGCCATCCAGTTGTGGATCCATCTGGTGGTGAGGTTGTCTATCCCACTTTTCTCTAGTTTATGAAGAAGTAGGTTATGGTCTACTTTGTCGAATGCCTTGCTGAAGTCTAGGTATATTATGTCCACAGTGTTTCGCTGGTCTACTAGTTTAGTCACAGTGTTGAAGAATGAAATGAGATTGGTTTGGCATGATCTGTTTTTAACAAACCCGTGCTGGCTGCTAGTTTTTACTTTATTTGTTTCTAGATGTTGACAGATCTGTTTTTTTTTATTATCTTAATATCTACCCAGGTATTGATGTTAGGCTGATTGGTCTGTAGTTTCCTGGGTCGCTTCCCCCCACTTTTGAAGATGGAAACCACATCAGCTCTTTTCCAGTCCCCTGGTAGTTCCTGAGTATTCCAGGATTTTTGAAAGATGTGGTGCAGTGGTTCTGAGATGACATCTTCCAGCTCCTTTGGTACTCTGGGCTGTAATCCGTCCAGTCCTGGTGATTTGTATTCATCAAGTTCAGACAGGTGTTATCTTACTGTTTGTTTTTTGTTTTTTGCTTATTTTAACTTTAGTTTCCAGTCTGTTTTTTGCAGTTATATTTCTGGTAGGTTGGGCTATAGTTTCTTTTTGTGCGAAGACTGATGCAAAGAATGAGTTAAGCAGCTCTGCTTTCTCTCTGTTGCCTGTTACTTCCTTGCCATCTTCTCTCTTTAGTGGACCAACTGTTTCCTTGATTATTTTCTTGTTATTTATATGTTGGTCATGTAAAGAAGTAATCAGCTAATTCTTTGTTCATGGACATGCCTACCAACTCCACCCACTTTTCTGGTTGCAAAATCTTTCTGTTTCTTTGGGACATAATCTCAAATAAGTTTACTAATGTACATCAGTGTGAAGTTGCGGATACTTTGGAATTTGGGGAGTGTCTGACAAAACTACATATGTTTGTAACATTGCCAAATACCAACTTCATATTTTCTGTATGGTTAGGCAGTGTTAATAAGGAGTCAATGATATTTAGTATGTAATAGTTCTATAGATGTTACCCATATCTTTTTGTTAAAGTTGTATGCATTTACTTTGTGGGGTTTTTTTTCTCCTGTAACCAAATATTGATAATATTGGATCAACGGACAAACTGTTTTACACATATCCTCTGTCAGCTAAGAACTGCCTGGATCCTTATTTCTATTGGGCAAGAATGAGGCATTTGTTATGCAAATAAAAGCTCTATGAGCAATAAAGGGAATTGATTAATCAAGGATAACGGTTATGTTTGGGATTGCTTTACCTTAATACAGTGAAGAATGTCACACTTTGAAAAGTGTTAGCTATTTTCATTTTGTTGGATTTGTTTTGTTGGAATTCATTTTGTTGGAATTCATTTCCCTAGCAAGGAAGGTTGTTTTAATCATTTTAATCTGGAGATTTAATACTGTATAATGTCCTTGCTTTGTTTCCTGATTTTGTATTTGGAAATTAGATATAAATTAGGATTAGACGGTGAAAATTTTATAGGGGTGAATGCAATTGAGATACACCTAGACTTGGAAAGCACCTGTAGCCACATAACCTTGAAGAAATTCTAATGCACTACTGCCATGACACAGCTGTTGATACAAACAGTTATCCCATGTAGTAATTAGGTTGCTATCACTGCAGAATGCAAGTGGCAAACATGGAAACCCCCCAAATGCATAATTTCATCCAAGGAGAGAATTTTGATTAAGATTACTTGTACAGGAGGAAACTCTAAGATGAGGACAATCCACATAGTTTTCTTTTATATAAATTACTTTAGGTCAAGTTCTACTCATCTCTCTCTGTCTCTATGTCTATAATCTATTTCCATCAATTTTCTGCCACTTTAAGGAATCTGCTGCTAGGGTTAAAACTACACATTTATCACATTCTTCCAAAGAGAAGTATACAGTGTCTTGGGACTCTTGGGATATATATTTAAGCCAACGCTGCATAATTTGGAGGACTATGAGTTTGGATAGTCTTTAAGAAAAAACAGTTGGTTGGAGGGAGAATTCGACCTTTAAAACTGCTTTCATTTTATTATAGATCATCTTCTATAATTGTTGAGCTTTACAGTATTGCCAGATGTCTTATTTTCCTTGAGAGTATTGGTAGTGTTTGTTAGTTTTCAAGCTAATAACCTTCATCCTAGGGTTTTTCCACAGGTGCAGGGTCTACTTTTCAGATCAACAAAAACCATGTCATATGATCAAATGCAGAAAGTGGGTATAACTGGGTATCTTCGTGTCCACGTTAATTGTATCCTGCCATTTTTGCTTGGTCTTCTGTTGGGCAGGGGCATTTGCCATCAATATTAAGTGGTAGGTGATGCAGGCAACAGTGTGGGGTGCTACTTGAACATGGCCATTCCTCTGTAGATGCTTTCCTGCATTTCTTTTGTTACTAACACATGACTCCAAATTGAAAATTGAATTGAGTTAGCTCAATTCAATTTTCATTCATCTAAATGGCGGTTCAGATTAAAAAAATTTTTTGCCCCACTGACACGAAAGTAACTATATATCCAAGTAACTTAGTCTACATTAATTCCTATCAATTTAACAAGTATCTTATGCATTCGTCACTTTAGCTTTGTTCCATTTTTCTTAGTAAAATCTGGACATATAGTTGTGAAATTCTGCATGAATCCTGCAAAGATGGCGGTTGCCTAATTTTCAAGCAGAGCTGCCTTAATCATCTGCTTACTGATGTTGTGCAAACTAGTAAGAGGGAAAATACCATCTTGGAAGCTACACAGCATCCACTCACTAATTGTTAACTCTGAATGAGAAAGAAATTTTGTGGTTTTCTTTTGCAGAAAACAGAAAACAATACATTAATGGTACACGTACACGTACACACACACACACACACACACACACACACACACACACACACACACACACAGACACCACTATAAAGGGATTACAAGTTAATGAACGTTTAATGATTCTAATGAGATACGATTGATTTGAGTGAACATTATAAATACTTACCAAAGCTACTGGTGTACTGTAACAAGTAGGCACAGGGTGAGATTTATACCAAGTATTTGAGAAATCTCAGTAGTTAAATGATAATTAACTGGCCTATCTTCACAGAGCTTAGAGCAACAAAGTACAAAAACCACGATCCACCCAGGATAATCTGCACCACATGTGGAAACAGGCTTTTTGCACATGGATTCTCTAGGTAAAAATGGCAAGGCTGATGAAGCTTGGGGTTTGGAAACAAACTGAACAATAGATGAAACTCTAGGCTTAAATAATTCCTCTAAATACTTAATTTTGAACTTCAGCCATACAAAAAAATATATGGTTTGCTTAATATTTCTCTTTTTGTTCTTTGGGAGATCAGGGGGTTTACATACACCTTCATACTTCATGCTCCCTACGGCAATGCCACAAAGAATGGGTGGGGGGAGGGGTCAATCTATTCTCCAAAGCACCTGAAGCAAGAACAAGAAGCAATGGATGGAAGCTAATCAAGGAGAGAACCAACCTAAAAATAAGGAGAAATTTCCTGACAGTTAGAACAATTACCGTATTGTTTTGCACTATAAGACACACTCCCCCCCCAAAGTGGGTGGAAATGTCTGTGCGACTTATGGAGCAAATATTGCATCACAGACCCGGGCGTGGAGGTGGGGGGGAGGTGGTTGGTCTGGTGGCGGCAACAGGCAGCGGCAGCGAATGGCCTGTTGCCACCACCGCCTATTGCTGCCTATCACCATTGCTCGCCGCTGCCTATTGCTGCCACTCACTGCCTATTGTGAATGACGGCGGCAGCAATAGGTGGTGGCAGCAAGTGGTGGTGATAGGCGGCGAGTGGCGGTGATAGGTGGCGGCGAGCAGTGGTGATAGGCAGTTGCAACAACAGAATAGACCTGGGTCCCAGGAGAAAAAATCCATTGTGGGGACAGCCTCACCTACGGGAAATTTCTTCCGTAGCTTAAAAGAGCTTTTGGTTGAAACAATATAGGGTTTCTTGCCTGAGCAGGGGATTGGACTGGAAGATCTCCAATGTCCCTTCCAGCTATGTTATTCTGTATAACAGCATGTTACAAGAGGCAATAGAAGATAAGTCTTAAAAGGTTAGACAAAGCCGTGCAAAAATTTTGTGGCCGAAACAAAACAATTTTTTGCTTTCTTGTTTTCCTCCCCAAAATCTAGGTGTGTCTTATGGTCTGGAGTGTGTTATAGTGCAAAAAATACGGTAATCAATGGAACAACTTGCCTCCAGAGGTTGTGAATGCTCCAACACTAGAAGTTTTTAAGAAGAGATTGGATAACCATTTGTCTGAAATGGTATAGAATCTCCGGCTTGAGCAGGAGGTTGAGGTTGGACTAGATATTACAGGGGTGGCCAAACTATGGTTCTTTGAGGACCTGTGGACTTCAACTCCCAGAATTCCTGAGCCAGCCATGCATGCAAAGAACCATAGTTTGGCCACCCCTGGATTAGAAGAACTCCAAGGTATCTTCCCACTCTGTTATTCAGCTTTTTAATCTCCACAGCAATCTTGAGAGGTAGAGCTAAATTGCTCAAAGGCAGGAATATACTGAATCGGTTTTTAAGGTCACTCTTCTCTAAACAAGATCACTCCATCTTCTGCCGTCACCAAGACAGCATAATTATGATTGTAGAAGTTTGCTACAGTTTTTGGTAAATAATATGACAAGTGTGGCCCCTAATACCACTGTTTTGCTTCCCCTCAAAGCATAGATTATTTTAAAGGAAAATTTGTAAAGTCCACCCCTGTCTAAAACCCAGTGGAAAAAAATCAGGTTCAGTCTACATTGCAAAAATACGCAGCAAAAAGATGCAACATTTCAAGGCACTTTTACGTATGTAATTTATTATGAAATACTTTGTAATGAAATTAATATGTTTTGGTTTGAAGCGTTATTTGGACTATTCATTTAAAAAAATGTATGTTGATTAAAGCAAGGAGACATAGAAAAACCAAACTCTTTGCTTTGTTAGTGGTTGTCAGGAATTTTGCAGAGCAAATCAATTTACGACCCTGTAATCCCAAATCTACTACTCTAACCGTAAGTGAGCATGGTCTACAACACTACAGCTACTAAAAAGATAAAGAGAGAAGAGAGAATATTAATCTTATTCTCTCCCATGTTACCCTAAAGTATTGGTGGGGTTTTGTTTTTGTTTTTTGTTTTTTTTGAGAAAGGGCAATAGCATAAAAAAAAGAATAATTGGAAATAGTTGTCACCCTAGGAAATTGATTACCCTGGAACTAACGAAGTGATTCATGTTCTAGTTGTGTGACTGGTTGATCTCTTCAGGACCAATTTAATAGTTAAAGTTAAATCCCATCATTATGTTGATTTTTAAACTATATTATAAACTATATTATAAACTATATTTTAAACTATATTTTAAACTATATAAATTCTTCTGTCACATCGCTTATCCTTGCTTTATGAAGCAGTGACTGTTTGGCATACATTTATTTCAATTCCTCATAGTGAATCACCAACTAACATAATTCTTCTCTTGTGTTTTCTGCCAGGTTGTTTTCAGGGAAGAAGACAAACATGAATTACAGGTAGGAAATGCAAACTACTGTCCACTCACCTTTCCTTTTACTTCATACAAATAGAAATGTCTCCTCCTCCTCCTCCTCCTCCTTTCATATTAACCAAATACATACTCTTGACTTAAGCATTCTAATGACTTCCTTTTAATCTCCCTCTCAAAATTCTAATAGCTGTTCCTATTCACTCCTCTTTCAGACTCTGCTCATTCAGTAGGAAACAATAGCTCAGTCACTCACATGGGACAATAAGCGGCACTCAGAACACACCTCTTGCAGTTGGCAAATATTCAGTAAATTATTTTCAGCATGCAATCCTTCAAAATATACAACTTTTCCGGCCACTCTCCTCTACTCCTCCTGTTGAACTACTCAAGTAATTTCCCGTAGCTTTTCTTATTCACTTGTTCATTCCCAGTGACCATTCAGAGAATGCATATTAGATATATCATTAGTATTTGGCTCTGAATTGGGTAATCTATGCAATTCTCAACTCGTGGTATAAAGAAATGATCTCGATGGGATACAGTCCTTAAAGCTGTAACTAAATCCTTTAAACTTGCTGTAAATTATAAATGTAATGCCTGTAAAAACACGTGGCCTTTTCATTTCTGTCATGGTGAGATCCAGGTTCTTTGATAGAGTGATTAGTGGGAATTAACTGAGAAACACTGATGTATACTGAATCAAGTCTGTACAATTATGTCCTTGCAGAAGGTTCCGTGATTTTCTGGAACATTCTGACACTTTCTGTATAGGCCTACCCATTCTCTATGTTCTGGTGAGCTGATTTGCTGACCATATTATGATCCACTAATAGTCAACTGGCTATGTAGTGATTCTCTATAGCAGTGTTTCTCAACTCTGGCAGCTTTAAGAGGTATGGACTTCAATTCCCAGAATTTCCCAGCCATCATGCTGGCTGTGGAATTCTGGGAGTTGAGATCCACACACCTTAAAGCTGCCAAGATTCAATTTCACTTATTATTATGAATTAAGTAAATAAACATTGAGTTTGGTATTATACATCAACAATTTGTATCACTGACTATTCGTTTTTACTGAATTATTGTGTCTCTGTTTTCACTGTGTTTACTTGTGCTATATATTAATAAAATAATGATTTTATTTCAGTTAAAAAGGCCTAAGCTTTGCAAATGCATAAATAAATTGTGCTGTTATTGGATTTGCATATAATGTTGAAGAACTAAATCTTAGCTCCTGCCAGCCTTGTTACTTCAAATTATGTTATTGCCATATCTGTCTGAAACAACTATTACTTAAGAACTGTGTTCACATGATGATGATCTTTGGAATGAGAACTATGCTACCTGCTTATCTTTTCTTTATCTTTGACACTCATTTAAATATCTTTTGTTGCCAAGCTAGGAATTGCTTACCTGCCAAATAAATATTAGCACAAATTCACCCTGCTGAATGTTTTGTTTTCTAGATTTCCAGACACTAAATTACATGTGCCTCATTTCCCAGGAGAATAAAAGAACATCAAGATCAACAGAGATGTGGTAGCATGTAGAGTCAGGCCTCAGAAGCATAAAGAGAGTAACTTGAACCGTATCAGAAACATAAGATGTGAAAACTAGAAATAAGTTTTTCCCAACAGTTCTGGTGAATCAGGCTGGTTCATATTTTAACAGCAGAAGATGGCAATACGGTACATTATTAGGTTGGTCTAATTGCTGTAAATGTCTACATCAGGGGTGTCCAACCTTAACAATTCTAAGACTTGTGAACTTCAAATCGCAGAATTCTCCAGCCAGCCATGTTGAAATTGACAAGTCTTAAAATTGCCAAGGTTGGACACCCCTTGGCTACATTCTAGCAATCTTCTTCTTTCAACTACCTGAGCTTGTCTAGAAGGTTACAGAGGGAACATAGTTCATTGTTAAAACCATTCATATGAACCATAAACTTTAACATTTCTTCAGGTTTTCTCTCTAGATTTCAGCAATTGAAGAACATCATGTTAAAGACAGAAATATTTGCCATAAAAGATAGAGATAAAGAACCTAGGCCAGAGGTCTTAAAACTTAGCAACTTTAAGACTTGTGGACTTCAACTCCCAGAATTCTGGGAATTGAAGTCCACAAGTCTTAAAGTTGCCAAGTTTGGGGATCCCTGACCTAGGCTTTAGAGGTGTTTTGAAATCCAGTGAGGACACAGAGATAGCTAAGCAAGCAACCCCAGGGCAAAGACTTCAACTCTATCCTTGGACTTCTTTCTGTGCTCCTGATCTGGAGGTTGTCTTTGCTTACTGACTGCTTGTCTACCAACTGCTTGAAGTTACAACAGTGCCGAAAAAAAGAGATTTACAACTAGCCCTCAAATTTGCAGCCATCACATTATCCCTCATAGTCAGAGGATTGTAAACTGGGTGCATATTTACAAGAGCTGTAGTATCCCACGGTGATGTGATCACCATTTGTGACCTTCAGAAATGCTGGATTCCAACAAGCAAAGTCAATGGGGAAGCTGGGAGGAAGTTGCAAGTAACCGACACCACAAGTTGGCACGTTCACTTGATGGTTCACTTTATGACCACTTCACTTAGTGATGGAGTTGCCAGTTCCAATTGTGGTCATAAGTGAGGACTATTTGTGGTTTAAAAGTAAAGAACTTTCCCCCCCCCAATTGTTTAAAAAGAGAAACTCATTGCTTACCAAAATGTTTGCGTGTTCATGCGCACTCTGAAACATTATGCCATCCATTTCAACCCCTGTATACCCCCCTGAAATGTTAAAAAGACATAGAATGAGACATGTATGAATCATGTAATATTAAATAAATAAAAGGGAAGCATATGTACTCAATTCTCCATACCATCTATTGATACACATAGTTAACACAGTAAAGACAAAACAAATGAAGCTCTTTTTTAAGAAACTCTTCACAGGACAAAATAATAACATATACTGTACAAGATTCTTCCAAATGTGGGCCATTGTTCAATATATATATATATAGGTGTACAACAGAACTTCAAAAAAGAAAAAGCAGGTTCAACTTGTTCTCTGATTTGCTCTGGCTTTTCTTGTCCTGAAAGTGATAATTAAAACAGTTTAAATGTTATTTTTAAAAAATAGATGTACAGTTCTAACAAATCTTTCAGCAACCGGAGATACACAAGTGGTATGAAGGAATGCCGGGCACTTCAAAAGGAATATTAGAAAAGTAGGGAGTTCCTGAAGAGATTCCCCGGAATGGTTATGCAATAATTCTATAATTGCCATTGTTGCCCTTAGATTTTAATAATAATATTAGTAATTGAGAAGACAGCCACTGACAGCAAATACCATCTGTACAAAGAAGCTGAAGAAACAGTGAACCACCTAGTCAGCTGCTGCAAGAAGATGACAGAGACTGACTACAAACAATGGCATGACACGGTAGCAACAATGGTGCATTGGAATATCTGCAAGAAATACCATTTGCCTGCAAGCAAAAACTGGTGGGACCACAAAATAGACAAAGTAACAGAAAATTCAGAAGCTAAAGTGCTCTGAGACTTAAGAATTCAAACAGACAAGCATCTGCCATACAACGCCTCAGACTTAATAATTGTTGATAAGAAAGACAAAAAAAAAAGTCTGGATAGTAAATGTTGCAATATGAGGTTGAAGGACTCCACATTTCTCCTAAAACCATGATGTAGTCCCTAGAGGTGCTCCCAAAACACTCTCCAAATAGTCATTTTTAATGCGACACAAGGATGAACTATTGAATACGTAGGAAATAATTGTGCTAAAGTTATTTAATGACTCTGATGTTATTAAAATTAAATTTTCATCCAAAGGAATCAAGTTCTTCTTTTAGACTGCATAAATCGATGAATGATAGGGAAGTTCAGAAGCCTCTCCAAAGTTGTCCATTCTTGCAATCAGACTTCAAGCCCGTTTTTAGGATGGAAATGGCATTCAATGATCTGTGTCATGACCTGGGCGGGGAAAGGATGCCCCCCCTCAGTTTTTTAACGTCATCAACCATGCTATCCTTTTGGGCCACCTGCAAGGGTTGGGGTCAGTTTTTGGTTCCACTCTTTCCTCTGTGTGGCTCTGTGTTGAAGGAAGAAGAAAGTTCATGGCCCCTGATCCGTGGGGAGCCACAGGGCTCAGTCTTGTTTCCCTTGCTTCATAATATGTATATTATGCCACTGAGAGGTATCTTTCAAGTTTGGGGGATAAACAACATGCAGAAGAAAAAAATAAGAAATAATGTACAAAAGAAATTTGAGAAAGGAGATATGGGAGAATAAAATAAAATCTAAGAAAGCCTACTTTATTCCAACCCAATCTGCTGTATTTCTCCATCCCTTTCTCTGCTTATCAATCATTCTTGCTTCTATCACATCTATTCTTGACATTTTATTCTTTATAATTCTCACCTCTCTGTTCCTGGTAAATGATATAAAAATAATTGAGCTTGGAGGAGATATAGCAGTTATAGGAGTTCATGGGTCCTTGTGGATATTTTTAATAAAAAGTAATATAAATGGATTTATGAGAAGAACTACATAATGCATTCTAAAATAGTTGTAAGAGAAGGAGAAAGGAACTGTGGAACTCCATTTTGCATTCTGAACAGAATATGAAAAGGGAGCTTTATGTTTGACAGAGACAGCAAAAATCATGCCTTGGGGATAAGCATGCAATTGGCTCATATCTCTGTCCATTGATCATTAGGATTTTTAAAAAATGTCTTTACAAAAACCTTGTCCTTGGTTTTCCTAGTATCCAGTTGTAAAAGGGAGATAGTCCTCAAAATGAACGTTTTAACCTTATCAGTTGTTTGTTATAGGATCACTGTGTCATCCGTGCAAAGCAATAGTGTATTTAGAGGATGGCATTCTTTTTAAAGTTAAATAGTCTGAAAATTGTACAGGTCAATGTACAAACTGAATAGCACTGGGGTAAGAATGTAGTTTTGTTTCATACCCCTCCTAGCAGGGATTGGTTTAGAAAGCTGGCTTTTTGGGTCGCATCTAGCTCATATCTCTCAGAGATAAGGAAGCAAGGGACAGGTTTTCCCATTGGTTATCTCAAGGAATGTAGACAAGCACTTGCTTAAAATCAATGAAAACAAACCAGCAAAAAGTGCAGGCTTTGGCTTATTTTGTATGGTTCTCTATCAAGTAGCTCAGCCGAGTCTCCTGATCTGTTGTAGATCTATCCGCTCTAAAGCCTGTTTTTTGTTGACAGCATTTCCCATAATTAACCATTCTATTAGGTTCTAGTATAAATATATTTTGTAGATTTCATTAAAAAATACTGAACAGACTTCTTTATTGTTAACCAGCAGGAACATAATCCTTTCTTTTCTTAGAAACTGGAATGATGAATAAGAAATCCCAATATCTGGAAATTCAGGCCATAGAAGGCAAGAGATAAAATCAGAAATGAGACCATCAGAGAAAGAGTTGGCATAGAATCAACCTTAAATTATATACGAGGGTGAGTCATAAAGTAATGCCATTTTCTTTAGGGTAGGTACAATTACCAACACAGGAACATGTAGCATACATCAAAATGAAGCTGGTCCTCTGTGGATCACATCCCTACTTCTCAACATAGTCACCGTTTCCCTCAATAGCAATGTTCCACCTTCGAATGAGAGCATGTATCCCTGTCTCGTAAAATTTTGTTGACTGTTCTTTGAGCCACTTCTTCACTGCAGTTTTCACTTCCTCGTCACTGGAATAATGTTTGCCTCTCAAACCCTCTTTCATGGGGCCGAAGAGATGATAGTCTGAATGCGCTAAATCTGGTGAGTATGGAGGATTATTATTCCAGTGACATCATTTTGATGTATGCTACATATACCTGTCCTAAAGAAAATGGCATTAGGTTTTGACTCACCCTTGTACAAAAACAGCAAATAAAGTGGTTTGCTCACCTGGAGAGAAGTTGTGGGATTTCATACCATACAAGGCATAATAGAAAAAGAGGAGAAGGTCAAAGACCACGAGGCAGACCCAGAAGAAGATGGAGAGACAACATTAAAGACATACAAAAACAATATCAATGAACAAGGTTGAGGCTGGCAGAAAGGCAAGAGTCAAAACTTTGTATCTTCCACAACACCCAAAGCGATAAAAGAGGAAGTAAAGACGATGACAAAGGCTAGAGTATTGATTCATGTAAATAGTGAGGTCAAAGTGAGAAAGAGCTCCACCATCTTGGTTTATTTTTAATAAAGTCTTAGGATACTAAATTTGCCCTGGTATCTTCCTGTCCAATTAATTTTTCTGCAATCTCTTGGCAAGGACATTCAATCTGGATTCCCTAGGACCGTGATGGCGAATCTATGGTATGCGTGCCGGAAGTTGCTCTTCCAGGTTCCGGCGCGAGGGCCAGCTGGTCTTCATGCGCGTGTGTGCACCAGAAACCGAAGACCTGGTGGCCGCTGCGCATGCATGCGCCGGAAACAGGAAGATAATCTTCCCGGCACGCACATGTACACCAGGCAGCTGCTCTTCCGGTTTCCGGCATGAGCGCGCTTGCGCGCACGCGCGCTCCCATTTTGGCACTGGGTGCCGAAAAGGTTCGCCAACACTGCCCTAGGAAATAGCTTGTGCAAGAACTCCATCCATGTCCTAGTGGGATATGAGACTACAAACATGTTAGCTCTGTATCCTGAAGTGCAAGTGTTAGTTTTAAGAAACACTAGCAATTGATTGATTTTGCTACACATAATAAATGGTTAAGGGCAGGGGCGGGTTCCTAATTTTTTAATTACCATTCTGTGGGCATGGCTTATTTTGTAGATGTGGCTTACCAGCTATGTGACTGGGTGGGCGTGGCTTCTTGGACTGCTGAAGGGAGGGGAACTGAGATAGGTCCTGCCGCCCATTCCCCCTCCCCTCAGCAGCTCGAGAAGCTTCAAACATGTGAAAATGCCTAGGATCATCACCGCACGTTCGTGGCTTCTCGGACTGCTGAAGGGAGGGGAATGGAGATAGCTCCTGCCGCCCATTCTTTCAGCGTCTCACGCACTCCCTCAGCCATCCTCCCCTGCTTGGACTCACTGTGGGGTAGGAAGGCAGCGCATGCGCAGTGCTGGAAGCTCGGCTTCTGAGCATGCGCAGAAGTAAATTTTTTTAAAAAATAAATTTTTTTAAAAAAAATGGCGGCGCCCAGGCACTGGCAACTGACTGCACCGGTACTGTGATGTCACCAGCGGGCCGCTACCGGTGCTATAGAGTGGACCGTACCGGTAGGAACCCACCATTGGTTAAGGGTCTCCTTTTCTTGGCTTGCTTTTTTCCTTTGCAAAGAGCTGTTTGTACTATGTATTTTTTGTTTTAGTTTCTGGGACAGTTTGAGCAGAGGTTTGTATAGACTTAGATCTATAAGCATAATCCATATCAGTCAGGACTTTCTTCGCCTTAACATGGTGCTGATCGAGCCTTTATTGAAGGTAATTCAACAACTGTTTCTCCTTAGACTCTTGATGGGAAGCTGTTTTGATATTGGTAGAAACTAAAGAGTATTTGGCCTACTAGAAAGACCCTCCTTCAATAACAAAATAACAAAATTCCGGTGTTTTAAATAAAAGCTGAGACCAGCAAGTTGAGATCAAAATTAATCTACCTGGATGAAAACTGAAAATCTATTTTTAATTCTTAACCTGGCATACATGCATAGACTTGGTGTGCATTGACTTACAGGTAATCAAGATCAATGTAAATTCCTCCCCCAAACAAAACTACATTCTAGATGGGGATGTGGAGCAGGGGTGGGAGTCAAATCAGATTATAAATACATGTATCTGAATAGTGAAGCAAATATATAGGCAATACAGTATACACAGAGATAGAAGAAAGTTTAGAAGAGCAAGAGTTTAGGGCTATTATTTAAGCCTACTATTTTGAACTGCACTGTCTAAAAACATTGATTAGGTGCAGTAGATTCATGCCTAGTTGTTGTGTTTCTAACCATTTAAAAGAAAGTGTGGGTGAAACTTTGTGCACACATATGTCACTTTTAAAGCCAGCCCTCAGTGAATTAAACAATAAACATAACTAAATAACAGCAACTTAACCGGAAGACCAATGTGATGCAGTGTTTAAGGTACCAGGCTAAAAATTTGGAGACCATGAGTTTTCTACTCTTGCCTAAGGCACAAAACCAGCTTGGTGAATTTGGACTACGGTAGTCATTGTCTCTCAGCTGTAGGAAGCACGGCAATGGCAAACCACTTCTGAAAATCCTTGCCAAGAAAACTGCAAGGACTTGCCCAGACATTGTCTGAAAACTGGATACAATTGAATAGAAGGAGGGGGGGGGGAGGGAGAAACAGTTACCAGCAAGTTACATCAGTTAAAACAGGTTCAGTAAAAGAACAAAGTAATAAATAACACCCATAAAACAAACATAAAATACAGATTAGCCAACATGCCAAGTCATAAAAAGGACAAAATTAAGAATATGTTTTCTTACATTCCTCAAAGTAGGTTTTTTAGATTTCTCTTAAAATTAGCCAGGGAGCGCAATGTCCTTACTCCTGATTGGAGGGAATTACTACTGAAAAATGGGTGTCACCACCCAGATGGCCCAGAATCTAGTTATTTCTAGCCAGGTGTCTTTTCTAGTGTTGTAAGGAATGTTCTTCTGGGTTCAGTTCCAAGTGGAGAAAAAGACACTGGATTCATGGAAGTTGCTTGGAAAGAAGGTTTAATATGGTGGGCAGGAGCACATGGCATGAGCCCCTGTACAGAAAAGGTGGATCACATGCTTCCAGAGAAAAGGAAGGAAAAGATGCGGAGTCCCTTGGTTTTATGACCTCTGTTGGACCCCACCTCTTAGTTTCCTGTTCCTGTGTATGTAATGCACTCCGATTGGTGGTCTGACCCACCCTACTGGTGGGGGGTCTTAGCTAGCCTTTAGGCTGTCTCCCAAGTTTGTTTGAGCCGGGTTGGTGCAGTGGTTAAATGCAGCACTGCAGGCTACTGCTAGTTCAGCAGTTCAGCTGTTCAAATCTCACCGGCTCAAGGTTGACTCAGCCTTCCATCCTTCCGAGGTGGGTAAAATGAGGACCCAGATTGTTGGGGGCAATATGCTGAACTCTGTAAACCGCTTAGAGAGGGCTGTAAAGCACTATGAAGCGGTATATAAGTCTAAGTGCTATTGCTATTGCTATTGAGTGCTGGTAATTTCCAGGTGCTATGTGGTAGAGGGCTAATTCTATCATGTCCTAAGGGTGAAGGTCTTAATCCCATCACCCTGGAGCTGAAGGGGGGGGGCAGGGAGCTGCAGGAAGCTGCTTTGTATTTAAAACATGTTTCTCCTTTCTTCATTCAGGGAAACATATTCTTCCTTTTTCAATATTTCCTAGGATATTTCATTCCTCTAGGAGAGGGGTGGGTGCTAACTTCCTACACTAGGAAGAACTGATATCACAGAGGATGAGTGGATGAAGACATAGGGAAACTGATCCTTTAGGTAGGCAGGATCCAAACTATAGAGGGATTTGCATGTTAAAGCAACCATTTTGAATGGACTCAGAAGGAACCAAGAAGCACTAACTGAACCAGGCCTAGTGTCATGTCTCCCCCAATAGAGAGAAGTCCAAGACCCTATGGCCAGAGTGGTTTTTTAAAATCACAATCACTGTGGATCTCTTCTTCAATATTTGTTCCAGTTAGCCAAGGAACAAAAGCATCTGTAGGAAAGATCAAAGGAAGGTCAATAATGAAAGGAGGATCATGCTGACGTAATGCAAACTCCACCCCATTTGTTCAGGCATGGAAACACTGGATCTACGTACAAAGGGCGTGGATGTTGCACTGCCAGCTTGTGCCATCATTTTGACAAAAAGTCTTTGGGAATCCTGTGGCTGCCTCTGCTAAGTGAAACCTTAGTGTTTTCAAATTGCAGAATGCTGTTATAAGCTATATAATTACCCATACAATTGGTTTTCATAGAAACAGGATTTCCATTTAAAAACAACAACAACATACAGACTGGATTTTCAGCAGGCCCAGATCTAGGCACAAGTACCCATTCTACAATTATATGAGAATAATCAGGCAATGACCAGCAAAGAAAGAGCTATTAAATGCTGGAAAGATTAACTTTGTATGACTCCAGAGTATATTCACCTCAGTATACCATTCACTTCATTTTATCCCACCTCCATTTCCTTTCCATTATTGCATTTTCAAATTGGAATCATTTTTTTTTTCTAACATAAGTCGTATACCCGGAAGGAATATTACTGCTACTAATAATGGCAGAATTTTTTGCAGATAGCGAGCCTTTTTTACAGCAGTTGCTCAATAATCCACTGTAGCATAAGTTTGCTGAGAGAACATGGAATATATGGGATAGAAGCAGGTTCACAAATAAGTATGTGAACAGAATATTTTTTATCTGGCTTAAGAAGAGAACAAACAAGAGGGGACTTGTTAGCAAGCAAGGAGGAATGAAAACTTGTGTGTTATGCATATATACAGTACATGAAGTGGATAAACAAGAAGTAAAAAGAAGTGTTTTGCTCTAAAAAAAGAAACAAACATTTAAAATGCTGTTGTAGCCCTTTATGACATTTGGTGTTTGCAGATGGTTAGCAAAGAGTTCTTGAGTTATTAATATACTTGTGGAATTCTTTAGCTTGAATCAGGATAATTCCAGTTATTCTCTCATCTCCTTTGTTCTTCTTCATTCTTCTCTTCTTTGGTTTACAATAATTCTAAACCGTTTTTAAAAGAATCAGCTCGTTTCCCCACTTTGCACATTTTTTTCAAGTGATTCCAGATGTGAACTTAGGTGGACCCTCCACCTCATAAAGGAATTGCCTGTCTACTTGGAAGCAATTTATCAGCAAATGTCCCATTCCAAGATAACTGCTATAATTTTGCTATGATGGAAGGCAGTTTGTTCTCTCTTTCAACATGGAGCTTGGTTGCTTCTGTTCTGCAAACTCTTTTGGGCTGTGCCCACACATGTTAAAGGTGCAGCCAGAGGCGAACTTCAGGGAAAAACCAACCACGGTCCCAGCATGCCCTATGCAAAGAGAAAAGGCTCTTTTGTACTCCTTAAAGTGGGTTTTCCATGTTGATGTATATTAATAAATAGCTAATGCCTGGCACAAACTAATTGCCCCTCTGAGGCTCATATATATATATATGGGGTTTTCCATTGTTGTGGATTTACAGATTTCAACCTGTTTGGAATATGTTCAGTACATTCTAATTTCCACCTTATGAGAAGCTGCTTCAAAGTGATCCGTATTGAGTTTCTGTCTTGGCTGATAAGCTGCTCCAGTCATGTCTGATTCCGGGCAGCTCCCAATAGTATTAAGATTAAAACAAAGTTGTGGGAGCTTCATCACTGGAGGCTTTCAAGAAGAGATTGGACTGCCATTTGTCAGAAGTGGTGTAGGCTTGGGCAGGGGGGGATGGACTAGATGACCTGCAAGGTCCCTTCCAACTCTGTTAACATCTGAACTAAAATATGGAAGCATCAAAATAGCACTGTAATAGCCGAAGTGGCACAGTGGTTAAAAGCAGCACTGCAAGTTCAGCTGACTGCTAGTTCAGCAGTTCAGCTGTTCAAATCTCACAGGCTCAAGATTGACTCAGCCTTCCAGCCTTCCGAGGTGGGTAAAATGAGGACCCAGATTGTTGGGGGCAATATGCTGAACTCTGTAAACCGCTTAGAGAGGGCTGTAAAGCACTATGAAGCGGTATATAAGTCTAAGTGCTATTGCTATTGCTAATAAAATAAACTATGCTGCGATTGTAAGTCCTGGGTGAGAGCATGGAAGTGTTGTAGGAAACTTACATTCCTATCTTTTCTTTACTTTCCTTGCTTTCCTATCAACATGCAAGATCACCTAGATCAGTGTTTCCCAATCTTGGCACTGACTTAAAAAAACGCACACAGAAAATTTGTGTGGACTTGCTGAAAATTTAGGCACTTGAAATCAATGATTCGGAAACATTGGCCTATCCCAGCATGATGTCCTACAGATGCATTGAGATTATAACAGTCGGTCAGCATCTGGTCACCTTCACCATGTACAAGGTTGGTGAAAACTGTCCAGAATAGCAAAAGGAAGTCCTATGTACAGTTATCAGGCTTGTTTTCCAGCTCATACCGTACCTGCTTTTTTCTATTTTTTTGTACCATAAATTTGCTTATTTATTTGGGCTTTTATACTGCTAATAAATGGCTAGCTTTTCCCTCAGGCACTGGGACAGGGAAGGTTGGAACTGAGAGATTATATAGATTGTTGCATTGTAGATGATGGGTTAGGTGTCTATTTTAGTTTTCTTAAGTTTTAATTAACTTTACTATTGTTGTGAAGAGCCCAGAGTTGTGTTTTACAAGATGGACAGCTGTGCAGTATAAATCTTTTTTAAAAAAACATAAATAATCTGTATAACTCTCTATTTGTACCAAGATATTTTTTTTTAAAAAAAATTGTCCTCCATAAAGACATTGCAGTAAATATATACCGTATTTTTTCGGAGTATAAGATGCACCTGAGTAGAAGACGCACCTTAGTTTTGGGGGAGGAAAACAAGGAAAAAAGGCCTCTGCCTCCCAGCAATTTGCCAAACAGCAAATAGCACAGATGATATACACTGCTGTGTATTTCTGTGCATGTGTGTCTGACCCATAGAAATAGCAAAGAATTGGAGAAATGTACATTATGCCAGAAAGTTTTCTTAAATGTAGTCACACTAACTCTTCCCAATTATTTAAATAGATCTACTCCAAGGTAACTAAACTCTAATACTAAACAGGACACTGTTACATTTCATACTATACTTGTACAGAGCTGTTAAAATTAATTAAAATTTCTGGAAGTATACATTATTCTCTATTATTTAAAAGAAGATACAATAGCATTGGGCCTCTTCAGAGCAAGCATTTATTTTAAAAAGCTTCTTTATTTTGTTAAGTTGTCTAGATTTACAGGGATCTCCAACCTTGGCAACTTTAAGACTTGTGGACTTCAACTGCCAGAATTCCACAGCCAGCAAAGCTAACAAAGCTGGCTGTGGAATTCTGGGAGTTGAAGTCCACAAGTCTTAAAATTGCCAAGGTTGGAGACCCCTGACTCTAGAACAATAATAAAGCAGTCTTTAAAAAATAAGTCTAATAATTTGAACATTCTACAGACATTTATAGTTTATTCACTTACCCCCTTGCATGCAGTTCAGCAGAAAATAAAAATCTTCGTGTCTCTCCCAGCTATTTGTCTTTGCAAGCTAGTTTCACTTTCATTTTAGCATGTGGCAAATCAGCTGTAGGTCGGGAAGCTGCTACTGACTTGCTTGGCTTTACAGGCTCTTCCCTCTTTGCTGCAAACAGGTAAATTGCTGGAAGACAGAGGCCAAAGGGTGGGGGGGGTGGGGGGCTACATTTGGTGTATAAGACGCACCCAAGTTTTCACCCTCTTTTGGTGGGTAAAAAGGAGCGTCTTATACTCCAAAAAATATGGTATTTACTGGGAGATGCCATTGTGGGACCATCTGCCTGCAGGACATATGCTTTTACCCTAACAGTCTTTTAATTAAAGCAGCTTTTCAGTAGTAAAATAAATAAAATTGTCCTAATATTGCAAACTTGCTGGCTCACGGTTGAAAAATGTGCAAGTGGCAATCAGTTTGACTTCTTAAGCTTTTGCTATTATTATTATTGTTGTTCTAATTTATATTGTTATCATTGTTAATAATAATGCAGGCTACGAAGTGAGATTCATTTTCTAG
The DNA here is from genome assembly GCA_023053685.1 of Diadophis punctatus similis. Classification (NCBI taxonomy): domain Eukaryota; kingdom Metazoa; phylum Chordata; class Lepidosauria; order Squamata; family Dipsadidae; genus Diadophis; species Diadophis punctatus. Next base: position 178,219,753 of record JALIGW010000002.1, read on the forward strand.
CAGAAGCAGCTTCCAAAACACCTTTTTCAACACCTGTATAAGCAGTACTTAGTCCTGTGAAAACTGCAGAATTCATGTGCTGAGCAAGAGTCCCAAGCAGTCATGTATCTTAGCTTCTTACTGACATCTTGTGGCCAACTTTGATTTGTTACACAGGAGATCAGTGGACTCAACCCTTTGGATTAAAAAACAAACAAACAGAATTTTTGTGCATCACTGATGTGTAGATCCTCCTGGAAAGTTATACTTTGAGATGTAAATGTCTATGGAGATTCTCAGTTATCCAGGTCATGGTTGTCCCAAAGGTGCTTTTTTCCCAGAGGTAACTGGACTTTCTGGTTTTTCTTTGAAGACATTTCGCTTCTCATCCAGCTTCTTGGATGAGAAGCGAAACGTCTTCAAAGAAAAACCTGAAAGTCCAGTTGCCTCTTGAAAAAAGCACTTTTGGGACTGTGAGATGTAGAATCTTATTCTTCAGTAGTGCTGTGATACCTCTGTGTTTTCGCTAAAAAAAGCTATTTTGAATATAATAAACATATAAAAAAAGGAAAAAGAAGAAGAAACCCCGCCCCAGGAAATATTCCAAGTGTGGTCTTATCAAGGCATTATGAAATGATACAATAAACTCATTGTCAGTTCCATTCCTGCCTCTGTTGCTTCTATTCCCCATAGCACAGAAATCAGCCAATTTCTTTTCAGGGTAATGGGGGTAACAAAGCCGAACATATTTTATACTTCAAAAGATTGTCCTTGGATAGTGTAGGAACAAGAGGGAAAGATTGTCCTCAATTTACAGCCAATTTCATTATTCAAAGTTACAACAGCACTGAAAAAAGTAACATATGACTGGTCCTTGCACTTATGACTGCCGGAGTATCCCCACAGTCACATGATCAAAATTCAGATGCTTGGTAACAGGGAAGTATTTACAATGATTGCACGTCACTTGTGACCCTCCTAGCTGATTTCCGAGAAGCAAAGTCAATGGGAGAAGTCAGATTTACTTAATGATAGCATGATTCACTTAACAACCATGACAAAAAAGGTTGCAGAATTGAGCATGACTTACTTAACAACTTCCTTGCTTAGCAATAGAAATTCTTGTCTCACTTGTGCTCGTATGTTAAGGACTACTTGTATCACGTGCTGGACAACTTCACATGGTTTATTTACACAGGAAAATGGTCAAACTAGAAGCATGAATACACTTTAAGGGGAGGTCCAGATAATCTCATCTCCACATGCAGCCGAGAACACCAACTCCAGCCCTACAGATATGCCGGTAAACCAGCAAGCCTACTCTCAAAATGTAGTTTATTGCTTTTGAAGAGATCTGACACTGTCTGATAGAAAGGCACACTCATGATAACACCTCACCCTTCCTGGCACAATCCTGTGCTTTAAAAAGCTCACAGATAAATACAGATACAGATTAACAGAGTTGGAAGGGAACTTGTAGGTCATCTAGTCCAACCCCCCCCACCCAAGCAGGAGACCCTACACCAGCGGTTCCCAACCTGGGGGTCGGGACCCCTTTGGGGGTCGAACGACCATTTCCCAGGGGTCGCCCTGGCATCCTCAGCTCCCCACCATCACTGCCACAAGCCTGGCCATATCACGCCCCACAACCCGCGCCCCCACCGCGCTCCACCCTGCTGCCGCCATTTGGGTTCTTTTACCCTCTGTGCATGTGCAGCACGCTTTGCACATGCGCAGAGGGTAAAAGAACCCAAATGGTGGCGGCGGGGTGGGTCACGGTGGGGGCGTCGCGGCATTAGGAAGGTTGGGAACCACTGCCCTACACCATTTCTGACAAATGGCAGTCTAATCTCTTCTTGAAAGTCTCCAGTGATGAAGCTCCCACAATAAAGCCCAGTTAAGACTGAAAAAGCCCTCAGAGGAATATCAAAATGCTTTGAACCTTAGGAATTTCTATTAAATATGTATCAGATAGTTTACAAAAACAAAATGACTATTAATTAGAAATGATCTTATCATCTAAATTAATCAGTTATACTAAAATATTGGCCTTCGGATTCTGTCAATACCCTTGAAATATATCTTCTAGAGAGGCTTGTTTTCTTTTTGTCCTATCCCAGGCCAAGCACACCACGAAGGTTATTTCAAAATGAGGGTAATTTCCCAACCTCCCAAAATCAATAAAATCTGCCTGGCAAATTTCTCCCTGCCATCCTTATGCCAGGCATTCAGTTCACCCACTGTGTTGCAGGTTTGGTTCTGGCATAAATCCAGCCACAGGACATTGTAAATAGCGACCCATGACTTAATATGCTGCTTGTTCAATTTACCTTTTTTGGAAGAAATCACGGTTTGCCCAATAATGTACAGTATTTGTAATTGTGGAGTTCGGGTGAATTTTTGGCAGAGGAGCTTGAAGAAACGGGCCACCAGGGGGAGCTCTATGGCTTTTAGCGGCAGCTCACTTCTTCCTCGGTCAGGGACCGACTGGCTTCGGGAGAAGAGAGCGGGAGGGCGCGGGGAGCTGGAAAACATATTTTTGAATAGAAACTGGGACGGAAGTCTAACAAAGGGAAAGTGTTTGTCTGCTAGGCTCTTATTCGCTTGGCGTAAGATATGCAGGCTGCTAGTTGGAAGGAATGCTGGCCTCGCTTGGGCTGCTGCCGTAGATAGGGAGCTCCAGGCTGTGAAGGAACGAGTGGTGAGCAGGTCTCGGGAGCACTTTCGTCCATAGACGGGGTTGTTTTGTTTTTTGCTCCAGTTCCCAATGTGAGTTAACTGCAAATGCCAGACCCAGCTCTATTGCGTGAGGCAGAAGAGAAACATATCCCATTTTCCCTCCCGTGGGCTTCTTTTTAGTCCTCCCACAGCAGAATTTCTCAATCTCTGCAACCTGAAGATGTGGGGACTTCAGCTCCCAAAAGTCACTCCACATATCTTCAAGTCGCTTAAGTTGAGAAACATTGTGTGGTAAAATTGAGACAAGTTTTTTTAGACCACACAAAAAAATGTGTGTCTTTGCAAAGTTTAAAAAATAGTGCATCCAGGGGGGGGGGGGGGAAGCATCTGAAAAGATTTCTGAAAAGTTGGAGGTAGCTCTGAGCTGCAAGAAATATGGGTACATTAGGACAGGAACGGTAGGCACGATTGTGCGCTTATGCACGCCCCTTACCGACCTCTTAGGAATGGGGTGAGGTCGAAGATATGTATTTGTGTACATTTAGGCAAGTGATAAAAAGGAGGGACAAATCTGGAAGTTTTGCATTATTCTAGATTTACGTCTCCACTATCCAGCAAATTTTGATCATGCATGAACCAAACAAAGATCTTTGTCTGCATCTCTACATTCACTAGGCCCGTGATGGCGAACCTATGGCACGGGTGCCACAAGTGGCACGCGGAGCCATATCGGTGGGCACGCGAGCTCAGGTCCGGCATGCATGTGTGCACCAGCCGGCTGATTTTCGGGCCTTCTGGGCCCACTGGGAGTCGGGAAACAGGCTGTTTCCAGCCTCCAGAGGGGGTGGGGAAGGCTGTTTTCGCCCTCCCCAGGCTCCTAGAAAGGCTCTGGAGCCTGGGGAGAGCGAAAAATTGGCGTACCATTGCATGCTGGGAGCAGGGGTGTCATGCGTGCATGTGGGGGGGTGCATGGAATTATGAGTGTGGGCACGCACACACGTGATCCCCCACATTCCCCCCCCCTTTTGGCACGCGAACCAAAAAAGGTTCGCCATCACTGCACTAGGCACTGTTATTAACACTGTTAAAGATAAACTTTTCAGGAAAAAAATCTCATTGTAAAATCTGAACATGCAGACTATAGAACGATTCAGACTTTTGTAGGCTAACCAACAAACTTCTCTTCTCAGATGACTGAATCTGTCACTTTTGGTTTCTTTAAGAGAGAGAGAGAGAGAGAGAGAGAGAGAGAGAGAGAGAGAGAGAGAGAGAGAGAGAGAGAGAGAGAGAGAGAGAGAGAGAGAGTGTTCATCTTAGAGTCAGTGTTTGACACTCCTGGCATCTACTTGGACTAGTCCCTGCACTTTTCTTGTGAGTGGTTTGCCATTACCTCCCTTCTAAGTCACCCAGCTGACTTTGTGCCTACACTGGGACTAGAACTCACTGCATCTACCCTGGTTCCTTCACCCGTACATCAAACTGACTCTCTGACTCACCCTAACTGAGCAGCAGGGACTGATTGACAGTTAACTCTGTGCTCAGCTATAGGCCTAAAAGGGAAAGTGCTGATTAGGGAAAAGTTCTCTTAAGCAATGCAGACTTGATCTCAGTCAAAGTAGTTCAGAATCAAGTGATGGGAAGGCCCGTCATCCGAAAATGCTTCACTGTTTCATGGAAGAGATTATTCTGTGATTACAAATCTTTGCTGTCTGGACTTTTATGCAAATAATATATTGGAGGGGGACCATAACACCACCCATATAAAATCAGGCTTGGCATCCTTCTAAAAATGGACAGATCTCCTATGCCCTACTGCACTTCCGGAAATGAGTTTTTTTAAAATTACCGGTACCATTAGCAGTTGTTCTCAATCAATCAATCAATCAATCAATCAATCAATCAATCAATCAATCAATCAGACTAGAGCTGGAAGGGACCTTGAAGGTCTTCCAGTCCAATCCCCTGCTCAAGCAGGAGACCCTATACCATTTCAGACAGTAGCTGTCTATTCTTCTCTTTAAAAACTCCAGTGATTTAAAAACCTACAACTTCTGGTGGCATGCAGTTCCACTGGTTAATTGTTCGCACTGCTAGGAAGGTTCTCCTTGATTCCCAGTTGCTTCTATAATCCTAAATCACAATTTTTCATTCCAGTTGAGGAGGAGAAAAATGAAAAAAAAAAGCCAACACAGTTCTAGGCTGCATTAACAGAGGGATAGAATCAAGATCACGCAAAGTGTTAATACCACTTTATAATGCCTTGGTAAGGCCACACTTGGAATACTGCATTCAGTTTTGGTTGCCACGATGTAAAAAGGATGTTGAGACTCTAGAAAGAGTGCAGAGAAGAGCAACAAAGATGATTAGGGGACTGGAGGCTAAATCATATGAAGAATGGTTGCAGGACCTGGGTATGTCTAGTTTAATGAAAAGAAGGATCAGGGGAGACATGATAGCAGTGTTCCAATATCTCAGGGGTTGCCACAAAGAAGAGGGAGTCAAACTATTCTCCAAAGCACCTGAAGGTAGAACAAGAAGTAATGGGTGGAAACTAAACAAAGAGAGAAGTAACTTAGAACTAAGGAGAAATTTCCTGACAGTTAGAACAATTAATTCGTGGAACAGCCTGCCTCCAGAAGTTGTGAATGCCCCAACACTGGAAGTTTTTAAGAAGATGTTGGATAACCATTTGTCTGAAGTAGTGTAGGGTTTCCTGCCTAGGCAGGAGGTTGGACTAGAAGACCTCCAAAGTCCCTTCCAACTCTGTTATTATTATTATTAAAGGGCTTTATATTTGGCTTTCTGTAACATTTGGTGAGCATGCAAGTGACTTCAATGGTGTGCCCTTTGGGTGCCCCGTATGCTGTCTCTATCAGCTTTCTCCAAGACTCCAATCTTGTGAAAATATGTTGGTGGTGCAGTTCTCAGAAGCCATGCTAGTTGGTAATCTGGACACTACAGGCAAAGCACATCTCAAAACCATTTAAGTGCCAGAGGGATGAGTTGTTCACAAAGGCTAAACAGATCTCACTCCTGCTGATGAATTTAATTGAGTTAATCCCTAAAAAAACAATTTTATCCAGGCGCTAAATTCATGTGTAAAACCTCGGAAGAATAAACAGATTATTAATGAAAGTTGTAGATATATCCTAAATATGGAAGCTCTGTTGCCCTGGGCAAGGCTTTTCTACCTCCATTTCTACCCTAGTGAGCCAAGAGTATTGTGGCTGATATATTTACAAATGTGATTATACAATATCAGATGTGTCTGCCAAAACTGCTTTCTGAATTTATGAAATAACTACTCTTGTTCTGCAAATATGAAGATGACAGCCTCATACAGGGCAATTGTTGCTATGTGTAAGAAAAACTAAGCAGTACCAGATTATAGCGATAACTTTCTCTTGCTATCATAAAGTTTTGTATTTATTGGCTTGGATCCAGGCAACTTTATCACTTCCTCCTTCACCTGCAGCCTTCTGTGCCAGAATCCTCTAGTACAGCATGAAAGGTAATCCAAGGATGTAGGCATTGCCTGCTCACTGTCATGCCAGCTTTAGGGAAGGATATTAGATATACTGGAGGAGTGCTGTGCCAGGCTGATCTAAATGCTTGTTTGGAGTTTCATTTGCAATTTCAGATTTGATTATTTATATCCCACCTTTATTATTTTTACAAATAATTCAAGGTGGTGAAAAATTCCAACACACCTTCCTCTTTCTATTTTTCCTTCAACCACATCCCTGTGAGGTAAACTGGGCTGAGAGAGAGTGACTGGCCCAAGGTCACCCAGCCAGCTTTCATGGCTAAGCCAGGACCTGAACTCACCATCTCTTATTTTCTATCCTAGAGTCTTAACCACTAAACCAAACTGGACTGGACAAGCAGTTTACAAAATATAGTTGGGAATACGTCAAATCCTGGATTGTGTGGCTCGGTTCACTGTTACTCATGGCCTAATCTTCTCCCATTTGGATTTTGTAAATTTATTTATTTATTTATTTTATTTTATTCTATTTGTATGCCACCCAACTCTTAGGGGACTCTGGGCGGCTTACAACAAATAGATAAAAACAGCAATAGAAATAAATCATTAAAATACAGTGAAAAAATTAAAAAACCAATTTCACTCATACTTATCATAAAAGGGGAGACCTTCAGAGTTTTTACGTAATAAGATCAGTTATCCCCAGGCCTGCCAGAACAGCCAGGTTTTGATGGCCTTCTGGAAGGCCAACAAGGTGGGGATGGTGCGGACCTCCGGGGGAAGTTGGTTCCAGAGAGCCGGAGCCGCCACAGAGAAGGCTGTCCCCCGCGGGCCCGCCAGCCTACATTGTCTAGCTGACGGGATGCGCAGAAGCCCAACTCTGTGGGATCTCACCGGTCGTAGGGAGGTATGTGGTAGTAAGCGGTCCCGAAGATAACCTGGTCCTGAGCTAACTTCTGACCTATCTTCTGAGCTAAATGTGCTCTATATGGGCTACCCTTGAAAAATATCCAGAAGCTTAGGCTGGTACAAAATGCAGTGGTGTAGCAGTTATGCGTGCTCTTAGAACAGCATATCTTGCATCTTTGCTCCACAAGCTGCATTTTGCCAGTCTGTGAGGTTGCAAGTTTACTTCTGGCTCCAATAAAGGGCTTTAATCTTTAAAGCCCCTTATGACTCGGGGCTGGGTTATCCGGCCTCTCCCTGTTTATGACGGCCTGTCCTATCAGATCTGGCAGAAAAGGCATGCTGCGGATTCCATCTGCCAGGGAACTACACTTCTCTGCCATGGTGCCAGCCTTCTGGAATCTTCTCCCAGAAGTGAGGTTAGCTCCATCCCTCTTGGCATTTTTCAAGTCTCTCAAAATCTGGCTATGCCATGAAGCCTGAGGGTCCCACGGGACCAGGGAGATCTTGCAATGGCTCCCTTACTGTGGCTAAAATCATCCTTTCTTGCTCCTGTGTTTTTTTCTATAGTTTTTTTTTAGTAAAAAGGATTTTTATATATTTATTGGTTTCCTTTTTTAATTAACCGTTGCATGCCACCCAGAGTCATGCTCTGTGAAGTGGGTGTGAGACACATATGAGAAATACACAAAAATAAAATTAAAAAATGCACAGAACTAGGAATGAAACCCAGCGCAAATAAAGTAAGAGTTCAATTTAACTAAGGTTATATAAGCATCAAGATGACCTTGAGTGACTTCACAGAACTAGGCAAAATTCAGTTTTTAGCAATAACAATAGCATTTTAGACACACACACACACACACACATATATATATATATATATATATATATATATATATATATATATATATATATATATATATATATATATATATATATATATATATATATATATATATATATATATAGCTTCATAGTACTTTACCCTCTCTAAGCGGTTTACAGAGTCAGCATATTAATTTTAATTTGTTGAACATGTATTAGATAACAGGTATGTATAAACATGGACATGAACAAGGAATGAGTACAAGTAAATGGGGACAGTAGGACAGGGACGGTAGGCACGATGGTGCGCTTATGCACGCCCCCTTTTACGGACCTCTTAGGAATGGGGTGAGGTCCATGGTAGACAGTTTAAAGTTGAAGCTGTGGGGTTAGAGGATGTAACAATGGAGTCAGGTAGAGAATTCCAGGTGTTGACCACTCTGTTGCTGAAGTCGTATTTTCTGCAATCGAGTTTGGAGTGGTTTACCTTGAGTTTGTATCTATTGTTTGCCCGTGTATTATTGAGGTTGAAGCTGAAGAAGTCATTGACAGGTAGGATGTTGTAGCAGACAATTATGTGTACTACACTTAGGTCAGACCGCAGTCGGCGTAGGTTGTCCAAGCCCAAAATTATTTTATGTTAAAAATATTATATTAAAAATATTGCCCCCAACAATCTGGGTCTTCATTTTACCCACCTCATGAAAGGCTGAGTCAGCCTTGAACCGGTCAGGATTGAACTCCTGGCAGTGAACAGAGTCAGCCTGCAACACTGAATTAATTGCTCTGCTACCAGGGCAGGGGTGAAATCCAGCAGGTTCTGACAGGTTCTGGAGAACTGGTAGCGAAAATTTTTGAGTAGTTCAGAGAACCGATAGTGGAAATTTTGAGTAGTTCAGAGAACCGGTAGCGGAAATTTTGAGTAGTTCAGAGAACCGGCAAATACCACCTTTGGCTGGCCCCAGAGTGGGGTGGGAATGGAGATTTTGCAGTATCCTTTCCCTGCCACTCCCACCAAGCCATGCCCACCAAGCCACACCACGCCCACCAAGCCATGCACACAGAACTGGTAGTAAAAAAATTTGGATTTCACCACTGCACCAGGGCTCTTTTAACTGGATAGAGAGCACCAGGAGATCCAAGTTTGTAAGCAAGATTGGTAAGTACTGCAATGGTATTACTGCAATGCGCTCTACATGGGGCTACCCTTGAAGAGTGTCCGGCGACTGCAATTGGTGCAAAATGCAGCTGCGCGAGCTGTGGTGGGTGTACCTAGATGCACCCACGTAACACCTATCCTCCGCCAGCTGCATTGGCTGCCCATTAGTCTCCGGATCCAATTTAAGGTGTTGGTCGTTACCTTTAAAGCCCTACATGGTTCAGGGCCAGGTTATCTTCGGGACCGCATCCTGCCGCATACCTCCCTACGACCGGTTAGAGCCCACAGAGTCGGCCTCCTCCAGGTCCCGTCGACCAAACAATGTCGGCTAGCGGGACCTAGGGGGAGGGCCTTCTCTGTGGGAGCCCCCTCCCTTTGGAACCAGCTCCCTCCAGAGATCAGGACCATCCCCACCCTACTGGCCTTCCGTAAAGCAATAAAAACTTGGCTCTTCCGGCAGGCAGGGTATGAATGAAAGTTTGTTTTTTAATGGATAGTATTTTAATATGGCTCCTTTTAAAAATTGTTTTTTATGTGTTTCTATATCTGCTGTGAGCCGCCCAGAGTCCCCCGGGAGTTGGGCGGCATAGAAATTTTAATAAATAAATAAATAAATAAATAAATAAATAAATAAGTAGAAGAAAATCTACTGCAAGACAATAGTGAGACATTCCTGTCATTTCCAAGATGGACAATTTACTTGGGTATTTTAATGTTTAACAAGTTGGAAGCAAAATTTGGTGTTCCACAAGATTCTTTCTAAAGCTGAACATTCATGAGTCATAGCAAGTGTACTCTAAATCAGTGTTTCCCAACCTTGGCAACTTGAAGATATCTGGACTTCAACTCCCAGAATTCCCCAGCCAGCATTCGCTGGCTGGGGAATTCTGGGAGTTGAAGTCCAGACATCTTCAAGTTGCCAGGGTTGGGAAACACTGCTCTAAATCATGATAGGCTTTGAACCTTGGAAATTTATTAGTTAAATTCAAGCAGGCACATTTGCTTGAATCTGGAATACTCCTTTGGGTTACAAATTACGTTTCAGGCTCCCGCTCAAAATGGATCAAAGTTCAGAGGTGTAATTATACGAGGGTGAGTCAAAAAGTAATGCCATTTTCTTTATTTCAGGTGAAGCTTTTGATAAAAAATACCTGAAATTTTTCCCAGTTATAAATGATTATATCATTTACGTTCTGAAATATTTTGTTTCTTTCTGTTCAGGTTTTTAGACTTGCAAGGAAAATTCAAAATGGCTGCCGCCTTAGAGTTGCGTCAAAAACAAAGAGCAGTGATTGAATTCCTTGTTGCTGAGGGGGAAACCCCTGTGAACATTCATAGACGATTGCAAAATGTGTTTGAGGACAATACTTTAGATTATAGCCCCACGAAAGAGGGTTTGAGAGGCAAACATTATTCCAGAGACGAGGAAATGAAAACTGCAGTGAAGAAGTGGCTCAAAGAACAATCAACAAAATTTTACGAGGCAGGGATACATGCTCTCATTCGAAGGTGGAACATTGCTATTGAGAGAAACGGTGACTATGTTGAGAAGTAGGGATGTGATCCACAGAGGACCAGCTTCATTTTGATGTATGCTACATGTTCCTGTGTTGGTAATTATACCTGCCCTAAAGAAAATGCCATTACTTTGTGACTCACCCTCGTACATTCCTTTGGATCATATACTGTAAGTGGTCAGGAATCAATAACTATGTTTGGCTCAGATAAAAAGCCGTATTCTCTGTTTCTTGGGCTAAATAGATAAAATGTGAACGATAGAAGTCTCTGAGTCAAATTGGAAAGAGGTGGAGTGCTTGAAGAATATAAATATAACTGATAACATGGAAGCCTGGCGAAAGGGGAGGCAATCAACCCACTCCTTAGCTCTCTCCTTGCCCCATTTCTGTAGGCATTACAAATTGGGAGAAGAGCTTTTTTGATCTCAAGGAGGAATGGAATGGAATGTCCTCCCCCTTTGCTCCTGGCTGCTGTAGCTTTCCTCCTGTTGCAGGCTGGGGGTGTGAAATCCCAGGAACTGCAAAGGCAGAAGAATGTTGGCACCAAGATTAGAAAACAAGTCTCTTGGGAGAGGAAGGCTAAGACAAATCTGAAGGAAATGAAAGTTTTCAGGGCTTTCTTTACTTGCCTACCTGGGCTGATGCTTTCCTGTGGAGATTGCAATTCCCTGCTAGGGTTATTATACAAAGCATTCAAAAAGAGACACTTTGCAAATCAGAGAAGCACAAATGAAACCTCTCTTTTTTTTTTGCAAAGGCTCCAGTGGTTGAAGGCAGTTTGTCTTAGTTAAACAAAGCAGCAGTGCCAGACACTTGTTTTGAACGATTTGCACACTTCCCCCTCCTCCCCCCCCCAAAAAAAACAGGTCAAGGGCTTTTGCAGCTTGAGAAAAGAAGAATGAACTCTGAAGGGCAGAAAGATCATTTCAAATACATAACCTGGACTGAGTGGAGAGAGTGCAAGCACTCTTAAGCCTAACAGTTTTGGCAGATTTGATGAAGGAACCCTAACCTTAAAATCTAGGAAAACTCAGGTGCGCAGAATGCTGCTCTTAAGAAAAACTGGAAAAGATACAGCTGGAAATTTGCTCAAGTTTTATAACTTTTAGCTAATGCTGCCATAAAAATATGCTATGTTTGTAGGAATCCTGGGTGAATTGGATAATTTACACAGAAGGTTGATTTGGTGCCAGGTCTTTGTTGGCTTTGGTGTTTTAAGCGGTTTATAGTTTTAATATGATTTTATACGTTGTTTTAACTTTTGATTAGGAGCCACCCAGAACTGGTTAGAAAATGGGGAGTTTCTATAAGTTTTAAATAAAGTGTGTCTGCAAGTAACCAAAATTATTCATTCTGTGTACACATGGCCTTTTGTTTTAAATAATGGTGAGTTCTTTTTCCACTGATGTTGCATGAGAAATGGGTTGAAGAACCTGGGAATGGCAACCTCTTTCTGCTCTCTGAGCCTTAAGGAGCAAATTTTATTAATTTTTTTGCATTGCACTCGTTACAATGTGAAGCAGAATTTTGTACCCTCTCCAACGAATAGGAGCTGTCCTATTATCATTGAACAGAAGTAGCTACGATGAAGATCTCTGCGGCCTGATCAATCATCACCCAGTCATCTTCTTAGCCTGCCAGCCTAGTGGCCTTTAAACGTGCTGGAATTTCTTGCTGATGTCAAGAGTGGGAGGTCAGATTTTAAGGTTCTGGCTGAGACTTCTTATATTTCTGGCTGAAGACCGTCTATGCCTAATTTTCTGTTGCAGCTGCGCTTGTTCTTCACATTAGGGACAAAGAAGACATTATTCTCCTGAATAATTCAAATCGGTTTAAAACCATCCAGCCCTTTCTTTCCCTTAATATCTCCTTAACTCCATATAAGTAAACTGACTCTTCATTCAAACCTTAATATATCTTTTGATAATACAATTAATCAAAGATTTTAATAAGTGGTTCCTAGCTTTTATTCCTCCACTGCAGGATTTCTATCAATTGTCCCTTGCAAAACAGGAGAGGATATGAATACAAGAAGAAGATGCAACATCTCTTTGTAGTGGTAGATAGGTTTTAGACTTCTTTTTCAATATGGTAAATTAAGTGATTAAATAGATAATATGTGTTCACTTCTAAAGGCATTAGTTTGAATTTATTTTATACTTATTTATATTTCACCCAAAGAATTATCCTGAGTATAAGATTTAAAAAATCCCATATTTGAGGTTCTAGATCAGTGTTTCCCAACCTTGGCAACTTGAAGATGTCTGGACTTCAACTCCCAGAATTCCCCAGCCAGCAAATGCTGGCTGGGGAATTCTGGGAGTTGAAGTCCAGACATCTTCAAGTTGCCAAGGTTGGGAAACACTGTTCTAGATACTCATGGAACTATAATTTCTAGGTGTCATGCAATATAAAAATTAACATAAATCTTCAGTTATATCTTAAGTATTTGAATCTTAGCAAAACCAATTTCATTCAGCAGAATCAAATGATCAGTGTCAATTATTGCTCCTGTGTCACACTCCAATATGGAAATACACCTATCTATCAAATGGCTGGGTTAAAACATCATACCAAATCATAATGTGATTTGTTCACTTTTGACTTGTGGTCCTTTGTGAACTTAGATATTGAAGTTTATAAATCGTGGTTTATTCAATAAATATGATTATATAAAGAATGAATTGATACAATTTGTAAAGAGAATCACTGTTCTAATTACTAATTAGTAGTTGAGTAAGCAAACTCAAGAAACATTTGAACAATTTTTACACTATATCACATAATGATATAACAGAATCCTTACAATTTATATTGACTGGTTCCTAATATGATTTGATTGCTTATTTGTACCCGGACTATCATTAAGTGTTGTACCTTATGTTTCTTGACGAACGTATCTTTTCTTTTATGTACACTGAGAGCATATGCACCAAGACAAATTCCTTGTGTGTCCAATCACACTTGGCCAATAAATAATTCTATTCTATTCTATTCTAATTTTAAATTTTATCTTGAAGGGCAGAATTGAAATTATCGGCTGAAAAAATATGAATATGGATACAGAGAGGATATAATAATCAAAGGCATGTGATTTGTTGTGCCAGAATGTGTATCAGTTACAAATAAATCACCAAAAGCGAAAGAACCAGTAAAAACAGCCACAACCAATTTTTGATAAGCACCAAATTTAACTTTTAAGACATAGAAACACAGCAAAAAGCAATACAGTCACTGAGTAGCTGTGAAGCAGAAGCATTTTTAACTTTTTATTTTTAAAGGGTGGGAGGATGAGAGAGTTACAAAATCTGAAACTTTCCAACACTTCAGTTGTTTTCTGTTTATGTTATTTTGAGTTTGTGCCCAATTACTGTTACATTCAAGAACTGTCAAATTTATAAATTCGCCTTTCTGAATTTTCAGTCCTGTCCCATCTCCTCCCCTGCCATTCCCACTGCACTATCATATAAAATCCAAGTTTCTTAAACTTTCATAAAACATTTGCAACACTGGACTTTGTAAAGCCCCGTCTCTCCACACATTTTTTGGTTTATCTTCCTTTCTTGCCTTTCTTTGAAATTAGGGGATTAATAGTCTTGAGTCTATCAACTAGAGTCAACTTAAATAGTCCAAGGAGTAGAAAGTTGGAACAGATTTTTTTTTATAATTACTGTACTGGCATCATCAAATTAAAAGGTCAACAGAAATGCACAATGAGTGTGTGAGCAAAGTGATCTAGTGGTATAGATTAAGCTACTATCAAACTTTCTGTCTTCTTTTTTTAGCACCGTTAATGTATATGTTTAGACCTATATTAGCACCTTGTCCCCGATAAAATAAAGAAAAACACTCTTCAACTTGTTAAAATGGAAGAACACAACTTGTGCATAACAGACGAAGAAGCTGCTAAATTTAGATGACAAGATCCTTGTCAATGTCCTCTGTAAAAAAGAAAGAAAGGAAGACACCACGTAAGAAAAATGCTTGCTGTCGCTGTCTTACACAACATTTATGTGCTTCAATCACTTCTCCTAGGATTTAGATTTTAGATTTGATATCTAAAGAACGGTCTTTTCCAAACTGGTACTAACTCAGGGGTCAGCAACACGCGGCTCTGGAGCCGCATGTGGCTCTTTCATCCCTCTGCTGCGGCTCCCTGTCATTGGTCGGTGCCACAATTTTGACAGGAGCTTCCGGTTAGGGGGGGAAAGCATGGCATGCCAGGAGGAGACTCTATATCAAAGGGCAGGTTTTCCGGTCGGCTCCACAATTGATAGGGCTTTCGGTTAGGACAGGTAGAGGAAAAAGGACATCGCACTAGGAGGAGACTCAATGATGGGGGGAACCGGACTTCCGGTCGGCTCCAGAATTGAATGGGGGGCTTCCAGTTAGGACCTTTGTGGCTCTTTGAGGGTTTAAGGTTGCCGACCCCTGTACTAACCAGATGCAATGGTTGCTGCTCTCAGAATCCCTGCCCACGGTGTTGAGAGTTGTAAAGTTGTAATATCTGGAGGATATTAGCTTGGAGAATACTGCTATAAGGTATTGGCTAATCGGCTGCTGTTTCAGAAATAGGTTTTTAGAGCCATACTGAGGAATTGGAATGCTTGGCCAGTTAGAATGCAGAGGAATGATTTGTGAAAAAATGTTGAGCCTTTAGTAATTCTAAAGGCATATATGACTCAGTTTTACTATTAAAATTAAACAGTTTTGGCTAAGGAAGCTCCTGGATACGGTTATAGGTAGTCTTATTTAGCAACTAGAACTGAGAACAGCAGCTTGGTCATTAAGCGAAGGGGTGAAGTGAAACCGTGACTTTGCTTATGATCTTACTTCAGCTTTCCTTTGTTTTACAGATCTGTGAAGGCCATAAATATGAGGGCTGGTTGCAAAGTTAGTTTTTCATCACTGTCATAACTGCAAACAATCATTAGAGAAGTCCGTTGCTAAATGAGGACTGCCTTTATAAGCCAATTATCTATAAGGTATTCTTAATTTCTTGAAGGAAAGCTGGGATGCAAATGAAGAAAAATGGTCTTTAAGCGCCTCAGCTAATTCCAGTTAGCTAATTCAGCTAATTGGCGATCACTAAAATCAGTGTTCATCAAGGGAATCATCCCTTATTCCAGTTCATAAAGTTTCTCAGGTTGATATTCTATATACACTTATTTATAGTAAGTTTCATAAGGCTGACAAATTTACTGCTGAGCAAGTATGCTCAAAATTGAACTGTAGATCAGCATTTTTTTTCCTGGGCAGATATTCTTCTAGAGATGTTTAGAATTAAGGCCATTTCTCCTCTCTCTCCCCCTTTCAGTTGGGGTCACTAGAGATTACATTGCACTCATAGAAGAAGCACCGACGCGCTTCCTGGTTGAAAGGATTAGCAGGTGACATCACCATTACCTGTGGGAATGACCCATTGGGGGCTCTTTTCAGGTCCCTGGCAGGAGCCAGAGCAAAGTAGCAATAGCAATACCAATAGCACTTAGACTTATATACCGCTTCATAGTGCTTTACAGCCCTCTCTAAGCGGTTTACAGAGTTCAGCATATTGCCCCCAACAATCTGGGTCCTCATTTTACCCACCTCGGAAGGATGGAAGGCTGAGTCAACCTTGAGCCGGTGAGATTTGAACAGCTGAACTGCTGAACTGCTGAACTAGCAGTAGCCTGCAGTGCTGCATTTAACCACTGCACCAACTCGACTCTCCTCACGGCAGCACATGGGTCTTGAATGTGGGCTTGCTAACCCCCAACCCAGTGTCCTAACCATGTGAGCCACCATGCTCCTAAGTCAGCACAGATTTGTGGTACTTACTTTCCTTAATGCCGAAGCAGTTGGCCCATTCTTCCAGAGCAATGTATTTGTCGTTGTCTAGATCACATGTGTCAAAGAAGCGAGTGGTGCAGTGCTCCATAGGGATCAAGGGAGCTCTGAGTGGGGCCAGTTCAGTGTGGGACAGGTATCTGAAAAGAATATGAAAGTGGGCACAATTACCACAACTTCCAGAAATCTCATAGACAAGGCATGCACGATGGTCAAATGAATCCCCAGCATATTTTCATTGCATAAAATTACTGTGCAAATAACCTGTAGCAAATAACCTGCAAAAGCATTTATGAAAAAGAGAGACAATGATTGCACCATTTTGCTTTATGCTTCTACTTATAATCTTTTTTATTCGGGAGCTAGTTCCAAAACATTTTGAGCGTGAGATGTGAGCAGATGACGGAGAATACACAACTGTGCTTGGGAAGTGTTGGAGATCAACCGTCCCCAAGAGGGAGATTAGTCTAGAATTATTATGTAAATATAAGAGGACTCTCCCCCACCCCATGGCTTTGAGCATTACTGTTAGATAAGAATTACTCTTATCAGAGGCGAAATAGATCTTTTCCTGAAATTCTGACATTATAAAAATAAACCGCAGTTTAAATGCTAAGGTATAAAATATTTATTTCAGTACAAAAATAATAAATCACATCTTGGCTATAAAACAGGTCTTGCTTCTTACAGAAGCTGAAGAGAAAAGGGGGAACGAAAGAAAGGAATGTACACATGCGTACTAGGAACATATTAATCACGTGCTCAGGAATAAACCATTATATTTGATAGGGATGCATCCCCCTGCATATACATGTAACAGGCAATATAAAATCACTGCCTGATAATTACAGTATCTACTCTTTCCCAGGCCAAAGTTACCAATCTGGGGAGAATCCTATGGAATAGGAATAGAACAATAAAGTAGCTTGTTTGAACTGTACAAGTGTGGGTCTGTACAAGTGTGTGTTTGTACTTAACAGGAAGGCTTGGGAAATAGAAGGAAGAATCACAAGTAAGAGGAAGAGGCAGGATCAGGGTTCTACCCCTGAAATTCCTGTCAAAAGTTACCCATCAAAGGGAACAAGGCTAAGATTTTCAACTCATGTTCCCTAACTTCTCTTCCATAAGAGATTTTAAAGTTTTATATGTGCATCAGGCTTACTGGATGCTTAACTGATCACTTTCCTTTTATATTTCTCATTCAAAATGGGCAATTTTGCAGCCACACTGCAAAAAGGACCACAGTGAAACTGAAACTACCGTAATTCAGTGTTGTGGGGGGAGCTTGAATAATGAGGACCCAGATTGTTGGGGGCAATATGCTGAACTCTGTAAACCGCTTAGAGAGGGCTGTAAAGCACTATGAAGCGGTATATAAGTAAAGTGCTATTGCTATTGCTATCCTGAATAATGAGTGGCATTAAAAAAAGTGGACTCAAATACAGGAAAGGAGAGTCAGTGTGGCATGGTGCTTAAAGTGTTAAGGTACTAAGGAAACTGAGGTTCAAGACCATTTCTGGCTACAAAGAGCAAACGGGGTGAATTTGAGCTAGTCGTTCTCTTTTAGTGCAACCAATTGCACAGAGCTGTTGAGGAAAATAGGAGAAGGAGAGAGACACGCGCACACACACTGCCTTGAACTCTTGTACAAAAGGAGGAATATAAATCCAACAAATAAATAAGAACTGTCCACATGAGCAGCGTGGTGGCTAATGGTGAAGACTCTCACCTCCCACTCTCATTGAGAGTTCAATCCTAGGCAGATGTTTCTGTCTTAGGGCTCAAAGAAAAAAATATCTGCTGCAAACTCCACATAGGCGTCAGAAAGGGCATCTGGCCAGTAAATGCTCAATTCCATCCAATTGCCCAGATTCTATCTCAAATTAACAGACTAGGGGGCCATAAAATGAAAAAAAACTGTTTATATCCCCTATTATCTTGCACCTTTCTCCTCTTATATATTTCACTTAGATAATTATCATTAAGCCTTCCAGAGTATAATGTGCAGTTTCCTGTTCTATGGGACAAAGAGTTCTCTATTATCTATCTCTTTTTTCCATGAAACATCTTTACAAAGAAGCTTCTTATGGTGATAAGTATTTTATGCCTAGTCTCTTAAATATTTAAAGGGTAAATGCAGTCTGCATTGGATCCTTTATAGTCTGGCATCAGAGTGCTAGTTTTATTCTCTCTATTATATTGTGATAAGATCTTTAAGCATTTAAAAAAATGAAATACACCTCAGGATTTGAAAAAAAAGAAGAGCCGAGGTGGCGCAGCGGTTAGAGCAGGTACTGCAGGCCACTTTAGCTGACACTGATCAGCAGGTCAGCGGTTCAAATCTCACCGGCTCAAGGTTGACTCAGCCTTCCATCCTTCCGAGGTAGGTAAAATGAGGACCCAGATTGTTGGGGGCAATGTAAATATATACATTGCTTAATGGTGTAAACCGCTTAGAGAGTGCTTGCACTGTGAGGCGGTATATAAATCTCACAAAATAAATAAAATAATAAATAAATAAAAAAAAACCTATTTAGTGATCCTGGAAATAAAAACCCTAATCAATTATAATGAACAACTTGTCATTATTTGAGATCAGTGTCTGACTTTTGTTTCAATAGTGCTGCAGCTCACTGATTACTTAATTTTATCTGTTATCTTATTTGATTTTACTTTTTATCTCTAAACTATATTGGAGTCTTGATTTCTATATCCCAGGTGAATATTTTAGCCCCACCTTGCTAAAGGATAACCACTAGTAACCAAGGTCTAATTTTGTTCATGAGGTAATGGGACTTGTCTATGCCAAGTTTCTCATAAGTTAGGAATAGCAGTAAATACCCATCAACAGGATGTTGGTCTAGTTGTCCAAATTGCCAGTGCACAGGGAAGATGTACATGTTGTAGTTTTTCTCAAAGTCACGGGCAAGGAGTTCTACTGGGTGATCTCCGGCTTCCAGACGCTTCTCATTCTCATGCATCTTCTTCACCTAGTCAGGAAAATACATTGGGGGATATTAACTGCGTCCCTTTGTAAGAAAGGCATCATAAACTAAGGGGCTCTGCTTAGGTGTGATCTTGCTTACCTTGAGTTTCTGCTTCTCATTCAGCAGGTTGTTATCCTCATCCCGCTCGAACAGGGTAACCAGCACATTCTTCAGCCAGTCGCGCATACGCAGAGGGAATTCAGTCAGCTCAGTATCAAGACAGGCAGGAATGACTGAAATGCAACCAGAGCCCCATCAGTCCAGGCACAATTTATTAAAAAAAAAATAACCAAAGAGCTATTATATTCAGCAGTGGACACATAGATCCCAACTAATAAATGGCAGAAAGGCTATTGGAGACCAGCTGCAATTTCTGTGATAGGACAGAGGTGCTGCTGCTTTGTGCCTCCAATTACATCCCCTTCCTCCAGAGTTAATCATATTGGCATTGTGATGTGCAGCGCAATGCTTTTCCCTCCTGTTGGAATATTTCTTCTACCTTCTATCACCCTTCCAATTCACTGCTTTCCTTCCCCAACACCACACAGTTGCACAGTTGCACCATTTAATGCCCATGCTGGTCAATAGTTTTTTCCATGTCTGTTGGAACATGGAACATGCTCCATAACTTCTGCGTTGTAGATAAACTATCTTCTCAATTTGCTCCAGATATTATTTTCAGTATTCTGAGCCAGCCTGAACTTTTGAAAGATATTTTAGAGTTGAATTTAGTCACCTACAATGGTATTGATTGACCCAATTTTTGCTTTTAAAAGGTTTTAAGATTTCCCCCTGCCCCTTTAACTAAAAGTTAAGGAATAGTAGTAAGTAGGAGGTGGAATCTAACACTCCAAATCAGAAATGTAGTATTAAAGTCCACGTAAATCTGGCAGATTTCTGGAATTCTATTTATTTGATGGGATGCAGATTTCCAAAGCCACCATTTCTTTCCTTCCCAAGAAAACTGTTTGCTTCAGAGGAGGAGGAAATCCATGTTCCAATGAAACCCTCCTCCTCTTAGGTTAATTTACTTTGGAGAGCCTGCCTGCCATGGCCACCCAGATGCTAGTTAATGTTTCTTTTATCCCACCTAGGGGGAAAACCCTCAAATGTGATTTTATTGGCATGTAATACTCAGAGTTGCTTTTACAGGATTCCCTCTGCATTAATGACCTTTGAGGCCTCTCTCTCTCTCTCTCTCTCTCTCTCTCTCTCTCTCTCTCTCTCTCTCTCTCTCTCTCTCTCTCTCTCTCTCTCTCTCTCTCTCTCCCTCCCTCCCTCCCTCCCTCCCTCCCTCCCTCCCTCTCTCAAAGGAATTTCTCTTCTAGCCATCATCTATCAGAACAAATGGTTCACAAAGCATCAAACAATTGCAGCTAAATGCATATGAGTAAAATTATGTGGTATGTGTGGGGAAGGGGAATGCTAAAAGCTTACTTGCTTTACTTGTAAAGGCAAGTATTAAATCATGGACTATTAGAAACTGGTGGTGGTGGTGGGAATAGACTCAGCAGTCTGAAAGGGAATGAGTAAGCACTGATGTGTTATCATTGTCTGCGTTCTGCTATTTGAACAAAGAGGGAAAGAGAAGTTTTTCTGGCAATATGTACAATATAGCAATAGCACTTTTCTTATATACCGCTTCATAGTGCTTTACAGCACTCTCTAAGCGGTTTACAGAGTTCAGCATATTGCCCCCAACAATCTGGGTCCTCATTTTACCGACCTCGGAAGGATGGAAGGCTGAGTCAACCTTGAGCCTAGTGAGATTTGAACAGCTGAACTGTTGAACTAGCAGTCAGCCTGCAATGGCTGCATTTAACCACTGCACCACTTCAGCTCCCTACAATGACCTTTATAAAAATGAATGAATGGCCAGAGGGGAATAAGGCTTAACCTTTAGAAACCATTGCTGAATAAAGGAGCTGAGAAACAAATTGTCACAATCAAAGAATAGTCTATGGAGATTCTCAGTCATCGAGATCATGATTGTCCCAAAGGTGCTTTTTCAAGAGGCAACTGGACTTTCTGAGGGGTTTTTTTTTTTGGAAGACATTTCACTTCTCATCCAAGAAGCTTCTTCAGCTCTGAGGGAATGATGGGCAATGGAAGGATGTATACTCCTTGCAGACAGTTGGTCATTTGCATTCTTTTAGTGAGTCCTTAAGGACACCTGGAGGTTTATCTGTGTCATCAGGATCACCTGAGTAATGTAAATGCGTGTGGAGCCCATGGATGATTTATCATTTACCAACTGGCACAAAAATTTGCAGGATACCTATTATTAATAGGTATTCTGCAGTACATGTCAATATGGCCTCTATGTAGTTCCAAATTCCTCAGACTGCATGAATGTCAAAGTCCCTAGATTCTGAAAACATGGTCATTACTAACAAGGGCATTACTAAGGAGTTGTTTTCTAATTGGACTGTTCCACTCTTAAGGATAATGACTCACTTTTGCAAGGTCCAATGTAATCCAGGTGAAGTTTGTGTCCTTTCTTGGTGCCTTCCAAAGTACATTTGGTGGCAAAAAAGTGGCAGGAGGTGTCATAGGTCTTGTTGTCAGTACCACATACCTTTGTGAAAAAGGATGTTTGTGTTAGAAAAAAGTGTCCAAATGGACCATGGTATTTCTCCTACTCTATGACAACAAATCAACAAGTCTATTCAGATTAGACTTCCATCTGTCTGATTTCATAGACTCATAACACAACTGGGACTTTTTCAAGGACTAAGCTCACTTTCCCGAATTCAAAGAAAATGGAAAGTTCACGGATGTTACTGCATTTCCAAATGATGAATGATGTTTCCAAACAGCTGCGTGCTGTATAAATATTAAAAGAGTATGAGATAGACATTTGTGGTAGGCCACAAAACAAATCACAAATGGTAGAGTTGAAGTCCCACAATGTTGCTTTCTGTTATTTATCCATTCTCATCTGCCTTCTGCAATCTACAAAGATGGAGTGATGACTAACAATTGCAGTTGTTCAGAACTGAACAGAATCATGTACTGCCAATCAATCTGGCTTTCATTCATAATCTTACCCTACATGAGCCCAGATAAATCCTCCTATCCTGATCCCATTCCCTCCAAAGTTAAAGGACAATCCTCCCCATGTTTTTTTTTAAATAAAGGCAGAAATGGTAGTAACTCATACAGTAACTACATCAGCTTTCACTGGGGAACCTGACACTCAATTCATCACAATCTTGAATATGTAGCTACAATTTAGCTTCACTATAGCTGAGTATCTTTCTTTTATCTTATACCGGTATATATTGACTCACCTTGTGTTGTACCTAAAGACTTTGCTTACCTTCTCAAACACTGCAGTGCTGTCAGGGCAGCTGGAAGGATCTTGGCATACACACATTGGAGTGTTGCTTTCATCTACTTCACAGACTTTGCCATGTTTGCAGTGATGGTTTTGGCAGGGGTCTAAGGAAGATCCGAGAAGCCATTTTAGAACCCAAAAAGGGCCAATGCTGCTTCACAAAAACTGAAGGACTAGTCATGACAAAACCATAGCCATCCCACTCAGACTTTAGCTGGCACATCAGATGCAGGAGAACCTCCTAAGAATGTTTATGCAGTAAATTTGTAAGGTCCAATTAAGTTGCTTGCATTTATCACTGACTGGAGCAACATGGAAACTACCAGGACCAATCAAAACCAATATTTGGTTGTCATGAATGGTGCAAATTCTTCTGCGAGAGTGGGAACTTTATTGTCTCCATGTATTTTCAAAAAAGTGTCTAATGTAGGATTCTCAAACTAGGATTTTCCAGAAGGTCCCAATAATTTGAAGGGGTTGCACTTAAAAAAACTGATCAGACATGCAAGGCAACAAACTCACTCCTAGCTTTGCTCTTCCCTTTGCTTGCAGAAACTCACAAAGAGTAGTTGTGGTTCTACCAACTTTGTGGAATTTCTGGTTTAATGCATTTGTGAACTTCTGGTTGAATATATTTCAAGTGTTTCTCATTTAATCAATTAATAACATTCAACAAAAGATGAATTAAACTATTTAAATAAAGTGTAGATTGGTTTCAGATAAAAATATCCATCCTCAGACAATTCCTTCCCCTCAAAAGTCTTTAAAATATAAATGGGTATCCTTCGCTGCTGTGATGGTTCACCATGAGTCCCCTTCCCACTCTTTCCCATAGCTAGTATCATCCACTCCCTGGCAGGATATGAACTGGTGGGAAGAGATTTGGTAGTTTATCACTTAATAAGTGTGCTAAGAGAGAGACTGAATTGCTGTTTTCCTTTTGCTAGTGGCAGGAGATGATCAGCAATCTATAGTGAATTACCATGAGGAAGAGAATACTTCATTGTTTCCCCTTTGACGGCATTAGAAAGGAGAGGGAAATGGAAGCCCCTTGTGTGGTTTACTCTAATTCTCCTTGCAATTAAATAATTTTGTGGAGTTGTTTTGCTCTGAGGAGGTGTAAAGAGACATATTGATTGCCCAGTTTGGGACCTAAAATGCCATTCACGGTATAAGGGGAGGGGAGCTCATCCAAAACACCACCCGATTCTCTTTACACTCCAGATCTGATACAATAACCTGCTTGATTCTTTTCAGCCCCGTATGAAAATTTATGCACTTCTTATGTATGTACTCCATGTTCAAATTACTTTGATCACGTTATGCGAGGACCTAGCTCTCTGGAGGAGAAGGCTCTAATGCTGGGAAAGTGGGAGGCAAGAAAACAAGCTGGATTACAGTAATGAAGAGTATACTGTTGGAAGACCAGCTTAGGGACAGATTGTCATGGAGAAAATCTGAACTGTGCGATCACCAAGAATCCTGTAATTAAATGAATGAAAGAAAATGTATGCACTTTAGTTCTCTACTGTTCGTCTATGGAGATTTTCAGTCATCCGGGTCATAGTTGTCCCAAAGGTGCTTTTTTCAAGAGGCAACTGGACTTCCTGGTTTTTCTTTGAAGACGTTTCGCTTCACATCCAAGAAGCTTCTTCAGAGAGGAGCTTCTTGGATGGGAAGTGAAACGTCTTCAAAGAAAAACCAGGAAGTCCAGTTGCCTCTTGGAAAAAGCACCTTTGGGATTCTCTACCTTTCCAAAGGGGAATGTGTGTATGGGATTACAACATAAATGCTTCTAACTGATTGACTGATGATAGACTGTGTGCCATCATCATTCTTGATTCCCAGTGAACACCCAGATTTTCTCTATGAGCCTTCCCAGATATGAGGAGAAAGCAGGTGTCAAACCCCTTGTCTCTGTGTGTGAGAGAGACAAATGCTTTCTTTGTCAAACAATTCCCATTTGATCTTCATTCCCAATCAGACTAATATATAGTGAATATAATACCACTGTACAATCTGTACTGGGGCTCTTGATACAAAGAAACACCCGAAAGTGTATTCCTTTCCACTCCACATATGGCTTCTTTTTTGTAAATGGAAAATCTTAAATTTCTTTTTTCTTATTGTACTGGCTTGAAGTTTTGCCCTCTAGGAATGGGATTACTGCACATGTCATAGTGACAGATGCCAATTTCAGTTCTCTTGATATCTTACGTGTATAAAATGAATGTTACTGACGCATAGATCTTGCATATATACAAAATACTTTATATAAGTACATCTTAGGGATCTAGCTATGCAATCACATACTTTCAGCCACAATCTCCTCAACATCCACAGTGGTCTCTTCAAACTCGCCAATCTCCACCTGGACTGGGTTGATTCCAACTGGTTCCTAAATGAACAGATGGAATGAGATCAATTATTGTTAGCGTCTGACGGATGACGGATTTCTGCAGCATGGATACTGTACTCAAGACTGGGAAGCCATCTTTATTTATTCAGTATGGATGCCACCTGCCTCTGAATGACTCTGGGCAGCTCAGAACAAGAGAGTAATATAGAAACAGCAAAATACCAAATAAAAATGAAAGAAAACAAAAAATACCCCTAATTAATCTTTTGCAACTTGGAGCCTTCCTAAAGCTTTAGGCTACAGAGTTCACTAGGAATTTGAAGGTGCCAGGGTGAAGAATGCTGCCTTCTAGTATATTTACAGTACCCACATGCAGACCCACCCCTCACATTTACAAAAAGCACCCAAAGTTTAAGAAGCAAGGTATTATTTCGAATCATAGCTGTTGGGAGTTTTCCAAAAAGCAATTCCCGATGCCACCTTTTATAGGTGACATGATTATTTTCATTGCTGCTTTATTGGTTTTGTTGAGAGCCACCTAAGATTACCGCACATAAGATAGGTGGCTATCTAAGTTTTATTCATTATTTTTTTAAAAAGCGCTTGCTGTAGGCAAGCAATAACTTGCTTAGTCTATTCCTGACATGTATTTCTTTACTTCTGATAATTTATTTTATATTGTAATGTTCTAAGCATTTATATTCATACAAATTAAACAGTGCCAACCATGTGTAAGAGGGATGTGTTAATAAGCTGGAGAGTAAAATATTTTTTTAAGGAAAAAGAAAAAAATCGGGGGGGGGGAGACATAACCACAAATCAGTTAAGGCTGAGCAGATTTAATGATTATGGCTATGGCATTCTGATTGACTGGTAGGATAGATATAATCAACTGAGGGCAGGAAAGAAAAAGAAATAAGTAAACTGAAAAAGGAATTGGTGTCTTAAGTGGAACTCTGAATAGGAGCACATCACCCTACAAGAGTTTATTGTGTTTGTATGTGTGATATGCAAGTAGAAATGAATGGGATAAAGTAAATGAGTTGCATTTAGGAAAACTGTAGCAGTAGAGACGAACATATCTGCTGACAGAGGGTAACTCTGTCCTGAGAATTTAGAGCTATTTAACTCTCTATCCCACTCCTGGGGATGTTTGCATGTAAGAACAGCATCAAAGAAAGAAGCATCAAAGCATCAAAGAAAGGAGCATCAACAGCATCAAAGAAAGAAGCATAAAAGAAGCAAAAGAAGGGGCGAGCACTGCATTACTCTGTACCTGTGTTGCAGGATCCTCTATAACCTCCATCTCCTCTGGCAGAGCATCCTGCTGTAAGAGAGAGAGAGAAAAATAGGTAAATAAAGACTTCTACTTGGAGTTCTCAGGTTGGTACTAGAACTCTGGAATATCTGCTGGGATATCCCTTTTGCTTGCATATGCCTCCATATTGCTCTCAACCCTCACCAAGCGGACACTATAAGCATTTTTATCTGGTTTCCACTGTGCCACAGTGAAAACAAAGAACTTCTTGGAACATCTGACCTCTTATTTTGAAAGATGGAATTTCCTTATCTAATTCCTCTCTGAGAGGCAAAGCCCGAATGGAAGGCACTCAACTCTTCTGGGCCATAGTGCACTCCTATAAACAATACAACATATCCTTCACATTCTCTTGATGATAAATGCGCACACTTATTTCTCAGGGGGATTTCTTATCTTTGTTGTTTTTATATTGGTTATAATCAGGGGCGGGTTCCTAATTTTTTTACTACCACTCTGTGGGCGTGGCTTATTTTGTGGGTGTGGCTTGCCAGCCATGTGACCAGGTGGGCGTGGCTTCTCGGACTGCTGAAGGGACGGGAACTGAGATAAGTCCTGACGCCCGTTCCCCCTCCCCTCAGCAGCTCGAGAAGCCTCGAACGTGCGAAAATGCCGAGGATCATCACGGCGTGTTCGTGGCTTTTCAGACTGCTGAAGGGAGGGGAATGGAGATAGCTTCTGCCGCCCATTCTTTCAACGTCTCACACGCTCCCTCAGCCATCCTCCCCTGCTTGGACTCACTGTGGGATAGGAAGCTCGGCTTCTGGGCATGCGCAGAAGAAATTTTTTAAAAAAATTTAAAAAAAAATTAAAAAAAAATTTGCGACGCTCAAGCACCAGCAACCAACCACACCGGTACTGTGATGTCACCAGCAGGCCACTACCGGTGCTATAGAGTGGACCGCACCTGTAGGAACCCACCACTGGTTATAATACTGGAGTACTCTGTTATATAATATCGGGTATGTCCTGAGATTCATAAAAATAAATTGAACGAAGATGAAATAGGTAAAAAGAGAAGAGGATGTAAAAAATGAATAGGTGATGAATTAATGTGGATCGAATGAGTGACTAGAATGGATGCAAGAATGAAGGACTCAGATGAAAATCAAAGAGTGAATGACATCAGAGGAAAGTGTAGACTACCGTGTTTTCCCCAAAAGAAGACCCTGTCTTATATTTTTTTGAACCCTGAAATAAGCGCTTGGCCTTACTGCCATGCACTCAAAAGCCCGATTGGGCTTATTATCAGGGGTTGTCTTATTTTGGGGGAAACAGGGTAGGAAAGTCATGATTGGATGATGTTGAAAGCTTATGAAATCATCAAAAAGAGAAAGGTAAGACATTTAAAGAAAACGCAGCAATTAAATTGGCATGTGGACTTGGTGGAACAAAAATAGCTTCCAAGGACAGAAAAATAAATAGTATAGTGAATGGTAGTAGTCTAAATTAATATTTTTATTTGGCCAAGTGCTGTTAGACACACAAGGAATTTGCCTCTGGTGCAGAAGCAGAAATTAGGTTCAGCTATAATTCTTTTTCTTGCATCGTGCCTTCAATGACTTTTACTTATTAATTTCCTTTTTTACTTTGGAAGTGAGCAGCATGATGGCTATGTACTTATATATATTAGTGGCTCTTATTCTGATATTTTACTAAAAAAAGAATATATTGATATAATTGCTATGACTACCTTGCTAAAAGCTTATATATTTTGTCATCCATTGACAAAACTCCTTGACTGGTCCAGGCTGGACTAGACTGCAGAGTGTATGAGATACAACTGGATAAAAATTAATCAGCAGAAGTTGGAAGCTTTGATAAATGGGAAGGAAAGTTGAGAGTGATCTTCAGCGCTGAACTATTTCTGAGGGTTCAGAGCAGTGAGATGGGTTGGAGTGCTTACTTTCAACTGTACTGTACAGTGTGGAGAGTTTGACACTTCAGCATCTATAACGTTGAGAAAATGGGTTTTTAGAGCTAATGATACTCACTGGAGCTGCCAGTGCCTTGCCTGCCAGGCAGAGGAAGAAGAAAATCCAGGCCCGCATCTTTTTTTGAAACCTGAGTTTATGGAGAAAAGAGAACCATAGTTTATTTTGCAAGTTGGAGGGAATGTATTGTTTCCCTTAAATTTCACAGCTATCGGTATTTTGAATTGGACTCTTTCATTTTTAATAGCTATACCCACTTCTTCCATATATAAAGTGACCAGATTTTTTTTAAAGCGGGACGGGGGGCGCGGGTCCGCCTGGGCGCCACCATTTGAGTTTTGCCCTCTGCGCATGCGCAGAACGCTGCGCATGCGCAGAGGGCAAAAAACAGCAAATGTCGGCGTCCAGGTGGGGGGGAGGTGGGAGGCCTTTCCTTGCCTCCCACCTCCCCTTCGGGAGCCGGCAGCCCTTCGGGAGGCCGCCTCCCCTTCGGGAGGCCTTTCCTCATCTCCCGCCTCCCGCCTCCCCTTCGGGAGCTGCCCTGGGGCCGGGCTGGCAAGCGACGAACGGGAGGTGGGAGACGGGGAAAGGTCCAAGGAGGCAGCCGGCAGCTTACCTGTCGCGAGCTCCAGGCATCCAAGCGCCGCGGTCTCCCGGTCGCCCGCCCGGCCCCAGGGCAACGGCGGCAGCGAGGCGACGGGGGGAAGGAAGGGGAGGGGGACGAGGAAGGGCTGTTTGCGCCGCCGGAGGGGCCGCTCGTCAGCTCAAACCGACGACGGCAGCGGCGACGGCTCCTCGTCCCTCACCCCTCCACCCGCATCCCAACAGCAGCGGCGCCTCCGAGGGCAGGGCTAGGGATGGGGCGGGGGAAGGAGAGGAGGAGCAGCCCCCCTTCCCCCTCTCCCCAGCAGGCAGCCGGCTTGCTGAAATTCCGCTTCCTTTGCCCGACTTGCTTCCCCTAAGGTGCTTCCCTAAGGTGACCAGACGTCCCGCTGTTTGGCATTCTTTCCAAAAAAGCGGGACTTTTTGGAAAGAATGCGGGACACGGGACACACGCTTGAAAAGCGTGTCTGTCCCGCCAAAAGCGGGACGTCTGGTCACCTTATCCATATAACTCAAGGCAATATACAGTATGCAACAAACAGACAATGGCATATCCATTATATCACCGGACAAATGCTGGAAAATAGATAACATTATCATGCACACAATGTCAGGTCATCTTCCTTCCCATTGTTGCCCATGATTTCCCATTATAGTAATCATCTAAGGTGGTTTACAAGACAAACTGAACCACTAACTAGCCAACCAGCATATTGTCCCAATCTGTGATCTGAAATGGTGATCCATAAAGGTGTTTCAGTGGTACTTTAAGTGGTCAGAAAAATAAAAATATTTCTTTATAACAACAAAAATCCCAGGAAATTGTCAACTTTCACACCATTTTAATGTCAGGTATTGATATCTTGGGATATTCAGCATAAGGCAGGAGTCTTTTTTTTAACAATTATGTCACATTTTATTTAGTTCTGGGGCTCCACCAATGCCATTGAGGCTTTATTTGCATCATAATTCCTGCGCACCAAATTGCCAATCGCTGGTTTGGTCCAGATTTTTAAAAGGCCCACATTAAAAAAAAAAGTTCCACTATTATCCAACTATAGATTCTCTAGAACTTTCTGTTCCTAACTGAATCTCAACCATCTGAGGAAAGGTAGAAGATAAATTACTAATTCCAATAGAAATCTGAAGCACCAGTGCTATCAGAAATGCACTGGAATAAAACTGCTTTTGCATACTCAGTAACACTTCTTGTTTACTGACCTATGAAGACTACCTTGGACCTCTTAGGCAGACAATGGAAAATAAGCAGGAAGGACATGGCTGCATTGATTTTCTTCCTCTACCCCAGGTATATCCATCCTTAGCAACTTTGAGACCTGTAGACCTCAACTCCCAGAATTCCCCAGCCAGACATGCTGGATGGAGAATTCTGGGAGTTGGAAATCCAAAAGTATACTTCTTCCAGAAGTCAACATTCCCAATAAAAAAGTTCAATTTCAGATCAAACAAATGCAAAAATATGAAAAACTGAAATATGTGGCTTCCTATTCTTGGCATTGTGTAAAATCCGTGCATAGCTGTTGATGGAAACCTGTATTATTATTCTTTTGCGATAGTAGTATTCAAGCTTGCCCACTCTTGTTCATCCAGGTTTTTGCCAAAAAGAAGCATTCAAAGAAATGCTTGAGAGATTAAATTCTTTGCTTATCTACAGTTGGCATTGCACTGTTGTGCTGGTTCATCTACAGGCCACTAATACCAGGGCTTCATGCCTTGAACCTTGACATTCTCTAGGGAATTGCTGGCACAGAGATTCAATCCCTCCACATGGTGGTATTTGTTCCAAATCCAATTAGCAAAATTAATTTTTTTAAACGAACATCTGTTGCAGTGTAAAATGAGATAAGCTGGAAAGGAGGAACATCTGTTTTGTCTACCACATAAGCAAGAGTTTAAATGGGCCCACTGTGAATCTACGGATGAACCTTGTATGGTAAAACAAGGTTTTACCATACAAGGTGGTGGTGGTGGTTTTTGTTGTGGTTGTGGTTGTTATTATTATTATTACAAAAATGCTCACACAAGACAGTTACAGGTCAAGGGCCAGCACCGGGCATTCTGTGCCAGACAATATGTTGCAATACTTTTACATACCTTTGCAATTTGCTTAGATAGTTATATTTGTTTCTGCTACCTATAAAAGAGTATTACTAATACAAGTTGGTGCCACAACTTGTCTCAATATTGCTTTGTTTCAGAATTTTATGGCTACATTTACAACACAGTAATAACCAAAAGGAGTGGAGTATAAATAGGTCCAAATGGAAAGCATGTAATGTGGTTGTCTCTATAACCGGCAGTGTGGCTAACACGTCATGGATCCAGATTTTTTTTATAGGCAGGGGCAGTGAGTAGCTAAAGCAAAGTGTCTATTTCCCTTTTCCTTGGCTCCACTTTAATGCATTCATTCCTCTTCTTACTCCTACCTATTTTACTCCGGTTCAGTACATGGCGTCCCTTCTCCTTTATTTGCTCTGGAGACCACTGAAAGCATCTTCCATCACTGCCAAGACCTGAAGCTGAGGTCACTTAGCTCTTCCCTTCCAAGGGCATTTTTGGGTGGAAAAGTACAGCTGAATCTGGCTGTTTCCCTCATCCCAGATTTATAAGGGCTTTTCTTATGCTTCAGGAAGCTTGGCATATTTGCCTTGCTTCCTAACTCTATTTACAACCAAGGCAGGAGAACTCTATGAATGGGGTGCCAAGAGGGTGGATGTTCAGAAAACAGCATCCTTCAAGACACAGTTGTCAATGTTGGGTTAAGATTTCTGCCGGGTCCTCCAGTGCCAGAGAATACCAGGTTTCAAAGCCTGACTTTGCGCTTGGAATTTGGAGACCATCAGACAACACACCAGTCAATGCTCAGTCCTTCCACTGTTGTGATTGGAGGTAAAAAGACTGTTTGAGCAAATAGGTCCTGCGTAAACATCTGTCACCGGAGACAGGAAACACGTTTATTTGAAAAACAAAATATAAAGAAAAGCCTCATCAACTAACTTATTTTTGAGAAAAACTGCATAGATATTTTGGCTGAGAGGTCTAGCTGGTGCTTTGCCATAATCCTGTGGAATACAATAGTGTGTTTCAGAGTCCTCACGCAGGTATCTATGAACGCTGCCCTTCAGTGCTAAATTACTTTTGTATTAATAGGGTTGCAAATGGGGAGAGGGGTTTTGAAGCAAAATTCTGGATTGTTCTGGAGGGGTGTGGACACATAATCCAGCAACCCGATATGATTTTCCACAGTTCAATTTTCCACAGTTTCTCAGAGAAGCATTATATCAGGACCACTCTGGGAAATTAAAATGGACAATTGATGCTACTCAAAGTACTAGGCTGAGAGCAATAAAGAGTCTGCTGCAAATTTCAACTCTTGATTTTGCCCATTGTAAGAGGAGTACAAATTTATTTCATAGTGATGTCACTTTAAAAAGCTGTTTTCTTTCTGCGGCTGCTCAAGGCAATGTAGATAGTTTTCATTTTCCAGCTTTCAATGACTAAAATTCACTTTTCTACCACCTCACTTGCTAAAGTTCTTTTTAAATAATGTATTGTACTTTTTAATATGCTTTTAAATTGTTTTTTATTGATTTTTTTTTATTGATTGTGGTTTTAATACCTTACTGTGAGCCGCCCAGAGTCCCTCTGGGAGTTGGGCAGCATAGAAATTCTAATAAACTTAAACTTAAAGTGTGATTTTTCTCTGTTTCTTCTCTTAAACATTTGCTTCCCCCATGAACATACAATCTCTCCCCCCTCTTCTTGGGTTAATTCCTAGTTTTAAAGTTGGCGTGGCAACTTCAAAACCAAGCTTCAGTATACAGAAAAAGTTGTGTGAACAGTTGGATTTCACATTGTGCACTGCCATAGATCGTCAGAATAGCTTTAATTTAACCATGTACCTTTTCTGTGATTGTGTGTTCATCTAGATTTTGTAGCTCTTTGTGGATCTGGTTTTGCCATGACTGAAAATAAGTGTCTTCAGAGGATTGCTTAAGGAATACGTGTGGTACCATATCTAAAACCCTAAGCTACCCTCCATTTTCCCTAGCCTTCATTTCAGTCTTTCACAGTTTGAATGATAGAAATTTTTTACCTAGGAACTGCCAGTAGCATCTCCTAGGCATCACTATTATTTACCTGGGGATAGGTAGATAACAATTATGGATGAATTATCATGATAATATAAAAGCTAGAGCATGTTGAGAATAATATTTATATAACATCTTTGAATATAGTAATGAATTATTATAACAGGAGTTTAATTACTCCATGTTACAAATTAGCCTAGTAATGTTTCTATCTTTTAAGTAAGGGAGTAAGGTAAGAGAATACTTTAGTGGTGTCTTTGTCATACATGGTTTCAACATGTATTAATTACCAGGCTGTGTTAATGACACACATGTCCCTGTTAAATAGATAGATACTATTTGCTAATTGGAAAACTGGAAATCAGAACTTCTCCATAAACTTTGATTAAAAAGAAATAATTTACAATGACTAAGCTCAGCCATTATGCTAAAACTGTAATTGGTTTGGTTGATTTTGTTCTTAGCTAACCGTGTGAATCTAGACAGCTATGATGGTGTATTCTGTTCTGACCACCATGTGAAATATGTGTTGTATTTGAAATGTTATCAGTGTTCACTAGTTGTAATTATTTATTATTACAATTATAAATCAAATTTAGAAGGCTGACTATCTCGCAAAAACAAAATGCAAGTGAAAAATGGGAATAAACAGGGAATCAATATAAGCTAACACAACAGCACCATCATATTCAGAGGACATTTATCCCATCTAACACGAACCTGTGGGAGGGAGGGGAAACCAAGTCTTCAAGGCCTGTTTAAAAGACAACAGGGTTGGGATCACTCAAACCATTTGAGGGATGCTATTTCAGAGTGTCGGTTCGACAACAGATAAGGGAAACCTCTTGGATCCCATCAAGCTTGCATAGTTTTTAAGACAGGGCTTGGAGCATGCTTAATTTGTCAGCTCTCATGGGTGAGAGATAATTCCTCAGATAACTAGACCCTGTTCAAAGAAGTGCTTTATAGGTAACCAGCACTTTGAATAGCATTTGGAAGTATCTGGTAATGAGTGCAGCTTGCACAGCATTGTTATATGGGCAAACTGAAGCATGCCACCATATTCATATGCATAGACCAGATGCAACTTCTGAGTGAGCTTCAAGGATAGCTTCATTTAAAATGTAGTCCACACAAAGGTAACTAAGGCATTGTGTTATACTTAAGGATCAAATATGGTCTCTGGATTCACATACTGTATTTCGTTTATAGTTCGTTGAAGAGATCAGACACATTATACCAGTGGTGGGTTCCTACCGGTGCTGTCCGGTGCTCCGTTCCGGTAGGGGCCCACCGATTGCGCAATGTCGGCGCGACAGCTCCGGTGCTTTCTTTGCCGGTCCGTGCATGCCGCCATGTTTTTTTTGAAGTTTTTCATGGTTTTTGGCTCTCTGCACATGCGCGGAAGTAAAATTGTCCTTCTGCGCATGCGCAGAGCCCCAAAATCATGCGAGAGGACATGTGCGCACAACATCGCGATGCGCACCAGTAGGAGAAGGTAAGAGGAACCCGCCCCTGCATTATACATAATCCATAAACATAAAACAAGAATTGCCAAGGATTTTGCCTGATTTCCAGGATAAGTAACTGATGGAATGAATTTCAAATGCCATCAACTGTATAATTAGACCAGGTATGAATATGATTTTAGGTTTAAAATACATAAAACTGAAATGAACCAATTTAGATTTTAGCAGATTTGTTTCTTATAAAACTGCTTTTTAGTACATATCTTGAATAATCTATTCTGCATTCTTTCATCTCCCAACCATGCTGCACGAGTCACAAAATCTCTAGCTCAAATTTCTCCTGTATATTATTTTATTAAACTTATGAGTTTCAGAGGCAGGAGAAATGCCTGA
Source organism: Diadophis punctatus similis (assembly GCA_023053685.1). Taxonomy (NCBI): domain Eukaryota; kingdom Metazoa; phylum Chordata; class Lepidosauria; order Squamata; family Dipsadidae; genus Diadophis; species Diadophis punctatus. The sequence goes on from JALIGW010000002.1 coordinate 178,254,652, forward strand.
AATCACCAGCTTTAAATAGCTTGTTATGATCAATGCCTAGAAATGTCAGCAGAATCATACGGCAAAAAGTCTTAGTCAAGCTTTATGTAATCAACACTCATAAAATCATGGAAGAAAAATAATTCAGCCTTAGAATTTACAGTAATACTTGCTGTAGACCAATATTAACAGAAGAGGGCAAATTTTTAAGGCTGTAATAAGGGGCACAATTGTTTTTGAAGCCAACCAGATTCTTCAAAGGATTGACACATTCTTATTTAAAAATACTGACAAGATGGACCTGTTCTTTAGTGAGAGATGGCATATTTTACTCACTAATTATTTTGTATAATATTAAAGAAATATAAAAGGAACCCAAGTTGAAGCTATATTGATACAGACATTTTTTGAAAATTCACAGTGACACTCCAAGGGTTTTTAGTTTTAGCTATGTCTGTTAGCATAAAAGAATTATAGCTGGAGGTTTGGACTGCAATATTCCACACATACCCAAAAATTGTTGAATTAACTCATCCCAGTGTGAATAAATCTGGGCTGTGTTGTTAATTATATAAAAAGGAAAAGCTTTCATCTGCCATTCATACCAAAATTGGAACACTGATATCTAATCTAATTTCATGTTAAACCACTAACAAACATACCCAAATGTCAAAGTTTAACTGAAAGGAAAAAAAATGTATCCGCTTCCCACCCTTTACGTGATCTCTCCTGTTTTCAATTAAATAAAGTAAATCCCTTGGGGCAATCCTCTTCTAAAATTCCATGTTGGTGCTGTTATCCCATGCACACTATTCTTACGTACTTTGGCTCTCTTCCTGATATATTTAGACCAAGATTTCTGTAAAATGTTCAAATGGGTTGCACTATGTTGCACCCAGTGGTGGGTTGCTGCTGGTTCGGACTGGTTCTCCTGTACTGGTGGCGGAAATCTGCCCACTCGCTGAAGTAGCAGCGATGGCCACGCCCCTGAACCCGTTCTCCGGTTGCCGCTCCTTGAAAGCGGCTTGTAAAGAACCCCCTGTGCATGTGCAGAGGGTCATTTGCGCGATGTGACGGGGGAATGCGAAGGGTAGGGAAGGTAAGTAGAACCCACCCCTGGTTGCACCATATTAGTTGGCATTTTGTAAAAATAATTTATATCCCTCTTTCTCTCCAGGAGTTCATAGCAGTGTATATTGTGCCTTCCTGATGTCCCCATTTATTCTTTATATCTTGAGGTAATTTAAGCTGAATCATCCCTCAGGAGTGGGTGGAGACTGAACTTCAGCCTTGTCAATCTTCCAGCATTCCTCTTTTAATAGCAAGCTGATTCATGGATATGAGCAAACCTTCAGTATGATAACTCCAAGAAAGCTCATTGATCATTCTACGTTAAATTCCAGTGGCCCTTACCTGAGAGTAATCAATCACCATCTTTGAAGGTACCCAGGGTAAGCTGTTAGGAATGCTAGGCCAGGCAAAAATTTAAAAGTGAATCAGCACAGATCTTAACAGCTGCCCATAATGCAGACCTCAGATTGACTTATCTTTGAAAAAATATGTTTGATGGGCATGAAGAAGGTTGATATTAAACTCTAGTCCCATATAACTATGAGTACTTCGGTCCAAGATCTGGAAGGATACAAGCTGTCCACTGGTACCAGATATTTCTGATTTCAGAAATGCCTTCAATGAACTTGAAGAGAATTCTGCAATATATTGGCTATGGTACATAGAAGACAGAAGTGCAAAGGCTGAACCTCCAGGCTGCCTTCTGTCCCTCAAAGCAAGGTCCCTTCCAACTCTGTTAATCTGTTAAAGCCTTGAATGTGGCTCCCAGGGCCCTCAAACAACTTCTTATCCAATTGTAATTTTTAATTGACAGAAGGGAGAAATTATCAAATAGCTGACTGAAGCAAACTTTTGATTTGACTCCAGGGCGCAATTCAAAGTACAACTTAAGTCTTGGTCTCAGTAAAAGTTGTATACCACTGTCATATGTACTGCTCAATTAACATACATTTTTCCACTGGCTCCTACTTCCTCCCTGTAATTGCTGTGCCTAAATACAGCTTGGCCACTTCTGGCCAAAACTACCAGAGTGTACCTGTTGCCCTTAGTGAATGTTCAATGTGATGGCCACTGAGCCAAAAAAAAAAAAAGGATTTGCTTGGTCAATGCTATAACAGGAATTCTGGCTTTGCCACGTGATGGCCAGCTCATACTCAAGTCTTCCCTGCTGTCTGACACCAGGAAAGAAGCTATAACCCAAGTTTCTTGCATTCCTTTTGGCCCCTTCTTTGCTGTGCAAAAGGGACAGGAGGAATTTATTCTCCCAGTGCCTCTCCCACCAAGAAGAAAGAGATTGTTCCAGCAGCCATCTGTGCATCATCATCGAACCTCTAGGGAGATGTCCTATTTCCTGGAGAGAAGGATGATCTGGCAGCACAGCGGTGTCTAAGATTTCTCTCCTACAAACTGAATGGTACGACCCACACAGATTTACCATTAGGGGCTGAAAAGTACTCTTAAGACATGGAAGATGGGGCTTAGTTTGACTGTAGTGTTCCAAATAATTTTCATTATGTTATTTTATGCATTCCATGATGCTACAAAAGCAAAATCAGTTGTTCGATAGACTTACTGTCAAGACCCAACACTGAAGGGTCCTTGGTGCTCTTGGAACTTGTTTGTTTTCTTACAGACTCATGATGTTACCTAGTTTGGGTAATGAAAGGTCTGCAAGAAAACAACAAAACTCAGAGAGCACCAAAGACCCCTCATTTCAACCCTGAGCTACAAATATTCTCCTTTATCAGTCCCAACATTGTCAAACATTAGAAAAGTGATCAAAATTTGGACTGGATGGTAGCCTAGATTATCATTACCAATAAAATCCCCACACTTTTACCTCACAGACAGTTGGAAAAGTTATTAGCCTATTTCTTACTGTTGCAGAGAATGACTGTACAGTATTACTAAATTACCACCTGCACAATGAAGTCTAAATTAAAGGCATGGTGCTTCTGCCCTTTGTTTCTTTAGTTACAAAAGGATAATCATTCCAGCTATTACAGTTTGTGTTTGTGTGATCCTTGCTCTTTTAAGATGCCATTTCAAAAACAATCTAAGTGTGAAATACTAAGTATGGGACACAGATTCAAGCCTGAATCTTGGTTGACCCTTGACACAAACTAAACTTTGAGTTGAATAATAGACAGTGTAGACAGAGGTTTTCAAACATGGCAACTTTGAGACTTGTGGACTTCAACTCCCAGAATTCTCCAGCCAGCATAGCTCGCTGGAGAATTCTGGGAGTTGAAGTCCACAAGTCTTAAAGGTGCCAAGTTTGGGGACCCCGGGTGTAGAACAATTCCTTTTAATTAACTTGAAGTGTTCTGCATTTTGTCTTTTGGATGCCATATAGCAAACCAGCAGTATTTTGGGTCAAAACGTTGATACAAAACACCCCAACTGAATGCATCCTTCCCTTTCACATCTGTGGTCATAAAGGACAGGACATCTTTTGAACCAGAAGGCCCTGAAAGGGTTTCCATGGGAGCCGACATTCCATTGTAGAAGAGTCATACCAGAGAAGGGATTTTTCCCCCTCCCCGTAGGTGGGGCTTGGCAAAAATCTGAAAAGTTGATATCTCTTCTCCCTCCTCCCTTTTCCCCACGTCTCCTGCCTCTGCCTATGTGGCACACAATAGCTTTGTCTAAACGGGTTTCATGCTATTCTGCATGCATTTCCTTTCATCTCTCTGCGCCGGCATTTGCACAATGCTTTTGTCCAATTTACCATGCTTCCAGAATAGGTTTTATTTGTTGTTTTTAATGTTTTGTCTCTGGAAGGGAATAGCATGCCCTAAACAACAGAACCTCTTTCTTTATGTTGCAAGAGAATAACACTTACATTTCAAAAGAACTCAATTTGACTTCACTGAATTGCAGAAAAAAACTTTTTTGGGGGGTTAGGTAGGAGAAGGAATAAAGGACTCTTCTGGAAAGGAGAAACAATTTAATTCTTCTCTCTACTGTAGTCCTGTAAAGTCAGGGAATGAACGCTGAGGCAATGAATTTTAAAGGCAACGAATTGCATGCTTCCTTTTGGATACGCTTATACAGATTGAAATAAATTCTGCTTTGCAATAAAACACTAAGAAATAAAGATGAAGATGGAAGTAGAAAATTATGTTTCCCGCTCCCTTTTTCCAAAAGCAAATATAGCCCAAACAAATGCCCTAAAGAAGGCTTACTTGCCAAGTTTATTCTTCAATTACCCGGGAACGTATTCCATGTGACAGTCCTAATTAATTAGGAGGCAATAAATTGTGAAATCCTAGATACACAGTAGCAATTGGCCTGAAAATAACTTTACTCTCTTCTGTATTTATTCAGCAAGTAGAAAAGAGCACTGATAATTGTTGCCAAACATGGATGTTTTATTAAACTAATTCAATTAATAAAAACAATTAGCAGCAAAACAGAAGTTAGGCACAGCATGCAGAATTCCAGTACACAACAGTACAGAATGTCAAGAAAACACTCAATATTCTTACACATCCATGCTATTCTTGTTAGGCTATTCTTCAAATGCAGATATTAGTTTTGGGCCCAATCAGGACTCCTTTGCTTAATATAATTTATTTTATAATAGATTTATAATAGATAAAGGGAGAAAAATGAAGAATAAATAAAAGCTGAGAATGGAAAAGTAAGTTTTGATGTCCTACCTCAAAGACAGGGCAGCTGAGAAAACTTCAGCCTCTCTCTCTCAAAGGTCTGAAGGAATCTAAGTATCTTGGAGGATGGCAACAGGAAACTGTTTCGAGGGTTCTTGGGCTGGGCTTTCTTTCTCCTCCTCCTCTTCTTTTCCAAATTTGTTTCTTTCTCTCCAGCTACAAGTGGGCTGGCTTTCACCTTCTCTTCCCTCCCCACCCCCTCCTCCTCTCAAAATGTATTCTGAGGCTGCAGCCAACAGCTAAATTATAGGCCAGAGCAATCAAACGGTGTCAGAGTCTGTAAAATTGAATAGAGAGTAAGAAAGAGTCTGTTGCTGTCTTTATGGCAACTATTGCCTCACTGAAGACTCCAATGAGATCATATTTTTCCTCTTAGGGTTTCTTAAAACCCTAAGTTTCTTAAAACCCTAAAAACCCTAAGTTGGCCCCTTTGGGAGAAAAGGGTGCAATTATTGCTTTCCAAAAAATGAAAAGCTTGCAATCTAGGGAGAATGATTTGTATACTGAGAGATGATAGATAGATAGATAGATAGATAGATAGATAGATAGATAGATAGATAGATAGATAGATAGATAGATAGATAGATAGATAGATATTCTTGTTGAAAGAGTAGCATTTACTATGCCATTAATTCATTAATTTAATTGCAATAATAAATGCAATAATAAATGTGCCAGTCTTTAAAGTATGCAAAAAAATGTGATTGTCATTACAACAGATTAAGAACTTATTCAAGGAAAGAATAGCTACAGCTCCTATCATAATCAGTTCCTAGATAAAACAAGCAACCTGTATTTGCCTTTGTAAACATCTATGTTATATAAAACTACCTCTATTTTATTTTTGGAGTAGCAAAGTTTATTTATCTGGTTTATTTGGTTAGAAAATCAAAGTACAACATTGTCACAAATTCAGTTTATAAAAATTGCTGTGTTACACAAGTTAGTGGTGTATGTTTTTCACCAATAGAAAAAATATTTTTGACTATTCCTCAAAGTTTTTTTTCCAGTATCAAAATCACTCCTTTTCACATCCCCAGATATGTATTCATAGATGCAGCATGGACAGAGCTTTTAATTTCTATTTTCTCCCCTAAGCCTTGGGTAGAATTTCTTTCTTCTCTTAGTACAGGCCTATTATCCCAATAATAATCCCCATGATACAAAGTTCCTTTGATCTTTTGACCCAAGTATGCACCAGAGGGCTACAAATTGAGTGGACACGCTTCTCCATATTAACTCCATGGTAAGACCAGGGCACCCCTAATCTTCCGATTGCCCTGAATCTTGATACCATTTTGATGCATATTTTGGAATTCCAGTCCAGAAACCACCTATGACAGGCTCAGGCTGTGGTACCTGAATAAAAAGTACAAAGAAAGGGCACTTGACAAGGGCTATGATTTGTGGCAGCAGCTCTTTGGATTAAATTCCTTCCATCCTTAGAATATGAATCTTTGTGTGGATCTATCTGAAGTGTACAGACAAGAAGAGTATTAGCTCAGTAGTGGGTTCTAATTCCGTTGCTAGTGGTTCGTGCACGCATGCGCAGAAGCGTCCTGGGCGGGTGGGTGGAGCCTCCCGCCACCGCTGCTACTGGTTGGCAGAACCGGGCCGAACCGGGAGCAACCCACCGCTGTATTAGTTACAACAGCAACAATATAAAATACAATTTAAGCTCATTTGTTTCAGTAGTCTTAAATACACTAATCATATTTTGGATAGTGGAAAGGATGTGGGGAACAACTATTCAATTCTAATCTCATCTCATCTCATCTCATCTAATCCAATCCACTGTACGTGTACTTTTTTATTAGTAATTGCAATTTAGAAGTTTTTTTTAACATACAACAATTATTCTGTGTTATCTCCATGCTTTCTTTTTGAATACCAAAGAAGCTTTTCTAATTAACAAGCTATCTCTTCTGAGTATTTCTACTTTTAGAAATATCAGGAGATGTTCAGTAGGATTTTGCCTGCTATGCCATATTGTAGCTTGCTTTGTCTCAGAGACTCTTCTATGTTACGCTGACAGAATGAAAAGCTAAGAAAGCAGGAAATATTGTAGACAGAACTATCAGAATTAGAATAGCTTATTCGCTGTAATTGATCTGATCTGACTATGGTGGTAATGCATCATTACAGTATAAAGTTAGATAGTAATTTTATTATTTATTTATTTGTTTGTAATGAAAAATCCCCCCCCCCAAAAAAAACAAAGCTGAAAAAAGATGGCGACCGCATGTACAGTGCTGGAACTCAGCTTCTGCGCATGCTCAGAAGGAAATTTTTTTTAAAATAAAAATAAAAAATGAAATAAAAAAAATTCAAAAAAAAAGATGGTGGCGCCCATGGACTGGCACCAACCGATCCGGTTCGGTGATGTCATTGTGACATCACCAACAGGTCACTACCAGTTCGGGTGAACCGGTCCGAACCGGGAGGAACCCACCCACTACCGGGAGGAACCCACTACCGGAAGTCCGGAGGTGATTCTGTCTGTCTTGAAAACATTACAAATCAATAAAACATTAAAACAATAAAAAACTATAACAGCAATAATTTACAATGAAAGATGGGGAAGGAAGACAATAGGATAAGTGAATCTGGCTTCCCAATTGATTTTGCTTGTCAAAAGGTCGCAAAAGGTGATTACATGACCCTAGGACCTTGCCACCATCATAAACATGAGCCAGTTGTCCAAATTTTTATCTTGTGACCATGGGGATTTTACAACAGTCATAAGTTTGAAAAACAGTCATAAGTCACTTCTTTCAGTGCCGTTGTAACTAAATGACTGGTTGTACATAGAGGATTATCTATACTCTCTAAGCCCGATTTACTGTTATGTAAGTTACATACTGTTGTTGTTATGGGAAAAAAATGCTACCTATATATGCTATCTTGAGTTCCTGATGAAAGACAGGATATCAATCTAGCAAATGAATTAAAACTGCATCTTATGTAACTAAGCTTAATGAAGCTTAGATATGCATAAATTGGAAAAGCCTCTGTGATATTCTTTGTATTGAAAACATCAAAGAAAAGCTAAGTCTGAAATGCTACTCTGTTGATAGGATGAGTATTTCATCTTTGTGAAATAAATGAAAGTTTCTTGATTTCCTTTTTCTTCCATATCCAGATGCAACAAAATTGTATTTGAACTGAGTCTTAAGAGAAAGCAGTTTCAGTTAGGTATTTAACAATGCACACAAACTGGTTCAAGGAATCAGCTAAAATATCAGTTAGATGTTCTGCTAATCAAGACATATTCTGGGCCAGGAAATGTTGATATGTATGTGAGCCAATAGCAGCAATTCCTTCCACATTTTCTCATTTATTGTTTTGTGATATTGACATGCAATGTTTGTGACTAGGATGTCCTAATGAGCCCTGAAACAAGTATCCAATGTCTGAGAAGGTTGTGCAGCATCACAGATTAAGTTCTTCAAGGTGCTTTTGTGCACAGAGATATGCAAATGTCACATATGTCTGCAACACTATAAAGCAGCCTGCTTAAAAAAAATTGCAAACAAGTGCAATGTTTGCACATTGCAGCAGCTTTGAAGAAACCAGAGGTGGGTTCCTGCCAGAGCTGCCCGGTACGCAGCTCCGGTAGGGGGCGGCTGATTGCACAACTGCTCCGGAGCCCTCTCTGCCGGTCCACCGCGCGCATCACCATTTTTTTAGGTGATTCTGGGTCGATTTTGCTTTTGCGCATGCGCAGAAGCAAAATTGCGCCGAAATCTTGCGAGGGGACGGGTGCGCATGTGAGATTTCTGTGAGATTTTGCCTCCGCGCATGCACAGAAGCAAAATCGTGCGAGGGGCGCACACGTGTAGCAAGGGGGTGCACGCGTGTAGCGAGTGCACGTGCCCCCGAAGCGTGGAGATACGTACGCATGGCTCTGGCAGAGAGGTAAGAGGGCAACCCGCCCCTGGAAGAAACCCATCTAAAAAGGCTTCCCATAGTAGCACTAACCTGAGTTCAGTTTAACCTGAAGAAATCTGATGAATTAAGAAATTTTATATAGATGTTGAGGGTTTTCTTTTTTTAAAGTGTGCACTGTTTCTTTTAGCAGTAAACAACATGTAGAAACTTAAACTTTTCCTGAGGAGGCAAAAATAAACTTTATAAATAACCTGTGAAAAATAAACTTCTTGCTGTGTTTCTGCATGTCAAGCTGTTGCTTAATACATAGGAATAAACACAATGAAAAAGCAAAGTAAAAAAGAAAAATGGTGAAGATTATGGGTGCTTCTGTGCACATTTCTATTCTTACATTTATATTGCTTTGCCCAGGAATGCTGAATGTTTTCTACAGTGGATTAGCTTTGCCTTTTTGGGCTGAGAGGCATTGAGATGAGGCAGCTGCTGCTGAGACTTGTCCTGTTGAAACAAAAACATCTGGAAAAGTTTAAAAAGTAGAACCACCTCTCAGTATACTTGCAACGTGGCAGCTGTTTAAACTTAGATATGCTGGCCTCAAGGTTTTTTTTTTTTAAAAAAACACAACCGTTTCATTACTTAAAGAGCCCCAAATAACAGAGCCAGCAAGATAATTACAATGGGAACTTCTTAACATACGTGGCAGTTGAAGGCAGATCAGCGACAAAAGATTCCAGAAACAACATCCATTCTCTTTGCCTTTGGCTTAAAAGGCATAAAATTAAGCACCCATTTCTCTTCAGCATTGCCTTGTTTATCTGATTCTAAATAGACAGGAAATTTATAGTATAGTATAGTATAGTGTAGTGTAGTGTAGTGTAGTGTAGTGTAGTGTAGTGTAGTGTAGTGTAGTGTAGTGTAGTGTAGTGTAGTGTAGTGTAGTGTAGTGTAGTGTAGTGTAGTATAGTATAGTATAGTATAGTATAGTATAGTATAGTATAGTATAGTATAGTATAGTATAGTATAGTATAGTATAGTATAGTATAGCATAGTATAGTTAAACAGTGGTGGGTTCCTACCGGTGTGGTCCACTCTATAGCACCGGTAGCGGCCCGCTGGTGACATCACAGTACCGGTGCGGTCGGTTGCCGGTGCCTGGGCGCCGCCATTAAAAAAAATTTTTTTTTTACATTTAAAAAAAAAAATTCTTCTGTGTATGCCCAGAAGCCAAGCTTCTGGCACTGCGCATGCGCTGCCTTCCTACCCCTCAGTGAGTCCAAGCAGGGGAGGATGGCTGAGGGAGCGCGTGAGATGCTGAAAGAACGGGCAGCAGGAGCTATCTCCATTCCCCTCCCTTTAGCAGTCCGAGAAGCCACGAACATGCGGTGATGATCCTAGGCATTTTCGCACGTTTGAGGCTTCTCGAGCTGCTGAGGGGAGTGGGAATGGGTGGCAGGACCTATCTCAGTTCCCCTCCCTTCAGCAGTCTGAGAAGCCATGAACGCGTGGTGATAATCCTAGGCATTTTTGCACATTCAAGGCTTCTCGAGATGCTGAGGGGAGGGGGAATGGGCGGCAGGAGCGTCCCGACTGAAAGTTGCAAGGGCAGGAAGAGAGAGAAAAAGAAAGAAAAGGTGATGCTGTTTTAGTGAGCAAAAGTGATTCCGACCGCGGAGCAGAGATGCCCGGTGAGCGGGGCGAGAGGCGCGGGGATGGCAGTGGCGGTACTGCCATCCCCGCACCTCTCGCCCCGGGCGCCTGTGCTCCGCGGTCGGAATCACTTTTGCTCGCTAAAACAGTGTCACCTTTTCTTTCTTTTTCTCTCTCTTCCTGCCCTTGCAACTTTCAGTCAGGACGCTCTGCGGGAACGCTTCCCTTTCCCTCTCCTCCTCGGCGGAGGCAGGGTCAGCGCGGCTGCCCATGAGAGGACTCGGCCGGCGCTTGCTGTCACCTGCCGCTGCTTGGAGAGCCTCGGGAGCTCGGTGCCGTCTTCCGGCTTTCCTTCCGCGCGCGCTGCCGTCCCGTCAGAGAGCCTCCAAGCAGAGTGCACTTGGTGGGCTAAATCGCTGCCTTTCTCCTCCTCCTCCTCCTCCTCCCCCGGCTGGGCTGATGGCTGCCCGTCTTCCAGGAGCCTCGGTAGATTGGTGGCTGCTGGATCTTCTTCAGCCAGCCCCTCTCCACAGCCACGAAGGAACGAAGGAACAAAGGAAGGAAGGTGCTGCAGTAAGCGAGCTGGCGGGCGGGTTGGCGAGCGAGCCAGCCAAGAGGAGGAGGGGGTGGGTGATGTCAGTGCGGAGCCGGCGCGGAACGCCACCGTTCAAGGGCACGGGGGGGATTGCAATAAGCCCACTGCACCGCCTGCACCGCCTCGTCGAAGGGGCGGTGGGCGGGCGAGTGAGGCGGCAAAGGAAACGTGCCAATGAAGGGGAAGAACGAAGAGGGAACGAAGTGCAGAGAAACCCCCCCCCGGGGTTGTTGGAGAAAAGCAACAAAAAAGGCGCTAAGAAAAGAGCAGACGGCTGCTAGAAAAGGAGAGGGAGACTAAACGGTTAGGAGAGCATCTGGCATGATGGGAGAAGCAAGAAGAGCGAATGGATGATAAGTGCGGAGAAAGGGCAGAGATGATGGAGAAGGAAAGGAGGAATGGAGCTAGGAACACTATGAAAGAGGTGTAACATTCAAGTGAGACAGACCAGAGCCAGGAGGAACAGAAAGGGGATTAGTAAACACACATATACGCAGAGAGAGAGAGAGAGAGAGAGAGAGAGAGAGAGAGAGAGAGAGAGAGAGAGAGAGAGAGAGAGAGAGAGAGAGAGAGAGAGAGAAAGAAAGAAAGAAAGAAAGAAAGAAAGAAAGAAAGAAAGAAAGAAAGAAAAGAAAAGTGGAGAAAAGGAAGATGCCAAAGGAATGGATTAGTCAGATTGGCCAAGTTTACCCAACCAAATCCCTCCAAGAACTAATAGCTGCATAAAAAAGAAAGAAAGAAAGAAAGAAAGAAAGAAAGAAAGAAAGAAAGGAAGGAAGGAAGGAAGGAAGGAAGGAAGGAAGACAGAAAGAAGGAAGGAAGGAAGAAGAAAGAAGACATACAGACAGAAAGAAACAAAGAGAGAAAGAAAGATGTTAGGAAAGAAGAAAGATGAAAGAAAGAAAGGAAGGAAGGAAGGAAGGAAGGAAGGAAGGAAGGAAGGAAGAAGAAAGAAGAAGACAGAAAGAAAGAAAGAAAGAAAGAAAGAAAGAAAGAAAGAAAGAAAGAAAGAAAGAAAGAAAGAAAGAAAGAAAGAAAGAAAGTTGTATGGCCACCCTGAGTCCTACGGGAGTGGGGCGGCATACAAAAACGACCCAAAAAAATAAATAAATAATAAATGGCGGATTGGAACTCATCTGGGAAAAATTTGGTGGGTGGTATGCTTAAGGTTGGCCACCACTGAGACTAAAACATATGAAGAACGGTGGCAGGATTTGGGTTTGACTAGTGTAGAGAAAAGAATGACTAGGGGGGACATGATTTTCTATGAAAATTTTTGTTGCTCCATATAGACCAAATTTTTAATCAGGAACCCACCCACCCTGGTCAATGGTGTCCCTCTTTACCAATGTTAAAATCTGGTCACCTTACTTTAGGGGTAGCCCCATGTAGAGCGTGTTACAGTAATCCAGCCGTGAGGTGATGAGGGCATGAGTGACCGCGAGTAAGGCCTCCCTCTCCAAGTAGGGTTGCAATTGGTGCACCAGGCGAACCTGTGCAAAGGTCCCCCTAGCCACAGCTGTCAGATGTTGATCCAATTTTAGCTATGGATCTAGGAGGACACCCAAATTGCGAACCCGTTCTGAGGGAGTTAATTTCTCTCCCCCAAGAACCTAGGATGGGCAATCGACATAATCCTTGGGAGGCAGTATCCATAGCCACTCGGTCTTGTCAGGGTTGAGTTTGAGCCGGTTCATTCCCATCCATGTACATGTTTGTTTTATAATATATGAAGTATCATAAAATATTTTAACTTTTTTGATATTCTCGAGGTACAAAAACAATTGGAATTTTTGAAGTAGTAGCAAAGCAGAAGGTTCTATTCAAAAAGTATATAGATATGCCAGATAATCTCCAATTGATGGAAATGCAGTATGTATTAATAATCAGTAGAACTTACTTTTGATAAACATCTTTGCAGAAAATAGACTTAAAGATATCTAAAGCCTGTGAATTTACAAAACATCAGGAGAGAAGGTTACTTATTTTTGCTATTTCTTTATGTTTTATGTGCAAGCAATACAGTTGCACAAATAATAGTTTTGCCTAATTCTAGATATAGTCAGAAACAAGTGAACACATGTTAATGGAGAAAATCTTTCATCGGACTTTCAGAAGAATGTGAGACTGGAGTAGAGGAAATCAGAAATGCATGATTTGGCAATGAATCACAGCCTCTCAAGAGAAAAACTCAAATAGTGCATACACTTGCTGCAAGATAGCTCATGGCACACAAAAGGAGGGAAATACTTAATATAAACATTTATTTCTGGGATGTCCTCCCTTTGTCTTTCCCAGCTGGTGGGTTTTGGCTTTGTGTGTATGAGGGAGGAGGCAGAATCACGTAACAATGTGTTTCATTTTACAGGATCTATCTGCAAACTTTACAAGACAGATTGAGTTACAACACTGAATTAAGCACAAGAAGAGATCGGTGTTTGACCATTTTGATTCCTTCTGGTCCTTAAAAAGGCCAAGAGACTGTACTCTTGTAAATAAGTTCCATTATATTCTTTGTGAGGAAAAGTTTTTACCAAAAAAAAAAGTTCTGTGACTCAAATAAAGAGCAACAGTGAAAAATCCCATTCAAGACTTGTTGCAAGTTTTAGCCATAATTGTGTGGGGTAGGAAAGACAGGAATATGAAGAGAGGCCTGATTTTCAGAAAATGAAATCTTGAAGTTTCATACACTACTGTACTTGCTAATATTTGTCAACCTCAAGCACCTGTGTGGTATCTTATTTTTTTTCTCATCTCTCTGACCTCAACATGATGTTCAGTGTGTTCTGGTTTATGATGAAGGTGATGGGGGTGGGGGTGGGGTAGGAAATCACCAGGTACTTTCTCAATAGAAATATTTATTATGTCAGATCCATAAGTGAATCAATATATCTGGAAATAAAGGAAGAAAAATGAAAAAAAAAGATGATAATTCACCAATGGAGTGAATTATTATTATTAGTAGTATTTGGATAGGTAACTGCTGAAGTGCCATGGCATTTATATTCTCACTGTTAGTTATCACCCAGTATTAATGAAATCATTGAATAAATGCATCAGTATCCAATTTTTTAAATTGGGTAATAAATTAGTGGCCAAACTCTAAATATATGTAGCTGTGTGAGCATGATCAGTCTCAGCTGTACAAAATGTAGGACATTGGTATGGTTTTGGAAGGGTGTGGTGTGCAGATGGTGTTGTACAAGCCAAAAGTTCAGCTCAGAAAGAAAGACCACATCCAGCTGGCATCTTTCCGGTGGAGATGGAGCCTGGATAAGAATCTTTCCTTGCTAGCAATCTTTAGCACAAGTCACCCCCCCACCCCACCCCTTGCAGTAACAGACCTTTTCCTAATCCTTTCCTCTTCTTCTGCTTGAGAGTGTGTAGGAAAAAGATTGTTGAATCATGGACTGAGCTAGGACAATGACAGAGTCATGAGGAGAAGGTTAAAGTTAGATTGCTTGGCCATTCTGGGGTCCCTGCAAATGTAGTGAATGAGGAAAGCCTTTGAGGCTTTGCAAAAGACTAAATTAGGCCTTTCAGCCAACAGTTTTCCAAATAAAATTTACAAAGCAAAAGCCTTCATTTTGCTGGGTATCCGTGTTTGTTATTCTTCTTGCTCAAAAATTTGACCACTCTAGTTTCTTTCTGAGGAATTGAAATAGAGTATATTTGGAAGGCAAAGCATTTATCCTGTTGTTAAATCAGAAGCAGCCAAGGGATGGAATTTGCTTATGTAAACTCACTTGAAAAAATAGTTGGATCTGCTCTCTGTTTGAACTGTTGGAATTAATAAATGAAGCTTTTATAGCATTCCGTGAAAAAATACTATACAAATTGCTGATGATTAAGGGGCTGTGAAGGATGGAAGAATAAGAGCCCCTCAAAATGTTGGCAGCTCTGGGGAATGGACTTAAAAACCTATCCACCAGTTCTTGAACCAGCAGAAACGAGCCTGCATAAAATTTGCTGCACCCACTGTTAATTCCAACCTTGCTGCAGAACTGAGACTGGTATCTAATGACGTCCTTATTTAGAGTACAGAGGGTAAATTAAGAACAAGGATTGTAGAATCTTATTCTAGACATTCTGCACATAGATTCTAGAATGTACAGAAATGAATAGCTAACTATGCAAATAAAGGATGAGGAAACTGACTTTTATAAAATTTGGGATAAATTGTATGAGTGGTTGAATGTAAAAATAAAATGAAGCAAGACACTTTATATGTGTAGATACAGAGATTGATACAGAGATAATAATTTAGAGTTAATGAATGTAAGAAGTTTTTGGGAGTTTTTTGGGTTTTTTTTTCAAGTAAGATGAGAGTAATAGTGATATATAGAAATACAACGATACATTTGACTGCTTAGTGAAATTGTATATTTTGTGACTTGTTGAGTTATGGGGTTCATTAGGTTTGTTTTGTTTTTTGTATAGGTTTGTAATTGTATTTATGTATTTATGTATATATATGTTTGTTTTTTATTTGTTATATGTATAATTTTAAAACTACTTAATAAAAACTATTTTAAAAAAAACAAGGATTGGTGGATTCTCCTGACTTTTATTTACATCCACTCTCACCAAACATCACTGGGCCAGCAGGAACATATCCCCAGTCATTCTAATTAATGTCAGTTAATAGTCAAATTTTGTTGGTTGGTTTAGCCATCTGTTGAAACTCATGCTGGTTTAACAAACAAAAAAAATGTTCAGAGGCAGCTAATATTGCTCCATCTTTGTGGATATAAATTTAATATAGTAATGCTACTTTATGAAATAGTTATATTTGAAAACAATTCAAACAACATTTCCCACCCCCACCACTATTGTTGGTCAGCTTCTGAGAACTGAAGACCTGGAAATTGATATCCCCTACAGATATCCCCTATCTCAAAGCAGAATAGTCCTGAAAAACATTGCTCAGGGATTAGAAGGGTGAGAGAAATGTGTGACCTGCCTAAATTGAACTATAGGTGCTGGCTGATCCCATCATCTAGGAGTCATTTGACTGGGCCATCAACAGAGTGGTTGAGAAGTGGATTAAGCTGTATCCATGGAAAACACTGTGTCGGGATAAGGGGAAAACACTTTAACCCAGTTACAACTAAGCGCAACTTACAGCTGCTTCACTTATGAACTGGAGATCAGATGAAAACAACATTTTGAGGTCACAGCAAATAAAAGGGGTTGCTGACAAAAATTTGCATTGCAGCTCACTGCAAATGATGAAAGATTCAAAGATTCTTCGTTTTGCCATCTTCTGCTTGTGAAATTAGAAAAAAAAATAGCTCCCACTTTTATAAATGAAGGGTAGGGGTCCAGTCTCAAATCAAATCAAATCAAATCAAATCAAATCAAGGGATGTAATTTCTCTACAAGCTCATCCCTCCCTTTTTAAATGAGTCTCAGATTTGGAGTCTCTTTCTGGAAAGAGGAGAAAAGATTCAGTGGTCTTGCAGCTGCTTTTGATCAAGTGATAGCTTGCATTTGGAATAGAAAGCAGGTCACTCCAGTTCCAAGCTGATGTGACAGGAAGCCCGCAGGCAGTTTTTTTCTCGGGAGTTTGCATTATCCAAAATGAAAGAAAAGAGAAAGAAAGATTATGGACATATTGATGCTTTGTGGGTTGTACATAATTATTTGCAGTGTAATGCCACTAAATTCAATTGCTTTTAGCCATAAGAAAATAATTCACTCTCTTGCAATCAAAGATAGTCTTGCCACTTTCCCTTCGCCATCATACTTGGGATGGGAAACCACTAAGAAATCACAGTTCTGTAGGCTAGGCTGGAAAGTTAAAAACATGTATATCCTGGGACAAGTGCAGCAAACTTACTTCGACCCAGTTATCAAGGAAACTGCATGGATTTTTCCATCTAGCGGAGCTCAATTCAAGGGAAACATTACTTTTAAACTGAGGATATTAGGACAAATTTGAACCCCAAATTGTATGGTACTTAGCAGCAACTGGTGATCTTTTCTCTCAAAAATAAAAATATTTATATAGACATGTAGTTATTTAATCCCTAGTTTCTAAGGGAATACACATTTGATCCTTTGTATGTTTACTTAGAAATAAGTTTCCATATTCAACATTTGAGATTATATTAATGACCTTTTTAGTCTATAAAATGTAAAAAAAAAGAGCAAGAATATTTTTTTTGGGTGTTCTGGAATATTTCTAGGCTTTCTATTAAGAGTTCTGTACTAATTAATTGACCAGTACTTAGGAAACATATATTGTTGGAGGTCAGTGTTCATTAAACTATACCAGCATGATAAGGCAATTTACAATCTAACAATATGACACAGATCATAGGCTTCAATATACTGGCTACTTGTATAATAGTACAATATATAAGTTATATTTAGCTTGATAGTCTATCACAGAAAATTATCCCAAAGCTGCAATTTTAAGCTTTTTTTCTCCTGTACATACAACTCATTTCTTTTGGTGGTTTACGGAATCAAAGATCATGCAAAACCTTTGAGCAAAAGAACAAAACCAGAAAATACAGTTTATGGCTTCAAACATTTTGAGTGCCAAAAGCCAACCAGACTAGCCTACTGTTGGCTGTTGTGGTTATGATGAATCTTGGAACCATTCTACAGGGTAGTCAGTTTTATTGCCTTTTAAAGAAATGTTAGATTTCTGTCCTGCTTATGTAATTGCAAAAACTGAACATTTATAATGTATTTCACAAATGTGATAGAAATAATACATAGAAAAATTTAGAGGGGTAGAGAGAGGAAAGCCTAGCTCATAGGACTTGCCATTAAGTGAACAAACCTAGCTGGTGCTAGTAATAGTTTTAAAGATAATACAAATATACAATTATTTAAAAGGTAATAAGACCTAGAGCACGTTATGCAAAGACTTAGCTCATTGGAAAAGGCTGTAATGCTGAGAAACGTGGAAGGAAAGTGAAGAAGAGGATGAGATCGACAGATTTATTTATTTATTTATTTATTTAGACGCTCTTATAGGCCACCCAATCCCGTGGGACTCAGGGCGGCGTACAACATGAATAAGAAACGTACATTTAAAAGCAATGATCATAATTTAAATTAAAAAATATAATTAAAAAGAAACATTATAAACGCAACATTCAGGGGGGAATCTGATTTTCCTATTCACCCCATCTGCCGGAAGAGCCATGTTTTTAAGGCTTTACGGAAGGCCAGCAGGGTGGGGATGGTCCGGATCTCTGGTGGAAGTTGGTTCCAGAGGGACGGGGCTCCCACAGAGAAGGCCCTCCCCCGAGGCCCCGCCAACCGACATTGTTTGGCCGATGGGACCCGGAGGAGGCCCTCTCTGTGGGACCTAACCGGTCTTAGGGAGGTATGTGGTAGGATGCGGTCCCGCAGGTACCCTGGCCCTGAGCCATGTAGGGCTTTAAAGGTCAAAACCAACACCTTGAATTGCAACCGGAGACTAATTGGCAACCAATGCAGCTGGCGGAGGATAGGTGTTACGTGGGTGTATCTCGGTACACCCACCACAGCTCGCGCAGCTGCATTCTGTACCAATTGCAGTCTCCGGATGCTCTTCAAGGGTAGCCCCATGTAGAGTGTGTTACAGTAGATTCAGTTACAGTGGTGATGAGTGCACTGTTGGAAAACTTGAAAGACCAGATTATTGTGGAGAAAATTTGTCTACATGGTCTTGATGGCACATAATCAATGAAAGTTGGAGAGAGATCTTGGAGGATCTAGTCTGATTTCCTGTGTGAATCTACCAAAAGAACTCTACTACTAACAGACGGTCATATAATCACTTGCAGCAAAGGAAAGTTCACCATCTCCTGATGTACTTTGTTTTTTGCTAACTAACTTTTAATATTACAGAAATGTGACTGGTGTTCATCCAAAATCATCCTTGAAATTCAAAGCTATTCTTCCTTATGTTGCCTGGAATATTTCTGAATAATTCTATCCTTCAGATATTTGAAGTTTGTTATGGCTCCCTATGGCAATCTCTTGCCAGGCCAATGAAACACCCGACCCCAAGACCCATTCCTCATAAGGTTTTCCTTCCAGAGTCTTCATTATCTTTTTTTTTTCAATTTACATATCAATAAACATTTTTAACAGTACTGTGTCATTTGTTTCATACAGTTATTTACATTTATTTCTATACATCATTATTTCTCTGTTCTAACCAATTTTACCATTTATTCCACACCTCATAAAATTCTGTTTCTTCCTTGCCTTTCATTTCTAATGTGAGCTTATACATCTCTGTACCAGGGGCGGGTTGCCTGTTCTTCGTGCATTACGCGCGCGTTGCCATGTTTCGGCGCACGTGCTTGCTACGCGCGCACGCCGCCTTGCACAATTTTGCTTCCTGTGCATGCACAGAAGCAAAATCTCAGGAGGGGATGCGTGCTCGCATGCGATTTTGGTGCTTTTTTGCTTCTGCGCATGCGCGGAAGCAAAAAAATTGCCAAAATCTCATCCGTACCTGCGTCCCCTCGTGACATTTTGCTTCCGCGCATGCGCAGGAAGCAAAATCAGCCCAAAATTCCCCCCAAAAAGATGACGCCGCGCGACAGACTGGGGAAGACGGCACCGGAGCTGTCGCGCGCAAATAGCTGGCCGCTACCGGAACGACAGAGTGGACCGCACCGGTAGGAATCCACCACTGCTCTGTACATTCCAGTATCTTATGTATAATCCTTTCATTGCTTGATGTATTTTCAAGTTTCCAACATTGAGTGTATACAATTCTTGCTGCGGTTACTATGTGTAAAATGATGTATTGGAGTTGTTTCTTTATCTTTTGGTTAATTATTCCTAATAAGAATAGCTCAGGTTTAAATTCTATTTGTTCTCCTATTATCTCCTGTAGCCATCTCCTTATCTGTTCCCAATATTTCTTCGCTTTGGGGCATTGCCACATGTGATAAAAAGTTCCATCCTTACTTTTACATTTCCAGCAATCCGGTTTCATATTTGTATACATTTTTGCCAATTTCGCCGGCGTTAAATGCCACCTATAAAGCATTTTATATTGATTTTCTTTAAATGCAGTCAATAATCTTAATTTACAGTTCTTGTTCCATATTCTTTCCCATTCCTCTAAATTTATATTACGGCCTATATTTTGTGCCCATTCAATCATCGAACCTTTCACAATTTCCTCTTTCATTTTTACTTGTAAGTGTCTATATGCGTTTGTTATAAATTTTTCTTCATTCCCCGTCAGTATTGTATCTAATTGTTGTGGTATCCTTTGAATTCCATATTCTTCCATATCTTTTCTATATTTTGATTATGTCTGTAAATATGGCCACCAATCTATGATTATACCCTGTTCTTTTAGTTCTTGATTTGATTTAAGTTTCCCCTGGCTATCTAATAATTCTTTATATCATCTTTTTTTATCTAATGTATTCGGATATATCGTTGCCTCCATTGGCGAAACCCAATTTGGCAATTTTTAGTGTCTTCATTATCTTGCTTGCTTTCCTTGGGACACCCTTTAGCTTGTCAGTATCCTTCCTAAAATGCCGTGCAAAGAACTGGATACAATATTCTAGGTGTGATCTGACCAATGCAGAATAAAAAAGAATGGCTTCTTTTGATCTGGTTGCTTCTGTTGATGCAACAGAAAAGACTGCATTTGATTGTTTTGTTTTTTGAGGTTGCACTTTAGCCTCCAAGCAATGCAATTGTTGCCATTGCATCATGACGTTCAGCCTCCAATCCGCCAATACCATTCACATGTACTGCTGCTCACTCAGTATTTATTTATTTATTTATTTATTTATTTATTTATTTGTTTGTTTGTTTGTTTGTTTATTTATTTATTTATTTATTTATTTATTTATTTATTTATTTATTTATTTATTTATTTATTTATTTATTTATCAAGTTTATATGGCTGCCCATCTCATGAAAAAGTGACTCTGAGTGGCAGTATGGCCTCCATTATCATATATTCATGCTTTTGATGTTCCCTACCCAAATATAGGATTTTGAATTTCTCCATTTTGCTATTTTGAAGACTTTTCTAATTTTTCATTTAAATCATTTATAAATGGTCTGATTTGTGGTACAGCACTTGACATTTCCCTTTGGTGCATAACCACTGATGTACACTTGCAAATACCTATATGGCTGCATAATGGATACGTACCCTTATTGTTACCAGCTCACATTTTGTTATCTTATCTACCAATCTCTCATAAGAGACAGTGTAAAAATGTTGCTAAAGTCAAGGAACACTATTCCAAAGATCAATTAAATTGATCACTTTATCAAAAAGACTGGGTTGACATGATTTATTCACAATTATTGAGTTTCTAGCTGTCTATGTACCTAATATTCCTTTTCTCATGAAAGAAGGGCCTTCAGAATTTTCCCTATTATATAGCAATAGCAATAGCAATAGCACTTAGACTTTATATACCGCTTCATAGTGCTTTACAGCCCTCTCTAAGCAGTTTACAGAGTTCAGCATATTGCCCCCAACAATCTGGGTCCTCATTTTACCCACCTCGGAAGGATGGAAGGCTGAGTCAACCTTGAGCCTGGTGAGATTTGAACAGCTGAACTGCTGAACTAGCAATCAGCTGAAGGTCGCAGTGCTGCTTTTAACCACTGCACCACCTTGGCTCCTATAGGCAGTGGTGAGATACAGTCAGATGGATCATGAGAGCCGATTGGTAAATTTTTAGTTTTGTGAGTTGGCTGAAGGTAGAGTTTAGCCCTAATGCCTAGTATGTGCTCAAGTTGTTGGCTAGTGCATGGCATGGCAACAGCAATAGAGCTGGCAGAGCTGGTTGTTAAATTTTTATCAGCACACCACTGCTTATAGGGGAACCATGTTTCCGAATTCCTTTCCTCCCTAACACATGCAAACATTGACAAGAAGCTCTATAAGGTAGACCAAACTAAGAAACCAATTCCATATACTGTATATCTAAAACTACTTTTATTGGAACATATAGAAACAGAAGCGGGGGGGTGGGTTCATTGACCCTATCTTGTGAGAATGGTGTGTATGGCCTGCAGGGAGGGAGGGAGACCAGCGGGGGGGGGGGAGGGGGTATCTGGTAGGGATGAGAGCCGGAACATCTCGGTCATAATGGGAAGAGGCAGGTATGGCGGGAGCAGAGGGGAGGGCCACTCTTGGAGAATAAGACCTCGCTGTGTACAAGCGATCCCTTGTTCCGGCCCCTCCGATGTGGTTCCATCTTGCTCATCCCGAGTGCCTGGCAACCAGGGTGTTCAGGGCCCTGGGCTCAGGATGCTGCTGCTTAATGCCAGGTCAATTTCCAACAAAGCCCCCCTGATTCGTGATTTAATCACAGAAGAGGGGGCCGACCTGGTTTGTATAACTAAGACCTGGCTGGGCCAGGAGGGAGGAGTAGCTCTCTCCGAGATATGCCCGGACGGGTTCTCAGTGCAGCATCATTCCCGACCCCAGGGAAGGGGGGGAGGAGTGGCAATAATAACACGTGGAAACCTGCATCCTCGTAGGATCCCTGCCCCGGAGATTGTTGGGTGTGAGACTCTCCTTCTGAAGTTGGATTTAGGGGTACAGGTGGGCCTTCTCTTAACGTACCTGCCTCCCAGCTGCGTAAGTAAGGCCCTGCCTGAGCTGCTCGAGGCAGTAGCCGGCTTGGCAGTTGAGTTCCCTAGGCTCATGGTGCTGGGGGACTTCAACTTGCCTTCTGCTGGTGAAACCTCTGGGATAGTCCAGGAGTTCATGGATTCCATGACAACCATGGACCTGACCCAAGTAATCCAGGGTCCGACTCATGAGGGTGGTCACACGCTCGACCTAGTGTTTCTCTCGGGGCAGTGGAGAGATGATCTGAAGATAAGGGATATAGTCATCACCCCTCTGTCATGGTCAGATCATTTCCTACTGAGGTTGGATTCCGCAGTTCCATTCCTCCCCCGCAGGGAGGCGGGACCGACTAGGTGGTTCCGCCCCAGGCGCCTAATGGAACCAGAAGGATTCCAGAGGGAACTTGGGGAAATACCTGAAACCCTGGTACGCAGTTCGGCTGATTCCCTGGTGGCTGGTTGGAACACCGCAGCATCAGGGGCTTTAGACCGAATTGCGCCTTTGCAACCTCTCCGTGGCAGTGGATCCCGGAAAGCCCCCTGGTTTACCGAGGAGCTCCGGGAGATGAAACGCCAGAAGAGACGTCTGGAGCGCCGCTGGAGGTCCAGCAAAACCGACTCCGACCGAACACTATTAAGAATTTACATCAGATTTTATTTAGTGGCGATAAGGGCGGCAAAACGATCCTATTTTTCCGCTCTTATTGCGTCCGCAGATTCTCGCCCAGCCGCCTTGTTTAGGGTGACTCGCTCCCTCCTTGCGAAAGGGGGGAGCAAGGAGCACTTGCAAGGCAGAGCTGAGGAATTTGCCGAGTTTCTGACGGATAAAGTCGCTCGGATTCGGTCAAACCTGGACTCTGGCTGGGCAGAGTCCATGGAGTTGACAGGGGCAAGTCTTAGTCCACCGTTGTGGGAGGAGTTTGGGCCTGTTTCTCCTGAAGATGTGGACAGAGCCATGGGGGCGATGGGGGCCTCCACCTGTTTATTGGACCCGTGCCCCTCCTGGCTGGTTTCAGCCAGCAGGGAGGTGACACGCGGCTGGATCCCAGCGGTGGTCATCGCTTCTTTGGAGGAGGGATCCGTACCGCAGTCATTAAAAGCTGCGGTGGTGAGACCCCTCCTGAAGAAGCCTTCCCTGGATCCAGCTGACTTGAAGAACTATCGTCTGGTCTCCAACTTGCCTTTTTTAGGGAAAGTTGTGGAGAAGGTGGTGGCCACTCAGCTTCTGCGGCTTCTGGATGAAACAGATCATCTAGATTCCTATCAGTCGGGTTTCAGGCGCGGCTACAGTACAGAAACTGCCTTGGTCGCTCTGATGGATGATCTCTGGCGGGCCCGGGATGGGGGAAATTCCTCCATCCTGGTGCTACTTGACCTCTCAGCGGCTTTTGATACCATCGACCATGGTATCCTTCTGCATCGTCTCGGCGAGTTGGGAGTGGGAGGCACCGTTTTACGGTGGTTCTTCTCTTATCTCGTCGATAGGATGCAGTCAGTGTTGGCAGGAGGGCAGAGATCCACCCCTAGGCCCCTGTTATGTGGGGTGCCTCAGGGGTCGGTTCTCTCGCCCATCCTGTTTAACATTTACATGAAACCGCTGGGGGAGATCATCCGCAGACATGGGGTGTGTTTCCACCAGTATGCTGACGACACCCAGCTGTACATCACCACCCCGTCTGACTTCAGTGTGGCAGCCGATGTAATGTGCCGATGCCTGGACAACGTTAGGATCTGGATGGGGAGGAACAGACTCAGACTCAACCCCGACAAGACTGAGTGGCTTTGGATATTGCCTCCTAAGGATTATGACAACTATCCCTCCTTGGTTTTCGAGGGAGCGAAACTGACTCCCTCGGATCAGGTCCGCAACTTGGGGGTCCTCCTAGACCCACAGCTAAAATTGGAACACCATCTCACTGCTGTGGCTAGGGGGGCCTTTGCACAGGTTCGCCTGGTGCACCAGTTGCGGCCATACTTGGAGAAGGAGGCTCTACTCACGGTCACTCATGCCCTTGTCGCCTCCCGTTTGGACTACTGCAACGCGCTCTACATGGGGCTACCCTTGAAGAGTATCCAGAGACTCCAGTTGGTGCAAAATACGGCTGCGAGTGCTATGGTGGGTGTGCCAAGGTACACCCACGTGACACCTATACTCCGCCAGCTGCATTGGTTGCCCATTAGTCTCCGGGTCCAATTCAAGGTGTTGATCATCATCTTTAAAGCCCTTCATGGCTTAGGACCAGGTTATCTCCGGGACCGCATTCTGCCTCATACTTCCCTCCGACCGGTTAGGGCCCACAGAGTTGGCCTCCTCCAGCTCCCGTCAGCCAAGCAATGCCGGCTGGCGGGTCCTAGGGGGAGAGCCTTCTCTGTGGCCGGCCCCGCGCTCTGGAACCAACTCCCTCCAGAGACCCGAACCATCCCCACCCTGCTGGCCTTCCGAAAAGCTGTTAAGACATGGCTCTTCCTGCAGGCAGGGGGTAGAGCTTAACTCCATCTGCACTCTCCCCCGGGTATGTCTGGTGGTTGAATGGTCCTTTTATATTGCAATTTTTAATTTTTATATTTTGATTTTAATTGAATTTATTGGTTTTCTTGTATTTTTCCTGTGTTGTAAGCCGCCCTGAGTCCCTCGGGAGTGGGGCGGCATATAAGAAACCATAAATAAATAAATAAATAAATAAATAAATAAATAAATAAATAAATAAATAAATAAATAAATAAATAAATAAATAAATAAATAAATAAATAAATAAATAAATAAATAAATAAATAAATAAATAAATAAATAAATATACAGTATAGTATCAGAATCTTCTCCCCATCACTTTATCTTTGTATAAGGTCTATTTGAACTGCTTTCTCAAATCAGTTTCTTGGAATAGACTTACCGTATTTTTGGGAGTATAAGACGCACCTTTTTCCTCCCTAAAAGTAGTTGAAAATTTGGGTGCGTCTTATACTCTGAATGTAGCTTTTTCGGAGCTTTTTCCCCAGCCCTAACTAGGTGCTAACGATCTTCCCAGCTCTTACCTTGCAGGCTCTTTCATTGTTACTTTCTCGGAAGAATGTTTTTCCAGCCCTAAGTCTTTGCAGGGTTTTTTTCATTGCTTTACTTGCTCCAAATAAGTTTTTTTTTCTAGCCCTAACCAGGTGCTAATGATCTTCCTAGCTTTACTGGCTTGCAGGCTCTTTCATTGTTACTCTCTCCGAAAAAGGTTTTTTTAAGTCCTAACCAGGGGATAAAATAATGTGCTGAAGCTGACCAGACTAAGGACGTTAGCCAGATGAATACCTGGTAGGCAGATTTCCCCCCCTATTTTCCTCCCCAAAAACTAAGGTGCGTCTTATATTCCGGTGCGTCTTATACTCCGAAAAATATGGTAAGCTGTGGTTGTCTAATGGTTGCCTTGGTAGCAGCTTTTCTTCTTGTTCTTCAAGGTCATCATTTATGCCTTCTACAGTGTCAACTGACCATCATGCTATATATTGTAGTGGTTTTAGCTAGCCCAACATGAGCAAGGAAATTACTGGTACTCCTCAAATATAGTAGAAACAAAAATGAGGAAGACTATCAACTGAATGGACTGGATTGTGAGGACTTCTAAAAACTCACTAATAGCAGGTATGCAAATATTTTGTTTGAAATTTTGGAGGAAGGTTATGAATGATTCA
Source organism: Diadophis punctatus similis (assembly GCA_023053685.1). NCBI lineage: Eukaryota > Metazoa > Chordata > Lepidosauria > Squamata > Dipsadidae > Diadophis > Diadophis punctatus. Next base: position 178,280,770 of record JALIGW010000002.1, read on the forward strand.
GGAAATCTGCTCAGGACAAAGTTAAATATAAAAGACAGAGGGCTGAATTTTCAACCATAGAGGAATCTAAAAGTGCCACGAAGATCTGTTAGGCTGTTTCCCTTGGCTTCAACAATTTGTCCAAGTTGGCTGAAGGCTTTTGGCTTTGAGCTCCCACTTCAGAAAGAAAAGCCATTCAGTCCGTTTAGAGATAGAAAGAAGGGGATTTTTTTTTCCTTTTTACTGCTCTTGAGATGATGGAAAGGTGAAAACAAGTAAGAAACGAGATGCAGAAATATTAGGAGTACATAGATTTATAGATTAATACTAAATGTCAAGCAAAGCTTTGTGATCCCTTGGACCAAGTTTGAAAGATGCATTTGATTCAAGAAATTTTAGCATCTCCATATTGTTCAGGGCTGAGCAATTGCTGCAGGAGGTATCTTAGAGGGTGCCAGACTACTTTTATATGGGACAAAGGCCAATCCGTGGCTCTAAAGTTTTGGAACCATAGCCAGGGTATGTCAAACGTCCAGCTTTTAAAACTTCCAGTGAGATAGTTTAGTTCTCAGGAGAAACCTCACTTAATATGTTAGTAGCTTGCTGAAGGCATCCTGACTGGATTTGTCCAGATAAAGAATGTCTTTATTTTGAATTCCCAAGCTAACATTTCTTTTCACACACTCTCTTCTCATTGTGCATTTATATACCAAAGCATTCTAAGTCTGATAGAATGGAGGGAGACTGCAGTTACTTCTCTCCCCCTCTTCATTGTTTATTCCTACAGTCAATGCTTTGCAATTTCTATATTATCACTTTCACAAAAAGGTGTGAAAGGTGAAGCTGACAGATGCTGTTGCCTTTATGAAAAAAAACCTATCAAATTAGATTATGAAATTTAATACATAGACAATAGAAACTGCAAGTAATAAGTTTAGTGTCCTCTCTACCATTGACTTAATCTCATGTTAAAAATGCCTAGAGAAAAAATGCCTTTCACATAAGAACCCTGCCAATTTGAAAGCAGCTCCAGACCTCTTTCATCCATTAAATCAGATGTAGTCAAAAGCTGAAGTAGTTTATTTCTGGTTCATTTGTGATTTACTTGAAATGACATGACTTGACATGACTTGATAGACACTAAAGTCAGTCAGTCAGTCAGTCAGTCAGTCAGTCAGTCAGTCAGTCAGTCAGTCCCTCCCTCCCTCCCTCCCTCCCTCCCTCCCTCCCTCCCTCCCTCCCTCCCTCCCTCCCTCCCTCCATCCATCCATCCATCCATCCATCCATCCATCCATCCATCCATCCATCCATCCATCCATCCATCTATCTATCTATCTATCTATCTATCTATCTATCTATCTATCTATCTATCTATCTATCTATCTATCTAATACCTGGGCTTCATATTTTTCAAGAGAATTCATGACTTGGTCCCCTTCATGCAAATTGCTATGGTGTTTTGGTATCTGACCAGACAAATAGAGACAACATGAAGTAAATATAAAGTTGGGGTTGGGCAATTTATTTTCCTTCTCTGCCCAGTGCCAATTTTGCTCCTGTGCACCTAATCCTCAACATTTTAAGACCATGAAGCCTGAAAATGATTGTGTTTCTGAGGGATTGCAGAACAGAAGCAAGAATTTAATTTAATTTAATTTAATTTAATTAAAAGTTCTTATAGGCCGCCCAATCCCGTAGGACTCAGGGCGGCGTACAACAGGAATAAGAACAATACAATAATATATAATTTTAAAACATTACACAACTTTAAAACCATTCATTCATGGGGGAATCCGATCTTCTTCACCCCGCCTGCCGGAAGAGCCATGTTTTTACGGCTTTACGGAAGGCCAGTAGAGTGGGGATAGTCCATTCATTCACTCCACATGAATGATATCCATGTGGGAGTACAGTCCAATATATTGGTGGAATTGAAGTAACTACCTTTTTTTCTGAAGCCATCAAAGCTGCTTCCAACTACATTCATAGCTGTTTATCCAAGAGCTGCCTTTATTGATCTGGGGAACATTCAGATGACTGAAACACACTTCCTTGCAATGCAAGCATACAGACAGAGGGGTTGTCCATGTCATACAAAACGTTTCCCACATTTGAACCTTTCAAATGTGTTACGTCAACAATAGTTCAAGAAGCAGCTCTTTCCACATTAACCTACGGCACCAGAAGAAACGGAAGGAAGCAGACTTCAATTTTCCACCTGCAGATTTCTTTAAACAAGAGTGGCCAAGTTTATATACATAATACTAAGCCCCAGTGAGTAGATAAATATACTACATTAACCCTGTGTCTGAGAGTGCTCTTTGATCCCCGATTGACTGGTTCTCAAAATGACAGCAATAGCAAATTGCATTCATATAACTCTCTCTGTTTAGCTGCAACCATTATTCAGTGAATAAGATCTTATTATCAAGGTAACCTAACTGTAGTTATAACATAGTTAATACGGTACTAGTGCAATGGGATCAATTTGGTGCTGCTTCCAAACAATATCTGGAAGCTTCAGTTGGTGTAAAATGTTGCAGCTAGGTGCTAATTGGTGTGCAGTATCAGGGTCATAGTAAATGCAGTGTTTGCTACTTGTTTCCTCCAGCATAGTTGAAGTAGTTGACTTTAACCTTTAAAGTACTGAATGGATTGAAATGCAACTATTTGAGAAACCATCTTTAGTGGTGGGATTCGCACCAGTTCGCACCAGTTCGGGAGAACCGGTTGTTAACTTTCTGAGCAGTTTGGCTGTTGGAAGAAATCATTAGGGCAGAGAACCGGTTGTTAAATTATTTGAATCCCACCACTGCATCTGATTCAATGAGAACTTGTCTGCTGTCCATCAAAATTGTGGCAAGGATGCCATGGATAATATAATTACTTGGCTCTCATGGATAAGCAAAAACTCAACTTTCAGTTCCATGACTAAAATGTTTTATTAGAAATAGATCATATCAAAGGGGAACCAAGAAGCAACAGTGTTTCCTGGACTCCTGGACCTTCTCCTGGCCCCAGAAAATCATAACAAAATGTTCTTAACTTGCTAGAACTTTTGTAATGTCCACCTGCTACATTGATGTTTGATTTTGTGTTTTTTTTGTGTGTCTTTGAGTCAGTTTTTGATTCCTGGTTACTGCCAAGACTAGAAGCTGCAGTTTTCTTGGCAAGGTTTTTCAGAAGTGGCTTGCCATTGCCTCCTTTCTAGAGCAGAGAGAAAGTGACTGGCCCAAGGTCGCTCAGCTGATTTTGTGCCTCAAATGGGACTAGAACTCACACTCTCCAGGTTTTTACTCCGATGTCTTTACCACTACACTGAAATGGCTCTCAAAAAATTGATGTTAGGAGATCTACAGTATTTTTGTACAAGATAACATCACTCGTGCCATTGACTGCTTTGACTGCTTTGGATACTTATTTCACAAGAGCAAAATATAGATTCCTTGCCAAGAGCTATTATATTGAGTACTTCTTGATCCAGATGTTCAAATTAGCTTCTTTTGTGAGATAGCATGGGATTCATTTAATACACTTACATACAGCTGTGTTTTCTTCTTTTAAACATCTGCATAGGAGCACAATGTCCCGATCAAGTGGCCTCTGGGAAACTAACTCTTCCTGTGTACATGCATGTGTGTTTTTAACTTTGCCGGTTTCACATGGAGTTTTAAAAATATACAAGTATGGTAGGGAGAGGCTGTGTTTTCCAACAGAAGGCTCGGAAGAAAAGGATTATTCCTTCTTTCCCTATAGGCTCAGAAAGGGAAAGTGGATTATGCTACTATGAACTTACTCTAATGTTATAGATAGCTATATGCTATATGTCAATATTGAAATATATTCTGAAATAGCTAAATTTGGGGCTTTGCTTGTGATCTTTGCATCTCCTTCTGGTAACTAAGGAGGAACCAATTCAGCCTTTTGGTAAGATGACAGGGGATTATGGAAACTGAAATCCAGCACATCTGGAGGATGTTAGATGTGGGAGGTTGGAATGTTGAAAGGCCATCCATGTGGTTTCATCACCAAACCCCCAAAACTTTACCCTTAGACTGTCCACTGTTGACCTCACCTGATTCCTAAGAGGTCAGTAAGGGGCGTGCATAAGTGCACCAGCGTGCCTACCGTCCCTGTCCTAATGTTTTCTCTTATCAGTACCCATCTTATATATATAAACAATGTTATATCTATGTATATTACCAACACGTACTTGACAAAAATAAAAATAAATAAAATAAATAAAAAAATAAAGAATCGCTGAGCTGAAGTTATTCACTCCCCACAATGCACACAGAAAGGCTACAGTGGCATCAGCAGTAGTCTATTTTCTCTAAAATCAAGCCAGCACTAGATCTACCACACCCCTGTAAACACTGACTGCTTATTTATGTCTGTTGGTGGAATTGGGTTTTGTAGACGCCCTTTTTAAAAAAAAAATACTTATCTAGAATTACTTAGTTCTTAGGGTTCCAAACTTTCCCCAGTACCTTTTCTTCAGTGGCTAGAATCCATTCTAATTGCAAGGGCTGACCCTTGGTTTTCTGCATTATAACAAAGATAAGTGCAAAAGTGCACTAGCGTGCCTACCGTCCCTGTCCTAATGTTCCCGCTTATCAGTACCCATCTTATGTATATAAACAATGTTATATCTATGTATATTACCAACATGTACTTGACAAAAATAAATAAATAAATAAAATAAATAAGTGATGCAACTGTAGATACACTCTAAAATAGATTTCACCCAACTTTATATAAAGAAAGAAAGATCTCAGATCCAGACCATCCTTTCCCCCTCCCCAACCAGAAAATATAGGACAGAAATCCTGCCTTTGACCTTTGCAACTGACCCAGTTGTGGTCCTCCAGGATCCTGCCAAATATTTGGTGCAACACCTAGACATCAACGGTGATTCTTCACAGTTCTAATCCATGAAGAAGCAGGCTTTCCTTGGGAAAGAAGTAGGTGCGTATTTATCAGGTTTAACTGGATGCCAGTAAAAACTGAAGATATTTTTGATAGGACTGAGAGGTGGGTTCTTGCATATTAATAGAGCTGATCAGAGATTGTCAACTGGAAACAGATGTCTATGCCCCTTTTGACTTCTTTATATATTGAGACTAGCTGCTTTCTACAGGTTTAATTTCAAGGAGAGCTTAGTGCAAATGCTAAAGAACAGAATATCAAGTCATTGTAGATGGTAGCGATGCTCTTATATCAGGACATAAGCAGATCAATCGCTTAACAGAGACGTCAGAATTTATATTCTCTTGAATCACTTTGCATCTTTCAGCTTTGTTTTTCCTTCTACCATTCGGTGATGAAAAAAAATCTTGCTGGTCCCTTTACCAGTGTTTTTAAATAGCCCTGGCTTTTCAGCTCCTTATAATTAACTGGAATTTCAGTTTATATAAAAAGAGGAAAACAGTTATATAAAATGCAACTCGACAGCCTGTAAGTGAATTTCCAAAATAAGATCACTCAGTGCGTATAAAACTTTGGGTGCAACAACAGAAGGTGTTTTTTTTGGTGCTAATTAATCCTGATAGCTTTATTATGATGAAAATGATATTAACACCAAAGGCATTTTAGTTCCATGACCAATCTTCTGGATGATTTGAACAAGCATTTAACTGATGATCGGTTGCCACATTTATTTCCAATTTCAGATTTTGTCACATGCCAACAGATGCATTCTCACAAGCTTACGCAATGTTAATCTTCTTTTTTCTAGCTTAGTATGTGCAAATCAAGCCCATTTTGTTAGTTTATAGTTCTCACACCCAAAGCTTTAACTCAGTAACCAGAATGAAACATGTTATATGAATGCATCCAATTTGTATCTAGAATGGTGCCAGTCACATGATGGGTAGGCCTACAGAGGTAATATATTATCTCTTCCTTGTTTGATGTTGTCACTGTATTTAGACCAGACTTAAAAATACTAATAGTAGTACAAAACAGACATTTAAAGGCACTAGACTTTGCTACACATTGTAGCAAAATTATTAGACATTACTGTTTTCCAAGCACAGCATCACTTGCAATATCACTGAATTTTCATAATGCACTTAAAACTGAACAGAGGGGTAGGGTGGTCATATTATTGGGCAGAAACCAGTTACCCAGCTAATCCAGAAGGTTTATATTTATTCCTGCTTTAAACTAGTTCCATCAGGTCAATAGCTCCCCATGTCATGTAAGCTGTTTACTTGAGAATTAGCTATGAGTTTTGACATCTGTGATCAAGATGGAGACCTATAGAGCAGGGGAGTCAGACTCACGGCCCGCGGCCCGGTTGCGTCACATGCTGGCCCCGCCCCGTCCGGTTTAGCGAAGAGGGAAAAAGTCCTGATACATCAGATGACACTGCCGTGACGACACAAGTTTGACACCCCTGCTATAGAGAGACTCTGTGGAATTGGGGGAGTCTCTAGGTACTCTCTGGATGCTTTAATTTTTACCCTCTATTAATACCTGCCCAGAGAACTAAAAATAGTAGCTGCCATCTGACTAACCAAGTCATCCCAGATTGGATGCTTTTTGCAGATAATGGGGTGAGACTTCATTGGGGAAAAGGCTCACTTGTGAGAATAGAGGTATTTTGTTACATCAGGTATTTGTTCCCTAAATACTACCAGAGTCTAGGAAGGAGGGAGGAAAATGGAATGTGAATTAGTGGCAGTCACATTCCCTTCAGCAATATTTAGGTCCATATTCTGAATCATTATGTGTCAGCGTAATATCAAGAAAAAAATATACAGGTAGATCTTGACTTACGACCACAATTGAGTCCCAAATTTTAATTGCTAGACAGTTGTTAAATGAGTTTTGCCCCATTTTTGCCCCAAGTGAACCACTGCAGTTGTTCAGTTAGTAACACAATTGTTAAGTGAATCTGGCTTCCCCATCAGGGGTGGGTTCCATTTACCTTCGCCACTGGCTCGCTATGCTCTCGCGCACGTGCGTGTCCCCTCGTACAATTCTGCTTCTGCGCATGCTCAGTAGCTATAATCAGCCCGAAACACAGCTGAGGAGCTGATCAGCTGTGCTTCGGGTGAAGGAATAAAGGTAAATATAAACCCAGGGGTGGGCGGGAGGCCCTTTTTCAAGCAGCAGCAGAGGAAAAAAACTTCCAAACAGTAAACAAATTCGAAAAAAAAATCCAAAAAAAGATGGCGGCACCCACAGACTGCCACCGACTGAACCGGATCTGTGACGCCATCATGACATCACCAGTGGGTCACTACCGGTTCAGGCGATCCGGTCCAAACCGGGAGGAACCCACCCCTGTTCCCCATTGACTTTGCTTGTCAGAAGGTTGCAAAAGGTGATCACATGGCCCTGGGAAACTGCAACCATCATAAATACATGTCAATTGCCAAGCATCGGAATGTTGATCATGTGACCATGGGGATGCTACAATCTTTGTAAGTGGAAAAAAAATGGTCATAAGTCACTTTTTTCAATGCCACTGTAACTTTGAATGGTCATTAAATGACTGATTATAAGTTGAGGACTACCTGCATTGGATCAGAGAGATGGAATAGATTTTATTTGTTTCTATTTCACACTTCTTCTACTGCCCATCTCTCTCAGAGATTCAAAAGACATTGTATTGTGGAGGACAGGAGGGGCTAACTGCTTAACTACAACGCTGGGATCATTTTAGCTTCTTTTCCTGTTGTAGCTTCTGAAATGTTGATTTAGGCCTAATGTCACATGGATGAGGCCAATCATACAAGCATTTTGTACCTCTCCCAAACATAGGACTACATGAGACATTGAAGCACCACCAAGAAACAGAAAAGTAAATCCCTGATCCCCCCCCTGGCAAAACACTGGGAAATCTGGGGCCTTCTAACTTCAGCTCCTAGCAACCCTCCTTGTTGGCACTGGTCATGCTGGCTGAAATGCAAGGGGTTGCAATTTATCAATCTAAGAGGTTCAAAAGTTTCCACTGGTTTGCTAAATTACAGTTGCATTTCAGAGGGTGAGAATCCTGTTAACTAATCTTAATCACACCATTAAAGAATGATGGTTCTGAAAATGCTTGTGGAAGAGAATGGCTTTGTTCACATGGCATAGTTATTCATTGCTAATTTTATCATGGTTTACTCAGATGAATTGTTTGGGTTCACATGATATATAGGTAAAGTGACCAGATTTTTTTTTTAAGGCGGGATGGGGGGGGGGCCGCCTGGGCGCCGCCATTTGTTTTGCCCTCTGCGCATGCGCAGAACGCTGCGCATGCGCAGAGGGCAAAACAGCAAATGTCGGCATCCAGGTGGGGGGGGGGAGGCGGGAGGGCGCTTGGATGCCTGCAGCTCATGACAGGTAAGCTGCCGGCTGCCTCCTTTCCCCGTCTCCACCTCCCGTTCGTTGCTTGCCAGCCCGGCTGAAGGGGAGGCGGGAGGCGAGGAAAGGCCTCCCGAAGGGGAGGCGGGCTCCCGAAGGGCTGCCAGCTCCCGAAAGGGAGGTGGGAGGCCTTTCCTCGCCTCCCGCCTCCCCTTCGGGAGCCGGCAGCCCTTCGGGAGCCCGCCTCCCCTTTGGGAGGCCTTTCCTCGCCTCCCGCCTCCCCTTCAGCCGGGCTGGCAAGCAACGAACGGGAGGCAGGAGACGGGGAAAGGAGGCAGCCGGCAGCTTACCTGTCACGAGCTGCAGGCATTCAAGCGCCGCGGTCTCCCGGTCGCCCGCCCGGCCCCAGGGCAACGGCAGCAGTGAGGCGACGGGGGGAAGGAAGGGGAGGGGGACGAGGAAGGGCTGTTTGCGCCGCCGGCTCCTCGTCCCTCCACTCGCATCCCAACAGCAGCGGCGCCTCTGAGGGCGGGGCTAGGGATGGGGCAGGGGAAGGAGAAGAGGAGCAGCCCCCCTTCCCCCTCTCCCCAGCAGGCAGACGGCTCTCTGAAATTCCGCCCGACTTACCCGACCTCTCTTTTGCTTCCCCTTATTAAGGTGACCAGACGTCCCACTGTTTCCGCATTCTTTTAAAAAAAGCGGGACTTTTTGAAAAGAATGCGGGACGCGGGACACACGCTTGAAAAGCGTGTCTGTCCCGCCAAAAGCGGGACGTCTGGTCACCTTATATATAAGACCAGAAATTGCTATGTAGGAAGAGTTCGCATACTAAGCTATCTCAAAATATGGTTTTGGTGTACCATGTGAATACTGTCAATCGCCATAAATATATTAAATTTTGTAATGCAGATATCTTTATATAGCAGAAGGCAGGAGAAGGACCCACTATGAAATCATATGAAATACTGGAATGGCAAATATTTAATCAAATAATCCTGAAAATGAAAAGGAGGAAAAGAAGATCTGGATCTATCAAACAACTCTGGGTGATTTGCAACAAGGGTTATTGTTTCCTAATTGTTCCTCACAATAATAACAACAAACTTGCCTCCAATTCTCTTGTAGGATGTTGCTGAACTTCATTTCTTGCTTAAATGAAGATAGTCTGTGAACCTCCAATTCTGATGCTTTGCAACATTTTTTTTGGCTGAGATGTTACGATTCCAAGTATATCTTTTGTGCTAGGTTTCAGTTCATGAAAGTTGATTCCCAATTCTCAAGGTCAGTTAATCTCTGGCTTACAAGACTGGTGTCTGCATAAATTGTGCACTGTTAACCTTTTGTTTGGAATCCTTGCTTCAGTTTTGTAGCCCCATGAACTTTTGAAACTTCATCCTAACAGTCTTTGTAGGATGCCATTGTTTGCAACAGCTGTTGGTGAATTCCCTTTGAGCTTCAGATGGTCCTTTTCCCATCACTGCTGCAACATGCTGTACTGTAAGCATAACTTTAAGATGAAGTGAAATAACAAAACAAGAAACACTGAAGAAGGAATACGAGGTGTGTGAATTAAGGCAGGAAAGGTAGCAAAGAATGCAATGACTCTTTTTCTATTATTCATTTAGAGAGCTGTATGAATAGAAATTCTGAAAATCCTAAAAGAGCCAATTTGTTACAGTGGTGAAATCTTACACACACAAAAAAACCCCCAAATTGCAGGGGGAGGGAGGGAGAGGGAGGGAGGGAGGGAGGGAGGGAGAGAGAGAGAGAGAGAGAGAGAGAGAGAAAGAGAGAGAGAGAGAGAGAGAGAGAGAGAGAGAGAGAGAGAGAGAGAGAGAGAGAGAGAGAGAGAGAGAGTTTGGTGTAATGGTTAAGGCACACGGCTAGAAACCAGTAGACTGTGAGTTCTACTCTCACTTTAGGCACAAAGCCAGCTGGGTGACTATGGGCCATATATTCTCTGTCAACCCTAGGAAGGAGGCAAGGGCAAATGACTTCCAAAAAATGTTGCCAAGAAAACTGCTGGGACATCTCCATGTAGTTGCCAGGAGACAAGATTTACTTGATGGCACAAATATAAGACTAGAAAAGTGAGATATAAATCACAAATGAATTATATTTCTCCATATTTCTACTATGGTGTGGGCTAAAACCACAACATATACATCCAAGACCTAAAAAATAGCAGCCAACCACATATACTATTGGCTATGGAAGTGCTGTATTAAAACAAAATTATGACATTTATCTGTGCAAATTTGTTATAAAGTAGTCCAACATAGTAAATTGTGCTTCTATCATAAAATTTTGGATGGCATTCTAAGCTGGAGGATCCCAAAATTACAATGGGCATCACTTTGTGAGAACCTCCTGCTCTGTATGCTTAAGAGAATGGGTTTACAAGGAGATGTGTAGTCTGCTTTAGCTTTTTTTTCCTACTCTGAATTAGCAAAACAATAGCTCTAACTATTCTATTTTGGAAGGACAAAGTGGAGCAATATGGAATGAAGAATGGAATGAAGAAAGCACAGGTGAAGGTTTTATATCTTCCAGGAAAGATATAACAAGGAGAAAGGAACTTTGTTAGACATACTTGTTAGACATACTATAGGCTTCTGGTTGCCTATAGTCTCTAAATCCTGGTTACCTCCTTTAAGCCCCTCTGATCATGATTGCTGAAAATTCACAAGAACTTCCTGCCATTTTGTAAGGGAGACAGACATACAATACAATACATGATACTGTAATCCTTAAAATAAGTATTTTGTAATAAATGGAAAAAAATACTCTCCTGAAAAGCTTAACTCCAGATGTTTAGTATAGCCCCCCCTATTTTGCCCATAGGTCACATGGCTGGCAAGCCACACCCACAAAATAAGCCATGCCCACAGAGTGGTAGTAAAAAAATTAGGAACCCGCCCCTGCTTGTGTTAATAATTACCAGTCTTGGTTATATTTATATGACAGTAGTGCTGTATCATTGGCATCTGACTTTTAAACTGTACAGACTTCAATACTCAGTTCATTTGAATTGAAATGGGACTTTGTGAAATTGCTTTTCTAAAATTCACTGAGGTCACATGAGATGCTTAGAGTATCGGCCATAATCTAAGCAGGGGTGGGTTCTGGATCCTTTTGCTGCCGGTTCCCTCAGGGTTGCGCCCTGCGCGTGTGTGCGCACCCGTAGCAATCAAAAATTAGCTTCTGCGCATGCGCAAAAGCAAAATCCAAGATGGCGGTGCCCAGGGAGACACCGACAGAACTGGCTCCGTGACATCATCACTGAGTTACTAACGGCTCTAAAGAACCTGTTAGAACTGGTAGGAACACACCTCTGAATCTAAGGCCCTTAGACCCCATGTTTCCCCTCATTCAATGTGAAGGCCAGAGCTCTTTTAAAAGTTGTCACCGAGTTTCCTTTCCTATAGAAAGGAAAATCTGCTTACATTAAATACAGGTAGTCCTTGACTTACAATAGTTAGTTTAGCGACTGTTCAAAGTTACAGCTGCACCTAAAAGTGGCATATGACCATTTTTCACACTTACAACCGTTGCAGCATCCCATGGTCATGTGATCAAAATTCAGATGCTTGGGAACTGGTTCATATTTATGTCAGTTGCAGTGTCCCAGGGACACATGATCCCCTTTTTGTGACTTTCTGACAAACAAAGTCAATGGGGAAGCCAGATTCACTTAATAATTGTGTTACTAATTTAACAACTGCAGTGACTCACTTAACAACTGTGGCAAGACAAGTCATAAAATGGGGCAAAACTCACTTAACAAATGTCTCATTTAGCAACAGAAATTTTGGGCTCAATTGTGGTCGTAAGTCGAAGACTACCTGTATATTTATACCTAGGTAATTATAATAATTGCATGGCAATGAGAAATGCAGGTTTTATACAAGAAAAGGCAAACCTGATAGGCAGCTGTATACTTTGGGGTCAGTGATTGCAAAATACTCCTTTGACTTAACAAAGCTCTGAACTTTGAACTCAATTCTGCTTTTGAAATGTTGCATTGGGAACTTAAAGTCAGAGGTTGCTTTCAAATATGCATCAGCTTTAGAGTTTGGTGGTACTATAGCTAGATCTATGTTAAAAATAGCCTTTCAAATTGTGCAAAGACAGTTAACCTGGAGGCAAATTAATTATCTCTTTTTATCGGTATCTTTCCTGTTCCAACTTTATCTTGAACTTCAGCGGTAAAAATATAATTTTCATCAGGAAAAAAACTGCTATGTGTATTGTTAGCATTTAGTTAAGTAGCAAATATCTTGCTTAGCAATAGTAGATCTTTTTAAATAAAAAGAAAAGGAGGTGAGTATCCATATAATTTATATTTTAAATATAATTTAGTAATTTAAAATAAAAAACAATTTAAACCTTAGTAAGACTACATCTGGAATACTATATCCAGATCACGAGATCACCACATTATAAAAAAGATGTCGAGACTTTGGAAAGAATGCAGAGAAGAGCAACTAAGATGATTAAGGGCCTGGAAATTAAAACATATGAACAATGATTGCAAGAATTGGGTGTGTCTAGTTTAATGAAAAGAAAATTTAGGGGTGACACGATAGCAGTGTTCCAATATTTGAAGGGCTGGCATACAGAGTCAACCTATTTTCCAAAGCACCAGAAGGCAAGCAAGAAACAATGGATGGAAATTGATCAAGGAGAGAAGCAACTTAGAACTAAGGAGACACTTTCTAACATTGAGAACAATTAACCAGTGGAATGGCTTGTCTTCAGAAGTTGTGGCTGTTCCATCACTGGAGGCTTTTAAGAAGAGACTGGACAGCCACTTGTCCAAAATGGTATAGGGCAGTGATGGCGAACCTTTTTTTGCTCAGGTGCCAAAAGGGCACGTGCAAGCAATAGCGCACGTGTGCATGCCAACACCCATAATGCAATGCCCTCCCTTGTATGCGTGCACAACCCCCCCCCCCCCCGCTGCCCCCCGTGCATGTGCACTGCCTCCCGTGCATGCAGGGCTCACTGAAGCCTCCGGACTTAGGGTAGGTCTGTTGGGCAGTTTTTCACCCTCCCCAGGCCTGGGGAGGATGAAAAACGGCCTAACGGCCCAACCAAAAGTTTGTTTCCGAACTTCCGGTAGGCCCGGTAGGCTCGTTGGGTCCGTTTTTCGCCATCCACAGGCTCCCAAGGCTTTCCTGAATCCTGGGGAAGGTGAAAACCACCTCCCCTCGCCCTCTGGCCAGCCGAAAATCATCTGGCCATGCGCTCTGGAGCTGTCATAGGGCAAAGCCTCATGTACCCTCACATATGGCTCCGTGTGCTACCTGTGGCACGCGTGCCATAGGTTCGACATCACGGGTATGGGGTCTCCTGCTTGAGCAGGGAGTTGGATTAGACGACCTCCAAGGTTTCTTCCAACTCTATTATTTTGTATTTTGCTGTGTATGATTATGATAATACACTCTGCATCAAATATCTAAGATAAAAGATTCAAGTTTTTAGAGAGCTGGCAAAAAAGTGAAGAGACTACTTAAACCCATCCACAAAATGAGAATCAAGAAAATTACAGAGGCAGTATGCTAAAGACTGGCTTTTAGAATACGTTAAGAGATAATGGCAGAGCAAGGGAGTTCTCTGGGTTAAATAATTAAATGTTCCAGGTTACAGAAGGAAGTTTGGCTTTAGTGAAATAAGTAAAGTACAAGAAGGAATTTCTGACTCCCAACCTTAAGTCCGCAGTATTGTCTGGGACACTACACATCCTCTTCACAATCTGTTTTCCTTGTTACCTTCTGGGAAAAGGATTCGTGTTATCCGAAGCAGAACATCCAGATTCAGACACAGTTTTCTTCCATACACTACCGTATCAGCCTTGTGAACTCTCAAGCTTCCTCTTTCTGCCATGTATTCAACATGGACAGTGATTAACATTTATATGTAGTTATATGTATGGGTGTAGGTATATACATATGTATGCATATAGCATGTTGATATGTGTGTATGTGTACACTTTTGAGAGCAGGCAACAGAATTTCATTTTTAATGTGTGCCAGTGTGCCCACAGAAAAAAATGACAATAAAACTCTTCTCCTCTCCCCTCCCCTCCCCTCTCCTTCCTCTCCTCCTCTTCTCTACCTTATCTTAATCATTTATTGCCTAATGTTGCCAAGAAAACTGCAGGGAATTGTATTTTTAAAATGTGCCCACAGAAAAAAACGACAATAAAAGTCTTCTCCTCTCCCCTCCCCTCCCCTCTCCTTCCTCTCCTCTCCTCTACCTTATCTTAATCATTTATTGCCTAATGTTGCCAAGAAAACTGCAGGGAATTGTATTTTTAAAATCGGACCAGGAAATTTTGATTGACTGATTCAGAGGTGGGTTCCTGCCGGAGCTGCCCACTATGCAGCTCCGATAGGGAGCGGCAGATTTCGCAACCGCTCCAGAGCCCTCTCTGCCAGTCCACCCGGCGCGTCGCCATTTTTTTCAGTGATTTTCAGTGATTTTCGGGCAATTTTGCTTCTGCGCATGTGCGGAAGCAAAATCACGCCGAAATCTCGCGAGGGGACGTGCGTGTGAGAGAGATTTTGGTGAGATTTTGCCTCCGTGCATGCGCAGAAGCAAAATCGCACTGAAATCTCACGCGTGCGTGCGTCCCCTCGCGAGATTTTGGCGCGATTTTGCTTCCACTCATGTACAGAAGCAAAATTGTGTGAGGGCGCGCGCGCATGTAGCGAGCGCGTGCGCCCTCGAAGCGTGGAGATGCACGCGTATGGCTCCGGCAGCGAGGTAAGTGAGCAACCCGCCCCTGGACTGATTATGTGCAACCAAGTCGGTGATAACTCTTAGTGACCACACAGTTAGACCTTTTCCAAGATAATCTGTTCCCAGACTGGCCATTCAGGTCTTATAGTAGTGAACCCATTGCTATGTAATATCGTGCTGCTAGTTTCCCTCTTCTTCTCTTTCTCTCCACCTTTCCCAGCAGTAGAGCCTTCTCCAAAGAACTGGGTCTTCACATAATACTGTATGTTCGAAATATGATACTTCATCTGCCGTAGTTAGATAAAGTGAGAATTCTGGAGTTATTTGTTTTTAATGCATCTATCTGTTTTCTTGGCTATTCTAGGATATTCTCAGGAGTCTTGAGCACCAAAGTTCAAAAGCGAGAATACTGTCCAGTCCAGCTTCTCCAAAGTCTATCTTTAACTTCCATGGAGTGTTACAGGGAAAACCATCGACTGCTTGATTCTGATTCTTTTAGGCATAGACATGTCATGTCAGCAAAATACATTTTCCTTTTCTCTTTTTGCTTTAAATACTTTCCCAATTACCTTTTTGCTTTTGCTGGGCAAGTGGGTTGAACTTTGTGTCTTGGGTAAATATATACTCTTGGTGTATATTTATGGCTTCCTTTTACCCATCCCTTCCAGGAATGCTCCCCTCCTAACACACCTATCCCCCAATGAGGCAGTACTGTGAAGGGCTAAGAAGCTGGTTGATAGCAATGTGCACAAAATGAACAAATACATAAATACATTTCTAGTTTCCTTTTTCAAAGGGTTATTCTTTAGCAATCTAATTTATGGGTGGGGATTTTTTTTAGCTGCTCCTACTTAGGTAGTAGCGCCCCAACTTCTCCCCCCTTTCAGAAAACCCCTTGCTTATCAACCACAAGAGTCCATTACACATAGAATCACTTCTAAAAAGAGTTAAGCAGGATGTCTCTTGCCAGATGGCCAGCATTTCGTTTTGGGATTACTAAGATTTGGAGGGGAGGGAATAGAGAGAAGGCAAGAACCTTAAAAGCAACTATCTCATTGGCATTTAAAGCAGAATGGGTAGAACCTGAGATGAATAGATATCTCCTTTAGGGTACATTTTAGGAAATATTACTGCTAAGCCTAAAACTGTACATGAATAAGGCCTCTGAACATCTCCTCCTCCTCCTCTTCCTCCTCCTCTCCTCCTCCTCCTCCTCCTCCTCCTCCTCCTCCTCCTCCTCCAAAGAATCCAAGGCCAATCTTATGGAAAGAGGAGTTCTCTCATTTAGGGCACCAGTTGGATGATATTCACAGGGTTTTAAGTCTGACATGCAAAACCATGTTTTAACTCGTACAACTGTAATTCTCAGCATGTTTATTTTAACTGCTTTTCATTATTATAACTACAGCTTACTTGCTTATGTGAGCTACTTTTCATTACTGGCAGAGATTTAGAAATAAATGCTTTGTGTAAACATACAAGAACTACTTCAGTCTTGATGCTTCACTTCTAAGTCTTTTTTTAATGTGTATTTGTCCTGAAAAGTGATGCTCTAAAATAAGCATTTAAATCAGTTTGTCCAATGGATCAGCGCCAGGATTTTGTAATGCTGGATGGGGATTTTGGAAACTGAAGTGCCAATACATTTAGAGGGCACAAGGCTGGGGAAAGCAGAATCATTGAATTCAAAATGCTATTGTTGGGTTAGGATTAGATTGAGTAGGGAGATGAGGGAATTGTGAATAGAGAGAGTAAAAAAGAGATGCATCTTTCTGATTGTAACATTATTTTTATTCATTTCACATTTCCTGTTTGGCAATGTATACTGCTATGATAGAAATACTGCATATATATATATTCTCAAGCAACAACATATCTTCTGATACCTACAGAGATCTCTTAGCTAGATTTTCAGCTTGCTTGCAGAGTGCAGTATTAATTTCAGTTTTTAACCGTATCATCTTCATCTACTGAGACTTATTGTATACAAAAGATGGCAGGACCGAGCATGAAAATGCACATAAAATCTCTCTGATTTATTGAAGTGCCAACTGTTTTTGGCTCGCTGTTTTGTTCTGCCAACAGAAAGAACAGTAGAGAAAACCTTCATCAAAACTCCAGTCATGCTGTTTCTTCAACTCAAATGCTCAGCTAGCTCGACAAGTAGAATAAGCCCCCAATTTAGACAAGAAAACATTGGGTTGTGGATTGGAGATCAGTGGCCAAAAATGTGCTGTGTGTGCCACACAAATTGCCCTCTTAGTCTTGTAATAATATTGTTAAATTTCAAAGAAAAAAATGCAGGAGCTTTGCTGGCCATAAGAAAACAACAACAACAAATCCATGGAGATGATGTTAGGCCACCTGAAGTTTTATAAAATAGTTTTAAATGTCCACAAATTCTTCATGAGTCAGAATGCTTTGAAAAGAGAGGAAGAGTAGTAGGTGGATGGGGTACGGAATGTGGCCGATCATGACCGGATGGGTATTCTCCCTTACTCCATTTCAGAATGTAACTTAGATGGAAGAACTGACTTTCTCATGCACACTTAATCTTTTCCTAAGGTTGTTTAGTAACTATACACAAAAGATTCACCTCTAGCCAAACTGACCAGTATTGTCCTTACTAGTAGCAAGAAGTGCTGCTTGAGGAATGGGGTAACCACCCCTAATGAGGTGCTAATGATCTTCCCATACTCCGTCAGAAAAAGTTTTTTACCAGCCCTAAGTCTTTGCAGGCTTGTTTTCATTCCTACTCCCTCTGAAAAAGGTTTTTTCAGCCCTAACGAGATGCTAATGATCTTACCGGCTTGCAGCATTTTTTATTCCTACTCCCTCAAAGTAGTTTTTTACCAGCCCTAAGTCTTTGCAGGCTTGTTTTCATTGCTACTCCCTTCGAAGAATATTTTTTTCAGCCCTAACCAGGGGATAAAATAATGTGCTGAAGCTGAACAGACTAAGGACGCTAGCCAGATGAATACCTGGTAGGTATATTCCCCCCCCCCATTTTCCTCCCCAAAAACTGAGGTGCGTCTTATACTCCGGTGCGTCTTATACTCCGAAAAATGTGGTATATTCTCTTCTATGGATGACTATAATGTATGGAAGATTAAAGCTTGCAATACAACAGTGGTAAATAGTGAAGCCCATGAATTGCTAAATGAATGAAAAAAATAATAGATATGTTAGTTGTCTGTCAAAATAAGAGAAAGGGAAGGATGCTACAGACCTGACTGAAGGTAGATGATCTCAAGGAGTTGATGAATGTATTAATGGGAGCCAGGAGTTGTATTAGTTAAATAGGGAACCTTTGGTTCTAATAAGAATTTATCCTGATAGCCTTTCAAAAGAAGGAATACTAAAATAATGAGGACATACCAATGCATATTTTTAAAAACAGTATTTCAACAGAGATTTTAGAAAATCACAGCTAGCCATAACAATGATAAAAGGACAGGGTTTCTCTCACATTGCAAGGCCATGAACCACTACTATTTCAAAGAGGATTAATCTTTCTCATAACCCTGCAATGATAAATGTAGGATTCTGCTCCAAACAATACAAATCAAATAAGATTAAATTGAAAACTATCAGAAATGCAGTGGATTTGGAATGTAGGTGCGACTATACTGTAGGGAAAACATTTCTTGATAATAAAAAGTTAGAAAATGTTATGCTTATGTTATTCTTTTGTTATTCTTCATTCGGTGAACTGAAGACGTAAGGAGATATTGTTTGGTTATCCTTCTGATGTGGATGTTGAAAACATGAATGTTTAGAATTTTTTCCCCTTGTTTAACTTATGAAAGCCAGTTGTGTGACTTTGGGCCAGACACTCTCTCTCAGTCCAACCCACCTCACCTCACAGGGCAGGTGTTATAGGGAAAACAGGAGGAGGAAGGTGTTTTGGATATGTTCACCTCCTTGAGTTATTTGTAAAACTAATAAAGGTGTTGTACACATAAATAAATAGTAAACTCCTCTCTCCATTTTAACAATTGCAAAAGATTAAGAGGCATCAGCTACAATACTGGCCACATTTCTGTGTATATCTAGGCTGGTGTTAAAATAATTTTGTGCTCAGAAAACAATTGGCTGCTTACTGAACTAAGTTAGCCTATGCATATTTTTAAAAAATTGAGAGAAATGTACAATTCCACACTCACATTTTATTAAAAATGAATCAATAGAAGTTCAATTCTTCATTATGTCCCAATGTTTTCAATACAATGAGACCTAAAAAACACAATAGTTTTCATGGCTGTCTTTGAAGAACCTGGCTATTCGCGAAACCTGAAGCATGGTACTGTCAGGACTCCAATTTTGCCTATGTATGCAAGGGGTATTTTAGAGATTTTTTCCCCCTCAGAGGTTCTATCCAGCTGTGGGGAAAATCACTCCATTTTAATCTGTTATCAAACATCAATTTTCAAAAGAAAATGATTAATATCTCTATAATTTGTTTATAAAACAGTATCGTCATCTGAGGCATACATTCCCAATACCCAAGTCTTAGTCTCATGCAAATTAACTTCTGCCCCAGGAAATCTACCATGTTCATCAATTAGTACAAGTTTTGGTTTTTGTTGGGGATTAATATATAAAACCACATTTATTTTTTTCTGCTGATCTTTGTATATTGTTTGTAAGCCACCCAGAGGTGCTGTTGAGATGAGTGGATTTGCAGAAAAGGAAGGGAGGGAGGAAAGGAAGCACTATTTGTTATAGAAAGGGAAGTATAGTAAGAGTGGATGTAAAAACTACATGGCCTCAATTTGGCCCTGGCACATTCCTGTATATCATTCTGCAATCTGAGATTCTCAAGAATATTTGACACTCTTCATCATCTCTAGCATCATAGCTATTTGTTGGGCACGAGTTTGGAAAAGTCTGCTTTACAATACAGGTGAATATAAATCAAACCAACTTGCTTCTTTTAAAAGCTACTGGTTGCTTCTGAAGAAATGCACAGAGTCAAGACTGTTACATGAAAATAGGAACAGCTCCTTGCTTTATTAGAAGATCATAAAAGAAGAATGCATAAGCGTTACATTTGTGGAAGGAGACTGGGGCCATCTGGGGTCACATTTTCTCTTAGTCCTTTTCCCCAAGGAAAGTTGTTTTCTTCCCACCCTTTCTCTCTTTTCCAACATCTGGCCAGGCAGCTGCAGTCAAAGGAACAGGATTGACGGGAGTAGAAGTAACTGTCTTCTTACTGAAGCCATGTTAAAAGCATTTCTGGAAAACCAGAGGAAGTAAAGGAATTAGACATGATCTCCACCTGCTGGTGGAACTACATAGTACATCTACTTTAAGCAAATTTGTGATAACATTATCAGACTTTAAAATATCCATACATTCACAGTATAGTTCAGTGATGGCAAACCTATGGCACGGGTGCCACAGGTGGCACGCGGAGCCATATCTGCCGGCACACGAGCCTTTGCCTAGCTCAGCTCCAGCACGCATGTGCACGCCGGCCAGCTGATTTTTGGCTCGCACGGAGGCTCTGGGAGGGCGTTTTCAGCTTCCGGAGGGCCTCCGGGGGGACTGGGGAGGGTGTTTTTGCCCTCCCCAGGCTCCAGGGAAGCCTCTGGAGCCTGGGGAGGATGAAAAATGGGCCTAATGGGCCCAGCAGAAGTTGGGAAACCGGCCATTTCCGGCCTCCAGAGGGCTTCCGGGGGAGGCCGTTTTCGCCCTCCCCAGGCATTGAATTATGGGTGTGGGCACTCGCGCATGTGCGATAGCAAGCGCGCATGCACTTTCGGCACCCAAGGGAAAAAAGGTTCGCCATCACTGGTATAGGTAGTCCTCAACTTATGACCACAATTGAGCCCAAAATTTCTGTTGCTAAATGAGACATTTGTTAAGTGAGTTTTGCCCCATTTTATGATATTTCTTGTCACAGTTGTTAAGTAAATCATTGCAGTTGATATATCAGTACCACAGTAGTTAAATGAATCTGGCTTCCCTGTTGGTTTTGCTTGTCAGGTTTAAAAAGGTGAGCACATGACCCTAGTATACTGCAAATACATTTTCTGGGCTTCCAGAAAGGTTGCCGAAGTTGGCCTTTGAACACTGATGTTGGTGAATGTGATTCTGGAGGGTACATTGGCAAATCATTTCCTCTAGGCAGGCTATAGAAGAGAGACCATTTATATATACATATAAAAATAAATATATTGAGGGCTGAGGACATGTAGCCTAAAGAAATCTTAACCTGGCCACTCCAAAAGACTCTTGATAGGAAAATAGTTGAGTGAAGTCTTTTGGTGACACCACACCACTAAGCTTCTCTATGAGGCTTCTGTGGAATAACTAAGATTTATAAAAAGAATTTTGCACTAAAGAGGCAATATGATTCATCAAACTAACAGGACAATGCAGTTTATTTCAATTAAGTATGTCTGGCTGCTTCAAGGCTTCCCTTAAATACTTGCCAGTTGCCAAGGGTTCAAATTTTGATCACATGACCACAGGGATACTGCAGTTGTCATGTGAAAAATGCTCATAAGTCACTTTTTTCAGTGCCAGTGTAACTTCAAATGGTCACTAAACAAATGGTTGTAAGTTGAGGACTACCTGTAAATGGACACAAAATAATCACAGCGGTTCCTCATAATAGCAGTAATTGGTGTTAATACAATCCCCTTGAACTGCCTAATAATAGCATCCTTTGGTGCTATTTGGTGGAATTAGAAACTATTGTCTCTCTTTCACTGTGTTTTAAATGTTCCTATTTCTGACTTTGATTTTAAAACTTCATCCTTTACTTTAAGCTACTCCAATATGTCCCAAAGGTGCTTTTTTTCAAGAGGCAACTGGACTTTTTGGTTTTTCTTTGAAGACATTTCGCTTCTCATCCAAGAAGCTTCTTCAAACCATAAGTCCAGTTGCCATTTGGGAAAAAAACACCTTTGGGACAACCATGACCTGGATGGCTGAGAATCTCCATAGACATCTATTCCAATATAGTAGCCGTCAAAACTCTGTGTAGATGGGAAGCATGTCTTACGGCTCGTAACACAATAAATTACTTCTGCCACTACCACATCCTATCCACTTTCCTGCAAAAATTTTAAAAAATGGCATGTTTCCCAGCAGCGGATCCTACTGATCTCTCTGTAAAAAAAAAATCCACTAAGATAGAAATATAAAGCCCATTTGTTTGGATTACTAGAATGTGCTCTGCTTGGAGCAGCCTTTGGACATAACTTGGTGCAGAATATAATAGCTAGTAGCTGGCAAGGCAACAGCACCATTGCAGGGAAACATTGATTTTGAAGTTGCTGCACTGGCTACCTACCATATTTTTCAGACTATAAGACACACCGGTGTATAAGACACACCAAGATTTCAAAGAGGTAAGTAAGAAAAAAAAGTTTTTGTCTTCTCCATCCCCCAGGAGCATTCTGCAGGCCTCCCAAACCCTCTGTGCACCCAGTTTTTTGCAAAAATGGACCCATTTTTCACCTGTTTTTGCGAAAAACGGGGCACGCAGAGGGTTTGGGAAGCCTGCAGAGTGCTCCTGGGGGCTGGGAGAAGGCAAAAACGCTGCTGTTTTTGCAAAAAATGGCCCATTTTTTGCCTTTTTTTTTTTGCAAAAACAGGGGTGTTTTTGCCTTCCCCCAGCCCCCAGGAGCACTCTGCAGACCTCCCAAACCCTCTGTGCACCCCATTTTTGCGAAAAACGGGCCCATTTTTTTGCAAAAATGGGATGTGGGGGCGGGGCTTTGGGAGGCCAAAAATGGCTGTATTCAGTGTATAAGACACACCAACATTTCCACCCTCTTTTAGGGGAGAAAAAGGTACGTCTTATACTCTGAAAAATATGGTAAGCTTCCAGGGCCAATAGTTATGCTAGTGATTTACCTACAACGCTCAATATGCTCTTTTGTAGTGTTTGGGAACAAGCACTACTTTGTAAAAACTTACTTTGTCCATTTAGCCCAATCATCTCAAGAAGGCCCAGTAAGAGTTCTCCTTCCATGAAGGGAAAATCATGGGATTTGGGCCATCTCTGTAGTGGTTCCCATGCTCTGGTCTGTGAGAAAATTTTGGGGGTCCGCAGAAAAATTATTTGCATTTTTTATATTGCACTAAATGCTATTTATCTTTTTAAAAAAATCATATTAATGCTCTGCGGGATTTAACATTATGAATTTAGTGGTCCCTGAGGTCCGAAAGGTTGGTGACCCCTGCTCTAGAACATGATTTCCCAAGAAGTACGTATAGCCCCTTTCCTTCTTGCCTTCCATAAGGCTCTTAAGACACTTAATTCTATGATGCTTTTAACCCTATTTGACTGTGTGACTTCATCTTGGTTTGTATACAACCCACTCATTTCTTCTCCATGTAAGGAAAAGGGTTCAATCTATAACTGTAACCTGAAGCTCAACTCATTTAAGATGAAAGTACAAGGGAGGATTCGGAACATTTTGAAATTTGGAATTTATTCTATAATTGGCTGGAAAGGAGGGGGAAAAAAGATGTATAGATAGATGTTTAATTTATGAATACACATAAGACTATATTAGTTTAGTTACTATAAATGTACATATTTATTAACATATACAGTATTTAGATAAAAATCGTAAGGAAAATATAGTTTGTATAGTTATATATAGTTGTATAGTTACATATAAGCAAAGATTTATCGTCAAGATACTTACTGTAGAAGTACCCAAGAGGTCTATATGTGTATTTGTAAATGTATTGTTTTGTTTTGTATAATGTTTGTTTGTCTTTTTTAATGTTTATACTCAAATAAAAAATATTTTTATATATATAAAAAAGAAAGTACGAGGGAGGGAGGATGTGCTTCATCTAATTAAAAGAATAAGTTCTGTCCATGTAAGACAGGTTTATATTTTGGTAAAGCCTGTTTATTACGGAGTTTACCAAAATTTTAGCTTTATGCTTTGGTTAGATGTGGAGAGAGACTTGATGTGGCCAGAAGAGCTGAAGTGCTACGAAAGTGTGTAAAATCAGTTTTACCAAAGAGAAGGTAAGACTGAAAAAATGAGCTGTGGTTAGCTGAATCTTATAAGCAATGCTGTCTGCACAGTCTCCAGTTCTCTGAAAGGGTACTTTCTTTTTAGGAGGCCTAAAAGTATTTTAACAAATAAATTAAGATTAAATAAACATAGGGCCCAAACACTTCTCCTTGTGGAGATGAATGGCCACTGCATACACACTTCTGTAGTCATTTCTGCACAAAGGCAGCATTTGGAAAGAAAACAGATCATGCTGTAAGATTTTTTGGGGAAAGAGGACACCAGATTAAGTTGATGCCTTGCTCCTCCATCTTACCAAACTGGTCGTTGGACAGATTTAACTCTTCCTAAAATGCAAGGTATGTGCAGCCCTAGCTGTTTGCTCAGCAATCTGCTGGATCAGGCTTCGTCTGGATACTTCCGGTGTGTTCACAGCTTCACAGCTCCAACACAAGTCCAGCTGTGACTAATACAACTTTTTTGTCTTTCGTGCTAGGGATGGTGTGGTGGTGCAAAGTCTCTACTCTTAAATATGACATTAATTCTTTCACTTCTAACTCCTTTTATTTCTGCTAATCTGAAGCAGGAGACAGTAGAGTTAGTCTTCACAAAACTAACATCCAAGCAATATATTTTATTACCATCTGAGGCTGCTATTCCAGCAGATTTCACATCATATTCAGTTCTGCTCAGACAGCAGTTTTTAAATAATTCTGACAACTGACCTTTCTTAAAGTAAAAGAACCCGATCAGCAACATTTCTCTAAATGTTTATTTCTCTCCGAGATAGGAGGTATTTTTCCCGGTTTTCTTCAGGGTGTCCAACAATGTATCAACACTGTGCGTAGAATCAATGCTCACTTTCTTGTTGGGTAGGTCAACTTCAAACTGAACACCTGAGAGAGGAAAGAAATAACAGGCATGGTATTTCTCACCTAACAGTGAGAACAATAAACCAGCTTGCCTTCAGAAGTTGTGGGCGCTCCATCACTGGAGGTTTTTAAGAAGAGACTGGATAGCCACTTGTCTGAAATGGTATTGGGTCTCCTGCGTGAGCAGAGGGTTGGACTAGAAGACCTCCAAGGTTCCTTCCAGCTCTGTTATTCCGTGTGTATTAAGGTAGCAGTCCCAACCTTTCCAGCTCAGTGGACCAGTGGAAATGATGGCGGCAGAGGGGGGAGGAAGAGGGGATGGTCTCGTGCGGCTTTCACAAATGCAGCTTTGCATGCACCACCACCAGAGGTGGGTTCCTCCCGGTTCGGACTGGATCGCCCGAACCGGTAGCGACCCGCTGGTGACGTTACTGTCGGTGCCGGCCCGTGCGTGCTGCCATCTTTTTTGGTGGGGCTTGCGTATTTTTCCCCTTTCCGCTGCTTGAAAAGAGCCCTCCCAAGGGTTAGTACTGACCTTTACTGTATTTCTTCACCCGAAGCACACCTGATCAGCTCCTCAGCTGTGTTTCGGGCTGATTCCTGCTTCTGAGCATTTGGCGCGTAAGCCAAATTGCACGAGGGGACGCGCGTGAAACATCGTGATGCGAACCGGTGCCGAAGGTAAGTGGAACCCACCCCTGACCACCACCATTTCCACGGCCCAGTTCCTAACCCTGTATTAAGGATTTAGAGAATGGCACATCTTTCTTGAAATAAAACTGACCTCTAAGAATATAAATATCTGACTAATCAAAATTATACTTAATTTCTATGCCTTACTACAGTACAGAACAGTTTTATTTATCTATCTGGATACATGGGCATAATGTGCACAGTAATGCTGGATTGTACTTAACAGCTATTGATTTATTTAAAGTTGCCCAACACTGCTTGCAAACAGAATATACTGACCTAGTAACACCTAGCTGATTTGTCAAATTACCAAAGTTACTTGGAGATCTTGCTTATTGCCTGGTCAAAGTACAACATTATCACTGGGCTTCTGCTGACGTGTGCACATTCTCCAGTGTTTCTGGGAAAAAATATGCAGATTTTCCAGGGACAGTATAAAATGCTACCGAAGGCATACAGTAGAACCTCTGGTCACGAACGCTTCTGACCACGTCCAAATCGGCTTCCGACCCCCAAAATTCACAAAACTTTTGAATCTGGTGACGAACACATACTCAGGTGTGATCAAACACGGCCGCGGCTAGTTTCCCCTTCCACGCCATTTTTTGTAAGCGCCAAACAACAGCGACCTCATGTGGCTGCTGCATTAATTTTGCATTAATTTTGGTTAGGTTCGGGTCACGACCAAATCGGGTTGCGACCAGTTACGGAACGAATTATGGTCGTGACCAGAGGTTCTACTGTACATATTTTCCAAAATTTGATAGAAACTATGTATATTGCCTAGAAAAGATGAAGACAACATCTCTCTATCTAGACATATGGTTAAATTAATCATATTATAATATGTCAAAAGTGATAAATGTGCATAATGACTAGTAGCTATACAGGTAGCTCTCAACCACAATTTCTGTTGCTCAGCAAGGCAGTTCTTAGGTAAGGTTTTATAAACTGTTCTGCCAAGGTTATTAAGTGAATCGCTGAGTTGTTAAGTGAATCATGTGGTCATTACGTGATTCCAGCTCCCACATTGACTGTGCTTGTTGGAAGCCAGTTGGAAAAGTTGCAAATGGCAATCACATGATCCCAGTAGACTGCAACCATCAGATCATGTAACCGTGGGGATGCTGCAATGGTTGTAAGTGTGAGAACAGGTCATAAATCACTTTTTTCAATGCCGTTGTAACTTTGAAAATCACTTAATGGTTGTAACTCGAGGACTACCTGTACACCCATTCGATCCACCTTAATCATAGCATAAATACATGTTTACATACAAAACAGAGAACACGAGGCTTAGTGGATTTCACCAAATCATATTCATAAGGCCTTCATTTAATTCTGAACATGGAAGGATATTCTGTATAGGATATCTTTAACAAAGGCCACATTATACCAATTCTAATTTTAGGGCAGGAGGAGGGTAGAGCCCTAATGAGAACTGAAAGAGGGTAGTGGACGTCTTCTCAAGACCAAGAATTGCACAGAATTTGTTAAATGAACATAGGATCAAGTCCTTGATGAGGCAAAGAGAATAAGGTTTACAGGACAATCTGTTATAATCCAGCAGAGGAAATCTGATTAAAGGAAGGGGTATTTTCATTTTCTCATTAAAAATCATGAAATGCAAATTCAACATGTCTTTCTCAACAGGTTATTATTTAGTTCAGGCAACTATTCATATTAACAGAAAGGCAGCCTTTAATAATAAATTCAACACATAAACATGGATTTACTGAGGCATACATTGGGGGAAAACATTCTTCTAGTCTGGTGGAATTATCAAAAATGTTTTAGTGGGATATCATCTTATCTATTTTGCCCTTCTAGCAAGAGAGTTCTCTTCCCATCATATGAGCATCCATTTCAGAAGTCTTCACTGCTTAGATCAGTGGTTCCCAACCTGTGGTACGTGTACCACTAGTGTACGCGAGGGCCTTCCAGGTGGTACGCGAACACTTTCGGGGTCATGAATGATTTTTAGTTAGTTATTTTTTACTTCACAAAAATGTTTACTGCCTAACACAACTGTTGCCACACGCCACCCACCTGGTCCCAGCGGCCCGAGAATCCAGTTGCTGGATGCGCGGGGCCAAAAAAGGAACGGTACAATTATGGAAATGAAGTGATATCTGATCGAATTTAGTTTCTCTGGAACCAGGTGGTATGCGGCGACTGTACGGGACCTCCAAGTGGTACTCGATCACAAAAAGGTTGGGAACCACTGGCTTAGATCCATGTTCCCAATGTCAGTTTTTCTTATTAGAGTCTGCCAAGTTTCTCTCACCTCCCAGTTTGTTGAGAACACGGGTAACAGCATTGAGGCATCCTTCACAGGTCATATCCACGAAGAATTCATGTTTCTGAAATCACAAGAATTAAAATTAAATCACAAGAATTAAAATCACAAGAATTAAAAGTCCCTAGGGAGTTGGGCAGCATAGAAATTGAATGAATGAATGAATGAATAAATAAATAAATAAATGATTTAAGATTACCGAAACACAACCATCAGGGTTCCAAAAAACACCCCCAATAAAATAAGACTCCAATGTCTAAATCAGGAGTCCTCAACACCTGGACCGCAGCCCACTATCGGGCCTTTGGGCCCTTCGGAACCAGGCTGCAAAAGTGATTGGCAAGCACATGCCATAAAGGTTGGGGAACTCTGGTCTAAATTGCATGTACAACGCAGAGCACAATTAAATATTGTGTTCATTGTAAGAATATTCACAAATCTTCACTCTATAGAACATAAACATGCAAACATAGTTTGCTCTATTTGTAAGTGTTAGTTTTAAATTATAAATGCATTACTTTTAAAAATACAATGTTAAGCAAAATAATATTTTCATTCATTCATTCATTCAATCAATCAATCAATCAATCAATCAATCAGGGTGGGTTACAAAAAATAGAAACAATATGTATGCTAGTGCAGACAGGAAATGCTTATATAGGAATTTCCAGTGATTCTTTATATTTTTCTTAAACAATATGCTTCATGCTGCTGGCTGATATCCAAAACTTGCCTTTACCTTCCCTATGATGAACCCAGTGTTTCTCCCTGAACAAGTCCCTGAACAAACAGTATATCCAAACAATCAAGTTTATTTTTAAAGCAACTCAAGGGTAGCCATCATGACATCTTGGATTTGAAAGTTCCAGAGAATGAAAAGTATTTTCATGTGTGTCTCTTTCAGTTAATAGTGCTTGACCCTGGAAAGTCCTCTTTATATCTGCTTTCTCCACACTGTGCACTTGATCATGTCCCCTTGTTATTCATGCTATCTCTATATCAGGAGTCCCCAACCCCCATTCTGTGGACTGGCACCAGGCAGAGCAAATAAGTAAAGCCCCATCCGCAGGATGCAAAGATCACATGAAACCACGCCCACTCTCTGATCTGCAGAAAAACCTGTCTCCATGGAACCAGTCCCTGGTGCCCAAAAGGTTGAGGGCTACTGCTCTATATGATTCTAAATATTTGGAGGAAATGATTTTTTTATTTGTTATATATCCTTTTTTTTTTCAAATTATACGGTTACAGCCCCGCATCCCAAAAACATTAAATCATTGCCTATACTATCTGGAACCTATGAGAATTCAAATCCAATTTATTTATATATGCATTTACAGTGGTACCTTGGTACTCAACTGCTTTGAAACTCATCAAATTTGGTCTTGAAATTCATCGAATTTTGACATGAAAATTTTGTCCTGATACTCATTGGTTTTTTGGTACTCAAAGCGCAAGCTAGAACTTGTCGGTGTTGGCTGCCTTGTGACTCACTATATTATTCCTCATGGGAAAAATTTGTTTGGTACTCATCATTTTTGGTACTCATCGCACCTTCCAGAACCAATTAAAGATGAATACCGAAGTATCACTGTAATACATTGTCACACAAAAAACTCTTGTAATAATAGAAGGGTGACAATTTCAGAATATAATCTGGAAATATCTGAATACGGATGAGTCTTTAGGCAATTTATTAGGCATAATCTTTGAGGACTGTCATAATCTGTTAATATTTTTGCATGTGTGGTATATCACAGTCCTGAAAATATAGATCTTAAGTTGGCACCAGTACTACCTCTGTAGAAATGTATATTAAAAGAATGGATAAAGTGAAGCAAGAGGACCACACATTTTAATGTGTGAAGCACGATTTGCATTCTTTGTAAACAACTCAGCCCTCAGAGAATTATCCAACTGTCTCTGGGCTTTTTGTACACTCTTGCTAGAATTTGTTGAAGAGGGAGATAGTCAAGGAGACAAGTAAGAGTCATTTTGAGGAGGACTAACCGGTTTTTTAAGTAATACTTCAGGTACATTTCTCAGAGATTGAAATTGGAGAAAAGTCTGGAATCCAAATGCATAATCAGACCAATTTAAGGAATGTGTGGACAGAAGTGGATGCAAGCCTTAATGCAATAAGCAGGGCAAAATCTCTGAGTCCATCTTGTTTCCCCTAAGAGACAGACTGAACACCAGAGATTTACTGATGTAACACCCAAAAATTCCATGATTTTACTTTTCATTTTCTATGAGAATAAACTCTTAGTTTGCCTTTATTTATGCATTTGTACCATCCACCAAACCTTGCACTTCAATTTCTTTAGTTATTTTTTAACAAACATTCAGCAATGTTCTTTATGGATCACAAGGTGAATAAGAACTGTCAACATGACGTAGCTGCAAAGAGGCAAATGAAGTTTTAAGCTGAATCAACAGGAGGGTATAATTTCCAAATCACAGGCACCAACAGTCCATTCTCTTTTTTGTACTTGACAGCTCTTTCTTGAATTGGTTCTTAAAAGAGAACAAAGAGGATCTAAGAGGTGGAACTCAATCCTACATAAGAGACTAAAAATATAAAAAAGAAATTTAAGGAAAGATTGAGCACTCTTTCTGTTTTTGAATGGCTAGCGTACAGAAGGCCGTGACTCGTCCTTTTTGATATCACAATGCAAGACCCAGAATAATGGTCTTAAATATGGCAAATTACTAATGGCCAAAGCAGTTTGGCCAAATCAGAAGATGGGCAGTCAACCGGTATAGGTACCATAACTGCACCCAGTGGTTTAAATGGCCTCTTCCAACTCTTATGAGCCTGATCAAGAAAAATACCATACGGGAAAACTAAAAATTCTCATATTTATGGTACTTCCATAAATATGATAAGTGTTCATGGATATCAGCTCAAATAATCAGATGTGTTTGATTGATCTTTTAGGTGCCACAAGACTCTGTCAAGTTTCCTATTCTAGAATTTGAACTACAATGGACAGTGAGTGCTATATATGACAATGAAAGCTATTCAGGGCCACATCTCCCATTATTTAAAATGGGGCCCATGATGCAGCCAGTGCATCAGGATCATCACAGGAAAGGTGACCACTTCTTTCACCTACCCTCTATCCAGAACAAAGAAAGCCACAGTGGTTAGTTTTTAAGTTCTGATGGAGAAAAAAGTAAAGGAAGCATATGGCAGTCCTATGTGCCCTTCCATGCCCCTTACAAAGCTGGGCAGTTGCCAGTAGCAGTGCAGTAAGGACGAACATAGGCCTCAGTGATGCCACTCTTTTTACGTCCTTCTGTTGCCTCAGTACAATCTCAAATCTCATTCCCCAGCTCACACAAAGCAACAAGATACTTGGATAGAATAGAATAGAATAGAATAGAATAGAATAGAATAGAATAGAATAGAATAGAATAGAATAGAATAGAATAGAATTCTTTATTGGCCAAGTGTGATTGGACACACAAGGAATTTGTCTTTTGTGCATATGCTCTCAGTGTACATACATAAAAGAAAAGATAAGTTTGTCAAGAATCATAAGATAGAACACTTAATGATTGTCATAGGGTACAAATAAGCAATCAGGAAACAATCAATATTAATATAAATTGTAAGGATACAAGCAACAAGTTATAAGTGGGAGGAGATGGGTGATAGGAACGATGAAAAGACTAATAGTAATAGTAATGCAGCCTTAGTGAATAGTTTGACAGTGGTGAGGGAATTATTTGTTTAGCAGAGTGATGGCGTTTGGGAAAAAACTGTTCTTGTGTCTAGTTGTTCTGGTGTGCAGTGCTCTATAGCCTCGTTTTGAGGGTAGGAGTTGAAACAATTTATGTCCAGGATGCGAGGGGTCAGTAAATATTTTCACGGCCCTCTTTTTGACTCGTGCAGTATACAGGTCCTCAATGGAAGGCAGGTTGGCAGTGATTGTTTTTTCTCCCTGGATCACCCTGGATTAGCCAGAAGTGGCAGAAAGATTTGACCTGCAATTATTGGATGAACCTCCCTACCCATCAATACTTTTTTTCACTGTTGCTGCTCCTGCAACAATAAACTTCTTAGTGTGCTGATTATGGATCTGAACCAGACTTTGTGGCAGTGGGAAGATCAGAGGAAGGATAGGAAATGAGCTAGAACAGGCTCTGCTAATCTGTTGCATCAGTTAATCACCAGGGTATTTCCATATAAGTGGCAAGTGGCTTAATTTTGCAATATGCAAACAGTTTACTAACAGCCAAACATAAAACTGCTGCTGTGGTACTGAAGAACAAGTTCTGAAGAAGAACAATAATGCTTTCTAAGATCGCAGCACTTGATTACCTAGGCTCTGCCCTCATGGAGGAAAAATACAACTAAAGTTATTGTAACAACAGGGAAAGATTAGAGTTACAGTCCATAATTGCACTGTGAATGACCAAGAAGATGGAGATTCTTCAGATGTTACTACTTGTCAACATGTTGAAATGAAGGGCTCCTTTTACTATGAATATCTCAAAGCAAGGTGAGCCATCCTTGGTCCCATAGTTTTTTGGCAAGCTCTGGATTAACTATTAAAATTGGTGGGGTTTCCTGCTTTTTTAAGGCAGGCAACACAAACAAGCTGAAGTCCAAAAACAGTCTCAGCACAGTTAAAACAAGCAAACAAGCCAAAAATTACAACTTAAAATTTCCTGTCCCCCAAAGCAAGGGACAAAACCCAATAAATCTTGATCTGTCTTTACCTTATCCAGAGTGGTTCTTGCCCCTCTTTTCCAAAATGCTTAAGTGCAGTTTCTACTTTTTAACTTTCCCCACCTCTGCTTGTAAGAATATACAAGGGTGGGTTGCAGAATGAAATAGGCAAAAATGTACCGTAATTAGCCATGTTGTATCTCTGTGAATTGTGCAAAGCCAGTCCATGTAATCAGTTTCATGTCATGCAAACCCAGAAACCCAGTTTAACTAAGGAGTAGTGTCATAGTAATACAAAGGTAGTTAATTGCAATCCATCATTATTCAATTAACGCTATCAACTGAACTCTATGTCCAGAGCATTCTACAAATGCTCATTTCCCCTTTAAAAAAAAAGTATTGTCAGGTTTACCAAATTGGGATGTTGTTATACTCAAATATAGTATTCATATACAGTATTCTCCAAACCAATGTTCCTGCATTATACTAAGACTCTTAATTACAAGAATTCCTAGCCAGACTGACTACTAGCTAGGAATTATTGGAGTTATCATAATTTTTGTACTGTACATGGCTAGTTAGAAATTGCTGTTTATTTTATATGCAGCAGTTGCCATCATGAAATGGCTGTTGTAAGGGGAATATTATTCATGTGCCTAATAACTCCAATAATAAATATGTATATATACACACTTTATGTGTATATAACATATTTTAAGCATCCAGAACAGCTCTATCTGGAAGGCCACAATTATCTGCAAAAACCAATGGATAGAGATTTCATTTCCTATACATCATAATGGCCCGAGATGACACTGATACTTCGAATTAAGCAGTTTATTGGCACATGAAGCCCAAGAAGGTAGGCAAATTAGGCAGCTTTATAAAAATATGCTCTTTCATATGGAATTGGAGCAAAGACATACTATTAGCTCTAGATCTGTGATGGCGAACCTATGGCATGCGTGCCAGAGGTGGCACGCAGAGCCCTCTCTGCTGGCACACGCACCGTCGCCCCAGGTCAGATCTCCATGGCGTTTCTTTCATGAGCTTCTGTTTCCCTGCAAATGACGAAACAGAAGCTCACGAAAGAAAAGATCTTATCTTTTGCCGCACTGCCTGTGTTGGGATGCCCCGCCTCCCGCCAGCCAGCTGGTCTTCCGGTCTCTGCTGTGCATGCGCACATGTCCGCGCAGGCACATGCATGTCGTGCCGGCACACATTTGCGTGCACGCACACCTTTTAGTTTGGGCATGCGCGCACGCAGTTTGGGCACTCGGTGTCTAAAAGGTTCGCCATCACTGCTCTAGATGAACACAGCCAGGAAGGTTGTATACTGTATTTACAGAAATTACAACGAACCCTTTATAGTCAATTAGAGTTATGAGAACAATCGTCAAACGTTCCTGGAGGACGCCAGGTCTTCCCTCCCAATCTTGGTTGACAGGTCATTCGGATCTGCCAGGTTTGTTTAGCTAACACTCTCAGGATAGGATGAAACTCATCAGGAGAGTACCAAGTTGGAGAACATTGTATTAAATAGGACACACACCCAGAAGCACATATTCAAGGATTCATTTGTCCTGCGGAGTGCATATGAATGAGACACAGAAAAATGAAGTGCATGATATTGTGTGTGAAAGACGCTTGGCCAAGCATAATTTTCCAGGTTATTTTTTTGGGAGGGGGTGAGGGTAGAGAAGGGTATTATACGACCGTGAGGTCTAAAAAACATCTGCAAAAACCGTTGTCCAAAAGGACTAATTTCTCATAACGTGCCTCATGTTAATTCTAATTTTGGGGAAGAAGAAAAAAAAAGAGGCTGCCAGAAGCCTTTCCCAAACCGATGCCCTAGATGTAGATGTATTAAGATTTGGGGAATTCTGGAGCACATCAACCTGGGGAAGGGGAATCGGTGCTTAAGTAGCCCAACCAACCAAAGGCCACAGCAAAGGCTTGTGACAATCCCCCCCTCGCCCATCCTCCCGCCCAGGGGCAGCCACCGCGCGATGGGTCAACCTTCCTGCAGGAATCCCAACGCGATTTAGGAGATCTTACAGGTAGGGGATCAAACCAGGTCGTAAGCTAAACGGGACTCTCCCAATGAAAGGCGAAGGGCTTCTTCCCCAAAGATAGGAAACAGCAGAGGGGCACCGGAGGGCTGATGCCGCTACACAGCGAGAAGGATCGCCGGGCAACTTCCTTCCTCGGGGCTCGGCCTCCTTTCTCCCTCGCCGCCCCAACCCGAGTCTCGGATTCACGCGTGGGCAAGCACCTACCGGCATGGCTGCTCCTCCAGAAACCTTCTCGCTCGCTCTCCTCGGCTAGCCCGATTGCTCGCCCAGCCTCAGCAAAGCGAAAGGTCACCCGATCAGACCCGAGCTCGCTCCTCCCAGCGCCGATGCCGCGGCTCCTCCTTTCTAAGCCGTCGCTGGCAGCCGGGCAGCCGTGAGTAGGGCGGGGAGAAAGAAGCGGGGCGCCGTGTGTTCTTCGTGCCGGCAGAGGGAGAAATTCCTTGGGGGGGGGGTGTCAAGGGAGCACCTCAGTTGGAAGGAGGGCGCCCGGCTGGGGAAGGAGATTTGGGGACAACGACGGCGACTGGTTCCAGCAGCAACAGCCAGGCATGCCATGGCATCTTCTTGTGCCCTTTCCCAGAACGGCCATATTTCTGCCAGACTTCTGTAGGCAAGGAAAAATAAAAAACCCGCAGTCGCCAAATTCCCCAACCCCAACAGTTGTTTCTTTCTTCCCTTTTTAAAAGGCGCTCAGTTCAGCAATGTTCATAGAGAAGCGGGACGCTGGGGAGCAACGGTGCGAGCGTAGAAAAATTCCTCGGTGTCTGCAAGGGCTTTGCCTTTTTAACAACTTCATTTGTAAACACGTTTTTGAGCTGGAAAAAAATTAAAAGAATTGCTGAAGAGCAGCATCATTGCAGACGCATTTAAAAGGGGGGGGGGAACTGAAGCGCAGGGCTTTGTTACTGGTGTTTTGCAATTGGCAACCGTTTTGTGGGAGTAACCAACAATTTAGCAATATGTCAAATGAGCTCAAAAAGCCATTTCAGGATATCAATGATTTTGAGATTGCTGTTCTGGTAACTAATATGGTCCAATTCAAACTGTTGGTAGTTACCTATAGAATTTTTTACTGGGATCCCACTTTGCCAAAACTGACCAGGCCAAATACCATGAAAGAGCCCGAGCACTGCATAACAGACATTAATACAATTGAGAGAGTCCAGAAATATTTCACTAGAAGAGTCCTCCAGTCCTCTGGTCGCAATAAAATACCTTATTCCACCAGACTTGAAATATTGGGATTAGACAATTTACAACTACGCTGCCTCCGATCTGATCTAAATGTAGTTCATAAAATCATATATCAAAAAGTCCTTCCTGTCAATGACTACTTCAGCTTCAACCGCAACAATACACGAGCACATAATAGATTCAAACTTAATGTAAACCGCTTCAAACTTGACTGCAGAAAATACGACTTCAGCAACAGAGTGATCAATGCCTGGAATGCACTACCTGACTCTGTGGTTTCTTCCCCAAACCCCTAAAACTTTAACCTTAGACTGTCTACAGTAGACCTCTCCCCATTTCTAAGAGATCTGTAAGGGGCGTGCTTAAGCGCACCACTGTGCCTACCGTCCCTGTCCTGTCCTATTGTCATATATTATCGGTACTTTTTACTTATGTTTATACAAACAACTACTATCCTGTACATGTTTGACAAATAAATAAATAAATAAATAAAATAGATAGTAATAGGAAATATCTGCAGGCATATACGCTAGATGCAAAATGGTGGACATCACTGGGTGGGCCAAACTCCACCCTTTTCCAACCTGTGACACTGCACAGAGCCCTACTCTGGAACATGCTTTCTCCAGAGTTGTGCTACAGTGTTTAAAAAACTTTTGGTGACATTGATTTCCAAAGCTGATTTATTCAAGGGCAAGTCCCAATGAATAAATTTAATTTTAAATACATGCGCCTATTTTGGAGGTAACACTTCTTTTTATCTCTATATTGCAATATGTCTCCTTTATTTTTATATCAAGTATTATTTACATGATTGTATAAAACTATAGCATGGAATAAAACCATAGCATGGAATAAAAGGCAAGCTAGAAAAACCTAAAATACTGTTAATACAACTGCATCCTGTCAAATGTTAACTATGGGCCTGATCAGGGTTTTCACCTGTTGTCTTCCTGCTGCCCCTCACTGGTTTTCTATTTTCTCTTCCTCAACAATTGGTCAGCTGCCTGGGCTGACAAATAATGCATTTTGTATCTGAGTAAAAGAAAAAAATATTGCCCACAGACACTGACTAGAGATTTAATAGAATGAAATGTCAGAATTGGTTATATATTAACATACCCCAGTCTATGTGAAAATACTAGTCAGATAATACATATCAGGCTGGCTGAGTTTACCCCAAGTTTAAGAGTACAACATGGCTTGTTTGTAGCTGAAATTGGTTGTGGAGTTGGATTAATTCACGAAGTCATAGATAAATAAGCCATAAATCTCTGCACTGTGTCAGCACAGCTTTGGTGAAGTGCAACTTGACTTGAAGGAGATAAGTATTGGTCCTTCCATTTAATATACTGTATGTCTCTGTGGAGATACCTCATTGTGTAGCTGTGCTGACATAGCATATTAAGCCATGGTTTACCAACTAGAGTAGCTAAACCAAAGTCAAATCCACACAATCCTAACATATCGTACAAATCAGGCCATCAGCTTAAGTTAAAATTAAATTTGGGTAATTTGTATCTAGCATGAACACAAGCATTGCTTTTCACTCAGCACATCTGAACCCACCCTATTTCTAGTGGTATCCTCACGAAGATATTTGAATCAGGTCAGTTATTTGGTTTAATATTGAACATTATCAACAATTTCGTTTCTAAGAGGTCTGTAAGGGGCATGCATAAGCGCACCACTGTGCCTACCATCCCTGTCCTATTGTCCTCTTTTATCGTTACTTTTTACTTACGTTTATACAAATTACTACTATACATGTTTGACAAATAAATAAATAAATAAAAATAAAAATAAATAAATTTTAAATGTAGTTAACTGGAAAGAATATGCAATGAAGGAATGATTGGGAATGAAGGATTGGAGAATCCTATACAGTATTACAAAACCAATGATCTCAGCTTTCTGAAACTTCACATGTATGATACCTATATATTTCAACAAGATTAATTTTATTGAATTGCACTGGATTTTATTTGTTCCACATGTTTTTTTCATACTTATGCTAGCTATCAGTTTGTATGATTTAATTATTTGCATTCTTTAATCTTATTTAAATTATATTTGCAAAGTGCTGTACTTTTTATTTGTTCTTAAGAAAGTTCATTAAAAAATAGGAAGGTAAAATGTTGTCAAGTGATTCCTGGTGACTTTATGGGCATCTCTTTAGGCATCCATAAAAAGACACAACAATATGAAAATAATAATGCCAATGAAATAGATGGAATGACGCAAGAGGGCAAGTCACGTTATTTGCATGATAATGTGTACAATTTTACTTGCTTCTTACGTTGCTGTGCATGTCCATAACAGGTCCAGGTAGTTTTGTCAGTCATACTGAAATAGTTTGTCATTGCCTTATCCTGGGATGTTTTCCAATTTCCCAGTCTTGTTTTATCTGATGTTTTTTTGGAAGAATACAATGCAACTACTGGTATTCTCCAGATTGAAACCTTATCTTTGAATCACAGACGATGTAGCAAGATTACCACCTTTTGTGGCAGCTGATCAATATCTATCAAAATATTACATTTACTGACCATCTTATATATTATTAAGGTTCTTTGGTTGGCTAAACAAACTAAAAAAACACAAAAGCAGCACAAGACAAAACAACGATGTTCAATAAAATGATCAACAAGAAAATAAGCTCAGAGGACAGAAAACGGAAGAATAGGGACTTGTTTCTTTGTTTACTCCCAACTTAAAAATAGCAAAAATTGCTGGAAAATAAGAGGAAAAGTAGTAATTCCAAACAGCTGTTGTTTTTAAAGATGCGAGTTTGTTGCTTCTTCTTCATCATCATCATCTCTGCCAATGCTGGTTGTGGAGATGTTTAAATACGATTCCATTCCAGGAAAAGTCAGAGCATGCACACATCAGATTCTCCTGGACTGCATGCAAGATGGATCTGCATGCAAGATGGATCAGTGCAAGATGGATCTGGGAGCATTTTTTCGAACCAACTTTTAATAAAATGTGTTAGTTCAAAAAGTTCAAAAAGATTCCACCGATCAGATTCATTTTTTGTTACCACAGATTAACAGGCATCTCTGTTTGCAAGATACAAAACAGAAAAGGTGATATTTTGAAGGAATGGGAATGTGTCCACTAATTTTGGAACTTTATGGTAATCACCTGCAGGAGACAACTGACTTTTGCCAGTGTTATCAAAAATAATCCTATGGTGTGTTTAAATCTGTGGAAACCGAAATACAAGCAAAATTATAAATAGCTTACATAGAAGCTTGCATGCTGGCAAACTTAATTTTTTCAAAAAAAAATATGCTTTTTAAATCCTATTAACTAATAATTGGATTCATTTATATTGTGGATTCAATGATTGGTTTAGCTGTTTTTATAATTGGTGTTTTCATTTGTACTGCAGCGTAGTAGAAACCTATAATTACATTTAATTACATCTAAAGTAAAACTGAATGCTAATATTCAAAAACATTAACTGTAATGTGTCAAAAGAGCAATACATCCAGGGCTAGTTGCTTAGTGCAAATTCCATAAGGAATGGCATTCTCAACTTTCACATCCTTAATTGATTTGCCAGATATAAAATTCCCCAAAATTTTTGAAGTTTAGTTTAACTACTTAGAGTACCGTATATTAGAAACCATTATATTTTACACTATATATCTTAAATGTTTACATTAAATATTTACATTTAAGATATCTTAAAAGATACCTTGATATTTGATTTAAATTATTTTATTAAAAATCATTAAAACACCTTAAATCTGAACTTGAAAATCATATTTGAAATTCTTAAACTATTTTGAAGACAAGGCAATTTAATAATATGCACCATAATTTTTTTTAAAAAGCATGCAAAGTTGATTTAGCTGTGTATCAGTTGGAAACTCTCAGAATTATCTGAATGAAATAGATGAGTTTACATAACAGATATACAGGATCATGCTATAGCGGGTGTCGGCAATTTGCGGCTTAGAGCCACATGCGGCTCTTTGGGCCCTCTGCTGCTGCTCCCTGTCCCATCACTGGCTGGCCCAGCCCTTCACCCTCCCTTCCTCACCTGGCCTGAGAAGATAATGGTGATGGCTGGGGATGGAGAAGCAGCCGGGGCTGATTCTCTGGCGCCTCACTCTTGGTGGAGCTTCTTCTGGCCCTTGTTGGTGCTGGGCGTGCCTCGGTTGCTTGGGGAGATGGGGCCCAACCCAGTTGCGACCGACACCGCCCTTGCTAACATGAGGACTGGCGCGGTGGGAATGGGATCTGTGAGGAGGGGACGATGGAAAGGGGGATGGGCCCACAGCACCCAGCCATGGCTTTAAGAAGCTAAGGGCAGTGGGAAAAGGACACTGGCCCCACTGAACCTCACACGCCCACCCCGGGGATCAGGCTCAGAGAAAGCCGGAGGGCCCTCGCCAAAGATACTCACCAGTCAGCCAGACTCCCCCCCCCTCTCTCTGTGTCTGTGTGTATCTTGCTCTCTCTCGCTCCCTGTCTCTGTGTCTCTTCTCACTCTCTCGGAAAGCCCAGCAAGCTCTCCTTGGGGCTCTTTGCTACTCCTTTTCTTTCTTCTTTTTGAAAATCTGGGCTGGCTAAGGAATGAGCGCAAGCCACAGCGGAGGCTTCCCTCCCCCTCCCCCTCCTCTCACCACCCTCTGGCTGGCTGTGGTGGGCCGGGAGGGTGCACACAAGAGGAGGAGGAGGAGGAGGAGGGAAGCCTCTATGGCTTGCACTAGTTTCTCAGCCAGCCTGGATTTCCAAAAAGAAAAAAGAAAAGGAGTAGTGAAGAGCCCCAAGGAGAGCTTGCTGGGCTTTCCGAGAGAGTGAGCAGCTCCTTTTCTTTCTTCTTGGCAACTTTTTGGAAATCTGGGCTGGCTGAGGAATGAGTGCAAGCCGCAGCGGAGGCTTCCCTCCTCCTCCTCCTCCCCCTCCTCTCGTGCGCACCCTCCCGGCCCTGCCACAGCCAACCATGGGGTTGCTTGAGGAGAAGGAGGGGGAGGGGGAAGGGTCACCGGAGCCTTAGTGCAGGAGTGAAGCGACTCTGTACTTGCCTTCGCACCACATTTGTGCTCAAGGCAGCCTCACCTCCTGCCGCGTCCTTTTGCTTGGGGCGAGTGGGGCAGGGTCGCATTGTGGCTCCGTGTCAGGAGGAGGGGGGCTCCAGGAGGAGGAGGGGACCTTCATCTTTAGTGAAACACACTAAAGTTTACTGTGCTCTGCAAGGCACTGCGAGAGTGCCTCATGGCCTGCCCGCCTCATATCAGAATCAGAGAGAGGGGAGAGAGAGACACAGAGAGAGAGATACAGAGAGGGAGGAGAGAGAGACAGAGAGCTAGAGACAGAAAGGGAGATAGAGACACACAGAGAGAGATAGAGGGGGGAGATGGGAAAAAGATAGAGGGGGGAGAGACACAGAGAGGGGGGAGAGGGGGAGAGACACACACAGAGAAATACAGAGGGGGAAAGGGAGGGGGGAGACACAGAGGGGGAGAGAGAGAGGGAGGGAGAGGGAGACAGAGACACAGAAAGGGAGAGATACAGAGAGAGGGGGAGAGAGAGATACAGAGAGATGGGGAGAGAGGGAAGGGGGGAGAGTGAAGGGGGGAGAGAGAGAGAGAGAGAGAGAGAGAGAGAGAGAGAGAGAGAGAGAGAGAGAGAGAGAGAGAGAGAGAGATGTCAGAAGGGTTTTGTGGGTCCTGGTGTTTTTTAACAAGGGTTCTCTGCCGTAATGACCGGCTGGGTAGGTGTGGCTAGGGGGTTATGTAACTGGGTGGGAGTGAGTGACGTTGAGTTGGCCACGCCCACCCAGATTTTGTGGCTCCCTGTGTTTTCTTTTCTGTGGGAAAAGGGTCCAAATCAGAGGCGGGTTGCTCACTTACTGATGCTGGTGTGCTGTGTGCGCATTTCCACGTTTCGGGCATGCATGATTTTGCTTCTGCGCATGAGCAAAATTCGCCAAAATCTTGCAAGGGGACATGTGCGTGTGAGAGATTTTGGCGTGATTTTGCTTTCGCGCATGCACAGAAGCAAAATCACCCCAAAATTCTCACAAAAAGATGGCGACGTGCGCGACGGACTGGCAAAGACGGCTCCGGAGCGGTCGCGCACAAATTGCGCAATCAGCCACTCCCTACCGGAGCTATGCACCGGACAGCTCCGGTAGGAACCCACCACTGGTCCAAATGACTCTTTGAGTGTTTAAGGTTGCAGACCCGTGCTATAGTTTTAAAGTAGTTGTAGCAGGTGACCTTTAGAACTCAATGAGACACTCAGGAAATCTCAGGACCATTGGCTTGTCTGGGAATTTGAAAGACCTCTGGAAGAAGGCAGTAGGAAGGCAGTTTATTTGTTGTCAAATAAAGTGCACGGTATTGTTAAGTTCAATGTAAGGGGATCCTTGTCTTTCCATACTTGAAAATGCAGAATTTAGGGTGGGAGCAGTGAGCAAGTACTGAGTGACCATGACCGGAGGAAGGAAATTCTTTTAATACAGGCTTCCTCCACAAAGGCTGGATTCCCAAATTCCAAAAGGTCATGTAGGCTAGAAATTCTGGAAGTTGCAATCTGTTTCCAGAAGCCACCAGATTGCGACAAAGGTCCTTTACCAAAAGACGGAAGATTAATTTGTGGTTTCAAATTGTGATGTAAGTTATGTTTATACTAGAAGGCTAATAATTAGATGTGGTTTCAGGTTATTTAAAAGGAACGTAGATTCTGTGGTCATTTATTTCATCTGTAAATGCCTCTCCCAAGCTACTGATTTATGAATTAGCAGTGTGCTGTACTTTATATCTGGGAACAAATGAGGGGTTTAAAGATAACAAAATGCCAGTCCAGTTTCTGCAAGGATCTAATAAAAAACAAAGTCTCTTGAGAGCTACTCCAAGTGAAGGGATAAAGCTTCATAGATATACAGTATACCTGACTTCCAATTTTAGATAAATGTTCTCAGATGCTCTGGAGAGAACATCGAAATAACAGGAGCTTCTGTCATGATACACACAAAATCAAGTTGTGTTTTTTTTGTCCAAAATTACTCCATTTCCAATACATATACTGCAGGGGCGGGTTCCTAATTTTTTTACTACCACTCTGTGGGCATGGCTTATTTTGTGGGTGTGGCTTGCCAGCCATGTGACCAGGTGGGTGTGGCTTCTCAGACTGCTGAAGGGAGGGGAACTGAGATAGGTCCTGCCGCCCATTCCCCCTCCCCTCAGCAGCTTGAGAAACCTCAAACGTGCGAAAATGCCTAGGATCATCACCGCACGTTCGTGGCTTCTCGGACTGCTGAAGGGAGGGGAATGGAGATAGCTCCTGCCGCCCGTTCTTTCAGCGTCTGAAGCGCTCCCTCAGCCATCCTCCCCTGCTTGGACTCACTGTGGGGTAGGAAGGCAGCGCATGCGCAGTGCCGGAAGCTCGGCTTCTGGGCATGCGCAGAAGAAAATTAAAAAAAATTAATTTTTTTTAAAAAAAATGGCAGCGCCCAGGCACCGGCAACTGACCGCACCGGTACTGTGACATCACCAGCGGGCCGCTACCGGTGCTATAGAGTGGACCGCACCTGTAGGAACCCACCACTGATATACTGATAGAAATGTTAATGGCTTTTCAGGGAGGATGTTATTTTTGATTCTACACTGAATACCCTGTTAAAACCATTTATCTGCTACTGTTGTTTCATTTTGTTGCTTTTTTTTTTCAACCTTTATGCAATCCAATCACTTTCCCAGACTGTCCAAAGCACCTGTGTCCTGAGGTACTGTATGCTAGTCCATTTTTAACATTCTGATACCTCAATACTCTTGAACAATAGCTATTGAATTACAGAGTTGGACGTGGCATTTCTTCCCATTGAAAATCCATTAAGGAAGGAAAAGATGAAATTGCTAAACAATATATTTTGATAGCTTGCACCACTAGGAGCCTTTTTGCTTAAAAGGAACTCTGTATTTTTAGGAATTTTAAAGCAAGGGAATATTCATTAAGTATCTGAAATGTTATATTAAAGAAAAAAAATTCTGATTGAATATTTATTCTTACTCTTACATATTAATGTTCTCTCCATGTTTGGTGCAAACCTAGTTTGGCAGGAACAGCTTTTTTTAAAAAAAACATGCTTTGTTAGATGATCAACACCAGTCAA
Source organism: Diadophis punctatus similis (assembly GCA_023053685.1). Classification (NCBI taxonomy): domain Eukaryota; kingdom Metazoa; phylum Chordata; class Lepidosauria; order Squamata; family Dipsadidae; genus Diadophis; species Diadophis punctatus. The sequence continues at coordinate 178,324,741 of JALIGW010000002.1, forward strand.
TTTCTTTTTCAGGAAACTTGTAGATGGAACACAATTTAAAATCATAATATAGCAGCCAGTATGCTATTTATTGAGTGTCTATTATTTTCTACACTTTGGAATATTGGGGGAGATACAAAGAACTGTTTTTTTTAAAGTTGATGAAGGTAACACCAAGCCTATGTCAGTAGTATGATAAATAGTGGATAAATGAGAAGTTATATCTTCCCGTTAACTAGAATCTACCGGTAAGTAACAGCATTTTAAATTGTCAAGTGTAAAATGTACCTTTGTCCCTATACTATCCAGTGGCATTAAATTCAGATCAGAGAAAGAAGGTGGTAGCTTGCTTCTATTAGTGGAACTTTTTATTATTTAGTTGCAAAAATATTAAAAATAGTTTTAGTCACTTTCTGCAAAGGGTCATACAGATCTGGTTAAAATGTACAAGATGTAAGATCAGATGTAAGACGGGACAGAATTTCTATATTTATTGTTGTTTAGCAGGATTTTACTTTGTTGAAAAAGCACAATTCCTGAAACTTTTGTGTAACTTTTAGGTGATCTTTCTTGCATCTAGTCATTCTATGCTGTATACATGTAAATTTAAATTATACATGGGAAATTATCATTTTTAGTTATCCTATTGATCAGACATGGACAACTGATATTACAGTAGTGTATAGTAATGTGTATTGAATTTTTTTATTTATCTTCCCAAAGTCTGTGTATGGCTATGAAATATATAAAACATTGACAACAACAAATGCATATATGTGTCCAAACAATATTACTCGGGAGGGCAAGCAGCCTTCATTAAAGTGAAGGAACACACTTTTCAAAGGGCTGTACTTTAACTTACTAAGATTTAATGAAAAATTGTCTTCCCCTTACAACTGGGCTATTATTTTTTTTTAAGCCCCAGGGGACTCTTTGCTGAAGAGGTGCACTGGTTTCCTATTGGTCTCCGGACACAATTCAGGGTGTTGGTCATCACCTTTAAAGCCCTTTAAAGCCCAAAGATGTTTTTTCAAGAATCTACTGGACTTTCTGGTTTTTCTTTGAAGATGTTTTGCTTCTCATCCAAGAAGCTGCTTCAGCTCTGACTGGATGGTAGGGAGTGGACGTCAGAGCTGAAAAAGCTTCTTGGATGAGAAGCGAAACGTCTTCAAAGAAAAACCAAAGTCCAGTGGACTCTTGAAAAAGCATCTCTGGGACAACCATGACCTGGATGACTGAGAATCTCCATAGACATGTCAATACTCCAGTAGTCACATTGCAAAAGCATCACACTGAAGTAAGATGGCCCTGGAATAACACAACCTTACTTAGTTGTGAACCGAAATTAAAATGGGAAATCCATTTGGGAGACTGGGACAAGCCATACCTTAAAGCCTAAATCTTCATTTGAAACTTGTGGGTATGCTTTGATCGGATTTTACATTCTGGTATGGCAACAATAAAAGTCCATTGGGGGCGTGAGCACATTGGTTGCTTTCTACAGGACTCGGGTAATTACTTCGCCCGCCGGAGTTAATGAAGGTCGAGAACAGATATTATTAGATCCGCGTCCTGCGACCCCCGCGAGTTCAGTCGGTCAAGGCGGATCAGAGCGAGCAATACGGACTTGAGCTTTCAGGAACAAGGGGGCAGCGCAAGAGTAGCTTGTTGGGAGGGGCGTGATGCAAGGAGTCTCCACTTCGCCCCTCCTGTTTATTCAGAACTGGACTCGTTTCACGGGTGAGGTGCTTTCCTGCCTAAAGAAGTCTGCATCACAATTCTGTCAGTCACCCATTACGGTTCGTCGTACTGTAATTGGACTCTGCGCCCGGTACTGAGCCGTAGCAACGCCCTTTTTTACACGGGGTTTCCGAGTCTGATTAGAGTTTCAACCGTGCGGCGCACCTATCCTTGGCGGGCTATCTAGCCACGCCTCCGCGGCATCTTTCTCCTAATAATGAAGGTAGCGTCGTCTCGTTGGTCTTTGCCTGAATCTATTTCTTCTATTCCTGCCTTAATAGGCCTTTTGTCGGCAATTATTGGTTATGGCAGGCATCAATCCCGCTCCTCTATCTCCTCCCCCCTTAACGCTATTGGACTATTTCTTTGCCATTCTGGAAGCTGTCCGTACCCCTTTTTTCTTGTGACCTATCGATCTCCGAGAAGGGAACTTGGCGTACCGCTGATTGGATGTGGGTGTGCAATAGTGTTAGGCTGCGCGACGGGTATATTTACCCGGCGGCTGAGCACGCTGTTGCGTGAGGTGCTTCCCGTCTATCGTCGTGCGTGTCTGCCTCGTTCGGAGTAAAACCTCCTCTCGTCCAGCTCCGCCTCGCCCTCAGGTTGGTTTGGCAGGGTAGGCCGGGTCACGTCCTTCATGGGGCTGCAAACGGCTCCGTCGTCACCATCACCATAGATGCGCAGGGCCCGAGCGGCGGCGGCTTCGGTCCTCCTCCTTCCCCCCCAGTTCCTCACTCCGGGTTCGGGCTCTCTCGGACTCTACGGCCTTTTTTCGGTTCCAGAGCGGGGCGGAGGAGGGAGATGCCGCAGACTGCTTTTTTTGGGGGGGGTCGATCCTGTTCAACGGCCCTGCAAGCAGGGTTTCGAAGCCTGCCCTTTGGCGTTGACTTAGCGAGTGGCGGAATGAGGAATACATGGTGGGGTGGGAGGGCTGGCAGCGAGCGAGCCTCGTCTCTCTCTCTCTCTGCTCCTTTGTAATGCGGGAATACGTGCCTGCGGGAGCGAATCGGCGGCGTTAGCAGGCCCGGCCGGCCAAGGGATGTGAAGGACGGGAGGGTCGGCCTAACGCACGCGCGTGGCCGGGAGGATCGTGCTTTTAGACTTGATGGGCGGGGGGCGACGACTCTTAAGCCCGCCCTGAAGACGGTAGTTACCGGTGCCAAATCTCTGCCCCCCCCCCACTCCTTGTGCCCTGAGGGGGGGAGAGAGAAAGGTGGCCCCGCGCCCTGAATAGCTCAGTAAAGGAGGTGGTACCTGAGCGGGTCTGTAAAACGCCGCGGGCCTGCCAAAGAAGCCGGACGCTAATGCTCTTCTCTTCCCGATTTAAAAAAAAGGACGAAAATCCACGACATTTTGCCGTCTTCGGCGGGTGTAACGGCGGGAGAATGGTAAAACGAAAGAGGCGTGTGAGAGGCCAGTCCTTTTTTTTCTTAAAACAGTAGCAGAAAAAACTGCATGTAGAGGACAATGGTGTCCTTCAATTGCGAAGGGGAAAGAAAAAAAAAGCGGGCGTTGGGTAAAGGGGGCAGCGCTACAAAGTGAACCAAGGTGGTGGCGGCGGCTTTATTGTGCGACTCTGGCGTCCAGCTCCGAGCTTTGTCTCGCCTCACCGAATTGACAATTTCATTCCACCAGCAGCAGCAGTAGATCTAAGCTGGGATATATATTTAAAAAAAAACCCACGCAATTTTGTTGAAGGGCTAAGAACCAAGTCCTTCGCCTGGCCTGTGCAGATAAGAATGCGCAAGCATGCACAAAATCTCTGCGTTTAAAATCATAGGCACGGATTTTTCCAATACTTTTGAGCCCTTCACATTTCACCTGTCAGGGAGTTCTACTCTTAACCCCAGGAGTCTTAACAGAAATCCTTCATAGGTATGTTCACTTGGCAATAGAAATCTGGAGTGAACATTGTAACCAATATGTAAACTCTCTCAAGTGGGAGCTTTATAATCTTAATGCTCAGTAGTGCAGGGTGTAGCCATGTTTCCAGTCAGTGCTATTTTTGTCCTATCCGCAGCATTACCTTTAGGAAGCATAGCTGGATCTATGGTAAGTTGTATGTATATGACTCCTTTATAACTTGCTATTTGGAAGCCAAGAAAGTTGTGGTTTGAATGTAGTAGTAGACTGAATGTAGTTCTATTAAATTCAATACCACAGTTTCTTTTGGACATGTCAGTTATGTTCCCTTAAGTTAAAGACCACAATGAAATATCCTAATGGGTATTTTGATCTTTGGGCTGGTGTTACATACTAGTGACAAGTGATTCTTGGATGCTGACATGGCAGTATTTACACACATCTTATTCCAAACAATTGTATCTAAATATTTTTATTTTGAGTGTATATGAAAAATTGATTCCCCCCCCTTTCATGCTTTTTAATATTCTTCTTACAAGGAATGCTGTAGATTTGTGTCATAGAAAAGAGTTTTATGAAGCTTAAAAAGACTTTACTATGAGAAGGTTAAATTGTATCTGAAATAGGCAGCAACAGGAAAAAAATCTAGCTTCACTTCCTTTTGCTGGGTTTGGCAAAATATGTTTAGGGTTAGGCTTGGTAACATGCATTTTGCAGCAAAAAATCATTTTCCCTTTCTAACTTAAAATAAAGGAATAATTTGTATGAAGAGAACAGAAGAAAAGTTTTCATGCATCTGCTTGTGATGTAATTACTTTGTAAGTACCTCATCTAGGTTTCCACTGAGAACAAGTTTGAAAGGAGAAATGGTGCTCTAAATTACTCTTTTACTAACTTGCCACAAAAAAATGTTAAAAACATCCATCTCCAACTGGTTGAGGAATTGCTGTAAATTAACACATTTTTCCTTGATTTTTTTAAGATTGGGCCAAATGGGATAGCTTCTTTGTAAATGTAGAAAGCTGACCAAATGATAACTGAATTTATATCCCTCTTCCTGCTGGCAAAGAGTTTTATTGTGAATTTCTAAATGTTGGGAGTGTGTTGCTAAATCACATTCTTTTATTTGTGTTAGTATTGTATATATAACCAAAGGAAAGCCATGGGCAGGACATTTCTATGGAGACCAGTGTGTAGTGGGAGAAGAGTTCATAGTGGAGGAACTGCCATTTTGTCAACCATGTTGAGTTTATTCTAGTGAGGATGAAAACTTTTTCCTTTTCTGGCATGTCTGTTCCTTTGATAGCAAAGTAGAAGGAGCAGCTGAAGTATTATTGTAGTTTCTACTCTGGGATAAGATTTGCACATTTTACTATTTGCAATTTTACTATTGAAACAGTGGCTGCAGAGATGAAAATTTCTGCTTCTACCCTAAGGACTTCCATAGCAGGTTTGCCTCACTGGTGGTTTAAACTTATAGCTGTTGTTAATTCTTAAGATGTCAGAGTAAAAGTTAGCTTAATAATGCATTTTAAGAATATTCCCATCTGCAAAAAGGATCTTTCACAGTGATGGGGAATATATGATAACTCTTACCACCCAGTGCTCAGTGGGAAAGATTACTAGATGTTTGGTATCTGAAGGCCAAAGTTTCCCAATCCATGGTTCAATATAGGGTGAATATTAAGTAGTGACATAAGAGGCTCAGTACACAATATGTAATGGTTGAATAAAATCCAGAAAGTACTAGAGAAAATAAATGGATTGCCATCCATGTATAGGTACTGTTCTGATTATTTGAAAAGGCTAAAATTAATTGGTATTAGCTAAAATGAAAAAAGGTGGTTAACCTTGGTATCAGATGTTAACATCAGTTGAATATAAAGAACTACTTTTAATGATAAATATAAAAAAACATAATAATGAACACATTGCTTTTGAAAATGCTAGTAATAATAGTTGCTAGACCTTGAATTGGCTCACCAATGTTGCTGTCTAATTCATAGAAATCAGCATGAATTCTATGTAGTGCGCCATAGGATTTGGTGGTCTCTCCTATTTAAAAACTACATGAAGCTGCTGGGTGATATTCTCCATCACCATGCTGATGATACCCAATTATATCTTTCTCCTTCTGGGGAATCAAGTGATGTGTCCCAGTGCCTGGAGGTTATAGGGAGCTGGATGTGGAACAACATGCTTCAGCTGAGCCCTGGAAAGACTGGCTCCAAGATTTCGGGGCCCTCTGATTCAACTTTGCCATCTTTGTTATAGGACAGATTTGCACTGCCCCAAACAGACTTTATGCAGTCTTGGGATCCTCCTAGACTTTCAACTCTTACTCAAACAGGTGATAGGGCTAGAAGGGCCTTTGCACAGCTTCATGTTGTGTACTGGTTGCTCCCATTTCTGGATTGGGAGGCTCTGCTTTTGATTACTCATGTTCTGATCAACTCTTGTACTGCAATGCACTCCATATGAAGAGTATCCCAAAGCATCAATCTGGTGCAAAATGTGATAGTGTAGGCAATTATGTGTTCCCTCGGCAAAACCAAGGTATTTGTTTGGCTTTTAAAGCCCTTTATGACATGGACCACACTATCTGAAGGACCACCTCTCCCTGATTATCTCTGGCCATCTGATCAAGTCTAGCAAAAAAGGTATGTTGTGAGACTACAAAAAATGTTACAAGTGGGAAGACCCAGGAGGTGGGCCTTTTATGCCTTGTGGAACCTAATTCTCCTCAAGGTGAGACTGGCCCCTTCGGAAGTCCCTCAAAACATGATTGGATCAGTAGGCTACGGGGTCTCCAGGAAATGGCTGCATTGTCTATAACATCAAATCCTCTACTAGTTTGTAACACCAAACAATGTGTTCTATATTTTTTTAATTTATATATTTTTTAAAATAATGTGTTTTGTTTTTATTATATGCTGCTCATAGTTTGTGATATTGGCAGCTCTATAAATACGATGAAATAAATGAAGTTATTAATGATAGTTATGCAAATTTTAGTTATTATTTCTATGTCCTGCACTCCTCCTTTTGAGTTCCCTATATGCAATTGAAAATTCTCGCGCTGAGAAGGACTTAATCCATTTCTATCAGTTTATATTGTCTTACTATCTGAATCCAAGTTTCAGCATTTTTGGTCATGATTAAAATGGGGTGCCTTAAAGAGTAACAACAGATGTACCCAGATGTGATATTGTACAGATGGATAGATGATGTAGTTGAAAGCAACTGAAGAAAATGCAAGGTCAGTTTAATTAAGTCTTCTATATTTTTCCCTTCTGCTGCTGGCAAAATGTACTATATAGCATCCATCACATTCCTCCTTGTTGGATGGTCAAAATCTCTAAACAGCTTATGAAAATGATTTCACAGTTTTAAAAATGTGACAACAGAAAAAAAAAAACCAGATTGCTTGCCAGACTGAAAAAAGTTCTATTAATCCCCTGGCTTGAAGAATAATAATATTTCAAATAAACTACTGTTGGGTATAATTCTTTTACCTGTAACTTCTTACTGTAAGTTATTCCTATGCATTTACAGGTACAAGAAGTTACCTGTAACTTCTTACTGTAAGTTATTCCTATGCATATCTCTCCTATGCAGATAGGAGTACCTGCAGATTATGTGTATGAAGCTGAATTTCCTGGAGTCTTCTGGAACATTTCACTCTAGATCAGAGGTGTCAAACTATTTCATTGAGTGCCGCATCAGGATTGTGTTTGACCTCGGGGCGGGGGGGGGGCATAGCCAGCATGATGTCACTTGTGTCGAGGGGGGCGGCTGTGGTGACCCGAGCGCTCTGCCAGCAAAAACAGGCTCCTGAGCTCCATTTTTGGCTGTGACGGCTTCCTGCAGCCCTCTGCCAGCGAAAACAGAGCTGGGGGGGGGGCATGCGCAGCCCTCACAAGCTCCATTTTCGGCTGTGACTGCCTCCTGCAACCCTCTGCCAGCAAAAATGGAGCTCAAAAGGGCCTCACGCGGCCCTTGCGAGCTCCATTTTTGCTGGCAGAGGCACCGCGGGTAGATCCTTCGCTGTTTTCAGGGCAGCCCTGTGGGCCAGATCAAAGCACCCCGTGGGCCGAATCTGGCCCCTGGGCCTTGAGTTTGACACCCCTGCTCTAGATGTAAAAGGCAGATCCATTCTTTCTGGTTCCTAGATAGTTGGTGCCTAACTATGATCTTACTTTTATAACTTTCCGGTTACATGTATTGGAATTTCTGACTACAGTAGTCCTCGATTTACAACCAAAATTGAGCCCAGAATTATGATTGTAAGTCATAGTGGCCATTAATCCGGTCACCATGTGACTGCCTAATTTTATGATTTTTTTGTGCTGGTCGTTAAATGAGCAGCACAGTCATTAAAACAAATTTATTATATCCGTGAGTGTTTTTCATTGGAAATCAGAAGTAAGCCCTGGAAACCAGAAACAAAAGCTGAAGGACGCTGTAAACAGCTATGAATGTGAGCAGTTGCCAAGTGCCCAAAATGAGACCACAAGATGGGGGGGGGGGGGACGGGAAGGGACGTGTGGCTGTTGAAACCACCTTTTGGGCGGTCCATCGTAACTTCAGGCAGTCACTAAGCAAGGTCGGTCTATATAGGATTTTCTTGCTGAAGGGTAATACAGAATCAGATTTTGTTGCTATGCCCATACATTACTGAAAAACTGTTTAGAGTTATGAAGGGGTAAGAAAATAGTGCTGAAATCTGAAGACAAGATTTGTGAAAGCTTCTTGTTAGTTGCGAAGTCATGTCCGACCCATCGTGACCCCATGGACAAAGTTCCTCCAGGCCTTCCTGTCCTCTGCCATCCCCAGGAGTCCATTTAAGCTCACGCCTACTGCTTCAGTGACTCCACCCAGCCACCTCATTCTATGTCGTCCCCTTCTTTTGCCCTCAATCTTTCCCAGCATTAGGCTCTTCTCCAGTGAGTCCTTCCTTCTCATTAGGTGGCCAAAGTATTTGAGTTTCATCTTCAGGATCTGGCCTTCTAAAGAGCAGTCAGGGTTGATCTCTTCTAGGAGTGATCAGTTTGAACACCTTGCAGTCCAAGGGACTCGCAGGAGTCTTCTCCAGCACCATAGTTCAAAGGCCTCAATTCTTTGGCGCTCAGCCTTTCTTATGGTCCACCTTTCACAGCCATACATTGCATCTGGGAAAACCATAGCCTTGACTATACGCCAGAGGTGGGTTTCAGCAGGTTCTGACCAGTTCTGGAGAACCGGTAGCGGAAATTTTGAGTAGTTTGGAGAACCGGTAAATACCACCTCTGACTGGCCCCGCCCCCATCTATTCTCTGCCTCCTGAGTCCCAGCTGATCGGGAGGAAATGTGGATTTTGCAGTAACCTTCCCCTGGAATGGGGTAGGAATGGAGATTTTACAGTATCCTTCCCCTGCCACGCCCACCAAGCTACGCCCACAGAACTGGTAGTAAAACATTTTGAAACCCACCACTGCTATATGCACTTTTGTTGGCAGGGTAATGTCTCTGCTTTTTAGTATGCTGTCTAGATTTGCCATAGCTTTCCTCCCCAGGAGCAAGCGTCTTTTAATTTCTTGGCTGTAGTCCCCATCTGCAGTGATCTTGGAGCCCAGGAAAATAAAATCTGTCACTACCTCCATTTCTTCCCCATCTATTTGCCAGGAATTGAGAGGGCCAGATGCCATGATCTTAGTTTTCTTAATGTTAAGTTTCAAACCAACTTTTGCACTCTCATTCACCCACATCAAGAGGCTCTTTAGTTCCTCTTCACTTTTTGCCATTAGAGTGGTATCATCTGCATATCTGAGGTTGTTGATATTTCTCTTTGTGAAAGCTACCATGTCCTATTTTCCCTCTCAGTAATGTTTTTGATTATTGAGGGGGAGAATAGGATAAGGTAGTTTGCACATAATGGAAATTGGACAATTTCATCTACTCCATCCCTTCCACAAATAGAAACAGTAGTTTGGTTCTGACCTGATTAATTATGTATCCTAATTGGTTTGGAAAGTGAGATAAAATATATTGCTTCAAATATATGAACCTAGCATAAAGAAAAGCACTTTCCCCCAAAATAGCTTCAGTTACCAAAATTAAATATGCATTACAGTGGCTTTTCAACATTTCTATTAAGAGGCGTTCTATAATTCTAATTTGACCAAGTGGGAAGCAAGGGGATGAATTCTCAGTAATATTGTTTGCTGCACTGTATCAAAGACATGCAGCTCCTGGCTTCACAACATGATCCATATTGTCAGTCATTTTGTGAGAGTGCTCTCAATATGCTCTTCACTTTCCAGAGACACTCCTTTGCTCTCCCCCTCCTCAAATCAGCATTAATAATTACCATGAAAATCATTTCTTTGGGAGCTTGGCAATCTGGTAGTGTCCAGGTCTGTTGAGTTACAGTTGATAAGTTGAAATTGATAAAGCTGAGGTAATGTATGATGCAGATCATCATCTGTGGTACAGAACCAATATCCAGATCAGAAGTCTTCGTACTGAATGGCATTATAGTGCCCTTGTTTCTAAATTGTTTATAAATCAATTTAAACATTTTAATTGTGCTGTTTAATTGTAATGCTACTCTAGGTGGCTTACAACAATAAAAAAGAAAGGAAAGGAGTGTAAACAAAACAGAAATAGAACAATAAAATAAACAATGAAAAAGAAAGTGAGAATATATCACTATGATAGCAAAAAGATGGATGGGTGGAGAGCAGAGAGTAAGGAGGGAAGTGGAGTTGCATCAATCCAGCAGCCACCTCTACTGGCCAGGCCAGCCGGCAGAGCCAGGTCTTCAGGCTTCTGTGGAAGGGTAAGAGGGTGGGTGGGCAGACCTTACCTTAGAGAGTAAGATGTTCCAAAGGGCAGGTACTGTGGCGAAGTCTCTTCTGGATCCTGAAAGTCAGAATTCTTTGATTAATGGGATCCGCAGTAGGTTCTCTCTGCTGACACGAGTAGGACAGGCTTGATTGGGACAAGATGATTCATCAGGTAGCCTGGACCAGTGGCGGGTTCCTCCCTTACTGGTGCCGGTGCGCTGCGCGCTCATCTCCATGCTTCGGGCGTGCGCGCTCGCTCGCTACATGCGCGCGCCCCCTCGTGCGATTTTTCTTCTGCGCATGCATGGAAGCAAAATTGTGCCGAAATCTCGCAAGGTGATGCGCGCACGTGTGAGATTTTGGCGTGATTTTTCTTCTGCGCATGTGCAGAAGCAAAATCTCGCCAAAATCTCTCGCGTGCGTCCCCTCGTGAGGTTTCGGCGCGATTTTGCTCCCGCACATGCGCAGAAGCAAAATTGCCCAAAAATTCATGAAAAAAATGGCGACGCGCACGGTGGACCGGCAGAGAGGGCTCCAGAGCGGTCGTGCGCAAATTGCGCAATTGGTCGCTCCCTAATGGAGCTGCGCACCGGGCAGCTCTGGCAGGAACCCACCTCTGGCCTGGACCTATGCCATCAAGGGCTTCTAACCCAACATCTTGAATTGAATTCAGAAGCAGATTAGTAGCGATGAAATTCATGGAGCAAAGATGTAGTATGGGGCCAACCCTAACCCAAAGACCTCAAAGATGATGGAATTCTGTGGCCCAACTTAAGTCTATCTCAAAGTTGATTCAGTCTTCAATCCTTCCGAGGTTGGTAAAATGAGGACCCAGATTGTGGGGGCAATATGCTGACATTTGTAAACTGTTCAGAGAATGCTGTAAAGCACTATGGGAGCAGTATATAAGCCTAAATGCTACTGTGATTTACGTAAAAAAGAAGCATTACTGATGGGGTCATCACTTACTAAGTTTTGAAGTTCTGCCACCAGGTTGAATTACAGTAGATGTGGTCCTCACTTAGTGACCACTCAAACTTAATATGGGGCTGAACAAGTGGCAGTTATCACCCGTCCTTATACTCCTGTTGATTGCAGCATACTTATAATTTCATAATTGGGATCCGGGCCCTCAGTGCCCAGCTTCTAGTTACAACATCTGAATGTCCAGATTACCATTTGCGACCTTAAGCAAAGTTAATGGGGAATCCAGCAGGATGTTACTAATGGTGACACCCTCACTTAATGGTACACAGTGATTTGCTTAACAGAAGCCATGAATGCTAGAATTTTCGTTGCTAATCGGCACGGTCATACCATGTTGCACTTTATGACTACATCACTTAGTAATGGAAATTCTGGTCCAAATTATTGTTTGTTAAGTGAGTTTCTTTTTAGGGAGTTTCTTTTTAGGGAGCTCTAAAATACCATCATTCTCTCAAGATTTCATGAACGTTCTCATATTAACCTGATGCTAGACTTCACAATAATTCATTCTTGACATTACTGTAAAATGGGGTTTTTTATCTTTTTTATATCAGAAACCAATTGCTAAGCATGTTTCCAATTTCAGTTTACAATATCATATAACTTATTGTTTATATCTGATTCCTACAATATAATGGTATCTGTTCAAACTCAACTGGCATTTGTTAAGCTGTTTAGCTTCATTAAATATTAGTTTAACATTGTATACATTAACTATAATTCATAACTAAAAGAATTCACAAATCATTTAGTATTTATACTGGTCAGTGTTGCCTTGTATGGGTCTTTGATAATAGATCTGGATTTCTTTGCTTACACACAATAACAGACTACAATAGGTCAGTTCAGAAATAGAAGCCAGATCAAGCACAGATCCAGATTTCAACTTGTTCTAGCCAAATCTGTCCTTGTAATATTGTTACAGAACCTAATAACCTAGTATCATGGATTGACATATTTTCTTTTTCTATAATAATATTTTTGTATTGCTGCAGAAAAACATATGGATATATGGTTCAACTATGTTTCAAGAAGTATTTACGTTAAACTTTATTTTATATTTTATATTATTTTACATTGGTTACTGAGCAAAAGAGTAAATGGGTAAGAGTTTGAAAACAAACAAATATTATTTCAGCCCTTTAGAGGCTGAAATTGACTTTAGATTTGATGCCTCCAAGCAGTTAATCTAAAATTCATTCAGAATATTAATATTTTTCATCTATCATTTATTTAATTTATATAGCCCAGGCATCCCACATGTGTGACCCTGGTTACCTCACAAAGTTAAAGACAAAAAAAATGCAAAACAAAAAACAACTGTAACAAAAGACAACAAAAATGCAATTAAAAATATTGACCATACAATGTAAAATGCAGGAGGAGAGTATCATTCAACAGCTTACAAACAATACAGCCACCTTATCAGCTCCATACCACCACTGGATCCCCAGGCTAGAATCATGTCTTCAGGCTCTTCCGAAAGGCCAATGGGTCAGGCCAGTCTAAACTCAGGGGCAGTGATGTTCCAGAAAGCAGGCGCCAAGGTAGAAAAGGCTCTTGTCCCGAGTCAATTAGTATTCTTACTAATTGGTTACTTGAGGGACCATCTCTCCCTGGTTACATCTACCTATCCCATCAGGTTCAGCAGAAGAGATATACTATAGATACTGTATATCTCTTCTGCTGAACCTGATGGGATAGGTAGATGTAACCAGGGAGAGATGGTCCCTCAAGTAACCAATTAGTAAGAATACAAATAACTGGTTAGTGAGAATACTATGTTTCATATACTACTTACCCTAATCAGCTTATCTGTGGATATAGCTGTTCAATTGTATAATAGACAATTTTCTTACATTTATTTATTAATTTATGTCCATTGCTAGTATTTCATTACCTCTTGCTGTTTGCTAGTCCTGTTTACGTGTGTGTTTGATAGGAAAATAATCAAGATGAACTTTCCTGCATCTGATGCAGTTGGATTTGATTTAAATCAAGTCGATTTAAATCACTAGTAAAAAGGCTTGATTTAAATCAACTCAATTTAAATCATAATTTTTAAAGAGCAACTGTCATCTCTGTCCCGCAGCAGCCCCTCCTCTGGACCCGTTGTTGACTCACTGATAGTCCCAATATTGCAGAATATACAGCCTCATCCTACATAACTAAGTTTCATTTCATGCTGAATAAACTAAATTTTTAATGTATCTTAAATAGAAAACTACCTTTAGATATATTTTTACTCTAAAAGCATTTTATTAAAATAAATTCGATAAAAATAAAAAAAATCCAATTTAAATTTAAAAAATCCATTTTTTAAAAATCGATTTTTATCCATCCTGGTCTGATGAAGTATTGTGGTTCACAAAGAGAAACATATTGGTATTTGAGTTGCCATGAGAGCTTTTATTCCTCATACAGTTATTTCACATAATTAGGCCTCTAAGATTTTATCCAGATTAATGAATGTGTAAAAGTTTAATTCTTCCCATGTGAGCAAATTATATTTTACAAAGAATGCTTTTGTTTCAATGATAACCATTTCCATTTGATTTTGAGATTGGCTAACCTATTATGGTAGTAGTATATATTTTCAAACTCATGAACAATTTTATATCTGATATATTAATATTTGAAGTAGATAGGTGTTTGACTAGTTGTATCAGTTTATCTAAACCATATTTCAAAAAGAGCCTGATTACTTAGTTTTTGATTTAATTAACAATGAGTATTTTACAAGTTCTGGAAAATTGGTGACAATATAAAATCCAGACATAATTTTGCTGGAAATGTACTTTAAAAAAAACCTATTATTTAAATTGTAGCAACCTAATTCCAATGGACTTTGGGTGACATACAGTCCCATCCTCCAGAATTCATGAAAATAGCTAGAGCATTTTGTTGGTAAAAGAGTCCTTACACATATAGCTGTAGAAAATAGTAAAGGCCAGCAAAGTGGTCAGATCTCTGATTGATGGCACTGTTTCACTACCTAGGCAAGATAACTTTGATAAAAATATTGATAAAAATGAAGAATCTATTCAGGTCTTTTCATAGGGTCTTATTTTGTGTGATCCACAGAAGGGAGAGGAATGCATTTTGCTGGACTTTTCCAGAAGAAAAAAAATTGATTAAGAATTTATCTGTTATTGCTTCTCTCAGTGTAGATGGGGTAAAATGATACCATTTGTCCCTTTCATGCATATTCTTTTGAGTGTATTGGAAGAACCTGAATGTGTGATAACCTTTTCCTTTCATATGAGATCTTTCTGGAAGTTAGGCATATTTCTGGCTGAATATGCAAAGCCAGACTGAGCTTTCTCATGTGCTTAAGGACCATAAGGAGTGCCTGGGAAGAAGAAAATCAAATTCTTTTATATCCCTGAAATAGTGCTTGAGTTTTAGGATAATTTAATAAAATTTGAAATAAATAATACATTAACTTAGCCAAATTTAACTTGCAAGACTTTAGATGGGTTCAAATTTTTATGAAGATTTTGGCCTTCAGTTTTCAGTTGACCAAAGAAATGGTGATGGAGAAGCCAAGTCCCCTGCTGGTTGGGCGGGAGTTCGTGAGACAGTATTATACTCTGCTGAATCAAGCACCAGACTATCTGCACAGGTACGGTTTTCAACTTACCTTTGAAAGCTTTTCTAACAATAAACCTGTTCTGCTTGATATTTGCATATGTCATAAACCTTGTGCTTCATTCCTTTTTCTTACACCAGCTTCTTATCCTTACTTTTACGCTTTTAGCAATTTGCTTGCTACATTAAAGAACAACAACCACCCCTTAAAATTTGGTATTATGCAAGAGGATATCTTATCTACATACTTTTTCTGCGCCATTTTCAAATATGCTCTCAACAAATTGGGTAATTCTTTGATGCAGATTTTAAAAGGAACATGAATTGCCCCAGTCCTTTCTACTGCAGTTAATCCTAGTCTTATAGCCACAATTATGACCAAAATGGCAGTTGTTGAGCAAAGCAGTAATTAAGCGAGACGCCATGTGGCTGCTTTGCTCAAAGAACACAGTCCTGGCACTTCTGATTGTGATCATTAAGAGAGAATCACTGGTTGTGATCATTAAGAGCATATAATGGGTGTTAAGCAGATTAGTCCCACATAAGGAATGTGGGGGTGTTTCAGAGGGATGGGGAGAGCATCTAAGACTTTAGATGTGTTCAAATTTTTATGAAGATTTTGGCCTTCAGTTTTCAGTTGACCAAATAAATTGTGATGGAGAAGCTGGATCCTAAAGGGAGGCAGACAAGCAACAAAAAGCTTTCCTGGACTATTCCTGGCTTTAGCCATGTGTAGCAAATGGCTGCAGGAGAAGCTGGGTCCAAAAAGGAGGCAGATGAGCAATGAAAAGGGTATGAAAAGAAGGTAGCAAAGGGAATGAGGCACTTCTGCTTTGGCAACTGCAGCTGGCTGCAAAAGTTTGGTGAAGAACTAGGACAGAAGGTAGCTAGGTGAGCCACACAGTTTTGGGTTAGCTTGCTGCCATGCAAGGTAGGGTAGCAAGGGCAAAAACATAGATGGGAGAAAGTCAGGTGAGTGGGGGAAAGTTGCAGCCTCCCCTGTATTCGTAAGTGTAGGCAGGGTAAGTGCTCAAATTTTGATCCCATGACCAGGAGATCACCAACAATTGTAACTTTGGGCATGAGTCATAAATCCCTTTGTTCAATATTGTGATTCTGAATGGTCATAAGTAGAGGATGATCTGTATCACTTCTATTAGAAGAAATTCATAAATAATACCAGTAGAAATGAATATATGTAGCTCACGGTTGAACTTTGGAGTCCTTGCTCTGAGATTGGCTGTTTGCTTGCAAGCTTTTTGCTACCAGACTAGTTACTTCTTCACTGGTAGAAAGGAGAGGGATTTGCTCTCTGTTTATACACTGTAGGTTGCTCTTTCAGTGTTGGTGGGATGCTACTTTCTCCTTGGTAGCTTCTTGAGTAGGCGGTTGTTTACTGTTTGATTGTATGTCTTAAATAATAATTGCATATGTTAGGAAATACATATGTAGTCAAGTAATTCGTGTACATTTCTTCATGTTTGGATAAAAACAATTTTTGGGGCATTTTCAGTAGTTTATTTAGAATTCAAGTTATCAGGTACCTGGATGAAGCAAACATGCAGCTTCATATTTTAAGTTTGGCTGTGTTTTGACAGAGCAAAAGTTAAAATAGGTGTTCCAGTCTCGTGGAACAAATCTCAAAAGTGATGTAAGTATTCAGACAGTGGGAATTTGAACAAGTCCTTTTCTTCATTTTTTATTTCAGTCACAAAATAGGTGAAATGGCAGACCATGCTACTCAGTTGATCTAATTATATATTTAAAGATAATTTTTGAAAATGTTAGAATAATTCCCTATTTTTTTTAAAAAATGAGAGAAATGTACAGTAATACTGCTCTCATTTGATGATGGAAAATCAGTTAATTAAAATTAGAATCTGTTACCAGAGTCCCTGGTTTTTTTCTCCCCACTTCTTTAAATAAACGTTGAGGCATGCAGCTAACATATTAACAGGACAAACAAAGCAAACCCCAATATAACATTTATTTCAATTAGGGACTTTCTCAGTCTGAAGATTTCCCTTCCCTTCCTATGAAATACGTATGCATGTATTTATTTATTTTAAATTCATCACCTTATGGGCACTATCCCCCCACTGATTTCAGCAAGATTAAATTACAGATTTTGGCTCAAAAATCTACTTTTATCGCCTTGGCACAAGCCAAGGGAAAATAAACAAGGTGGTTCTGTGCTGATGCTTTTGTTTAGACTGCAAGTAGCTGTTGTATTAAAAAAAAGAATGGTGGGTTCTAGTGCTTCTTAATTACATGAATTTATGATAACATACAGCAGTAAGATACAAGAGCTTGCAAAGAATGCATAACTAAAAATCAGGAAACAAATCCAAACTAATCAATTGCATTATTTCCAACTACAATTTCCACAAACTACCAGTACTTTCTAGTAGCTTTGCTAGAGTTGATGGAATTTGTAAGTTACTATATTTTAAATTGTATAAATAGGATCCAGACAAGTTTTCTGCAAAAGAGCTGGAAGCTTTAGATACTAAACAACTTAAATGAGAGCAATTAACTGAACATACTTAGAAGAGATATGTGAGGTTAATGACTTAAATAAAATCTAATTTCCCCTAATTTTTAGTCTTTAAATTTTTTATTTTTATTTTATTTTTTTATTGTGACAAGCCTGAAATAATATCAAAATTCCTTCTGCTTTCTTACACATGGGAGGTGAAATATTGAGCCTTACCAATATCTATTGCAGAAATTGGTTTGATAAATTGTTGTTTATCCATAGATCAAAATTAAATAAGAGCCTATATCTCTTGCTTAATGCCAATAGATAAAATGTTGAGAAAATACACCTGGTAGATTGAAATTGTATGTAAATGCAGTGTTTATAAATTGTCTCACAGATTTTATGGAAAGAATTCTTCATATGTTCATGGTGGCTTGGATTCCAATGGAAAACCAGCGGATGCCGTTCACGGACAATCTGTAAGCATTTGTAAAGTCATTATGTAATTTTTTTTTAAAAAAAATAGCAGTTCAAACTTGGAAATTGATTTTTAGACTCGGATATGGTGATCAGGACTTCCTGTTCGACTGTGCCAGTCAATAACAAGATGATATTCTAAACTATTCTACATTCTTAGGCTTTAAACATCAGTATAGTCTCTGAGTGTCTCTTGGTTTTTGCTATGTTACTTTAATTAGATACTGTATACTTTTCAGGGACTTGGTTATACTTTACCTTGCTGTAGAGCAGTGGTGGCGAACCTTTTTCGGCTCGCGTGCCAAAAAAGGGGGGGGCGCGTCGCGCGCGCTCACGTACCCACACCCATTCCTTCCCCCCCACGCATGCGCACAACACCCCCCATGCTGCCCCCTGCGCATGCGCACACCCCCCCACCCCCGCGCAAAGGCTTACCGGAGCCTGGGATGACGAAACCGGCAAACCGGAAGTGCGAAAAAACGCACTTCCGGTTTGCCGGTATGCTGTTTTTTGCACTCCGGAGGGTTCAGGGAAGCTCCCTGAAGCTCCGGAATGCAAAAAACTACAAAACGGACAAACCGGAAGTGCGGAAAAGTGCACTTCCCGTTTGTCCGTTTTGTAGTTTTTTGCATTCCGGAACTTCAGGGAGCTTCCCCGAACCCTCCGGAGTGCAAAAAACAGCACACAGGCAAAACGGAAGTGCATTTTTTCGCACTTCCGGTTTGCCGGTGGGCAACCCTCGCGTGCCGGCTTCTATGGCTCCGCGTGCCATAGGTTCGTCACCACGGCTGTAGAGAATGAATTGAATATAAGGGCACAAATATCTAATTTAAATAGGAAAGCTTAATCAAACTATTTTTTTAAAAAAGTTGATTCGGTTAACAAAGGAATAAATTTGGTTTCTTCCTTTTTTTAAAAAAATACTATGCTCATATTTGAACCTAAAATGGATAAAATCATCTGTTCAGTTTAGTTTAGTCCATATATGGAACACAATATGACAGAAGTGGTTGGGAGGGGATAAGAGCAGGAAAAAGGCAAAGCTTAGAGTCTTTCTTGAAAGCTATATAATTCTTGCCAGTGATTGAAAGAAGGAGAGAGAAGCAGTGAAGGTGCTGAAAGCTCATTTCTTAGTGCAGATATCATTACATTAAAGAATAGGTACCCAGGACAGGCACAAGTAGTGATGCCTGAGGTGGGGGAGACAGCAGAAGATGGGAAAATGTGTAGGATAAGAAGAGAGGGAGGGTGATCTAGTTTTTGGATTTTTGATTTAGTGCTCTCTGAGATTTCTGTTGAGTTTATTTCATGTGAAACCTGGAAATGCTGTCCAAATGTACTGCATTTTTTTCTGGGCTTCTGCCAATCTAAATGGATAATCAAAACTTCCAGAACTCAATGATTCGTTTTGGATTTGGATCCTGTTGTGTACATATCCCTACTTTCATTTCTGAGAATCTTTTTAAAAATTATTATTACCCCAATGTATTTTTCCTTCTCTCCATTTTATTCTTTAGGATATCCACAAGAAAGTGTTGTCACTGAATTTTAAGGATTGCCGCACAAAGATCCGCCACGTGGATGCTCATGCCACTATTAACGATGGTGTTGTTGTACAGGTCATGGGTGAGCTGTCTAATAACACTCAGCCAATGCGGAGATTCATGCAAACCTTTGTCCTTGCCCCTGAGGTATGTAGCCAGGGAAATACTTGTCTATATTTTTGTATTTTAGATATTGCTGGGTGGTTGTAAGACTTTTTTTTTTGCCGTAAAAACCTCTCTTTAACAAGTTGTAGATAAGAAATCTCACTATCTGGCTTTTACCGACTAAACCAAAACATTGTTGCCAGGGCATCGTTTGCAAGGTGAAAAAGAAGAGAGAAGTAGGGAATGAAAGAAATTGAAGGCATGAAGGAAAAAAGAGAAGGAAATTAATTACATCTAGTTTATTCCGCTGTTCACTGTATGAATCCATACTTCTCTATCCTTGAAAAATCTTACTTGCATTTTTTCATCTGTATATCAATTCACATATTGCCTATTGTTCTTTATATTTCTAATACCTTTTTCTGAGTATTTTATCAATTCATTGAATTCTAACGTTCTTAATCTTCTCTTTTTATTTAGATATTTTTTATAGATGTGTTTTGCACTTGATACCCATTTCAGTGTCTCCCCCCCCCCCCCAAAAAAAAAACAGTAATTTCTTGAAACAGACTACATACTATTGCTGGCATTTGCAAGTCTTAAAATTTCTGTTTTCCCATCTTTAAGAAACATTCTCTCAAGATATTTAAATTTGTCTGTTTTTACTTTTAACATGAATGTATAACTTGTAGTTACTCTTTTTATTCAGAAACACATGAAACAAAGGAATATCATATACCCTTGTTTCAGTCTTGTCATTGGGGGTTGTCTGGTTGCAATTTGCAGCTGGAGACAAAGTGAGAAAGAAATTGTCCAGCCAGTTCCTTTTGCCATATTTTAGATCAGAATCACTGTACTTTTAAGCTCCAAAGACTCTGCTGGAATTACTTGTTCACTATTCTGATACTCCTTCCCCAACCTTCCTGCTGCACTCTTCTTTACATGCCAGTTCCACATATCTGACTCATCCATCTTGCATGCTAAGTCCCCCAAATACTAGGTGTAGCTCTTCAGAGAATTGAAGGGCATATAACCACCTAAGACCAATATTGGAAATTTATCTACTGTCAGGAAAAAGTTCCTTTACCTTTAAGTTACTTTTAAAGTTCCACTACCGGGAAGTTGGTGATCTTAGTGGCAGCATTCTTTGCATGGTCAGGTGTAGGTGAACTATTTGCACTTATATAAAGTTGCTCAGTTACTTCATGAATGTAAGACACCCATATTTTAACATTTTTCTAGTTAATGTCATCTAACTAGACCACTCCATCCCCCACCCCCTTTATGCACTGTTATTTCTTGCAGGAATTTTTTAATGCATTTTCATTCATCCACAGGTTTTTTCACTTTATTCGGCAAAACATCCCTTATGTATTTCCCATTGTTATGAAACTTTCTATACTTCTATAGCACTCTGTAATATAATTAGTTTTGGTCTTCCAAATAGCTTCCACACATCTTTTTTCCTTTAGTCTACTTCAATTCTGTTGGGAGATAAATCTGTCATCTAATATTTTTTTCATGTAACTCATATTAACTCTTCCTCTTGTCCTCTTTCTTCCACTTTGTTTCTTTTTTAACATTTTCTTCCATGTTCAAGTTTCTCAAGATTATTCCTGACACACTGCAAAATATGTCCCACATTTCCATAGCTTTTCTGTTTTTCACTAATTATCTCAGTGTTTTATCATAAAAAGCCAACTATGCTTTTAGATTCGAATTCCTTCACATGCCATGTGAATGCACAAATAGACTTCTGCTTAAACTATGTGTGTATAGCAAAGAGTTTATTACTATTCACTAAGGAAAAGCAATATTGTCACCAACTTAGAAATTCCTATTTTCATAGGCATGAAGAACAATTACTTTGACACCAATTCATGCTTCCTAATGTATATTTAAGCCTATTCATCTATTGTGAAATCTATATATTCAGATCCATGCATGTAATCTCAGCTCTGCTTCACAAGGTCACACCGCCTTCATTTTGATCTACTTTTTCCTTGCTCTTTCTTAGTTTTACAAATTTTTTCTTTATTTCTTAGTTCATTTTTTATTATTTACTTGTTTTTTTTAATGTGGAATCTTTCTTAAGGCTCTGCTTGTTGACAGATGACCCACAAATGTTAATTCCCATTCCGATTATGAACCTTTCCCAACACTTTTGGAAGAGAAGGAGAGAATAGATTAGGTTACTAATCATAATTGTATCTATGCCACATATGGCTTTCCATGCTACCAGTTATTTTGGGCACATTTTGTCCATATGTCAGAAAAAATATTCACACCATTCTAGATAACATTTAGGGACTGAATTGTAACCTAACATACAATTGCTCATATTCATCAACCAAATATGTTCTGACCCACTCAAGATGTTTCCCTCTTAGCGCTGTCCTATAAATCCTGAAGGTAATACTCAGCAGTTTGTTCTTGAGATTTTATCTTTAATTTCTTATCATGTGTAATCTGTTTCTATTAAATCAGACCAAGTCCAGCTCCAGACCTTAGTACACAAAAATGTACTATCTAGCTGACATGTGAGGAACATTTTGGCTGACTACTGGTATATGTGGCTAAAGTCAGTCTTCCTATCTAGCAAGGCAAGCATATCACTATTATCAAAAGAGATCAAAAACATGTTCATCATAATAAAGATAAGATTTTAGTTTGTAATTTTTTTCTGGCTTGTAATTTTTTTGCCTGTGATGCTTGTCCAGATTTCCGTGTTAGATTAGTTTTTAATTGTTTTCTCCAACAGCCTAAGGTCTCTGGGAGGGTTCTTCCTTTTCCAAGGACTGGACACACCACAGCATAGAAGATAACTCTACATAATGCTTTATTATAGTACCCACTTTCTCCACCAATAGGCTGTTGCTCTGGGTTAACTCCACCCTTCTAGGCTTTACAAGGTGATGTAGCCATGTAGATAAGTCTTTGTTGCTTAGTCCTTACAACAGGTAAAGTGAAAACAAGCAACAATAGCCTATGCAAACAACTTGAATAGATACATACAGTATATGTGCAACTACCTTTTGAAGAGAATCTCAAAATACCAACAACACCAATCAACTTAAGAATTTGCAAAATGTATAATCTAAATCACCAATCGCTAATAGCAATAGCACTTAGACTTATATACCGCTTCATAGTGCTTTTACAGGCCTCTCTAAGCGGTTTACAGAGTCAGCATATTGCCCCCAACAGTCTGGCTCCTCATTTTACCCACCTCGGAAGCATGGAAGGCTGAGTCAACCTTGAGCCGGTGAGATTTGAACTGCCGAACTGCAGCTAGCAGTCAGCTGAAGTAGCCTGCAGTGTTGCACTTTAACCACTCCGCCACCTCGGCTCCCTATTGCTTAGACATTCCAACAATGAAGTTTCAGACTGCATTTATAATACATAAAATGTTATGTTTCAACACTTTCTTTTCCCAGTTTAATGTATATATTGCAGCAATATATTTCAAATTGATAATGAATTTGAGCTTTACTTTGTTGTCATAACAATTCTTGGAAAAGTATTTTGTCAGTGTTCATTATTAAAGTGATTTCCCTCCATGAATGAAGTCTCTAAATGACTTTAAAAAAGGAGATGTGAGTAGAAAATAAGCATCAGCCCCTTTTATTTATTTATTTATTTATTTATTTATTTATTTATTTATTTATTTATTTATTTATTTATTTATTTATTTATTTATTTATTTATTTATTTATTTATTTATTTATTAGTTGCATTTGTATGCCGCCCACTCCACAGAGACTCTGGGCAGCTCACAACAGTAAAAATTCACATGCAACAACAAATATAAAAAGCATTAAAAACAATAGATATTAAAACATTTAAAAACATTAAAAACCACAATTTAAAAACCCATACAATAAATCATTCATGGGACCAAGAGTGATCGGTGTTGTATTAAAATCATTGGCCCCAGGCCTGTCGACAAAGCCATGTTTTTACTGCTTTTCTGAAGGCTGACAGGGTGGGAATAATGCAGATCTCGGGGGGTAGTGTATTCCAGAGAGCCGGTGCTGCCACAGAGAAGGCCCTCGTTCGTGGGCCCACCAGCCGACATTGTTTGGCTGATGGGACCACCAGCAGACCAACTCTGTGGGCTCTAATCGGTCTTAGGGAGGTATGTTGGAGAAGGCGGTCTCGGAGGTAAACTGGTCCTAAGCCATGTAGGGCTTTAAAGGTAATCAACACCTTGAATTGCACTCGGAGACCTATAGGCAGCCAGTGCAGTTCGCAAAGGATGGGTATCACATGGGTGTATCTAGGGACACCCATCACCACACGTGCTGCCGCATTCTGCACTAGCTGCAGTCTCTGAACATTCTTCAAGGGTAGCCCCATGTAGAGTGCGTTGCAATAGTCAAGACGTGAGGTAACAAGGGCATGAGTGACTGTAAGTAGCGCCTCCCTGTCCAAGAAGGGACGCAACTGGTGCACAAGATGAACTTGTGCAAAGGGCCCTCTGTCCACAGCTGTTAGATGTTGGTCCAATTTTAGCTGTGGATCCAGAAGGACCCCCAAGTTGCGAGCCCGTTCTGAGGGGGTCAAATTCCCCCTCCCCCAGAACAAAGGAGGGACAGATGTCAAAGTCCTTGGGAGGCAGCATCCAAGCCACTCGGTCTGGTCCGGGTTGAGTTTGAGCCTGTTAACTCCCATCCAGACCCTTACAGCGTCCAGACACCGGCACATCACATCAACTGCCTCACTGAATTAGCATGGGGTGGACATGTACAGCTGAGTATCATCAGCGTACTGTTGGAACCTAACTCCATGCCTACGGATGATCTCACCTAACGGTTTCATGTAGATATTAAAGAGCATAGGGGAAAGAATCGACCCCTGAGGAACCCCACATACGAGGGGTCTCGGGGTCAACCTCTGTCCCCCAGCCAACACCGACTGCGACTGGTCAGAGAGATAGGAGGAGAACCACCGCAGAACGGTGCCTCCCACTCCCATCTCCCCGAGCCGTTGCAGAAGGATACCATAGTTAATGGTTTCGAAAGCCGCTGAGAGATCAAGTAGCACCAAGATGGAGGAGCAACCTCCATCTCGGGCTTGCCAGAGATCATCCATCAGTGTGACCAAGGCAGTTTCTGTGCTGTGACCGGGCCTGAAACCCAACTGAAAAGGGTCAAGATACTCCGTTTCATCCAAGAGCCGTTGGAGTTGCAGCGCCACCACTTTCTCCACCACCTTCCCCATGAAGGGGAGGTTGGAGACTGGTCGATAGTTTTTAATGTCAGTTGGGTCCAGGGATGGCTTCTTAAGGAGGGGCCTCACCACCGCAACCTTTAAAGGCTGGGGGAAGAACCCCTCTCTTAAAGAAGCGTTGATTAACTCCTGGAACCAACCTCATGTCACCTCCCTACTTGCAGAAACAAGCCAGGAGGGGCAGGGATCCAGCATACAAGTGGCGGAGCTCACCGTTCCAATGGCCTTGTCCACTTCCTCAGGGGTCACCAGGTCAAACTTCCCATAAAATGGGACCAAGATCTGCCCCTGTCATCTCGGCTTGCTTCGCCGAACCGGAGTCCAGGTTTGTCCGAATCTGAGTGACTTTATCCGTCAGAAACTGAACAAATTCCTCAGCTCTACCTTGAAGGGGTTCCTCCATCCCCTCCCCCTTGAGAAGGGACCGGGTCACCCTAAAAAGGGAGGCTGGGCGAGAATCTGCGGATGCAATAAGAGCGGAAAAATGCAAACATTTTGCCGCCCTTATCGCCACTAGATAAATCCTAATAAAGGCTCTTAGTAGTGTTCGATCGGATTCGGATTTGCTGGCCCTCCATCGTCGCTCTAGGCGTCTCTTCTGGCGTTTCATCTCCCAGAGTTCCTTGGTAAACCAAGGTGCCGGGATCCACTGCTGCGAAGAGGCCGCAAAGGCGCAATTCTATCTAAAGCCCCAGATGCCGCCCTATGCCAGGCAGCCGCTATGGCTTCGGAAGAATTGTGTACCAAAGATTCAGGTAAATCCCCAAGCTCCCTCTGAAACCCTTCCGGGTCCATTAGGCGCCTGGGGCAGAACCACCTAATCGGTTCTGCCTCCCTGTGGTGATGGAGTGGGGTGGAAAAGTCCAACCTCAATAGGGAATGATCTGACCACGACAAGGGAGAGATGACTAAACCCCTTAGTTCCAGATCATTAATCCACTGCCCAGATAGAAATACTAAGTCGAGTGTGTGACCCCCCCCCCCGGTGAGTCGGACCTTGAATTACCTGGGACAGGTCCATGGTTGTCATGGAAGCCATGAACTCCCCCTCTGCATCAGAGGAATCGCCCAGCGATGGCAATTAAAGTCCCCCAGCACTATGAGTCGGTGGAACTCCATTGCCAGGCCGGCTACTGCCTCCAGCAGAGCGGGCAGGCCATTGACACGCAGCTGGAGGCAGGTACGTGAGCAATAGGCCCACCTGAACCCCTAGGTCCAACTTCACAAGGAGGGCCTCACACCCGACAATGTCCGGGGCAGGGATCCTACGAGGTAACAGACCCTTCTGGATAATAACTGCCACTCCACCACCCCTTCCCTGGGGTCGTGGGTGATGCTGCACCTGAAACCCGTCTGGGCACATTTCTGAGAGGGGAACACCCCCCTCGGGACCCAGCCAGGTCTCAGTTATACATGCCAGGTCGGCTCGCTCCTCTAGGATGAGATCCCGAATGAGGGGAGCCTTGTTGACAATTGACCTGGCATTTAGCAGCAGCAGCTTGTAAAAGCAAGAGAACAACTGCCAATCTAGTTCTCTTTTGGACCCCTTATTTATGATTTCTCTAAGCAGGACAATTACTCCACTTTCTGATGGAATTTGAAATTTTAATTTTTAGATGTTTACTATTTGTAATAACATGATGAATAGTTGAAATAATGTAAAAGAAAACAGTAACTCCTCTGATATCAGTTATATCAAGGATGCCCAGGAAAGCGGGGGCGTGCAAAAGATATGCTCATGGCTTTTCTTGCAGAAATGCTGTCTAATAGAGAAGTATATAAAATACCAGCCAATATATCATAATATTGAATTGAAAGAATATCAGGTTTTATAGGAATTAAATTGTAAGAAAACAGGCGTTTCATATCTCTATGACAAGTAGATTAGGAATATCTGATTTTTAAAAGAGGATTTCCATGCCATTCTTCATGGACAAAGTTCAGAAATAATTGTTTTATTTAGCTTAATGCTGTTGAACTATTATATTAAATAGTAGAGTGTCTATCACTAAAATTAAGAAAATCCACTCTTGTCTTTTAATCATTGAGATTGTATTTTGCTTAAAGTGATTCAGAGAGTTCAGGAATTAAGTTAGCAGTGCAAGTCTTGCCTTGCATTTTTTGAATAGCACATATAGGTAAAACTGTTTTGGACTGACATTCCAGTACAGGTAGTCCTCAACTTACAACCACAATTGAGCCCAACATTTCTGTTGTTAAGTGAGACATTTGTTAAGTGAGTTTTGCCCCGTTTTACAACCTTTCTTGTTACTGTTGTTAAATGAATCAGTTGCAGTTGGTAAATTAGTAATCAGTTGGTTAAGTGAATCTGGCTTCCCCATTGACTTTGCTTGTTAGAAGATTACAAAGAGTCATCACATGACCTTGGGACACAGCAATGGTCATAAGAATGAACCAATTGCCAAACATCTGAATTGTGATCACATGATCTTGGGGATGCTGCAAAGGTTCGTAACTCTGAAAAATGGTCATAGGTCACATTTTTCAGTGCCGTTGTAACTGAACGGTCACTACACAAACTCTTCTAAATCTAGGATTATCTGCAAATGATTTTGGGATGACAGAATGAAACCAAATATATGTGGTGAGCAAACTGCTTAATTTTATTTTTCACATTGTATTGTCTACAGGGATCAGTTGCAAACAAGTTTTATGTCCATAATGACATATTTCGCTACCAGGATGAAGTTTTTGGTGACTTGAATGCTGAACCTCCAGAGGGTAAACTCCATAATCTTAATTTTGTCTTTATGACAGTAGGTTTTTTTGTTAATAACTCTAAATAGTGAAAACATGACTTGCCTGCATAATTTAAAGATGCCTTTGAATAATAAAAAGGTAGGATCTCTTTCAAGTCCTAATGATTTGGTGAACTTGTCCATGCTGTTTACGTGGTAGCATTATACAAGTGGTCACTGTTAACCTTCTGGTGATTTTACTTTTTAGTTTAGCTTACAGCCCTAGGAATCCCTTGATGTCTCCATAAAGATATTAACCACGTGTGACTCTGCTTAGGTATAAAGCCCAAGTGCTGCAGCACCTGTTGATATTTCCAAAGAGGAAGCAGAACTAAATTTGCAATAACAGTGACAATCAGTGAAAAGATATGAGCCCAGAAAAAGGATAATGCTACCCAGAACTTGTGAGAGCTAATACTAGAACCCTGAAAATCTGTACTATATCAGGATTTTGCTGTGGATGGAAACCAGAGTAACCCAAAATCCTCTTTCCCATGTGTGCATCTGGCCACATTATTATCAATTAAAAATGTGCATATACAAAAATGTGTACGTACTGTATCTAAAATGTACATATATTTAGTAAGTCATGAAAGATTGAATGAACATTATGAGCTGTCCTTTTAATTTGTACAAAGTAGGACACAAAGTTTTTTTTTCTCCCTCACCAGAATCCGAGGAAGAGGCAGAAGAGCCTGAGGAAAGGCAACAGACTCCAGAGGCAGTTGCTGATGATTCAGCAGCTTACTATGAACAGTCTGTCAGGTAAGTCAACCCAACACTCCAGTTACCCTGTCTTTTCTTGCTCTAGCTGAAATAAAAGTCCAGTTCTCGGAAGATCCAGTCTTATCTCACTTTTGTTTAAAAGTCGCCTCTCATAGCTCTGCTGATAGATAACAGAAGGTCCATTGTTAATTCTAGAGTCAAATTTTCACCATTCAGTAGTAATTGGCAATCTTGTTCTTAGAATATGCAAACACCTATCAGTTCTTTTCATTTTTAGAAAGAATGTATTTGGAAGCCATATTTTCCGTATGTAGTACAAGGAAAGAGATTGAATGATTTAAAAACATTTTTTTAAAATGATGGAGGTATTACTGATTTTATCCAAGAAAACATTTTTGCATGCCAGTATAGAATTGAATTAAATTATTATATTGGATATTTTATAAATCACTGAACATTTTATAAATACCCCACAGTGTAGGGTTTAGAAACAACGAAGATGCTGCTATTGAACTGTGTAGACAAATTGCTGACTATAATGAAAAGATCTTTCATCAGCAGCAATGATTTGGAGGAACAGCTAGAAGAACCAGTTGTTGAACCAGAACCGGAACCAGAAGCTGAGCCTGAACAAGAGCCTGAAGTAGAAGTTCAAGAAGAAAAGCCTGACCTAGTGGTAGAGGAAGCAGCTCCTGAGGAAGCTATTGAGAAGAGTCCTTCTCCAGTTCCTGCAGATCCAACACCTGTTGTGCAAGAAGACTCTAGAGTAATACAAGGATTTTCTCTATGTTCTTCCATAAATTTGTTCTTTTATTTTCATTTTTTTTAACGTTCATTTGCAACAGGATCCTGCAAATTTTTCTGGCTTTTAGTTCCCTAAAGTTGCACCACTAAGTTAATTACTGTTAAATCTGTTTTTAATGTTACTGTGTCACCCAATCTAATAATACTCTTACAATAGAGTGTGAATTTAAAGCGCTACCAAAATCCTCACATTTTTTTCCTATATAGTTATAGTATAAGATGTTTCACTTATTGACAAAGAGCTTATTGACAAAATGACAATATCTAGACACCCAGTGGCAAATATACCATATTTCTGGCAACCAATCAGATGTTGAAGAAATTTGAAACCGCTACCTGCAATCCATAACTGTCACCTGCAGTGTGATAATGAGCTTTATCTAAGTCCTATTTGCAGATAAAGAGATTATGGTTATGCAACACAGAGAACTGCAACGTATCATGCCTTCGTTAAATTTAGTCATTCCGCTGATGGAAAGCACTCCACGGTGGGAAGGAACTCAGACGTAATCATCAGTATTTGCATCTAAATGTAGTATAAGAACCAAATGTCTCTATATCTTCCTATTTATGGTTTAACTATGCAATAACAGCATTGAAAGTCAACTTTAGTAGGCAAAATTAATCATCTTTGTTGTTGTTAATTGCCAGTACTTAGAACCAATTATTTTTAAGTTTTATTCTTAACTGCTGAGATAATTTGAATGGTGACAAATATTAAATATTGTGTATATACTTGTCATGTAAATAAATGAGACTGTGCACCCAGTGGAATTGAAAAAGGTAGAAGTTGAGTGGGGCAGCCTTGAAGGTCATAGGTATTTTGTACAGTATTGTTAATAAAACTATTTTTTCCCCAGACATCTTCATGGGCATCTGTGACAAGTAAGAATTTACCACCTAGTGGAGCAGTTCCAGTATCAGGCATACCACCCCATGTTGTCAAATTGCCTACATCACAGGTAGGAACCACCCACAAAATTCATGCAAGAGTAAACAAGTTTAATGCAGTCTATAGATGCCATGAATTTACAATTAATTTGAATTTTTAGCACTAGTTGATTATTGTTTATGGAATGTTCAGCATAGGTGGCAAATGGCACACTCCTTCCTTAAACCAGCAAACTGCTGAAGCTGCGCAGTGTTTTCATGAATGCTGAAAACCACTGAAAATGGGCTGTATATTAAAAATATGCAGCTTCAGCAGTTCATGAAAACATACCACAACTTCAGCAGTTCATTGGCTTAAGTAAGGAGAGTGCCATATGTCATTTTTAGTCATAGGCAGCTTGCACAAGTTATCTGTAGGTTGGATGTTCTTAACTCGGGGATTGCCTGTATTTGAAACACAGTATTAAAAGAAAAGGAAGTAGTAATGGATTTCCATCCATTTTATTGGCTCTCCCAATAACATTAGCCTCTTTCTAAAATTTCTCAGAAAATTTTGATTAAGAAGAATAGGAATGGTCTTTTTTTAGTTAAAAAAACTAGGCTCTAGAGCAGTGGTTCCCAACCTTTCTAATGCCGCGACCCCTTAATATAGTTCCTCATGTTGTGGTGACCCCCAACCATAAAATTATTTTGGAGACCCAGCGAACAAAGAGGCAAACAGGGGAGGAAGGGAAGAAAGAGACTGAGAGATATTACCACAGGGCTAGCCTGATCATATGGAGTAGGGTGGCAGCGATGGACCATGCTCCGGCACCACCTCCTTCTCCAGTTCCCTCCGGCTTAGCTCCTCCTGCCCCCGGCGGTGGCGTTCTCAGCACCGAGGCTGTATGATCAGGCTAGCCCTGCGCTAATATCTCTCAGTCTCTCTCTTCCCTCCCTCCCTGTTTGCCTCTTTGTTCACTGGGTCTCCGTGCCAGCCGAGGGCGAGAGGGCAGACAGACAATCCCAAGCCAGCTGTCCTCCTTCCCACCGTCATGCACTGTGAAACTTAAGTGGTCGTTGGCTGGCCGTTCCCTCCTGTGACTCCCTTTCCCTTCAACACCAGCGGGAAGAAATTGCCGCTGCGAGCAAGAGACAGGGGCAGCCACAGATGTCTTAAGCACCACCTTGTACTCTCCAGAGCGCAATCTTGCGATGCCCCGCCCCTTAGCTGATGCCGTTAAAGCTCAGCCGCCAGGCGTCACAAACGCCTCTCACCGAATGGCACCTCTCCCGACCAATCGGAGGGCTCGGGCGAGTTGAGCCGATATGGCCAGGCTTGTGGCGGGGGGGGGGAGCTGAGGATGCCGGGGCGACCCCTGGGAAATGGTCATTCGACCCCCAAAGGGGTCCCGACCCCCAGGTTGGGAACCACTGCTCTAGAGGGCTTTGCTTCTAACTATATAATTGTCTCCTAGCCATATAATTTGTTTTCTATTCTTCTTCAACCCCCTCATAATTTTGAGGAGGCACTGCCACATTAAAGGTTAAATGCAACTGTCTATTGCTATTCTCTCCGAAATGGATGAAAAATACTGTGGAAAGGAAACATTTGTCATCAGCACTTCCAACTCCGTATAGCTTCTATAGGCTTCAACGGCAAGTGTGTTAAATTGAAAGAAAGGGCTTAATTTTCTCCATTCCATCTTTTAAGCTTGTTTTCTCTTTTCCTAATGGCTACAGCCAGAATAAATTTTAATTTTGTTTGTCTTCTGTACGCTCTCATTTTGTGCTGATACATTTTGCAGCCCCGTCCTGAATCTAAGCCTGAATCCCAAACTCCACCACAGAGACCTCAGCGGGACCAGAGGGTGAGAGAGCAACGGACAAACATCCCACTACAAAGAGGCCCTAGAACAAGTAAGAAAACTAAATTCTGTATTTGGTATATAGAAGAATTGCATGGTGGTGATAGTGTATGGTTTTTAAAAGGGAGATCAGTATTGAAATAAAATAATTAAAACATCCTGCTTCTTGTGCTTAGGTTAAAAAATGCAAAAATATTTCTTAGAGTTGGAAAGAATATGAGACCAAATTAATTCTATGGAGACACTTTATTCTACTTTGAAGGCTTTGGTAAGATGGCACTTGCATGTTAACAATGAAGCATCTTAAATAGGAATAACTGGATCAATAGCTTCATCCTGTTTGTAATTTCATTCAATTTTTACTGTAACCAAAGATTAAGATAGACGCTGTTCCATTTCCTTTAATATGATATTCTTACACCACAATTATCATCTTATTTATTTAAGTACGGGAAGGAGAACAGGGTGAGATGGAAACCAGACGGATTGTGAGGTACCCAGACAGTCACCAGCTCTTTGTTGGGAACCTTCCTCATGACGTTGATAAGTCAGAACTAAAAGACTTCTTTCAAAGTAAGCTGTGAACATTGCTTTTCTATTGGTTGGAGCTTGCTATTGGTGGCGGTTTAAAAGTACATG
The DNA here is from genome assembly GCA_023053685.1 of Diadophis punctatus similis. Lineage (NCBI taxonomy): Eukaryota > Metazoa > Chordata > Lepidosauria > Squamata > Dipsadidae > Diadophis > Diadophis punctatus. Next base: position 178,357,234 of record JALIGW010000002.1, read on the forward strand.
CTTATTTTCACAGAACAGTCTAATGTATGATCAAAGAACTTGCAAACTCTCTTGCAGGCTATGGAAATGTTGTAGAACTGCGTATCAACAGTGGAGGAAAACTGCCTAACTTTGGATTTGTGGTATTTGATGATCCAGAACCAGTTCAGAAGATCCTTGGCAATAGGGTACATTAAATTCAAATTAATAAACTTTTAAGTGATATGGCCATGTTGAAATTTGCTAAATATCTATCCTTTTGAAATAAAACAGAAAATATTTGCTAAAATGGAATTAACAAGAGTGGTACATAGCTACCGTAGTTAGATTATTACTGCATTAATTTGCAGTAGTTATTTAAAATAATTATTAAATAAATGTCAATTTCATACTCTGGTTATTCTGAAGGAATGTATAAGAAATGCTTATATATTAGGACACTTTGGTACTTTTTGAAACCATAATAGTAAATGTGAGGATAGTTCACCAGTTTAATGAATAATTGTGGATAGCTGGATTGCTTGGACCCCACGTACAAATTTGTTCTCTTGGATTTTCAGGAAGCCCTGAAGGACAGAATAGGAAATACAATAGCCCTTCTCTCCTCAACTACACTCTATTATATATTGAAATGGGACCAATCTGATGGGCAGGGGAGCATCCAGTGTTCTTATGGCTTTGCACAGGAGCTTCATGAGTAATTCCAACTTGTTAAAAAAATACTTGGCCTATGGAGTGGTTTGAATTCACAGAAACAACATAGACCTATTTCGAAACAGGTGGTAGGATCCACAGCATTATCTTTTAGCCTTTTGAAAGATTAAATAAATTAGGTTGCAATCCCTTGCTCCCCAGAAAGAGATCATGGTGAATCTAGTGAGTCTTGCTTCTCAGTAGACTTGGATTGCACTTCTGTTGTTGACTGTTCTGAATGGCATTTTTAGGTCTCTTGATTTTCCCCCCTCTTTTCTCTTGCAGCCAATCATGTTCAGAGGAGAAGTGCGCTTGAATGTAGAAGAGAAAAAAACACGAGCAGCCAGGGAGGGTGATCGTCGAGACAACAGACCCCGTGGGCCTGGTGGCACCCGTGGGGGGCTGGGAGGTGGGATTCGAGGCCCTCCACGTGGAGGAATGTCTCAGAAACCAGGATTTGGCACTGGAAGGGGCATCGGGCAACGCCAGTGATTAACGGATGATGAGAGGAGACAAACCCTTCTTCCTGCAGATTTGTGAATTTCAGCCTTGGGTATCTTGGAATGTGGTCCTACCCTGTTATAGACTGCTACGTTTGATACAATTTTGGCTCATTTTGTTTGTGTTTGGTTTTGTGATTTTTCTTCCTAGTCCTTGTCCCAGATTCCAGCTTTGTGGAACAATATTTCAGGAAAAGATGGATTTTAGAAAGAATTACCAAATCCTTGCTCGCTCGCTGCAGACATATGGACTGGATATATATATATATTTTTTTGGTACCAGTGATTTTTCCTAATGGAAGTGTGGCGCTTTTCTTCTTCTTTTCCCTTACTGACATGAGGTGCGCTTTAGTCAGTGGAATTACCCTTTTTACCTGCATGTGTTCTGGAGCCTATAGGAAAATCTAGCACCTGACAAACATTTCAAGGGCAGGGAAATCCGTATACCCCTTGGGAGGTGGGGTCATAGGACCTCTTCGTTCCCAGTCTGGAGATGTTGCTGTTTGGAAATCGACGTTACCCTTTTTTTTTTTGTGGAGTTGTAAAAGTGGAATAAAGGGTATTCATAGAATATTTTCTTTTGGTACATGATCACGAAAAGGAATTCTCACTATTGTTTTACCACTTACAAGGATTGTGGGATAGGTTTTAAATGTCTAGAACTTGACTCTTTAAAACACTCTTCCTGAACTTGTAAATTTTTTTTATTGAAATAGGGACTTTTTCATGTTTAGTTTGTATTTGTATTAAAACCGAAACAAAATTGTTGTGCCTTCTATTTATCTCTCATTCCAGTCTTGGCAAATTGTTAAAAAAATAAAAAAAAAGTATAGATTTGCTTTATTCAGTTCTGGAGTATGTTGAAATCTTTCACGAGATTTTTGTCCCTTTCTCGTTGTCACATGTTTTTATAGTTGCAGAGTTTTGTTTTTAATAGCATTATATATTTGTGTAATGCTTTTGAGGAGTTTCAGAGGCCCAGCTATGTATTGACACTGTCATTAGCTCTGAAGTGAGTGCCTTCCACAATTACATGACTGTGGGAAATTAAATCATAAATCTTTATAATATGCACATGTTCAATTTACAAAGTATGTTCCTATGTGTTAAGACTTAGATTGGCTTTAAAATAAGCCAAGCTAATAAGGGGGAAACGATAAAGTCCAATTTCTGATAATACCAATTTTTCACTGTGATTATATTCATGGCATTGGATAAGCTATGAAACATCGGTCTTTTTTGAATGTATGTAAAATAAAATAAAATAACATTGCCTGCAGGCAAATGGGAAAAACACATTGCAGCTGTGGGGAGTGCCTGATAGTCTTCTCCATTATATATTAAGACCATCACACTGTGCATGGCCTCTTGAAACCAACTGCAGTATCTATTTAAAAGCAATATGGCTGGTGTAACCATATTAATTTAGAATACAGCTGAATATGGTTCATGGGCCACCATACTAGAGAATTTTAAAATTGCAATTTTTATTGAGATGGTGACACCTGTTGACATACTGCAGCTGAATTCAGTTGTTATTGGTATTCTGTGGTTGATAAAGGGGACAAATTACCTTTTGATAGTTTTAAACTTAGATTTGTAATTTGAGGCTTTTTATGATTTAAAATTAAGAGATTGGTTTAATAGCTATCATGAATCATGCTACAGTATTTTGCTCTGGACTGAAATATGTTCCTTGAATGTCCATTTTAATTTAAGTAAATTGCATTTGGTATATTATTTAAGGACATGGCAGCAGTCTAAATGAAAACAAACTTCTATCCAGTTGCAATGAGCAATTAAAATTTGGAAAGGCCATAAGCAACTGTTAAGTATTACCTAGCAAATAGCATGTTTATGACAATTGATGAGGGAAAAAGCCTTTAGATTAATAGCTACTGATGGCTTTTATTCTTCACTGATCTATTCTGTGATTGTGTGATATATGAATATGTGTATCAAATTACATGTGAAAAGGACTCCATAGTGAATTATTTTAAACAAACCTCCCCTTTCCCTGCCTTCTGCCACCCAAGTAGTACCACATTCTAACATTTCCTTGTATGGTATTTGTGCTTTCCTTGATCATTTTGCTTGCTCCTTTTTTCATCTTTACTGGTTCTTGAATAATATTGTAATCTATATGAACTAGATGTGTTCAGTGTGTTCAGTTTTGTCTTTCTCCCTGTAGCCACAAATTATTTTATCTTTTACTGTGCTTCCCATCACAAGACATGTTTACTACCCATATCTCTCAGCTAATGCTGTATTAAATGTGAACAATTAGTTTTTGCTTACATTTGGGCAATATTAGTGTGCATTCCTAAAATTTGGAGATAACTTGTTGGAACTGCTGGTTATTTTTCCAACCAATGTATTAAATTTGGGGTAGATTGTAAACTCTTTGCTCAGCCCTAACTTCAGATCATTTGTGAACAGAGTACAAAGGCATGCCTGCTCAAATTCTTTGGGTTAGGTTGGCTACTTTCCTATCTTGTAAACAATCACAGGCATTTTGTAAAAGAACAAATATTTCAAAACTAATTGCTTCATTGCCCTTTAGATTTGTTTTATCATTTCTTTAAATAAGCCAAACCCAACCCTACACCTCAGTTCTTTATTGTTTGTAGAAGTTTCTATAACCCTTGCTAGAAACCAACCAGTTTTGGAAAAAGCATCTGCCTTACGTGGTAAGTTATGAAGGAAGACAAAATATTTCTCTACAATCTCCTTATTAAGTAATTCCTTATCCAATATTCTAATTATCATTCTAGCCAGGTTGCTGACTTCTGATGTGTTTAAAAGTCTGATTAATTGTACTCAACCTTTTTGCATCCATTCTAAATTTCTATTTATTTGGTTAAATTTAATTTTTTGTGGTTTCAACAAGCCTTCCAGTTTTTGAAGACCGCCTTTAGTATCTATGCCAATAGACTATAGTACAATTTGCAGGCATTTATATGTTAACTGTTCTTTAAAGATTCTAGAATCTGTTTGACTCTGGACTACTTTCCCTTGAAATTTCCTTTTTATTGATCCTGAGTTTTCAGAACTTTCCTCTTGAAATAAAATGTGGTTTAGTGAACTGCTATGATAATTGTCTGTGGACTAAATAAAAAATGTGATTTTTGTTTTCTTTCCAGTAGTTCAATAACTTGCATCTAATTGTAGCTCAGAATTGTACTTAGAATTTAAAGTTTAAATCATCTTTATTCTGAAGATTTTTAGAAACCCCTTTGTTGTACATAAGACGTTTATCCAGTGCTTTGTGAAGTTAATTGCAGTTACTTCTTTCTGCAATTCTCTTGGTTATCTCCCTGATTTCGCTTTAGATCATCCTGAATATTTGGGTTAGGAGAAAGAAACTATATCCCCAGTACTAAATTATTTTGAGATTAATGATATCCCTTGCGATATTTCTTCAGGCTTGCATGTATTTTACAGATTTCTGGGTAGTATAGTATGTATAGAAGAAATTAATTTCTATAATCCATTCTTTGAATTTTACTTCAGATTATCATATCCACTAGTTAGAGGTAGTCCTCAATTTACAACTATTTATTTAGTGACAATTTAAAAAAAAAGACTTACGATAGGTCTCATACTAGCCGCTGTCACAGCAACCTTACAGTCATGTCATCAACATTCAGGTGCTTGGCAATCAGCATATATTTACGATGGGAGCAATATCCCAGGATCATTTGATCGCCATTTGTGACTTCCAGCTGGCTTCCAACAGTCAGTGTGGGAACTTAACTACATGATTCACTTAACAACTATGGCAAAAAGTCATGAAATAGTTTGTGACTTAACTGCCTTCCTTAGCAACATAAATTCTGGTCCCAAAATTGTGGCTGTAAGAGGATTACCAGTATCTCTACAGTTGGTTATGTCCAGACTTCTAGCACTGCTCATAAGCGATCCTCTACTAAACTTCTGCAGCCTTTTCAGTCTCTGGCTTGCATTATACCTGTGAACTGTTTCTAATAAGAAATAAGTGGATTTATCAAGTTAAATTTTATTTATCACCGTCTTAAAGATTTTTCTTATGCTCCCCAAAAACTAATACTTTCCTCCCCAAATCAGCTCAAAACCTGTTCTGTCTTTTCATGTGAGCCATTAGCAGTGTACAGTAATCCAGCAATCCCCAATCTTTCTGGTTTGAGGGGGACGAGGGGATGGTTTTGCGTTGGCCTGGGGTTGCGGACCCTGGTGTAATAGCAATAGCACTTAGACTTATATTCCGCTTCACAGTTCTTTACAGCCCTCTCTAAACAATTTATAGAGTCAGCATATTTTCCCCAACAACCTAGGTCCTCATTTTACCAACCTCGGAAGGATGGAACAAGGTTGAATCAACCTTGAGCCGGTCAGGATCGAAGTGGAGTAAGCAGTGAGGTAGCCTGCAGTACTGTATTCTAACCACTGCGCCACCATGACACTAATCCTATTTTAATTCCATCTTGTGTTTGTTTGCATAAGCCTGGCATCTCCAAAGTATTTTAAATTGGGATTGAACAATTTAAGATTGCTGAAATGTAGATGCAGAGGCCTTGGTGCTGTGACAATATCCATGGGGTGGGATGTTTGAAAGCATTGGACTGGAGCTTAAGGTACAATCTGGGTTTCTGGTTTACTTTTCAGTTTTTTCATAATAAGGTTTGAGAGAAAACTGGAAATATCCATTGACTCCAAATCAGCATTTGCCATGCAATTGTAGCCATATTAGCTGGTGGTATTCTGAAGCATGGCATGCTGTTTGTAGATTGTCTTCTGTTTAAACTCTCATTTCATGTAATATCAAGTACAGCCAGTCCTCATGTTTATAAGATACAGCCACCGTCTGTCAGCTTCTGTCAGCTATCTTGGCCTCAGCTTGTTAAGGCAATGGAAAGCATTTGACTGCAAAGCATCATCGGCACAAGGGATGCACTTCTTAGAGAAGAAACGCAGTCACATATTTGGAAGTCGTGTCAGTGCTGCTGTATGTGCACATACTTGCAGTCTCATCACCTGCTGCTGAGATGGATGGCAAAATATCTGACTTGGGTCAGTACATCTTATGGTGCACAGCTCCCAAATAATGAATGTGGATGTCCAGGTTGTCTTTATAGGCTCTGCAAACATGCAGTCGTAAAACAAGTTCAGCCTTGTCTTTGACTTGGAAGTATCCTGAAGTTTACTGTCTGGTCTGGAAGCTGAGTTGTGGCTTCTGACCTGGAAAAGATTGCATGCTTCTGCTGTAGACTCGTAAACCACTCTCGCTCACATTTGCGAACCGGTAGGGAAGGTAAGTGAATCCCACGTCTGTAAACTCTACTGACAACTTCCTGGACTCAATTACATATAGTCACATATAGGAGATAGGAAGGTTATGGGTCCAGTCTACAAGAGGCAATGGCCATCCTATATAGAACGCTATCTATTCCATGGAAGTGCCACAGGCCAAAATGATACACAGATAACAGGCAAGTATCACCCCAGTTAACTCTTCAGATTTCATTTATGCTGAATCAATCTTGCCTAAATTACATCACAATTCATTCCAAAGATAACCCCAACGTGTGCAGGTCTCCTTAGAAGATCCCCATTAAATCCCACAGGATTTACTTCCAAGAAAATGTAAGTAGGGCTGGCTGCAGGCTTAAAGTGCTGTGTCAAGAATGGTAGTTGCCTAGTTCTTCCCCTACAAATGACTGGGTATCCACATATCAGCACATATTCTTCTCCAGGTCCATCTTCCTCATGGTTCTGCCTACAGTTCTGATTTGTCACTCGGCCAAGATCTGTGGAATGCTAGTTCCAAAACACAACACTCCCATGGGAGCAGAACACACAACACTAGGCTATCTAGACTTTCAATTCCAAAGTGACTTGCCAGCTAGATCCACATTCACAGGTGGGAAATGAAACCACTTTAGGGAAGCTCAGCATTCAGTGCTTGTCAAATTGTGGTTGTCTGAAAACTGAAAATGTGGCTCTCCCAGGAATATGTGTGCCCTCAGATAGGTCTTTCAGAACTCAATTCTTCCATTCTGACTGTTATATTTATCAAACCATTTTTAAAAAAACAAATGGACATAATATCCCTTCTCCCAGAAGGTCCAATCCAGGAAGGTGGCAAGGGGCCTCTTTTATAAGTATCAATGTATACCTGCTGTTACTAATTTAATTTAATTTAATTTAATAGATTTGTATGCCGCCCAACTCCCAAGGGACTCTGGGCGGCTGACAACATATCAAATCCATTGTTACATATAAAAACATATAATAATTAAAATATAAAAATTAAAAGACATCTGACATTCATAACCAGGGGGGAGACCCAAATATAATCTAATTGGTCTCACTTTCACCCCGCCTGCCGGAAGAGCCAAGTTTTTATTGCTTTACGGAAGGCCAGCAGGGTGGGGATAGTCCTGATCTCTGGAGGGAGATGGTTCCAAAGGGAGGGAGCTCCCACAGAGAAGGCTCTCCCCCTCGGCCCCGCCAACCGGCATTGTTTGGTCGATGGGACCTGGAGGAGACCAACTCTGTGGGACCTAACCGGTCGTAGGGTCACATGACTGATTTTGTTTTTCAGTCACAAATTCTTTATAAAAATGTGCAGTTGATTGCAATTTCCTCAATATAATCCCTGTTTGCTTGAGGATAATAATAGCTCTTATTCTTCATTTGCTGTACAATACAGTTAAATTTCCCCAAAGGTACGTGAAGCAAAGCAATTTTTTTCTCCTTCTTATAATATATACAAAGTGGGTTCCAAATCAAAACATTAATCTTCTCTTCCTGCTGCTCCAGATTCAAGATATTTTATGCATAATGTAGGTTTAGTGATCTTTCAGAAAACTACCAAACCCATGTTTTTCTGAATGGTGGCAAAAAAACTACCATCCCATTCCCATAATTGTCCCAGCCTGCCCACCATGTGTTAAGGACAGCAGTCGATTTTTCCATTGCTGGTGATGGGAAGAGAAACAGCCAGGAGAATCTGCCAATCACTGCCCTTGACATTAACAGGATAAGAACAGGAGCAGTTGCAGCCTCATCAGTGAGAGAGAATGCAGCTTGGCAGTTTGGGCAGTCAGAATATTTTTCTGCTGACTCAAACATTCATTTATACTTATTAATGAAACTGGAAAAGCCAACATTTTGGATTCAGACACTGGGACAAATTAGAAAATGTGTGGTTCAGTCTCTAGACTAATATTTCTAAAGCTCTAGATTGGGTCCTTGGTATAAATTTTGTAAAGAGCCAGTTTCATGTAGTGCAGGGGTGTCATACGTCATCATGGCAGTGTCACGTGACATATCAGGACTTCCCCCCCTTCGCTAAACCGGATGTGGGCGTGGCCAGCACTTGACGCATCCGGCCCGCGGGCCGGGAGTTTGACAGCTCTGGTGTAGTGGATGTAAACTAAGGGTTGTGAGTTCTACTCTCACCTTAGGCACAAAGCCAGCCGTATAACCTTCGGCCAGTCACTTTCTCTCAGCTCAAGGAAGGAGGCAATGGCAAACCATTTCTGAAAAACCTTGGTAGGAAAACGGCAGAGACTTGTGCAAGCAGACTTCGAGAATCAAACATCGTTGAACAGAAGAATAAAATACTATAGTTAGTGAACATCTCTGCTTCCAAAACAATCTAAATTAAATTATCTGAAAAGAACAATACATTGGTTAATGTGGCATGGGGATAGTAAGCTTTAGCTAATATTTATTTTATTTTGCTCATTCTTATAAGCCGCCCAACTCACATGTTGCTTGAGAATTTCAGGAATAGAAGAATTTAAAAAATGGAGGGCGAGAAAGGCTGATTTTGCACAAAAATAATTTGTGTAACTGGCTTTCCATTACCAGTCACATTGCATGCTAATACCAAAAAGTGAATTCAGGTATGGGAACATTTCTTTAGATTTCAGAAGCGAGGGATTTGCAGTGATTTGTGTGGAATTAAATCTTTAAAAAGTAGTAATTCAGGTGTTGAGAACCAAACTAGAGCCAACTGGGATCACTATTCATAGAGGTTATTTTGGAATAGCCATTCCTTTGCAACCTGTTTGCAAAAGGTTGTTTGGGAGGATAAAATGGGGGGAGATATCTAAGTATGCCATTTCAAACTCTGAAGTGACAAGGTAGGATACCAGAATAAAAAAAAATACAGAGTTCTATTTCTACTTAGTGATACTGTGATGCATATGTGATTTATTTATTTATGATCAATCCAACAATTATACTCAAGATTATAACATATGCTTAAGGCAGACTCCTTCTCTGATCATCATTGCCTATTCAGGATGGCTTTGTCCTCATGTCTTGCAGCAATTCTACCATGCTTTATTTTTAAAACCTGATCTGGGAAAGATGACATAAGCATTAGAAATAACTTATAAATGTATGAAACAGATTGTCCTGTTTACTCTTATCTTGTTGCCTTAGGAATGGGAAGAATAATAGATTGTTTTCTTTCCTAAACTCCAGCACAGACAGATTCTGTATTTGCACTAGGTCTATCGTATGAGCTTATTCATATTTTAAAACGTAAAAAATGTTTTTGGTCTCACTTATCATAAAATGTTTGTTAAGTTCTCGAGAGGAACAATGATTTTTTTCAGTTACATTTTCATTTATTGTAGAATTTGTTTTCTGAAATGAATCTGTTGTGCTGAAGAGAATCTAGATGAATTCTAAGGTAATAATTGTTAATCATTGTTTTGTGCATTACACGGAAATCCTAACAAAGAACATATTAACATTTTAAATAAAGGTAGCAATATGAATGATTAAATTTTAGTATTTTAATATTCATACTTTTGAAGATGATTTTGTAATGTAATATTAATGCAGTGTAATATGATTTTTACTATAATTAGAATCCAGTTAATATGATTTATTCATTTAAACAATCTTGAGAGGGGTAAAATAATTGTATTTAGGCTGGATCTGAAATCTTATTTAGGAAGAGCTAATTGAATCATAGGATGCTCCTGAGGAATTTGTTGAGGAGTCTTGCTATTCTATATCAAATCCCAGGTCACAGATTTTATTGATGTCATTGTGACATTCAAGAGACTCTATTCTTCATATCACCCTCTGCAAGTCAAACTGGATACATTTTTATGAATTGCTTAATCACTTCTGGGTTGAGCATTTGAAATTTCTGTATCTAATAACCCATCAAAAATTCCACATATAATCTGACTGCTATTATAGAAGCTGCTGAAAATACATTGAGGGCTTTATAGAGCTGAAAATGGATTCTTGTATTAAAAGGAAGAAACTTATTGTGATGCAAGACGCTAACCATGTTACTGAAGAAGAGCAGATACACAATACATTCAACTAATGGAATGTAATTAGAATTGGTGGGAGAAGCAATTGAAGACCCTCAGGGTTTACATGTGATGATGATTAACAATACATGTCAGTACATTTCAAAGCAGTTCAACCCTTGTGAAGGTTTGGATTTGATTACTTGGAATGAAGCACATTTAGAAGACTTTAGGAAGCTAGTTTTTCAATAAGGGAGGACCAGCTTTCAATGGAGCAATATAGTGATTCAGCCTGTGGGCCTTAGAAGGTCTGCCCATTGTCTGCCCAAAGTCCGCATCTGTGTCATGTCTTGAGTAGATCTTTTCACTGGCAACTGAGATGGGTGTAGGAATCTCAAACCACAATCTTCTATGAAATACATATGATTCTATTCCCTTCAGATTTTCCCTGACATTTTTGAATGTTACAGTGGTAGATTTTTATTTTAACCCTCCAACCTGTTTGATGGCTGATTTTAAATCAGGCTAACTTATTTATTTATAACCCATCTTTATTATTTGTATAAATAACTCAAGGTTGCAAACATATCTGGTACCCCTGCCTCCTTCTGCTTTCCCTACAATAACAATCCTGTGAGGTGGGTTGGGCTGAGAGAGAGAGAGAGAGAGAGAGAGAGAGAGAGAGAGAGAGAGAGAGAGAGAGAGAGAGAGAGAGAGAGAGAGAGAGAGAGAGAGAGAGAGAGAGAGAGAGAGAGAGAGAGAGTGACTCACCCAGATGGCTTTCATGCCTAAGGCGGGACTAGAACTCATGCCTCCTGGCTTCTAGCCTGGTTCTTGGCTCCAATTTGCTATGATGTTCTCTGGAGTTGGGGAAATCAAAGTGCTGAATTCCCAGCATATTGGTTGCTTATTTAAATGACAGGTTTTGAGATTCTTAAATTGGGGAAAAAACAGGCCATGTAAGATTGGGGAGAGGGAGGGAGGGAGGGAGGGAGGGAGGGAGAGAGAGAGAGAGAGAGAGAGAGAGAGAGAGAGAGAGAGAGAGAGAGAGAGAGAGAGAGAGAGAGAGAGGAGACTATTCTGTAAAGAAATTAAGATGGGTAAGTGGCAGGTACACATCACACTGAGGATGGTGCTGAAGCTCACCTGACTATTCCAGTAGGAAGGGGGGGGGTCCAGTGGTATGTGATTGTTGGTGTGTGTGTGAGAGAGAGAGAGGGGGGGGGGAGGACTATTCTGTAAAGAAATTAAGATGGGTAAGTGGCAGATACACATCACACTGAGGATGGTGCTGAAGCTCACCTGACTATTCCAGTAGGAACCCACCAGGTTTCTTTTGTGTTCATCTGGAGGAAATTCCTTTTAAAATCTGCTATCCATTGGATTTCTATTGTCTTTGTCTTTATTGCTGCATTTTAAACATTCTATATAGGGGATGATTTTTCTTTTTTCTCTTCTCTCATCTTTATGTAATATACTCTGATGAGCTTAAATGAAAAGAAGCATATTAATAAGGGAAATTTTCTCCAGCTCTTAGTGATTACTTTTAATTAGCCACCTTTTATAAGGAAACAGCCCCATACTTATGAAAGTTTCTGATGGCAACATTGGATATTAATTATCTGTTTAGGCAAATGATGCAGAAATGAATACTAATACTAATATTTATGAACTTCACAACAATAGTGTAAGAAAAAGCAAGCTGAACTGTCACAGCTACTGTCAAAGCTAACTTTAGATGCTTTATAGCAGGGGTGGCCAAACCGTGGCGCATGAGCCAAACTTGTCGCATTGGATGATTACAAGTGGCGCATTGCATCCTTGCGTGATCTCAGTTCAATTCGTACAGCCTTCGGTAATGTTCAACTTCGTGGTGTCTGAAACTTAGAATGGAACTTGTGAGATGTTACTTTAGGCGGGTTTACAAACGTACGAATATTTTTATTGGTGTTGCCATTGCGTGTTCCTGCTCAAACGATCGCAAACACCACGCACTAGCAACACATCATGTGTTTGAAGTCACATGTGAATGAGTGGCGAGCGTTCGATATGGTCAGTTCTGAGTGAGCCATCGTGGCGTGGAGTTTGAAGCAGTGTTTTAGCGTGGTTTTTATATTGAGAGTGATTGAAAGACAGATTCAAGATTAAATATATATTACGTTTGTCAAAGAAGAGCGCCACTACTTTTTCTTGACGCAAACATAGAATTCAAATTCCACATAATTGATATTCTGTGTGATACGACGTATGTACTTGTGATCTATTTGTTCTTTTTCACCTTTTTTTAGTTTTATACTTTTCTATGCTTAAATTCCTGTTATCCATTACAGTGCAAAAGAAAATGAGCAAAAGAAGCCAAGAAAGTGATTGTAAGCACGAATTCAATGAACAGTGGGAAATTTCTAACTATTGTAGATTGGTGCTCCAATAAACATGTGTCTTTTGAAATGGTGTAAATTAATTAATTGAATTGCGTGATTGAGTTATTCCTTTTCCTCCCTTAAGCAAAGCAGATCCTACCCCTATCCCTATTTTACAACCCCAAACGTGAAAGTAAGAAGGTAAAAAACATGCTTGAGTTGTATGGCGCATCTGAACTCATCTGTGAAAAAATTGGCGCATGGTATGCTTAAGGTTGGCCACCACTGCTTTATAGTAACACACTACCCAAAACAAAATGTCAGAAAATGTTTATTTTTGTTTTTAATTTGAATTGGCATGAATGTATGGTTGAATAAATATATTTCTATATACACTTAACAGAAATTTACATCCCATCTTCAGATTGCTGAAATAGATATTTTCCCCTCTTAAAATTTATTTTTACAAGCCAAAAAAATAATTTGCAGTTGACATCTGAAAGTATTCTTTTTCCTGTGTTCATGCAAGCTGTATTTCATATATGTTACAGTTATAACATGATGTAGAAATGTTTACTCTTAAGGAAACGGTTGCTTTGCACTCGGGATCCGATATAGGAAAACACATCCTTAATGGAGCATTAAGGCCATACCAATGGACACATAAATACAAATTTCACATAGAAAATACAGAGCAGTTCCTCACTCCTTAAAAAACAATGGGCAGAATCTCTTTCTCAAATACTGCATTTCACATTTTTGGAAGGTCTGTCAGTTGAGGAAATTCCTCCTAAAGTGCATGTCTTCAATATTCATATTATTGTAGCTTAAATAAAACTATGGGCATTTAAAAAAAAAAAAGCAAAACAAATCCCCCCCCCAAACTGGATACAATTGATTGCTAGTCCAATAACAATTATTATAAGAGGCAAGATTTATAGTATCAGCATTATTGAGTCTCTGCTCATCGTCAACAAATTATGCTCCCCCCCCCACCCCGTCCGCTTTCCACACACTCAGTGGCATGGGAGCAATCTGAGTGACTCTAACTCTGACTGCAGTATGAGTAGGTCAATTGCATGCATATACTTATGGATGGATCAATAGTCTTCTCTGTAGGACAGATCTACATAATGTTCTCAACCAATACTGTACAGTTGTTTGTTTTTGCAGTATGGCATCACTCATGGGAAAAGAGTAAGACCCGTTTTACTGCTTGTGCAAGTGTGAAGGAGGCATGTTGACAGTCAAACCAGGCATTGGCCTAAATGAGTTGCTTTCATGGTACCAGCAACAACTCTTTCAGCCTCCGGGGAACGTGCACTATCAATGCAGTGTCATGTGCTACTGGCATTTCTTCAGTAGCATGTGCCCATTTCTAGTCATCAGTAAACTGGATTTGCTTTTTCATGGTTAAGATGAGATATCTATGATCCAAACATTGGTGCTGTGAGTTGGTTAAGTAAAAACAATAAAATGTGGCATTTCAGCAAAACTGTTGCCATTGAAAGAGCTTTTGTATTATTTTTCACATGTAGCTATTTTTACATGCAATATTCTGTGACATATCCCTTGTCTCTATATTTGAACAGATTCTCCCTAAAAACCAATTTGATGTATAAATAAACAGCCTGACTTCATTTGTTTTATGCTACTGAAAAGAACTTCTGGATAAATAGTTATTCTGTTTCAAATTAACCCCCCCACCCCATTTCCCCTCACTAAATATAGAAATAAAATTTGGCAAGATCTACAGTCAGGCCAAATATAGTAAAATAGACTGTTTCTGCAAGTGTATTAGACTGCCACAAAGGACAGAGTAAATTATATATGATTGAATTTGAAAGTTATAATATTTGTTGTTCACCTGAAGAAGTTAAAACACAGGGTTGAACTCTATGGCTTCTTTGTGAGAGAGGGTTTCCCAGTTCCAATGGATTATCTTAAAAATTGGCCTAATGTAGTTCCCCAGACTGGCTGGGATATTCTGGGAGTTGAAGTCCACACATCTTAAAGTCACCAAGTTTATAAATACTGAGATAGATACTATGGCATATGCAACTCTGTTCTCACCCTCTCCTCTTAGCATCTTCTCCCTGAGCCAGCTCTGAAATAAGGCTTAAGTTTGCACAATTGTGGCATCAGGCCTCAATTACCTTACTGCAGCGCTCTGCATGCCATGATATGACAAACCTTAGTGCTCAGTTAAAAATAACAAAGGCAGTTACAAGAAAGCCCCATTTTGTATTAGCAGTCTCTTTTGGCTTTCAATCTCCAACCCAGGATTGGCAGCCTTCTAGAATGTCATTGAAATGTATTATTTAATGTGTGTAGCAGTGGTCTGTATAATTTGGCTGTTTGTGGTACAGTTTCTGTGGATTTTGAATTGAATTTTATCCAAGTCAATGACAATTCTGTATCTTGCATAGTTAGATGCCACTGCTGGGCTGTTTGGATCTTTCAGAATTATATTACAAGCTCAAAAATCCTTAAATACCAAATTCTAACCTGCTGCCTATTTTTGTTAGAATTCATTGTTGCTTCATAATATAATCCTTATCATGCCACAGTTTCTGGTGAATATTTTGGATGTAGCTACCAACAATTACAATTTAGAGGAGAAAATACAGTCAAATAATCAGTTTTTCAAAATCTGGAAATGGAAGCTTAACATGTTTGATCATGATATCTTTCATAAATTTCCTAGGAAGTAATCATTGAAGAGGTTTGTGTTTTGCTACTATTCTAAATAAATGTGGAGTCGTTCACAGGGAGCCAAGATGACACCCAAAGTATGAAATATGTGCCATAAAAACTTAATATCAGTTCTGCCTTTTCATACTGGCATTACAAAGTTGCATACAAATATGCAAGAGGCAGAGTTTGCATCACAATGTCACAACATGCCTTCAGTGTCGACACCTATGAAAGTGGGTTTTAAAGCAAAGACTTTGTTTTGTTGCCTCAATGGTTGTTTCAAACAAAGAACAACCCTGAAGATTTCTCCAGGAAGCTTTTCTGGCCATAACTGAACACAATAAGTCTTACATGCTGTTTCTTGACTTGAACGTATCTCAGAATATACGGTACATATTTAAATCTAAATCAAGCCATAAACCTCCTAACAATGCAACCCTATGCTTATTTATTGCAAGCTAAGTCTCACTAAATTAATTGGTGGTTACTTCCAGACAAATAAGTAAAGGAATCAATTTATAATTCATTTTCAACTGGTAACTCAAATCTGATTGGATTGTCATTAGAAAATATAAAGATTAGTATTAATAGCTAATAGGCTGTTAAAGAAGCATGATTTCACTGTTTTGGTTTGTATTAGTCGGCGTTATGTTTGTAGTTGATTGCGTATGATATTTGCTTACTGTAGTGTTTTCTACAGTTTTTGTATTTGTTTTTTTCTGTTGTGTTTATTTTTGTTGTGTATTTAATTGTTATGTTTTTAAAGGAAAATTCAATAAATATTATTTTTAAAAAAAGAAAAAGAAAATATACATAGAGAGCATTCATTCTGACAAGATCTATACCAGCTTATTGCCATCCATGTTCAATCTCCAGAATATCCATTGGGTTTATTCAGTAATGTTTTAATCTAAAGGAGGCTGATCTGTAGCAGGCTAGAGTCTAATACATTGAAGGAATAAAAGTCAAGAGATCCTTTAATGAACTTCTGAAATGAAAACCAAAAAATAAAAAAAAAACATGAAGATGTAGAATGTATGAATGTATGTATGAACAATTTATTCCAAATGAATTCCTTTGGGTTGCTAATAGCCACCTTGTTGAAAGAGAGAGCTAAATCTGAAGAAAGCCATTAAGCTCATGATTGGATTCTTCATAAAGCAAAAACAGGTCAATTTTTGTAGGAGACATTTCAGAGAGAAGTTTAAGCAGCAAGGAAATCCGATACCAACATATCTTATCGATATCAATATTATTGGCTACATAACAAAAAATAAAAAATCAGAAGAAAGTATTACTTGTAATTGGAAAAGAAGATATAACAATGAACATAGCAAAAATACCTTCAATTAATAATATAATGTATAATATCCTATTGGATACAGAAGATCTAGTAAAATGTAGGCTTAAAAATGAATGGAGCAGCTTTATATAGAAGTATGGAATGCATCAATTCATGGTAGCACTGAGGATCACAAAACTCAGTAAAAATGCTGCCTTTATACTCAACCAAAAATAAATTTTATATGTGGTACTAATTATTTTTTAAAATGGGAAAATATGAATCTATTGATAAATACTAGGTGAAATGCTTTTTATGGTTGTTCTCATAATGCTGCAAGGGCATATTAAAAATGAATAAATTTAAAGCATCAGGAACAAATATGTAAGTTACTAATCACCGCATATAGCTAAAAGGTCCTTTAATTTAAATACTTGGCAGAGTACACAGATGATTCAGTATATACTTAAATAAGGTAAAAGGAGGTTTAATTTTCATGACAGTCAGACTCCACAATTGAGTGGAGATGACATAAAATATAATCATTCATTATATATTTAATAATTTATTAAACAGCAAACAGTGGAGTAGCATTAAAATAATTATAGGAAAGGGCTTTGATTTTCCCCCCTTGTGTTTATAATAGGTGAAATGTATTAATTTAGTATCTATAAATAGCATTTTCTAACTGTTAACTCTTGGATTAACGTGTATATTCTGAACACATGTTGAAATTACTAATTTATGAATGATATTTATGTTACATTTAATTATGCTGTTATTATGGTAATTCATGATACAGATAACAAAAAATAGATGGTGATGTTCAGTTGTACTAATAATTCATTAAAAACGAAGTCAGCATTTAAAAAAAATAAAAAGCAGATGAAATTAAACCACCAAGCTGTATAATCATTTATAATAAATAAAATTTCTTTTTCCCTTCTTGGGAAAAAGAAGAAAAATTATTGGCCTTGAAAATTTTCTTCATTCTTCTCAGTGACTATTTTTAGTTACACTCCAAGAGAGCAAGTCTCTAGTTTAGATTTTTATCATGTACATTTAATAAATTCATTACTAAAAATAATACCAATCCTCTCCTGGAAGAGCCACAACCAAGACAATGGTAAGATAAAAGAAATCTGAGGCTGAAGCTGAACCAGGGGTGAAATTCAAAATTTTTCCCTACCGGTGCTGTGGGCGTGGTTTGGTGGGCGTGGCTTGGTGGGCATGGCAGGGGAAGGATTCTGCAAAATCTCCATTCCCACCCCACTCCAGGGGGAAGGATATTGCAAAATCTCCATTCCCACCCCACTCTGGGGCCAGTCAGAGGTGGTATTTGTCGGTTCTCCGAACTACTCAAAATTCTCCAGAACCTGTCAGAACCTGCTGAATTTCACCCCTGAGCTGAACCCAAGTAAGCATCTCAGATAAGACCTCCCTACTTCTCATGAACATGAAGAGAAAGAAGAGAGAAGCACATTTAGACTTGCCAGGTTCTATTTCTATAACCTTGCAATGAAAATAGTATTAGTTTGCATGACTTTGGTTTCCTAGCCTGGTCTACCTTGCTTGAAGGACTGACAGATATACAGTACTCACACCAAAGGCAGCATTTGATTATGTAAGTAGAGAAATTGTGTGTGTGTAGAGGATGGGGGTGGGTCCTATTCCTCAAGGTTATTCCTTTTGCCCATTACAATGTCATCTTTTTTGGTTAGACAAGTTAAATGTGACATGGAGAAATGAGACCCAGTTTCTTTTCTTTCCAGAAGAAGCCAAAGGAAGAAGTCCTGATTAATTTTCATTAATGAATAGTCCTGTTCTTTGATGCTTCTAGGTGCATGGTTGTGAAAAGATGGGGAAAAGGGGCAGGAATTTTCCAGCTACATAACTTATTTTCTCTATTTACACTATATTTAATATTTACTGTGATCCTTGCTTAACAAACTATACTTATATCCAGTCTGTGAATGAGAAGATGCCTTAAAAATGTTTCATTCCCTCCCTCCACTCTCTCTCATGCAGCTTGTTTCTGTGCTTTTACATCTTCTGGCTTCTCTTCTGTCCTAGAAAGGAGAAGGACCATCTAATCAGGGATCTTCAACCTTGGCAACTTTATGACTTGTGGACTTCAACTCCCAGAATTCCTCAGCCAGCGCATGCTGGCTGAGGAATTCTGGGAGTTGAAGTCCACAAGTCATAAAGTTGCCAAGGTTGGAGACCCATGATCTTAGATTGCAGCAACTTCATCAAGTTTCTGTCTGTTCTTCCAAAATTGTGATCTTTTTTTAAAATCAACCATTTCACTCTTTCGTGTCCTTTCTGCCTCTCATTGTCTATGTGACACTGAGCCTGATTTTGATTTACAGGGGGGAAAAAATCCTTTAACCTTGAGGCCATTGTATCATTTCAAGTCCATTGGGGCAATTTGTCCTGTCACAGTGAGACTGGAGTCCTATCTTTGAATGATATGTTGAACTTTGCTAACCAAGCCAAGGGCAACTCATCACTCTTAACAAGGTTTGAATCATATGTAAAGTACCAAGCTGCAAGGAAAGTCTGCGGGTTAGAACAAACTGTGTTTCTCCAGAGAAAACCAGCCCAGTTTTCTCCAAATGTTTGCTTATCGATATATCAATTGTATGGTCCTCTCATGCTTAAAAAAAAAGTACTGTGGACTCTTTAAATTCCCATAAAACATCATATGGTATCTTTTCTAAAATAGGCATTATTGTTGAGAAACATTGACTAGTTTGAATATGGATTGACTAAATTTTGGTCTCATGTTGGCTTAAGGATTTTTTTTTTACTGGGAACCATGGATAACCAAATAGAATACAGTGCAGTATTTAATAGAGGAAGAAATTTGTCTGTCATGTTCTGCTAAGACATTTTTAGAAACAACAGCTTTTTCACAACTATTTGGTTAACTACTTTTCTTCAGACATCAGCACCCCAGATGTGCTGATCTGATAGAATAAAGCACAATTCTTCTTTCCATTCCTTTAAGAAACATATTAACAAGGCCTCCATAGAAAACTAACAGAGCAACGGTAGCATCACCTTAACTTTCTTTTCAATTGCAAGGGCAATTATTGACAATGTGTTGATTAAATGTAGTATTGTATAGTTTTATTATTGTTATAAGCCACCCAAGGTTGTATTCTACAAAACGGGTGCCATATAAATCTTGCATATAAATACAAATACGAACATCTGGAAGGGGAGGTCAGTGGTATGTGATTGTTGGGGTGTATGTGTGTGTGTGTGTGTGTGAGAGAGAGAGAGAGAGAGAGAGAGAGAGAGAGAGAGAGAGAGAGAGAGAGAGAGAGAGAGAGAGAGAGAGAGAGATGCACAATGATATATTGACACACATGGCATTACTGTGGCTTTGATGGTACATTATAGACATTGATGGTATTTTGCAGAAATATGGTTTGGCTTTTTTTTTTAGCTTAGCAGAGAAAAGATAAAAGACTTTCACTGTTCCACCTAAATTCTTTTTGTTTGCTGTCAAAATGTTGGGTTTCTGCTATGGATGCAATGAAATAGCCTCCAATGTTGTTGCCTCTCCAAAGTGTCAATTTGATGTAAAAGAAGAATCCAAATAAATTGGGCTTTTTAATAGACATTTCTGAGTCTATTGAATAGTGGTATGAAGAATATTTAAGTGCACATCTGAGATATAAAATATACCATCTTTGCTATTTTTCCTATAAGTATGTCATACATGTAAGATGCTTTTAAACTGTAATTCTGGTAGCAAAATGTTCCAAAGCTTCCATAGAAATAGGATTGAAGCAAATCCAATAAAGGAGAATAAAAGTGAACAATTTATTAATGACAAATTATGATAAGTCTCAGAATATCTGTACTAATAATCTGTGAAATAGATGGAACCACTGTGCACCTCCCACCCCCGTGCTAGATCATAGATTGTACCACTAAGCCGTTGTTGAGGTGACATAAAGCCTGTCCTTATTATTGCTATATTGGTTTAACAATGGTTGGATGATTCCGGAAGATGCCATAAACCATTTGTGGGGATCCTGTCTGACCTCAAATTTGATGTCTTTGAAATGCTCCGGAATGTAAATCTTATCATTCCCAGCTTCATAATAAAACAGGTTCTAGTTATCAATTCCTTTCTATTAACCTTGTCTCTCTTTCTAACAAATAGAACAAGTTGGTCTCCTTGTTCTTTAGGAAGTTGTACAACAGGCTTTCACAAAAAGGACAGAACAAGCTGTAAAGGAAGACAAAAAAAAAATCAATTGGCTAACAAAGAATGATTGCATTCAAGTGCTGAGCCTCTGTGCTCTGCCTTCTAAATTTTGCTGGAGGGGAAAATGCCTTTAGCTAACTTGATCAATCTGGGACATAAACAATAATAGGCTAAGATGATCCAAATGATTTATCTAAGCTTAGAGTGTTGGGCATCTCCAGTTATGTAGCAGATTTATGTACTAAATGTGTGGTCTCATAAAAATAAGCACCTTATGTTGCAGTGATTGCTTGTATCTAACATGTGTTTTCTACCCTTTTTTCGTGAAAAAACCCAAAGTGTAAAAGAAAACAGGAGTTTCTGATCTTCAAATCTGGATAGTTGGAAATGGACATTAATTTTTAACCCTTTCATGGCATGGGGCTGGGCTATCTGAGGGACTGCTTTTCTCTGCTTACATTAGCCCATCCCAATCAGATCTCACAAGAAAGACAGCTGTGGATCTGTACCACAAAAACTCACTCTGAAGCCCACACATCATAAAAAATAATAGAAGATAATAATAATAATATAGACAAGCCATGCTCCATTGGGTCATTGTTTCAGAGATATTTCCTTACCTAAATGAGAAACAGAATGATCATGGGTGGGCAAAAAAGCAGCAGAAACATGGATGACTTCCAACTTTCTGCTGGGTTCCCCATTGACAGTGTTTGTGGGAAGCTAGCTAGGACATCAGAAATCCTTCCTTTCCCTTCCCTTCCCTTCCCTTCCCTTCCCTCTTTCTTTCTTTCTTTCTTTCTTTCTTTCTTTCTTTCTTTCTTTCTTTCTTTCTTTCTTTCTTTCTTTCTTTCTTTCTTTCTTTCTTTCTTTCTTTCTTTTCTTTCTTTCTTTCTTTCTTTCTTTCTTTCTTTCTTTCTTTCTTTCTTTCTTTCTTTCTTTCTTTCTTTCCTTCCTTCCTTCATTCCCCATCTCTTAAAAATGGGGCAAACAGAGAAAAATATCAAGAACAAAAGCAGAAAGATAGTTGCTTTTTTCCAGCCTTGAAGGTTTTGAAGTAGAAATGGGATAAATGACTACTTCTTAACTAATGGTACTGACAAAAGTCTTTCTGTAGCCGATTTATGGTAGCTTCTGGTTATTAATGCAATTATTTAGATTATTCAGAATCTTGCTTCAAAACCTTTGCTACTTTGAATCAGTATAGGTTTTTAAAAATCTAAAGATGTTTGTAACCAGCCTTTAACACAATCTGTTTGCATTTTAATCTGAAAAGACTGCATGCATTCTCCTGTTATTGTGCACGCAATACCTCTGGCAGGTGGCATCTAGCAGGGAGAAGGCTACTTGTTAAAACTAAAGCTAATGTTTTTCAGGAAAAACAATAGGTCATAACTATCCTTATGTCAAGATATTGTGATCCCAAATTCTTTGAAATGAACCAAACTCACTGTTCTTTGACCAAATAATAACAAATTACTTCAAGTCTTCAAAGCTTTTTTTGGTGTACTCTGCACCAGTGGTAGGTTGCTGCTGGTTTGCACCGGTTCGCCCGTACCGGTGGCGGAAATTTGTCCCCGCTCGCTGAACTGACAGCGATGGCTGGCTGGCCATGCCCCCGAACCGGTTCTCCGGTCGCTGCTCCTTAAAAGTGTCTGGCAAAATACCCTCTGCGCATGCACAAAGGCTTCTGCACATGCACAGAGGGTAATTTTCCCAACGTGACTTCCGACGCGATGCGAACCGGTAAGGAAGGTACGTGGAACCCACCCCTGCTTTGCACATCCTATCCTCATTCCTCTGTGGCTTATGTAGTCTAACCACTTATCCAAGGATCCACTTCTCCTTCTTCTCCAATTCAAAAGTGAGCTATCTAGAGTTAGCTCAGTTCTAAATAACGAAGTTGGCAAATATAGGAGGTTGGCAATCTTGATCCAGACTGAGCCTCTTTCATTGAAAACAAGATAGTATGTTTTAGTCAGCTTCACTTTCTTTCTTCAGAACCAAAACTACCATTTCTGGAATTTAGATGGGTATCTGATCCCAATAATTCTGGGGGGAATACTCAGTGGTGGGTTGCTGCCGGTTCGGACCGGTTCTCACGTACCGGAGGTAGAAATTTCCACCTCCTCGTCAAACCGGCAGCAATGGCCGGCTGTCCACGCCCCCGAACCGGTTCTCTGAGAATACGCAGACGGTCATTTGTGCGACATGACAGGGTGTGTGTGCACATGACCGAAGCTAGCGCAGGCGCACAAAATGTGCACTTCCATCGCGATGCGAACCGGTAAGTGGAAGGTAAGTGGAACCACCCAAAATGTAAGTGACACTTTTCAATAGGTTAGACTATAGTTTTCATTGTAGTGGAGTGATGACAGAGGATAATAATTTTTACATAAATTTGCATAAATGTCATACATGTTGAGTAGCTCTTTGTAAACTGGTCATAAAAACAGTTCATAAAAAGAACAGATACTGAAAGGCATAATCCCAGCTCCTCAAGCCAGCAAAACAGCAACGTTTTACCTGCTTCCTAAATTCTACAAATGCGGGGCCTTCTGGACATATGAACCACCACAGAAAAAGTCTGCCTTTGAGGCCTTCTTCCTTAAATGTGTCCCAGATCTTCATTTATGCCTGAGCACACAAGGCAGGCTGACTCTGCTGGCAAAGACAATCCCGCAGGTAGCCAAGCAGGCTTTATAGGTCAAACTAACTGTCAGCCAGTAGAGTGATGAACATTCATTCCCAAACTCTACTCGGTTCAGTTAATAATTGAATTCCTAATAATTAAAACAATACTTGGCCATGGGGCTTTTTTATTAAAACCATATGCCATTTGAGGCACCTAATTCATCTTGGAAGCTATGGCTTTGGTTAGTACTCAAAAACACTCCAGAAAGAATGTTCTATAACAGTGTAAACATAACACTTAATAAATCACTTCTGTAATACTATCAAGAAAACAGCATGATCACCGTTCACGAAATCACCAGGAGTTACTTGAAAGAAACTTGGTTCCCTTCAGATATGTGGATATTGTAGCAGAGCCTTCCCTACTGGCTTTCTCCAGATCTTTAGGGGGATTCCGGTCTTCTGCTATAAATATGGAAAATTGCAATTTTGGCTTCATCGAAAAGAGCAATGGGTCAAGGGAGATTACATCATAGATCTCTTCTAAAGCTATCATTCAGGTATATCACCTTCCTTCCTCCAGATACAGAAATCACTGTGAGGAATGAAAACCTACTCTGGCTAGTCTGAATTTAGAGCATGCAAGCCATTGTTTAAGGGATCTTGGTTTGTAACATCCACTCCAAAGTGAAGCCCAAGCCCAAGGAAGGAAGGAAGGAAGGAAGGAAGGAAGGAAGGAAGGAAGGAAGGAAGGAAGGAAGGAAGGAAGGAAGGAAGGAAAAAAAGAAACAGGGGTGGGGTAATGTTGGAGTAGAAGGGAAAGAGGACGAACAGAATGTCTGTTTAGTGTGCTCCTGTGCCATGCAGGGCAGGTGGGAGAATTCCTCCATTTGCTCCATAGCATTAAACAAGTACACGATACTGAGTCTGCTTCAGCTTAACTCAATGGCAGCTGCGGGACTGAGACAAGGCACAAATTATAGACTTTGGATTGGAACTACCTTGCTTTAAATTCCAAAGGGGTCAATGTGTGTGTCCATTTGTATGCAGGCTTTCTTAGAAAGCTTTGCAAATGAAAAGAAAGGAAATCTCCCAGTTGAAGGATTAATATGAAAGACAAAAGTCTGCTAATGCTATAGCATTACTTTATAGCACAGGTGTCAAACTTGATCGCGTCACGTGACGTATCGCGATGGTTTTTTGCCTTTGTGGAGCTGGGGTGGGCATGACCTGTGTGTGACGTATCCGGCCTGCAGGCCGCCAGTTTGACATCGCTACTTTATAGTCTATCTCCATCAACTTTTAAGAGGACATAGATCACAGATATTTTAAAGCTATCATTCCCAAACCATGCCTTCCCCTGAAAGTTTCAGCAATCTAAACCTGAACTGTTAATGATCTAAATTGGTTTTACCAGGTTTTTGTGGTTTTGGGCTAAGAAAGTGCCAGTGGGTTTTTCTTGGCATATTTTGTGCCTTGTGCAGAAAAAAAAAGAGAAAGAAAAATCTTTTAAGAATATACAAAGTGCTTGATAGTGCATAACTTCAGCCAACCTCCTCTTCAAGAGGAGAAGAGACTTTCAGGATAAATCTGTAATTCCCAGACAACACATTTTATTTCCTAAATTTAGGAAAGTGATGTTGAAAGACTACATCCAAGTTAGCTAGAATGGAAGACTGCAGCCAATATATTTGTGTGTATATGGATAGATGGGTTTATTAGCTAGACTGACCATTAATAAGTGGAATTAGTGAATCTTTCCAACCAATGTAATTTTATGGGAAATTTACTGGGATTTAAAATTGATACATCAAAACAGAAAGGGGGAGGTGTGATGGTTTAGAAAAGATTATTTTCTTCTTGACTAGAGTAAAAAATACATTTCTAGGATGAAGCCTGAAATATAAGGGAGGATTAGTTGGCCTTGTTTTTAATCCTATAGTCTATAGGCTGGCATGGCATGCATGGCTGGCTCAGGAATTCTGGGAGTTGAAGTCCACAGGTCCTCAAAAAACCATAGTTTAGCCACCCCTGCTATAGAACAGCATTCTATTTTGTTCAACAACTTTGATATTCTGACTATTATGTATGGGCTTCAAGGCTATTTGGGCAACTATATTGCACTGTGCTTGAAGGTTGGTAATGAAATCCTAAATGTAAACCGCTTGGACTGGAAGGCATTGATATAGCTATTGGAGCCTTAAAGGCTATTGTCCCAAAGGTAAAGCTTCAAGTGAAATTTGAAACTTTCTGAAGCTTTCTCCTGTCTACTTGCATCAGTCCTGACTAGAAAGTATCTTTTTTTTTACAACAACCTTTTTTTGTTAGAACTGCAAATCTCAGTATCCCTAGTCAATTTGGCTAATGCCTGGGAATTTTAGAAAGCAACAGATTATATCAGCAGGTTAGGGAAGACTAATTAAATGGAGCTTACCGGAACTTTGATAAGTATGCCTCCATAAGTTGGCCGGAAGTTCAGGTATATAATATATACAGATAATTTTTAAATTAGAATAATTTATTTTGAGTTCTTGGTGTCCTCGGAGCTAATAATTTCTTTCAAAACCCATAGATTGGCTGGCCGAGATTATGCAGTTAAAAACTAGGATTTATTTGCTTTATTAAGAATGTCCCAGTTCTGGAAATGCTTGGCACTGTAAATCAATTAAATCAAATATTTTGTGAAAATCTTTATCCAATATTTCTCTAATAACTTCACAATTATGACATCGGTGACACACACTAGATTTAACTGAGGTTTTCTCTAGCAAAAAACACAAAATATGGGTATAATTTATAATGTACATTTTAACTGAACCATATTTAATTTATATCTAGGCATATAAATCAGTGCTTAAAGGTGCCATATATAGTTTATAGTCCAAGCAAATAAATATATGTTTAAAAATGCAATGTAGGTCTAGAGACGGGTAGACCTATCTGTATGTATGTATCTATGATGCCCTCACTTTATTGGCTATGGAAAAACAGTGGCATTCCTTACAAAATGTTGTTCAGCTGCCTTAACCTGGGAGACAGTAATGTGCTGATCTGGTCATTAAGCTCTAGTATTTGAATATGGGCTGATTGTCTTTCTACTTGTTGACTCTCAATCTCCCTTTTTAACCACAACTTTCTAAAGTGCAAATATTGGGAAATTACTTATACATATTCATATATATGCTACTTACACACATAGACACACAGACAGACAGATGCGCACGCGCACGCGCACACGCGCACACGCACACACGCGCGCACACACACACACATACACACACACACACACACACACACACACACACACACACACAAACACACACACTTCCTGTTTTTGCTCATCCATCCCCACCTGGGACATGAAGCATACCACTACTATTAAGGGCTTCAACACCAGTTTCAACTTTTCCTGTGGAGCTTGTCAGTTCCCCAGTTCATGTAAACTTTGATGACTGTTTTACCTCCTCTGCAATTTGTATTAATCGGATCAGTAGAGAGCAGAAAACACCCACAACTGCCAAATTGCAGGGGAGTTCAGAAAAATCTCATTTGTGTCTCCCTAGCCATGAAAGCTCATTGCAGCACCGAAGAGAATTACAAAAATATAGTTGGGCTAGCAATCCCACTTGAATATTACTTATGCTATGAAATGTCAGAAAATAATGGTTATCTTTTCTATCTATTACTATATATATTGTTCTGTCCCATTACCCCACCCTAGGTTTTCAATTAATTTTCTGGTTTTTTATTTATTTACATACACTCACATAATTTCTTCCTCTTGCCTGACGTGCAGAAATACCTTCTTTATGTGGGTTTACGTTTAAAGCCTTAATTCTCATAGCCGCTACTTGCTTTGTGTTATTGTCACGTGAAGAAATATGGCAAGATTCTTCCAAAATTACACATATTTTTGAAGCTTTGTACCGTGAGAGTGATCTTGGGAAAACCCAACATAAGTCAATAGGAATGAGTTGTGATTGGCATTTATGTTTGAAAGACACCTGTCTGCCTTTAGCAATTCAACAGCCAACATTTTACACTTTTTTTTCCTTCTCATTTTTTTCCATCTTTTTCCCAAAGAGACTATAGATCATAATTTTAGATGGTTTCCATGGAGTGATTTTTTTTTTAGCATTCTTCCTTGCATCGTTTTCCAAACAAAGGGGTTTTCTTTAGTTGTAAAGTGACTGCTTTTCAATATGCAGCACTCTTCAGACCCTTCCAGTGGAGTTTTGATTTTTTAAAATCCCTCAAGACAACTCATTCCATCTTCAAACTACACGGGAGCAGCATGGGATCAATTCACCATTGTCTGCTTTCTCTCTCTCTCTCTTTTTTCCCCTATTTTTCCTTTTCCTCTGAGTGTTTGCTTGGAACTGGTATGGCCTTACAGAGCAAGAGTTTGGTTAAAGCATAATTGCAATCCTCTCGGCACATGGAATCACGAATCATTCCATTGGCTTTAGAATCTAAGCTGTTAATAGGCTAAAAAAGGTTTTCTTTTTCTTCTTCTTCTGTTTTTGCATTATAGTTAAGCATGAATATATATTTAATATATTACACTGCTTGGACTGCTGCCATAGCAATCCTAAATCTTGTTGCACTGTAAAATAGCTTGCCTTTCTTATACTCTCCCCACCTCAAGTTGTTTTTTTTTGAAAGCTTTCATCCCGTTGCCCACCCACCCCCTAGTATCCCTCAGTTCGTATAATATTTTTTAAAAGTCACCCACTTTTTTTTAAAATAGATATTGCCACATTCTTAAATTCATGCATCACTGCATTGCTATTGCACATGGTGTGTATAGAGTAACCATTTATCTTGCCTTCGTCACACTCATCTATCCCGTTGGAACTGTGCATACGAACCCCTCCCGCTCATGGCTTGTGTACATCTTCCCTTCGGACAATCTTGTAGATGATCCAGTAGAAAATGTTGAAGATGAGGAAAGCCATGGGGAAGGCAATCCGCGAGACCTTGTCTATTTTCTTGGCTCGCTGGACAAAAAGCTTGCGCATCTCGTCGGCAGATTTGGAAGGGGGCGGCGCTGGGTTGGCGGTATTGTTGTTGTTGGCTCCTTTGACTGAGATGCCATCCTTGGCTTGCAGGCAGGCGGGTCCCATCCCATAGGCGGAAAAATTGAACCTGCCTTCTCCAGTGTCATCCTCCTGAAATATATTAAACATAGGGCTCTACTTAAAAATAAGATATAGGCAGTGCACCCTGGCTATAAGGCTCGCTGCCAGAAACTGGGGACATGCATCAATGCTTCGGTTGTGAAGGACAACCCTTCCTCGGAGAGATCAGCCTTATAGATGGGTGCAGTTGAATGCACAGAGGCAAAGCAGGGGACCCATTTGGCACACGAATCCTTCTATTTCCTTAACCGGATATCCCCTGTTTTGCTTCTGCCCCTCCTCCCCATCCAGACCTTCTTTACATTTGGCTCGCCCAGAAGGAGGGGGCTCCATGGAACTCTTCCAGTCAAAGTCATCCCATCAATACTGCTACAGAGTTGCATGGACTTTTAGCAGAAAGGCTCATTGTTTAAAAGATATCCGTGTGAGGGATTAGTTTAACAGTGAAACTGTAGTCCCTCCATTCAGGATGTTCTTGGGGTTTCTTTTTCCATGTTGCTTTCTACAAACCTAAAATGGGGCGAGGCACTTTTGGAGCAGCTAGCGAATGTGTTTAACTTTTTGAAGCTAGGAGGCAAAGGCTCCAGGGTTTGCAATAAAGAGATAAGATGGGCAGGTTCATATCATGCATGGAAGCAGGGCTGCGATTTGAACTTTTCTCTGTGTTTTTTTGGGGGGGTTTCCATAGGTGGGCACTCCTTTATTTTTACAGAATGGTATTCAGACTATCCTGGAAAAGTCCAGGAAAATGGAAAGAGAGTGAGGAAGAAGAGGACTAGCAGCAAGGTGGATGGACCCAATGACAGTGGCAATATTAGAAGAGCTGAAGGGTCAGGCTGAGGAGAGAAAATCTATTTTTGTCATCAAGAGTTGACACTGACTTGACAGCACCTAATCAATCAAGAATATTTGAGTTGTTCCATCACCTTTTTTAATTCATAATTTCCACCTCAAAACAACAAGAAACTGTGCCACTGGTTTTGAGTAATGTTCCCAGTGGTCTATGGACATTCTCAATCATCCAGGTCATGGTTGTCCCAAAGGTGCTTTTCCAAAAAGCAACTAGACTTTTTTTTTGGGGGGGGGTTTCTTTGAAAATGTTTTGCGTTTCATCTAAGAAGCTTCAGTTCAGAACTGAAGAAGCTTATTGGATGAGAAGAGAAATATTTTCAAAGTTTTCAATTCTGAACTGAAGGTTCTTGGATGAGAAACAAAATGTCAGATGCATATTTAGAGGGAATCCGGGGACCACAGGTGGTGCTCCCCAGGGCTTCCAAGCCTTAAGTTGACTGAACTGTAATCAGAGGAGTTCTGTGAGGACATACCGTATTTTTCGGACTATAAGACACACTTTTTTGTCTCCCAAAAGGGGGTGAAAATGTCTGTGTGTCTTATAGACCAAATATTGCTGAAGCCCTGCCCACCCGCTGGCCATTTTTTGGCCTCCGCACCAGTAGTGGGTTCTAAACCCCGTTGCTGCTGGTTCGTGTGTGCGCTCATGCGCGTGTGCGACGCTTCTGCGCATGCACAGAAGCATCCCAGGCGGGTGGGCAGAACCTCCCACCACCGCTGCTAGCAGTTCACCGAACTGGGCCGAACCGGGAGCAACCCACCGCTGCTCCGCACGCCCCATTTTCGGGCCTTTTAAAACCCTTTTCAGGCCTTTTTTCGGCCCATTTTGGGGGCTTTTTTCAGCCCTTTCATGAGGCTTTTTTCGAGCTGTTTTCTAGGCTTTTTTGGGGCCGTTTTTGAGGGGGTTTTTGGGCCATTTTTGAGGCTTGTTTCAGGCAGTTTTTGAGGGTTTTTGGGGGCTGTTTTTTTCAGGATGTTTTCAAGTCTTTTTCCAGGCCGTTTTTGAGGCTTTTTCCGGGCCATTTTTTAGGCTTTTTTGGGCTCTTTTCCCCTGAAAAAATGGGCCAAAAATCCTAAAAAACGGGTCAAAAAAAGCCTTAAAATCAGGCTAAAAAAAAGCCTTGAAGCGTGCACTTCCGAACCGGTAGGGAAGGTAAG
Organism: Diadophis punctatus similis; assembly: GCA_023053685.1. Lineage (NCBI taxonomy): Eukaryota > Metazoa > Chordata > Lepidosauria > Squamata > Dipsadidae > Diadophis > Diadophis punctatus. The sequence goes on from JALIGW010000002.1 coordinate 178,388,027, forward strand.
TAGATTTCACCGCTGCTGTCAGGTATAGGAGAATAAACATGTAAATACAACTAGACAGAAGCTGGGAGTGAGTAAGAGAGACTACTTAGTCCAAACAATAAGAACAGTTCTGGACCATTCAAGGTTTTAATGAAGTACAGATCATGAGAACATAAGGGGAGATACTTGTTAGGCAGCAATTTAGTTCTTTTCTTCCTTTTAGTACTGCTTTTCTTAAGTATTAAAATTATTTGTGGATTTCTGCAATTTTTGCAGATTGCAAAAGAGACTCACGAGTAAGGAATTATTTTTGTTTCACAGGTAGAGTTGCTGGGAAGGAACTATTTACTAAATCAAAAGAAAAAAAAAGCCCAGTGGGTTTGAGTTGGGCAAAGATGCTTAATAAAGAATACTGAACAATTCCAGCAATTCTTGCCTTAGATATAAGCTTCTATTTTTTGGGGGTGTTCAAATAGCAATAACTACATCATGTTGGAATATATACATATCACTATTCCTGGATGAAATACAATTTTTCCAAATTGTAACTCTAGAGTATTTGAGAATAAAAAGTTCTTATTTCTTATTTCTCATGGCCATTAGTTATTTCTTCTTGTGGACTTTACTTCTGAGCGGTACAGCCAGATTTTTATATATGGCTCTTTTCAAGCTTTTCTTTGTAGAATATCTTTTAAGAATGGCCTCACTTTTCATATTGCATACTGTGGATGAGTTGTACAGCCACACGTTTAAAGCAAGGATGTATGAATGTTGTTGAGAGCACGTTGGTAGCTTGAACAAATAATGCCGTATGAAGCTTTGAATAATCTAGCATTAGCTGCAAGGCATGGGGCTTACCTGAAAAAAAACTTGTCAGTTGTCTCAGAAGCAGATAGGTTTATGAGTCTGTAACAATATCTTGTGGGCTTGCAGTTCCTTCTGGTGCTAGCACTCTCCAGAGCCAACCAACCTCTTTTTTTAAAATCTACCCATTCTCTCCCTTGCTCCCTTTACACAGCAAGGAACACAATGCAAGGAACCATGGCTGATATTTTAATTCATTTGTTTCAACTGGCAAATGTCTGAAAGATGGGATTCAAAGTGCTATCTGAGACACATTCAAGTACTCGGACATGGACTGGTTTGGAAAGATCCCCAAATTTCAAAAAAGTAATTTGTTATTCAATAACAAATGTTAAGATTCTGCAGTTGTCCCCCATTGGGTGATACAAAAGCTTTTCCGAAATGTTCTCTTGGACATCTAATATTTTTGGTGCTTTTCAAGGTCTTGTGTCCATTATGGAAGAAAATGTTATCAGTGTTATCAGTAACATTTTCTACCATTGTTTTTGTATTCTCCCTAACCCCGTTGGTTAATCATAATGGAACTGAACCTTCAAATACTAGGGAAAAGAAATAACAATTTTTAATATTTAAAGTATTATTCCCTGTTTCTAGCAATGCTTTTATTGTTCTACTATTTCTCTTCTTAGGGAACTGGTGGAAAATGAGAATCGATACTGAGAAACTGAGTAAAAGAAAAATTATAGCAGGAGCCATGTCCTCTTGAGCTAATATTCTACACAATTCTAGGAAACTTCTAAGTACTTTAATAACTCTGAAGTGTGTGTGTGTGTGTGTGTGTGTGTGTGTGTGTGTGTGTGTATAGGTATAGATATAGGTATGTATATATGTATGTATGTGTGTGTGTGTGTGTGTGTGTGTGTGTGTGTGTGTGTGTGTGTATTCCTTTGAACTATTTTCATGCAAGGATAATATGTGTCCTCAATCAAGTCTAGGGTAAAAGGAAGTCAGGAGTTCATCCAACTATTATTTCTTCAATTTTGTTATCAATCTAGAAAAAAATATTCCAATTTATTAAACGGCCATATTTAGATTACAGTGACACAGAAGAATGTGGGTTATCAAATTATGAAGTGACTTTTGCCATTTTAATTTATGAGGGAGATGAGGTGGTGAAAATTATCACCTACTGAAAAAAATGAAGTGGGGAGTTAAGAAAAGGGAGGGGAGGGGACTTGGCACTTACTGCCCTTCACACAATTTAAAATAAAATAAAATCCTCTGCTTTTGCCAGCAGGGGGCAGTAACACAAAAGAAGAAATGTACGTGGATGGAAATCTGCATTTTAACTGCACCAGAGCCAGACTTCCTAAACTTGTCACTGGCTTGAAAAGGATGAACTTAAGGAAGCCCAGGACTGAGCTTCTGAATTGAGACTATGGGACAGTCTCAGTGGGGAATTTATCACTACAACCCACTGTAACAAGTAATTACCCTCAACTTTCTAAGCTCCACTTGTGATGTTCTGCAAAGGAAATAAAACCATCCGGTGGTCCATTTGGTGACTTTTTGCCCGTTTTTTCCACTGCCAGCATTTATGCTGATTCAAGACAGAGGGCTTTTTCTATGGAGCAGCAGTGACTTGGCCCTGACAGCCTCAGCTAATGAGCTTTTGTTAATAGCCTGCTAGTGAGCCTATATGTTTCTCCAGGATTAGCCTGCCTAGAAAGTTCCTAAACATAAAAAGGGAGAAGACCTCAATATATTGTTAAATATTAGAGGTCTTTGTCCATTGTAATTGTCCATTGTAAAAATCATCCTTGGAAGTTCCTGAATTCATTCTGCAAGTCATTCCTTTTGCTGGTTATAAACTTGTTTGGGGTGGTTAATAAAGATGTTGTCCTAATATGAATTTTGGAAGTTGGGTATTGAATTATGCAGGATGAAGCAGATGGCAGATCATCAACCCGGCCGTCTAACCACGTGAGTCACCTCGCTCCCTGATCTGGTCATTGTTATATACAGATAGAAGTTCCATGAACATAACTTGGCCAGAAGAAGACTTTAATACAGTCCTTTCTTCCTCATGTAGATAGGATTTTTATTTGTTTAAATTTACCTTCATGAATTGCCTCTCTCTGCAAACAGTGTGACTCACAGATCCAAAGAGCACCCATTTTGTGTGTGACCGTGTTATTGTCTAGCATATAACAGTCACGTTACAAATCGTGAGCTGGATAATGCAGTGATGGTGGTAAATCGATTTAGGATGACAACCTAAAGTTTCTTCAGAAATGGTTTCTTCTATTTATTCTGTAACATATTTTCTATGCACGTTTAGTGAGTAATCACTTTTGAATCAAACAGAATTTACTGCTATTCCAACATTAAGTTACAGTTTTATTCAAATGATTTCTTCTAATAGAATACTAAGATGCTGGAGTTTTTTTCTCCATGGGCTGGCCATAAATAAATTACTAATGTCTATATCTTCACAATCCCCTAGGCCAGTGATGGCAAACCTTTTTTGGTTCGCGTGCCAAAAGGGGGGGGGATGCGGGGGATCACGTGTGTGCGTGCCCACACTCATAATTCCATGCACCCCCGCACATGCACGCATGACCCCCCTGCTCCCAGCATGCAATGGCACGCCCATTTTTCACTCTCCCCAGGCTCCAGAGCCTTTCTAGGAACCTGGGGAGGGCGAAAACGGCCTTCCCCACCCCCTCTGGAGGCTGGAAACAGCCTGTTTCCCGACTCCCAGTGGGCCCAGAAGGCCCGAAAATCAGCCGGATGGTGCACACATGCACGCCAGACCTGAGCTCGCGTGCCCACCGATATGGCTCCACGTGCCACTTGTGGCACCCGTGCCATAGGTTCGCCATCACGGCCCTAGGCATTCTTCAAGACTACAAACTTTTTCTAATTTTGATGCCTTCTAGATTTGTGGTCTTCAACCCTCTGGTTTTTGGTGAGAGTTATCAGATTTGGAGCCCACAGATCTGAATCAGAGGTGGGTTCCTGCCTGTTTTTGCCGGTGCGGTTAATAGCTGTTGTTCGGCGCAGAGCCGAAGACGCTGCTGCCGTTCGCGGCGCGGGAGCTTTCCCCGGGCGCTTTCCCCGCCCGCATGGACACCGCCAATTGTGTTCTTTTGCCCTCTGCGCATGCAGAATGCTTTGCGCATGCGCAGAGGGCAAAAGAACGCAAACGGCGGTGTCCATGCTGGCGGCGGTAGCGCCCGGGGAAAGCCCCTGTGCCGCGAACGGCAGCAGCGTCTTTGGCTCTGCGCCGAACAACAGCTATTAACCGCACCGGCAGGAACCCACCTCTGATCTGAATGTACATTTGGGATGTGGAGGTATCACCTGATGATGGGTGAGAGAAGGAAGGAAGTGGTTTATAAAAAGGGGAAGGGAGAAAGAGATTAGCTCTTTTGGTCCCCAGCAATTTACAGGAATACTTTTGGGAGGGAAAGGATGGCTGCCAGGACATGTCACTCCATAAATTTTATTGAATAGAAACTTTCCTAGGCAGATGTATTTCCCATCAACTAATGCTTGATCCTTTAAAAGCAGGAGAGAAAGAATTTAAGGAGAATGGGGAAGAAGAAAAATATATCCTTTCCCCATTTCTCCTTGTGAAATATTTTCTATCAGCTTTGGTTGCATTAAACCCTCCCCCCCACAACTTCCTATTTTATTTTGCTTGGAATGGGAAAAAAGGGAAAAAAACCCCCTAGATTAGGATTTTACTGCAACATCTTGCAGAAGATCCCACTTAGTACACGTGTCTCTTAAATACTATTTGCCATCACAAAAACTTCAGCATGGCCAGGACCAGAAGTGGCACAGAGTGGAAAAGCTTTCTAAATTCATCTTGCTCAGCTTGAAGTCAGTCATTGGCAAAACCCATTAAGTCAGATTAATATAATGGAAAAAAATAATGTAACAGGATATTTGATCTGTGAGATAGTAAGTTTCACCTACCTTTAGGATATATGGAAGTGGCTCATCAGTGATGTGATTTGACAAGTGTCCTTGCCTCTCACCCAAGGAAACAAGCAGCATGAACCATGAATGATGTCATTGTATGTGGAGCAATGCATACACTTGAATGAGAGAACATCTATTTCAGAGGTAGATTCTTGAATTGGCAAAATAAAAGTATTGTGATCGATTGGGAGAGCAAGCGGAATGTCACAGGAGCAGCGATCGAACCGGCTTTCTCTTCTCAAACTTGCTTTTTTTTATCACCCAACTTCCTCTGTGCCCAAGACTGCATATTCTCAGTCATTAGAGGTGGTGTTTTATCCTTTACAGAGTGAACAGCTTTAAAAGGTATCTACTGACCTCAGTGAGAAGTTTCATATTTGAAGAGGAGTGATGGATGTCTGTAAATATGTGAGCGTATTGATTGATTCTGTACTCAAGTGAATTATTTCACTCTGGCTTCCAAATACTTGGCGGCGGCAGCGGCAGCAGCTTGTGAAAAGCAAATCTCTCTTCAGACATTATACTATTCATCTTATAGCTGGCATGCTAAAACTACGCCTGCCCAATGCAGTGGTCCCCGTGTCCCTTTTGACCAGGTGACTGCGTTGCAACCCATCTCTTTCAGCTGTGCTCAATGTACAATACTTGTCTTGACTTGTATATTGCTTACCTTGTGGTGCCTCCTTTTTCTTCTGAACCTGAGTAGTTCTTTGTGCTGCCGGGACACAAAGTTAACAGCAGCATACTCTAGAAGAGCTGAGAACACAAACAGCAGGCACACAGCCATCCAGATGTCAATGGCTTTAACATAGGAGACCTGAGAGAGGAAAGCATATGCAGTTTTCTTAGTAGTGTATCTCGTTCAAATACTCTCTACCAAGATCAACACAATACATTCCAAATTCCCCAGCTGGCCTTACTCAAAATACACCACTCTGTCCTTGACAATCATTGCCCTTTGATGGTAAACTCTCTACTGCCCTTTCCATATAATAATCACTAAGTTTCACTATGGGTAGTTGAAATCGTAACCTGTTGGCTGGATTCAAATATATTGCTATGCCATAATAGGATATATTTGCTTTTGGTTTTGTAAGTTCAGAAACTCATAGTTATAAATCAAGGATTATTTTGTCTGGAAACAGGCTTTACACCTGTCATTTCACCTTCTCTGTTGACACATTTATGATTGCATGAGCTTTTGCATATACAGTCCAATTCATTATACAGTGATTCACATTTACACAATTGCTTCTTAACTACTTTTGTTTTTGTTGCAAATGAAAGGCGGGGCAGGAAACCCTCCTTTCCTCTGACATTGCTCTTGTATCTATTTTTAGAACCCTAAATCTCATTGGAGGAAAGTTCTGGATCATACCATATAATTACTATTAGGAAGATTGAGAGCCCCCTTTGTATCCTCAAATGGTAGCTCCTGACTGACCCTGTCTTGTCTTTCAAAGCTAAGCAGATCGGGGTAGATGGGAGAGTTTCAGGACATATTTCCCAGGCGGGACTGGGAAATAAAAAATCTTGGAAGAAGCAAATGGCAAACCATTTTGCATTGTTGCTAAGGAAACTACATGAGAATATCCATGAAGCAACGAGGAATTGTGCTTGAGTTACTTTATTTGCACACCACTTTGGTGAAGAGATCGGGGTGCTAATTAGGTCAATATGTTTTTAAATACATTGGAGGGGGGAAACAGGTTGATTTCTAACGTGAAACTAAAATATTGGATACTACCATAAGGGAGTGAGTTCTTACAAGAGTTTTATTAGAAAAGTTTCCTTAACAAGATGGTGGCAGAGTAGAAAGTGAACAAAAATCTGATGATGTTACCTAGTTTGATAATGAAAAGTCTGCAAGAAAACCGTCAAGGTCAGAGAGCACCAAGAACCCCACAAAAAAAAAATCTATCCATTTCCAGAGATTGCTCTGATTCTCCATCTGTTCCTTCATCTAGGAAAGAACTATACATTGCTTTATAAACATTATACAGAACTTACCATATTTTTTGGAGTATAAGACGAACCTTTTTCCTCCCTAAAAGTGGCTGAAAATTTGGGTGCGTCTTATACTCTGAATGTAGCTTTTTCCGGAGCTTTTTTTCCAGCCCTAACTAGGTGCTAACGATCTTCCCAGCTCTTACCTTGCAGGCTTTTTCATTGTTACTCTCTCAGAAGAATGTTTTTCCAGCCCTAAGTCTTTGCAGGGTTTTTTTCATTGCTCCACTTGCTCCGAAAAAGTTTTTTTCTAGCCCTAACCAGGTGCTAATGATCTTCCCAGCTCTTACCGGCTTGCAGGCTCTTTCATTGTTACTCTCTCAGAAGAAGGTTTTTTTAATTCCTAACCAGGGGATAAAATAATGTGCTGAAGCTGACCAGACTAAGGACGCTAGCCAGATGAATACCTGGAAGGCAGATTTCCCCCCCTATTTTCCTCCCCAAAAACTAAGGTGCGTCTTATACTCCGGTGCGTCTTATACTCCCAAAAATACGGTACATCCTGCCTTTCTCCCAAAAATAATTATTAATGAGAACTTGCCAGTGAACTCAGCTGAGGAAGAAGAAACTAGTATTATAATCTGTTTGATGAATATTATTAAACTAGTAATCCTTTCTAAATAACATGGTTCATGAATGCAATTGTTCTAAAAGTACAGTAATTTAATTTTATAATACAACTGGAAATGATATTTTAGTATCTATGGAGATTCTCTGTCATCCAGGTCATGGTTGTCCCAAAGGTGCTTTTTCAAAAGGTAACTGGACTTTCTTGGTTATTTTCCTTGAGAATGTTTCTCTTCTCATCCAAGACGCTTCTCCAGTTCTGAACTGAAGAAGCTCGTTGGATGAGAAGGGAAACATCTTCAAGAAAAAACAAGAAAGTCCAGTTGCCGTTTGATATTCTAGTATTTGAAAAAAAAAATTCCAATGTTTATAAAACATAGTGATTGTATTTTCCAAATTCTAATCTTCTGTATCTGTTTAAATGTTTTTTTTTCTGTTTCTCTTCCTGCTCTTTACTCCCAAATAAATTGTACTTAGTAACCTCAAGGCAGCATATTTTTAACTTTAGGCATCTTATGAGTACAAATGAAAACAAATAAGCAACAAATTGTGCTACATCTTTCTAACACTTTTTTTATTCGTGCAGTTCTACTGCATATATAAATTACGGGTTTAGTATTATGAAGGATGCTAGGCTATTTCTGCTGTTTTCCTATTCACAATTGTGCAAGCAAGGCTAAATGCTAAATATTAAGGGCACCAAAATAATTCTAGATCAATTTCTAGTAAATTAAATACACATTTAAAACCTTAAAAAGGAGGAGATATGCCCATATGCTAGATTTGGGTAGAAGACTGGGAACACGCCACAGTAGTAAATGCCTTTAAGGTATTATCTATTATGTGATTTTCAACTTTGATGAATATTTTCTACTTTAACTGGGAATGGTTCTTCTGAGGTTCTCAGTGGGGAGTTTTGCTTTCATCTCTTCCAAATCCTTCGAATTGCTGCTCTCAATTTTCTGAATTTCATTCCAGCACAGAGTGGTCAACATTGGCTCTTTACAAGGATAATTTGTTACCTTGGGCAAAGATGCTCGAGAACCAGAACTTTGTGTGGTCATTGTGAGCACTGTAGTGATACCCAGACCGACTCGGGCAGGTGCAGCATCCATATTGATCCAGAAAGAGATCCAGGAAAGAATTACAATCAGCAGGCTGGGAATATACATCTGGATCAAGTAGTAACCCATCTGCCTCTCCAGATGAAAACGGGCTTCTATGCAGGTGAATTTGCCTAGGAATTACAGAAACCTACATTAAAAAATGAATCTTAAGGGAGACCCACCATGAACAAATTTCTTTCTTAGCATTAGACAATTCTTTTTGCGATGATCATGTTCTTCCTAAGCCTGGACAAACATTTAGGACTGTGCCACGCCTGAGATTTCTCTGGGATTCATCATAACATGCTTCATGTTATGGTAAAGGTTGTTCTTTACTTTTTTTATTCTAAGCTTTATTTTTTTATTCTAACTTCTTAATAATAATGCAGGGCTAACATATTGCTCACTCCAGGAGTTCGATTCTGAGTGGCTCAAGGTTGACTCAGCCTTCCGTCCTTCTGAGGTCGGTAAAATGAGGACCCAGATTGTTGGGGGCAATATGCTGACTCTGTAAACCGCTTAGAGAGGGCTGTAAAGCACTATGAAGCGGTATAGAAGTCTAAGTGCTATTGCTATTATTATTAAAAGAACATTTTTGCACAGTTCTAGTATATTATATATATAATATATATAGTAATTTATAGACCCAACATATTTAAGAAATGAAACAGAGAAATCTAAACTCTCTTAGAATTTACATGAAAAAAGGTAGTCTATTCAGAAGAAAAAACTACCTCTGTAACGTATCAGCCGGCTGTAGCAGTGCTGCATTAAAGGTATTGCTAACTCAATGGTAGATGGCTGGTTGCAAAGACTGAATGAGAATCTTGCTGTCTTGATAATTTCCATGGAGAAATGCTTAATGTGGATCTGCCATCACTAACCTGTGTTGTAATGTTTTGTGCAGTAGCGCAAGTCCTTTTCTTCCTTCAGGATGAATTGTGGCAGGGTTAATCCATCGGCAACTTGCACTGCTCCTTTCTCTTGCCACTCAAATATCAGATCATTCATTGTATAACCAACTGTGGAGGCCAAAGCAGGAAAGAAAATCAGCATGGATTAGAATGGATGGTCACTGCAGATCAATGAGTGACAAGATTAACAGTAGAAGTACACAGTAGTTTTTACTAAAACCACAAGCTACTGGTACTATTTATAGGGTTGGTAAAGCCACACTAGAATGGAAAAACTCAGCAACTCCAGTTTGTTCTATCCTCTCCTTACCCAATGTAAAAGAGTATATAATATTTATTAGGCCAAAGGACACATTTGGCTTTTTAATGACATGCCAAAGGCTACAGTGCAAAGAATTGTGGATGAGGCCAGAGCAAAACTGAGTTTACTACATTTAATAGTTCAAATCTCACCAGGCTCAGGGTTGACTCAGCCTTCCATCCTTCCCAGGTGGGTAAAATGAGGACCCAAATTGTTGGGGGCAATATGCTGACTTTGTAAACAGATAGAGAGGGCTGTAAAGCACTATAAAGCAGTGTATAAGTCTAAAATGCTATTGCTAAGTGCTATCTGCCCTCATCCCCCTAGTGTTCCACAGAAGACAGAAGTGGCTCTGATGCTTTTTCTCCTTCCCTCCACTTTCTCTAGAGTGACTGAGGGATTTGGTTAGGCGCTGAAAATATGATGTGGCATGTATATGAGTATCCATACTTGCTCCCGTGTAGAGTCTCTGTGGAGTGGGCAGCATACAAATGCAATAAATAAATAAATAAATAAATAAATAAATAAATAAATAAATAAATAAATAAATAAATAAATAAATAAATAAATAAATAAATAAATAAATAAATAAATAAATAAATAAATAAATGAGTGGCAACTTTTTAGAGGAGAAACATCAAGACTCACAGCTCTCTAGTTGCATAATGCACGTCTGGACATCCATAGGGAAGTTCTTTAGATCCATGGGGCAAGCCAGAGTCAGGGTTATTCTGTGAAGGCAAGAGAAAAGAGATTTAGTTCTAGCCATTTCTAGCTTAGGAATAACAATCCAGTGCAGGGGTGGGTTCCTCCCGGTTCGGACCGGTTCGCCTGAACCGGTAGCGGCCCGCTGGTGACATCATGATGATGTCACCAAACCGGATCGGTCAGTGCTGGTCCGTGGGCGACGCCATCTTTTTTTTTAAAAAAAATCATTTTTTTCCTGATTTTTAATTTAGTTTTTCCTTCTGAGCATGCGCAGAAGCCGAGTTCCGGCACTGTGCATGTGGTTGCCATCTTTTTTCGGCTTTGTTTTTTTATTTTTTTATTTTTTTAGCATTTTTTGTTACTGCGCATGTGCACGCGTGCGAAGTGCGTGCGCGCCCACGAGGTGCACCCACGCGGCGTGGGAGGGAGCAAACTGGCAGCGAGGCAAGTTGGAACCCACCTCTGAGCCAGTGTCAATGTTATGCCAAAATATGTAGGCCAATCTTAGGCCCGGTGAGAAAGGGAAATATACCAATCTAGATACATTAGTCTGCTTATGAAAATATAGTTTGTTTCCATTTCATCTTTGCTCTCATTTCTTATGATTCCTATATTTTTATATGCTCTTCCATAAATAAATACCTATCAGAGTAGAATGGCCAGAATCGAAGCTAGAATATAACGGTGATAGAGGGCTCTCATTTACTAGATAATTAGCAAACAGTCCCCCTGTACTAACCATAGTTACTACGGTATGGCTGAAAAGGGGAAAATCAGTTTTCTACCACAAGAACACTGCCCAATTCCTAGGTGCGACTTAATGTGTGAAAGGTTTGAAGTATCTCTACAAACTGTTAACACAATAGGCCCCCAATTCTTCTTCTTTCAAAAGGTGGGAGATAAATGGCTGGATTAACTGAAAAAAAAATTAGGGAGACCTACCAACACATTCTTTGCTAAAATCTTTCAGTGCACCAACCAACATGAATCTTGCTTACTGTATACTTTTCAGATAGCATTAATACGAGAACACTTATTGATGTGTTCACTCTCACCTTTCTGAGTGAAACAGTAAATGGAAGGACACCTTTGGTGGCAGTTACTTTAATAACCTCTTGTTAGTTGGAAAACATTTCAAATGACTGTATAAATTAAAGCTTTAAATTCCCAAAGCTCTGGCTATGTGCTTTGGTGGGTGTTACGCTGTCTGGTGTCTGATGTTTGAACTGAAGCTGTCTCCTTTTTTCTTTCTGTATTACAATGTTATTTGTTTTGTTCCTTGGGCCCAGGAGGAGGAGGACATTTATGACATGAGCCAGGAGTTCCAGTGGGAATGACCCCTTTGTACTCTGGGATTGTACTGCCAGGCTTCAGCAAGCCGAAATATGCAAACAGAACCCAAGTTCATAAAAAAAAAGGTGCCAGTACGTTCTTTACCGCATGTAACAAGAAAAGTACATGTTCCTAATTGCATTCTTTCAGCAAAGGACAAAGTAAGGTTTGGAGGTGGCTAGAATGGATTATTTCTAAATTAAAATGAGTCCACTTACTGCAGTTCACATATCATAAATTTGAAATCCAATGACCCAGAAATTACTGTGTTGAGAAATGATGGAGGAAAAAAGCCAGATCTATCTGGTTCCATTATGTGATTTGTCATTTCTTACTTTAAAAAAAAAAATCCCCTGAAAACAAAGGAGAGTGAGCTTGAACATCTTTTAGACTGTAATAGGCCAGTGCAGGGACGATCCATTTATACATTCTCCAACTGTGCCAGACTGTCAGAGAATTTCTATTGTATGGGATAGAAATGGTCTTTCGTCTGCCTTGCATGGCTGATTATTTTAGTAGTGCAATTTACTGAAGTGTCAGTTGTAAAGCAACAGGATATACTTGGAATTTTGTAATACTAAGGACCTAATTAATCTGCACTTGATGAGTGTGACTATGGCTAAAAATTTCTACATGCGTATTTAGGGATAAATATAACTGAACCTAGGGACAAGGTGGCTCAGTGGCTAAGACGCTGAGCTTGTCGATCAGAAAGGTCGGCAGTTCGGCTGTTCGAATCCCTAGTGCCGCATAACGGGGTGAGCTCCCGTTACTTGTCCCAGCTTCTGCCAACCTAGCAGTTCGAAAGCACATAAAAAATGCAAGTAGAAAAACAGGGACCACTTTGGTGGGAAGGTAAAAGCGTTCCGTGTGCCTTTGGCATTTAGTCATGCTAGCCACATGACCACAGGGATGTCTTCGGAGAGCGCTGGCTCTTTGGCTTTGTAACGGAGATGAGCACCACCCCTTAGAGTTGGAAACGACTAGCACATATGTGCGAGGGGAACCTTTACCTTTATAATTGAACCTAGCAGGTCTTTTCTTTCTAAGTAGATATGGATATGACTAGTTTTTTTTGGTAAATGTAAGAAGTATCTTATAGGATCAGACTAATGCTGATTCCATAGCTGATTTCTTTATAAAACCTCTTTCTGTACAGGAAGTGGAGTGAGTCTTCAGTGTATAACTATAAATACAACTCTGCCTAACTTTTACTACATATACACCAGGGGTGGGTTCTACTTACCTTCCCCACTGGTTCGCATCGTGATGGAAGTGTACATTTTGCGCGCACACAGGCTCACTACACTCGCATGCACGCGCGCGTCCCCTCATGCAAATTAGCTGCAGTGCATGCTCAGTAGTTGCATTCAAGCCCTTCCACATTGCAAACAAGGAAATTAGCATGAAAAACAACTGTGGAGCTGATCAGCTGAGCTTCGGAAGAAGCAATAAAGGTCCATATAAACCCAGGGGCAGGAGGGTGGGCCTACTTCCAAGCACACAGAGAACCAGATCTGCATGCGCAAAAGACAACAACATGGAAAAAAATTCAACTCCCCCCCAAATCACAAAAAATCCCCCCCCCCAAAAGATGGCGGCGCCCACGGACCAGCACCGACCAAACCGGGTCAGTGACGTCACCAGCGGGTTGCTACCAGTTTGGGCAAACCGGTCCGAACCGGGAGGAATCCACTTCTGATATACACCACATTATTGTATTGATGTCAAGGGCATTTAATTATACTGAACAATTATTGAGAAAGGATTTGGAGCTGACAAAATGAGATATCTCTTAAAGTATTAAAAGAAGTAAATAATAATGTACTTTCTGTTTGCTTCCAAGTAGATACTCTAAACTAATTAAAACTTGATAACCTAATTATAATTAGCTTATTGTACCCCTTTGCAGTTTACGTCAAAAATAAACATCTTCAGTCTTTTAAAATCGGACGATGAGCCTCAAGCTTTGATTCCACATCTTATTAAGGACACGATAGACTATATAGGTAGCCCTAGACTTACAATCATTCGTTTAATGTCAATTTGAAGTTACAGTGCCACTGAAAAAGGTGACTTATGGTCATTTATCACACTTTTGACAGTTGCAGCATCCCAGTAGTCAGGTGATCAAAATCCAGATGCTTGGCAACTGTTTCATATTTATGACAGTTGCAGTGTCCCAGGATCATATGATCACCTTTTGTGACCTTCTGACAAGCAAAGTCAATGGGGAAGCCCGATTCATTTAACAAACCTGTTACTAACTTAGCAACTGCAGTGATTCACTTAACAACTACGCCAAGAAAGGTCATAAAATGGGGGAAAACTCACTTAACCAATGTCTCACTTAGCAACATAAATTTGGGACTCAGTTGCGGTCGTATGTTGAGGAGTACCTATACATCTTATTTAGAAAAGCCAACACAGTCCTAGGCTGCATAAACAGAGGGATAGAATCAAGATCACGTGAAGTGTTAATACCACTTTATAATGCCTTGGTAAGGCCACACTTGGAATACTGCATCCAGTTTTGGTTGCCACGATATAAAAAGGATGTGGAGACTCTAGAAAGAGTACAGAGAAGAGCAACAAAGGTGATTAGGGGACTGGAGGCTAAAACATATAAAGAACGGTTGCTGGAATTGTGTATGTCTAGTTTAATGAAAAGAAGGACTAGGGGAGACATGATAGCAGTGTTCCAATATCTCAGGGGTTGCCACAAAGAAGAGGGAGTCAAACTATTCTCCAAAGCACCTGAAGGTAGAACAAGAAGCAATGGGTGGAAACTAATCAAGAAAAGAAGCAACTTAGAACTAAGGAGAAATTTCCTGACAGAACAATTCATCAGTGGAACAACTTACCTCCAAAAATTGTGAATGCTCCAACACTGGAAGTTTTTAAGAAGAGACTGGACAACCATTTGTCTGAAATTGTATAGGGTTTCCTGCCTGAACAGAGGGTTGGACTAGAAGACCTCCAAGGTCCCTTCCAACTCTGTTATTCTTTTATCTTCTGTTAAAAGGAAACATACCTGATACTGTACAGGACATTGCCACTTTTGGAGATCCGCAGGAGTTTATTATCTGTAGTGATCTCGTGAAAGTGAGCTCCTTTCTCATTAGCAAAGAACAGATCAGGCTTCCAGATGGAATCCAACATGGATGGGTCCAAATCTAGGGAATCATCTGGATATTCATTGTAGGCCAGCCTGGGATCATTCCATTGCTGCCGCAAGAAAATGTTCACTCTGTAATCCTGCATTGAAAAAAGAAAGAAAAGCAAAAGGATTGGTGAATGCCCAAAGAAAGCTCTCTGGAAAAAACACACACACCGTAATTCACAAAGCTCAGTGCAGCATTAAGGAGAGCAAAAGGCTGCTTAGGGTGAATGAATGACCCTCTCCTCTCACACACATATTAGGTCTTCACTACCAATTGGATTTTCTTCTCTCCTTCTGAGAGTTTCCCTGCTGATGATATTTGACAGAGAACTATATTTATTTTTAACTCTGTAGCCAAGAGGTTCAGCACAGGGCAACCAGCTGTAGTCTATAACACCAGCTTCATGCAGAAATGCTCAGGCCATTCTTGGGCAAGCCAGTTCTGGGGTGCATCCAAGTGAAGGAAAACATTATTCAGGCCCATGTACTGATCAATCATCCTCTTTCAAAATTATACTAGCGATAACGTGTTCAAGGTGCATAGTGGTGCTTGAAAGGACTATGTCATTGAATCCTTAAAGCATAATACACTTCAAGTACAATAATTTCTAAAGATTTCTTTGAAGTGTGCACCTTTAAACTTACTATGTAATTTTACATCTTCAAAACAGCTTTATGAAAAAGTTACCCTTAATCCCGTCTTTTCTATGGGGTTGACTTTCTACATTCAAGAAAAGGGTAAGTCACTGAAGAAGGAAATGACTTGACTTGCAGAATGAATGAGCTGCTTGGCCAAAACCTCTGAAAGAAAAGAGTAGCATGGGCAAGCACTGAAAACTAAATTCTTCTCCTCCCAGCGAGGGAGGAGACCTTTTCTCAAAGCAGACCTTTTTCTGCTTTGCCTGAAACGAACAAAGCTTTCCTCCAAAAAGTGACATTGAAATTTCTGTTCCCCCTACACTCGTACCAAACTCAACTGGGGGGGGGGTCTATTTTTTGGGTGTTGACATTCAGGTTGGAGTTTTTCCAATTCTATTTGAAGCTGCTGCTGATCCTGACTTTTTGACTGAGTCCTCCCTCATTGTCTCTTCCACTCCTTCTTTTGAATCCCGTCTGGTGCACAAATACAGGGCAATCCAGTTCAGAGACACTATTTTGGTCAATACTATCCATGCATTTGGTTAACTCACTGTTAATAATCATTTTAGATATGATTCCTGTTTGGAAGAAGACAAGCCCATGGCATTACATTTTGGGAAGCTGCCTACTATAAATAAACAATTTACTCTGATTATCCACGAGTCTTTGTGTTTCAGAAGAGGTCTTTTCCAGTTTTTAAAAATGACAACAACAATAAGTAGAGGTTTCAGCAGAAGACAGTACATGTAGCTCCATATGGTTTATGAAACCAATATTTTAACTGGGAAACTGTGGGACTCCTAGTCCAAACTAAATCCATAAACCCTAGGGAATTCCTGGAAACTTGGCATCAGACAAATCAGCCCTCAATAGATACATAGAAATAAACCACATTTGCAAACCAATAAAAAGAAATAATTTTAAAAATGTTAAAAAGGAAACAAAGGATCCGAACTCATCCTCTCCAACGACTCAGATAAGTGAGGACTTACATCAGACAATCACACAGAAAACAATACCATATTCAAGGAATTATCAAGAACATCTCCGTCAATACTGGTAGGGCAAGCTACTCTGTACAGACAGGGAGATGTAGGAGCTGACCAGGCTGAGCCTGAGGGTGGGGTCAAACACATCATTACTTTGAAGTCTCTATGCCCCTGAAGTCCATTGATTCTTATCTGGTGCTAATTTGCCTTGACTATTAGTAGTTCAGATTCTTGTGCATAGGCAGCATGAAATGAATTTGTAGTACTTTTGAACTCTATCCTGGTTCCTGATTTCTTGCACCTGACGGGAGCAAACCCCACAGACCTAGTCAGAAAATTAAACATCTGCAAGCAAACAACCAAGGTCAGAGAGCACCAAGTAGTGGTATCAAAAACTCAGTGTACGAAATTCTGCATATAAAACCTACGCATTGTCTCTAAATCACTTCCTCTCTCTGAAGATGTGTAAGCAGAACTTTAACCAACACCTCATAATTCGGAGGTAATATGTGTCTGAATGTCAGGTGCTGAATATTATATTCTCAAAAGAATTTGGGTGGGTGAGTGTGTGGAACAATATGTTGCATTTGTTAGAAGCATTTAGACACAGCTTGTCATGGCCTCTGTGGATGAGCTCCTGTCCAAGATTAAAGCAAAATGAGGACTCCCATGATTCCATGAAGTAAGCTAGTAACACCAGAACCTTCCTGTGTGATGTCTGGCAGCTGAATCTGATCCAGATGTAGCAGATGAGAACCTGTAAGGGAAGATCTTTTAGGAACAGCAAGTCCTGCCCCGGAATATTAGTTCCAAATGACCTCTAGTGAAGTTTGGCTGGAGAGTTTGATGGTACGTGCAAAACAACCCACCTGGGTACAAATCTGTGAATGCTTTGGTATATTTTACTGCCTGAAAATTGTTACTCTATTTGCCTGGACTTGATTTGTGGTTGGCTATACTTTGTGTTTGTAGCCTGAGCTTAATTACCAGCAGCGTAGCTTCCTGCATTGCGCTTACTCATGCTCCTTTTTCTGGTTGTCAGTGGAACAGCTACTGCGGTCATCTAGGTATGTCTCCTCTCTGCCTACCACTTTGTTTGCCAGTATAGTCTAGATCCGTTAGCTGTTTAAAGTAACAAATTGAGTAACATTTGGATGACACAAGAATCGTAACTTCTGCTTAGTCACAAAGATGCCTGATAACCCCATCTGGTCACACACACACACCCTTTGTTCCATGGCAATGCCTCCCTAATGACTGCTATTGGCTTGTTTAAGAGGCTACTAAACAGCTCACTAGTTTATGGGGTTCCTCCATCCAACTGCAAAACCAGACAGTGCTGCAAATTTTATAGACTTGTTCCATAATTTAATTGGAGCTTGTCTCACCAGCTCCGCCGAGAATGATGTCTGCTTCTTAATCTCATGTCTTTACAACTCCCTTGAGCATCTCCAAGCCAGGTGAAGCCAAAATCTTTTATCCTGGACAATGGGTGGCATCTTTGGCTTCCTTTGTCTGCCCAGGGACTCTTTTCTGCCATCTGTCCCTTTCCTCTTCGGCCTCAGAGGAGAAAAGAAGCAGGTGGCATTTAATAAACAAAAAAGAGGCAATAAAATCTCACAGTCCTTTCCTTCATTTGCATTTTTGATGGGTTTGAGGAATGCCAGGTCGTAAACCATTTTAACTGCCCTTGACCAAATTAATTGTTAGGATCAGGATTTATGTGTTTTGTTTAGTACATCTCTTCTTTGGGAGGACCTGAGACAGTGAGTCAGAAGCTGATGATAAAGGAAAGGTGGGGACCGAAACAATGATATGTGTGCTCATTGTTAACTAATATAGAACCTGCTGATTGTTTTCTTTGTCGTTATGTAAGTCAATGGGCCTTTAGAATTACTGTCTATTTGGGAAACATTTAGATTTAGTTTGTGGAGTACTAGATCAGATTGGGAAAAGGACCTTGTGATTGCTTAAGAAAAGGATTCTCTAAGGCAGACTTGGAAATGTATCCAAATCCTGAAAACAAGGAAAGGATGACGATGAGGTGATGGGCATGAGAACTAGCTTTAGATATTTTTAGAATCAGTTTGCTTCTCATTTGGCTGTTATCTAGTAATTGCAATAACAAGAGATATAATACTGAACAAAGATGCTTCTAATGCAAACAAAGCTATGACTTTTTATTTATTTTATTTATTTTATTTATTTTGGTTTTCTTATATGCCGCCCTACTCCCGAGGGACTCAGGGCGGTGTACAGCAAAAATACAAGAAACCAGCAATAAACATAATTAAAATCGAATACAAAAATTAAAATTAAAAATTCAATATTAAAAAACATCCATCAACCAAACATACCCGGGGGAGAGCTCAGATGGATTCGTCTCTAACCCCCTGCCTGCAGGAAAAGCCATGTCTTGACGGCTTTTCGGAAGGCCAGCAGGGTGGGGATGGTTCGGGTCTCTGGGGGAAGTTGGTTCCAGAGCGCGGGGCCCCCCACAGAGAAGGCTCTCCCCCTAGGGCCCGCCAGCCGGCATTGCTTGGCTGACGGGACCTGGAGGAGGCCAACTCTGTGGGCCCTAACCGGTCGAAGGGAAGTATGAGGCAGAATGCAGTCCCGGAGATAGCCTGGTCCTAAGCCATGAAGGGCTTTAAAGATGATGATCAACACCTTGAATTGTACCCGGAGACCGATGGGCAACCAGTGCAGCTGGTGGAGTATAGGTGTCACGTGGGTGTACCTTGGCACACCCACCACAGCACGCGCAGCCGCATTTTGCACCAACTGAAGTCTCCGGATACTCTTCAAGGGTAGCCCCATGTAGAGCGCATTGCAGTAGTCCAGACGGGAGGTGACAAGGGCATGAGTGACCATGAGTAGAGCCTCCTTCTCCAAGTATGGCCGCAACTGGTGCACCAGGCGAACCTGTGCAAAGGCCCCCCTAGCCACAGCAGTAAGATGATGATCCAATTTTAGCTGTGGGTCTAGGAGGACCCCCAATTTGCGGACCTGTCAGGTTAAGTCCAGAAGTGAAATACCTGTACAGATATACAACCATCATATATTTTAAAAAAGAATGGACCCTTTTGAAGAAATGAGGAAGGCATTATGCAAAGGTTCTTGTTTTCAGAATGTATGTTTGAAACTCAACTGGCAAATAATTTCATATTTAGTGTATATCTGACATTTCTGATAAAATTCAGAGGTCTCATTTCATTCTGAACAATTTAGCAGTCCTAGTGGCACTGCCTAATTTCTTCCTACTGATGGCTCCTCACCTCCAGTTGAACAGGTGTGAAGAAAACTATATTCTCTGCTACTTACAAGGAGTAAGGAGTGAGTACAAACTCACGTTTCCGTGTTCCAGTTAATTAGCCATTTCTTCTTCCTAAAAGTATGATGTCTCTCAGATAATGGTTCAGTTGCTGAAGGCAGCTAATAATGTGATCAACCTCATGTACAACTAATCAGCTGCAGAGGTTAGAAGTCAGGATAGAAAGATATGGGAAAACCTAGAAAAGGTAAAAGGATCCTGAATCTCTGCCGACAGCAGCTATTCAAACTAATCAAATAAATGGATCTATCCACCCTCACTTTTTTTGTTTGTGAACATCGGTGATAGCTACAGTCAGTGAAAATCAATGTAATTGATCTAATGGCCTGAAAGCAAAATACTATTTTGCTTATTTAATTATAATTGCTAAGATCTGGCAGGTCAGTTTTGTTCTTGTGCTGATTTCACGTGAGACACGAAATAAATGTATATTATAGAAAGGATGCCAGGACATAGTGATGGACATAGCGCTCTTCCTTCTAGCCAAATAAAAATGCTACCAACCGGTCCTTCAGCCAGCAGAAAACTCCCTATACAAAATTTGCTGCTCCCACTAATAATCCCTATGAAGTCTCAGGCACTATGCTGATAAATGGTGCTGCCCTTATTTATGTCAGGCCGAAGCCATTTTAGTTGGGGTCTTTGGCCTGTCACATTTTATACTATTTTAATATGTATTCTTTACTGTGGAAAATTGGGAGGGGGAATTGCATGAGGGCTGTCTGTATGTAGCCATAACAAATTCTTTCTAGAGAGTCAAGGTCATTCTTTGTCTCTGCACTCCTGCACCTGCACAGAAGGATATGGGTGGATTCTGTCAGGCTGGCAGTTGATGTGCCAACATGGCTCTGTTAATAAATTGGAACTTTGAGGAATACTTTGCCTCGGACTCTGATTTAATTTTGGATGCTATTTGGAACCCTGACAATTTATAATGTACAAGGCATACTAAAGAGAAGAACTAGTGGATCCCCCTAGGTTTGTTTTCCTCCTTTCTTATCAAACATCAACAACTGGTGGGAAAAGATTCACCAATTACTTTTCTTAATGTGGGATGACCTGAGGGAGGTGAGTTAGGACAGATGACTAGACTAGTTAGTTTGGCCATCTGTTTAAATTTGTTGTGGAGTGTCCAAATAATTTTTGTCTCAGAGCAACTAAGGCATGATCTGGTTCTGGAGGACCCTACAATCCTCTTGCACTGATGATGTTATCTAGTTGGGTAATGAAACATCTCAAGCAAACAAACAAGCTCAGAGACCACAAAGAACCCCACGGTTCAACCATGAGTTACAGATATTTTCTGCTATTGGTGGAGTGCATCACCTTGTATTCAAGGAAAAAGTTGTGTTGGGATATGGAAGGAACAGCTTCTTTCTGACTAAAAAGTTAAGGACAACTTAGGCTTCTTTAGGAATGGACTGTGGATCAAATGGAGGTAACATCCTGATTGAAAAAAAAAAGATGTTCCTGGACATGCTTATATCAGAATGGCTCATGTTATTGTGTTGCATACTGAAATAACACAAGAATGGCTTGCTTGCTTTGAGAACTCAGTCTAAATGGAAATGGGAGCATATTGCTTTATAAGGCGAGAAGTTAAGGTATGCAGAAGAAGGAATTTAATGGGACATAGCCAATAACAATCATTCAGGTTTTTTTCATGAATCTGTGAAATTAGGTTGTTCTTACATCTTTTTTAAGGGTCTTTTAGCAGCAGTCACACCAGTGGTGGGTTGCTATTGGTTCGCACTGGTTTGGGCAAACCGGTAGTGGCGGGGGCAGGGGGCTCTGCCCACCCACCTGAACATCATTAAAAACGCTCTGCACATGCGCAGAAGCGGCATGCATGCGCATGGGTGTTTGCGCTCCCCCACGCGCTCCTGTTCCCGAACCGGTAGCGAAGGTAAGTGAAACCCACTATTGAGTCACACACAGTATGAAAAGCTATAAGGAAAGTTGCTGTCAAATTATGAATATATACAGTTTTCTTTGCAACAATATGGAAATAGTTTGCCATGTTCTTCTTTTGGGTTATTTTTTTAATTTTTCAATCTAATCTACTGCTTTAGGATTTCTAGGTAGTTCTCTATCCAAATATTACTTCATTCAGATTTGTTCAGAGTCAGCCAAGGCTGGCTATGTGCTATTGTGAGAAAGCCCAAATGCAATTTATAAGGTGGAGATAGATCAGATAGATAGAAAGACAGATATACATAGAGATAGATATGAAGATTTAAGTCCTATGTTCCCCCTAATAGCATGTTCAGGGGCAAATATGCAGATTTTCTTGTGTGATGAAATCTAAACAATGCCATCAGGCTGCAGGAATTCCATTGCAATATGCAGGCCTGACTGATTTACATGTAGGCAGTAGGGAATGGAAGTGAAATGGACTAGAATTCTCTCTCCTGTTCAGCAGAGGCTAAGTTGGCCTGCAGATTGTTAGAATGCATGGATAATTTTCCCAGTAATTGGCTTGAAAATTGGCTAAAAATGGAATAGCTCAAAGGAGCCAGAAAAGAGAAGAATTCCTACCGGTAGGTTGCTAGACCACCCATACACTCAAACATCGCAGAAGAAAAGACAAAATTTGATCCTGTTTTAAATAAACTAACGAAGAGCCAGGAAAAAAGACGACTCAGCTCTTGAAATGATTGGATCAGCCAGTTCCAGTGCCAAATCTAAACTGGCCCAAAATCATAATCTGGCAGTACCCAGAGGCTCAATGTCTTTGCAATTTAGTTGAAAACTGTCAGTTTCAGTTTAGACCTGTCCCGCAGTGGGAAAAAAGTCGAGAATAGATGGACACAGCTGAAGCAGGTATTCCCATCTCTTTTGTATGCTTTTAACAACAAAGGAACACACAAACAAGACTTACTAGTATGCCTGTGATTAACATTGTTGTGCCTTCGAGTGCAAAAATTAGTGCATGGGTGGCAGAGAAATATTTTCCAAATCACTTCCTTCTTACACACCAGCTGTCTCTTTGTATCTTACATTTTCAAAATAGAAATAGAATAATTTATGCTCTCTCACAAGCGTAGGCTTTTAAAAAAATAGTCAAAATAGGCTACAAAAACCTGATGCTTGGGATTCTATAAGGTGGCAGGGTTTTGTAAGGCTGCCGCTTATCTTTCAAGAGTTCTGTTGACTTTGGCTATCTGATGGGACTTGCCTCTCTTTAATTCAGTGGTTCTCAACCTGTGGGTTGTGACCCTTTTGGGGGGGTCGAATGACCCTTTCACAGGGGTCACTTAAGACCATCAGAAAACACATATTTCCGATGGTCTTAGGAACCGAGACACCGCTCCTCTATCCGTCTCCAGGCGGGTCACCCACATGCAAATAGACTACTGCAAAAAAAAAATCTGTACCATGGAAACTTCTGAGCATGCGCAGAAGCCGAATTTCTGGCATCACCATCTTGTTTTCAGCTTTTTTGGGGTGCAATTTTTTAAAATTGTTTTTGGCACTGTGCATGCATGTGCGCACAAAGTGCATGCGCACCCATGAGGCGTGCCCACGCAGCGCAGGAGGAAGTGAACCAGCAGCGAGGTAAGTTAGAACCCACCTCTGAGTTTCCTAATAATTTTATTATTTTATGGTTGGGGGTCACCACAACATGAGGAACTGTATTAAAGGGTCGCGGCATTAGGAAGGTTGAGAACCACTGCTTTAATTCAACCTATGCATTTGCAGCTGCAGTAGAAATAGAAAGCAACAATAATTTACCAGGCATTGCAAAGAAAATGTCAATAATGGAGACCAAATCAAGGGAAAACTTCTGATCCCAAGTTGGAATATGACATTTTTAATATCTCCTGTTTACAAAAAATACTTTGTATTTAACTGTGAAATTATATGATGGCTAACTATGATTTTTCAATGAATTTACATCCAGACTCTACTTTCTTGAGTTCTCTCTATTACCCTTTTTAGCAGCAGCATTTGTTCTGCAGTTCCCTGAAGAGTTATACAGTAATATGGATGACTTTTATCTATTTAAAGTGAAGTCATCCATAATATATCCATAGATCACAAAGTCATCCATAAAATCTACAGATCACATAAGGGCACTGCTGAATGAGGATATCAAATGTCAATGCAGGGTCTTTAAAAGTTGCTTTCTATCTCCTGACTTTGAATTGGTTAAAGGTCTTTTTATTATTTCAGACTGGATATTACTACTTCTATGTGACTCATCTCTACATGTTGCATATGCTGCATTCATAACTTTTTCATCCTGGCTTTCTGCTTCTAAACTTTATATAATAGAAACATAGCAGGATCTCAATGTTTATCCCAAAGTTTAGAACATTTTGGTAAGGTAAAAACAACAACCATCTATTGAGTTTATTTATTTGTTTATTTAAAACATTTATATAGCTAAGTTATAACCAGCTTATAACCAGCTCTGGCCAGCTCCTAATCAAAAGTTAAAACAGCATAAAAGTTGTCACGATGTGAATATTGCCAGTTGAGCCATCTCTACTATATTTCTGGATTTACTGTATTTTCTAATCAAGCAGACATATGATAGGTATTACTGCGCATGTGTGCATTCCAGGAGTCGCCTCCTTTCTTCTTCTTCTTTGAGCCTCGCCCGAGGCAGACGTGAATTCTTAGCTGGAACAATGTAGCTTATTTAAGGTTTATATTTTGTTACTTTTATACTGAAATAAATATTTTGTTAATTAGAATTAAATCTTGGTTTTATTTTCTAAGTAAGGATGACTTCAAGGAAGCAAGATCTATATCGCCTCTGATAGGGATAAATTCCTATCCTGTCAAAAGTCATACTAAAACTATAAAAACTATGCATGCTAAAAGCAAAACCTGGTGCCAAGTCAAACTTTCGATGTGCAGTCACCTCATTTTATCCTAGCACTTGAGGGAAAAACCAGATCTTCAAAGCTTTATGGAAGGCTGGGAAGGCGGTGGCCTGCCAAACTTCAGATGGAAGGGTGTTCCATAGAACAAAAGCTACTATGGAAAAACTTCCAAGTTCCCATAAGGTGGCAATATTTAGGGAAAGGGACTAGGAGCATGCCAACCCTATCTGATTTGGTAGGACAGGTAGATGTCCTTAGGGAAAGGTGGTACCACAGATAACCTGGTCCTGTGCCATGTAGGCCTTAAAGGTGATGACCAGCACCTTGAATGGCACCTGAAAAGAAACTGGATGCCATTGCAGCTTGTGCAACAGATGGGCAATCTTAAGGCCCCTCTTTATTATGCATTCTACACCAGTTGAAGTTTCTGGGTGATCTTCAAGGGCAGCTCCATGTGGAGCACATTGCAGCAATCCAAATGGGAAATGACTGAGGCATGAGTGACTGTGAGAAAATTGTACTCAGTGCCTAGTGACTGCATGTTTCACATTGCCTTCCTCGGGGATTTTCTTTGTTATAACTCCCCAAACTATCCTAGAGCCTTGAGATTCCCCCATAATCTCTTATTCATGTACTATCCAAGTTCTACCACACTTGCCTTATTGCTACTTGCTGTACTAGTCATCAACAGGTAAGCATGCCATCTTGATTTTAGAGACTTCCTCTTTAGGCATTCTAGCGGGAGAGCCATGTTGATGTACGGTAGCCAAAAAACAGAAGGTGTCTAGTAGCGTCATTTCTGAATAACAAATTTTATTAAATTAAAAACTTATTAAAAGGCTTTTATTAAAAGGCTTAAGCTTCACAAAGCTTTATGGCTTTTATTAGCCAGAAAAAGTGCTACCAGACGTCTTCCTATAACCTGGGCATTCCATCAAAAAAGGCTGCTCTTTTGTGTTCCTGCCCACCATATTTCAGAATACTCCTCTGAATAACATTTAATTACCGTAAACCAGAGGATTCACTGCCATTAGATGATGATGGTTTTAAAAGGAGACTGACCAAATTCATGATGGACCTGGCTATCAATATTATTGTTTCCATGATTGTACAGTAGCATGCATCAACTGCTTGGAACAATAGGAGGACGATCAACTTACTATCTGTGCTTGTAAGATTTATGAAATGTGTATGATGCCGAATGCTAGACCAGTAGTCCAAATGACTTTTATAATGGTTTGATTGCATTCTGTCTGCAGTGTTGGATCTCAATCGGTGGCTTTACGTGCAGAGTCCTCCTTGATAGGAACTGACACTAAGTGTCTTCTTGCACAGCTTTCATGGTATAGGACAAATTGGGCATTCATTACCCGTGCACCATTGAGCAATGAAGCTTCTTGGCCTCACTTATGGTAACAGCTTGCATCGCTGGCAGCCAGGCACTCAACGATCACACAGGATGGATTTCAGTTGTCTTTCCTTCCACTGCAATTATTTGTAAAGATAAGAGTTCCCCTCCCTTGCAGTTGTCTTCAGCTTCCACTCAAACCCCTTCTAGTGGTAGTGAATTTACTTTTACCAGTGACAAATATCTAAATTGATTAGCCAAAACACAAGAAAGCTACCTTTAATAAAATGTAATGGGCTTTTTCCACACTTGTTTGGCGCCACACATTGGGTAGTAGTAGATTTCCCATGATTCTTAAACTCACAGTTAGAACCCGAATCATCAGAAAATACCCAGTCTAAAGACCGTGATATTTGTTGGATGAATAGATAATTTAATTTAATTTAATTTAATTTAATTTAATTTAATTTAATTTAATTTAATTTAATTTAATTTAATTTAATTTAATTTAATTTAATTTAATTTAATTTAATTTAATTTAATTTAATTTAATTTAATTTAATTTAATTTAATTTAATTTAATTTAATTTAATTTAATTTAATAGATTTGTATGCCGCCCAACTCCCAAGGGACTTTGGGCGGCTCACAACATGTCAAATCTATTACAGGTATAAAAACATATAGCAATTAAAAAAGATATAAAAATTAAAAAAACATCCAACATTCATAACTGGGGGGGGGGAGATCCAAATATAGTATGCTTGGTCTCCCTTTCACCCCGCCTGCCGGAAGAGCCAGGTTTTTATTGCTTTACGGAAGGCCAGCAGGGTGGGGATGGTCCTGATCTCTGGAGGGAGTTGGTTCCAAAGGGAGGGGGCTCCCACAGAGAAGGCTCTCCCCCTCGGCCCCGCCAACTGGCATTGTTTGGTCGATGGGACCTGGAGGAGACCAACTCTGTGGGACCTAACCGGTCGTAGGGAGGTATGCGGCAGGATGCGGTCCCGAAGGTAACCTGGCCCTGAGCCATGTAGGGCTTTAAAGGTCAAAACCAACACCTTAAATTGGGTCCGGAGACTAATGGGCAGCCAATGCAGCTGGCGGAGGATAGGTGTTACATGGCTGCACCTAGGCACACCCACCACAGCTCGTGCAGCTGCATTTTGCACCAATTGCAGTCTCTGGATACTCTTCAAGGGTAGCCCCATGTAGAGCGCGTTGCAGTAATCCAGCCAGGAGGTGATAAGGGCATGGGTGACTGTGAGTAGAGCCTCCCTCTCCAAGTAGGGTCCCAATTGGTGCACTAGGCGAACCTGTGCAAAGGTCCCCCTAGCCCCCTCTCCCACAGGGGGTGGGAGGGATGGCAAACTACAAGGGATAGCACTTAGCTGCGTCTTCCAAAGCACGATTTAGTAGTTGACATTCACTGCACTGCAGTAAGTAACAATCACCATTTAGGTAGTTAGAGCAAAGCATCTAGCAACTGACCAGCACCAAATATCTACTTATTTGTCCCTAAGAACATTTTGTGTATTATTTATATACCACCCATCTCACTGTTGAAGTGACTCTGAAAAGTCTGAACAGAAATAAATAAGTTAAAAAGACAGAGAGAGCACCCTCAAGCCACAAGCCACCCACAGGGTTGTGTCCCATTCTCGGATCTCCATACTAGTTGACAGAACCAGATCTTAACACTCTTTGGAAAAGTCAACAGAGTAAGGGGCCAATTTCATCTTGGGGGGGGGTGGATATGTTCTATAGGACAGGGGCAACAGCAAAGAAGACTCTCTTCCTAGACCCTATCTGTCAACATTTTTTTCACTGATGGAGTCGGCAACAAGCCCCTCCTGCCTGACCAGGTGGGACAAGTTGATGTAACTGGTAAGAGCCAAGGTGGCACAGTGGTTAGAATCAGAGGTGGGTTCCTCCTGGTTCGGACCGGTTCGCCCGAACTGGTAGTGACCCGCTGGTGATGTCACGATGATGTCACAGAACTGGTTCAGCCAGTGCCGGTCTTTGGGGTCCGCCATCTTTTTTTTGAATTTTTTTTATTTTCTTCTGAGCATGCCCAGAAGCCGAGTTTCTGGCACTGTGCATGTGGTCGCCATCTTGTTTTCATTTTTTAAATTTTATTTTTGGTTTTTTTGGCACTGGCCACGAGGCGCGCCCATGCAGCGCGAGAGGAAGTGAACCGGCAGTGAGGTAAGTTAGAACCCACTCCTGGTTAGAATGCAGTACCGCAGACTACTGCTGCCTGCCAGCTGACTGAAATTTAGAAGTTTGAATATCACCAGGATCAAGGTTGACTCAGGCTTCTATCCTTCTGAGGTGGGTAAAATGAGGACCCAGATTGTTGGGGGTCAATATGCTGACTCTGTAAACCACTTAGAGAGGGCTGTAAAGCACTGTGAAGTGGTATATAAGTCTAAGTATT
Organism: Diadophis punctatus similis; assembly: GCA_023053685.1. Classification (NCBI taxonomy): domain Eukaryota; kingdom Metazoa; phylum Chordata; class Lepidosauria; order Squamata; family Dipsadidae; genus Diadophis; species Diadophis punctatus. The sequence goes on from JALIGW010000002.1 coordinate 178,416,481, forward strand.
ATTGCTATTGCTAACTGGGATGACATGGTTCCTCAGGTAACCTGGGTCCACGCTGTGAAGAGCTTTAAAGGTCATAACCAATATTGTACCCAATGCAGCTTTCATGCGTACTCCTAGTGGCACCCAAAACTGCATCTACTGCTGCGTTTTGCACCACCTGCAGCTTCTAGATGATTTTCAAGGATAGCCCCATGTAGAATGCATTGCAGTAATTCATTTGATACAAAGAATGAGAAATGTGTGTTGATATAGTACTACATTAAGATCGTTAAGATACCTTTGCTGCTCAAAACCATTCCATATACATCTCCCACCTTTAAAAACTAGACAGATATAGATGCATAGAGTCTGACTCCTTTCTTTGTTGCTTATTTTGTGAATTGTACCATTGGAATCCTCATCGTCAAAAATTTTATGTATCTTCTGTATAATTTGCCCTCTTATCCTCCCTAATGTTTGAGGAATATTGATCTGCTTGCCAGAATTCTCTTTCTTGTATCTCCTGATAATCTCTCCTGTATTTATAGTCTTTGTGCTCTATCCAGCATTTATTATCCCCTTTTGTAATGGTGAACTCATTAGACCTTTACATGGTAATGTAATAATACCTAGCACTTTGTGTGCTGCAAATAGATGGTCTCAAGCATCTTTAAATGTCAACTTTAATGTCTTATGTGCGAGCTAAAATTCCCAACACTGGCATTTTAATAATCTTTCCAAATAAAAAAAGGAAATTATAATAACTTGGTAAATTTCAACCCAAGAGGACAAGTATTTGTACAGTGATCCCAAAACTAAAGTAGAGCCATCAAACTCTGTTGGCTATATCTGCTCAGAAAGCTGGCTCTTTGTTTTCCTACAAAAATGACCTGATAATGCAATTTTCCACTTCAAAATAAGTCTTTCAGAATACTAAAATAGTTCACTATGGCTCCTTATTTCCACGGCTAAAATGAATAATTCCTTAACGAAAAGCTGTGTTTCAGTTAAAACAAATCTTAAAGTGTGTGTGTGTGTGGGGGGGGGGGGAGTTCCTTCTAAAAATGATAATAATATCAGCTTTGGGTTTCTGCCATGTGTTGACTTGGGAAGTTTGCAGAGATGACATGCTTCATTCCACTTACCATTGTTGTTTCTGCAATAGATCCAAAGCTGTTGATGAAAATATTGCAGCTCACATTCACTGCCGGACCTGTAAAACAAATAAAGGCTGATAGCATCTGTTGGGTATCAATCCATCAAAGAACAGTAGACTATTACAGTTGAATTAAAGTAAAGTTGACAAGTACAGTTGTCTCTTACTGAATCCATTGCCCTAGTATAAGTTACAATGGTAATAAATCTTTCATTTGGTAACATTCTTCTACAGTATTTCCTTATGCTAGATCAGTTTTGTAGTTTGTGAAGACTTTTCCTAATGTCTTCCAACCAATTTGTTATAATGCATGGAAGATGAGGATCACTGAGTCTCTGCTTCCCATCTTGGCATCACCACTGGCTGTTTATACATAAATTCCACATACTTATAATCTGTGCACCCAAACCTAGTTGTATGGTGATTTGACATAGGAACCCCATCGTAACCATATTTTTCATTATACACTTAATTTATGCAGTTGGAAGTTGCTACACTATAAAAAAAGTTAGATTGTGAGGAAGGCAGATGTGATTTTAGTTTGACAGAAGAAGCAATATATTAATTGTGTAGAAAGAATATTAGCTCTGGTTCATAGATTCATAGAGTTTTAGAGTCGGGCGTACCTTAGAGGTCATCTAATCCAGTGGAACATCTACTAAGGCATTTTGGAGACATGGCCCTCTATTTGAAGACCTCCAATGTAACAGAACATACAATGAGATAGTCTATTCTACTGGTTGACAGCTCTTACTGTCAGGAATTTTCTTCTAGTATTTAAACTTAATTAAAATTGAATAGAGTTGTTGGCTTTTCCCCCCCTTGGCCCCACTTGCTTAATTGCATTGTTCCCACCTAGTTTTTGGAGGCATGCCTCTAGCATGCCATTTAAAGACTAAGAGAGATCCTTACGTAGAAATAGCTACTGCCAACCTGCCTTCCATTGAGGACCTGTGTACTGCACGAGTCAAAAAGAGAGCCGTGAAAATATTTACAGACCCCTCGCATCCTGGACATAAATTATTTCAACTCCTACCCTCAAAATGACGCTATAGAGCACTGCACACCAGAACAACTAGACACAAGAACAGTTTTTTCCCCGAACGCCATCACTCTGCTAAACAAATAATTCCCTCACCACTGTCAAACTATTGACTATTAGTCTTCTCATCGTTCCTATCACCCATCTCCTCCCACTTATGACTGTATGACTGTAGCTTGTTGCTTGTATCCTTACGATTTATATCAATATTGATTCTTTCCTGATTGCTTATTTGTACCCTATGACAATCATTAAGTGTTGTACCTCATGATTCTTGACGAACGTATCTTTTCTTTTATGTACACTGAGAGCATATGCACCGAAGACAAATTCCTTGTGTGTCCAATCACACTTGGCCAGTAAAGAATTCTATTCTATTCTATGCACAGAAGGCGTTATAGGACACAGAGTTATTTTTCTTACTTTGCCATCACTGCTATTCTTTCTTATATATTTATCTATCTGATTAGGATTGAATTTGATCCAACAGGATATAGGAAACACGTTGTACTGATTCGCATTTTCCTTCCTATTCACTGATCTTTGTTTCTTTTTCAGACTAACCTTTCGTTGGGAATGGGAAGGCTCAATGGGTAAATTGGGGCCCATTTTTCCAGAGTAACATTATTTAAACCCTTTCAGCTCCTTGGCTTCAGATCACAAAGACCCAGTGGACAAAAGGATTCAGAAAACCCCACATGTCCTTTCCAATAAAAGACCAACAAAGGGCATCCAAGCTGGGAAACAGCTGAAGAGGTCCCAAGAGGAAATGACAATTCGAGTCAAAAGCTTGAATGTCTAGTAACCAAAATGATCAGAAAAGTGCCGCGTCGAGATTCGCTTGGTTTCCTTTTTGTTTTAGTATCTGTTATTTCTTGGCTGTCTACCTTGGAAAGATGACAGAATTAAACAAGCCAGCAGACCTAGCCCAAATATAAATAAATCTTTTGCAAATAGCAGTGGCAGACTGCAACATTCAGTAAGGATAATGTATCAATCTATATTCAGGACCAGGATATGGCTGGCTGAACACGAAGGGGAAAAGGGTGAGCACAGATCTGTCTGGCTTCAAAGGGCTTGCCAGGAAACAGTTCCAGCTGATTGTCTAGGTTCCTTGAGGATTCCTTGATAGAATCAAAAGGTCGGTTCACACCTGCAGGCCAGGTGCATAGAAAAGAATCCTATATGATTCTTTGGATAGCAAGATGGGAAGCATATAAATCTAATAAAAAAAAGAATAGGTATCACCATTAATTTAATTTAATTTAATTTATTGTTCTTATAAGCCACCCAATCCCGTAGGACTCAGGGCGGCATACAGCAGAAGGAAGAACAATCAATAAAAATACAATAATACAATACAATACAATAAAACCATTTTAAAAAAATACAAAAGTTAAAACCAGTCATCCAAGAGGCATTAAGATCTATTTCACCCTACATGCAGGAAGAGCCATGTCTTAATGGCTTTCTGGAAGGCCAGCAAGGTGGGAATAGTTCAGATCTCTGCGGGGTAGTTGGTTCCAGAGAGCCGGAGCCCCCACAGAGAAGGCTCTCCCCCTTGGTCCCGCCAACCGACATTGTTTGGTTGAAGGGACCTGGAGGAGACCGACTCTGTGGGACCTAATGGTCGTAGGGATGTATGAGGTGGGATGCGGTCCCGGAGATAACCTGGTCCTAAGCCATGTAGGGCTTTAAAGATGATAATCAACACCTTGAATTGCACCCAGAGACCAATGGGCAACCAATGCAGCTGGCGGAGAATGGGTGTTACGTGGGTGTATCTGGAGACACCCACCACAGCTCGCACAGCCGCATTTTGCACCAGTTGCAGTCTCCGGATACTTTTCAAGGGTAGCCCCATGTAGAGCATGTTACAGTAGTCCAAACGGCAGGTGACAAGGGCATGAGTGACTGTGAGTAAAGCCTCCTTCTCCAAATATGGTGGCAATTGGTGCACCAGGCGAACCTGTGCAAAGGCGCCCCTAGCCACAGCCGTCAGATGTTGGTCTAATTTTAGCTGTGGCTCTAGGAGCACCCCCAAATTGAGAACCTGGTCCAAGGGTGATAATTAATTAATTAATTAATTAATAGGACCAAGAAAGAGAAGATGATGAAGATGAAGAAGAAGAAGAAGAAGAGGAGGAGGAGGAGGAGGAGAACAAGAAGGAGAAGAAGAATGCTATTATTTTTGAATGATCTGTTTTGCAGTAAACCACAGTATTTCAAAAGTGTAAGAAATAATAGAAATACAGAGGAGACGAGGCAAATGACATGTGAAAAAAGTCTATTTTTTTTGTTAAAGTGCACTTTTCTGTGGTTTTCTGTAATAAAAGGCAAAGAAGGAGAGAGCTTATTTATGCTAGAAGCTAGAGGATGGAAATATCATGCCAGCTAGAGGTCCAAGGGGTGATTCTACCCAAGGCAGTTTTAATTGAACTAATGTTAGACTCTCAGAATGTTTTGAAACTGTGATGAATGCTCTGGAAATGAGAGAGGATTCAAACTTACATTTTGTAACAATATATTTAGAAAAATTTAATATTTATTTATCTATTTATTAGTCATTTTTATATGCTGCCCAACTCCCATGGGACTCAGGGCGGCGTACAACATAATACAAAAACAATTTATAAAAACGATACTAATGATTAAAAAATTGCAAAAAATTAAAAAACAGACCATCATTCAAACATGGGGGATTGATCTTAATTTCACCCCACCTGCAGGAAGAGCCATGTTTTAATGGCTTTACGGAAGGCCAGTAGATTGGGGATAGTCTGATCTCTGGGGGGAGTTGGTTCCAGAGAGATGGGGCTCCCACAAAGAAGGCTCTCCCCCGCGGTCCCGCCAACCGGCATTGCTTGGTTGATGGGACCTGGAGGAGACCTACTCTGTGGGACCTAACCGGTCGTAGGGAGGTATGAGGTAGGATGCGAAAAATTTAATAGATGCAAAGGTGTATTTAAAATCAAGCAGAGAGTAAAGAATGTTAATTCTACAGCAATCCTCAAGCGTGTGCCAATCAAATAAAGAAACTCTCTGAAAACTAATTATTATAAAGCCATATTCAAGAAAGGACAACACAACACAGTTGGGCAACAGAATGATAAAGCAGGCCAACAGAAACATTATCGTGATACAGAGGAGATTTCCAGAACTAACAAAAAATCATTATAAAAGAATCTGCACTAATTTGGTGAAACCAGTAATTTAATTAAGGAAGGGGAGAGATTCAATTGGGCATGGATTGCAAAGCTTCCATTTATCCAGCAGATGGAAGACAAATCGGTTTTAAAGGCAAAGGCTCTCCATGACTACAGGGAAATGAGAAAGAGAGGAGAATTGGACAGTAGTTTATTTAAACGAGAAGATTAAAACTATAAAATAGTGGCTATATAAGAAGAATTTGTGGTATAGAAGTTAGGCAATACAAATTGGATTCTAGTATCTCAATCTGAGCAAGAGATCCTAGTGAAATAAATGTATATACTGTATTAAAGGGAAAAAAAATCCCAATTCCATTTTGGACTCTCTAGAGAATTTGTCTTTACAATGATATTGCCGGATCCATGTCAAGTAATCAACAAACATCTACCGGTATTGACCTTTATTATTGATTTCTTCTTCAGATATCTATTCATATATGTCAATTACACATGGTCTACTATACTAAATTTAACTAAATTTAACTTATTTTATACTAAAGTAAACTATACTAAAATTACAGTCCATAAACTTTGATTCACTAATTTCTGCTTCACACAACCTTGGTTCAGTATGCGTAGGCTACATGTGCTCCTTTCCAGTCCTGAAGCATCTATTTGGCACCTTTCTTGACTCAAGAAATGAGAAGTATCTTGCGCAGTAAATAAATAAGATAAATTAAGGCATAGTAATAACATGCTTATTTTGTGGTCCTGAGAGTAGTAAACTGACCACTGCTCCATCCACTAGCAGTCCATTGTGCTAGATCTTTTCTCTGAAGGCTTATAAAAGACAACATCTGGATCATGGGATGTTAAATTAGACAACATAAAGGCCTTCTCTGGTAAGTTGCTTAGGCAATTTGAGGATAACATTGATTCTACTCAGTGTGACTTTGATGCCATTATTGATTTAGACTCCCAGTAGCAACAGATGCATACGGTCAGACAAAGATAACTCTCTCCAGCATTACACTTGAATCCAATACATTTGGGCTGCTCTAAGACCCAAATCTTAGTCCAAGACTACATGGGTAAAAAGTGAAATCGTATGCACTTAGCATAATTTCAGATCATATGAATTTGATATAATTATTACATAAGCATTCTGTTTTTCCTTTCTCTTTCTCTTCTCTTTTTATAAAAGTTTGACTAGTCTGTTTTATTGTCATGCATATCCCCCACCTCACTTTCTTGTCCAATTAAGCTACACTAATGAACTAATGCCACATTGTTCAACAAAGCTTTGACAATGGTATAGTGTCCATTTCAGCTACAGGCTAGAAGGCTTTGTGATTTAACATAGCTAATGATTTTCTTTAAAAGGGTCTGAAATCCTGCAGGTCTGAACAAGAACTGCTTTTGTTTGGCAAGACTTGCACAGTAAATAAACTTCACCATGCTTCAGTGTTTTTACTAAGTACAGCTATTTGGAAGTGATTGTCTCTGGACACAAAGAGATGCATCAGTTATAATAAAGGAAGTCTTATTGTTCTTTCCCCCCAATACTGATATAAATTCTATTCAACTGATTTTGAATTGCCAGTTGAACTTCTTCTACATGCTTCCTACTTTAGGATGCATGTATGCTGTCTTGTCAAATAAGGGAAATAAGTAGTATGTGACTCCAACCTTGCAGTCCTTCCTGTTATGTTCCTGTTGCAGTTGACCAGAAGCTGTGAAGAACTCTATGATCCATGCACATACATCACCATTCCAGACTGCTTTAACATTTCCTCCCATCATTGATTCTTGGAATTGTAGTTGCTTACAAATGAGATGGTACTCTCAAAGCAGATTTAATCATTGAACAATTACTAAGACTCTTTGGATGAAACAAGAAGCCATGACAGTTTAAAATGGTAACTGAAGTGACACAGTTTGGTTAGTCAGAAAAGCTCTGTCATATACTGTATGCAACTATAGTTTCGATCAAATGCAGCTGCAGCTGAAAGTACATGATCATCAACTTTATTTTCATTAGATTAATAAATTGGAATTTTAAAAAAATCCACTGCATCAATAAAGGGTACCCAACCTGGTGTTTAGGTGTGCTGATATGCCCAAATACATCTCTTCTCCACCAAATTTTCATTTTTTCCATTAAAAAAAATAACTAAAATGGGAATCAGACAAACTAAAGCCAAGTTATCAATTTTTCTCTTGCACATGAGAACATATTTATATACTGCTAAATATTAACTTTGAATAGCTACTAAACAAATGGTTATAAGTTGAGAACTACCTGTACCTCCGTTATACTTAATTTAAGAGGTAAGGTAAAAAAAAATACCTTAGGATTGAGAGAGGGGAAAGTTGTGGGAGAAATAAGATTTGGAGAGTCAGAGATAAAAGGTGGAGAAAAAGGACAAGGAAGAAGCAGAGAAAAGAGAGTAGAAATGGAGATAGGGACGAAAAAAGGAAAAGTAACAATGGAAGACAAAGTGTGTGTGTGTGTGTGTGTGTGTGTGTGTGTGTGTGTGTGTGTGTGTAGATTTGCAGACTGGAACTGATAGTAGGATGAGGACTGAATAGAACAAGGTTTGGGAGAGACAGAAAAGAGAAAGGAAAGAGAATATGAAGGCTAATAAGATGGAAAAATATTTCTCCCGTTTTCTCCAATGTGTAGTTTCTATGCAATGTAAACTATGTTTCCAGTAGAATAGAATTTCTGTAGCTCAGGGTTGAACTGCAGAGTGCTTGGTGCTCTTTGAGCTTGGTTGTTTGCTTGCAGATATTTAATTACTAAACTAAATAACAGGATGGTGTTATCTAGCTGGGTAATGAAATGTCTGCAAGCAAATAACCAAGCTCAGAGAGCACCAAGGACTCCAAACTGTGTGTCTTCCTTCCTTCATCTCTTTATGTACAACACAGCAACTTATAATATTTCTCATATAGCCAGATAGAGAAGTATAGCACAGGGGATACACAGATTATATCCATCATTTTATTTGCATTTATAAGAGGAATGCTGTATAGAACAATAGAAATAGTTTGGGGGGACCAGTTTTTTGTATTCCCTTGGTTCCTTTTTTCTGGCAAGAGGAGTAGGGAGAAAAGATACCAGAGTACAAACAACACCACTTAAGCTAACTCACTTAAAAAGGAGAGTTTGCGATGGCAAAATAAGAGATCATGGGGTACCAGACCTAGAACATTTCCATGGTGGTCTTGCATCTTTGGGTTACGTACATGCAATTTTTAAAAGAACTTTGGAAACTTAAGTATCAGTCTGCTGACATGGTGTGTCATAAGAACATTTTTAACATGTCACTTTATTAATGAAACAAAGAAATTGTATGGTTCTGTGATAATTGCATATTTCATTTTAATATTTAGCATTTTATTTGCAATCTGCTTTCTGATCAAAATGATCTTTCTAATTCAGAGCTTATATTTGCAAGACAAAAAGAGGAAGAAGCAACAGAATTCTTCCTCCTCCCCCTCTTCTTATTTTTCTTCAAATTTTCCCCAAAGACTTTCAGATTTTGTCCTGTGCAACATCAGAAATCCTAGCACTGGAGAAACATATTTTGCATCCCCTTGGAGGAAGCTAGTGAAGTTGGGTATTCATCCATCCATCCATCCATCTCTCCCTTTTCATCTTCTCATTTCCTACATAATTCTGTCTGCATTCTAGAACTACATTGAAGAAATGTGTAGAATAGTACACTATTTAAGTTTTATTGTAGGTCCTTTTGTGTTAATTAGAGTTGCCTTACACAAGTGGTAGGGCTTGCTTTGGTCATTTGAGAAAGAACAACTAATTCTAGATAGGATGCTGCACACCAGAGTCCATACAAGTGGTGGGATTCAAAATTTTTACTACCTGTTCTGTGGGCATGGCTTGATGGGCATGGCTTGGTGGTCATATGACTGGGTGGGCGTGGCCAACTTGATTGGTCTCACCCATAGGAAATTTCTCCTTAGTCCAACTCACAATAAAATAGCACAATAAAATAGCACTGTTCCTATATTTAGAATAGAATAGAATAACAGAGTTGGAAAGGACCTTGGAGGTCTTCTAGTCCAGCCCCCTGCTTAGGCAGGAAACCCTACAGAACTTCAGAAAAATTATTATCCAATCTCTTCTTAAAAACTTCCAGTGTTGGAGCATTTACAACTTCTGGAGGCAAGTTGTTCCACTGATTATTTGTTCTGTCAGGAAATTTGAGGGGATCCTACAAAAATGAGGGAGTCAATCTATTTTCCAAAGCACCAAAAGGCACAACAAGAAACAATGGATGGAAACTAGCCAAAGAGAGATGCAACCTAGGACTAAGGAGAAATTTCCTAAGAGTTAGACGAATCAATCAATGGAATAGCTTGCCTTCAGAAGTTGTGGGTGCTCCATCACTAGAGGCTTTTAAAAAGAGTGAGGAAAGTACACCCCAAAAGGACAGTGCCAGGAACCAGTAAAACAATGCAGAAAACTTAAAACAGACATTCCCCTTTAAAAAAAAAGTCAACCCCAAAGCAAATGCAGCAGCTGAGAGGTAAACTAAGAGCAGCTGCTCAGGCTAATTGAAAGCCTGAGCATGCTGCCAAAAGCCATTAACCCTTCCAACTCTATTATTCTATGTTCTCTATGTTCTAAATTGGGTGCTTCACAGCAGAAGCAATACAGCTGGCTGGACCACACATACATTAAATTCATGGCCTGTGTGATCAAGCTGCATCATAGTCCCCTCCTGTATCTTTTCCCCCAGGAAGAAACAAGAAGTAGCCAACACTGCAGCAGCTACAAAAGGTGTTGGGAAACTCCAGGGAATATCAGCTGATCACAGAATTTTTACTTAATACTCTTTATAATGAAAATGTTTGTAATCTTGTCCTTCTTCCTGAAGGGAAGAGGTTAATCCCATCCCTAGATGGGTGATTGATGTTTTTCCCAGTCCTAATCATGTCAGTTTCTGTTGTTTATTGACTTCATTCAGTGTGTATCGGCTGCATTCCAGCTGCAACTGTTAAGTGGAGCTATTAACTGAAAGAACAGAGAGGGAAAAAAACCTGTCTTGCACTTTATTTTTAACCGGTTCTTCAAATTGCATAAGCAATTTACTAAAGGTTCAGGTGAACTGGTGAGAACTGACTGAATCCGACCTGTGGTCCATACCCTTTGATCTTTAAAAGCTGATAATGATTACCTGTTTTTGGACAAAGCAACCCAAAGTGAACATCTAATGATGTATGTCCTCTTCCTTGCTTTAAATGTTTTAAATTTCAGTCCCAAAGTTGCTTTTCAAAAGGGAACTGGACTTTCTTATTTTTGTTTTTTGGGTGGGGAGACGTTTTGCTTCTCATCCAAGAAGCTTCTTCAGTTCTGGCTGAATAGCGGGGAATGGAAGGATTTATATTCCTTAGCAGTAGCAATAGCACTTAGACTTATATATCGCTTCAAAGTGCTTTTTACAGCCCTCTCTAAGCGGTTTACAGAGTCAGCTTATTGCCCCCAACAATCTTCAGCCGGTGAGATTTGAATTGCCAAACTGCAGCTAGCAGTCAGCTGAAGTAGCCTGCAGGACTGCACTCTAACCACTGCGCCACCTCAGCTCTCTTAGTAGCAGTTATATTCCTTAGTAGTTAGCATGCTGAAGAACAATGGACAGTCAGAGTGCTAAAACCATGATTTTTAAGGAAGCGAAACATCTTCAAAGAAAAAAACAATCAAGAAATACCAGTTGCCTTTTGAAAAGCACCTTTGGGACAACTAGGACTTGGATGATTGAGAAGACATTTTTAGACATTTTTAATTTCAGAAAGAAAGAAAGAAAGGAAGGAAGGAAGGAAGGAAGGAAGGAAGGAAGGAAGGAAGGAAGGAAGGAAGGAAGGAACTAACTCAGTGGAATCATGATTTTATTTTCATTTGACTGTAGGCCATTAAACTGCCGCAGTGACTTATTGACCCATTCATTTGAATAATATGCTCAGAGGCGTATAACTCTAAGCTCTGCAAAGCTTCTTCTGTGACTTTCATATGAATTGGATACTGATTTATTTGTGACAGATGAAGCCAGTAAACTGCCCCCATGAGGAGTTCCTTGAAATAAATCTGAAATTAAATTATCTTGGATGAAATTACAATGCAGCTGCTTTCAGCAAAGGGGAAAATGTATATATTTCATTAAATATTAAAGTTTAATTTCTTTGGGGTGTATGTGCAGATATAGGAAAAGTTTCTCTAGTTTATTTGGCTTTTTTTAAAAATAGATTTTTTTCTCATAGGATCTGATACATTTTGTTTATAAGACACCTACGTGCCTTTGTTCCATAACTATGGATTTTCAAAGATAAGACAATGTCGATCAAGCTGAACTTGGAAGACATGAATTTAAACTCCCACAGAACTATTGATTGGCCTTGAACTTACCTGTCAGTCCCTGCCCCTCATCTATAACAAGTTTCATCTCTTTCATGGGGGAAAAATTATTGAAATTTCTCTCATTAAAATCACTCCCTCTGTTGGTGAGTGCTAATTCAATAATGGTTGAGGATTTTCCTTGAGCCACATTGTACAAGGATCATCTTTCAGTAGTACTTATTAGAGAAAGGCACAGCTTTGAAAACAGTTATCCCTGGGTTCTGTGATTCTTTGCATTTTATAAATGTGCCTTCCATAACCATTATTTTGAAGTCAAAAGAGTATTTAAATGCAATTTTGGTATATTTCTTGCCTCCCAGGAGCCCACAGACTGGACTGATAAGGAAAGGTACAAAAAGGCCTTAGGGATGAATATGTAAGAAACTGACAGCAAAGCAAGGAAATTCATAGGGAGGTTCCAATAAAATAAAATAAAAATAAAAATAAAAAGCAGTAAGATGCTGAGAGGCTATTGGGTATAAGTGGAATTGTACAAGCAGGTTGTGGGTGCTCTCACAAAATGGCATGCTACTATGGAGCAGTTACCATATCTGTTTCGGTTGCAATCATTGTTATAAATGTGAATCCATGAAAATAGACTTCTGCATAGATTCACTTGAATTATACCCTCCTGGTTCTTTTTGTGGAGGCATTGCTTTTTCATCGAGGCAATATGCTTTTTCCAGGCCACAGGGAAGCACAATCTGTGTTCCCTTTTATCCACAGTAGCTTGGTGAAATTAGAGGAGAGTAACTCTAAATTCAACCCCATGCTTGAAAACTATAAATTATTGTCCCTGCCTAGGTCTGCAGTGGTACCTATCAAAGCTTCTGTTGTATATATGAATCTAGTAGATAAGTTTCCAGATTCAGTTATACAGAACTTATTAACTATCTTGTGGGTTCTGCAGTGGGTTTGAAAAGCAGTAAGAATTTATAGCTGTTTATTTGGAGAGAGAGAGAGAGAGAGAGAGAGAGAGAGAGAGATGGATGGATGGAGGGAGGGAGGGAGGGAGAGGGAGATTGCCATGTTTTGGAATTTTACTTCCATTTTACCGAACTATTTCATTAGGTTTCAGCTTAATTTTAGCAACAAATTTTATATTTATCTTTCATTACCTGCCACAAGACACTGAGACGGACTGATCTTTACATTTAATGAAACATGCACGTTTGCAATTAGACTGGAGGAGTAAATGCAATGGTTAATAGCACTTTGAAATTATGTGTTTGGCATACTTCATTTATTTGTTCCTCCTAGTGCTGAGAAGTGTGCATTATAAAATCAGGCCATAAAAACAAGCCGATCTACAGTATGTCTTACCATTTATTCTCAAGGTTCCTTCTAGAAAAAGAATATATTCAAGCAACAAAGGACTCAGGGGAAAAGCATCCACTGGTCTACTTTTCTATCTTAACCTCACTTTGCTTGAACCTCGCTTGAAGAATGAATACCCTCTCTTTCCCAACTTCAAGTATGAGAGATGAGGCTGAAAAAGAACAAGCCTCTATCACAAATAATCAGCAGGTGGGAGAAGTCACTGCAGACTTATCAAAGTAAGGGATTCACAGAACATTTTGTAAACAACCTGGGAAAAAAGATATTAAAAAAGCTTCAAAGAGACATGTCTTAATGAGCTCGCCAATAAATAGGAGCTGCTGGAGGGTTCCCATATCAACATTCAGTACTCCGAACACCTAATTCTTGGTGTTAATATTTATTCAAGGAAGTTCATGTGAATTTTGCTCCTTTGACTGTGCTCTGCAAAGGGCTTGTTACCAAGGAACAAACAGATAAAACAGAAACGCTGTATGGCTGTTTGTCATATCATGGACAAAGGTAGATGTATGATCTGCTCTGCAGGGGTGATGTATACAGTATGTTGCAGAATAAAGCCTAAGATGTTAGATCACGGAGAGGTCTACACTGTATAGAGCATTGTATAGAGCAGTGTCGGCAACCTTAAACAATCAAAGAGCCATTTGGACCCATTTCCCACAGAAAAGAAAACATCGGGAGCCACAAAAACCTTTTGACATCCAAAAGGAAGATAACAATGCATATATCATTTTTTTACCTTTATGCTATTTATAAAAAAACTATAGTGTGTTGCATTTATGTAATCAATGAACTGTTACAGAGAAAACAAATTTTTATTTCTGCATGCAACAAAAACATTTTGAACTCTGAAAAAAAAAAGATGGGTCGAAAAGCTCAATAAATTGTGTGCTGGAGGATGTTGCACATTGGTGGTTGTGACGCATGTTTTGAGCGGCAGGGAGCCGCAGTAGAGGGATGAAAGAGCCACATGCGGCTCCAGAGCTGTGTGTTGCAGACCCCTGGTATAGAGTATATTATGTCAGTGTGTTTAAAAACAAAACAAAACTGGACTGAATTCATCTTGTAGTTGTGTTGGATCAGTAAGACGCTGGCTGAATTTATATGACCTAGCCTTTTCTCTAGGGCGCTGTATGCTGCAATGTCCACGAGCCAACCCTCAAAATGCTCACAGAGTCAAAATAATTTGATGAGCAGGATGTGCCATTTCAGTATAGCCATCCATTCATCTCTTAAAGATCATTGCTCTCTTTGGTTTGCTGAATTAGAATTGTATAACAATGTTTTTTGCTCAACTTTAGCCATGCTATTTGGAAATTTGGGGAGTTGTTAGATCTAACAGCTAAAGGGAAAGCTACTTTAGAATATATTGTTGTTGTAATTTATTATATTCTCCCCAACTCCCAGAAACTCTGTGAGGTTTACAAATTGTTGTTTTTTTTAAAAAAAAACATTAAAAAAAAAACACCAATTCAGATGGCAGGGATAACAAACCCAGATGGGAACAAAGAAAAAGAAGAAAAGGGGCCTTTCAATCATGACCACCAAACATCTACGTAAAGTTATTAAACTTACTACATTATTCTCTCCTTGCTGTGATGTTTCCCAAAGCTGAGACAATAATTTCTTGGAAATCTGAATTTTGAATGATTATATAGATTTAATTAATATTCAGCCCAAGCAAGACTGAGCGGCTGTGGGTATTTGGACCCTCTGGAGAGAAGATTCTTCCATCTTTGCTTTTGTTGGGGTTGTATGACCCCAGGCAGACCTGGGGCACAATCTGGGGATCCTCCTACACTCAACAGCTCCTTCTTACAGAGCAAATGGCAGCCGTGATTAGGAGAGGCTTTGCACACCTTTGGGTGGTGCATCAGTTGTGCCCATTCCTGGACTGGGAGAGGCCCTGTTCACTGCCACTCATTTAGACTACTACAATGCACTCTACGTGGGGCTGTCCCTGAAGCACATTTGAAAACTTCAATTGATGCAGAATGCAGCTGCACAGATAGTAATATACATGGCACACATTGACTGAAATGACTGGCTGTACAAATCAAATCAAGTCAATCAATCAATCAATCAATCAATCAATCAATCAATCAATCAATCGATACTTAAGGAAATATCATAACTGTGTTTGGCAATCATCAAAAAGATCTATAGCATTGTAAATATCCAAGAAAAGGCAAACGTATTTGCTAAACAGAGGTTCCACCCAAGCATTTTCTAATGTGACAAATGTTACTTAATGTATTAGTGTTCGAATGGTAGCTATTGAATGACTTTAGTTGCTAAAGAGAAACAGACAGGTTAAGAACAATGTCTGAGCTGAAAACTCTTTCCTGACTGGCTGCATGCAAGACTTGTGAAGGGTAAGGAAAATTCACAATGAATAATGACCTTTTATGCTTTCTTCAAAAACTTCAAAATGGCTTCAGGGAAGTCCAATTTTACTTCTATCCTGGGCGTCCTTTTCTGGTCTTTATGAGTAACTTGAGTCAGAAGACATGATGAAAACTCCTTAATCTCATAAGACATGTGAAGACTCAACCATAGTTTTCAAATAGAAAGCTGAGCATCCTAGATCAAGCTACATCAAAAAATGCTAGGGAATTCCTGAAAACTTGGCATTCAGCCATCAATAGACATATAGAGATAAACCACATTTACACACCATTTAAAAAAGGCAATAAAGCTAAGAAGAAAACCAAAAGACCAGAACACCTCCTCTCCAACAACCAAATAAGCAAGGATTAATATCACAAAAATAATTAAGCAGAAAACAATACCCCAATCAAGGAACTACAAAGAAGAAAACCACACACCCCAGCAATGCTGATATGGCAAGCTACTGTATATAAACTGAGACACACTTCTCTAGCAGTGATGATGTTACCTAGTTGGGTAATGAAATATCTACAATCAAGCTCAAAGAGCACCAACTACTTTAAAGTTTGGTAGCTCAAGACTAACATTGTTATTAAAAAAATGGATATATTAAATCATAGAAAGTATTCCAAAGGTGCTTTTTTCAAGAGGCAACTGGACTTTCAGAGCTGAAGAAGCTTCTTGGATGAGAAGTGAATTGTCATCAAAGAAAAACCAGAAAGTCCAGTTGCCTCTTGAAAAAAGTGCATGGGACAACCATGACCTGGATGACTGAGAATCTCATAGACATTTAGCTATGCATAGAAAGTATTATTTCTATTTAGTCCATTCTAGGACAGTGACGTCTCAGAAAATAGTATTAATTCTTTCACATGAGATTTCTACAGTGGTCCCTCTGTGCATCCTGACTGATCTTGGCAATAAAAGGTGCATTTAGACAGCATAACATCAACTGGCCAGCTTCCCCTATCAGATATATTACTTATCAGATGAGATTTCACACTGTGTTGAAAAAGTGTTCACATTCAAAACAACTCTTTTGGCTGACCTTGCTTGGATGTTTGTGCTGACAGAATGTAGACAGATTGTCCAAATCTGATGGAGCTGCTGTTGCATGAATTTCAAAAGATAAACATTTTCACAGGCTATGAGATCATCCTGGATAAACACTAGGTTTGCTAGAGGGGCAGATGAGATGCACACCATCTGAAAATCATCTCTTCTTTGATCTCTTAGTCCTCAATCCCCATTACTAACTGGGAATGCTAAGATTACACAATGGCTTATTTTTCAGGTGATGCATGAATTGTGTAAGTGCATAAAATGAATTTAGCGTTGGCTCATGCCCCTGTTGCAGGCACCCAAGTGTTTGAAATATATATGTACTTGTCTATATATGACTTACACACTTAACAAACTCACTTGAAAAGCCATTGGTATAACCCCAG
The DNA here is from genome assembly GCA_023053685.1 of Diadophis punctatus similis. Classification (NCBI taxonomy): domain Eukaryota; kingdom Metazoa; phylum Chordata; class Lepidosauria; order Squamata; family Dipsadidae; genus Diadophis; species Diadophis punctatus. The sequence continues at coordinate 178,433,405 of JALIGW010000002.1, forward strand.
CACTTCCTGCAACAATTGTAATGTAAAGTCTAATAAATTCATTCAAATTCCTCTTCATTTCATGTGCATATGCATTATAGTAATGAATGTGAAAATGTAAAAGATGATCATTTGTAGATAGATGTGCATGAATTTGGGTGATTTAGTTTAAAATAAGAGCCTTTCCAACTGATTTCTAGGGACAGCTCAGTTTAACTGTTTAATTAAATTGTTTAATTCCCACATTATTGTAATCCATATAGTAACAGAGACACAGGAAGGTTATTAAATCCTTAAAACTTAGTCATTTTAGTCCTGATGTTGACAAAGGTCCATTAAGGTTTACCAGAGATAACACCATATCTATTTTAGCCTTGATCAAATAAATGAACATTATATTCCTTCTTTTTTACTTCTAAATATCTTGATCATTAGTCTCTTCAAATATACGGGATGTTCTAGAACTTGTTTTCATTATTATTTTGTCCCTTCTCATAAAATTATTCAAAACTTTAACAAGTCTCTCTTATAAATCTAATACAGGAAAATTATCCAGGTTACTTTCTTGGTTTGTTATTTGTATATCTCTTTTAATTATTAAGGCATCAGCCAGTTTCTTTTGTATGTCCAGTGTAATATCTTTTGCCATGTCATTTTTGTAGCCTGTAATTTTTACCTCAATTTTAAAAGTAGTCTCAATCTTGTCAGGTAAAACTTGTTTCTCTTCCATATCAACCTTTTAACACAATCTGTCTATAGAGACAGACACTTTTAAAATTAACTTCTGAGTCCATTGCTCAAAAATATTTATTTATTTATTTAGTTTGGTTTATATGCCACTCAACTCCGCAAGGATTCTGGGCGGCTCACAACAGAAAACCAACAGAAATCGAGATAACAAATATCTTTCAGTATGTCCACTGTTTAATCAGTATGTCCACTGGTTTGTTTTGTATTTGTAAATTAAGTTTCAGTGTTCTTCTCCTTCAGTTGTAATATTTAGTTCCTTCTAGTTCCATCTAAGTGTCCAATTTTTAAATCTTACTATGTTTTTTTAAAAAAGAATTCAAAACAAAAGAATTCCCCCCTGTAAGGATTCTTTATAATTAATTTTATTTCAAATTTATCTGGATCCTTAGTTGGCTTGTCACTTTCTAAAATCAAAGTTTTAATCATCCTTTGAGCTCTAAGCTTGCCAGACGCTGCTGCCTTGCAATCTCCCCATGAGAAGATGTCCAGAGATGATTGATTGAAGGCTTGGTCCACTCAAACAGTGGAGCTGTTTTCAGTCCAACATTTCCGCCCCAGAAGATTAAAAAATGATTGAAATAAACTATTTATTTAAGATGTAAGTACCGTATTTTTTGGAGTATAAGAGGCACCTTTTCCCTCCCTAAAAGAGGCTGAAATTTTGGGTGTGTCTTATACTCCGAATGTAACTTTTTCGAAGCTTTTTTTTCAGCCCTAACGAGGCGCTAATGATCTTGCCGTCTCTTTCTGGCTTGCAGGCTTTTTCATTGCTACTCCCTCCGAAGAAGGTTTTTTCCAGCCCTAAGTCTTTGCAGGCTTTTTTCATTGCTACTCCCTCCGAAGAAGGTTTTTTTAAGCCCTAACCAGGGGATAAAATAATGTGCTGAAGCTGACCAGACTAAGGATGAATGGATGCTAGCCAGATGAATACCTGGTAGGCAGATTTTTTCCCCTATTTTCCTCCCCAAAAACTAAGGTGCGTCTTATACTCCGGTGCGTCTTATACTCCGAAAAATATGGTACTTTATATTTATGGGATGCTAATGGAAGTGAAATCAATGTATGTTAACGTGCAAATAGAGAAATGGAATTCCCATCTTCAGGCTACCTCAAAGACATTTGTTATATGGAAGTCTATAGTTAAACGAATAAAATTGATAGAAGATTTGGCAAGATATAGTTTTGGACAAAGGGAATTTTTAAATTGATTATTTGTTTTTTTTTTTACTGCACTCACACTCAGCCTATCTCTAGGGTGTTTCTAACAACTGATTAAACTTCAGTTGTGTTGGATTACAGATTCTGTTCTGTAAATTAGTGAATCCACCCTTAATATATTGAAACATAAGGAATTAGTTGACAGTAAAAGACAAAATGCTGATATTCAGAATTAGTAACACCTTGGCAATTACTTTCAGAGCACCTTCTATTGAAGACAGAATGTAACACTATATATACTCTTCGGTTGTAATCTTGCATGTATTTTTCTGGGGATGACTCATTGAATGTAATGTAATGGAACATATTTGCTGGAGGATTTCGTTCAATTTACATTTTAAAGCAATCAAGAACCATCTCATGTTCACTTTCCATAACAATGCATGGATTTGAATATATTTATCCCATGGATGGCCACTTTGTATCCAGTGATTTAAAGGCAATAGGACAGTTCTGATTATGACTCAAGACACATAAGATACAGTAGATGAAGCTGTTTATTCCTTTTTAGTTTACGAACTATTTTTTCAAACAACTTGATTTATATTCAGCTTTTCTCTTTGTATTTGTACAATTTCTGCAATACGCTGGCTAAAATTCTCTGAGCTGTGGTCCAGTATTTTTGGAATGTGCCATGTAAGAAAAGGCAGTCAGGAGACATTTGTTAAACAGAGGATAACATGATCATTTCTTTCATTAATTAAACATGCTTCTTCCTGGAAGCAACTGCTATTTCCCCTCAGAAATAGATTTTCTTCTTTTTCTGGTTACAGTTTTTTCTGTCTGGACTTACAAATAGAGCAACGTTCAGAAATGCAAGGGTATTTTGGCAGTCTACTCTACAAGTGGGGAACACCCCCCCCCGCCACATTTTAAGTGCTATTTTTCTCCTTGCCTCACCTTTCCTGGCAAAGAGGAAGCTCAGGTAAAATTTCCTGTTTAAAATGCTGGTTGTCTACTTTCGCAAAGCAATGGTCGTGTTTTTATTGCAGACAAGTATTTGGACTTTCTAGGCAGCATTCCCTGGTTTAAATCATCCCAGTCTGTTTTATCTCCTGCTTCTATCTTTCAGCTACTGCTGTCCATCTAGTCTGCATCATCCACTGCATGCACTGAAAGGAGGAATGAGAATAAAACATGAAGTTTTTACTTGGCAGGGAATGGAGTATAATGTTAAGGTATGACACAAAGCTGCTAATCTTAACAAGCTTCTAAATCATGCTCTCATCCAAATAAAGTGGAATGGAATTGGGGAGGGAAAAGGCTGCATACCTTTAAAATTAGGCCTGATTCTGGCATCGTATCCTGACGTCCTTCCCATCAATTTATCCAGGAAATCTGAAGGGGACATAAGTTTAGGAGCGGATCGAGCTGCTGCTCCAGTTTCTTTGGAAGCGGCGAGGCTGAGCCAAAAAGAAGAGAGCAAGCAAAGATTGAATTAGTAGCCCATCTACTCTTCTCAGAGTTATATCTTTTGTCCCATGTCCCAGGGATTGAAGCTAGCATTCTTTGTAGCTAAAACAATGCCTATTACAAGTCCTTATGGATGCCTCTGTGAATTGCTAATGATGTTCTGCAAATATTTGTTTGCTCAGTGCAAACATTCCTGAATGTAGATTGCTACATACGATTGAGCAAGGGAAAGTCTTTCACCAAATCAGAGTTGTGAATTTTGGATTCTTACTTTAGTGAGGAAACATCAAGATTGCCCATGTTCTGCTATGGAGCATCTATTATCTTTTCTTTTAACGGCCCCATAATCCCTTGCGGGGTGGATTCTGGGCAACTGAATGGAGCTGAGTGTTTACTGGCTGGATGCCCTTCCTGTTGCCAATGCAGAGTTTTGTTCAGCAGATATATTCTCATTGTGCACAGAGAGAAAAATATCTGCCTCTACCTAGTATCGAACTCACACCCTCCTGATTATGAGGTAAAAACTCCACCTCTAGGCCACCACACCACTCATGGAACATCTATTATCATGTAATCAAATGGTAGATACCAAAGAAGAACAAAAATTATGGTGATGTTTTCTTTTTCTAGGATCAGGCCACTCCCTTTTGCACAGCATGGTGAAATTTCAGGGCATAAGATTTCTAATATCCAAATGGATTATTATTTGAGAAAGAAATTTGCTTGGTTTCAAGGCATCTCAGATAATTGAAGGACTCTGTCTCTGTCCAAACATATTAAAAACAACACAATGAAGACATTTAGTTTTCCAATTATTTTGCATGTAGAAAAGCTTGAATTGTAGAGTTAAAAAAATACTCATGTCTAAATCCCGTAACAACTAGTGAAATTAAGAAGCTTGCAATATATAGGTTTGTTGAGCTTCTGTGCAGCATTGCATGCTGTGGGCAGTTTGTGTCTACCCGTACACATCAGAGGTGGGTTTTAGCAGGTTCTGACCAGTTCTGGAGAACCAGTAGCAGAAATTTTGAGTAGTTCAGAGAACCGGTAAATACCACCTCTGACTGGCCTCGGCCCCTTCTATTCTCTGCTTCCCGAGTCCCAGCTGATCGGGAGGAAATGGGGATTTTGCAGTAACCTTCCTCTGCCACACCCACCAAGCCATGCCACATCATGCCCACAAAGCCACGCCCATAGAACCGGTAGTAAAAAAATGTTTTGAATCCCACCACTGGCACACAGGTCCCATTGATACTTGTTAATGAACAAGAGCTGTCTGGATAGAGGACAAAAACTGGGAGACTTGCATTCTTTTTAGTATCATGGTTCTGTACTTCCTTTCCTAACCTGCCACCACCTTGTGTCTTTTGATCTCTGCTTCTCTCAGCTGGAGACAGTTAGGTTTAGGATTAAGTCAGATTTGTTTTCAGATATGGGGTTTGGAGTTGGAAGGTACAACTGGGAGATTACACTATCTTCAGAAATACGTGCAAAAGGAAGTAATGCAGGGTGAATTGAGCTTCAAAATCTGAATGTCAACAGATTTTCCTCATCTCATACCCACTGTTTAAAATATGAAAGATGGAGAAATCTACTGATGTTCATATTGCAACGTTTGACAGCGTGGTGTTTTAATTGTGATTTCTGATCTTTCTTGGCACTGAAACATAGGGATTGAAATGCATCCGGCTGATGTAGATTATTAACAGGAAGATCTCTCTCTCCCCCCCTTTCCCTCCCTCCCTCCCTCCCTCCCTCCCTCCCTCCCTCCCTCCCTCCCTCTCTCTCTCTCTCTCTCTCTCTCTCTCTCTCTCTCTCTCTCTCTCTCTCTCTCATGAGAAGAAGGAGGATGTCATCATCTGGTTACCTATAGGGACATCTTGTTCCAGTTGTGTCACACAACAAACTTATAGAGCCATGGTGGCACAGTAGCTAAAGTGCAGTATTAAAGGTTAACTCTGCCCACAGCAGGAGTTTGATCCTGACCAGCTCAAGGTTGACTCAGCTTTCCATCCTTCCAAGGTTGGTAAAATGAGGACCCAGATTGTTGGGGGCAATATGCTGACTTTGTAAACCATTTAGAGAGGGCTGTAAAGCACTGCGTAGTGGTATATAAGTCTAAGTGCTATTGCTATTTGAACCTAATTTTCTAGGTCCCCAAAACATCCTAAATTAGGTGATTGAGGGGCTGAGTGTGATCTGGAATATCCCTTTATTGTAATCAAAAAATCCTCATAATGATGCAGCAGTTTTGGGCATTTGTTTGGGGAAGAGGGAGCTCTTTAAAACATGGGGCAGTTTTCCCACTGGGAGTGTAAGGGGCAAAATAAATTTAAGGATATAAGCTCTTGGTTCCATATTTTTCCACAAAAAAGTGGAAGTTTTGATTCTGTCTGCTGCAGTACCATCCAAGTTTCACAGGCCTTGCAATCATCAGAAGACAACAACATCAACAACAAAATTATGTGACCTGGAAAGCCACTAAGCTAAAATAGCAATAGCAATAGCACTTAGACTTATATACCACTTCGCAGTGCTTTACAGCCCTCTCTAAGCAGTTTACACAGTCATCATATTGCCCCACAACAATCTGGGTCCTCATTTTACCCACCTCGGAAGGATGGAAGGCTGAGTCAACTTTGAGCCTGGTGAGATTCGAACTGCCAAACTTCTGGCAGCCGGGGATCAGCAGAAGTAACCAATGCGCCACCACAAAATGTGGTTGGCTAGTCTGTAGCTATGCAAACAGAATCCTAAAAAGGGTAGGATAGAAGGCAACTGCAAGGAAGACAACAGACCACATTAAACAAAAGATCCAGTTGTGGGTCACCCCAGGATAAATGAGCATCAGTTAACTAGTTGACAGCACCAGATATAGCAATGAGTAAATGTAAATAAACAGTCCTATTAAATATGAAAAATGCAGTCTCTTCTTAATGTCAATACGGAGAGTCATTCTTTCTTTTCTTAGTTGTGAGTGTTAAAAAAATGTAGCAGTTTTATTTAAACATCCCTTGTAATTTTAATGTCATTTCCCATTTCATCAAATGTTTATGAACCTAAATGAAAGGGTGTTTGTTTGTTTGTTTGTTTGGTAGGGAGAAGCTTGGGGTGCACATGTGAGGGACCTTGTTTATTCTTCCAGGGAAATGAATAACCCCAAAGCAAAATATCATTGGAAGTAACTTTCAGTTCCTCCTCGACTTCCATAAACATCCAATTCCCAAGCTTAGAATAAAAGATCTAAGGGTGTAAAACACTTCTGCTATTGAAAACAAACACAATGTACTTGCAGATTAATTTTTAAAAAAACCAAATGAATTAACTATTAACTATTTTGAAAATGTTTACTCAATATGACGACGTTCAGGAACTTTCATATAGTTTTGCAGCCTCAAGGAATGGAAGCCCCTTATTGGAGTAAAGCGATTGTTTATATTCTGAGATCATAGGTTATGAGTGATTGAAAGGCACAAATGCCACATGGAACAGATAAGCAAATTCTACCAAACTCAAATAATACAGGCCAAATATAATACTCAGAAATGTTTAGGAACATCAGTTTGAAAGCTTTGCATTTGAGTCCCTTAACATTGATGAGCATTTTAGTTTTCTCTAGGAAATAAAATCATAGAATTGTAGGGCTTGAAGGACCTTGGTCCAGGATGCAATAAGGAGACCTTATTGCATCCTGGACAAATGGCTGTCTAATCTTTTCTTGAAGACCTCCAGTGATGGACAACCACAACTCTGGGAGGCAAGCTGTTCCATTGATTAATTGTTCTCACTGTCAGGAAATTTCTCCTTAGTTCCAGCTTGGATCTCTCATTAACAATGTTCCACCCATTGCTTCTTGTCCTGTCCTCAGGTGCTTTGGAGAGTAAGTCAACTCCCTCCTCCCCATGACTGTCCCTCAAATACTGGAAGACAGTTAGCATATCACTCCCAATCCTTCTGTTTATTAGGCTAGATATGCTTAGTTCCCTTAACCATTCATCCTACAGATTAGCCTTTAGTCCCCTTAACATCTTTGTTACTCTACTCTGCACTTTTTCTAGGGTCTCAGCATCGTTTTTGTATCATTGCGACCAGAACTATACATAGTATTCAGAGTGTGGCCTTACTAGTGCAATATAAAGTGGTACTATCACTTTTCGTAATCTGATGATGCTGTACCTCTGTTGATGCAGCCTAAGACTGCACAGGCTTTTTTGGCATGTGCAGTGCACTGCTGCTTCATAGTTAACTGATGGTCCACTAAGGCACCAAGATCCCTCTGGTTTTCTGCTAATCATTTTGAGTTATTCCTCACCTTCTCCTTTGAACTTTTTTCCCCTCATTCCACCAAAATAATATTCCGAAAGATGAGATTCAAAACCAGACATTACGTGAAATCTTATATCAGATTGTATTGCTCTTTCACAGAGTGTGTTTCCCCCTCTTGAATGACTCCATTTATTTCTCATTGAAACTCATTTTACCAAGTTTTATTTCTCTAGAGGACTCATGCATTTCCATGGTCACAGAATAACAATAGCCTTTCATGGAGTCCATATTCAATCTTCAAATCAATGATTCTCTGAGAAGGAAGGTATTCCCAGTGACACATAGGTCTATCTTGCTGGCCAGAGTTTTCCTACACATGTCAGTCACCCAGAAAATGCAGAATCTCTGGGTATGCAGAAATAAACTACAAATATCACACGCGCACACCGCAATAGTGTATGAAGATAACTTTTGGAGACAGGGGGAATTTCCAGAGCCAGGCCAATGGTTGGATAAGAGCAGTAATGAGTTGCAAATCCTGTCGCTACCGGTTCGTGTGTGTGTGCACGTGTGCATGCGTGACACTTCTGCACATGCACAGAAATGTCCGGGGCGGGTGAGTGGAGCCTGTAGCCACCACTACCAGTTCGTAGAACCGGGCTGTACTGGTAGCAACCGACCGCTGGATAAGAGGCAGCTTAGCCCACAGAAGGAATGTGGGTGTGGCAAATGCTTCAGGAAGGATCCTCACTAATTTCTTTGGTGGTAAAAGTGATTGGGAGAGAAAGATAGTTTCAGATTTGCAAACTTCTGTTAATGTAACCCAGGGGTCGGCAACCTTAAACACTCAAAGAGCCACAAAGGTCCTAACTGGAAGCCCACTGTTCAATTCTGGAGCCAACCGGAAATCCACTTCCCCCACCATAGAGTCTCCTCCTAGCATTGCATCCTTTTTCCTCTGCCGACTGGAAGTCCAGTTCCCCCACCATAGAGTCTCCACCTAGCGCGGCATCCTTTTTTTTCTACCTTCCTAACCGAAAGCCCTATCAATTGTGGAGCCGACTGGCAACAGGGAGCCACAGCAGAGGGATGAAAGAGCCACATGCGGCTCCAGAGCCACGGGTTGCTGACCCCTGATGTAACCTTACAATAAAGTAAAACTAGTACTTCTGGGTGTGCATCTTATCTGGACTACCTCACAAGGCTGACATAAGTCTTGTAAGACTGGAAGTACATTTTTCTCCCATTGCCCTTCAGCCCAAGAAACTAGGAAGATCCATTCTGAGCCATTTTCTCTTCCTCCTGTCTCTCAAAGTCATTCCCACATACAATTACACACACACACACACACACACACACACACACACACACACACACACACACACACAATGTCATACGGATTCAAGCAAAGTACCTGTTGTAAATTGCGAGCGGTTAAGATTAATTTTGAAAAACAAAAAAATGAGTGTAGGTGCATTGAAACATAGATAAAAAATCTGTTGTATATTTGAGTGCATTAAGGAGGAAGGAAGTGTTTGTATATATTTTTAAAGCAACTATCTTCTCTAGATCAGTCTGGGGGAATATACTGTGGTTAGTTTAAAAATTGGTATAAGCTCAGGAGTAAATGGGGAGAAAGGAAATCAATGGTGGGCTATAAATCTGTATTCCAAAAAAGAATCTGCATAGAAATGAGCCGGGAGGAGAAAAAATTCAATTTAACAGCAAATGAATTGGTGCCCAAAGAATCCTGCCAGTTCAGCAATGAGATGCCAGAAAATGCAATATACTGATTTCTTCTCATTAACCATGGGCTATAGAAAGACTGTGGGGAATGAGGCAGTAAAATATAAAGAGTTTGTTTAAAAAAGAAGACATCCCAAAGATCCTGCATGCATGAGATGAAGCAAAGGGCAAAGCAAAAGCAGATATTTTTCTTCCTGTATGTACAGCATTGATTTTAGCATGCAACGAAAGTCTATAGAAAGGCAACTCCCAACAGTATAGGTATTCAAACTATTTCCTTATGAATAGTAAAGACACCTACATGTGGCCACCTTTATCTGCAGCAAGCACAACTCTGTCTTTGGAAAAGAGTTCGAGTTGTAGGCTAGCACATTTCATTTGATCCAATGAATAATATATACTGTACTGTGAATAATATGGAATTTATATTTATGCCTATATTATGTAAACTATACCAGAGTCTATAGGTGCAGATGGAATTGGGGCAGAGCTTTGCGGGCAAAATGTTTGGATGAGGAAGATATTAAAATCAGCTGAGTTCAGACACTCAGCTTTACTATTAAATTCATAATTTGAATTTTGTAATGACAAATGAAACCTATGCCAGTACAAAAAAAGAATTGTGGGAACTCCTTAAATTAACATTATTTAAGGTAGTGCTCATGTGTGGCTTATACTTGCAGGTAAACACTGTTCTTTCACAAAGGACAGAGGGATATAAATCATGGTTTATAGCAGTGTTTCTCAAATAGTGGGGTGCCCCCCCCGGGAGGGCGTGGAGCAATACCAGGGGGGTGCATGTGACCCCGGGAAACATGCATGGTCCCTCTCAATCGATTCCCCCAGACGGGGAGTGTTTTCCCAGTTGCACGCTGCTTCGAGCCCGGAAGAGAAGGCTGCTAGGCAGGGCTGGGCGGCTGCGTGGGTTCTTGTTGTTCTCGGCGGGCGCAGCGATAGCCATGAACGGCATGGCAAACCTGCTGCTGGACAAGGAGGAGCATCCTCTGCAGCTGGGCGAAAGCTTTGAACGGCACCCTAAAGCTTCCTTCCACACCATTCACTGTGAGTGCCCGGCAGAGGTAGCGCTTATGGGCCAGGCTGGTGACCCCAAAACATCAGCTTGATTAAGCTGGCCTGGCCCTGTGTCAAAAGAGGGCCCTAACCACAGTAGCCTATGCCTGCCTAACTGAAAACAGGCTCCACTGAGTTCAGTGTGACTTACTCCCAGGTAAGTGGGTAGAGCAGCCTTTCCCAGCCAATAGTTTTCTTGCAGCTTATAATAAGTAAAATAATAAATATTAACACTAAAATTTCATTGGGGCTCAGATTGGAGAGTTGGGGGGGGTGCGCGAAATGTTTACTTCTTCCTGGGGGTGTGTGTGTAACAGAAAATAATTGAGAAGCACTGGTTTATATGAACAGGAATGAATGCACAATTTCTGTGGCTCCAACAGACTCCAGGAATGACCTCAGAGTTCTCTGTCCAATGCAATGCTGGAAACAGCTAAGATACTGTTCAGAACCCTCAAACTCCCAGGCCTCTGACAGAGGACTCAAAATTGAGGAAGACACATATCACCCATAAGGGCGAGAAAGGATTACTTTTTTTTAATGTATATACTGTGTATTTATGAATGATATAGAAGCCATTAAAACACCAGACATATGGAAGAGTCCATATTTTCTATCTTTATCACTAGGTGCTCATACCCCAAACCAAGTATACTTTCTCACTATAGCAGTTCTGAGATCAATGTGCCATGATGGTAGGTTTGTGATGGTGGTGAATATCTGTAGCTCAGGTGTAGGACGAGGGTGGATGTTTGTTCTCTAAACTTGTGGGCTGGTTTCCGAAAGTTTCGATACCAGGCTAGGTAACATCTTCAGCAGAGTTTAGGGGATATGTCTGTGTTTTTCTGCTTATAAAGGCTTTGTGTGGTCAGTAGGTCTTTTGATGGGTAAGGTGTGAGTATGTCAAGTGAGGGTCTTATGTTGGATCTTTTGATGGGTCAGGTGTGGGTGTGTCAAATGAGAATCTTGTCACGGGTCTTGTCATGGGGAGGTCATGTCAGGTGGGGGGGTCACTGGGAGGTGAAGTGCTGGTTGGGGGGATGGTAGCCAATGGTTTGAGAAACTGCACACCATGAACCGCGGTGGCGCAGTGGTTAGAATGTAATACTGCAGTCTACTTCTGCTGACTGCTGGTTGCCTGCAATTTGGCAGTTCAAATCTCACCAGGCTCAAGGTTGCCTCAGCCTTCCATCCTTCCGAGGCTGGTAAAAAGAGGACCCAGATTGTTGGGGGCAAAATGCTGACTCTGTAAACCGCTTAGAGAGGGCTGTAAAGCACTGTGAGGCGGTATATAAGTCTAAGTGCTAGTGCTATTGTGTATCTATTATATTATAAAATCCAGCTAGGCAGAATATCCCTTCCCAACATTTGTATCCCTTAGCAAGCTATGGATATATATATATATATATATATATATATATATATATATATATATATATATATATATATATATATATATATATATATATATATATATATATATATATATATATATATATATATATATATATATATATATATATATATATATATATATATATATATATATATATATATATATATATAAAGACATTTCTGGAGGATGGGAAGCAAGTGCCTAGAATATTGGCTTGGCTTTAAATATGAAGAAAAAGCCTTATCCTGCTTCAAGAAAAGACCTAACATATTTTCTGGAACAGGAGGTCTCTGAGAAGGATATTATTCCTGTGAAATGATAGTTACAGTTGTAAGTATTACATCAATATTTACTCTGGGATTATGGCTATATTATCATGCTAGTCATTTCTCTCTTTCCTGGCCTAAGAATTCATTTCTGAGTCCAATTCAAATAGTCTCCCCACCCCCCACCCCAAATGACATGGTACGTGGCTTGGAATTTGAATTAGTAAGATCAAATCTGACTCTCGCTACTGTATATTTTTTCCTTCTGTATTCTTACCATGCTAGAAGATAGCTAGCAACGAACACCTAGTGAATTGTACTCTGAGGGGAAAAATATGTGCCAGCTCCAGTAATGGTATGATCCTGCCCTAACTCAAATTGTTTTGAAGAAAAAAATGACTTGGGTTGCTGTAGAATCCCACGTTTCTGGCATTTCAGCATTTCCATAAAGACTGCTTTGTTCCTTCCAATGTTAGGCAAACACTGAATTCATTCTGTTTTCTAGTCTCATCCTCTTGCCCAGGAGAATCAAAAGATAGCCTGGCTATTAGGTTACTCTCTGAAAGTCCCTGGAGTTGCAGGCTAGCACAATTGATCCTTCAGAATTTATCAGTAGGATAAAAACAAGTACAGGAAAGGCGAGCCTGGATTTACAAAATGTTTGCCTAACATTTATGATTTTAAAATATTTTAAAGAACAAGCTAAATGCAGGAAATACCATATCTACTGCAAACAGTGAGCTATGCTACATTTTAGAAAATTCAGGTAGTAATGTACGAAGTTAGCACCCACCCCTCTCCTAGAAAAATGAAAAATCCTAGGAAATATTAAAAGGCAGAATATATTCTATAGAATATCCCTGGAAACATACTTTTAAGCAGACAAAAGACTCCTCTTAGAAACCCCCATCCTTTGCCAATGGGCCATTAAGGACTGGGCCCAGCTCACATATTCCTCTCACCTGGCCTGGAAGTCTTCTGCATAACAGAACCACAATAGGATTTGCCCAAGGCCCTTTCATTCAGCCAAAGCTGGGTCAGACAAAAGCCTATAGAGTTGCCACTGCATGGCCTTCTGGGAGCCTGACCACCAATCAGTTGCATCATATACACAAGGAACAGGAAACTAAGAGGTGGGACCCAACAGAGAGTATAAAACAAGAAACTCAGCATTTCTTCTGTCTCTTTTCTCTTCACCCACATCTGGAAGCATGTGATCTACCTTTTCTGTACAGGGGCTCATGCCATGTGCTCCTGTCCACCATATTAAAACCTCCTTTCCAAGCAACTTCTATGAATCCAGTATCTTTTTCCCCACTTGGAAATGAACCCAGAAGGATATTCCTTACAACAATTTGGCACCCAAACAGATGGGACTCCAAGCTAACCTCTCCAATGATCCTGGCCTAAGTAAATTTATTTGACCTGGGCCATTGGAAATTAGGTTTTAAAGGGGTTTTGAGTTTCAATTCAAAGGCTGCTTGGAAAGAAGGTGAGTACCTACCTCTAAATTTTACTTTAAACCATAGAAAACTGGGAAATGTGTGTTTGCATGTGTGTATGTGTGTGTGTGGGGGTAATTTTTGCTTTTTTATTTTACTTCATGGCATATGAAAATTCCAATTTCAATTGAATAGTGTGTTGTCTGGGTACAAATCATTTTAGGAAATAATAATCATGCTATTTGTTTAACCAAGTTAATGTATCTTCCTAAATCCTTTGATATTTCCTTCTCCCCCCCTCTTCTCCCCACCCCCCTTAGCCCTGTTTTGTCTGCTAGCCATTGCAGGATATTCATTTTATGGTGGCTAATTTTCCACTTCTCCAAATCTGTTTTAATTTGTTGCACCAATTTATAATAGTTATGTATATTTTTGGTTTTCCTTACCTAAGTGTAGGATTTTACTTTTCTTTGCATTGAATTTCATTTTGTTAGATAGGGCTCAGAGTTTAGTTGTTTTTTCTTTCTTTTTGAAGATGGGAACCACATTAGCTTTTTCCCAGTTCTCAGGTAGTTCCCGTGACCCAAGATTTTTTCTAAGATGTGGTGCAGTGGTTCTGAGATTTCATTTACCAGCTCCTTTAGGACTCTGGGACCTGGTGTTCTCTTACTGTTTTTGCTTATTTTAACTTTAGATTACAGTCTGTTTTATTTTTCCTTTCCAGTTATATTTCTGGTTAGTTGGGCTGCATTTCTTTTTGCAAAGAAGACATGCAAAGAATGAGTTAAGCAACTCATGGCTTTCTCTGTGTTGCCTTCTCTCCTTAGTGGTCCAACTGTTTCCTTGATTTTTTTTCTTGTTTTTTATGTATTGGAAGAATCTTTTATATTATCTTTCACTTTTGTTGCAAGTTTTTGTTCATTCAAGGCCTTTGTTTCCTGATTTTTCTTTACAGATTCTTGCTATCTGCTGATATTCTGCCTTAGTTATGTGTCCCTCTTTCCATTTTTTTGTATCTGTCCTTCATTCATTCAATTTGTCAGTGAGGTCTTTGTGCAGCCATGCTGGTTTCTTGGATTTCTGGTTTTTTTTTCTGATTGGTATTGTGCAATTGGCTTTTATAATCAAGTTTTTCAGAGTTTACCAAGCTCCTTGAGTTGCTTTTTCCCTTTAGGACTTTCATCCAAGGAATCTTTCTCAAGTTTTCTTTGAGTTTATTAAGGTCAGCTCTTTTAAAATCTAAGACTTTAATGTGTTCAATTGTGTTCAATTGTTTGTGTTATGTTAATGATGCAGTTTCAAATCCTTCTACAACTTCTTCTTTGTTTGTAAGTATTAAGTCAAGTATGGACTTAATTATCTCCTCTAGTTCTCTTCTCTACCTTTTGGACAACAAAATTGTCAGCAAGGTTGGTTATTAACCTATTTTATTTCTCACTTGGTGCAAAATTAGTTTTCAAAGTTTCCATGCCTTTAATTTCTGTGTCTGCCATAATATTTATATTTAGCACTTCCAGTATCAAAATGAATAGCATCCTTTTCTTGTGCCCTTTTCTTAATCCATTTAAAATCATTCTCATTTTGTTTTTAATCTGTCTCTTAGAAAAAGCTTAAGAGATCTGAATGTATAAATTCATTTAGGAACCTTTTAGTTTGCTGCTATTATTGAAGTATATATTTTATAGTCAGCATTCAGTGAAGAGATGGGCCAATAGTTTTATCTGCATTAAATCTGAATCTTATTTTGGAATCAAAGTAATATTTGCTCCCATTCAGGAATTTGGTACCTTTACATCAATCAATACTTCATTATGTAAAATCTTTGTAAAATTCTGCCACTGGCCCACCTGGTCCTGGTGTTTGGTTGTTCGTTTGTCTCTTGATCTACTTCTGATAATTCCATCATTGATATGCATTCATTTAATATAGTTTTTTTACCTTTTCTGGTACTCTAGGCAATTCCATTTTTTAAAAAATATTCTTTAATTTTCTTTTCTGAAACTTCTTGCTCATACAGCTTTTCATAATATTGAATTATTTTTGTTTATCCTCATTTGGTAGTATAGAGTTTCTTTCTCATCTACCAGCCTATGTGTCAATGTCTTCTCTTTCTCTGTTTTTGATTTGTGTAAGTTCTGTTTAGCGTTTACAGAGCACAGGACCTTCTGTTAGGGAAGGAGGAAGAATGTTTGTGTGTGTGTGTGATTGAAGGGTGGGAAAGCAAATTTTGTTGTTGTTGTTGTTTTTATGTGCACATCCCAAAAGCAAACCCCAGAATTTTTTCAGTTCTAAAATGTGAAGCCCGTGAAAGTGGAGGTCCTAGTACTAGTCGCACAGGGGCGGCTACGTCCTCGCAGATCCCCTTTTTGGATCTGATAAACCTAAGGAGATTCCCTACAGGAAGGGGGCCTTACTTCTATGAGGGAATCGGAAGTCCTTCCCAGAGTTTTTTTAGCCTCTGAAACTGTTGAGCGTGCCACTAGCTAAGCCAAAGTGAACCTTACATTTAAGGATTATGGGAAGCTCTAGTTCGAGGGTGGCGGGAACCCTTGTGAGGGCTTGGAACCTGGGATGCCAGGAATATGTCTGTATGACAGGAATGTGCAAAAGTAAAGCAGAGAAATTGTGTAGGAAATGGGCTTTGCTGAGGGATGACACAGAAAAAACAAAACAAAACAAAACAGCCAATTTGGCTAAATAAAGGTACTTAAGAAAACAGAAAAGGAAAAATGTTGAGGTGTTTGTTTGTCTCTCTCTCTCTCTTCTTTTCTCTCTCTTATATGTAACCACATGGTTTGTTTGTTAAGATTTGTGCCTTCCCTAATTTAACTGAGATTTATGGCAGGAAGGACTTGTGTGTGTGTCCTGTCATCCTCTTTGTCCCTGTTTTTGTGTATGTGTACATCTTTGTCTTGTCTTGTGCGCACTCAAGATAATTGCAACTGTAAAATGTCTCTGTTTCCTAGAGATATGAATCTCAAATTGTTAGAAAAAAATTAAAAGCACTGAAAAGAAAGGAAAATGTCTTTGCCCAGTTAGGTCTGGCCAACCTAGTCTGGGACAAGGAACAGAGTTCAATTTTCCTATTCCTCTAAGGGACAATGTTTTAAGTTAATTTACAGGAAAATTTCATTCTTAAATTTACTGTATGTACATGCGAACAGTTTTAATATTGCTCTTCTGTGATGTTTAATGGATGCCAATTCTCTGCTGAGATGGAAATGTCTGTTCATTTTTTTCCGGTGATGTCTCCATTTTGTTATAATTGATTTAACTGCGATACTGATGTGTTGTTTGTTTTCCTCAAACCCTGCCTGCAAGCTATCTACAACCCCCCCCCCCAAATCTCCAATCCTTTTACAATGCCTTTCATGGTAGAATTACCAGCAAAAGGGGGAAGGGACCCTGTTCTTATGTCTTTCAGCCCTGCACACATGATCCTGAAGCCTATGGAAGCAGAGCAAATGGGCTCAGATACTGCCTCCAGTAGAGACATTCCATCCATTTGAGCCAGAATTGGGTTTGAATCTAGTCCTCTAGTCATCACAGCAACCAGAGTGGAGCAGATCTTTCCAAGTCTGACTGACCAGCCTTACCACCAAACCTAAGGCCACCCAGCAGACATGAATGAAAGGACCCTGAGATGGACAAATAAAGACCAAAAGTCTATTTTCAATCCCCAGAAGACAGCTGAAAAGACTAGGGGGAGGGGGGAAATTAATTGTAAAGATTTTTCCTTTTTTTCCTTTCTTTCCTTGCTTCATTCACTGAAATTCATTGAAATTCATTGTCTCATCTATATTGTAATCAGTTTAATGTACTCATGTAAGAATTGTATTGGGAGTGGTTGCCACAGCAAGTTCTGTACACTTTAGATTTCTGTCTAGTGGGAGGGAAATTTGTAGCTGCATACACAAACACACAGAGACACGCCATTCAGAATTAGACTGAGGTTATCCTTTTTTCACCTACCTCCACCCAAAGCTGCTTTTAGCTTACTGTTTTTTTTTTTTTGTTTTGATTCCTGCTTTGTGGCATTAAAGCCCAGGCAGCCATATCTCCCTGCTAATTCCATGGGGGAAGGGGACAGGTCCCCTCAGGCAATTTCCCCACTTGAAGAGCTAGCAGAAAGGATCTTCAAAACCCAAGCCCTGACTGCTGCCCAGTAAAGCAGGGTATGTTGCACTGGTGGTCTCAGGAGTAAGAGTCCCAGGGCTCATTCTATTTAAAAAAAAAGGAAAAGCCTGGATTGCACACTGGCTAACCTCAATTTGGACTCACAAATCCTAGATGCACTAAAGTAAGAGCTAGGGCAGGTTCAAGAACCATCCCTTGGAAATGGGCAGCCTGTGATTCCAAGGTAAACCATGGCTGTGGGAATATTGTGGGGCCTGTGCTTGCTTGAAACCTGTCTGGGAGCTCACAGAAAGTGTCATCAAACATGTGAACATAATTGGCATGGAAAATTGGATACTGTAAATTTATTTCCAGAACTTTTGCCCTGGCCATTGACCATCATGGTTGAAAGCTCTCCTTTTGGGAGCCACTGAAGGAATCCTTCTGCTGCCTCTTTCAACTGCCTCTTTCAACGTCTTCCCCTCTGCATCAGAGAAAATTAAAAGCACCCATCAAATCTCCCTGACCTGATCAATTTGAAGCTTGTGTCAAAACATGTGTCTCACATGTTTTGAAAAAAAAAAGAGGGATTGTAGGAAGTTAGCACCCACCCCTCTCCTAGAAAAATGAAAAATCCTAGGAAATATTAAAAGGCAGAATATATTCTATAGAATATCCCTGGAAACATGCTTTTAAGCAGACAAAAGACTCCTCTTAGAAACCCCCACCCTTTGCCAATGGGCCATTAAGGACTGGGCCCAGCTCACATATTCCTCTCACCTGGCCTGGAAGTCTTCTGCATAACAGAACCACAATAGGATTTGCCCAAGGCCCTTTCATTCAGCCAAAGCTGGGTCAGACAAAAGCCTATAGAGTTGCCACTGCATGGCCTTCTGGGAGCCTGACCACCAATCAGTTGCATCATATACACAAGGAACAGGAAACTAAGAGGTGGGACCCAACAGAGAGTATAAAACATGGAACTCAGCATTTCTTCTGTCTCTTTTCTCTTCACCCACATCTGGAAGCATGTGATCTACCTTTTCTGTACAGGGGCTCATGCCATGTGCTTCTGTCCACCATATTAAAACCTCCTTTCCAAGCAACTTCTATGAATCCAGTGTCTTTTTCCCCACTTGGAAATGAACCCAGAAGGATATTCCTTACAACAGTAACATTACATCACCTAATAGGCCAGGGACAAATTCAGGGCAGGTAAAAAGTATTTCTTCCTTTTTTTTCTATTACAAAAATAATGGAAGGAAGCCCACTTATATTTTTCAGCTATCCATTTCACGCTTGACTTCACACAACTTGATATTATGATGGTTATTGTCAATAAATTTTATTTTCCATTAACAGGTATTGCTTGGGTTGGTTGCCGAGAGGTATTTATGATAAAGAAGGCACAGAAGGTTTACTATCTGGTCAAATTTATAAATGGCAACTATAACCAGGAGAAAAAAAAATCATGTAAAAAGCCAGGGACAAAATGAATCATTTTAAAGTTCCTTGAACTTCACAAAAACGATGTAAGCACATGCTTCAGCTGTCTAAAATAAAGTCCAAGTACTTTACAGTGCTTTGATAAGTTCCCAAAGGTCATTTTCCTGCTAGAGACTTATAAGTCAGTTTTGCACTAACAATATATAGTATCTTCTAAAGTTACCCAACTATCATTTTTTCCCAAAATAATAGTAATGCAGACAAGCTTTATTTCATATTAATAATGGCAGTGCTGTGCTATGAAGATGCTATACACTACTACAGGGGTGGATTCTAATTTTTTTTTACTACTGGTTCTGTGGGCGTGGCTTATTTTGTGGGTGTGGCTTGATGGTCATGTGATTGGGTGGGCATGGCTTCATGATCATGTGACTGGGTGGGTGTGGCCAACTCAATGTCACTCATGTCAAGGGGTGCCTTGCCTGGCTCCTCCCCTCCCAGCCATTCCTTGTCACACCCAGCCTCAACTTATCTATAGTTCTGTAAAAATGTTGTTCACCTTTTTTCAACTTTATTATCTCCATACTATGGATGTACTGTCATGGACCACTGAAAGGAGGAAATGGCTCACATGCTTTGCCCAGGAGTGTGATAGGCAACAGGCTTTTAAGGGGCTGCCAGAAAGAAGTGGGGGGGCAATGTATTTAATGCCCGATCTAACAAAATGAAATTCAATGTAGGGAAAAGTAAAGTCCTACACATAGGTAAAAAAACCCCCAAAAGTATACATATAAACTGGGTGAAATCAGGCTTAATAGTAGTGACTGTGAGAGGGATCTTGGAGTCCTAGTGGACAACCAGCTAAACATGAGCTAGCAGTGTGCAGCGGCAACCAAAAAAGCTAATGCAATCCTAAATTGCATTAACAGAGGGATACAATCTAGATCAGTGATGGCTAACCTTTTTGCCCTCGCATGCCAAAAGCATGGGGGAGCGTGGGGAGGTCGCATGCGTGCATGCCCACACCCATAATTCAATGCGCCCCATCTCCCCCGCGCATGTGCGCGTGACCTCCCCGCTTTTGGTACGCGATGGTTCGGTGGGCCCGGTAGGCCCGTTTTTTCGCCCTTCCCAAGGTCCAGAGGCTTTCCTGGAGGCTGGGGAGGGTGAAAATGGCCTCCCCCATCCCCCCAAAGGCCCTCTGGAGATCAGAAACGCCCTCCCAGATCCTCCGCGCGAGCCCTTTACTTACCTCAAAACAGGCCGTGTGGAGACTCCTGGGAGTCTAAAAATCAGCTGGCCAGCTCACGCATGCATGTTGGAGCTGATCTATGGCAATGGCTCCCATGCCAGCAGATATAGCTCCACGTGCCATCTGTGGCACGCGTGCCATAGGTTCGCCATCACGGATCTAGATCAAGTGAGGTACTAATACCACTCTATAAAGCCTTAGTTAGACCACACCGGGAGTATTGCATCCAGTTTTGGTCACGACACTATAAAAAAGATATCGAGACTCTAGAAAAAGTGCAGAGGAGAGCAACTAGAATGATCAGGGGACTGGAGACTAAAACATATGAAGAGTGGTTGCAGGAACTGGGCATGGACAGTCTAGCGAAGAGAAGGACCAGGGGAGACATGATAGCACTGTTCCAATATTTGAGGGGCTGCCACAGAGAGGAGGGCGTCAAGCTATTCTCCAAAGCACCCG
The DNA here is from genome assembly GCA_023053685.1 of Diadophis punctatus similis. Classification (NCBI taxonomy): domain Eukaryota; kingdom Metazoa; phylum Chordata; class Lepidosauria; order Squamata; family Dipsadidae; genus Diadophis; species Diadophis punctatus. The sequence goes on from JALIGW010000002.1 coordinate 178,454,225, forward strand.
AAGGCCAGACAAGGAATAATGGATGGAAATTGATCAAGGAGAGATTCAACCTAGAAATAAGGAGAGATTCAACCTAGAAATAATTCTGACAGTGAGAACAATCAACCAATGGAACAGCTTGCCCTCGGAAGTTGTGGGAACTTCATCACTCAAGACTTTCAAGAAGAGATTGGACTGCCAATCTCTTCTTGGGTCTCCTGCTTGAGCAGGGGGTTGGACTAGATGACCTACAAGGTCCCTTCCAACTCTGTTAATCTGCTAATCTGCTAATCTGCTAATCTGCTAATCTGTTAATTTAATTTAATTTTCCAAAGCACCAGAAGGCAAAACAAGAAGCAATGGATGGAAACTGAACAAAGAGAGAAGCAACCTAAAACTAAGGAGAAACTTCCTGACAGTGAGAACCAATATAGGTGCAGAAATATTTCAGTCATAATTTCACATATAAAATAGCCATTCGTGTAATACAACTTTTATTGTTTTATTTATTTATTGTTCAAAACAGTAATTAGTATTATGGCTGATGTTTGACAGCAAGCCTAAAAGTCAAATATCACAAGACTGCTTCTTTCTCTGTATTTATACAAAACATCACATACCAGGAATAGCTCTCTCTCTGTCTCTGTCTCTCTCTGTCTCTGTCTCTGTCTCTGTCTCTCTCTCTCCTTATAGAAAAGGAAAAGATCGAAAATCGGGAGCTAACAGAAAGTGAAAAGTATCTCCTTCTGTAGTCTGGGCAAGGCTGGGGGTTCCTTTAGTGCGATCTGACGCTGGGAAAGAGAGACTTTCCCAGCATCAGGAAAGTGGCATTTCTAGAAATAATTTCGCATACTGTTACAAGTCAATAAGGTTAGCAGTAATTCCAGCCTCTCCTTTTTGCAATATCTTTCAAGCGTCAGCTCGGGGGCAACAGAAGGTGGCAGCAGCAGCAGCAACTCACCCAGCGGGAGGAAATGTTTGGTGTCCATGTCCATGATTTAACTCATGCCCAGCAGCGCAGGAAGGAGCCAAGGTGGCAGGAGGGCCCCGCTGCGGAGCCCACCGAGAGAGTATCCTGCTGAGCCAAAGGCGCAGGGAGGCAGGACCCGGGGCTTTCTTTCTTTCTTTCTTTCTTTCTTTCTTTCTTTCTTTCTTTCTTTCTTTCTTTCTTTCTTTCTTTCTTTCTTTCTTTCTTTCTTTCTTTCTTTCTTTCTTTCTTTCTTTCTTTCTTTCTTATCTCTCTCTTTCTTTTCTTTCTCTCTCTCTCTCCCTTCCTCTTTCTTTCTTTTTCTTTCTTTATTTGTCTCTTTCTTTCTTTCTTTCTTTCTTTCTTTCTTTCTTTCTTTCTTTCTTTCTTTCTTTCTTTCTTTCTTTCTTTCTTTCTTTCTTATCTCTCTCTTTCTTTTCTTTCTCTCTCTCTCCCTTCCTTCTTTCTTTCTTTCTTTCTTTCTTTCTTTCTTTCTTTCTTTCTTTCTTTCTTTCTTTCTTTCTTTCTTTCTTTCTTTCTTTCTTTCTTCTCTCTCTCTCAAGAAGGAGGCGACATGGCCAGAGAGCTCACTCTGAGGGGATCCCCGCAGGGGTTTCATAACCATGTCCAAGGATGACATGCACCTCTGAGAAAGGGAGGGAATCCTGCGAGAGGGGACCGACAGCCGTGGCCAAAGCAGGGGTGGGTTCTAACTTACCTCACTGCCGGTTTGCGCATGCACAGTGCCAAACATATCCAAACTGGTAGCGAAGGTAAGTGAATACCACTACTGGTCCCCATAGTATTTTAGAGCACTCTCTGGGTAGTTTACAATGTCAGCATATTGCCTCCAACAATCTGGTCCTCAGTTTACCGACCTCAGAAGGATGGAAGGCTGAATCAACTTTGAACTCCATTAAGAACAAACTCCAGGCTATTGGCAGAGTTTACCTGCAATATTGCATTCTAACCACTGTACCACCAGGGTGCATGTTGGTTGCTTTTTTCAGTTTTATTATCAGGACTGCTCTTCTATCTGCACTGCAAGTCTTTTGAACTCAGTTGGATATTCAGCACCCACTGCAGGGGTGGGTTCTACTTACCATCCCTACCTGTTCGCATAGCATCAGAAATGCGCGTTTTGCACTTTGCCTGTGTCACAATGCGGAAATGACCCTCTGCGCATGCGCAGAGGGTTCTGTGCCAGCCGCATTCTAGGACTGGTGACCAGAGGACCGGTTTGGGGGCGTCCATCACTACCGGTTCGGCGAGCGGGAGCAAACCGGTCTGAACTGACAGCAACCCACCACTGACCCACTGTTGCTATTCTTGGCAAGTCCTAGCAAGATCACACATTTCTTAAGTTTCTTAAGAACTCGTTTTTCTTCTGTATGATCCCTTTAATGCACCTTAAAATGTGAATGGTAATGCATTCTAATTAGTTCTCTTTGACTGATGTATCTGATACCATTGGGAAACAGGAAGACATTTCAACCTTATTTAGGCAAATGTATTTAGTACATAAGTGATGGGATTGATCTCCATACTGCTCCAAATTATCACTGCTTATTGGTCCAGCTTCTACCCTAGCTGGGACTCTGTGCTATCAGGATCTTGACATGTGTGGAAGGAAGCACATAAACAGCTGAGCACATAAAGTTCTACTTAATTCAGTCATTCCCATAGTAGGCATGGACATATCTGCTGATTCAATGTCATTACTTTGGAGAAGATGCTTAAATGAGTATTAATTCCATTTTTATGTGAATTTTCTTAGTTTATTCACATAGGACTTTGGTAGTTGTGAGTAGAGCCAGTTCCTTCCCACCTTGCTTGATAGGTTAGCATAATTTCCAAACAATTTGACTTTTTGTTTGCTACCTAAGCAGGAATGGGGTAACATGAATTTACCTCAACACTCAGTTACTTTGTGTAGTTTTCAGTAAAGGTAAAAGCTAAAGGTTTTTTTTTTGTTTGAGTGCAAAATGTAAACACAAGTGTAGTTGTGATTTCTTATTAGTGCAAGAGGATTGCCTATAATAAATCAATTATTTTAAAAAAATCAATTATTCAGCATAGTCTTTCCAAACCAGGTGTCCTCTAGGAGTGTTAAACATTATCCATACTGACTGAAAATTCTGGGACTTGAAGTCCATCACATCTCTAATCTCAGAGACAAGAAACTGATTCAAGACTTTGACTGGATCTTGCAAATAATTGTCTGTGAACATTAGTGTATATTAGAAGGTGTGAGGATGTCCAAATGCATGCATTAAGAAGTTAATATAAGAACAGGTTAGAATAGTTGACAATTGACAATTCAATTCAATTGAATTGTTAAATTGTCCTGCGGTGAGTTGTCTCACAGCAATTGGCCATGGTGAATGGGCTGCAGTGAGTTGGCCATGGCGAGGTGGCCACAGCGAGTTGGCCATGATGAGTTGTCCCATTCCGTTTCAACGTATGAAGAAATGGCTTAGAAAATGTACAGATACCAAATTGGATGGGATATCTGAAGTGGTGCAGTGGTTAAATGCAGCCATTGCAGGCTGACTGCTAGTTCAACAGTTCAGCTGTTCAAATCTCACTAGGCTCAAAGTTGACTCAGCCTTCCATCCTTCCGAGGTGGGTAAAATGAGGACCCAGATTGTTGGGGGCAATATGCTGAACTCTGTAAACCGTTTAGAGAGGGCTGTAAAGCACTATGAAGCGGTATATAAGAAAAGTGCTATTGCTATTGCTATCTGAATCTGTCTTCTACATAGAAGACAGAAGTAAGATTCGAAATGATCTTGATAGGTTAGAGAAATGGGCTGAAAATAACTGAACTAAAATCTAAAAGAAAAATTCAAAATGTTAAGAAATTAAAAAAATCAAGTCCGCAGGCTTCGTTTTTGTTTTGTTTTGTTTGTTCCTTTGAATCAGGGTTGATTCCTGTTGACTCCCTGGACAAGCCATGTAGTTTTCAGAAGTGGTTTGCTGTTGTCTCCTTCCTAAGGCTGAGAGAGAATGACCGACCCAAAGTCACCCAGCTGGTGTTGGACTCTCAATTTCTAACCTGGAGTGATGCCTTAACCACTTCAGCAATCTGGTGCTCAGTTCTATCTTTAACAATCTTGGAGCAGTCATTTTATAAACCAAATATGTATCAGGAATGTGGTGTGAGTGCAAAAACAAACAAACAAACAAACAAACAAAAATAAATGCAATTTTAGGCAGCATTATCAAAATTATAATTTCCATATCATTAGAAATAATATTTCTCTGTAGGTCAGGCCCTATACTGAATAACAATGGTCAAAGAAAGAGGGAATGAAGGAATTGGGTAGATGACTTGAATAGGGATATGAATAGATCCAAATGGATTCAAAAGACAGAAGAGCAGATTCAAGCCTTAAGAGACATTTTTGGGAAACTGGAAAAAACAAAGAATTCTACTCTTCACTGGATGTGTTCAAGTGGAGGTTAGACAGCCTACTATCTAGGATGGTATATGATGGGTTCATCCACCAAGCAAGGGGATGGACTTGATGGCTAGGGAATTCTCAGAGCTGAAGTCTTCATCTCTTAAAGTTGCTGAAATTGAGAACTAAATGACTCTTGTGTAGTGTCTTGGAATTCTATGATTCTATATTAATCTAATGTATAATGATGGCTAGTTCTATTAGTTGAGAATGGATAGACTCCACACCTCTCTCAAATATTTTTAGGTAACCAACAGCACTAGATACTTCTATTTGGTCAAATCCATGGTCTGTGACAATATTGACTTAATGTAGTCTTACTGAAAAACCCCCAAATTTTAATCTGTAATCCACAGAGTCTAAGTACATCAAAGTAGGCAACTATTACATTCCAACATAATATTTTTACTGTATACCTTAAAAAAAAGAAAACATGAATATAAACTGCAGTCATATGCTTTTCCAAGAACTCCTATGAATTTGTTGTATGGAGGTATGGAAAATACGCTTTGCAGATGTCAGGCATTGTATGTACAGAAGCTAACGTTTCTAAATTAGAAATACTCATTGCCATTATCTGAATTTGGTTTTGGAATCTGATTTTGGAATTGTATATTTAAATATATTATTTTTATTACACTCTATGGATGAAGTTCTTCCACTATGTGACTAATATAAGCTAAAATTATACTTCACTTATAAATTAAACAGTAAATGCCACTGAATTTGGCATATCATTGACTTATTCTATACACGCCAATGTACATGCCAGAATCTAGGCAGTGGTTGTTTTGAATAGAGTAGCTATTTTTGACAGCTGAATACATCACAAATTGATCAGATAAGTAAGTTATTCTTCTAGCACAAGATTAATCAAGCATATAAAAAGCAAAAAATCAGGATTCCCTTTCCTCAGTACATTCGTGCCTACAAATAGATCTGAGCTACAGGAGATGAGATGAGTGATGAAAAGATGCTACGTAGTCTTCACTGTCAGTAAATTTTTACCAGGATTACTACTGTATTTTTTGGAGTATAAGATGTACCGGAGTATAAGATGCACCTTAGTTTTGGGGGAAGAAAATAGGGGGAAAAATCTACCTACCAGGTATTCATCTGGCTAGCGTCCTTAGTCTGTTCAGCTACAGCACATTATTTTATCCCCTGGTTAGGGCTGAAAAAACCTTTTTCAGAGGGAGTAGGAATGAAAACAAGCCTGCAAAGACTTAGGGCTGGAAAAACACTTCTTTGGACGGAGTAGGAAGCCGGGAAGATCATTAGCACCTCTTTAGGGCTGAAAAAAAGCTTCAAAAAAAAACTACATTCGGAGTATAAGATGTACCCAAATTTTCAGCCTCTTTTAGGGAGGAAAAAGATGCATCTTATACTCTGAAAAATACGGTAATTGCTGTAATATTTCAAGTCTCATCTAACTATTCTCTTTTCCAAGACACAGATAAATTCAGAAACAATCCAGCAACGGATGAAGATGTCTACTGCTCTGACCTTAAGCATACTTATGGCCTGTTTGTCTGCGCAAGTTATTTTCACATGAAGACAGTGAGAACACAAAAGGACACTGCAAAGCTGCTGACCAGGAGTGTTTGCTTGAGGAGATTGTACATCCAGCTGCTGCAGTTTATGTAATCCTAGTGGTTTGTTTAGTTCAATGAAGGTTTTGCATGAATGCCAGCAAAATATGAATACGTAGAGAAGAATCTATGGAAGTCAGTAGTGTAAGCATCTTTTTTAAAGCCCTGAGTAAATTATATGGCTCTTCCTTGAAAATTATGGGAATTATTAATAAAATGAATTAGATTAAATCTCCCCATTTCCAACAGAGATCTGTGCTTGGAGACCTTAAATCAGTGATGGCGAACCTTTTTTGGCTTGGGTGCCAAAAGGGCGCGTGTGCGCGTGATAGCACACACGCGTGCCCATACCCATAATGCAATGCCCTCCCCCCATGCATGCGCACAACCCCGTGCTTTCCCCATGCATGCGCGCAACCCCTCATACTGCCCCCCCCCACGCATGCGCACAGGTCTCACTGAAGCCTCCGGACTTCCGGTTGGCCCATTGGACCATTTTTCGCCATCCCCAGGGTTCAGGAAAGCCTCCTGAAGCCCAGGGAGGGGGAAAATGGCCCAATGGGCCAACTGGAAGTTTGGAAACGCATGTGCGCACTGGCCAGCTGATTTTTGTCCTTCTTTTCGGCCATTTTTCGCCATCCCCAGGGTTCAGGAAAGCCTCCTGAAGCTCGGGGAGGGGGAAAATGGCCCAATGGGCCAACTGGAAGTTTGGAAACAAACTTCCAGTTGGCCCGTTGGGCCATTTTTCACCGTCCCCAGGCTTCAGGAGGCTTTCCTGAACCCTGGGGACGGCGAAAAATGGCCGAAAAGAAGGACAAAAATCAGCTGGCCAGCGCGCACATGCATGCTGGAGCTGACATAGGGCAACGCCTCACGTACCCTCAGATATGGCTCCGCGTGCCACCTGTGGCATGCGTGCCATAGGTTCGCCAATATTGCCTTAAATGCTAATCTCCCACGTAGAAGTACAATTTTCAATAGGTTAAAAAGATGAAATCATAGATCACATTTCCCCCAATTTAGTTCCTTCCACATGCAATTATGTAGCATGGATCAAAGTATTCCTGGGTAGCATGGCTACCTTGAAAGTGACAGTGACTGACTCATGAAAATACCAGGTTGGAAGAAGCTGATGTGAAGAACTTTGGTATAATAAACGATGGAAGTTCCAGACTCATGAGATGCAAAATAAGTTCAGGAATGCATATTTCTAGCCAGAGGAAGAATCACACACTTACAAGAGAGATCATAATGCTCCAGGGAGAGATCTGTATCGCATTTGTTTGTAAAGTCGCTTTAAAATGATGTTAAAACATCAGCATTCTGATAGTCTCTGGGGAAATTCCTTTGAAGAATGGAACCAGTTTAAAAAGCATGGATGGAGGCAGGCTGTATAAATATATCTGAATGGGCAACCTGCCTCATTTCTGGGCAAAAAGAAAGGGATCTCTGTTCCCCTCTTTGAAATAAAATAATATCTGACAAACAGTCCTGGCTCTCTTGATCTCAAAATATTTGCAGCTGCTTTGGTTTTTAAGCCTCCTTTTCCCTCCTCTCCTCTTCCTATCCAACATAGGTTTTCTCTTATTTTCCCCCTAATTCACTTAGGGGAAAACTGTCAGATTTTTTTCCCTTCCCCTGTCTATCCTGTGTGTGTGTGTGTGTGTGTGTGTGTGTGTGTGTGTGTGTGTGTGTGTGTGTGTGTGTCTAGAAGCTTTAGCCCAACCTGCACAATCTGTTTGGGCACCACCCATTCAATCACATCTTTCCCCCCATGTCTGCATTTTTAATTCAACATTTTCAAATAACTGACAGCTTTAATCTCTAGAGCAGGGGTGTCAAACTTGCGGCATCATGTTGTCGTCACGTGACGTATCGTAACTCCCCCCCCTTGCTAAAATGGGGGTGGGGGTGGTGAGCGCGTGACGCATCTGGCCCGTGAGTTTGACACCCTCTGCTTTAGAGGCTTCTGCATAAACCATTTTGCATACACCTTGAAGCAAGGACTGGTGTCCATTCAAACTTTCTCCAGGGTGTTGTTTCTACATTTTGTATTAGCATTGCTTCAGACCTAGTTTGGCTTCTGCAGCATAAATAATAATAGACTTTAACATGCACAGTTTTTTTTTTGAATAAGAGGTTAAATATTAAAAATAGACAGGGTAGCCCATATTTGTATGCAATTCAATTAAAAAACAAGCCAGGCAGATTTTTAAATGCTTTGGGGTGTGTTGTGTGCTGCCTTTGAATTAATAGCCTTCTGTAGCTATAAAGGGGATTTATTTATTTTTTGGCATCTGAGTTACCCTCCCTCTATTGGTGTCCCCAGTTTTAACACACACACATAACATGCACGTGCCTAGAGAAAATTCTATATGCCTTTGTGTCAAAAAGGGGGGAAACTGACAGTATTTCACAGATGTAAAACCTGAAAAGAAGGGGATTTGGGAAATCATATTTGCTGACTCATATTTTAGGGGTTCATGGATGCCTGAGCCAATATATTTAGTCCCGAAGTCAGAGTCCTTGAGGAGGCATGATGCTGAATTCTATATGAAGCATAAAGAGATGATGTCAGTTTACAGATGGCAGGGACCGTTGAAGATAAATGACCCACAAGGAGGAAGGACATGCGCAGGAATACCACATAAATACTAATCTGCAGTCCCAAAATGGCACAGGATCCCCCCTTTTAAAAAAAATCACAGATAGGATGCTTTTACAAAGGTAAATTAAGCTACGATGGGGCACTACTTCACATTTACGGTTTAGACAGCTCATTTGCTGAATCCACACCCTGAGCAGCATGAGAATGCACATACCGAAATGACTCGAGCTGCCTTCCTTTCCTGCTTTAGCTGGCTGCAGCTGCTTGTCAGCCAAAACAGGCACCAGACGAAGTCTTTGTGCATTTGAGAAAAGGGCTCAGTTGAAAAAAACAACAACACTTGGGCCCCCAGGAAGTTGCTGTGCAGATGTCCCATCCTGCCATGACACCCTGGCCATACACGCCAAGGGCAGAGGGAGAGGACAAGCTCTCTCTGATGGCAGATGTCAAATTGTCCTTGCCTGGTAAACAGTTATTGCTGCTGTTGCGGCAGGAAACCATCACAAAACTGAAACCCTGGAAAAGAAGATCACGGAGCTCTCTGCTTGAGACTGCAGCAAGTTGCTTGTGCCAATGGAGCCTCCCATCGCCCATCGTTCCTTCCTGCTAAAGCTTCTTGGAAACCCATAAAAGAGCCCAAACCCAGTTACGCAAGCAGTAGTAGTAACAGAGGCCAGATAATCCAAAGGTGACTTAATATCATAAGGCCAGAGGAAAAAAGGCCTTTTCATAGGAGCCAGACTCTTGCTACCAACTGCTCTGAACAGCCTGATAGTGGAGTCTGGCTTTTCCAAATCTCAGGCCCATAATTAATGATGTCCTTTCTGTCCCACATCACCTTAAGTGCTGCCGCCACCTGGCTATTCTCTCATTTCTCTAATAAACGTGCCCATACAAGGAGAGCTCTGCTGTCATCACCTTGATAGGAGGCAACTGACCATGGGATTCATTAGAAACTCTTTGCTCTGTGCCATATTACGTGTTCGTTTAGGGTAGAAATGTGGCACTTTATGCAGTTTTTACTTGAACTCAAGCTAGTTTTTGTTCTTGGGTTGCTTTTTCATATCACCGTGGATGGGATCCACTTTGAAATTTACCCTGTGAAAACTACATATTATATATAGATGGTCTATAATTCTTCCTTTTATCTATATCTATATCTATATCTATATCTATATCTATATCTATATCTAGATAGAGATAGAGATATAGAGATATAGAGATATAGAGATATACTGTATATATATATATATTGTGTGTATATATATATATATATATAGATAGATAGATAGATAGATAGATAGATAGATAGATAGATAGATAGATAGATATAGATATAGATATAGATATAGATAGATAGATAGATAGAGAGAGAGAGAGAGAGAGAGATAGAGAGATATACTATATATATATATATATATATACTGTATATATATATATATATATATATATATATATATATATATATATATATATATATATACTGTATATATATATATATATATATATATATATATATATATATATATATATATATATATATATATATATATATATATATACTGTATATATATCTATATACTGTATATATATATATATATATATATATATATATATATATATATATATATATATATGTATATATATATGTGTGTGTGTGTCTGTGTCTGTGTCTGTGTGTGTGTCTGTGTGTCTGTGTGTCTGCGTGTCTGTGTAGCATTTTTGCTGATAAATGAAAATAAAGGGGGACTTTATATATATATATATGTGTGTGTGTGTGTGTGTGTGTGTGTGTGTGTAGCATTTTTTTGCTGATAAATGAAAATAAAGGGAGACTATTATAGATCTATTTCGAGCTACTTAGCTCTCGTCAGATAGCCATACCCTTACTGGGATTTGAACCTGGGCTGCCTGCCTTGTAAGGTAGCAGCTTAGCCATTAGGCCACAGGCTCTATTCCCTATCCCTATATATATATATATATAAATATAAGGAAAAATGAACTTTAGTAATTAAGCTTCCTATCAGTGGCTTTCCAGAGGACTGAGCCCAAAATCATATAGGCAATTAGAAATGATTACTGTGCTGTAACATTACATTAAACCATACAATAGCCTTTTTTTTCGCTCAGCATGATGTGTGAGCATCATCATAAAATAAACTTTCATTTGTTTTAAGATAGTAAACATTTGTTTTAAACTCAATTTGCTGCTGGATTACTAACTACAGTGGTGGCTTACCAAAATGTGTGAACATTTGTGGCTTATTCCTGATTTAATTTTATGCTACTTACAAGCTTCAGGGGTGCTAAAAAAGGAAAGAAAAATGAACTGGGAATTGGCCCAACAACCAATGATTGCTTTTCTGGTTTGTTTCTGACATGTTTGACAGAATAGGTTTTAAAGAAACTTATGCCAAGGAGGGTTGTATATATGAAGCACGGTGGGCTTGTCTTTACTATCAAATTTCCCTGAAGTGGATTACTTTTATAACACAATGTATAGAAAGGCACTATTAAGTGAAGTCCCGTATTGCTATTATTTTACAGTATATCATTTTTGGATAATCAAGCATATTTGTTACTGTAGATTTTCTTAAGCAGTGACTATCCAGATGTATTGGTCATTTCTGGCTGGGGAATCATGGCAGTTGAAATCTGAAATATCTGCAGATAATACTTCACTATTGCAAATTCTGGGAACTGCAGTCACTCAAATCAATAGCAAGAATTTCATTTACTGCATTCTGGTGTGGGTATGCCCCTTGATCCCCCCTCTTACTTATCTGATATTATTATGACTATATTTCTTCATTTTAATAACATATCCACACAAATGTGGCAGCTTGTAATAGATTTTTTAAAATGAAAGTAAGGGAGTGTAATCATTTGTTAAAGTTGGATAAGAGTCGTACTTTTTCTAAGCAGTGGATTTTATCTATATTTCATTATATATTGAACAGTCATCATTTCTGGCATGCATAATCTTTGCTTTTGATTTCATGAAATCACATAACAAATACAACTGCTTTGATATCCAATTCATTCTGTCACATATCCTTGAAATAAGCGATATACTGTTGATTTTATGGTAATATTATATTCGTATTTGATTGATGTTGGAATGTATAAAACAGAAGAACCCACAGAATTATTCATCAGGCAGTGATTTAGTGAAGTTTTGTGTGCTTTAAATAAATGGCATAGTCCTGTTTTCAGCAATTGGTGGGACAAAATAAACAAACCCCCCACAAATTTGAATGTGTGGATTTACTGATTCTTGTCCCCACTCAGCCCACTGAGCAATCTTGAAGGAATGGAACTAGCCTTTTGAATTCCTTCCAGTGTTTACAACAGAACATCCTCTTGGACTTCATTTGAAATAAAATGGCTGTTGCTGACAGCATTCTCTCTCTGTCGCCTTTCTACTACTTGGGTGCTTTTGGTAGCAACCCCATTTAGGTCCACCGATGAGGGAGAAGTGCAGAAGAAAACATGACACCTAAAGTGATGGACATGCCTATTTTTAAAAAGAAAATTAAAGACTAAAAACTTTTTGTGACCTTAAATCCACTGAATGATATATAAAAGAAGCTCTTTGTTTTGTTATTGAATTGATACTTCCAAAGTTTCCCCAATTTCCTCTACCTCCAATTGTAACATATTGGACACAAGAAGGTCTTAAAAGGCCTTAAAATTTCAGAGATCTGATTTAATGTGAATATTTGTCTGAGCTTTTGGCAAAAAAGAAATGAAATTTGAACAGGGAACTGATTTTGCGTTTGCTCTAAAGAATCAATCAACATGAGTTCTAGTTTGATTTATTACATTTATTTAATATATTAAATATGCTGAAGCATCTTGACACCAGGCTAGAGACAGCAATGTGATCCTAAAGTTTTCATCTAGAATACTTGACTTCAAAATGTATTATTTATTCTTCCAAGATGGAATCAGTTTCCTCTTGTGCAAATGTTCTCATCTAGCCCCGCTTTCCCCTTCGGGGTCATTGAATGAATAGTGGTTTCTGTAGCAACACTTACATTTTTCTTTCCACAGTAACTAGAGTGGGGGCATTTATAAGAAAAACATAAGAACCACTGTTGGGCAGGACACAACAATCACAAGTTCCCATTTGCTTGCTTGGTCGTTTTTTTTAACTTTTATAATTTGAGCATGATAAACACAACTAAGAATATCATCAAAAATGCTCAAATGTAAAACTATAAACAAAAATAGCACAATGAAAGTGCAACTAAAATGTAACCGAAAGGGCCTTCAATTAGAGTCCATTCATAACTCTCTTGATTACAAAACAGGGGTAGATTTATGCCCATATTTGAAAGCTGTGTTATTAATACAATAAATAAATAAATAAATATAGAGCGTATTTAGAGATAAATTTGATTTCTGTGCATTTTGGGTTGCTGCTTCCAGTTTCCATCTCAAGGCACCAGGCAGTGATGAATGGCACTGCAAAAACCACTATCCATATATGTGATGATCTTCATATCAGCAAATGCTTACTGTTTTCCCCCCACCCTCTTCCTTTTCTGAGAATGAGGTGAATGATATGTCTGTTTGTCTGGAAAGACACACACACTTTCCAGATTTCTGAGGTTTTACAAATAGCGAACCTTTTGTGTTGTTAAAGAGATTTGCAAAGCATAGAGCATTTGTTTTCAAACAAGATGTCTTTGCACCAAAGCAGTTTTACTTGCTGCCAAGATAACATATTTACATGCTGTAATGCTTTAGCATTATGTGAGCAGCTTACCCAGTGCAAAATCCTGAACAAGCAACGGTCTGTACATAACACATTTTGCTCTGCATTAGTAAAGAACATTTTCCTTCCTTCTCAATTACACTTTCCCAGAATATATTAGTGCTGTAATTTTGGAGAGGAAAATTCTGGTATGGGTTGAATAGGTGGGCATAGTCTTTATTTTCACAATATTCAAACGTTTTAGTCAAAATCACTAGGTTGGTTTTTGGCTTATTTTCTGTAGTTATTAAGCTGCTGTATTTCTTTTCCCATAAGACATTGATTTTGGGGACAGCACATAGAGGACTTTGCTGATATTTGTTGATGAGATAATAAAATCAACAAATATATGGGATGAAGTTGAGTGCACAAGCTTCAGGAAAGCATGACACACTAAAGCCTAGAATTCATTAATGGCAAATATTCAGTGATTAATTTGTCTTAAGAACACTCATTTTCCAAGACATGACTTTTAATAATGTTTATATATAGATTCAGGCAGCAATAGGTGCACAACAGATTTTTGGAAAATGGTGGTCTATATAATTTTTCAGTGGACTAGCATGTTGATACAATTTTATGCAAAATCTCTATACCTCTACAGTTTTAACCTGGCAGTTATGAATGCTTAACAGAACTATGAATATTATATGGGAAAAAAAGATGGAAAATTAGTCAATTAAGTGTTCTCAGTGATAATAAACTTTAGTTTGCTTTTTTGTAGTTGTCTTGCAAATGCTGGTTTCTCATTGCAGATATATGTAAAATGTGCAGCACCTATAGGTTTACATCTAACAGAATTTCAGAAAATAGAATAAAAAGTAATTCTTTAGGTAACCTACCTAATACAAATTACATACATGGTCCAGCCATACTTTTTGGTACATTATAATGCTAATTTGTCTAAGTTCCTTGAATCATAGCTAGTGTACAAATTATACAATCCTAGGAAGCTTAGAAGTTAATTTCCAAAAAAGCATACATAGAATTCTATTTGCAGCTTTAATGTTTAGCATATCTTGGGAAATAATTCCTTTCAGTTATAATTACTGGTTTGCTATGAAAGCAAATACAGCTAAGGGATATATTCTATCATTAAAAGCAACTAAACTTTCACTCCTAGCACAAAGCAAGGCCCATAAATCTAACTGGAAATATTCTCACCAAACTATACATATGGCTAAAGGTTTAATTCTTTAACTAGAAAAATCTACAAATTGAAACTTGCTGGAATGTTTATTTAAGGTCATTTTGGATGGTAAAAGATTTGAACAAATATAAGACTTTATACTGACGCTTCAAAAATTAGCATTTGGCTCAATATCTAATATTTTAATTTTTGATGTACCAAGCAGTAGGATGGAGTAGAAATCCTTATTTTTTATTTATAAATTGCCATTACCTTTTATAAAGACACTTTGGGCATTTGCTTTGAAATGACTAATATTTAACTAAGAATGGTTCCCCAAGAAGAACTATCATTTACTTAGTTCTTGGTGCCAAAATTTGAATTGCAATGCAGTGTTAGGCCTGTAAATATCCTAGAGTCAGTAAAACGATTGCTGCTGAGGGAAAAAAGAATGGGAGATTTTCAGTAAGCTTTTTCAGTGAATTGGTTGACCATTTCTACATCTTTCAGAAACCGAACAGCAATTAAAATAGAAATACATCATGATTATATGAAGTATGCCATGATGCTTTGTGATTAATCTGGCCATCTAGGGATAATTTCATTCCCAAGCTTGGTTTGAAGAATTTCTTGATTTTCATTTCTTGGATTGTCCGAAAAACATAAACAGTGTTCTTAAAAGTTTTGCTGATGAATCCGATGAGAAGAAGCCAATGCAACATTGTAGCCTGTTATCAGTCGGATACTGATAATACCGCTGTTCTATTATGTTATATACATGCTATATAAAAGATTCTTAAAATAAATATTTTCTTTACATGTAGAGAACATATTTTCCATAAAACTTCCTTTAAAAAAAGAAGAAGATAAAGACGTTTACACATTATGTTATTCTTTCATGCAACTAATCAATGTAAAGGGGATTCTAGTATGACAAACAGGCATTGGGCCTCTATATCAAGATGGCAGTTACACGCGTTTAAAAAAAAGGAGTGGGATTTTGATCACATGGTCATGACAGCCATCTTAACTTGATCCCTGATGAAGGGACATCACATTTTGGAACAGAAATGGCTATTCCTACAAATGTCTAAAGCATTTAAAATAACTTTCTGACAAAACTTACGGTTTTAGAGTGAAGCACACCCTTTCACTACGGTGTTATCTGGCGTTGCAGAGGGAAAGTGAAAAGAACAGAAATTTGAAATGGAATCTCCCTTTTAATTTTGTGATCCAATGTCATAATTTTGTGACTAGCTTTTTTTAAAAATATGTTTTTTTAAAAAATAGGAGATGATACATCGCTACTCTAATTTGCTTGTCAAAGACAACAAAAAAATTGTACATTTCCTCCTATCCCCATTAGAACATGTTTTTGCAATAGAAACTGACAAGATGTGGAAAAATACTAATTAACCATATTGAACACGTTTACCAAGCTACCAGAACATTTCAGTATATTAACCTGACAAACTTCACTACTATTCTAGTTAACACAAATTCCTCTCATCCCCCAAAAAGCCTCATTTAAAATATAAAGTACAACATAGCCCCAGATAGTACTTTATCTGTAATCCTAGTTTTGTCAATTTACCTAGATAACAAGCTAAAGTTGTTATACTTACTTTATTTCAGTCTCAAAAGGCAAGTTCAAACCAAATCCAATTAAATAGATTAAAAACCTGGCCAAAATGGTAATTATCTTAACATAGGCACATTCCACGTTATATCCAATAAAGTAGCCCTGTAAAACTATTGCTTAGATATTAGTTTCTGATTATGCTTTGCTATAATTTTTGAAAACCTTGAAAATTCAGCCGATGTTGACAATGTAGTCAACTTTGAAACAATGGTATATCAACAAACCCATGTTCATTCTTGCCTATGCACCTTGTGGACTTGTTTCTTAAATGGAGAAACATAATAGAATTATTTCTTTAGGAATGTGTGTGTGTGTGTGTGTATGTGTATATTCACACATACATACATATATGCGTATATATCCACATATACAGTAATATATCTCTATATTATATTTACTATCTTTAACAAACTGCATTTAATGACAGAAAAACAAGCAAAACTCTTGTGTGTTAAAAAACAACCAGATTTTGCAGCGATGTACAGTACATACAACAACATTGTTGGTAAGCAAACCTAATGATTTATCTAACCTAAATTAATTGGTTTATTTCTTTTCTTTTTTAACCTCAACAATCCATTCTAAGTATTTGTTGGAACTGTTTCAAGCTTTAAAGGCAAGACAGATTGGTATGTAAACTGATTATATATTGTTTCATTTAAATGGCACTTGTGAATAAACTGCAAATTGTTTCAGAAGTGCTTTGAATAAAACGCAAACAAATTTTATATTGGGAATGTCACAATATTTACAATCACACACCAGATGTTATTTGTCCCTGTTAATTTAGTAATGGCTTATCAGAATATCTTATGTTTAACCAGAAGCCTAGTTTTCTTTTTCATGTAATTTATGGATACATTTCCCCATCCTTCTTTTATTTTTCATAGGCTATGTACTGAAGTGATACTGACATTTACTCCAGTCTCAAATAACTCTGCTTTGAAAGACCATTCAGTGCTTTTAATTAAGTACATATTTCTGTTCCATTATGGGCAATTGGATTACTGACTGACTAATTGCATGCTTAGTATCTCTCCACAGCGCATATTGTTTGCAAAATCTCCTTTAATCCAATATTCTAAAATATCAAAAGTGATTTGTGAATAAAATATAGGTTTGGAATTATGGGTGACAAACAAGCAACATGTTGAAAATTAGGAATGTCTTCTTTGCTAATTTTAGAAGACTCTTTGTTGCTTCTGGAAATTTTTGCAGAATTTGCTTCAAATTTCTTATGTCAGGATGACTATTGGGAAAGCATCAATACAGACACAATTGAAAGGCCTGGTTTCTATACAGCATAGCAACATTAAAGTTGCTGCATGTGTATATATGTGTTTAGGCTAAATATGGGCTATAGGAAAATGTAATGGGTGGTACCAAAAATGCTCAAGGAAGATAACAAATGTCTGTTATCAGATGGTTTTGAAATGAGTCTTCTTTGCACATGTGTTCCATAGAAAAGATAGGCAATTTATATGTCAATAAAATGAGGAGAGAAAAACTGCATACTTTTTCCTGCTTTTCTGTTGGCTGGTAAAGTAAAGTATTTGCCACAAGACAAAGTCCCTGTTAATACTTAGTGGACAAAATTTAAAATATGCTTTTAGAAAGTTTAATAAGATTGCAATCTTATTAATATATAATTATATACTCTAGAGCTGCCCATAAGTTACCTGCATTCCAATAATATTTGTTTGCTATCCTGTATAGAGATTTGAATTGCCAGGATCAAAGAAAAGACTATCAATTAAGATTTGGCGAATTGGTGCTAAAGCATAGGACATATTTGTTCTGAACTAAGATTGCACTCCATTCACAAGCCACTCGAAAGCTTATTGAAGTAAATAGTACTTCAGCAGTGTAATTGAGTGCAGAATTTATGCTGCATGCGTACCTTTTGGTAATGTGGATTTTCTTGGTAAATTGACCTCTTAGATGACCAATATACTCCCTACTAGAGATCTAAAATATTTTATATTAGAAGACTGGGAAAGCACTGATCTTGACATTACTGGAACAAATAATTAATTTTCAAAAACTAAGGGGGAAAAGAAGGAAGGAAGGAAGGAAGGAATGAAAGAAGGAAGTTTTTTGTAGGTTTTTTTGTATTTGGTTATGGGTAGTTTATCTATGTACCTAGATATATACAGTGATTCAGCGTTCTTTATCAAATGACCAGGTTTTGCACCTATAAAACACATGGAAGATGAAATGTTCTAGTCATGCGGAGCAAATGATTTGTAAGATTGATGAAGCTTGCAGCTTGTGAAATAAATATAGGTCTACAAATGCCAGCTGATGACACTTCACATTTCCATAATATAAGATTATAATATTCATTCCTGTACAGTAACTCTGCCTTCTCCCTGTGTCTTTAACAGGAACTTCTGCGAGAACCATGTGGCTCTGCTGCCAGTTCAATCATATACAGTTAACAGATTAATCAGAAACATGCAGAGATTTCAATCTTCTATGCATTTCTTCGCTTGTACATGCTATGGAAATAAAAGGGGCTTAATTCTAAGTAGGAGTTGCATAAGTTTCTGAAAAGTGAAAAATTTATTGTAGTGAACCAGTACAGCTTGGTTTCTGGAGCCCAAGAGGAGCAATTGTAGCAATTCTCCTGACACAAAGCAATTATTGTTAAATATGTCATTATACATAAACGACTAAAGCATAATCCAAACTTTTAAACTTATGATCAGCCCCGTCCCCCAGCTACTCTATGCTTTCAGCCAGAAAAAGAAAGATTTCGTTTTGTGGTAGGATGCGTGCAATGCTTGCTGCCACCGCTAGTTGTCGCTTTCTTACCAGTCTGACTACTCGATGTTTTCAGCACTGCGGTTACAGGCAGAGAATGCAGTGCTAATTACAACGAGTAACTCATAAAGCTGTCAAAACTCCGTCTATTCAGAATTAAATAATTAGAAACAAACAAAACATATAACTCCAACCAACAAATGAACAAGATGAACGAAAGATATGAAGAGGGAATCCCCAAGGAGCCTGGAAATGTTTTGGCAAACAGATCTCAACTAAGGCAAGCGTACCATATCCAGCATAGCATCTCCAACACCCAGACACCCCTAGCTGAGTGGTTTAGGAAAAAGCCTACCTGAAGAATACTACGGTCTCCCAAAAGTAGACTCCAAATGCATTGAGGTTACACATTTTTTCAGATCGGATGGGTTTGTAGTCCACAAGTCAGCACAATAAATTGGCACTTAGCAACAAAATAAGAATAGTAATAATAATAAATAAATGCCAGACTGAGTAAAATGGTGGAAATTTCCTCTTTGTTAATTTTCTATACAATCCTTGTAGTTAGAGACGCCAGGGCAAGAGGAAGACGCTGAGCTCAGACCGATGAGGCGCTGGGGATTCAGGACCCTGGACAGCAAACCGCCCCCCCTCCCCCACGTTCTAGCACCTTGGAGAGGAAAAAAAATTGGCCTCTAAACTCCCGCGCTGCTCTCCGTGTTAAAAAAGCCTTGTTGAAGCGGCCAGATTCCTGCAAAAGAAGAGAAGAGCTCCCTTTCTTTCAGCGGAACCCCAGCGCTCCCACCGGGCGTCTGGACCACGCAGAATGCCACGAGAATAAATTGGCCATGTGGGGGTGGGGGTGGGGGAAAGAAACCCAGGGGCTAATCTTCTCGGTCTTTTAGGGTTATCCCCCTCAGTTATATCCAAAGGAATTTGCGATCCTCCGCATTTTGCTGCATTGTTCCGGAGAGGTTGTTTTCCCGCTGGTCGATGTTTTGGTGCCCTTGATTTCTTCCTCCAGGGATCTATCCCACGCGAATAAGTTATTATTGCTGCAGGGACGGTGTCCCATTGCTCATGACTAAAGCGGGGAAGGAAGCTAAGGGTAAGTTTCATGGGCTTCGGTTCCCATTAGGATCGGAAAGCAAGAAAAAAAAGCGAAAAGTCTCTCGACTGCTTCTCCACCAGGTCCATTTTCCGCCTCGTCCTATCTTCTCCTCGACAGAATTCGCGGGATCCTCAGACTTTCCTGCTGCATTAATTTATTAAACTAAGGAGGAGGAGGAGAAGGAGGGGGCTACGAGGGAGGGGGAGAGGAAAAGCTTCCTTAAAAAAAAACCCACGAAGAAAACCCCACCGTAAGCCAACCCCTGGAACGTCCTGGCTCCGCCCACTAGTTCCTCTCATTGGCCGGTGAGCTTGAAAAGCCACCTTTTGTTGTGCTTGGATCAAATGCTCGTTATTCAGAGAAGGGAGTTAACCTTTAAAGCGCCGGTGGTTTTTTTTTGGCCACTTTTGGAAATCAGCGCATCTTTGCATCTTTTGAAGTATCTTCCCCTCTTTTTTTCCCCCGTAACTCCTCCCCGACCTAGGACAGAGGAGTGCCGAGCCGGCAGCCGCAGAGCCAGGCGCGCACGTTCCCAGTCTTTCTTTGGTTCCTTCCTTCCTCCCCCCTTTTCTTTGTCGTCTTTCCCCCTGATTTCCCCATGAACGGAGTTGGGAAACTACACACACAGAGAAAAGAGAGGTAAGAAAGAGCTTGTCAGTTCTGTTTCACCCAATCCCTCGCGCTGAATGTGACCATCTTTCATTTCTCAATATCAATACTCTGAAAACACGCGGTTTATCCAAATCCTAGAGACAATTTAAAAAAAGCGGGCGATAAAAATTCTTATTTTTCTTTTAGAGCACTCGAGTCTGAGAAGAACATGAAAATCTAATAAGTTTGCCTCCGTTTGCCTTCAGGCACCTAATGGGTCGTTCTAATTCCCCCCCAAAAAGAAATAATTTTCAGAACAGGTGTTGGCCCTGTGCCTCTGTTCTTTGAAACCATCTCCTCAATTTGAGGAAGGATAGAGATGCTAGAACAGGATTTGGTTCAACTGCTACCGCTTGCTATGCTATCTACGCTAGAAATCACCCTTCTCTTGCCTAGTAGTATTTTCACAAGTTCTGTGCCTCTGATCTATGGTTATGTCTGTTTCTGAAAGATAGCCCTGGAACTTAATGGATTTTTCCTCTGTGAAGCCATTTGCACATCTGACCATTAAATAAATGTTACGATATAACAAAGATAGTCACTCCCTGAGATTTTTCATATCATTGAATGATAGAACGATTCATCTGTTGTACCTGCATGTTCAAAGAGAGCTGTCTTCGTACTGAATGTACTTGGTGTTATTAGTTGGTATCATACTTGTTTAGTCACCGATAATAAGTTATCTTCCATGCAAGAAGGTTCACGCATGTCACTTTCTTGATTTGTTTTTATGACTAAATTGAACAGAAATAGGAGTCTTTGGTAGTGAGCAATTTTTCCCCATAACTGGATACCAACTCAATGTCCACAGCTGCGCAAAAAAAAATCCAGCCAAAGGGGAAGAATTAAACCAGTGGGAAAGACAAGATAAGAGAGGTCCTTTTCTATTGTCTGCTTATATCAAATACATGAGTAATGTAATTTAATCCTTTCCTCCTTCCTATGAATAGAATTAAACCCCAGTGAGATTAAAAATAAAGGATTTTCCCCAAATGTGCTTACAGCTTCAACCCACAGCCTTTTCAAGTTATAATCACATTTATATGCTTTTAGTATTCTATTACAGATATCAAAATGCTGCATTTTAGATGTTCTTGAATAAAAAAAAGGAAGAGATTTAAATGTTAATTGCTCCTGTTAAAATCATCTAGAGTTAAATGCTTAAAGTTGGCTGGATTGAGCAATTAAGAAGTTTTCATACAAGGGGGGATATTTTTGTTTGTTTTAATTGCTGCTGTAAACTGTCTCAGTTAGAGGCAAAGAGGATGTCAAGAAAAGATATCTACATGGGAAAGATTCTATTGAAACGATTAGCCACCTGGTAATATAAAATACATTGCAATGTCTCCTTCTTCTACAGGACTTTTCATAAAAAAATTTCAAAGGTATAAACTTGGAGTAAGAGATGTAATGGATCTCTTTTTTATTAACCACTTTGCTTTACAAACATGCTTATCATGGACACTCAACAGTATTAACCAGGTATAAAATATATAACAGGCAGGCAATGATATATGCATATTTTGTCTCCCCCCAATCTTACATTCTTAACTCATGAATGTGGATTTCGAAGAATATTTATCCAGCTCGGTGAAAAATATGAATGCTGAATGAAGTAGGAAGAAATCCTTAGAAATGACATACTTTAAAGCTTACAGCAAAATGACTTTCTGGTGACACCTTGTAATACTTATTAAGCACTAAGTGCAATGAAGATTTGCTTTTTTTTAAAAAAGAAATCACATGATTTTAGAATGTATGCCCTCAAAAGTAGAAAGGTTAGTTTTTTTCATTTATTCACCTCATTCTATAATTTAGTTTCATTTCTTATATTGTTCTATTTTCATCCATACTAATATATCTATCTCAGTGGTTCCCAACCTGTGGTACGTGTACCACGAGTGGTACGCGAGGGCCTTCCAGGTGGTACGCGAACACTTTCGGGGTCATGAACGATTTTAGTTAGTTATCTTTTACTTCACAAAAATGTTTACTACCTAACACAAGATAATCTGGCAACGATTTGCAACTGTTGCCACATGCCACCCACCTGGTCCCAGTGGCCCGAGAATCCAGTTGCTGGATGCGCGGGGCCAAAAAAGGAACGGTACAATTATGGAAATAAAGTGATATCTGATCGAATTTAGTTTCTCTGGAACCAGGTGGTACGCGGCAACTGTACGGGACCTCCAAATGGTACTTGATCACAAAAAGGTTGGGAACCACTGATCTATCTTTATGAATAGTGATATACAATTTGCCTGCATATGTGAGAAAAGTCAGGAGGAGTAACTATTTTCATTTTATTATATGTTAAATTTCCCTTCTGGGAAACTTTCTAAAAAGACAGTAGAGTATTGGTCATAGATGTAATCCTGGGCATTAGATATTATTGGTTATTCTGAAGAGAATAAACTTCAGTTTTCAATTTCTTCATAAGATAATAAGTTTGGCTGTAAATGATTAGTGCCCATCCAGAAGGTACAACCTTTCAATTTCTGTCTCCCTCCCTCTATCTCGTAAGAAAATAATTTTTTTATCTTTAATTTAATTAAAAGTGGAAACTAAAAATAGAAACATAGTTCAGTGCTTGGATGGGAGACCACCAGGAATTTGTAAGCCTATGACTAAATGGGAAGCTTGAAGAAATGTTCTGGAACAAGGCAATGACAAACTAATTCCCCAAGTCACAAGGAGTTGGGCTTGAATTGAAAGAATCTTGACATTCATTAATAGAAGTACAACATCCAGTGGCAGTGGAGTTATCACAGGGGAATAAAAAAAGCAGAGCCCAAATTGATCCTCCATTCATTGTTTGTCTTTACTTCTTCTTTTTTAAATCAAAATGCATGATATAGAACTTTGGTTGCAGGTGCTCTAAGGCAGGGGTGGGATAACCTTTTGGCCACAAAGCTACTTGCAACGATACCTGATAAGGTAGGGCTATACAGATCTTTATGCTTACGCACAAAGAAGTAGATAATGATGTACACACAGCCCTACCACACATTTCCCCCCTTCCATGTACAGAAGAGGGCTCACTTTCCCATTTTCTCTGGAATATTATGGTGTTTGTCTATAGTCTGACCAACAATGGTCCACTCAGCTGCCTGGAACTATTTAGCACTATATTACCAGGATATAATACTGCTGTTTAGTGCTACAGCACACTAATGTATGAGGCTCTGGTCTAGACATATAATACGGGTATCCATTATTATCCATGTCCTTAGAAGAATCCATTGTGTATATGTGTGTGCACATATGTGTGTGAGAGAGTATTTCTATGATGGTGAAACCACTGAGGTGGAGATTCTTTTGTGGTACTAGCTGAAACCTCTGGAGGTAGAACACCATTGCAATAATCTAGCCCTGTGGTGATAAGGACAAGAAGGACTACCGGTATGAGTAAAGCCTTCTGATCCAGTAGTACAGTATGTGACCTGACCCAGGGACTCTGGCATGTTCCCATTGTAATAAGCCAGATAAAGAGGGCATGGGTAAATAAATAACCATTGTAGGAATGACTTTTAGTTGGAAATTTTAGTGACAGTGCACATGTTCTTTTGGGCTTGTTCTATAGCAGGCCTGTCAAACTGGTAGCCTGTGGGCTGGATATGTCATACGCAGGCCATGACCACCCTGACTCCGCAAAGGCAAAAAACATTGCAATACATCACGATCTGGCCAGTGACACGATCGAGATTGACACCTGTGTTCTGTAGCATTAGCTTTCTGGATACTAGTTGGTTTATTTTGTTTTCATCTCATGCATGGGTCTTGTAGTCCAATAAACTTGTCTTAGGAATCTGAATAAGTGTAGTCAGGGATATACCAATAGTTGGTGATGAACAGTATACAACATAGACGAAAGCCCGCAGAATCTCTTGGGGAGGGCAAGTTGGAAAATGGGTGCATTCAAAAAATATAGCCATATACAGTATTATATAGCAGATTAGAACCATAGGTTTCTATTAAGTTGGTTCTTCCAAATTTATGCAGTCTTAACACTGCTAAGTTTAATATCATTTTATTTAATATGAAAGGTCCAACTGAATTTGGAGTAAGGAATTAGATGGAAAGTTTGCGTCATGCAAGTTATGCGTATATGCTGTGAATGAAAACTATCTGTGATGTTCAAGTTCTATACTATGCCGTTAATGGCTGCAGCCTAATTATATCTGCTTTTCTTTCTGTTCTGATTGAGGCAGATATATAGTTGATGCAAGACAACTTAATACTGTATATTCCCAGATAGCTACATTAACATGAGCAGGTAATAAAATTTCTATGTTCTTATTTCCAAAAGTTCCGAAAGCCATAATAAGATAGGTTTGCAAAAGGTGGAATTGATTAGCAGGTTTCCCCCCCCCCTTTGTCCATATAAGATTCTTAGACATACCATGGAAGGTGCAAAAAAAGAGATAATGTTATAATAAAAGAAAAGAGACAAAGAAAACAAGCATGAAGCTTTTTAAAAAAAAATAAAGTTGGGAGACTCATACCACTATGTGGTAATTTTAACAATTTTTAGGATACAATTTTGAGTTTACTTTCAAACATCTGGTAATGATATGCTTTCTTGAAAGTTGTACTCTGGCTTTGAATGAGCATCCAAGGAATGTAGAATGGCTTCTTAACAACTTCTGCACCACTAGATCAGATGTCAGACTGATGCAGATGTTTGATAAGCTGGAGAGGGATGTGAGAGGGAGGTGGTGGTTAGCAGACCACAAATTGATTTACCCTGAAAGCTGAGGCTACTGCTAAAAGCATCATTTCATTTCTACAAACAGTTATTTCCTGAACAGCATAGGATTTGTTTCATCTGTAAAAGGACACCAAATAACATAAAGACCAGAGGAGTGTTTACATATACTTGGGAACAGTTCCTCTTGCAGCAATTTCTAACCACGTGCAGATTTTCTAGCAAGAATACTTTTTGCGTAGATGTTTTAATTGTGCCTTGCAACTTCAATAAAAATTCTAACCACAGACTAAACTACACACCTCATTAGTGTCATGTTTTCCCTACATGCAAAAAAGTCTTAATTGTGCCTAGTAGGCAAGGCTTTAAAGGTAGGTGTTGTGGTCCGCCAGCGGCCTGCGGAGCTGGCAGCAGAGTCGGACAGCGAGGAGTCTGGGGAGTCTGGAGAAGGCTCGGTGCCAGAGGCAGAGATCCAGCCCAGGCCATCTGGGAGGTCTGTGCTTACTCCAGAGCCTCCAGAGGCTGACATGAGCGAGGCAGAGGAACAGGGGGAGCCTGTTCTCAATGCATGCATGCGCAGAGCTGCCAGAAGGCAAGAACAGCTACAGAGGAGAAGGACTACTTGGGAGTAAGGCTTGGAGATAATTGGCCCCTCCCATAGGCTATATATGTGGAGCACACGGAAATGCTCGTCGCAGGAAGCAACTTTGTTCAACTCGTGTCATTTTAGCTCGGACTCCTTTTTTCTGTTTGGCTTTGCTACGTTTCTTGCTAATTGGTCTTTGGCAGCTTGTCAAGAAAGATAAAGGTTATTGTCGGACTTGTTATCATTGTTTGGGATTTATTACTGCTGGGACTGATAATAATTCGCAGCCTTTAAAATAAAAAAGGTTTTTGGGATGCCGTTTGTGCTGTATTATTTGATCAGGAAGCCTAGGTCAGAACAGTAGGGTAACATTGATACGTTGCTCAAAGGAGAAACATTCTGTTAATAGATCTCCAGTCCCCAATACTCCCTAAGATGTCCCTTCACCCCATTTTAATGCTATAAATGGTTGCTCCTTCTCAGTTCTAAAACGAAAGTGGGAAAACGAAGTACAGAGCAATTAATTAATGACTGGCCAAGGCATTTGAATGCTGCTTAGGCATTGGAATCCTATTATTTGGACCAGGGAGTACGTTTAAATTGGTTTCACTTGCAAATTTAAATTTGTTTTTGCATTTTGAGGATGAGAGGTTGGTATTGGTTTGGCATGCTAAATAATGTTAAGGAGCTGCAATGCAAAGAAGCACATGCTTTATAACCTCCTCAAGAATGTCACTAAATTAAGGAAATTCCTTACACTGCTTTCCCACTACCAGATATCATTTGGCTGAGGCAAGGAAAAATAAGCCTTTTCATAGCCCTTGGATGAAATAATTTATTCTCAGAGCTGTTTGTGTAGGAGATGACCAGGCTGAGCCCGAGGGAGGGGTCAAAGGCATTGTAAGTCACGAGTCCTTGTGTGCCCACAAGAGATCTAAGTCCAGTCCACCTTGAATACCTCTCTTCTCTCCTGCTCATTTCCCTTGGCCACTAGTTGACCAGATTCTCGTAGAGAGCTTAAGCTTGCAATAAATCTTTATAGTCATTTGAACTGCCTGAATCTCCTGATTTCCCCAACAAGTGACAGTTTGTGTGGTCCTGTCACTGCCAGCATTTTAAGTGGATATGGATGTTGCTTTCTAAAACACTTTAAAAATGTCCTGGGTTTTGTTTTTGTGCTCTTCTGTTTTTTTAATTGTTATTTGATTGTGCATTATATTCTTTTCTTGTGATTTTTAATCTTAAATATGGTAGTTCCCTTGTAGTGGCTTGTGAATTTAGCATTAAAATAAAATGGGTGGCCGAATAAATGAACAGGAATAAAGGAAGCTCATGGCATAGGATTAATAAGTGGAGCAAACTTTCTCCAATGTTGCGTCTTGTGCTTTATTATAATGGAAGATAATTTTCATCCTACGTAGCCTTGGCCACACAACTCCATGACTGAGGGAGCCATTTTTTTATTCTCCTTCATTTTGATTATATCTTGGCTTTTAGGATATTTATTGCTTCATTTTTTATATTTATATTTGCTGTTTTCATGTTTTTTAAATTGAGTGTTGCTTTCAGTAAAATTGGCAACTGTATAAATTTGGTTAATAAAATAAAGAAATAAAATTATTCAACTTTACGGGATCCATATATATTAGACTAGAATTCTCATAACCTTCATGCATGTTTATAATGTATATCCTAGCAGATTATGGAAATTGCTGAACATATTCTAAATGGCATAGGATTGGGGAAGGTCGGTGAATAACACAGTATCTGGGAGTCAACATTGTCTTTTTTCCATCTTCATGATTTACTGTCATTATAACTGCCAATTGAATCTGTGTTTATTTGTTAGATTTCTATCCTGTTTTTCTTCTGAACCATCAAGGCATCCTAAGACAATATTATCTCTTCCAATGTTGTTATCACAACAGCAATCTCATAGGTTAGCTTAGGTTGAGAGGTGGTGACTACCCATAATAAGTCTTGTGATGAGTTTGAATTTCAGCCTATAATGATCTCCACTGTTATAATCCAGCACTGTAACCCTTAGACCACCTGGGTTCTAATCAGTGTCAGGGTTCCAAATAGCATCCAAAACTAAATCAGAGTCCGAGGCAAAGTATTTGTCAAAGTTCCAATTTATTAACAGAGCCATGTTGGCACATCTGGGAGAAACCTGAATCTGAAGTCCCGGGATTTCTCCACCCAGTTGAAAGTTCAAGCCCTTGTCCCCACACCCCCAAGTTCATCATGTTGACCAATCTTCAACTGCCAACTTGGCAGCAGCACCCATCTCCTTCCGTGCAGGTGCAGGAGTGCAAAGGTAAAGGGTAACCTAGACTATCTAGAAAGAATTTGTTATGGCTACATACAAACAACCCTCATGCAATTCCCGCTCCCAGATTCCCACAGGAAAGAATACATATTAAAATAGCATAAAGTGTGGCAGGCCATAGACCCCAACTAAAATGGCTTCGGCTGACAATCAGCTCATCACACAAATCAAACCAAAATTTAAAAAGTGCTTTTGTGCATAAAAAGAACATAGTCAGCATAGACATTTGAACCATATTGATTTTGGAAATATTCTTTTTAAAACCTCAATATTCTGATATTGTAGAAGATGACCAGGCTGAGCCTGAGGGAAGGGTCAAACACACCATCAGTCTTGAGTCCCTTTGTGCCCACAAGGCATCTAAGTCCAGCTGACCTTAAATTCCACTGACTCTTATCTACCACCCATTTGCCCTGACCATTGGTATTTCAGGTTCTTGTATTAGCATAAAATAAACCTATATATTCATTTGAACTGCCTGGATTTCCTGTTTTTTTCCTGGCATTTGTCAGCTATATGTTGAACTCTATTTCTTTTCCTATGTGCTTGGTTCAAGTAGTAAAATCTCAGTCTAAGTTTTTCTCAGGCAACTGTTGGCCCAGTTAGCAAAGCACATTACCAGACTCAGCTTCCATATTCTTATTGCAACCTTATATTTTAGACCCTACTTTGCTCAAGGCAGGACACGATTGGAGACGTTCAGAAAGAGCAAGAGGGCCTAAAATAAAAGGTTGCAATGAGAATTTAGAAGCTGAGCCCAGTGGTAAACTTTGTTATCATACTCCATTTCCTTCTATCTACAGCCTTACGTTCTTTGTTGACTGTCTGCCAATAATGAATCAGCATTCCAGGCTCCTGAATATCCTTAGTTCTGATTGGGCCGGTTAGTTAGCATTTTTGCTCTCCATATACTGTAGATAGTATGAATATAGGTTCTCCTCTTTTAATACTGCTCATGGCTACTGCTTTGAGTACAGAAAATCTATGTTCATCCCTCAAGTTTGAAAATTACCTATGCCTCTGCATCTGTTATTGAAATGTCTGTTTCCTCAGCATTGAAGGATGCAATTCAAAAATATTGTCTGGTATCCTTGATGTAGAATTAAGACTTACTTTTAACTTCACTGCCATTAGCATCCACCTTTCTCAGAATATGGGTGCAGGTTTTTAAATGCAATAGAGCCATTTTATAGCTTCTATAGCTTCTATAGCCAAAATATTTTATTTAGAACCTGGAAAGCAGGTTGAACAGGCACACAGAGTGCATAGTCTGGTTTTTTTTTTTTAAATGTATGGCTCTTCTGTTTAGATTATTTCTAAAATTGCACCCATTTGTATAAAACAGTTCATATGTATTTTCGTATATTTTTGTATAGACTTGTTTGGGAATGCATTTCCTTTTTTTTGTGTGTAGGAAGGCCCAGTAGCTTTAGGGAGAGAAAAAGGCTGGAAATTCTAGTAGCATCTCTCTTGCTATAGCAGTAATCCCTTAGGATTAATGTTATGAGATGATTAGTAACAAGAAGAGAGCATATTTACAGATAGCAAACACTTATACATTAAGTAGTTCTTTTTTATTTTTGCCCAATGGCTAGATTTTTATTGAATGACACAAATTGCTGGGGGAATCATGGTTTTGTCTGTGGAATGGAAGATTTCAGAACATTTGCTATCTTTGATTATGAGAAAATGACCACTAGAGGCAAAAAAAGAGACAGAGAAAAAGTTTAACTCTTAATTGCCATTTACTGAGCATTTGGATTCATAAATAGTAGTGGTTCATAACTGTGCAGCCTAAACAATAAGGACATATATCTTACAAGTGAAACATACACATACGTTTATTTTATTTGTGAATTGGAACATTTTCCAGTCATGGACAGAGAGGTGGTTGGGAGATCAGAGGATGAATGGTGTGGTGTGGGACACGATTGACACACATTGGACCTGATTTTTATATGGGGCAAATGCAAATTAATCTGAAGATGGAAGATGCTGTCATCAGCCTTTTGCTATATCAGACCACTTTCTGATTCATATGTATATCTCCAGTATGTTTGACTCTGCAGGGTTTATTGGGATGGTCCATTTTAGGAAGTGGAGAGATGCACTGGGTTTTCTGAGGATACTTGGAGAATTCCCCAGGAATCCTGCAGGCAGCTCTGTCATGTAGCTTACCAATTTCTGGAATGTGAAGACAGCAAAACTGTTGGGTGAGATGAGATTACAGCTGAGCAGCCTTTGTTTCACTGCAATTCCCAGGGGACTCCTTGGTTTACCGTGGAGCTGTAAGAGGTGAAGCAAAAAAGAGATATCTAGAGGAAAATAAAGAGCGAATGTAACCAAACACAATTACATAGCAATGTTCAGAAATATACCATGGTAATAAGAATAGTGAAGTGTGCATACGTCTGTTCACTTGCTGCATTTGCAAACTTGTATCTGGCGGTTCTGTTCAAGGTTCCATGCTTTAAGGGAAAAATGGGGGTGAAGATCCTTCTGAAGACTGCTGCAACTTGCCTGTGAGATAAAATTGCTCACATTCTCTCAGAGCTGGATCCTACTTGAGTCGAGAAAGAGGACTTGAATAATGTATTGTTATACTATCTGGAGGTTCTTTTGAACTTGTGATGGTAAAGTCTATGCACAGGGATCTATGAGCTCTGTCACCTGTATCCCAGGTCCATTGCTTATTTCTGCAGCTGGGTAGGGCATGAATGTCTCTTTGAGGAAAACTGTGATACCCACTGCCTTGAAGAAAAAAGTTGTACCTCCTCTTCCCAAAAGGCAATCTATTGATGCAGTGTTTTTTTTGGAAAACAAACAATGCAGGAAATTTCAAACTTCCCCTTGTTGGAGAATGGAGAATGTTTTAGAGAAGGTGGTGGCACTTTAGGTACAGAGTGTCTTAGCAGAAATAGAGCTTCAGGCATGGGAATGAGATTGGTTGTGAAAATGTATGTATCAAAGGTGCTTTTATCAAAAAGGCTGCTGAGGAGGAAGTTTTCTTGAGGAGGAGGAAGAAGAAGAAGTTTGGCTTCTCATCCAAGAAGCTTCATCTTCATTCAAGAAGCTTTATTTGTGAAGCTTCTTGGGTGAGAAGCAAAAAGTCACCTTCTTCTTTTTCCTCAAGGAAAATAATAATAATAATCCAGTTGCCTTTTTGAAAAAGCACCTTAGAGACAACTATGACTTGGATGACTGAGCATCTCCATAGACATTTGTGATGTATATACTTTATTGGCATTCTTATGAAAGGAGTTCAATCCTTCTTGGTCCTAGTAGACTTCTTGACAGAGATATCGTGTTCTGTGGTGCTTCTGCATCTTCCTCAATGGGCAGTTTCAGTCTGTGAGTATGTGGAGAAAAGATTATGCCTTTGCTCACCTTCATCTATGATCCCCATTGCAGGTCTATTTGGATAGGGAGGCTCTGACAACTGTAACTGGTGTCCACATCACCTTGTGGTTAACTACTGCAATGTACCGTATTTTTCAGAGTATAAGACGCACCTAGATTTTAGAGGAGGAAAACAAGGAAAAATGTAATCTGAACCAAATGGTGTAGTAATATATTATTTAATAAAATACCAGTGTAGCAGAATACTTTTTACAATCATGTATACTTTTTACAACCATATACACTTTTTACAACCATGTATACTTTTTACAAACTTCAAACTTGACAGCTTTAAGACTAGTGAAATAGAAGAGCTGAAGTGGTGCAGTGGTTAAATGCTGCGACTGCAGGCTGACTGCTAGTTCAGTAGTTCAGCTGTTCAAATCTCACTAGGCTCAAGGTTGACTCAGCCTTCCATCCTTCCGAGGTCGGTAAAATGAGGACCCAGATTGTTGGGGGCAATATGCTGAACTCTGTAAACCGCTTAGAGAGGGCTGTAAAGCACTATGAAGCGGTATATAAGTAAAGTGCTATTGCTATTGCTATTGCTAACTCCCAGAATTCCTCCTCCAGTCATGCTAGCTCAGGAATGGGAATTGAGGTCCACAAGTCTTAAACTTGCCAAGTTTGAAGACCCTTGCACCCCTAACCCAGGGGATTTCAAACTTGACAGCTTTAAGACTAGTGGACTTCAACTCCCAGAATTCCTCCTCCAGTCATGCTAGATGGGGTAATTAGAAGGCAAAAACGCCCCAATTTTTGCAAAAAACGGCCCATTTTTCGCTCATTTTTTTGCAAAAATAGGGCATGCAGAGGATCTGGGAAGCCCGCAAAGCACTCCTAGGGGGTAAGGGAAGGCAAACCCCCCCCATTTTTGAAAAAAAAACGGCCCATTTTTTGAAAAAATTGGATGTGGGGGCGGGGCTTCGGGAGGCTAAAAATCGCTGTATTCGGTGTATAAGACGCACCGACATTTCCACCCACTTTTTGGGGGCAAAAAGGTGCGTCTTATACTCCGAAAAATACGGTACATTCAGTGCCTTTGATGATGACAAAACTACAACTGGCCAAAAATGCTATGGCTTATCTGTTCACCGGGGGTTAGGGTTAGGATTAGGGTTAGGGAAAAGTGGGGGAAAGTGGATCTAGCAATGTGACACCAAATTTATAATTGTTGCATTGATTACTCATTTGCTTCCAGGTCCAAAATAAAGTGCTTGTTATCACCCATAAACCCCATGAGATTTGGTTTGCAGATGCTTACTAGATTATCCCTGCAAGAGTTGATCTATTCAAGTTGGAGGGTTTTCACCATGCATGAAATGCTGAAGGTCTCCACTTCAGGCTTTCTCTATGGCTTTCCCAAACACTCAGTAACAGATATCGAGATATAGTATGCCTCTAATTATTTGGTTTTCAGGAAGGCACTTAAGTTCTTGTTAGGTTTTGGGGTCTTTGGACACGAATGGTGGGCAGCTGTCATTTGTTTGGGTGTTTTATTTGTATTTGCATTTTTATACTGTATGATTTTGTTTGTGTTACTGTACATTGCCATAAGTCCTAAGAAATATATACGCACAAATTGATAAATAGAAGTATTCTTAAATTGCTCTCTCCCTTTTTTCTTCTTCTTAGTAAAAGGATTTATTAAGTCATCTTGTTAATGTCACCTGTCTCAGGCAGTTTCAAGAATTAAGTAAGTTCTGATGTTCCCCTTTCATTCATTCTTTAAGTAACCGAACCACTGGAGCATTGCTAAAATGAAGAATATTTTTGTCAGAAGAGATGTCTGAACATGTTACCTTCAAGGGCTTCTCCTGAGTTTTTAACATACAGCACACCACTTCAATATACGAAATATGAAGGTCTGAGTAGTTTCAAGGCAAACAAGGAAGAACTCGTATTTTCTGAGCATTTCTGTGCTTTCTTGAATACATCATTGTTTGATCTTTCCTCTCCTTCCACTATTTGCCTATCTAAGTACAATTACAGGGAGAAAATGAGCTTTAATGAAGACATTAGTTTGAGTTGGTTATTTCAATTGATTGAGTTTCCACTTAAGCGAGGGAGCTACAGTATGAAGTGAACAGGGAACCAACTTGTATAAAGGCAGCAGCTACAAAGTTAGTTTATCCCACCAAGAACAAGCCTTACACAGTATTTCCAGACCAAATGTCTAGAAACGTCTACAGGTGTCTATAGTGCAGTCCAATGCTGGAGCAATCCAAATTAATTCTGGTTCTTCATTCTGGTATTGTGATTTCCCCCATTTTCCTGGCTCAGGTTGGCCTTACAGCCAGAGGATGCTTTGCTCAGGTGTACTACTCTATAGGTTTGCTTGTTGTCTGAAAAATTGGCCTCCCTGACCTTCTTTGACTGCCACTGTGACCTAAATGCTATTGCTATATAACCAGAGATGGCAAAAGTAAAAAAGTTAAAAATCTCAGAATTTGAAGTGCTTAAAGGTAAAGGTTCCCCTCGCACATATGTGCTAG
The DNA here is from genome assembly GCA_023053685.1 of Diadophis punctatus similis. Lineage (NCBI taxonomy): Eukaryota > Metazoa > Chordata > Lepidosauria > Squamata > Dipsadidae > Diadophis > Diadophis punctatus. The sequence goes on from JALIGW010000002.1 coordinate 178,488,416, forward strand.
TCATTCCCGACTCTAGGGGGCGGTGCCCATCTCTGTTTCAAAGCCGAAGAGCCAGCGCTGTCCGAAGACGTCTTCGTGGTCATGTGGCCGGCATGACTAAATGCCAAAGGCTCATGGAATGCTGTTACCTTCCCACCAAAGGTGGTCCCTATTTTTCTACTTGCATTTTTTACGTGCTTTGAAACTGCTAGGTTGGCAGAAGCTGGGACAAGTAATGGGAGCCCACCCCGTTATGCGGCACTTGGGATTCAAAGTGCTTATATTTGTAAAAATGCCACTTATTAGAATGTGTAATGTACAAATGCTACTTATTAGAATGTGTAATGTACAAATGCCACTTATTAGAATGTATAACAGAATATTATTGGAAGGGACCTTGGAATCAAACCCCCTATTCCAACAGGAAACCCTACACCATTTCAGCAAATGGCTATCCAATGTCTTCTTAAAAACCTCCAGTGTTGGAATACCTACAACTTCTGAAGACGAGCTGTTCCACTGATTAATTGTTCTAACTATCAGGAAATTTCTCCTTAGTTCTAGATTGGTTCTCTCCTTGATTAGTTTCCATCTATTGCTTCTTGTCCTGTGTCACGATGTGAATTATTGCCAGTTGTGCAACTCTACTGTTTTCTAAGGTTTATTTCTAATCAAGCAGACATGTGATATGTTTTACTATCCATGCGTGCATTCCAGGAGTTTTGTCTACTCCCACTTCCTTTTCTTCTTCCATGCCTGCCCGAAGGCAGACGTGAATTCATTAGCTGAGAAGATGTAGCTTATTAAGGGTTTCTTTTTTGTTACTTTTGTACTGAAATAAATATTTTGTTAATTAGATTTGAATCTCGGCTTTATTTTCTAAATACGAATGACTTCGAGGAAGCAAGATCCAAAGATCGCCTCTGGTAGGAAAATTCCTATCTGACATCCTGCCTTGAGGTGCAATGGAGAATAAGTATATATACAAACTCCTACTTAGATATGACGTAGGTACAGAACAAATAAAAAGCATGTATGTTAAACTGGATGCAAAACTTCAAAGGAACAGTCCCAATGCAACAAAGTGACAAACTGCGGAACACATTTATAACATTTACTCTAACCTATGGTTTGAGGGAGAACTGATATAAAATGTTTTACAAATGGTATATAATTCTGCCAATAATTGTTAAAATAGACACATCATACACTAATAACGTTGGAAATGCCAAAAAACAGAAGCAACATTTCACCATATGTGGTGAATATGCAACCCCCTCCCCCCAATATTGAAAAGATATAAACAACATTATTCAGAGAATGTTATGTATTAAATTTGAAATGGAACCACATTTTTTACATTAGGTATAATTCCAGAAGATATCAAATACCATTGTTTATTACATTTCATACTCACGGATGCAATGATAAATTTTGCACAATACTAAAAAAGAAAGAAAGAGATAAGACACATGACTGGGAACTTAAACCGGAGAATACACAACAATGGCAAAACTGTGCATGTGTGTATAAGTGTGTGTGTTTAATAAAATTTAAGCAAGAATGGCTTCCATATAACTAAATGATTTCCAAAGGTTACGGCAACAGGTACTGCAAATTGCTTGGACTACAAAGTAGGGGAAGTGAGAAATTAAATATTTAAATATTATTTTTAAGGATGCTTCCCCCCTTCCCAACATTTATAGACATAATATAGTGGAGATTTTGGCCTTAAACTAAAAATACTTTTTAAAATCATAAAAATGATATACTCTACTTGGAATCATTGCTCATCTTATATTTATTTTATTTATTTATTTGGTATTCTTATATGCCGCCCAACTCCCGGAGGACTCAGGGCGGCGTACAACAGAGAAATTATATTCTTATATCTTATATTGAATAATAATTACATAACCTCAGTAATTATCTGTTCATTCATAGCTATGAATGCCTGAATGAGGTATCCCAGGAAAAAAAAAAGAGAAATGAAGGAAGTAAAATAAAGGTTTATAACTGGAGATGTTGAAAGCAGAGTAGCTTCTCCCATGAATTTTCCATTTCTATATCGAATGACAGACCTAGGCATTTTGTGGTAGATCCAGAATGGCTGTACGTGTATTGTTCAGAACAAGGAAGTAGTTTATGGCACTTTCTGTTGTGGGTTATTGGAAATACACAAGCCATCACTGAAAGATTGACTATTCCCCTATATGGGGAAATTACATATTAGAGAAAATAAATTGAGCATTCTTGAGGTAAACCTCTCTGTTTTGCATTTAATTATCGATAATGAGAAGATGAAAGTATCATCTGTATATTCCATTAAATTACCATAATGAATAGTGGATATTTTGTACCGTTGCATGTTACAAAGTTCATCTTATTGAAGTCTTACTCTGATTGTTTATAACCTTGTAATTGTGTACTGTCAGTGCAAAATACCTGACTGTATAATCAAACCTTCAATCATCTGAGAATGTTGAGATATGTTGGAAGATTTTAAACATTTGTAATACACCAAATGTACTCAAATCAGATGAACAGTGAAGGAGATTTTTTTGTGAGGGATAAGAAGCCTAAGTAATTCTTGCTTGACATATTGAGACAATCAGATTTCATAATAAATTCCAGTTGAACAGTTTCACCTTGGAAAAGCTCTTGGAAATTACTTGGTTCAAATATCTCAGTAAGCTGATTGTTCCCTTAATTATGGTTTATTCCTAAAGTCTGCATTGCCAAATATATGATGCAAACCATTTCTTAATTATTATTTTTTTGCTTTGCAGAATTTGGGTGGATTTCTTACTTCCTGCTATTTCATGCATTGGTTTCATTACCACAACATTCTGCAGAACAGTTTGCTGTTTCATAAACAATATCCAAAGAAGACTTTTGCACTGCCAGTTTCATACAAGTCAGAAAAAAATCTAATATAAATACAATTAGTCATCAACTTATGGCCGCAATTAAGCCCAACATTTCTGTTGTTAAGTAAGAGTAAGTTACTTAAGAGTGAGTTTTGCCCCATTTTACGACCTTTCTTGCTACAGTTGTTAACTGAATCACTGCAGTTGATAAGTTAGTAACCTGGTTGTTAAGTGAATCTGACTTCCCCCTTGTCAGAAGGCTGCAAAAAGAGATCACATGACCTTGGGACGCACCAATATAAATATGAACCAGTTGCCAAACATCTGAACTTTGATCACATGATCATGGGTATGCTGCAGCAGGGGGTTGCTTCCGGTTCGGCCTAGTTCTTCGAACCGGTAGCGCTGGCAGTGGGAGGCTCTGCCCACCTGCCTGTGACGCTCCACCCACCCGCCCAGGACACTTCTGCACATGTGCAGAGTTGTCGCCCGCGCACACAAGCACGTGCACAAACCGGTAGCAATGGGTTTTAGAACCCAATACTGGTATGCTGTAAAGGCTGTAACTGTGAAAAACGATCATCAGTCACATTTTTCAAAGCCGATGTAACTTTGACAATCATTAAACAAACTGCTGTAAGTCAGGACTACCTGTAGTTCTCACATCAGAGAAAGCCATTTTGTAAACAAGAAGCACTGAGGCATAAATCTTTTAAGAATGTGAAATGAGCACTACATGACTGTTGATTCAACATGACTGGTAGAAAAGGCTCAGATTTAAACCTGGGGCCTAACATGTATAAAGGGCAGTATTCTGGCATGCCCTTCTTTGTAAGTTTCATTTCCCAATTCTCTGGAATTCTCTTGTGTCTGCTTGGGTATAAGGAGAAGGGAGAAAATCTAACTGCTATTCTGGGCCTCTGCAAATACAAATCATTCTAGTAAGTCCCACTAGCATCAATTTTCCTTATTTGCTGGAAGGTTACTGCTTCAGATGAGAAACAGGAAGGGTTGATTCCCCTGACAGCAAACCTTCTGAAGTGAAATACAATGTCAAAGCTATAATCTACCTTCTAGCCTGTAGAGGTACTGTATGGTTTTTAGTTCAAAAAGTATAACTAAAATATGCTATTTTTGTTTTTTTGTTTATGCAATATAATTTTTTAATCAAGGATTTTGATTACAATCGTTAATTTTATACAAACTAAAGTGTTTCTTTTCTTTAAAGAAAAAAGAATAGTGAGAAATAATAAAAATGCAAGAAAAATGAAAAAAGAAAGAAAAGGAAATGGTAAAGAAAAGGAAAAGAAATATACAGTATAAAGAAGTGAATTTCAACCTTCACTACAATTATAGACAAATTTATCCCCTTTTACAACAGATATCCTCATTTCATATATTATACCTTAGATAATATAAGCTGTAATGTATACTAGCTGTAATAGTATACTATGCCATGCCATACCTACTATAAATCTTTGTATTTCTTATATATCTTGAAAACTCATTGGTTTCCACCACAGATGAAGATATCCTATAATGTTTTTAGTTTTATATTACAATCTGTAGGCCCAAATGCGTCTCTTTAGCTTCTCTATTAGGAAAATTTTTTTTTCTTCCCATCCTAATGTGTAGCATTTTTAAAGGATTAATGATTTCAGGTAGCTGTAAGACTTTCTCCATATGTTCTGGGAATAACAAATCTATTATTGTCGTTGTTTAGCAAAAAACTAATGAAGAAACACTGTTCAGAACACTCTGATTTGTTTCCTAAGGCAGAACATTTAAATTGTTATGGCAGCAATTGTCTCCTCAATAGTTTATAAAATAAAGAAAGTTTTTCAAACTGCATTAAACTGGGAAGCAACCAAAGCCTTCAATAAAATAAAGCAAAGGACTTCAGTAAAGTCCTATTAAGAGGATTTCTCTCTTCAATAAAATATTGTGGCACCAAACATGGATTCGGCTAAATTAAACTTATGATTTATGGTTTTGATGATTAAATAGGAAAGGTTATAGGAAGAAGAGGGGATACTGTAACCATAGAAACTTATAATTGTACTTATGACTGCTGTAAAGAAAATTGGAAGCTATTTCTTTGAATCTTTTTTCCCTTTCCCCCCCTATTTTCTCTTTACTTTTCCCCTTTCTTGGACTATTATTTGATTTCTTTTTCTCTTTTATTTTTCTTACTTTATATTAGTTTTTGTATTTTTTAAAAAAATCTTTAGTAATATTATATATACACACACACAAGTATTCTGCTAATTTAAATTCTCCAAGGTAATACAGCCACCTGAATTCTGCATGTTTACCTCATGAATGCTGATGAAATAGCTAAATTCATGTTTATGTAACACCAATTGCAATAAACTGAATTTCACTTTCCAGAAATGATTGCTTTAATTATTCTAATAGATTATTTTATGCAAACATCATCCAATGTTTCTTGTTTGTTTTCTGTGACTCATCCCAAAGCTGAGGGATGACAGCATATATTGAAGACATATAATAAAGACTATCTCTCAAAATTAAATGGAGTGAAATATTCAGATATAATAACTATGGGATCGTACTAGCATCCTGATATGAACTACCAAAATAAGATATAAAAAACTTCCAAAGCAAAACATACCAATCTTCATAATAGCAACCAAAATTCTTGCAGTTATTAATTTAATATCTTAATACCCAGATTTTTACTACTTAAGTATAAACTTGAGCTACTTAAAACATAGAATATAGGACTTGCAAAAATCCAATTCAGCACGTGGATGAGTTTAAATGCCAACTGAGTCAAAATGAGCATCACATAATCATGATAGACTAGGAGGGAACAAATGTTTCCAGATCTTCTCTGGCCAGGAGTTCCAAAACTATCAAGAAGACTCTCACTTATATTCTCCCAAAATTATATTAATGCAGATTAACTGATTTAAATTACATATAACTCAATTGGTTAACCCTTAGGAAAATAAATAAATATTTGCCTCGATCTGGACAGACTTCAGTATGAGTGTCAAATCGTTTCTCTGTTCATGACAGAGTATGGGAGCCTTTTTCTATTGTGGTTAGTAGGACATTCAAAACAGGATTTTTACAGATGATTTTAGGGAGAGGGAGAGGGAGAGGGAGAGGGAGAGGGAGAGGGAGAGAGAGAGAGAGAGAGAGAGAGAGAGAGAGAGAGAGAGAGAGAGAGAGAGAGAGAGAGATTCAAAGAAGAAGGTTGCAGTAACCAACATATTCAGTTATATTTTGAATATTAGTATAAGATTATTCGTATTATTTTTCCCTGAAATTATATTTCTTATAATAAACTGTGACAAAATCTATTCATGAAACTATGTACTTGTCATTTTTATAATTAATGCATTGATGGAAAGTTAACTAGCAAGCATATGGAAGAATTCAGATATTTCCAGATTTCAGAAATATGTCAGAAAAAAAAGATGTTTTCATGTTCCAAGTTAAATATTTTCATAGCGCAGCAGATCAGAAATTGTAATTAATTCATTGTCCAATTACTCAGAATAGAAGAGGGAATTCCTCTTTCGGGTTTTAACAGCCTGATGCCCATTCCAAGGTATTTGTCCCCTTTGTTTAGTTAAGCACATACAATATTTTGATATGTCCAAGATATAATCTAATGGTATATAGTAGCATTATGTGACATTAAATGCAACCAGATTGCATGATATTTAGATTAAAACAAAACAAACAATCCCAAATCATCATCTCCATTTCTTAGCCAAGGGAGCCAGCATTGTCCGAAGACACGTCTGTGGTCACGTAGCCAGCATGACTATACGCTGAGGCACATGGAACACTATTAACTTCCCAACCAAAGTGGTACCTATTTATCTACTCACATTTGCATGCTTTCGAACTGCTAGGTTGGCAGGAATTGGAACAGGTAACAGGAATTCACCCTGTTGCATGGTGCTTGTGTCTCAAACCCAGGCTGTCAGCTTTCCAGCTGAATTACAACTTGCAGCCAAAGCCAATAAGTTCAGTGTACCCTCTGTGGCCTAGAGGTAGAGCTCTTGCCTCATAATCAGGAGGTTGTGAGTTTGATCCTAGATAGAGGCAGATGTAGGGTCTCCTGCTTGGGCAGGGGGTTGGACTGGATGACCTGCAAAGTCCCTTCCAACTCTGTTAATCTGTTAAATCTGTTAAATGCTGAAGAATTCTGAGATGGTTAGTCGCTGAAGGGCCCCCATATTCCCCACCCCTGGGTTGCAGTTCACTCTATTCTTTTCACTCTACTATATGCAGTCAGGTTAGAAAGGCACCTAGTGAATGGCTGAATCTTTAGCAAGATCCTGTTCTACTCCTGGATTTCAGGGGGTTGTCCCCCAAGCAAATTGCTTAATAGCTAAATGACCCAACTAATTCTGACTGCCAAATGTAACCAAGAAGTGAAATTTGATTTGACAGTTTGGGAGAAAACAGCCAGCTATTACTGTGGCCTGAAGTAAGCAAAGCTGAAATTTCCTCACCCTAGAGCAAACATTTTCAGGTGTTAAAATATCTCACACGCCCCAATTCACTCATAAACCATACTAGCATCATTTACTTTTTGGCATTAAAGGAGCTCAAATACTGCTTATGTGGTTTTGTAGAAATACACGACTAGAATGGACTTCTATTCTAGTTCATAGAATGGACTTAAAATACATAAACCATGTATTTGGACTTCCTGGTTTTCATCATCAAAACTTTGCTCACTTTAAGCCCAATTGAAAATCTCCCCAAACTTCAGAAAGAGTTCTGGAACACTTTTACATGAGAGTGTAGATATAGAAACGTTATCCTTTTGAAAAGTTGAGCTGAAGACCAACTAGATATTCCTGTACCAGAGACAGCACATTCAGTGCCAGTTTTCATTGCTAATATTATCTGGTGCCAAGTAGAGCATTTTTTTTCCTTTAAAAAAATACTCTGCATTTTAATTAATTGTAAAGTTTTGTATCATGACTACTTTCCCAGTTGCTCTGTTATGATTTCATTTGATTATGCAACAGATTGCAGTCTGCATGGAATGAAAGAAGGTGGAAAACCCAATTTAAATAAAATAAATGATTGAATTAAATACAGAATATAAAACATATGAATGTATCTAGGCCAGCTATTCCACCACCTTCCTGTTTATTTATCCATTTGTTACTTTGTTTTTATTATCTCAAGACGATCCCCCAAAATGTGAAGCAGATGCCTTTGAAAACCAACAAAGAAGAGATATGACAGTAACCACCATCTCCTGAAATTGTACCTTAAAATTGAGATTCCAAGATATGTCCCTGATCTTCAGAGTATTATACAGAGACATAATTCCTAGTAGATTACCTCCAAAAATGTCAGATGTCTCTTATTCCGTGTTATGGAAATTGAATCTAACACTGACGATGGGACAGTGACCTCTCTTCTCAGGTTGTTTTGATCCTTCAAAATGAAATCAGAGTAGGAGCAAGTGCCATGCATCGCATAGTGCTGACTCAAAAATATCTAAAGCTAATTGAGAGATTTATAAGAGGGTCATGCTTCTACTGTCTTTCTTTGGCATAATTACCCAAGCAAATTGTGACATCTTGGTCTCCAAGTTACAGTGAAAGTTCAGTCTAAGAGACTAATTGGAGGGAAGTCATATCCATTATTCCGACTTTTAAATGGGGCAGTATGTCGTACATGATATGTCATTAGGCAAATCACTTCATTTGTGCAATAATGTCATCATGTAAATTACACAAAATAATAATATAAGGTGAACTATATCCATTGGATCCAAAATTGTTGTTGGCCATATAGTTATACCACTAACTGGGATTTCATTGTACTTGGATACTTCAATTGAAATTGTTCCTACCCTCTAGATTCCTAGCAATTTGTTTCCACATAAAGTCTTGGGTTTCAATCAAGTTAGATACAAGCTGAACTTTTTAAACTTCTATATAGTGTTGTTTAGCCCTGCTCAAAGAAAAGCAGAAACAGTAAATCCAAAAGGAACTTATATATGATGCTGAGTTGATGGAGCTATGCAAGCTATCTGCATTTTTCCTAATATAGTCTGCCCCCTTCCTGTTTAGATTACAACTGTTTTTTATTGTAAGCATAAGTTTAGGACCCAATTGTGAGAAAAGTGATTAGCAATTGATAATTTTGAGGGGCAGGGGAACAAGAAGGCAATAATTATATAGTCCCTTTTTTCTGCTGTTTCCTCCAAGATCACTTTCCCCTTTGACTCTTTAGGAACTAAAGAGATATATTATCTGGGTTTTTGACATGTGGTGGAACATCATTTCCCCCGAGACTTCAACATTTGTGCTAGTTTATGAGAAGATGCCAATTGATCAGTGGCAGATGTTTTGCAATATAGGCAGGCCTCGACTTACAACAGTTCATTTAGTGATCGTTCAAAGTTACAACAGCACTGAAAAAAGTGACTTATGACCATTTTTCAAACATACAACCTTTGTAGCATCCCTATGATCATGGGATCAAAATTCAGATGCTTGGCAACTGGTTCATACTTATGACCGTTACTGTGTCCCAATATCACCTTTTGCAACCTTTTGACACGCGAAATCAATGAGGAAGCCTGATTCACTTAACAACCATGTTACTAATAACTTATCAACTGCAATGATTCACTTAACAACTGTGACAAGAAAGGTCGTAAAATGGGGCAAAACTGGCTTAACAAATGTGTCACTTAACAACAGAAATTTTGGGCTCAGTTGTAATCGTAAGTCAAAGACTACTTGTATACAGAAGGAACCAAATCCCACATTGTTTGTGGAAAATAGCGGTGGAGACCTTGGAGATCCATTGCCAATTTAAACAGACAATGTTAGGAGAAGTGCACAAGATATTTGATTTGATGAAGAATAATTTCATATGTTTCTATTTTCTTCTGACATATTTTAGGAGTTAAATATTTACAGATATCAGTTTGCTTAAAAATGTTTGTTCTGCTCCAACTGGGACTTGGTCTTTCCTTCTCTCTTGCTGTGAATTCAATGCTCTTCCAAGAATTTCCACAACCATGTCATACCATTAAGTATGCCAAGCCCAAGCCAGAAGACATACCAAGAGGTTTACATTGCTGCTGAGACATAGCTATTGACTTGGCAGGAATAGCATTTAAGAATGAGCTTAGTATGAATATTTCAGGGTCTCCATTTCCCTGGCCAAGATATACAACCCAAACTGACTTTTCTGGATAGTGTTCAAGTTTTTAAATTGAAAAAAGGCAGGAGAGTTCAGACTGTGAAGCCCCATTTGACATTTTCTAGCGCAACATTTGCAAGAGGAATACCCTGAAATTATCTTTGTTATATTAATGATTTTAAATTTTGAACTTTGAAAGCATCTCCACAGTGAGATTTATGATTAAATCATGAGCAGTGGAAACCCTGCAGCTTCTATTGCCAGAAAAAAACTTTTGCAACTGAGATTAGCATAATATAATTTAATCTCTCATAATTGGACAATCAGTTACAAAAATACCTTAGGGTAATCACATTAGCTCTACTTAGAATATGTTGGTAGCCTATTTACCCAAAAGAATTTCATTGGCTTTATTGCTTTTGAACACAGGTATGCTTAGAGGCAGATCCAGCTAAAGGTTTCTAGCTAGAGTAGACTTACCTTATTCATTTTGAATAATATTCATTTCAAAGGAATGGCTTTTCTTTCCCAGCAGATTTGGGGGGGGTTGGTTTAGGGAGTTGAGAATCAGAAGCTTCCCGACTTTTACAAGTTTAGTAGAAAAGCAATTTGTTTTATAATGCCCAGATGAAACATAAGGGCAGATTAGCATGAAAGAGGGTACAGATTAATTTTAGTGAGTAAGAAAGTAATGCAGATGGAAGAAATAAGAAGTTAATTTGGACAAGAAGAAAACATGGGGCTGATGTAATGCTCACGAACAATATTGTAAATGTACCAGGTTGTGCAGTTCTTCAAGTGGAAGCATGCAATGAAGACATTTTATTTATTTATTTTATTTTATTTTGGAGTTCTTTCTATGCCGCCCTACTCCCTAAGGACTCAGGGCGGTGTACAGCATTTTAAAGAACACCAGAGAATAAAAAACAATTAAAAACAATTTTTAAAAAGTTAAAAAGAAAAACATACAACACCATACATACATGGGGGAGACATCATATTTCTTACTCATGTTTCCATGAAATCTATTGCAGATGGGTTAGTACAAACCATCTTTAAGATCAAGATAGATCTCCAAACAATGAGAATGATAGTCAAGTTTTTCTGGTTGCTCTCAGGAAAGCAGTGCAAGAAGAAATAGCAATGTTTAACTTCTGCGGTTGAGTCACCATGAGCTGAATATCATTCCATCCAGTAAGCTGTTCATATCCAACAGGGGTCATGGATCCCTCACTAGGTTATGAAATAGAAGACCTGGCTCTGAAGAAAATGGGGTGCAGTAGTTGCCAGCACAGAAGTGGCTCTATTTCAGCAATCTATTTGTGGCATTGACTTGATTTCCTTTGGCTGGTCTGCATGCCTTGTCTGTATAAACCAGGCAACTGATTAATTTTTAAATGAACCACTTGTATCTTTGTGCAGGTGTGTAAGGACATGCTTTTTTCTCATTAGCAACATCTGCAGAACCTAAAAATCATTGGAACAAGGCCTAGATACTAAAAGGAGCTCCTTAACTGATATATTTAAAAGAAAAAAAATACTAGATTGAGCCATTTTACTAAAGAGGACCTAGGATTTTGCTAATCTCTTTGAAAATGGGGAGCCAGTAACATTGGTTGTGATCAAAATAATGTTGATCAAAATAATGCTGACTATATGGAAATCTGATGAAACTGTAGTCGAAACTTCTACATTTTCTCTGGAAGTAAACAGTTGAAACATCTAGATTTTCTCTGGAATTAAGCATTTAGCTTTTGGAATATTACTTATGTGTCTTTTACAAGGTACAATTATATTTGCTCCAATGTTAATTCTGAGTGTTTTCATTGTCATCTGTTGTCTTTACTGAAGGCTTAGAGATGTTTTGAAAAGTCCTGTGCTGGTGAAAGATTTATAACGAGCATTTTTATAGTTTTTCCCGTTAGGCAACCCATATATGCCTTAGTCCCATTGTATTTATAGAAAGCTGCAAATCATAGCAGTAAACCATGCAATAAGGAAACGAAAGGTGAAGCTCACAAGGAATTTCATGGTTTTATTGGAGGTGAGCTGGGAAAAGAACTGTGCAGCTATTGAATAACAGGTCAAGTGTTTTTATATGCTGGAGTGTCCAGTCTCCAGAGAAAAGAATCCATTTTGTATACCATGGTAAACTTTGAATCAATTATCTGAGGGAAATGTTTCATTTTCCAAGGGCTGGAATATTATGGCAACGCATGAGAGCATTGGGACAATGAAATACTAGGTATGAGGAAAGAACAAACAAAAACGAAAAGCATTTTTGATTTTTTAAATAGATGAAACATAACCAGAAATGTCCTTGCTGTGTCATGGCAATCTAGCCAATATTGCTGTAATATTGTCTTGCTTTTTTACCCACTTTTCCTCACTATCAACAAGACTCTACAGAAAATCTCTCTTATATTTCTCGTCTCGTCTCGTCTCGTCTCGTCTCGTCTCGTCTCGTCTCGTCTCGTCTCGTCTCGTCTCTTCTCTTCTCTTCTCTTCTCTTCTCTTCTCTTCTCTTCTCTTCTCTTCTCTTCTCTTCTCTTCTCTTCTCTTCTCTTCTCTTCCCTTCCCTTCCCTTCCCTTCCCTTCCCTTCCCTTCCCTTCCCTCCTCTCCTCTCCTCTCCTCTCCTCTCCTCTCCTCTCCTCTCCTCTCCTCTCCTCTCCTCTCCTCTCCTCTCCTCTCCTCTCCTCTCCTCTCCTCTCCTCTCCTCCCCTTTCCCCTTTCCCCCTTTCCCCTTTCCCCTTTCCCCTTTCCCCTTTCCCCTTTCCCCTTTCCCCTTTCCCCTTTCCCCTTTCCCCTTTCCTTCTTTTTGCATGCCCAGGGCAGAGTAACTGATGGATAGGCAGGTTTTAATTTTTGTAGAGATATAACAACCCTTTCTATGTGTTCAATGCTAATATATGTTAGGGTCAATTAATGGATGGAAACCTTACTCCTAATTTCCCAATCCAAATACATTTGCATTGTATATGGTCTAAAACAGGGATGTCAAACTTGCGGCCCATGGGCCGGGTGAGTCATGTGCTGGCCCCGCCCCTGCCCAGTTTAGCGAAGAGGAAAAAAGTCCTGATATGTCACATGACGCCGCCGTGATGCCGCGAGTTTGACACCCCTGGTCTAAAAGGAAAGTTCATGAGAACTTGCTTACCTTCTGCATCTTTGAAGACCAAATAAAGTAGAAGTCCAGAAACTGTAAATATTTTAACTGAATATGTTTTCTCTTTCATCTCTCCACAATTACTGATATAGAAGATTTGGGGAAAGATTCTTGCATCCATTCCTCTCCCTAACATAGTTTGCCTTTTGTAAATGGCTGAAACCCAGCGAAGTGTTTTCTGACTATTTCTCAATATAAATTTTGGAGCATTACAATAAAACAATGTTTCATTTTAACCATATTACTGATTTGACCCATCTCTACATTAGAAAAAACAACATGGTAAAAATGTCTTCCAAGGAAACTACATATCCCATGATATCTCAATTTCCGCTGGCAGTAAAATTACAAAGAATGAATCTCCTTCATGTCTTTATGGAACACTGACAGAAAAAACTTTTATGACTGCATGACTCATTCCCACATTTGGTAATAGCTACTGTTTAATTTTCGCTCACAATTTTTCTCTCATTCCGCCTTCTTAGCACTTCATATTGTAACTGGACAATTAATTTCTGAAAATCTTCTTCCTGTAAAGTAAAATACATGAGGCCATGTCAGAAAGTAAATATGATGTTAATGGGGATGTTTCTTACATATACTGTATTTAAGAGTTTGTACAGGGCTCTGGAATGAAGGTGTTGCTTTGCATACAGTTGCATACTTTTATATCAACTGCTCAGAAAGAAGTGGGATGAAGGCAAAAAATAAAAAATAAAAAGAAAGAAATGGGATGAAGGCAAAAAAGAAAAAAGAAAAAAGAAAGAAGTGGGATGAAGGCACTCTCTGGTGATCATGACTCCCCTTTGGGTTGCAGCTCATGCATTGAGAAAATCTTCCTTATGCTGCTTGAGAGAGAAGGAATGAAGAGAAAAACTTTGTTAGGAGAATCACAGGTCAAAAAAGGATTAAATGCTTATTTCCAGTACTTGGGTCCTCCTCACACTAAGCACATACTTTTCATACTTAGTTAATTACACATGTAAATGTAAATGTGTATGTATATGTATATGTAAGTGTGTGTGTGTGTGTGTGTGTTTAAATGGTATGCAATATACATAAACATATATATTTACAGTAAATAGTATGCAAGTATAAGCTTTCAGATTTCAGCCCTAACTTATTTTGTTATAATTTAAATTGTATATTGTAAACCAGCTTTGCCACTGTTACTTTATTACAAACAACTAAATACTTTAGATTGTGGTGCTTTATAGAAATAGTTTTGTTAATTTCCTCCATGAGCAGATGAGCAAAGTCATTCAAAGGATTGAAATATAACTTATGGTTTCTCAAAATGTAGCTTATCCAAGTTTCAGAAAATACACAGGGTCCTTATTTGAATAGGGATCTCTCCCTCTCCCACCTTTCAAATGATCTTTGCTTCTGCCATGTCCATAGACCACACCATAAATTGCCTTTAGTTCTTTAATTTTCTCACTTCTGTCTGTTTGAGGACATCATCATGTCTTCCCTTTTCCTCTTGAACATCCACTCTTCTTTCACATATTTGCTCTGCAATTAGATCTTCATTCATTCTCTCTACATGTCAAGAAACCTCCCAAATATTTACTTCATACTGACCAATTGCTTTTATATTCAATTCACATGAATTCAATATTCATTCATTTTTGAACTGATTCCTATTTGTTTTACCACACATACTTCTCTCGTTCTCTATTCCCACTTAGTGGGAAAATTCCACTTTCATGCTCTGCTTTATCACATGCTGATCTTATTGTATTTAGCATCCAAACTTCAAAGCAAATGCATGCAATTCATCTAATAATTCAAATCCATTCACTTTGTAATATGTTTTCTTCGAATCATCAAAAATGCCTCAATGTTTCTTACATGTATAGCTCTATTAGTGGTATGCTGAAGAGAAAAAAAAAAAAAAACCAAAAACCCTGCACACCCAATCTCTGGCATTAGGCAATGTTGTACTTTGTCCCAGGGTGAGCTGCTGGGGGTTTGCAGGAGTTTGGGGAAAGCTCTAGCTATGATTCTGTGCAGTTCGGAGAACCCCCTAATCCCACTCCTGTCTGGCCCCACCCACCCCACCCCTCCCAGGAGTCCCCACGTGGCCAATTTTGGATGCAGGTAAGTGCAGGGCGCATGTGGAGGCTTGGGGAGGGTGAAAAATGGGCCTACTCGGAAGTTTGAGAAGGCCGGAAACGGGCCCGTTTCTGGCCTCCAGAGACCTCTGGAACCTGGGGAGGCCATTTTCGCCCTCCCAGAGGCTCGAGGAAAGCCAATTGCCTTTCCAGGATTACTCAACAAATGAACCTCCCCTCCCCGTACTTTTTGCCTTCACTCTTGCTACTTTTCCTTTTGTAAACAGGAACAATGATGGCATTCTTCAATCATGAGGGACATATATAGTCTTCCCACAAGTCAAATAACTCATCCAGCCACTCCATGAGCATAGGACAGTGATGGCAAACCTTTTTTGGTTTGCGTGCCAAAAAGGGGGGGATGCGGGGGATCACGTGTGTGCGTGCCCACACCCATAATTCCATGCACCCCTGCACATGCGCGCATGATCCCCCCACTCCCAGCATGCAATGGCACGCCCATTTTTTGCTCTCTCCAGGCTCCAGAGGCTTTCTAGGAGTCTGGGAAGGGCGAAAACGGCCTTCTGGAGGCTGGAAACAGCCTGTTTCCTGACTCCCAGTGGGCCCAGAAGGCCCAAAAATCAGCCAGCCGGCACGCACATGCGCGCCGGACCTGAGCTCGCGTGCCCACCGATATGGCTCCGCGTGCCACTTGTGGCACCCATGCCATAGGTTCGCCATCACGGGCATAGGACATCTCTATTTAATATTTCCCCCATCTCTATCTCAGAAACCTTAAGTTTTTCTGAACAATTTCACTGCACTTATGACTGGGAGTTGGGCGGCATAGAAATTTTAATAAATAAATAAATAAATAAATGACTCTCCTTTCATCAATTTTTCCCTGGATGCTAACACTGATCAAACTCATTTTAATTTCTCTCTTTGATGGAACACTATAATCCTTACAAATATCTCAAATACTCTTTCCAATGTTCCTTTTACCTCACATAATTCATCACTTGTAATTCTCCTCTGGGTGTTCCTATTTATGCCTCTTTATTTATGCCCAAAATTATTCTGTGTTTTCTAATGTGTCTTTGAATTCATTGCTTTCTTTGATTACATGCGTTGCAAGTGTCTTTCTGTACACATCATAGAGAGACTTCTGTGGTACTCTGTAATGTAAGTCTCATTCAGTTCAAGCGGTTTTCACATCCTCTTTTCTTTGCAGTCATCCTGTTGGGAAAATAATCTACTCCTTTCTTTTTTTTTCAGGATGACTACTTTCTCTACCTACAGTTGGTTTGCTTTCAATCTCATTTCTTTGTTTACAGCAAGGATGTAAGCCAATGGCATTTCGGTTTTATTTTAACAATGCAGTCAGTGGTAGAAAATTATTCTAGGTGATTTCCAATTTGGTTTACATCAGGACTCTCCCAGCTGATCCCTACAAGCAGACCCAGTAGCAGTGGTGGGTTCCTACCAGTGCGGTCCACTCTATAGCACTGGTAGCGGCCTGTTGGTGATGTCACAGTACCGGTGCGGTCAGTTGCCAGCGCCTAGGTGCCGCCATTTTTTTAAAAAAAAAATTAATATTTTTTTAAAAAAATTCTTCTGCGCATGCCCAGAAGCTGAGTTTCCGGCACTGCGCATGCGCTGCCTTCCTACCCCACAGTGAGTCCAAGCAGGGGAGAATGGCTGATGGAGTGCGTGAGACGCTGAAAGAATGGGCGGCAGGAGCTATCTCCATTCCCCTCCCTTCAGCAGTCTGAGAAGCCACAAACGCACGGTAATGATCCTAAGCATTTTCGCACATTTGAGGCTTCTCGAGCTGCTGAGGGGAGTGGGAATGGGCGGCATGACCTATCTCGGCAGTTCCTCTCCCTTCAGCAGTCCGAGAAGCCACGCCCACCTGGTCACATGGCTGGCAAGCCACACCCACAAAATAAGCCACGCCCACAGAGTGGTAGTAAAAAAATTAGGAACCCGCCCCTGCAGTATGGCTAGCAAAAATATAGCTTGAGCTTCATTTATTAATCAGCAAAGACCGGAAATGGTTAAACTGTAAAAATTGGACAAAAAGCAGGCAAAAAGCAGAGAGTGGAAGATAAAAAAATAAAAAGACAGAGAGTTCAGTATCAGCAGTTTACATCATCTATATCTCTATATCAAAAGGAGAGCTGGTTTGGTGTAGTGGTTAAGGCACCATGCCAGAAAACATTCTCAGCCCTAGGAAGGAAACAATGGCAAACCAGTTGTGAAATCTTGCCAAGAGAACTGCAGAGACTTGTCCAAGCAGTCGCCAGGACCCAAGATGGCCAACAAACAAAGAAACCAACAAATGGATATAAAACCTCTGTAGGTGATTAATGCATCCAAAGGGAATAGCCCCTATTTATTCCAATGACAGCAATTTATTAAATTTATATGCTGCTAAAACTCCCTTGAACTATGTATTACAAAGATATTGAAGTAGTCTCTTTGCAGAATAATAAATAAATACAGGCTCTAAACAAACACAAAAAGCATGAAGTGTCATCTGTGCTGCATCTGCATCTTATTTTTATTATCCAATTTCAATATGATGTATTGTTAAATTATATCAAACAACACATCTATTTTCTGTATTGGGCACTTGTATATAGTGTATATTGGAGATCTCTTGAACTTTGTCAACAAAATCTTCAGTTGTGCCAAGGGGGGGAAAAGGTTTCCTTGGGTCAACAGTATAATATATCAGAAATATCACCAACAATTCATCTCATGGCTGAGAAAAAAAACTTTGTTTTACTAATAAATTTCACTCTATCCGCTAAGGATAGAGTAGATGGGAGGAGGAAACAGGATTGCTTCAATTGGACAATTCAAACATTGCTCATTTGAATAATTCAGGCATCAATTTGTATCATCAGTAAATAGAATCATGATTGAACTAACCATTTGCAGGCAGCCAAGCCTTATTCTAGAGATGATGGTTCTTGAGAAAATCAATTGCCATTTAATGAGCTGCTTGAATTGCCTTCATGCAGTTACAGTGATTACCGTGAACTGTCTGGGGCAGTTCACAGTTTTAATATTGTCTCTGCTCATGTGAGGTGGTGTTGTGAGAACCTGCCTACAATGCTTAATGTAAGCGTGCATAATATGCTGGTGGTGATTAGGTAAAGAGAGGAAGCCATGAAGAATGAAGATCTCTTTCAAATATCACATCTGCCTTAGGTAAAGCATTATCTCTCATTCTCAGCCTTTTTCTGCAAGAGGAAGATAATATACTCTCCCAAGCACTGCTGGCATATTCTCTGTGACAGCTCAGGGCCACATTTTATGAATTAAGGAATATCCTCTCTGCTAAAATTGTGAGTAAAGAACAACAGGCAAACATTATGCTGTGTGAGATTGTAAATCAGTTGGAAAAGGCATTAGCCTTTAAGTGACATTTCTCTTTGGGATTCTATTGTACTTAGGTAATATTGATTTACAATAGCATAACACACTACTTATGAAGGAAAAAGCTATATAGACTGTCAGTGATTTAAAAAAAACACCTCATGGTTGAACATGAGAATATCAGTTCATTCTAATTTATATGTGTGTTTCTAGTATCTAGGAAACCAAAGTATAAGATGAATATCCGATATGCTAAAAACACAGTCCATAAGGATGATTCAGTCTTGTGTGCTATAAAGGATTTACAAATCAAAGGCCTGCACTGTTCTTTCTGGTCAACCTTAGCCAGTGAGGGATGTCTCTAAGCAGATATACAAGACATGCAGCTTACTCTATCAACGGACAGAAATGCCTATTGAAACTATGTATAAAGCATATGTAGGAGGCATAATGCTTTCCCAACTCTCCTGTCTTTCTGTTCTTTCTATCCTATAGGTAGCTATAGGGCAGAGACAGGCTTACAAATTGCAGGTAAAAACGAAGTAAGGGATAAAGGGTTGCATCATCTTGCCACCTGTTATTTTCAACACCATTCACTTTTCCATTTCAGACAAAAATGATCTCATGGATGGAATAATATTAAAAAAATTACACAAGCATGTTTGAATCGTACAGCTTCAACAAATCTAAGCACCGTCCAAATGATTAGCAGCTTACTAAAATCTATTTCAGTCCTGGAAATCCACAGCATTTTTTGTTCCTTTCTGCTTTAATTATTTAATGTCAGCTAGAAAAATATGAAGTCATTTGATGTGGTGCTCATCCTGTCACACATGCACAAAACTGGAAGAATATAAAATGGGGGTCCATGTAGAGTCTCACAGTCTCAATGTTCTCATCAGAATCATCTGGAGCAACTGTTGGATTGACATGGATCAGGGGTGGGATGCTGGGGGTTTGCAGGGGTTCAGGAGAACCTCTAGGTAAGATTCTGTGCAGTTCGGAGAACCTCCAAATCCCACTCCTGGATGGGCATGCCCACCCTCCCCTCCCCTCCCAGGAGTCCTCATGCGGCCCTTTTTGGATGCAGGTAAGTGCAGAGTGCGTGTGGAGGCTTGGGGAGGGTGAAAAATGGGCCTATTGGAAGTTCAGGAAGGGACTCTGGAGCCTGGGGAGGCTGTTTTCGGCCTCCCAGAGGCTCGAGGAAGGGCTCCAGAGCCCAGGGAGGGCAAGAAAGCCTCCCCACTGTGGTGCAGAACTAGGCCACGCCCACCATGGCCATGCCCACCTAGCAACCAGGCAGAGAACCCCTTGCTAAAATTTTTGAAGCCCACCCCTGACATGGATCATTCTCTGCAGATATACTGTATGTACCTGTGATTTCCTAGTGATTTAATTTGGGAGAAGAAAGAAAAGAAAGGAAGAAAGAAAGGGAGAAAGAAAAAAAGAAAGAAAAAGAAAGGAAGAAAGAAAGAAAGAAAGAAAGCGAAAGAAAGAAAGAAGGAAAAAAGGAAGGAAGGAAGGAAGGAAGGAAAGAAAGAAAGAAAGAAAGAAAGAAAAAAAGAAAGAAAGAAAGAAAGAAAGAAAGAAAGAAAGAAAGAAAGAGAAAGAAAGAAAGAAAGAAAGAAAGAAAGAAAGAAAATGATCATGTATGGAGATCCATATTTTTAGCCATGGAGGCAAAAACATATTTCATCCATGATTGTCATGACTCATATTATATAGTTGCAGGTGACCTGTCATTTGACAATTTTTTTATGGCACTCATATAAACATGAGATTCAAGATTCTGTATTATTTTGAAAATATAAATGAGATTTGTAAAGCTGGTTTTAGATGGATCATGTAAAATTAAGAGGATTATGAAGTATTTACATAGATGGAATTTTTACCAGCACCTTAAAAAAGGAAATCCAATTAACCCATAATGTACAGTCATACACAGATACTGCACACAATACACAATCAATTCATATAATCCTAGGTATATACTGATACATTGCTAGAGTAATAATAACAATAATGCTTTGGAATAGAAGATCCTGCTGTTATATTTTCTGTATGTTGGATTTTTGAAGCAAAAGTGGAGTTTGGAATGAACGAACTAGACCTGTGAAATCATCCATAGACATTAGATCCAAGCTGTTTCAGGATTCATTTGAAAAAAAAATCCTCCATTCGAATCACAAAACTAATATATAATGGAAGAATAAATGGGTTGAAGAAAAGCGGAAGATAAGAAAGTCCTGATGAATTCAGAAAGAAAGAAGTGAGAAGTTTAGAGAATAGAAGGCAATATATAAAGCAGAGTACAGTGGCAGATATTTGAGAAGGACAGTGTGGCAGGAAGGATATTTTTCAAAGATAGAAAGGTATATACAAGTAGTTCTCACTTACCAGAATTAGGATCGGTAACTCTATTGCTGGGCAATGTGATCATAAAGTGAAACATCATATGACCACACTGACTTATCATGTAAGTTCCACTGTAGTCATGAAATAAACCACTGCAGATAATTAAAAGCAATGGCACCATTGTGACTCCCTGCCAGTTCCCCATTGACTTTGCTGGTTGTGAAGGACACAAATAGTGATCACATGACAGTGAGATACTGTAGTCATCATAAATGCACCAGTGGCCAATTGCTTGAAACTTAATCACATGACTTTGGGGACCAGTCATAAATCTCCTTTCTCAGTGCCGCTGTAACTTCCAACATTCGTTGAACGAGTAGTTGGTAAGTGAGGATTTCTTTTACTAGTTTAGTGAATGGAGTTGGCATGAACTAGATTTAACCATATTCCCTTTCCCACCCCCCTTATCTCATGTCATTCGTTGCCTTGATTCATTATTATTCTTACTATTTTTGTGTATTTTGCATACAGCTGCTTAGAAAAAAATTGACACAACATGATGGGTACATATGGAGATTTGTCTATAAGATATAACAGAAATATACAAATACCTACAGATGCTTCATTTTTTCACGGAATAGGATGAAAATCATATGGCTGTTTCAGTCCTGAATTTAATTATCATGTGAAAAATAGCTGCTTGCCAGTCCACCTAATGAGCTACACAATTTACTTCAATTGCTTTTTGTCTGTCAGTGCTAGGTCACACATGGCTGGCAGGTGCCAAAGTCTTAGACTCCAATCATGTATTTAACTGTCATTTTAATATGATGCAGGGAGAAGGCTATTACATTCACCGTGAGTAATTATATTAATATTAATCAAATCAAAACCATAACCTTAACCTCATTTTCAGCAAGGGAGAGTGCCCTCCCCATCCTGAGAAGGCCTGTTCTGGTTAGTCTTAATTAAACCCCAAACTAGAGATTGCTCAACATCTGCTCAGCTTTGCTTGGATTTCATCAGGATTTCAGCTACAAAAGCACTTTGTTGTTGTTGTCGTCGTTCAAGCATTCAGACACTTTTGAATTTTGGGATCCAAAAGAGATCATTTCACCAGAATTGTCCACCCGTAACTGCTTCTTTGAGTTCTTACAAACTCATTCTTGTGTCCCCAATGATAGTATGCAGCTAACTTGTCTTCTGCCAATCTCTTTTTTGATTGCCTTTGATTTTTCCAAGCATCAAGGTCTTCTTCAAGGATTCTTGCCTTTGCATTTTGTTTCCAAAATATTTAAGCTTTAGTTTTACCATTGGTGATTCCAGTGAGCAGCCTGATTCTATGTCACTTGCTATTGAATGTTTTGTTCTTCTTGTGATCCAGGGTTATTGTGTCTGCGGCCAGTCTGCTAACCCTTCATGTCGGACTGTCAATCCATATTCCAACAAAGGGAAGCAGCCTTTGATGTGTACACTGTCAGTACACATCCTCACCCAGGTCACATGCAGAATCAAACTCTACAGCCCAACACCATCCTCCTCCCCGACTCCCACTTTGCTTGGTAAATAAAGACTCCCAGTGGAGTCTAAACTTAGAATGGGGTGGGGAGGAAGAATCACATTTATTTCACATAGTCTGTGATTAAAGTTTAGAACACCACGAACAAAATCCAGGAGATTGAAACAGATTAAATTTTAACTTCGTGACAGATTAAAATACCTAGGAATTTTGTGCTAGGATTTTGATTTCTGCTATTTTGTGCTAAAGTCTTTTTTTTTTTAATCTCGGGATGCAACTTATGGAGTTGGTTGTTTGAACTCAACCTTCATGTATTTTTTAGGTTACATTCCTGAAGCCATAAATTTTAATTTAGAAGTTATTCGTGAACTCTGCTATTTTGTACTTGGTCCTGTGAACTGTCGCATTCTGGTTTGACATCATTAATTTGCAGGAGGTCGGTGTCATTTTCTGGTTTGTCTGGAGCACTGCACTTTCTTTTTCACAAAGAAGTTTGTGATCTGAGCTGCAGTCAGCCCCAGGCCGTATTTTTTCTGACTGAATAGAGATTCTCCTACTATGCTTGAAGAATATATCAATTTGATATCTGTGTTCTTCATTTGGTGATGGTCATGCGTAGAGTTGTTTTTTTTTTTTGATTGTTGGAACATGTTGGTACAAACATGTTGGCAAAATGCTATTAGTTCTCTTATTACTGAATATCAAGACTAAAATTTCCATATTTCAATAGCTATTTTACTTCCGCTTTGGCATTCCATTTTTTCAGCTTTTTTAAAAAAATCCTGCCTTTATTATTTTTCTAAATAACTCAAGGCAGAAAATATACCCAATCTTCCTTCTCCTATTTTTTTCCATAACAACTCTGGGAGGTGATTGGGCTGACATAGAGTGACTGATCCAAAATCACCCACCCAGCAATTATGTGTAACAATAACAACAACAACAACAACAACAACAACAACAACAACAGAGTTGGAAGGGACCTTGGAGGTCTTCTAGTCTAACCCCCTGCCTAGGCAGGAAACCCTACACTACTTCAGACAAATGGTTATCCAACAGCTTCTTAAAAACTTCCAGTGCTGGAGCATTCACAACTTCTGGAGGCAGGCTGTTCCACGGATTAATTGTTCTAACTGTCAGGAAATTTCTCCTTAGTTCTAAGTTACTTCTCTCCTTGTTTAGTTTCCACCCATTGGTTCTTGTTCTACCCTCAGGTGCTTTGGAGAATAGTTCGACTCCCTCTTCTTTGTGGCAACCCCTGAGATATTGGAACACTGCTATCATGTCTCCCCTGATCCTTCTTTTCATTAAACTAGACATACCCAGTTCCTGCAACCATTCTTCATATGTTTTAGCCTCCAGTCCCCTAATCATCTTTGTTGCTCTTCTCTGCACTTTTTCTAGAGTCTCGATATCCTTTTTACATCGTGGTGACCAAAACTGAATGCAGTATTCCAAGTGTGGCCTTACCAAGGCATTATAAAGTGGTATTAACATTTTGTGTGGTCTTGATTCTATCCCTCTGTTAATGCAGTCTAGAACTGTGTGGCTTTTTTGGCAGCTGCTGCACACTGTTGGCTCATATTTAAATGGTTGTCCATTAGGACTCCAAGATCCCTCTCACAGTTACTACTGTTGAGCAAGGTACCACATATACTGTACCTGTGCATTTTGTTTTTCTTGCCTAAATGTAGAATCTTACTTTTTTCACCATTGAATTCAAGTCTGTCAAGATCCTTCTGTATCTTGAGGCTATCTTCTGGAGAGTTGGCTATTCCTGTGTAGAAAGCTACCAAACCACTGAGGCAATTTCACAAGTAGCTGACAATTGCAATTTTGGAATATAAACCTGACACCAATCTTTATTATGGTGGTTTAAATATAAACCTCCCAACACTTGAAAGAAGAGTACCAAGAAAATCTACAACTTTCAAGAGGACACATTTGGGACTTTTTCTTCATGGATACTAACAAGGTTGAGAAATCCTCAAGAAAAAGAGAAGTTTATAATTACTTGATAGACATTCCAGAGAAGAAAAATATTTTATTCTATGAAGATAAGCTTGGAAAGAGTGACTTAAACTTAATTAGTTAATTGGAATTAGGATGGATTTCTATCAGTCTGACAGTTTTATGTAAAGCGTGTTTAGTGTTAAGTGAGTTTGAAAATGCAATTTTTAAAATACCATTTCCCTAAAAATAAGACATCCCCTGATAATAAGCCCAATCGGGCTTTTGAGTGCATGGCAATAAGGCCAAGTGCTTATTTCAGGGTTCAAAAAAATATAAGACAGGGTCTTATTTTCAGGGAAACATGATATATAATTCTTAAGTAATTCCGAAAGCTTGTAAAATTTTATTGAAAGTATATTTGAGGATATATACAAATGGGGAGACCCTCCTCAAGCAAGTGCCCGCTCACCCTGTATGTGCCTTTTCTGTGCTTTCGCCAAGTCCGGCTGCTCGCTTGAGGAGGGTTTTCCCGCTCGTACGCACCTTCCCAGCCTCACCACAGCTGGCAAGGGGGTCGTGAGAGGAGGAGGATGGGGAGGATGGGGAGGAGGAGGAGGGTCACTGGAGCCTTAGTGCAGGAGTGAAATGGCCCTGTAAATGCCTCCATGCAACGTTTGTGCTCAAGGCAGCCTTTGCTTCCTGCCGCTTGGGGCTGGAGCTTGCGCCCGCCATGCTCAGCTGAAGAACTGCTGGGTGGGGAGGGGACATGGCAAGGCAATGGCCAGAGCCTTAGTCCAGGAATGAAGTGGCCCTATATTTGCCTTTGGGCCACATTTGGCTCAAGGCAGCCCTCACCTCCTGCCGCTTTGGGCTCGGAGCTGTAAGCCGCATCCTGTTGCTAGGGGCGAGTGGGACAGGGTCACCTTGTGGCTCCATGTTGTAATGGGCTCCAGGAGGAGGGGACACCATCTCCCCTAATGTGAAGTGTACTAAAGTTCACTATGCTGCACAAGGCACTGTGACAGTGCCTAATATCAGAATCAGAGAGGGGGTAGAGGGGGGCAGAGAGAGAGACATACACACACAGAGACACAGAGAGAGAGAGAGACAGAGAGATGGGGGGGAGACATAGACACACAGAGAGAGCTACAGAGAGAGGGGGGAGATGGGGGAGAGATAGACAGAGAGTGAGATACAGAGAGAGGGGGAGGGAGAGAGGGAGGCACACACACACACACAGATACAGAGGCACGGGGAGAGAGAGGTGGGGAGAGAGAGAGATACACAGAGAGATACAGAGAGAGGGAGGGAGAGAGAGAGGGGGAGAGAGGGAGAGAGAGGGGAGAAGGAGGTAAAAGGGTTTTGTGGCTCCCGGTGTTTTTAAACAACCAGTTGTCTGCCCTAATGACCGGCTGGGTAGGCATGGCTAGGGGAGTCATGTGACTGGGTGGGAGTGAGTGTGTGACATCGAGTTGGCCACGTCCACCCAGGTTTTGTGGCTCCCAATGTTTTCTTTTCTGTGGGAAACAGGTCCAAATGGCTCTTTAAGTGTTTAAGGTTGCAGACCCCTGCACTAGACCAAACTGGCTTTTCCTATAATTATCTAGAATTGCAGTTATTTGTTTGTCTGTCTGTGTTTATGTGTGTATTGTGTTAGGAAGATGTTGCACAATGCCTTAAAACATCTGCCCCCAACCTTTCGGGCACCGGGGACTGTTTCTGTGAAGTGAGGTATTTCCGCAGACCGGAGGGAGTGTGGTTTCGCATACTGGTTGCATCCCGTGGATGGGGCTTTGCTTGTTTACGTGGCACATTTTCTGGCCTCGGCCAGTTGCCAGTCCACAGACCAGGGGTTGGGGACCCCTGACTTAAGAACTGTTAAATGCCTACTTCTTACATATAGATTTGGATTACCAATAATGCTGATTTGCATGCTTTGGACTTGAATTGAATCATACTACATTGTTTTAGGGTTGTATTTAAGCACTGTTACTGCTATTCTTGTTAAAATGATGGGTACTTCAATTTCTTTTATATATATATGATTTTGTCCACAGTAAAAGAACTGATGCTCCTGTCATGCGAAAAAAATCCATTCCAATCAATTTCAGTTTGTTGATCCCCAGGATGTCAATGTTTAATCTTGACATTTCTGCTGTGACAATGTCAAGTTTGACTTGGTTTATGATTCTGACATTCCATGTTGAAATGGAAGTCATATCTTTGCAACATCAAACTTTCCTTTTGCCTTTGGATACATCTGCAGCTGGATGACATTTCAGCTACAGTCCTGCCACATTACAAACACCAGAACTACTTGAACTTGTCCTCTACTCTTTCTCAATGACTTGTTGGCTGTTTTCCAACCTGGGGGGCTTATCTTCTAATATTATCATGTTGACATTGTTCTGCTTGAGAATGTCCATTTGGTTTTCTTGACAGATTATAAGGATGGGTTGCCATTTCCTTCTTCATTAGATTCTATTTAGTCTAACTGTCACAGTCTTTGTGGGTTCATAGGAGTTGACACAAGGCACAGTGCAGAGGGAATAACCTTGAAGTAAGGAGAAAAAGCTACCACCGGGGTTGTATGGTCAGATAAAAGGGGTCCAAGCTCTGGCCAAGAAATTAATTTGAGAACCAGCTCAACCCTTTCCCTAGTTCACATGAAGGTGAAGGGAGGGAAGGAGCGAGGGGGGGGGAGAGGCACATTCAAACTTGCAAGACTCTGTTATTGTAGCTGTTCCAAAGGTGCTTTTTCAAAAGGCAACTGGACTTTGTTTTTCCTTAAAGACATTTTGTTTCTAAGCTTCTTCTGTTCCGATTGAATGATGGAGGATGGAAGGATTTATGTTCCTTGCAGTCATCTGGTCATTAGCACTCTTTCTGAGAATTGCTGAGGCTACTTGAAGGTTTATCTGAAGGTTTATCTGTGCCTTCAAGGTCATCTGAATAGTGGAAATGGATGTGCAACCTCCTTGGAAATGCTGAAAGGATTGTTTTTACAACACAGTCTTTTCAGCAGATAAACCTTCAAGTCGCCTCAGCGACTCTCAGAAAGAGTGCTAATGACCAGATGACTGCAAGGAATGTAAATCCTTCTATCTTCCACCATTCAGTCAGAACTTAAGAAACTTCTTGGATGAGAAGTGAAACATCTTCTGTGGTGGCCTAGAGGTGGAGCTCTTGCCTCATAATCAGCAGGTTGTGAGTTCGATCCTAGGTAGAGGCAGATGTAGGGTCTCCTGCTTGGGCAGGGGGTTGGACTAGATGACCTGCAAGGTCCCTTCCAACTCTGTTAATCTGTTAATATCTTCCAAGAAAAACAAACTCCAGTTATTTTTTGAAAAAGCATCTTTGGGACCACCATGACCTGGATGACTGAGAATCTCCATAAGCATGTTATTGTGGCTGTTAGAATAAAAGTATACTGATGTAAATCATGGCATTGCTTTTTTTTAATCTGATCTGCCTTGAAGGGTTGACAGAATCAGACATCATTTGTGCATTTATTTACTATTTTATTAATGTAGGAAACAGCACAGAGCAATATAATTTCTCTTTTTGCTTTTAGCTAATGTTCTGTGCAGAAGTAATTTATAACCAGGTAAATTTTCTTTCACTGCCTGCTTGCCTGATTAGGAACACAAGAAAGTATACTATGGCTGATGCATTTAGAAATTGCTGGAAGGGTAAAATCTGATCTTAAGAATGAGAAAGGGACATTCCTCATGAAAAAAAAACACACCACAGAATTTTAAATGCTTCTATAAAATTAATGCCATCTATTTGTATACAAATTCCTGCTCAGAAATGACACCGAGACAGAACAAATAAAAGCTTGCAGGATAAAATGTATGCAAAACTTTAAAGAAATGGACACAACACAATAATGAGAAAAATAATGGACTACATCTATAAAATTCACTCCAAGTTACAGCCCAACATAAAATTGATATGAAATATTTTACAGATGGTTGTTAACTCTTATCAATAATTACCAGGATAGATAAATCATATATTAGCAAATATTGGAAATGCCATGAAACAGAATGAACATTTTACCAGATATGGTAAACGTGTATGAAACCTCAAAAGTATGGGATATATATCTGTAAATGATATATCACTGTACCCAAATAATAAATATAATATTTGTATCTTATAAATACATAAAATTAAAAAAAAAACACCCCATTTTTACCCCTATGGGTAGTCTGTGTCTTCCTCAATCTCTTCCTGAGGCCTGGGAATTTGAGGTTCTGCATAGTATCTCAGCTCTTCCTATCACTGAACTCTTCTGGACGGAGAACTTTCTTGTTGTTTCTGAGATCTGTTGGAGCCACTCTCCCTGCTTAGAGTCACAACACTAAAACAAACCTCTGTCCCTATAATATATCCCCAAGTGCAATCTATCACTATCACTACAAGCATGCAATGCATAGTGAACAATCATCTGTCCCCGCCCCCAATCCAAGCTATCTAGTTCAGATTGTGTCCAGTTAATAATTCCAGCAGTGTATCATGTGACCGATACAGCCCAGGTATTGATGACTTTGATGGTGTTTTCACCAGCCAGTTTTGTCTTTAGCAATGTTCTCATTAGTTTATTCTTTACTAATCACATTTTTTTACCTGTTCACATTTGATGTTATCCAGCTACAAAATGACCAGATACTTGTAGGTTTTATCCTGATGGTTTGGCCAGTCAGCATTTCAGTTCCATTACCGTTTGTGGCTTTACCTCAGTTTGTTGCTACTGTACGCCATTTTTCTAGGCTCAATTCCATCACTATATCTGGGTTAAAAATTCTTACAATTTCTATTTCTGATTTTCCATAATGCTTCAGATCATCCATACAAAGCAAAGCTGAGATTTTTATTAGCATTTTTTGTTCTTTGATAGCTAAGATTTGTTTTCTTCAACATCACTAAAAGTGGAATTATAGTGATGACAAATAATAAGTGTGATAAATGAGTCACCTTGGAAGATGCCTTTTCTAATGTGCATAAGCCTATATTTTTTTCATTTCTTATTTTCATATTTTTCATTTCTTACCATTCTGTCTTTCATTGCTTCATTATTTTTCTGTAAAGTTTCTAAAGTTTTTAGAAAATTGTTTCCAAACATTTGATGACACAACTATGGGACAATGAAACAAAAACTTTTTTTAATAATCAAACCAGACTGTATGCAAATTAATTTTTTCAGATTTTACAATTCTCCAAAACCAATTAATCAGTTAAAACTCATTCATTTGTACCTCTGCTTTTCTTTTCTTTTCCTTTCTGTTCTAATGGAAGAATGTTATTTTCTTCTAAATAATCTAGAGTCTGCTATTATGCTTATGAGTAATTTAAAAATCAAGGGCAAGCATGTTATCTACAGTATCTATAGTTTTCTGGGTTGTCCCTCTCACTGGATCTTTTTGAATTGGATAAGTTTTACCAATTATTACCAGTTGCTGAAATTTCTTTTATACAATACTTCATTTAAGTGTATAATTGGTTGTAAACTATTCAAACATTTGAGCCAAAAACCAATCAATCAATCATTTTGAGGAGATGTTCATTCAATTTTTAATTATTTCTTTGCTATTATTAGTTCTACTATTTGACTTTTTCATTTTCAAATTATTTTATCCATCCAGCATTTTTATTACAGTCTTTGTGGAGTGTCCTATAGATCTTTCTAAACCTGGATTATTTACTTTTAGTTTGGTTTTCCATTTTCAGAATTTTTATTGCCATTTATACTTTGGTAGAATTGCCTCTGGTCTGATTAAAAAGGGCATTGTTACTTACCTGAACGCCCCTTCTCGTAGGGCGGAGCTAGCCTCCAAGAATGGGATGATCCAATCCATCAACCAATCAGGACTGAGTCTGACTCTATAAAAACTGTCTCCCCGAAGGGATCCCCCTCTTGAGACGAAGGACGAAGTCAGACCCATAGTGTAATACCCCAACCAAACGTTATAATAGCAGG
Source organism: Diadophis punctatus similis (assembly GCA_023053685.1). Taxonomy (NCBI): domain Eukaryota; kingdom Metazoa; phylum Chordata; class Lepidosauria; order Squamata; family Dipsadidae; genus Diadophis; species Diadophis punctatus. Next base: position 178,518,859 of record JALIGW010000002.1, read on the forward strand.
TAACCATGAAAACACAACCAACAAAGAAGAAACCAACAGGGAGGGACTTGGAGGCTAGCTCCGCCCTACGAGAAGGGGCGTTCAGGTAAGTAACAACGCCCTTTCTCCATAGTGGGCGGAGCTAGCCTCCAAGAATGGGACATGCCAAAGCAGTAACGTCCCCTAGGGAGGGCTTTCCTCCAGTTCATGTTACCCCTCCGCTAACAAAACTGTCTGAAGGACATGTCGGCCAAAGTCAGCCTCTGATGAGGTGAACTGATTGACCTTATAAAGATGAATGAAAGCCACCAGAGAAGACCAGGTGGCAGCTCTACATACTTCCTCCAGAGCGGCTCTGGCCGCCCATGCATTAGTAGCGGCGGCCCTACGAGTAGAATGCGCTGTTAGTCCAGCCGAGCGAGGAAGGTTCCGTCCAGTGTAAATGTCAGAAATGACAGCTTGAATCAACCGACCAATCAGTGCTGACGATGCCTTTTTACTCATCGAAGCCTGGTGGAAGTAGACAAACATCACCTCCGAACGCCTGAAAGACGCAGTTCGGAGGTTATAATTCTTAATCGTCCGCAGGACATCAGTGGTGTGCCTCTGGAGCTCCAAGTCTGGTGAGGGCTGGGCACAAAATGTGGTCAAACTCAATTCCTGTGTCCCGTGGGAGAGGGTATTGACCTTTGGGTGAAATGCCGGATCTAGAGGGAGCCCGACCCTATCGGGGTGGAACACGCAGACTTCCACGTGGACCGATAGGGCCGCCAGCTCCGATATCCGATGTGCCAATGTTATGGCCACCCGGAACGCTACCTTGTGGATCAGATGCCCCAAGGACATCGAGCGAAGGGGCCCGTAAGGTTCTTTGGTTAGGGTGGAAAGCACCCATGGAAGATCCCATGTTGGGTACCTGTGGACCACAGGTGGATAATGTCGGAGGTCACCTTCAAGCAGTGTCGTATCAACGGGTGTGCTGACAACGGCTCGGCCGCATGACAGGTGAGTACGGTGAACAATGCCGCGATCTGGCGATGCAATGTGTTGGGCGCAAAGCCCTAGTCCAAGCCTGCCTGCATGAAGCGCATGACGCCAACGATCGGTAGGTCCACTGGACAGAGAAAAGAGGCGGAGTACCAAGTACAAAAGGTCCGCCACGTGGACAAGTAAATGCACTCCGGTAACGCCCGCCAGGAAGAACGGAGTGTATGTATGATGGAATAAGGCACTCCGCGATGACTCAAGGCGTACCGGTCAAGACCGTCCAGATCCCCCGGAACTCGAGTGGGGAGCCTGTCAGGGTCTCCACGAGGTCGGACCCTAACAAGTGAGGCTGGGAACAGTCTGGGAGTTGAGGTCCACAAGTCGGAAACTGCCAAGTATGAAGACCCTTAGATCCTCACCAATGACCCCAGGGCCCTAACCAAGCCCTAGGATCATCAACGAGCCATGGGGCGTGGGCCATGAGGGAAGTAGAGGTCCCAAGAATCTGAACTCGACACTGCCGAAATGCGGTGTAATGCTCCGAAATTAGCGTGAGGAAGAACCTCCAACACTAGGAACCCGTCTCGCCTACTGCGACCAAGAGGACAGACCGGTGAGCGTCCTGAGGAGGTGGGAAGGATCTAAAAGGGTGAGCCGTTGAGGATCCAACGGTGCCCGTCAACCACCCCCGAGGGAGTCACTAGCAAGAACATAATGTGTGGATACGCTGACCCCCAGGAGACATCTAGATGGTGGAATTATGTAGCAATGGTGAATATCTGGCTCATGAAGATCTGCCAGACCCAATACGGGGACGCAAGTGGAGCAACTGAGAGAGGCCCGTCTGGAAGGACCCTCGAGCCTTGATCCGTAGGGATATGGCTGGTCAGCCGGCCACCAGAGGTGTGCTCCAGGAGACAGCCCCTGGGGCTTAGGACTGAATAGCGGCGGCAAACCTCAAGGAGGGTGTCCCTCTGTAAGGGACAAGCCCTGTCCACCCAGTGGGGCGTGACCCCTGTTGTCGGCCTGACCCTCCCCAGGGGCTGGTAGGGACGGGTCATACCAGGCGAATGGTATGAGGGACATCAGGAAAAGGAACAGAGTGGAATGAGGAGAGATTGCCATGAGAGTAGTGGAAGGAGCATGCCATTCAGTGAGGATAGAGGCAACTGCCGTGAGCTGAGCTGCCCTTATGGAAGCTGAGAGCGTACCGCAGGCGCCCATCTGAGGACTGCGTGGTGTCCAGCAGCCGGCCAATGACAGATGCGGCGGGAATGATCTCACTGTTCCTGTGGCCACTGTAGGCGCCTATGGCAGCCGTTTCTAACCAGCCCTGTAGCTTCTGCAGCCGGGATTCGACCCCTCGAAGTCTGAACGGGGGTGTCATTGTAGGTGCACCCTTCCTTTGATGGCGTGCTGGACCCTGGTCCTAGAGCCGCCCCATGATGCGTGCTGACCTCTGCTGACGATAAGGCCACAGGCACAACCCCAAACTGCGGGGGGGAGTTCAGGAACCCCATGGAGGGGGCCAGCTGGGGTGTTCCGGCTTCACGACCGCAGGAGGCGAGTACGAGGTCAGCGGATTGGAATAGAAATCAGGCCAGACAACCTGACAGAGTGCGAGAGAAGGTCTGGTCTCATCCAGACTCCCTTCCATTAGAGGGAGACCAGTAGAGAGCTAATTAAACTATTCTGCGCTCAGTATACGGCCATCCCCAGATAGGGTCCAAACTGGGGCAGGCTTGTCTTGATAGACAATGCCTGCCTCCGCAAACGCACCCGTTCTCATCCCAGTCTGGTCCCTGGGAGCACTCACTGTGGTACAGGTGGATGAAGCCAACATCAGGAATGTCATCTTGCGTATAGTGAGCCGGTGAGAGACATCGGCGACCGTGATTTTACTCTTAGCAGTGAAAGGGTATGAAGGCAAGGCAGCGGAGTCCCTGGACAATGTCCGTTCAATGACTCCATGCCCGATGGCATCCGCAGTGGCGGGTGCACCTGACTGGTTACTGAAGGCCGTGGCCCCGAGGCTGCAGAGTGAGGGATGCCGCCAGGGCCAACTTCCGATGCTGTTCAGGTGTTGCCGGCTCCACCGGGGAAAGGCACGTAGAATTAAGCCGCCTTGCACCGATTCTCATGAGAAAACGGCTACCGAGGCCAGAAGGAGGCCTTAATGGCCGGTGTAACATTGCTGGCTATCGCTGAAAGGAAGGCTGCCCGCCCGAGTCCCCAGCTGCCTGTGCAATCCCCTGGCCTATTCCGTCACGTGACTCCTGTTACGGAGTTCGAGGCCCAGGAGGAGCCTCTGAGGCCGTCATGATCTCCACCAATAATCAATGGGCGGAATAAGTAAATGAGCAAGCCCTTGTGACGGATAAATCCGTGCCACAGCGGGGGCAAAATTCCTAAGGCCAATGCAGCCTTAGCTGCTGGTACCTATAGGGGCTTACGTGCTACCTGCCCCTTGCTGACCGCTTGAGCGACAGTTGCACAATCAGTGGGGAGGCAGAGGAGCAGGGGCAGTTGTCGTTGGAGTCTTGTGACAATGAAAAAACTTCCTTCTTGCTCCAGCGCAAGCCGTCATGGACTTAACTCCAAGACCTGACTGTCTGGAGCCGTGCAAAGCGCCAGGGGCAATGGGAATGCCCCCTATGACGGGCTGGTAGCGAGGCTAACTGCTGCTCCGCGAATGCTGTCCGTCATCCCCCAGATTGCTGGGGAGGGGAGGCGCGTTAGCGAGTCCTGTTTCATGCGTCGCGTGACTCAGCAGCTGGCCTTGGAGTCTCTTTGTTTTCTGCAGGCCGCCCGAGAATTGGGAGTGATATGAAGCCAGTGCGTGCGCACGCCTATGTCCCCCCAATGCCGGCTGTCCGCTGATCGGGTTGCAGGGAATAGGGAGCGATATGATGCCAGTGCATGTGTGCGCCAAGCTGCCCCGAGAACCGACTGCCAGCTGATTGAATGGTGGCAGTCAGGCAAGCCACGGGGAACCCCCTCAAGCGGATGTAGCGCAAAGAAGGCTAGACTCCTGCCGAGGCACCGCTTACCAATGCACTGCCATGAGCCTCGAGTGCCTCAGGCCAGGAACGTGAATTGCGGCTGCGCGTGACGGGAGTAACGAGAGACCGGTCAATTTTGCACTGTGGCGCTACCTACCGACGCGCCGCCATCTCACTGTAGCGCCCCTTGCTAACGCGCCGCCCTGGGACACGAGTGCCTTCGGCCAGTGAGAGTGAAAGGCGGCGGCGCGCAGCACGGAAGGGAGCCGTAATTGCCTCAGCTGTGATGCGGCTAGTGCTATTGATGGCCATAGCCGCCACCGATCCTTCAGCCCCGCTCAATTCCCTTAAGGGAGAGGCCTTGAGCTAGATGGGTCACAGGGAGTAGGCACGGCATTTGTTGATACCGTAATATTAGTCCATCGCTAAGAGCAATCGCTGGTAGATGGGTCGCCCCCCCTTCAGCGCGAGACGTGCTGGCGGCCATGGCCCGGAGGTCCTGAGCCCCCTCAGCCCGGTAGGGTGGCTCGTCACATAACAGCCCCTGCACTGGTGTGACGTATAAATGTGCGTGCTGTAGGCCGTTTGCAGGCCAAGGTAGCAGTGAGGGCTTGTGACAGTTGCAATGGCAGGAAGGAGATCCCGACCTGGGATCAATTTTGTGAGGAGTGGGGGCGGGCGCAGCGCGGTCTAGGAGCTTGCCGCCATGAAGACACAGCTTGTGCGCCAATTGGGAGGCACCGTAGTGTTTTCCTTTTCTTCCTCCCTGCGGCACAGCTATCTTGGGAAGGAGCGACCAGAACTGCCGTTGGCGCGAGCAAGCGTAGGCAGAGAAGCGGCAGGCGCGGCTGCGAAGGGGCTACCCGATCATCAGCTGTTGATTGGGTGCCTCCTGCTGTGCTTGGCGGCGGCGGTGAGGCTTCTCTCGTCGGTGCCGGCTGTGACGGAGAGGTGGCTGGCGCGGCCGCGAAGGGGCTACCCGATCATCAGCTGTTGATCGGGTGCCTCCTGCTGTGCTCGGCGGCGGCGGTGAGGCTTCTTTCGTCCGTGCCGGCTGTGACGGAGAGGTGGCTGGCGCGCATGCGCCGGAGGCTGCCCGAACGTCAGCTGGTGGGCGGGGCCTCCCGCTGTGCTGGGTTGCTGCTGTAATGGCCGTTCGCGCCAAAAATGACGAGAGGATGGCCCAGCAGTCGCGGCGAAGGCTGACAAGCCCAGCAAAGGCAACGAAGTGCGAGAAGACGATTTCTGGAGGTGCCGGCTGCCCCACGTTGAAGGAGCTTGGAGCCGGAAAGGGAGGAGGTGAGGCAGTGGCCGCACAAGCGCGAGGCTTCAGCGGTTGTAGATGACAGTCACACGAGGCCTCAGACTCCTAGCGGTTAGCGGCAGAGCCGCCCTGGCCGGTGGTCACAAGCGCTAGACTTTAGTGACTTGTAGTCCGGGGGTGTTGGTGGCCAGGCCGCAGCAGAAATCCACAGACAGCGAAATTCTACAGGCCGCAGTCGCAATGACAGGAGGCTGGCAGGGCTGTCAAAAGGGCTTGGGCCCACACTCGCATCCTCCCCACTGAGCCAGACAGGGTCTTGGGGAGGTAGTGAAGCACTCACAGATAGAAGATGATTGAAGAGAAGACAGAATGATGAGAGATGAAGGTAGTTGAGGTAACCTGCAAGGTTGGGGTGACACAAATCCTTGACCTAGGACTGAGTCGAAAGAGGCTCTTGGAGGCTAGCTCCGCCCACTATGGAGAAAGGGCGTTGTTACTTACCTGAACGCCCCTTCTCGTAGGGCGGAGCTAGCCTCCAAGTCCCTCCCTGTTGGTTTCTTCTTTGTTGGTTGTGTTTTCATGGTTACCTGCTATTATAACGTTTGGTTGGGGTATTACACTATGGGTCTGACTTCGTCCTTCGTCTCAAGAGGGGGATCCCTTCGGGGAGACAGTTTTTATAGAGTCAGACTCAGTCCTGATTGGCTGATGGATTGGATCATCCCATTCTTGGAGGCTAGCTCCGCCCACTATGGAGAAGTATGGTTTTGCTTAAATTGGATGATTCGTGCCTCAATTTTCCCACCTATTGTTGTTATTTTTTTGCTTTATGATTTTCAAAGTGTTTTCATTTTTTATGGTGCTCAGCCAATGTATCTTTATTAGGCTTGTCTTGTTATTTACATTCTTCAGTTTTTGCTCTTTTATGTTTTTTAAATTACTTGCAGAGTAAATTTCTTTATCTTGGCCTCCAGTCTGATCATCCAAGTTGGGATTGAATATGATTTTGCTTTTGGTTTTGATACCCTATACTACCGTTGTATTGTATTTTGATACCCTAAACACTACTGTTGTATTGTAGCCATGCTAATTGGTCATATTCACAACCTTCATTATAGGTGACAGGTCTTTTTTGGACTCTATTAGGTATAATACTGAAAAATAATCCTTTGGAGTAGAGTCTGTAAATGTTAAATGTAAATATTAGCTCGACGCCCTTTCATACATAGGTGAAACTATAACCATCCTTCCTCTTTGCAGAACTGAGAAGCAAGATTTGATTCAGAAATGCATATGAATTTGACCTGAGATGGCCTACTGGTGTGGTCAGCTTGGAATTCAGAGGTTTGAAAGCCAAGTTAAGCTTCCCTTTAAGATGGATTAACACAGCGGTGTATCATCCTATTAGCACAAAATAGAACAGAGTTGATAGTTTAGAAAATGTATGAAGCAGAGGTGGTATTCAACAGGTTCTGACCAGTTCTGGAGAACCGGTAGCGAAACTTTTGAGTAGTTGATTTATTATTGTTAGGATTGTTTTAGTAAAGGCTGTCTGTGGGGTTGTATATTTTTAACAGTTTTGATTGCTTTGTATCTGTATTTGTAAGACACCCAGAGTCTGTGGGAGTGGATGGCTAGGATAAATGGAAATAAATAATATAATGATAATAAAATTGCAATATGGTGCCCTGGGAACAGCAGAAATGTCATCGAATCTGCCATTTGCTTTCAAAGGCTACAAAGACCTTGAAAGCCACCTGATTTGATGGCATGCTTCAAAGCCTGAATCCATTTCATTGGGGCAATTGGATTAAAGCTTCATTGAACTAAAGCACCCATTCAAAGCTTTGCGCGGCCTGAACATTCTTATCTAAAAAGCAAAGGTTTCTTGATGATTAAATCTGCATACATTTCATATTGGAAATAAATTGTTAGCACAGGGTGAATTAAATTTTTCTATTGTCAGCATTTTTCTGTGCCCGAACATGTATACATTACTCAAAAGATGATCCAACATTTTCTCATTAGTGAGGCAACTTTGCCAAACCCTCACCCACCCAGATTGAATTCAATAACATACTCTTCTCTCTCTTTCTCTTGCGGACAAAGTGACTGTAGACTCAGTTTTGTTACATTCCTATGATATACATAATATACAGCACGCAAGAGCTCTCTCTCTCTCTCTCTCTCTCTCTCTCTCTCTCTCTCTCTCTCTCTCTCTCTCTCTCTCTCTCTCTCTCTCTCTCACACACACACACACACACACACACACACACACACACACACACACACACACACACTTATAGCAATTTGCACTTTGTTAAAACAATAGTATTTTGGGGTATAATAATTCCAGTATAATTTACCACAGAACTTGGAGTTGACAGAGCTGTGGATGGCACAGTAGGGTTTTTAAAATCAAGGTATATAACACAGATAATACTCCATTATAAAACATCCAGAGCTGCTATTGATGAAAGTAGTCAGCTTGTGGAGGAGAGATGTCCTCTGTCTTAAGGAAAATATGTTTTAAAATTGCATAACTGTTACTAATTGGCTCACCCATGCAAGGATGTTTATCTCACGCCTCAGTGAGATATTATCTGTACTTTTTTGCACGTAGTTTATTCATTTCTTTGTAATCTTGCTGTTTAAAAATATTTAGAATTTCCCTCCCCCAATTTTAACAGTCACACAAACACTCTTACACTGTGTTGTTTTGCTATTTGGTTTTAGTGTAACAAGGAATCAAGGTTAAGAAAAAAAAACCCCAAAAAAGAACCAATGAAATTTTGTGTACTGTTGTCCATGTTCTGTATACAAAATTTCATTGTTTCTTTGATAAGAAATTGATAAGAGATAACAATTGATAAGATACGGTATTAAGAACAAATGTGGATATTTGATCCAGGACAAATTAGTGTTAATTGTTGGGTTGCTTTGGAATAGATAATAGGCCATGGTAAATTTTCTATGAGTTGTATACAGTAGTAGTTTGTTAACAAAGGGCTTTAAAAATTTACTCTTGCTTTCTTTTGTTGCTCTATCTGTTAACTATCTTGTCATTAATATAATAGATAGATGACAGGTTCATTTGCAAATAGAATTAGAAGTTAAAAAATTTGGGGTGGAGGCTGTTTTGCAAGGCATGAGAAAGTAATATTGCTGCAATATATTTATCAGTATTCAGCTATGGGGGACAATATATGTTTATGTATTTCTGGTTTTTTAATGTACCTTTTTTTGTTTAATGTCTTGTCTGTTTTGTTTCTTCCTTTATTTTTTTTGGAGTTTTGTATTTTAACTTTTTTAAATAAAATGAAATGACAAAAAAGCCTGTTTTCCATGTTCTGATTTTCATATTTAAAATCAGTTAAATTGTGTATTTTCTTATTGTCCCATACACACTGTGTCATATACAAAAAAAAACTCACCTACACAATCTCTCTCACACATGTAGTGCCATATGCATAACTTCCACATATGCATATTTATTGTATACCAATCACACCCTATCAAGCTTCTTTTGCTATTCAGAACTGACTTCAAGTTCAACTGCATGGGCCTACTTTAGTCACAAATTCATTAACATTTTTTATTAATGAGTATTTTTTGCCAAAGCATATCTTTATGGAGCAGTCAAACTTTTAGCTCAAGAGCCCATTCTTAAATGTAAGATGGATTACAGGTAGCAGAATAACAGAGTTGGAAAGGACCTCAGAGGTCTTCTAGTCTAACCTGCTGCAAAAGCAGGGGACAGTATACCATTCTGGACAATAATTGTCCAATATCTTCTTAAAAAACTCCAGTGATGGAGCACCTACAACTTCTGAAGGCAACCTTTTCCACTGGTTAATTGTTGCCACTATCAAAAATTTTTTCCATACTTCTATAGATTGCTTCTCTCCTTGATTAGTTACCATCCATTGCTTCTTGTCCTGCCTTCTGGTGCTTTGGAAAATAAGTTTACCCCCTGTTCTTTGTGGCAACCTGTCAAATATTGGAACACTGCTATCATGTCACCCCTAGTTCTTCTTTTCACTATACTAGCAATTTCTGCAACCATTCTTCATATGCCTCCACCCCCTAATCATCATTGTTGCTCTTCTCTGCACTCTTTACAGAGTCTCAGTATCTTTTTTAATAATATGGTGACCAAAACTGGATGCAGTATTCTAAGTGTGCTCTTACCAAAGCATTATAAAATGGTACTAACACTTCAGTTGATCTTGATTCTATCCCTCTGTTAATGCAGCCTAGGATTGCGTTGGCTTTTTTGGCAGCTGCAGCCTACTGCTGGCTCATATTTAAGTGATTGTCCACCATGACTCCAAGATCCCTCTCACACTTACTGCTATTGAGCCTAGTTCCATTTATTCTATACCTGTATATTTGGTTTTTCTTGACTAAAAGTAAAACCCTTACTTTTCTCACAATTGAATTTTATTTTGATAGATAGAGCCCAGTACTCAAGTCTGTTGAGTTCCATCTGGATCTTGAATCTATTTTCTGGAGTGTTGGCTATTTCTGCCAGTTTGGTGTCATCTACAAATTTGATGAGTTCCCCTTCTATTCCATCATAGATATCATTTATGAAGATATTGAAGCCTAAGACAGAACCTTGGGGTACCCCACTGCTTACTTCCCTCCATGTAGATGTAGATCTATTAAGGATTACACATATAATGCAGTTTGTCAGCAAGCTACAGATCCATCTGATGGAATGCTATCTATACCACATTTTTCTAACTTGCTAACAAGTAGGTTGTGGTCTACTTTATCAAATGTCTTACTGAAATCCAAGTATGCTATGTCCACAGCATTTTGCTTGTCCATTAATTTAATCAGTATTGCATCATTTTTAAATTGTGCACTATCACTGATTTAATATCACTATCATTATTTTGTTATGTTGGGGTATTATATTTCATCAAATTAAAAACCCCCGATGCCAGTGTTAAACAGTGGGTGTAGGAAAGCACAACACTGAGCTTAGTGAAACACAGACACTCACAAAATGTTTGCCACATTTAAAGGACCAGGAAAAAGACAGGGCCATCAAGATGAGTGTTGTTATTGTGTGTTCTGCAGTGGAAGAAAAATGTTCTTTTTTGTTGTTCTGTGCACAAGGAACATTGGACAATGGTATCGAAGTGTGGATCAAGTGAAGATAGAGCAAAACCTATGTTTTAAGGATCAGAGCTGCTGGAAGATAGATTATTCCTGAATCTGAATGAAATTAAGTTTATATCAGACCTGTTCTTGACTAATGGGGTTATCTAAAAGCATGGCTTGAATATTGCCTGGAACTGAGATATTTACTTTCAGGAATGATGGGTCTGAAACAAAGTTTGCTCTGAATAAAGAAATTAAAGAATCTTTAATGGGTGTTTCACTGTATTAAACATGCAAAACTGCATGTCACTTAATTAATGGGAAAGCTTAATAGACAATAAGTTGCAGAAATTGTAGACTGTTAGAAGCTACTCCAAAGTCTAAAAGAGCGGAGATAAAACACTTGCAGTTTTTATAATTAAAACATGCAATTAAAACCATAACAATTGGTTTATAGCACCCCCATCTGACCATGGAGGAATACAGAATTAATCTATGGATGTTAACAGGAATTTGGGTTGCTGTCTCTTCAATACATTTTAAGTAATTTCATGAAATTACTGTAAAACAGATGAACTGTTTTATTTTAATAGAATATAGAGGCATATCTGTAATTTGATTTAGCTCTAGTAACTTTGGATGCTAGCCTCAATCTTGATCAGTTTTGCAATATATTAGCTACAATTAGTAAAACACAATTATCTTCTATTTTGCTTTTTTTGGTAAACTGCTACTTTATAAAACCATGTTTATTTTATTTCCAATTTTGCTTTCAAATAGATGGTTTTTGAAAGTAGAGCCATATCCAAACAACTGATGGGGATTGGAGCCTAGAAAAGAACACTTAGAATATTGCAACCCTGTCATTCTATGTTATTCTATGAGTTGGCAATGATATAAGTTGGTTACTGATAGGAGATCTAAAGAAATATGTCCAGACAGGTGCCTGGAGTTGGTACATGTATCCTATATGTCTAAAAAGCTAATGAAGAAACAGAGCTTCAAAGAAATTGGTACTGTTTTGGTCTAACAATCCATCAACATAGTGAGAGTTTTATTCAAATGCCTGAAGATGTAATTAACAGACAACAAGAACAGAAAGAAAGAGTGAATAATGTTACTTGTAGGTAGGAGCAGAGTGGCCACTCAGAACATGAGATGATGATATGCCTGGATCTTTGAGGGAATTTCTCCTAAATGGCTGAATTCTTCCTAGTTCTAGCTTTTCAGATTCTCTTCTAAGAAGCAGATTGTTTTACCATTTGATTTCATTGGTTAATATGAACACAGTTTCATCTTCAGTACATTCTTCTCTTCTCACAGAGAAGAGCTTCTCTGTAGCTTTTCTCACAAGACCCAGAAGAGCTACAAAGACACATACAAGAGCTGCACAAAGCAGGAGAACCATTTGGCTTAAAAATACAGTAAACCTGAAAAAGAGCCAGGTTATGTTTAATAAATTCATCAAAGAAAGATCTTTTTAATACCTGGATAAGAACTAGACATAGTAGACCATTACATATACCATGGCCAATGGATCTCAGTGGAAGATGATACAATAAAGGAAATTGAATGGCATGTTAAATGTGGTTGGCAGGCATCCGGCAAACTAAGCATAATTTTCAAGAACAACTTCCCCTTATGCCTGAAGAGAAAAGTTTTCAATTAATGTGTGCTACTTGCTCTAACGTATGCTGGCGAAACATGGGCACTAACCTCACAATTGATACAAAAGCTATGAGTGGCGCAAAGAGATATGGAAAGATACATGTTCAGCATTGCAAGACAAGATAGAAAGACCTGCACATGGATTAGAGAACATATGAAAGTATACAATATCATAAGAGAGTAAAAAAATGGAAATGGAAATGGGCCAGTCACATAGCAAGAAGAACTGATGGCAGGTGGACCAAGTCATAGAATGGATCCCACTCGATAAAAAGTGTCCATGAAAGAGACCTAAAACAAGAAGGATCAATGACATCAGCACGTATTGCAGGCAAAATTGGCAAAAGAAAGCTCAGGACTGTGTTGATTGGAAACATGTGGAAAAGGCCTTCATTCTGCACTGGGTAGACAATAGCTAAAATGATGATGATGACATTCTTCTCATTCATCTCCTAAGTTTTCTTAGGAACACTTAGCAATACTTAGGCATTGTGATCGATACTTCAGACTATCTATGCCTTTTTATCTACTACAGCAGTAGCTATCATTGTTTCCTTATGTTTAAATATTTAGAATTTGAAAATATGCTTATATTGGGAATAGGGTAACAAGAGCTGGCATTTGATACAATTTGGTGACATCAAATTGGGTTTGCTTTCTGAGGACTCTATGAACAAAAAGCTTGCCATCTTGACCAGGTTTTAGTAATAATTTGTAGCACATTCAAGGTCATTTCAGTCATCTCTTTGACCCTTTCCATTTAACTTTTCGGTTGAGTTCCCTTACCACATCAAAGATGTGCTTTTTCTAGTTCTCTTCTGCTTATATCACATGCCCAAGGTAGGTGGGTAAAAAATTCAGTAATGCATCTCTCTTCTCAAAGCTCAGATACTCGGCAGTAATGTTGATGTAGTTTTCCATACTTCATACTCCAGTCTGGGATTTCCTTTGGCCTCCAGTCCAAGTATTAACCAGACTTGACCCCATTTAGCTTTTTTACAGATCAATTAAGATTAATTAGGTGCTGCCATCTGCTGTGGCATGAAGTATGTTACAGTCTAGACAAATGTCTAAAACATTCATAGAATGGATCCCACTTGATAAAAAGCATCCACGAAAGAGACCTAAAACAAGATGGATTGACGACATCAGTATGTTTTGCGGGCCCAATTGGCGAAAGAAAGCTCAGGACCGTATAGGTTGGAAACATGCGGAAGAGGCCTTCATCCTGCAGTGGATAGACAATGGCTAAAATGATGATGATGATATATTAATCATAGTCCATTTAGAATACATAGTGGAAAAAAAGAGTCTTGAGAGTTAACAAGGTTAATATTATATTGTATAAAGCTATTAGAGAATATAGTTGTTCTGCTTTGGATACTGCAAAGCCTCCTTCCAGAAGGTAACAAAGAAAACCAGTCATGGAGAGGATGTGTAGCATCCCGGACAATACTGTGAATCCTGGTCAACCAGCGTCATTACATGCCATATCCTGGATAGAGTGAAGTGAACTTCCAATAATCTTTCCTGCCATCCTTACCACTCTCTGCACAGAAAGGTAAAGATTTTCTGTGAATATAGCTATTAGTGTCATGAAGGAAAGCCTTCTGACAAAGGGACAATTGCTAGCTGTGATTATGTTTCAATGGACTGGACAGGAAAGGCACAGTGAGATGGCTTTGTACTCTTTAAGAAACTTTATGGCAGTATTGGTCTTATTTTTTTTATTTTTTTTATTTGTTTATTTTGTCAAGTACATGTTGGTAATATACATAGATAAAACATTGTTTGTATACATAAGATGGGTACTGATAAGCGGGAACATTAGGACAGGGACGGTAGGCATGCTGGTGCACTTATGCACACCCCTTACTGACCTCTTAGGAATCGGGTGAGGTCAACAGTGGACAGTCTAAGGGTAAAGTTTTGGGGGTTTGGTGACGAAACCACAGAGTCAGGTAGTGAGTTCCAGGCATTTACCACTCTGTTGCTAAAGTCGTATTTTCTACAGTCAAGTTTGGAGCGGTTCACTTTGAGTTTGTATCTGTTATGTGCTCGGGTATTGTTGTGGTTGAAGCTGAAGTAGTCATTGACAGGAAGGACGTTGTAGCAGATAATTTTATGAGTTATGTTTAGGTCGTGCCGAAGGCGACGTAGTTCTAAGCTTTCTAAGCCCAGGATTTCAAGTCTGGTTGCGTAAGGTATTCTGTTGCGAGTAGAGGAGCGGAGGACTCTTCTTGTAAAGTATCTCTGGACACTTTCTAATGTATTTATGTCTGATATGCGGTGTGGGTTCCAGACAGTCTTCTAGGAAAGGAACAGAAATCAGGAAGCTCTCAGTACATGAATGTTATGAGCATTATTCTCAATCATAGAGACTCCTTTTCAGGTTTAAAAATAGACTTTGTTTTCCAGAAATGCAATTGGTTTTCAGCTACCACCTTCCAAAGAAAATGAACCGTTTTCCACCCCCAACCCCCCAATTCGTCAGGTCTCAGGACTGTAACACATAACAATTAAACATTAAAATAAGCAGAAAAGCAGCAGAGCATGGCAGAGCAATAAAAGCATATAACTAATAACAGATTGTAAGACCTTGGCAAATAAAGGGACAATACATTTGGCACCATTTGTTTATCCATAGTCTTTTCTTATAAAGAGCTCTATAACTGATAAATCCCTCTGTTTTGGACAGAAAAGGGTGAAGTATGTGAAATTAATCTCACTGGCAAATAAGAATGCAGGCTAAAGATCCTGATATACAGGTAGTCCTCAACTTACAACAGTTCATTTAGTGACTGTTCAAAGTTACAATGGCACTGAAAAAAGTGTCATGACCATTTTTCACAGTTCCAACTTTTGCAGCATCCCCATGATCGTGATGAAAATTCAGATGCTTGGCAACTGGTTCATAGTTATGGCCATTGCTGTATCCCAAGGTCATGTGATCACCTTTTGCAACTTTTTGACAAGCAAAGTAAATGGGGAAGCCAGATTCACTTAACAATCAGGTTACTAACTTATCAACTGTAATGATTCACTTAACAACTGTGGCAAGAAAGGTCGTAAAATGGGGCAAAACCCACTTAACAAATGTCTCACTTAACAACAGAAATGTTGGGCTCAATTGCGGTCGTAAGTTGAAAACTATCTGTACTCTTGCGTGTTTAGCTCGGAGCTCATAGCTCTTCTATGAAAGATTTCTCCTTTCAGACAGCTGTATGAAAAACTAATAGGTAGGGTTTTGTATCTGAGAGAGATGGGGCATTAAGAACTGTGCTATCCATCCATCCATCCATCCATCCATCCATCCATCCATCCATCCATCCATCTATCTTCCAGTCTAAGGTCCAGGGAGACAAAAATCTTAGAATCACATCTGTGCACTTGTATGGTCTTTTCCACATGAGCAAGGATTGATAAGACATTCCCTTTTCAAATAATATAAACAGAACTCCAGCTGTTAAAAGGAACTTATTTAGGAAAAAAATGGGAAAACAAGAAGAACAAAGAAATATTACAGTCGCATCCATTCCAAACCAAGCAGAAAGTTCATTCATGGGAATGCTAAAGCAAAAATATCAAATGAAGCCTGCATCATACAAAGCTGTGAGGCAAATCTGATTTTTCTTTTCCCCTCATCCACAAACTCTGCTTTTTCAGACTAGGACTTATTGCCAATTTTATCCACAATTCCCCCCCCCCCAAATAGTGGACAACCCTTTGAAGTCAGTGGCCTTTGTGCAATCAGTATGATGCAATTCTGTCTCCTGACCTAGATAATATTACAGCCTATGTCTTCCTGTTATATTAGCCTTGAGATCCCATCATTCCTCCCCATCATGAAATTACAGGAATTGAAGGCCTGCACTTCTTAAAGGCATCAAGTAAGATAAGACTACAGGACTATCTTCATAGAGTTCTACAGTTTAGACTTTAGACTTCTACAGTTTAATGTTGCCATTTTGCTATTACAAGGAACATGTCCACAGCGAACTTTAGCAGCAGCCAGCTTATACTGTTGCTGGTATACTATAACTTGTTGGCTTACTATTTCATTCTGGCTCTTTTTACTACTCATTGCATTTTATGAATGGCTAACAAAAAAAAATATTGTACACATAATTGGTTCTGTAGTTATTTAAAGGGCCCACAAAAACTGTGGAGCATTGAACTCTTGATTGTTACATAGGAGTTAAGGCAGTGGTGGGATTAATTCCTATTTGACCTTTAATTCAATCCATGTCAAAGGAGGATTTATTTAAAGCCGGGGTACCGCTTAGGTAGACTTGTGAGTTCCAATCTTCATCTTCAGAATTCTATTACCAAATGACAAATAGCTACTTGCTGGTCCACCTAAGCTACAAATTCACTTGCTATTCCCCTTCAGTCCTGAGTCACATGGGACTGCCAGCTTCCAGAGTCTTAGCCTCCAAATCATGTGTTTAAACTGTCATTTTAATATAATGGAAGGGGAAAGCTATTACATGCATGGTAATTATATTAGCGTTAATAAATCAAAACCATAACCTTAGCCCCATTTTCAGCAAGTGAGTGTGCCCTGAGAAAACATGTTCTGGTTAGTCCTAATTAGCCCCCAAAATAGAGACTGCTCAACACCTGCTCAATATCCAACTTGCTTGGATTTCATCATGTTTTCAGCAAGGAAAGCACCTTGCTCTTATTGCTATTTTAGTTATTTATTGTTGTTTAGTCACTCAGACACTTCTGAGTTTTGAAGACCCAATGGAGGTCATTTCACCAGGATTGTCTATCCATAACGGCTTCTTTGAGTTCTTGTGGATTCATTTTTGTGACCCCAGTGATAGTATCTAGCCAGGTAGCTTCTGCCAGCCTCTTTTTTATTGCCTTCATGATTTTTTTTCAAGCATCATCATCTTCCCCAATGATTCTTGCCTTTGCATTTTGTGTCCAAAATATTTAAATTTTAGCTTTTCTGAGTCTCTTTCTATTGTATTCTATTCTATTAAAAAGATGTTTGGATTTAAATGTTGCTTCTATTTTTGATGTTGAATTGCCATGAGTGGCAGCTGATTTGATCCATTCTCTGAATGAACTGAATTTTGTGACTTATGAACTGTCTTAGTAAATTATTCCTACTTGAAGTGAGAAGATGGAGCTAAAGAAGAGAGGAATATTTTCGTCATGGTAAGTTGTCTGTTATGGATTTATTTAATTAACTCTAAACACTCACTTCAGCCTTTAATTTAATGACAAATTTGCCACAGAATGAAATTGTTCTGGGTAACAGATTGGAAAGTAATGAGGATGAAATTAAGGGAAATTGGGAGTAGAACTTCCATAGAAATAAAGGAAAAAAAATGGTTTCCTTAAGTAGGCTGAAAAGATTGATATTTATCACAAAATGTTTTAGAAAAGGAGAGTTATCTGCCTTTCACAGAACTGATAGGAAGCATAGATGACTTTGTTTATTCCCTTGCCCAAGAGAAGGAACAATAACTTCCACTAACACATTTCCTGTTTGTATCCTCCTATCCTTACTGTTGCAGAATGCACAAATGCAAAACAATAAATATCTCACATTTTGCAAAACCTCACCAGAAACAAAAATACCAAAGTTATACTTTGTAGGGAAAGGCAAACCAAACTAAAGAGTAGTAATTTCTATTAGTGTTTTGTATACAATAACAACAACAACAACACCCACACAAATAGTAGCAAAACACTACAGGTAGCCTTCAACTTATGACCACAATTGACCCCAAAATTTCTGTTGCTAAGTGAAACATTTGTTAAGTGTGTTTTGCTCCACTTTATGCATTTTCTTGCCATTGTTGTTAAGCGAGTTACTGCAGTTGTTATGTTAGTAATACGGTTGTTAAATGAATCTGGCTTCCTCATTGACTTCTCTTGTCAGAAGGTCACAAAAGTTGATCACATGACTCCAGGACACTGTAACTTTCATAAATAGGAGTCAATTGCCAAGTGTCTGAATTATGACCGCATGACCATATGCATGCTGCAATAGTCGTAAGTGTGAAAAATGGCTATAAGTCACTTTTTTTAGTGCCATTGTACCTTCGAACAGTCACTAAATGAACTGTTATAAGTCGAGGACTATCTGTAGCTACTCTGAAATGACAATTAAAGCATGGAAACGATAGGCTAAGATATGCACCTTAGGTTTTAATGCTACAGTGAAAATGTAGACCAGAGACACAGATCTCTGCTGTGCCTTGGTCTTTTGATTAACTAGGAATGATGCATCTGGACAAACCTTCTACAAGAAAAGCAAACTCAATGACTTTACAATGGTAAACCATCAAAATGGAAGATACAATGAGAGATTTATGAGGAATGAGTCCTCCACTCCTCTGCTCGCAACAGAATTCCTTATTCCACCAGACTTGAAATTTTGGGCTTAGACAACTTAGAGCTACATTGCCTTCGATCTGATCTAAATGTAGTTCATAAAATCATCTGCCACAATGTCCTACCTGTCAAAGAACACTTCAGCTTCAACTGCAACAATACACGAGCACACAATAGATTCAAACTCAATGTAAACCGCTCGAAACTGGACTGCAGAAAATACGACTTCAGCAACAGAGTAATCAATGCCTGGAATGCACTACCTGACTCTGTGGTTTCTTCCCCAAACCCCAAAAACTTTAACCTTAGACTGTCTACAGTCGACCTCACCTCATTCCTAAGAGGTCTGTAAGGGGCGTGCATAAGTGCACCATCGTGCCTACCGTCCCTGTCCTTCTGTCGTATTGTCTAAATTTACCTATACATACTTTGCTTTTGTTTATGTTTATATCATATCTGTTATCTTGTACATGTGTTGACAAAATAAATAAATAAATAAAATAAAAATAAAATAAAAATACAGTCTCATTTTTTGAGGGATTTGTGACTTTTATATACCTGCAGCATTCAAATTTAGGAATTTTATTTTTGGGTCAGAACAAGGAACTTGCCTTGTCCACCTGGCCCTGCATTGACTATTCTGACCTGCAGTAATTGAGGCAGGTTGTCTTTTTTAGCTTATCTGCAGATGGCAGGGACTGCACTTTACCCTTCTGTTTACGAAGCTTGTTCTTTCTCCGAGCACCAGTCACTCTAGATGAAGCCGCTAGACAAGGAGATTTAAAAAAAGAACCTCGCCTGAAGCTTTCCCTGCTACATTTTGTCATTTCTGAATGCTGAGCGTGACTTCTGTGTACTATATATGGGCACACGGAAAGAACTAACACAGGGCAGCAGTGGTTATGGTGCTGGATTAGAAGTTAGATGAGGAGGTCCACATTCTAGGGCTCCCTTAGGCACAGAAGCCAGCTGCATGTCTTTGGATTAATCACTCCCTCCGAACCCAAATCGGCATCTGTCTCTATGACAAACTGGAGGAAAAAAACCCAAACAAATTTCTTTGTTGCATTACGCAGTGATAAACTTCCATCAAGAACTAGGTAAGCGTTGTAGAAAACAAGAAGACCTGCAAGAAAGCAGGACAGATGTGAAGAAGCACAGCATGTGCATGAATGCATAAAAGAAACAATACTCAGTGGGGATAGAAAAATATGGATGAATGGAGCTCAGCGTTAAGTCAACTCTGATTAACACTAGTATGTATCTTTATATAATTCTCTGAAATCATAGAAATTTCAGGTTTTTCAGCTAAGCATTTGACTTTCTTTTACATTATGTTTGACCATCATATTATTCCAGGGGTGTCAAACTGGCAGCCTGCTGGCCAGATGCATCACGTGCCGGCCAGGCCCACCACAGCTCTGCAAATAGGAAAAACATCATGAAACGCCACATGACGGCAATGTGATGCCAAGGATTTGACACCCATGTATTATTCTATATAGACATAAGCATCGATATACAAAGTGTAGAAAAGAATGTACAACATCATCTACTCGTGCTAGCTTTTTTCACATTTATGTATTATATATATATATATATATATATATATATATATATGTATGTATGTATGTATGTATGTATGTATGTATGTATGTATGTATGTATATATATATATGTGTGTGTGTGTGTGTGTGTGTGTGTGTGTGTGTGTGTGTGTGTGTGTATGTTTTCTGAGGTTTTCACGGGTATTTGTATGTAGGTCTTTGGGTATTCGGGTTTTCTCCCGTGTGGAATTGGAAGTGTCTTGGCGACGTTTCGATGAAGTCTCATTCATCATCTTCAGGCTGGTGTCTTCTGCTTCCTGCTTCTAGGAGCAATGTGAGATTGCTGCTGTTTCTTCCTTTTAACTGCCAGTGGAGGTTTGAACTGATAGGATGGGAGCTTGGCTGTGTTCTGATTGGTTGGAGGTGTGTTCTGATTGGTTGGGGGGCTTGGCTGTGCTCTGATTGGCTGGGGGGTTAGCTGTGCTCTGATTGGCTGGGGGTGTTCTCAGGTTACTCTGACTTGCAGGGGCATTTGAGCTGGTGAGCTGCATTGCTGCTGTTTGGCTTCTGGTTCGTGGTCCTGCCACATCTTCATGGAGGGTGTCAGTTTGCTTCATGTATGGATTGGAGGGGTTTAAAGTGGCTAATGATGCAGCTGTAGTATGGCTTCTGGTTTGTGGTTGTGCCTCATTGGTGTGGGTTTGGGTTTGCTTATTGCGTGGATGTGTGGTGGTGACATCCTGTGTGGTTTTCGTGAGTGTGGCTTTGGTGTCATTCTTTGTGTTGGGGACTCGTTTGTCAATAAGGGCGGGTTTCCAAATGGCTGGTAGGCGGGAGGTGTCATCTCGTTTATTCATGCTGTGTGGGCGTTTTTCTATCTCGATGGCTTCTCTGATTATTCTGTTGTTAAAGTGTTCGGTTTTGGCGATAGTTCTGGTCTTTTTAAAGTCGATTTCATGTCCTGTGGCTTTAAGATGTTGGACCAGGGAAGAAGTTGGTTCTTCTTTTTTGACTGTGTTCTTGTGTTCTTCAATGCGTGCACTTATTCTTCTGTTGGTTTGTCCAATATATGTGGTGGGGCAGGCGGTGCATGGAATTTCATATACTCCTTGATTTTCTAACTCAATTTTGTCTTTGGGGTTTCTTAGGATGGTGGATATTTTTCGGTTTGTGCAGAATGCTGTCTTGATGTTGTGTTTGTGGAGGATCTTGCTGATTCTGTCTGTGGTGCCTTTTATGTATGGGAGGAGGGCTTTGCCGTTTTCTTGTTCTATGTCTTGGGTTTTAGTGGGGGTTTCTATATCTATATCTATATCTATATCTATATCTATATCTATATCTATATCTATATCTATATCTATATCTATATCTATATCTATCTATCTATCTATCTATCTATCTATCTATCTATCTATCTATCTATCTATCTATCTATCTATCTATCTATCTATCTTCATTGTAAAACACATTTATTTGTTACTATAATATTATGCTTACAATCATATTCCTTGTGGATAATACAATCTGACATTTGTTGCAAATAATTTGCTTTCCCAACCAATACAACATTATCTAAATACAAAAGTACACATACATTAACACCCTGGCCAGCATCCTTCTAACAGAACTATCACATTAGTTATACATTTATGCACAAATACTTTAAGCATCATACATTCTTTAAACATCATACATCATATATTAAGAGCTGTGGTGGTGCAGTGGTTAGAATGCAGTATTGCAGGCTAATTCTGCTGACTACAGACTGTCAGCAGTTCAATTCTCACCGGCTCAAGGTTGACTCAGCCCTCCATCTTTCCGAGGTCGGTAAAATGAGGACCCAGATTGTTGGGGGAAATACGCTGACACTGTAAATTGCTTAGAGAGGGCTGTAAAGCACTATTAAGCAGTATATAAATGTACGGTAAGTGCTATTGCTATTCTTTTACTCCTGCTCATTTATTCTCATGATTTGGTTTAGTTCCAAAATACACCATTTTTAGCCCATTCAACCAAATGCAAGACTATTTATGTCACTATACACTTTTCTAAATCAAGAAATGCATGATAAAGTTTCCTTTTTACATTTATGACCTGCTGAAGGGCAAAATTGTCCCTTCCCCAGTAATTTTAAGGGGGGGGGAATCCTAGTTCATTCAAAATAAGCAACAATGGGTGCATATATTAACTCCTCACTGAACTATAACTCCTTGAATCAACTGATACTTGTTCAATTGCTGGCAAATAGTAGAGAGCAGATGGTTGCTTATCTTTGGTACCCAAACTATATTGGCTTCTTTGAAATCCACATGCTTTTGAAAAATAACCACCTATTATTTTTGAAATCAGGATGGGGAAGTTAAACTTCCAATTCCTAAATGGCTCTTCTGATCAGTGGAATAATTCATAATGTTCAGAGTTCATTGCAAATGCATCTTCTGGTTCAGGTAGGCTGCCATATGATACTACATTTTTCCCTTGGCTGTACGTAATGGCTGAGTGCTTATGACATCTGCTACAATCTCAGCTTGATGACCAGTTCTTAGTGTGTCTTAGTGTCACTGAGCACTAATTATTAATCACACCTGCTTTCTGGCTCAGCTGATAGGAAGGAAAGGTTGGGGAAGCATTTTGCAGCAGACATATTTTAGTCTCCTAAAGGCCATGAGTAAAGGACAAAAAAAATGGGGCAAAGATTGGAGTACATGCTCTGAGGTGAGCAGAAAAGATCTGAAATGTCCATAAATCAAAAGAAAATGGGAAGAGAGTGGTAATGGTAATGGCCTATGGGCAGAAGGACACTCACTTTCATTAAGAAACAAATTCATATGGAGGAAAGCAGAATATTCTCACATTCTGAATTAGAAAAGAGGTCCTCTATAAGGGAGTCATAAATGAAGAAGAGGTGAAATAAAATTTGAGTTAAATCTTGCAGGGGAGCTTAGTACTGGAAAAATCTTTCCTTGTTAGCTAGGGCCTCAGTATTTCTAGGTAGGCCTTTTTCTTTTCCTTGGGAAGATTGTGATCATGAAAAACTTATTGTCAGAGGAAATCTTGGATAATCAGATTGTTAGATGTTTTGCATTATTGGAGGGAGCATCACTATCACCTAATGATTTTGAAAATAATTGTTTTTGCTTTTTAAAAATATATGGAATTTCATAAACAGAGATTATAATTGCGACATCACAGTTAAAGCCAACTCCTCTTTTCCCAGGCCTGGGTGGAACAATAGATTTCTCAAAGAGTTTAATCAACATAATGCATTTGCAAACTCTTACTAATAGAACATTCCAAAAATTTAATTCAGATCTGTTTTGTGATTCTTGTCAAACAACACTACATCGGGATTCTCTTTCTTTTTTAGATTATATTTTCATCCATTTAATCCACTAGTCACAATCTATTTTTTTCTGATAAGTTTTTAAAATTGAAACAATAATTATTTCTACTATATATATAGTCTTATATTTAGCAACTTCCATATTTAGTGATTGTTCACAGTTAGGACAACGATGAAAAAGTTATTTTGCAATCAATCCTTGTATTTATGACCTTTGCAGGTTTCTAAAGCAAAGAAAAACTGTAGTAAGATCATACAGTTGCAATTTCACTTAGTGACTACTTTGCTTTATGACCAAGTTGTGGTTACTAAACAAAAACTTCCTGTAATTTATTTTAAAATCCTTAACATCTTTAGATGTTCTCCTGCCTAAGATCAAAGATCACAGGTATATGATTTTGATAGAATCACATCACTATAATGGAATAAGTTATAAAGCTCTTGAGATATGTTGGTTTCTTTAAAATAAGTCCACACTTACATCTTGATCTTTTTTCATGTTGATTAAAACCTTGGCTTTCTTCCACGCCTTGTGAGCCAGCCTCAGGTGTTACATATGCTAGCAAGTGCTGTGATTGGTATCTCTCCTTTCTGCTTGTACAGGAGAGCAGATGTCTGTGATTAAGTCAGCAAACACGCCTTCAGGAATGCTCACCTCATAAGATCTGGAAGTTATTGCTTTTGTCACAATTCCAGTTGGACATATATCTCTGTGTGAGTGTTTATCTACAGCCTGGATCCACACAGAAAAAACCTTCTCTAACGTTTTCACATCTGTGGCTGAATAGTAATATTCAGATCCCCCCCCTCCCCATAATGTACAATCTCTTGTCTAAGTGCTTCTGTAATCATTGGAGCTAGCAATGGACTTGTTTGGAACTGTTGTGAGGGAACATTTTTATGTGCCAGGAGAGACAAACCAAGGTTAGATACTGCCTTTATTTATTTTATTTTATTTATTTTGCTGGATTTCTATGCCGCCCAATCCCTAGGATATGCTGGGGGGGTGGTTTGTGGGGGTTAACTTGAAGAAAGTCCACTGCAAAACCACTGTGAATGAATGATACTTATTCTATTGTCACTATTTGAGGTATCTCACTCTTACAAAGTCTATCTTTTGTTTTTGTGTCCCTTCTCCAGTTCTTGTGGATTACTGATTTTGACGAAACTGGAATAGTAATGTATAGTTTTCCTTTAAATTATTCTATGCCTGTCTTCTCTATGACAATAAGATTTCATTCTGTTGAAATCAACTGCAAGAATGGCAGGTCTCCAACTTTTTATTTATTTGGTCAAATTTATATAGCTGCCCATCTCCCTGAAGGTGACTGTGGCTGGTGCACAACAAACTTTTCTATATAGGCCTTTAACTCTCTGTTTCTCTCAGGGTGATTCTGAACCCTTCACAGGAAACTGTTAATTGGTTGGAAATGCAAACTTTGCCCTCAATATAAAAAATAATTTTGAAAATGACATTTTGTTCCCAAAGACAACTGGATTTTATTACACCATATGCTTTGTCACTAGAAGGTATACCTTCTGTTGTGTAGTCTCTATATATTCCTGTCTTATGGTTGTGAGATTGACTCACTTGGCATCCCAGCAGTGACCCAGGGAATGCCCAGGACATCTGCCAGTTCTAGAGTTTTCTCCATGGCTATCTGATTTCCATTTATCTGTCAGCATGAGGACAGGTGTGTTAAGTATTTAGGTATAATAAGGAGTAGTTCCATTATAATTCTTGCTAAAGATTTGCAATCAGAAAGCATGATCACTTGATGTCTAGAAGAATACTGACAAAAATATTCTATTACAAATAAAGCAATTCTTTCTGTAGCCATAAAGAGGTAAAAATTTCTTTGACTTGAGGTCACGATGCTCACCTCCATTTCTGGGCCGAGGGAGCCAGCGTCATGTGGCCAGCATGGCCATATATCAAAGATGCACGGAACACTGTTCCCTTCCCACTGAAGTGGTAACTATTTATCTACTTGTATTTGCATGCTTTCGAACT
The DNA here is from genome assembly GCA_023053685.1 of Diadophis punctatus similis. Taxonomy (NCBI): domain Eukaryota; kingdom Metazoa; phylum Chordata; class Lepidosauria; order Squamata; family Dipsadidae; genus Diadophis; species Diadophis punctatus. The sequence continues at coordinate 178,544,135 of JALIGW010000002.1, forward strand.
GCTAGGAGCCTGGAGCTGCAAGAATGGGAGCTCACCCTGTTGCGTGGAGCTCTTGAATCCGGACTGTCAGCACAAGTTCAGTGTCTTTAACTGCTGAGCCATTGCACCCCCTTTAAATACCCTTTAACAGGCTGCTGCTATGAAAGAGTTACATTTATTTGCTTTTGAGATCCTTTACATTGTAATGTCAGCTGCTCCCAAGATTGCAATATTTTAGGACAGGATTATCAATGATGAATCACTTTAATTTCTCAAATGATTTTGTTTGGTCTTCACTAATTTAATGGCTGTGCTTCAGTTGGCAAATGCTGGAAGAATTTAGCCAGGAAGTTTAATCCCACAAAATGCTGCTTCCTGGTCTATCATTTGTTGATGGCATGTTCTGAACAGCATCTACTTTGCCAAGATCGGGTTTCTGTCCTTCAGCTGACAAGACACATCCTATGTATGCCTCTTATCATTGTCTGAATTTCATTTTCTCCAGGTTTAATTTGATGATCTCTCTGCAGTGCTGAGAGGAAAAACTGGGTATTGTGATTATGTCTTTTTCTGCTTCTGGATCATTTGCTCCTTTTTCCAATAATCAAGATGTCATCTGCAATTGTCTTCAAACTAGGTAACCCTTTGAGTGTCTGGTTTAGTTTCCTTTAAAATACATGTTGGGAAGTATACACACCTGTATAAACTGAAAGGTATGGAAAATATCTTGACTTTTAATTCAATTTCTCCTGCCAGTATTCATATAAGAAGCAGTGAAGATGTTTGCACTGGAAAAATCAGGTAGGAAATCCAGGCAAAGTAGTAGGTATTAGATAGTGGCATTGCTTAAATACCATAAAAATTTATGGCCTATGCAGCTCTGTATTTTGCTGGATGACTGCTTTACCATGAGCATCATGATTATCCAAGACGTGTTAATTTTTTTCCTGCATATAGATTTTTTTGACCTATACACATACTGACAGTGGTTTGGTTTCTCATAATATTTATACTTTTGGTCAAATGAAGAATTTATTTTTTCCATGCTGATTCTCACTTCAAGTAAAAATTGACAATGGGTACAGGATTAATTCTCTTATTCCTGCTTTGATTTATTATATATATATTTCCAATTACATGTTCACTAAGTCAAACAATGAACTAGTTAGCTCCATTTTGTCCCTCCTCTCTGAGACTTTAAATGTTTCTAACAAGGGCATTGAAATCAAAGTTACTTTGGGATTAACTCCCTTGAATATTAGAAATCAGTAAAACGATAACAAATATCGATATATAACGATAACATGATTTGAAACTTTGTACACAATGCTTCATTTCTCCTCATAAGTGACGAAATATATACTGATTGTTGGACGGAAATAATGAACTGAGGATGGGGTTATGAAAAGTCCTTGTAGATACACAAGCCTATTAATTAGCAGAAGAAGAGGAGGAATGTATTTTTAGTTACAGAATTTCTAGCAATATAAGGCACATAAACTCAAATAGTACAGGTAAAATATTAAGCTAAACGTTGAATACAACATCCAGAGCAAATGAAAGCTCAAGTTAGAAGAGGAATATGTCTCTATTGAGAGAAATCTATGCTCAGGTGAAACCAGTGAGAGGAAAAATGTGTAGCTTCCCATAAATGTCATTTAAATATTTATTTGAAAGCAAGGCTGTTTAGAGTAATGTACTGAAAATGTATTCTGGAGTTTTTAACTATTTATCACTCAGTTTGTTTTCACACCTACCTTTGTTCACAAGGGAACCATTGAGACACTGTGGGAACTTATTTGGGCTTTCCCATACCTTTCCAAACACGTCTATATCTTTACCTAGATTGATTGGTTTCATCATCTCTACTGCAGTTTTTACTGCCATCATTCAAAGTTTTGAAATTATTTTTTTACATTTTTTTTAAAAAAGAACACATGGGTTAAAAATAATCATGGGACTTGTAATAGCCATAAAAATGTCAGAGATCCCTATGTGATTATCCTATCTTTCTGTGCAATTTTTCAACCAGACTTCAGCTGTCTTGATTTTATGTGCTTCAGTTAAATACCAACAGAAGGCACTATAAGGAAATAACATCTTCAAACAATTTCCTAGCTAATAGGAAGGCTGCAGAGTAATAAGGAGGTGCATTCCCCCAAACCCAACACTAGCTCTTGCCAACATCTTACAGAGATAAAGGATGCTTAGGAGAAATTCTCAAGTACCTTGAAAATGACATTTTCAAGCAAATGTGATATTGAATTTGATAGTATTAATCCCAAGTATGCTTTTCAGAGGTAGGTTCCTCCCGGTTCGGACCGGTTCACCTGAACCGGTAGCAACCTGCTGGTGATATCACGATGATGTCACAGAACCGGATAGGTCGGTACTGGTCCGTGGATGCCACCATCTTAAAAAAAAATGGAATTTTTTTGGGGGGAATTTTTTTTTGGAATTTTTTTCTCAGTTTTTTTTTCTTCTGCTCATGCGCAGAAGCCAAGTTTCCAGCATTGCACATGCGTCACCATCTTGTTTTCAGCTTTTTTGGGGGGATTTCTGATTTTTTGCTACTGCGCATGTGTGCGTGCACAAAGTGCGCATGTGCCCATGTGGCATGCCCACGAGCACGCCCATGCGGCATGCCCACACGGCATGCCCATGCAGCGCACCCACGCGGCGCAGGAGGAAGTGAACCGGCAGCGAGGTAAGTTAGAACCCACCCCTGATGCTTTTGCTTTTAGAAACCAGAAAAGTGTCAAACTGGAAAGGCATTGGTAGTAACTTAAATGAATTTGCAGACATATTTTAGGAGGGAAGGTGTGCATGTTGAACTGTAAGGTTGGAATTTGATAGGACCATTTTATAAAATGCTGCTACAATACAAAGTAGCCACTGTGAGAAAAGAGCAATCTCTCTCTCTCTCTCTCTCTCTCTCTCTCTCTCTCTCTCTCTCTCTCTCTCTCTCTCTCTCTCTCTCTCTCTCTCTCTCTCTCCCTCCCTCCCTCCCTCCCTCTCTCTCTTTCTCATTTCTGTCCATCCTGCTCTTTTCTTCCCTAAGATTGTTTGTATCTCTGACTTTCATCTAGTCAAGGTTAGTCCTTCACTTAACTGTGAGAACCTCATGTTCCGAAGAAACAATTACCTCAGGGACCTGAAATGAGAAATAGTGTGCCATTGAAAACTGATTTGTTAATTGGAAGAATAAGCCAATGCAAACTTGAAGGATACAGATTGAAAATCCAATTAAAAATCCCACATGAGCTGGTTAAAATCAGGATTACTAAAGAAAGAAACATATGCATAACCTTTCCTTCCTTCCATAGAACTACAGGTAAAACAAGCTGCAGAGGAAGAAGAACATGGTTTCAATGATTATATTAAGAAAAGCAAAGGACCCTTATTGAAAAAAGTCAATCAAGGAAAGCTTTTGAAAACAGCAAAGGTGATGGCTAAGTATAGAAAAGAAACAATTTGTTAATTGGAAGAACAAGCCAATGCACAGTCAATACTTGAAGGATGTCGAAGGAAAAGCTGATAAAAACCCCACATGCAGCTGGTTAAGATCAGGAGTGTTAAAGAAAGAATCTGAGGCCTTTATTTTACTGGCTGAAGAACAAGGTTTGCTGACTAATTGCATGAAAACAAATATTAATCATGTAACAAATAACAGTAAATGTTGTCTTTGTAATGAAAAGGAGGAAACAATTGACCATCTGATCAGTGGCTGCAGCAAAATTTCACAAGCCGACTATAAACAGCATCAACTATAAACATCATCGTTACTGAGTTGCCAATATTATTCTTTGGAAACTTTGCCAGATGTTTGAATTTGAACCACTGGGGCCATCAAACTCAGAACATTTTGGAAAAGGAGCAAGTTTAGATCATGAGACTTTAAAATTCAAACAGACAGGAAAAGCAATGAAGAAAAACATTACAAAATATCAGAACTTGCAGATTGAAATTGACCACTTATGGGAAAAGAAATCCATCATTATACCAATCGTGATTGGAGCCCTGGGAACAACCCTTAAAGACTCCCTAATATTTGAAAAATTTGAAAATATTTGAAAAACTCCTGAATACCCTAATTTTACAAAAGAAATACTGTGTTTGGAACTGCCTATATCCTTAATTTTGGGTTAAGACTTGAATAATTAAGTCTTTGATGGTGAATCTAATTGTAGATTCCAATCATCATCATCATCATCATCATCATCTCTGGTCATCCACCAGGCTGAAAACATCAATCATATTGAACTCAAAAAGAAGACTAGTAAGGAATACATCAGAAGAACAAAGAAGACCTTAAAGTCCAAAAATCACTGGAGAAATACCATCAAGGCAATTATTACCTGGGCACTTCCAATAATTACATACACAGGTATGTGGACTGGGATCAGGCTGATGTAAAAACGCTAGATAGAAAGATCCATAAAAATAATGACAATGAATCTGCCCTTCATCCACACAGTGATGTTGACAGACTTTACTTCCCAAGGACAATAGGTTGTATGGAATGTTACAAGAACCCAAGACAGTTGAAGAGGAAGACACATTGTTAGTTATGTTGATCTTTCTTAAAGCTATCTTTTTATAACCATCACAAGAGATACTCCATTAAAGAAAGTAGAGTCACCCATAGATATAGTTGAATACGATTATATTTGAGGATGGTTGACTATATCTGAATACCTTTGCTGATTGTTCTGTGGGTAGTGATGCATTGAGTCTATCTCTCTTCTGGAATAGCCCAAAATCCATATCCAAAAGGAAACAGTCTACCAGCTGACTGGTTAATAGTCCAACTCCTTTAAGACAAATAATGAATGCTATTACAAGATGGCACATTTGCCTAATACCCAAGTGCAAAACATTTGCACAAAACCAGACTGAGCTTTGGCAGTTCAACCTGCTGGTCTAGCCATCTGTCAGATTGTGTCTCTTCCCCAACCTCATCTCCATCAAAGAGAGTGATGGGTGGATGTTTTGCTGTGAACTGATAATGTTTGCTGAGAAAAGAGGAAAACAACATTGGGAGGAATCTGTCTGTTATGTGTTCTGTACACTTCAATAAGAACAGCATTACTGAAATCTTGCCTGTTGCAGACTAAGTATCACTCATAAGGCTACTAAATTCATGTCATTATAGTTTTTTATTAGCTGAATGACTTGCCTATTATTCTTATGTTTTCCTCTTAATTTCTTTAACTGTGAACTGAAACAGATGGGAGACATTTTATTCAGTAGGAGGTTGTTTACAAATGTGCTCCTGCAGATGAGTGGTGCTCTGTGGGGCAGCTACCACGGGGAATAATCTAAAAAGGGCCTCTACAGAATATTACAGGTTTTCATATCCATGTATGCCAGTCATTGACCTCAAAATCTGATTTCAGAATTCTGCTTTTCAAAGGGAATGTTTCCAGTTGTTTTTTTGATAGGCATGTCTATTACAGACAGCACTGTTGAAACTTTACTTCTTTCTCAGAGAAGCAATGAAGAGCTTGTGGTGTCCTATATTTGTATGTTCAAAGATCTGCCTATGACTATTTATTTGTATTTTATCATCTGTGTATCAAAAATTATTTTTTCTTAAATCATAAGGTTGCTTATTTTATTAGAAATAGCTAAATACCTGTGCTCCGCCACGGAACTATGTGATCGGGATTGATAAATGGACACTTACAACTTTAAAATTAATGAGTAGTTACGATCGGTCTCTGCTCTCCCCTTCTCTCCTTAGGCTTGTCCCACAGAAACGTCTCCTACTATACTGTACATGCTTGACAAAATAAATAAACTAAACTAAACTATCCCCTTCCCTCCCTCAGCCTTGCCCCACAGAAGCCTCCCCATCCTATCCCCTTCTTTCCCTCAGCCTTGCCATACAGAAGCCTCCCCTATCCTATCCCCTTCTCTCCCTCAGCCTTGCCCCACAGACGGCTCCCCTATCCTATCCCCTTCTCTCCCTCAGCTTTGCCCCACAGAATCGTCCCCTATCCTATCCCCTTCTCTCCCTCAGCTTTGCCCCACAGAATCGTCCCCTATCCTATCCCCTTCTCTCCCTCAGCTTTGCCCCACAGAATCGTCCCCTATCCTATCCCCTTCTCTCCCTCAGCCTTGCCCCACAGAAGCCTCTCCTATACCCCTCTCCCTCAGGTTTGCCCCACAGAAGCCTATCCTATCCTATCTCCTTCTCTCCATGAGGCTTGCCCCACAGAAACCTCCCCTATCCTATCCCCTGCTTGCTGTTGTGAAAGTAAAACTGTACCTGAAACTCCTCTCCTCTGCTTGTGTTTTGCATTTGGAACAAATTTCTTTTCAGGTGGGGAGGGGGAATAGAACTCCTTAGCATCAGAGCATGTTAATAATAATAATATAAGAAATGCTAATGCTCTGATGGTCATTTTGAAAAATCCTTTCTTAGTGAGCACCTAGAAGGCAAGAGGAACATACGTGGCAAATTTCAAGTTTGTAGGCTTTATGGTTCTGAAGATTTCACGATTACGGTGTGACTGGTTTTCGCTTTTATATATATAGATGAGTGGGAGTTTAGTGAATCCATAGACACATTCATGCAGATGTTTGGCAAAATTGCAGAAGTCGCTTAAGGATTGTCACCTTTGGGAATGCTTTTCAACTTCCTTGACAAGCCTACAGTTCTGAAATTCCTGGATAGTCTCCTATCCAATTACTAATCATGCTTGAGCCAGCTTAATTTTGAATCTAAACAAGGTCAGCTTGGGACAGCCATTTGCTGAGTCAGGGAGATGGAAACTAATCCATGAAAAAAAGAAAAGAAAAGAAAAGAAATGACCATTTGTTTAGAAAGACGCAAATGAAGTCTTGGTTGAAAATGAGCCCTTTGTAGGAAATGTCCATTTAGGAGTGTCAGTGAAATGAAAAGTATCTTTTGTTTTGAATATGAAGCAAACAAATCCTGAAAATTCTGGTGTACTAGCCTGGTTTGGCTGCAGTTTGGTGGAAACAAAGCCCCAAACATTTTTTGTTATCTGTGTTTTGGTCAGGAAAAAACCCACAGGAATCTTGAAATGATTTTATCAGATGATTTGGGCAAGAGTGGAGCATGCAATCACTTCTGCTGTCTAAGAAACTCCCAGTGCAGCATATCTTATTGCCCCCTGTTTTCCCACATTATGGCCCTTGGCCTCCCCCACCTTCTTTCCTTCCTTAAACATTTCTGTAAAAGTAAAAGTTTCCCCTGTCCACAGGGGTTGGTGCTAATTCTGTTTCCTAGCCGAGGGAGCCAACATTGTCCAGAGATGCTTCCGTGGGTATGTGGCCAGCATGACTATATGCCAAGGTGCATGGAATGCTGTTACCTTCCCATTGAAGTGATATCTATTTATCTATTTGCATTTGCAAGCTTTCAAACTATTAGGAGTTAGCAGGAGCTGGGGCAAGAATGGGAACTCACCCCATCACGCAGTACTTGGTTTTTGAACTGCCCACCTTCTCGTCGACAAGCCCATGCATCTTAAACCTTAGGCCACCATACTCCTCTGTCCAGGGCAACCATATTTTGTCCATAACTAGAATGAAACAACTGTTTTATTCCATAGCTGGAACAACCCATATATCTGAATTTGAGTTTGACCCACCCCAGACTAGCTGTTCTGAGCATGGAGCAGTTCATGCACAAATTGTTTTGCAGATGCTTTGATCCACGGTTCCCAAATTCTGTCTTCTCCATTGCTTCTCACAGACAAAACATTCAGCTTATGGGAACATTCATTTATCACATGTATTGTATGTGCTTAGGAAGATGAAATCAGTCTCTTTTTGATAAAGCCATGGCCTTTTTCCACTTGTGTTTGTTTTACCTAATTGAATTTGGGAGCATGGATAAATTGCTGGGGTCTACCACAACATGAAATAGAAAATTCTTATTCTGTCTTTAGAATATTAGGGAAGATGCATCCCTTTCATCAGGTGTTTAGTCTTGAATCGTTTTAGTATTCACCAACTTTATTCCGTGTTTTGTATTTCTGTTGGGTTTTTTTTGTGTTCAGAAGAACAGAACCACAGGCTATAAAGTGAACAAATGAATAGATAAATAAATAATGATTGGCCTTTGAATCAATTCTTGAGCCAGTTCATTTAGAAAATGACATTGATCCAGGTTGGGGAAGAGTTCACTCTCCTTAAAACATTATCTATCCTTTGAAGTGAGTATAAGAGACCCAGGAGTTTACATGTCAGCCAATCTTAGAAGAAAACACCCATAATGTTCGTTACCTCTTTACATACAGCTGTAATAATGAATCAACTTGCAATGTGCAAGATTGCATGGTGTTCCAATATGATCAAGGTCACCTTTTGGTCTACTTTTCTAGTATGATAGGCTAGTCCCTTTCAACTCTATCAAGTGGCCAATTCATTTACTAATAAATATTTAGATTACCCACCCTGTTTGTGCCAGCTATCTATGGGGAAAGGATGGAGTGCAAGGAACTTTATCTAGTCTTATTTTCCTTGTGCTGATTTGTTTATTATAGGAAACATTTAATATTTATGTTCCAAATCTTGGATCTTGCTGCTGTTTCCAGGGACTATTGTCATAACCATAAAGAATACATATTAGGAAAGATGCTGCTTACATACAGAGAGACACACAAGCATCCGTGTGTGTAAAGTGTATAATAGTTTCTTTGGGTATGCCAATAGTAGGAAAAGTAGCTAGAGCAGCATGTGTGTGTGTGTGTGTGTGTGTGTGTGTGTGTGTGTGTGTGTGTGTGTGTGTGTGTGTGTGTTTGCATGAGCGATCTGCATAGAATTCTCATCTTCTTTTAGGCACCACACTTGAATTCACCTTAAGTATAATGAGGAAATGTGCCTTTGTGATAAATATTGCAGTGCTTCTAGGTTTCATTTCACTGGAACAACACCTACATTTAGTAATAGGCTTCAACGCAGGAGTTTTATTGGCAGTGAGGGGGACAATTGGTGTAAGCAAGCCTGCCTGTTTGCAGAAAGCATAAATAATTGGGGGAAGGCTGAAGCACTATACAATGCAAACGGGGCAGAAGATTTACCTGCCACCCAGATCAAAATCCTACAGGCACCTAATAAATTGAATAAAGAGAGTTTTGTATTGCCTCTCCCTATCTTCATTTTCCTTTATTAGAAAACTCTATAGGAAATAATAATTTCCTATACGTCCTCTGAAATCTTGTCTCACTAAGGTCTTTGCAGCCAATATTGGAGAATAAAGAGAAGGAGAGAGGTATTTCCCTCTGCTGCTTTATTGAAATGCATGCACACATTTCAGCAATCTGCATATGTGAATGGTAGGAAAATATCACCGTGCTTCTTGCCTTTTGAATATACTCTAGACTTTTTCATGTTTTCTTTCTTAAGTATTTTGTGATTTGTTAAAAGCAAAATTCAGCATAATGGAAAGAGAAAAAGTACAGGTAGACCTCGATGTACGACTCACAGTCGATTCCAAAATTTCCATTGCTAAGGAAGGCAGTTGTTAAGTGATTTTTGCCATATTTTGCAACAATTTTGCCTCCATTGTTAAGTGAGTAATTGCAGTTGTTAAGTGAATCATGAGGTTATTAAGTGAATCTGACTTCTCCCATTGACTTTGCTTGTTAAAAGCCGATTGGGAAGGTTAAAAAGGGTGATTAAGTCATTTTTTTCAGTGACCTTGTAGCTTCGAATGGTCATTAAACAAATGGTTGTAAATGAGGTCTACCTTTACTAAGAAGCATTGCCAGATACACGAAGAAGGCCTGAGGTTATTCAGTCATAGCACAAAGGAATAGAAATTAAGGATACAATGAAGATAGGGAATATTGCTCGTCTAGGAGGCGTATGTGATTTCTTCTATTCTAGATCAACCTTTTGACAGTTATCATATGTGTAGTGGGGGGGGGGAGGGAATAAAAGGAGGGTTTGGGAGGAAGGGGTGGAAACAGAGGGAGTGCAAGGGAAGGAATGAGGGGCTTGGCTGGGGGAAGAAGGAGAAAAAGCGGGAGAGAAGAAGGGAGGTTTGTGAGCCAAGCGGAGGGAAATAAGGGGATAGGGTAGCAGAGGCTTTTGTGAGGCAATCTTGAGGGAGATAAGGGGATAGGATAGCAGAGGCTTTTGTGGGCCAAGCCTAAGAGAAGTAAGGGGATAGGATAGTGGAGGCTTCTGTGGGACAAACCTGAGAGAAATAAAGGGATAGGATAGCAGAGGCTTTTGTGGGACAAACCTGAGAGAAATAAAGGTATAGGATAGCAGAGGCTTCTGTGGGACAAACCTGAGAGAAATAAAGGGATAGGATAGTAGAGGCTTCTGTGGGACAAACCTGAGAGAAATAAAGGGATAGGATAGCAGAGGCTTCTGTGGGACAAACCTGAGAGAAATAAAGGGATAGGATAGTAGAGGCTTCTGTGGGACAAACCTGAGAGAAATAAAGGGATAGGATAGTAGAGGCTTCTGTGGGACAAACCTGAGAGAAATAAAGGGATAGGATAGTAGAGGCTTCTGTGGGACAAACCTGAGAGAAATAAAGGGATAGGATAGCAGAGGCTTTTGTGGGCCAAGCCTAAGAGAAGTAAGGGGATAGGATAGCAGAGGCTTTTGTGGGCCAAGCCTAAGAGAAGTAAGGGGATAGGATAGCAGAGGCTTCTGTGGGACAAACCTGAGAGAAATAAAGGGATAGGATAGTAGATGCTTCTGTGGGACAAACCTGAGAGAAATAAAGGGATAGGATAGCAGAGGCTTTTGTGGGCCAAGCCTAAGAGAAGTAAGGGGATAGGATAGTAGAGGCTTCTGTGGGACAAACCTGAGAGAAATAAAGGGATAGGATAGCAGAGGCTTTTGTGGGACAAACCTGAGAGAAATAAAGGGATAGGATAGTAGAGGCTTCTGTGGGACAAACCTGAGAGAAATAAAGGGATAGGATAGCAGAGGCTTTTGTGGGCCAAGCCTAAGAGAAGTAAGGGGATAGAATAGTAGAGGCTTCTGTGGGACAAACCTGAGAGAAATAAAGGGATAGGATAGCAGAGGCTTCTGTGGGACAAACCTGAGAGAAATAAAGGGATAGGATAGTAGAGGCTTTTGTGGGACAAACCTGAGAGAAATAAAGGGATAGGATAGTAGAGGCTTCTGTGGGACAAACCTGAGAGAAATAAAGGGATAGGATAGCAGAGGCTTCTGTGATGCAAGCCTGAGGAAGAGAAGAATTTGAGTGAAAGGGGGCAAGCAGAGGAAACGACGAAGGAGCAGAGGCCGTGGAATGAGAGCCCAGTGGGCAGTTCAGAAGAGAGTGAAGAGAGAGAAAGAGGAAGAAGCTCCAACCAGCCAAGTGAATACCACCTCATCACATGACCTGCCTGCTGAGAGGAGGCTGACCATCACCCCATTGCGTGACCTTGGCAAGTAGGGGTGCATCAGAGAGGGACCAGGGTGGACTGGTAGCCAGACAAAGAGGGCTAGGAGAACCCAGACTCCAGTGACCCTTACGAGGGTAAGCGCTACATATGTTTTGACGAGAGCCCAAACTAATGTCATGAAAGCGAAGATACAAAAATCCACTGACAATGCAAACTGTTGACTTTGCAATGACAAAGTTGAAACTGTTTCACACTTAATATGTGAGTGCAGCAAAACTGCGCAAACTAATTACAAAGCTAGACATGATCGAGTTGCTAAATTAATCCACTGGTCATTATGTAAAAAATACGTCCTACCTGTATCCGAAAAGTCATGGGAACATAAACTGGAAAAAGTTGCCTAAAATGAGACGGTGAAGATCTTGTGGGACTTTCAAATACAGACGGATCATCATTTGGAACACAACACACCAGATATCATGGTTGTCGAGGGCTGAAGAGTACAGTTTATTGATATCGCTGAACCAGGAGAAGCCAGAGTCGAAGAAAAAGAACTGGAAAAAATTATGAAATATCGTGACCTGGCCATTTAAACTACACGGTTATGGATGACATATGTAACAGTGATATCCATTGTCATGGGGGCACTTGGTACCATGTCCACGAATTTCACAAAACACATGAAGAAATTGCAGCTTCCTGCAATAACACCAGTGGAACTGCAAAAAACTGTGCTACTCGGAAAATCATATATTTTAAAAAGATACTTGGTTGATACCTAGGACGCTGGCAGCAACCCGTATCAACCATTAGCATCAGTCAATGGCATTTGTGACACTTTTTTAAATGTTCAGTTGACTGACTTTCATGTTTAATGAATAAAAAATAATAATAAAAATATAGTGAAGAGCTGGATTAAAAGACAGTTTTCATCATGAGGTGGCTCAAATTTAAATGAATAAAGGAGCAAGAGCAGTAGGAATAATGATAATATCCTAGAAAGTCTCAGAAGGGAGGAAACACAGATGCTGCTGGCCACAACTTCTCTGCTTCTGTCAGAGAAGTGATGACCCAGTGTAATTAGCTTGTACCCACAATAAGGGAAGCCGTGGTGTTAGGCAATTATGGCTGATATAGAATCTGGCACACAGCACATCTTGAATGGCAGGATCTGTGACAACTTGACATAAAAGAAATGAAAGCTGTCTGAGAACGAGCAAATTCTGAAAACAAACGAGAATTTCATTCTTTATCTCCCATAATGATATTTTCCCAGTTTGGGAGTAGCATCTGGAAGCTGTTTCATGGAGATTCTATGGAACGGATGGTAGTGGTCAAAGCAACCATTTGGAGGGAATAAAGAATATCCATGTTTATATTTCACTTGATTTCCTTTTTTTTCTAGGAGCACTTATATTTTCAGTTTGTACCCTAATTAACTAGCATATAAACTTGTGTTGTGTGTGTGTGTGTGTGTGTGTGTGTGTGTGTGTGTGTGTGTGTGTGTGTGTGTGTGTGTGAACACATACATATCCACACAAACATACACTAGTTTACATGATAGTCATCTCTAGGGTATAAACTGGAAATATTAAGTGCTACTGAAAAAAAGAAAATTGTGTGAAATATAAACATACTGTAGAACATAAAATAATAGAGTAGGAAGGGACCTTGGAGGTCTTCTAGTTCAACCCCCTGCTCAAGCAGGCGACCCTATACCATTTCAGACAATGGTATAGGGTCTCTTTTTGAAAGCCTCCAGTAATGGAGCTCCCACAACTTCTGAAGGCAAACTGTTCCATTGGTTGATTGCTCTCACTGTTAGGAATTTTCTCCTTAGTTCCAGGTTGCTTCTCTCCTTGGTTAGTTTTCGTCCATTTCTTTTCTTTTCTTGCCTTTTGGTACTTTGGAACATAATTGACTCACTCATCTTTGTAGGAGCCCCTCAAATATTGAAACACTGCTATCATATCACCCCTAGTCAGGGGTGAAATTCAGCAGGTTCTGATAGGTTCGGGAGAGCCGGTAGCGGAAATTTTGAGTAGTTCAGAGAACCGGCAAATACCACCTCTGGCTGGCCCCAGAGTGGGGTGGGAATGGAGATTTTGCAATATCCTTCCCCTACCAAGCCCACCAAGCCACACCCACAGAACTGGTAGGGAAAAAATTGAATTTCACCCCTGCCCCTAATCCTTCTTTTCATTAGGTTAGACATACCCAATTCCTGTAACCCTTCTTTGTATATTTTATCCTCCAGTCCCCTAATCATTCTTGTTGCTCTTCTCTGCAGTCTTTCCAGAGCCTCAACAGATTTTTAATAATGTGGTGACCAGAACTGGTTTCAGTATTCCATGTGTGGTTTTGCTAAGACTTTGTAAAATCTTTGTGAAGTCTAGAACTTCACATGATCTTGATTCTATCCCTCTATTAATGCAGCCTAGATTGCATTGGCTTTTGGGGCAACTACAGAACACTGCTGGCTCATTTAGGTGATTGTCTGCTAGGACTCCAAGAGCCCTCTCAGTTACTGGCATTAAGCCACGTTTCACCTAGTTTGTTCCTATATAGTTGGTTTTTCTTGCTTAAGTGTAAAACTTTACTTAAATTTTTTTTTGTTAAAAAAATGTTGTAAAAAAGTATAGAAACTTACTTTCATCTATGTTGAATTTAGGGACCATGTTAGATAGAGACATGGATGTAGGCTTGGTATTATATGTAAACTGAACTTGGATAGTTGAAGATGGACATTGGACTTGGAATTTTCTCAACTGACCTTATTCAGTTCAAATAAAAGCACATAGAATATGTTCCAAGCTGTTAGCAAACGTTGTATAGTAAGATTGGCATATAAAACAGACCCCAACAGTATCTGGAAGGTCTAACTTCAAAAAACATCTCACCGTATTACTTTGAACCATTTATTCTCATTTAGTTTTACAATCAAATTATTTGTTTTAATCACTTCACAGTATTAGCTCTTGTGGTGCCCTTTTCTTTTCTTTTCTTTTCTTTTCTTTCCTTTCCTTTTCCTTCTTTATATTATATTTTTTCCCTTTCTTTGGGTTGCTTGATTTGCCACAGGGACAAAGAAGATTTGATTTCCCCTTTCTATGCAGTTTTCAAAAGTATTTTGGAGAAGGTATGTGTATTAATTTTGCATTTTACATTTTGTCCTCAGATTGGAGTGATTAATTCAAAACAGACCTTGTTCTGGTTGTCATGATCTAATGCAAGAAAGGAAATGGGGCTTCCCTCAGTCTTAATATTCAAATGCCCATCTTTGTTCTCAAATACCTCGTGCTATTTGTACATTGTGCTTGAGGATCTCCATGGCTTCAGTCAAGAATCTCTTGGGTAGGATAATTTCTTAAAAGATATTCTCCTCATAGTTTTATGAGATTATTTATCATTAACATTTGAAGATATCAGTTTACTACATAACAAAGAGACATGAGAATCCATTGTAAGAATTTTAGGATGACGTTCCCAATCCCTGTCAGGTTTACTAGGAAGTCTTTGGAAAGTAGTTGTTATTTAGTTGAACTTCCAGCATAACCCCTTTCCAATTCTAATCTAATATGTACATATGGATTTCGGTAGTTTATAGAATTCTTTCTCCTCCCCTAGTTACATTGATCTGAGATTCACAGCACAGATGGAAATAATAACATTAATCAATAATTATAATAACTGCTACTTACATTGATTTGTGGATTAGGATTATCCTGTAAAATACTCTTTGTAATTATTGATTTACTAGAGCAGGAAATTTCATTTATCTGAAAAAGATTGATGTTAAAAATGCATCTGCATATTTCATGATAGTTTTTAACCAGGTTTTTTTCATGGAAGAAATGCTATAGCAAAACATTTAGAAATATTTTCATGGATATGTAGTCTGCCATGTAGCCCAATTTAACACCCATGATAGAAATGAGCTGGAATCCTTCTCTCCAAAGCTTTAGCAACTCCCACATGCCCCTTGCCTGCACTAAACTAACATAACTGACTCAAAGAAAAAGCAACAATAAGACAGTTTACAGCTTTTTAGCTAATATATTGAAACTTATAAACTTCTGCTGTTTTAGTCTCATTTATATGAAAAGTTATGGAATTAGCATTTGGATAAATAAATGTTTTAATAAGAGATTTGTATTATTAATAGCTTGAACAAGACAATGTTACACCCTTGAGGAGAAGGGCATACATTGACATAAGCTTGATAGATACCTTCCATTAATTTTGTCATAACAGTTACGGCTGTTATAATTAAGTTAAAGGTTTCAGAAATTTAGGAGAACACAATGTAAAAAAATATGTATATTTAGAATCTCAAGCCAACCTGGATGGTCAAACAATGGAAAGTAAAAATTTTCTGAACATCAGATACCAGAGTGCATGGGTGACTCATTGTTCATACAGAGTCCAGAAAGTGTTGGCAGAAACCTTCACAGCCATTAAAAAATAAGCAGACCAGCAGACCATGAGCCGAGGTGGCGCAGCGGTTAGAGGCAGTACTGCAGGTCACTTTAGCTGACTGATCCGCAGGTCAGCAGTTCAAATCTCACCGGCTCAAGGTTGACTCAGCCTTCCATCCTTCCGAGGTAGGTAAAATGAGGACTGGTGTAAACCGCTTAGAGAGTGCTTGCACTGTGAGGCGGTATATAAATCTCACAAAATAATAATAATAATAATAATAATAATAATAATAATAATAATAATAATAATAATAATAATAATAATAATAATAATAATAATAATAATAATAATAATCTTGCCATTAATATAGTAATTATTGTATTAAGATTTGAGAATGCATCCCTGAGTTAGTTGCTATTTCTGATTTGATACAATTGGTTCATGTACATATGAAGCATTTTGTCTGCAAATGATAGAAGTTCAGAATTGTATTGTTTGGAAAATATACCTCTAAAATAACCTCTAGCCTGTTCTCAATATTTTGGCCAATGTTGATTTCTCCAATCAACATGTTAAATCCTATTAATTAAAATATATATACTAGATTGGGCATTTTAGACTTATAATATTTTCTAGCATTTAAAAAACAACCAACCAACCAACCAACAGGAAACGACTAGGTTACATCATTTGTAATTCAGAATAAAATGATATCAGTATGGTAATAACATCCACCCTATTCTTTCAGATTGAAAGAAGGCAGTAGAAGTGTTGAATCAATGTCAGTCTGATGTTATGAACTGGATAAAGCTCAAACTATGGAAGAGAGAAGTGCTGTTAAAGGATGGTTTATCCATCCACATAAGTACCGTGTTTCCCCGAAAATAAGACCCTGTCTTATATTTTTTTGAACCCCGAAATAAGCACTTGGCCTTATTTTCAGGGAGGTCTTATTATTTTGGGGCTCATGGAGCAAGACGGGGCTCCTCTTGCCGTCTTACCTGATTTCCAGCTCTGTCTCCCTAACCCTAACCAGAGGAAATGGCGGGGACTGGCTGCGCATGCGTTTAAATATTTTCCGGGTGTGTGTATCTTATTTTCGGGTGATGCGCTCAAAACCCCGATTGGGCTTATTATCAGGGAATGTCTTATTTTCGGGGAAACAAGGTAGAGTTCACTCTGTTCTGAATGAGGTTGCATTCCCATTAAAGGATCAACTGTATTACTTGGAGGTACTCATGGATTCATTTTTGACGTTAGAAGCACAGGTAGTCATTGTGCATATAGCACAATGCACCTTTCATTAGCTCTGAACAGTGTACCAGTTATGGCTTGACTTGGATAGAGATAGCCTTGCTATAGTAATTTATTGCCTAGTGACTTCTCATTTAGATTACTGCATTGCATTATATTCAAGGCTGCCTTAGAAGCCTGCAGAAACTTCAGTTTACATAAAATGCTATAACAAAATATTAACTGGAACTGGGCAACAAGAATATGTTATGTCAACACTTTATGGCTGGCATAATGTATGTCTCCCAGTTTATTTCCATACCAAATTCATTCTTTATAACTTGGGATGTCAGTATCTGAGGAAAAGGAGGGATGGAGGGAGTCCCCACCCACCCTTTTCTTTCAAGCTGCAGCACAACCAAGGAAATCAGCAATAGTGTTGGCCTTGCTTTTTGATGACAGCATTTATTGGTAAAACTTCTGTTATCCAGGATTTAATCTGGATAAACTGACCTGCCATGTATTACAGAAGCCTGGCTAATAGGGGACGGGAAGAGTTAACCTCTCCCAGTTTGTCTGCTGGGTTACTGAAGCAGCAGGAAAGAACTGCAGAATGGTGATGTGACCATAGTCTATAGCAGGGGTCCCCAACCCCCAGGCCATGGCCCACTACTGGGCCATGAGCGGTTCAAAATCGGACCGCCTGAAGCGGCAGGCAAGTGCGCACCCCCCCTTGCGTGAGCAACAGGCGAGCCTATGCACGCTCACTCCATTTACGCAAGCTCACCACTCATGCAGAACCATCCCTTCTCCCCGCCCCCCGCACCGGTCCACAAAGCCGGAAAGGTTGTGGAACTCTGGTCTATAGGAATTCCATCTCATTCACAATCTGACCGTTTGGTAGTTGTTGGATGTTGGATGCTGTGTTTGAGTCTGATAGTGTAGGAATGCTGTCATTGCACCATCAGTCTTGCTGGTTTCTTGTTATATGAGTTGGCCAGGGTAATTTTTAGTGTGACAGTGGACTACCCTAGACTTCTTGTCTTGGAGGAATTTCATTATCTACGCTGAAGTTGTGTGGTCAGGAATCCATCAGGATGTCAGGACCCCCATGATGACCTTAATGCTGTTAGAAATGGCACCTGGCTTTACAAGTGCAGAAAGATGCATGCTGAATTTGCTTTGTGCTCAGTGATTTAAAGGTAGAGAAATCCTTTATGGTTCCATTTTCATGAATGAATCATTCCATGATCAATTTTAGCCTGATGGCTGCTCACACAATGATGGGCTTGAACATTTAGGTTTAAAAACCGAGATGATGTTACCTTGTGGTAAGATGAGTGGCTAATAAATTTTATAAATAAATAAACATTATTCACTAGCTTCAGTGATACAGCCTTGAATCTGAATGAATTTACCAGGTTGATTCCATGTGATGGAAACAGGTAAAACAAGTCAAAAGTAATGTTTGCTACTATGTTTGTATTTGCTGTACATTTATACCTACCACAGAGAGATGGTTCCATCTTACAAAACTCAGATTATGATGAGAAGGTTTGTATTTCCATTTTGTTATCATTCCTCATTCTAGACACATTCTCTGCAGCTACCTTTTATAAGAATCCTTTTATGATCTCCAGGCAGTCCTTGAATTTTATAAAAACTTTGCTTCTGTGAATACATAGTTAATCACGTTTTTGGCAAAGAAGAAGGCTTTTTGGGCCACAGTGGCACAGTGGTTAGAGTGCAGTACTGCAGGCTACTTCTGCTGCCTGCCGGCTGCCTGCAATTTGGCAGTTCAAGTCTCACCAGGCTCAAGGTTGACTCAGCCTTCCCTCCTTCCGAGGTGGGTAAAATGAGGATCCAAACTCATTGGAAACCGCTTAGAGAGGGCTGTTAAAGCACTGTGAAGTGGTATATAAGTCTAAGTGCTATTGCTATTGCTATTGGGGGGATAAGAATGAGAATCGGAAGATTCTTCCCAATAGAAAAAGAAAAAAGAATTGTTTGGGAAAGCATCCATATTTATTTTACTTTTTTCAAGAAATGGTTTCATTGGTGCCTTGCTTTCCCATATTTGAAGAGATCACATAATTCAATATATTCAGCAGAGCTCAAATAAGTAATGTTTGTAAAGTCAGCAGCTACTGCAAGACCAAACATAATGTATTTGCTGCATTATATAAGTCCGTTTCTGAAGGTAAGTCGGTTTATTGCTAACAGAGCTTGTTGTTGCTGAATGGACAAGTTAATTTGTGTCATTCCAATTCTATTTTTAACTGGATCTCAGAGGAGCATTTTACCAGAAATTTAGTTCACATTAGAGGTTTAATATGGATAACATAGTCAGTCCAGTATCTGTCACAAGTAACATTCAGATAATGCTTTGCAGCACATCATTTTAATGTTATTGTTTGCCAAAACATATAGATGAAGGGCTCTAAAGAAGGCAAACTATTGGGCCTGTCAAATGTATCAGGCTTTGTGATGACATATGACTTTAAAGTTGAAGCGGCTTGTTTTAAAGTTGGAAAAATATACAGATATAACACAAAATGTATCCCTCAATTTGAAGACAGTCATGTACATGCCATGGGCATTTGGGGGTTGCAATTACATTAGTTTAATATGAAGAATCGTGGTGGCGCAGTGGTTAGAATGCAGTATTGGAGGCTAACTCATTTCTCATTCCAGGAGTTCGATCCTGATGGGCTCAAGATTGACTCAGCCTTCCATTCTTCTGAGGTCAGTAAAATGAGGACCCAGATTGTTGGGGGAAATAAGCTGTACACTCTGTAAACCACTTAGAGAAGGCTGTAAAGCACTATGAAGTGGTATAGACCAGGGGTGGTTTCTGGGTTTTTCCACTGCCGGTTCGCTCAGTGGCGCGGCACATACGCGCTTTGCGTAGTGCTTAAAATACAGCTTCTGTGCATGTGCAGAAGCAAAAAACAAAATGGCACAACCTACGGTGCCGCCAAGAGAGCCGGTTCGAGGGCGTGGCAGGCCGCCAAGTTACTACTGGTTCTATAGAGCTATAATTGCACTTAACAATGAACTAAAGGGTCACCATCAGTGAGCTGTTGGACAGTATTACTTGGTCCGTTGTGTGGATGTTTGGGTGGTTCAGGGTGGGGAATTTGTGGCGGGTGGGGGCGTGTTTTTGGGATTGTTATGTGTGTTGGGCCTGGTCTTTGGCATTATGTGAATTTCGTTATATGGGTATACTGTGTATATATGTATAATGACAATAATAAAGTAATTAATATAAGTCTAAGTGCTATTGCTATTGCTATGATCATTGAGTACATAGGAAAGGAAAAAAATGTAAATTTTCAAGTGATTTTTGCTGAGGAATCTGATGCACATAAGCCTTGAATTCCTTTATTTGTGTACCCTGAAAACTGATTTTATTGCCTGACTATAATACTTAAACACACTGGGTGAAGTGCATCCATTTTCATAATGAGACTATTCATGTATATCACTATTCAAGAACACCAAGTTTCATAATATTATGGTGAAGGAAGGAAGGAAGGAAGGAAGGAAGGAAGGAAGGAAGGAAGGATCATTCTACAAGTCAGAGTATCAATGGATATCTGCCTGCTAACCTGGCTTGATTTCATTTCAAGTGTATGACTTTTAATGTTCAAATGGCATTTTATTAACTTTGGGTGCCACTTTGAGGACTTCAGTCAAAGAGCAGGGTGAAATTAAATAAAGAAGTAAACAAGCCAAGCATAACAAATGGTGATTAAAATGTCCCTTCTTTAACATCAGCAGCTTTGGCAAATGTTGCTATAAAGGCAAAACGGACAACGGTACACTCATTTTGCTGTGCAGTGCAGCATACTGTGCCATTTTATAACCATCTGCTTATCCCTATAAGTTCTGAATGCTGAGGTGGTTCAGTATGTTTCCCTTCTTGCTTTGGGGACTTTCAGTCCCCTTAGGCTTTTATGTGGTGCCAAACTGTCATGTTTTTAGATGCGCTTGTTCAGAAAATATATATACGTTGGAAGAATCTCCTCGGTGGGTAATAAAAGCTGTTTTCTTGTTGTTATTGTATTGGATTGCAAAGAGAATGCCACTCATATACTAGTCAGTATTTTTCCACTAAGTAAATGTGTGTGTCAAGGCTGACTGCCACTTGGCAGGGTAAAGCAAGCACCTTACTAGACTCAGGCAGAGATTCCAAGTCTACAGTAACTTAATCCAGGCTGAATACTCAGTTCCAGGAATGAAAACCCAGCCCAATCAGCAATTAGGTCAGACGGTCAGACAGGACCTTATTGGGTAAGGCAGTCACTTGATTCTTTTGTTCATCTGCTGGATGGACGGAAGAGCAGTAAAGAAAGAGAAATTATTACTTACTCCCTGCAGGTTCTCTTGATAGCCCAAAGATTAAGGCTCTGATTCAACATCCAGCATGCCTGAGTTGATTGTTCTGTACCTTGCAGTAAAATTTCTAGGCATCTTCTTCAGCTTGATTCGATCTCAATATGACGGGTAATAATTCATCTCATCTCGAGCCAAGGACCTTGAGAGCACAGACAAAGAGAAAACTGTTTAAATTTAGAGGAAAGCTCTCCAGTGGGGGAAAAAAATGGGTTTGGGTGGTGGTGGTTAATATAGAAAATTAATATAAAGAATATAACAGGCTTTGCCCTGGGGTTTCTTTTGGATCCTTGAAATGGGCGGCTGACTTTTTCTGCTGAGAACACTCAAGCATTTCTTGGAATGTTCTGGAAACAAAAGTTCAAAGTTTCGTTTCCAAATTGAAATTGTCATGTCTTGAAACCACCAAAGTGTTCTCCACTTCTCAGTCTGCAGATTTTAGTTCAATATTAGAAAAGCCTTTGGATTCAGTTGGTTTAAAGACTAATTTCTATGTACAAGGAGTTATTATAAAGAAATAGTGAAATTAAATTAGTGTAAATTAAACAGCATTAAGTTAATATGCTTTTAAACAATCAGTGAAAATGTACACAAATCATTTTAGGAAACAAAATGTCTACTAATTAAGTTGGTTGTGGATGATGTTCTAGAAGTTAGCAGATTGACACCAGTTCTCCTATTTTGTGATATTTTCTCTCTCCAAAGTCAGATGGTGTAGAGAACCACAGAGATAACTTTGGAAAAGGAAGTTAGAAAAACATGAATCGGGACTGGGAAAGGAAGCACATGTTAGAAAGAAACTTACAGCGAGTCTGCCTTGACTGTCTTTGGTATAACAAATAGAAGGAAAGGGTAAATGCTTTTAGACTTTCAAGATTCTGTTACTATCGCCTATAACCATGATGGCCAACCTATGACACGCATGTCACAGGTGGCACACAGAGCCCTCTCTGTGGGGACACGAGCCGTCGCCCCAGCTCAGCTCCACCGCACATGCATGCATGCCTCCCGCTGGTCAGATGTTTTTTGGTCTCTGCCATGCATGCGCAGGGGCAGGGTGCATGTGGGAGACACATGCGCATGCGTGGGGCACATACTTATGCGTGGGTGGCAGGGGGCATAAGGTCATGCGTGCATGCACGGGGTGGGGTGCACACGGGGGGTTGCACGCACATATGTGGGGGCACGGGGGGTTGCTCACGCATTGCATTATGTGTGCGTGCACGTGCTTTCGGCATGCGACGACAAAAAGGTTAGCCATCACTGGCCTATAACAATGGAGTTCTGGCATTACCTGTGGAGTCTGTCACTTGATCTGGCCTACCTTAAAAAGGTGACATATGGAGAGATGGTTATGTTAAGAGCCTGCCCTTCTCATTTCTCCATAGCTTGTGTTTTAAAACATGGATTTGTTTCATTTTCTCCCTTTCTGCAGGCAGCTTTTTCTACTGTCTGGCTATTGAGTATTCTAACTGATACAGAGTCATATTTTGAGTCTTCGTTTGCATGTCAGTTACAGGGGTTCCTAAGGGTGGCAGAGAAGCATATGACATTAAACAACATTAATGTTTAGTTCTACAAAATGTAAATTTTGTTTCTCAGTAAATAACAGGAAATGCAGGGGTTAGGCTCTCTAGATTCTACCTAGAAGATGGCTCAGTCAGGACTGATTCCAGAAAATATTCTGAGGTTTCTCAAGAGTCAAAGCTTATAGCTTAATTTATCAAGCTATTACTTGCAATCATCCATCACACTTTATTATTTTTTGGTTTGGGAGACAGATTGTTGGGCTTTAGAAGGGAAAGCTAGTTGGGATGAGCTAAAATGGTGGTTCTCAAACATTTTGGGGATATAATCCCCTCATTTACTTATCCTTTTCAGTTGTTCTTCTGTCCCTATTCGCAGCTCCTCTTTTCACAATTTTGCTGTGCTGTTTCCAATAACAAGTGCATCAGAGGTGGGTTCCTGCCGGTGCGGTTAATAGCTGTTGTTCGGCGCAGAGCCGAAGATGCTGCTGCCGTTCGCGGCACGGGGGCTTTCCCCGGGCGCTGCCCTCTGCGCATGCGCAAAGCGTTCTGCATGCGCAGAGGGCAAAAGAATGCAATTGGCGGCGTCCATGCGGGCAGGGAAAGCGCCCGGGGAAAGCTCCCATGCCGTGAACGGCAGCAGCGTCTTTGGCTCTGCGCCGAACAACAGCTATTAACCGCACCGGCAAAAACAGGCAGGAACCCACCTCTGAAGTGCATGTAGACAGTAAGACTATGCAAGGTTTCAGTGGGGGATTGGCTGTGACAAGGGGGTGATCAGAGCCCTCCTCCTGGGTGTCACAGAGAAAAGAAGTGACTCTCTGCTTCCCGGTGCTGAGAGGCCATTCCACTCCATTTTGCTGGAGAAAAGCAACTTCTGTGCTTTTCTCCAAATGAGCATTGGTTGCTCGTTTTAGGCATATCAGCCTTATGATCTTGAGGAGGGCATTGCTGCCTCAACGCAACGTGCTGCATTATGGCAGAGCATGCTCGGTTCACATAGTTATTGGAGGCAGTATGACAACGATGCTTTATGATGCAATTAATCAGAGTTGGCTATATAATGAGCCTAGCCCTCGCTCTGATTAGGTTTTCTGATGATGCCGCTTCAGCCAAGCAAATTTGGCCAAATAATGATAACACAAAACTAAATCAGAGACCGGGCAAGGCATCTTCTATTCTCTGCAAATATCTTTCATTCATTTTATGGCTGCCCCTGCTTCCAGCTGTTATTTATTACTAGTAAATTAGTCTCATGAAACTGGATTAGAGTTCTTTCACTTTTTATTTGGTGCTGCACTGATGGCCCAAATGACACGAGGAAAAACAAGTAGCAGCTAAATTTACCTGTGTAATCGGGACATGGTTTGGTTTAGGGAAATGGCACAGCAACTTGAACTGCAGCTTAGGTAGTGAAGCAGTCAGAGGTCTGGCATTTTTTATGCCTGGGGATTTCCGAAATCTTTGGATTCATACTTATGGGGACTTACTAGAGTTCTTAAGCGAAGCATGATTATCCTTCAATAGCAGTGAAACAGGTTTGGCTTCTAGCCAATGTGCCGTTTGTAAGTATCCAGCAAACACCTTATAGGACCAGTGCTGGCACAGCTAGGCTGTAAAACATTTCAGCCAAATTGGAAAGCAAGACTGTTACACAATTAACGAAGAGGGGAGTACAGCAAGCTGAGGGCTGACCTTGTCTGTTTTCCCAGCCAGGGATATGATCTTCAAATTAAATTTCTGTGATTTATCCCATCTAGAAAGGTTAGATGAAGCAAATAAACAACATCAAACAAAAGGGGGGAAAAAAGAGTTGCAAACAAGAAAAGAAAATACTGCTGGAGCTGTCAAAATATCCTTTCCTCTTACAGCAGAAGGAAATGATTCAATGAAAATTAGATTAAAGGATCTCGGACCTAATTGTTTAGTGATAGAAAAGAGCATAATGCTTCTCTCCTGGGTTGCAATATTCTGAGACCTCGGTTCATATCTTCTTCTGAGGAATCAGTTGGGAAATGCATTTGGCCATAAGAATTCATCCCTGTTGGAGAAATAGCTCTGAATCATAGTGATGTATGGGATTTTGGCACGGAGATGAGGGAACATATTTTTCCTTTGGTTTCACTGGTGCATAATCTTTGCCACTTTCAGCAGCTTTTATATTCTGCAAGCAGTGAATGACGAGTCACACCGTGTTCTTGGGAGCAATATAGAAAGAGTCTGTCATGACTTTTTACTTAAAACACCACCACCACCCAGTTAAAGCTACTGTACAACAGTGGCGTTTTCTGATGTTCTCCCAGTCCAAGGTTGCCTAGATGCTACCACCCAGCTGTACATTTTTTTATAACCAATAAAGATGTTTTGGCTAGATTGGAACCCAATAAATGAAAAAATGGTACCAGCTCTTTTCCAGACACAATTCAAATTACCACTGTTTAATGCACATTATTAATGTGGCTGCCTTTAAAGAGTATTCAGAAGCTTCAGAATGTAGTGGCCCGAACAGTTTCGCACAAGCTTACATTTGAGCCTGTGTCACCGCATCTGTTGCAGTTGCACAGCTGCCAATCTTCTTCCGGTACAATTCATGGTGCTGGTTATCACCTTTAAAGCCCTACATGGCTTGGGGCCAGGCTATTTAAAGGTCTGCTTCTCTTTTATTAGTTCCACATAGCCCACCAAAATGAGAAGGCAGGGTGGCTATTATGGGTCCCATCAATTAGAGTTTATCATCTGGTGGGACCATGAAAAAGGACTTTTTCAGTCGTGGCCACTTTTTTTATGGAACATCATTCTCCCTGAGATATGGTTGATGCCATCTTGTTGCTTTTCCAAAAAGCCCTAAAGACATGGTTCTGTCACCTGGGAACTACAAATGAAGATGGAGCTGATCAGGTAGCTAATTTGATTGTGTTGTTTCTGCCATGGGGAATGGGTGGGGTGGGGTTTCTTTTAATATATCATATTCTATGGTGACTTATATTTTTTAAAATGTTGGAAGCCACCCATAGTCACCCATGTGTGAGTTGGGCAGCTATATAAATTTGTTTAACCCACACACGCACACACACACACCAAATCTGAGAACTTGAAATTGCACACAATGTATTTTAATACAAAATTGTGATTTGAAGAATAGTTATATCTTCTCATCTCTTTTCCACTCAATGTTAATCTATCCAAATAGTCCAAAATTCACTAGTGTAGGCTTTTTAGTTTATCCAGATTGGATAAGCATGTTTTGTGAATGCTATCTGGCTGCATCTAATCATGCATGGATGTGTCCCTAATCAAATTTATACGATTTCAGTATTGGAAGAGAGAAAAATGAATTTTGAATCATATAATATAAAACACATTAAGGAAAGACCCCCTGGAATAGTTTTCTGAAAGGATAATTTGGAAGCTGAAATTTTTATACTATTCTCCATTTTTGGTGAGTTTATCCAGTTTGGGACAACATATCCCCAATTCCATTCCTTAATATGCCTACGGGATTTATTTTTTATACTTTCCCTGGATTATTTTGGGTTAAGTTATACCAAACAGCCTCACAGACTTTTCTTTGGCTCTATAGTACAATAAAGCTTTATTAGCAGTGTGCAGCTGGTTATATATCAGAAAATCCATTTTTATCACTTACAGATTCATTAGCTCAAGAGCTACGTTAATCAAACATGTCAAAAGTTCTTTAATATGAAATAATATTCATTTTGTTTATTCTAATCAGACATCTTAAGTAAATATTTATTCATTCAATAGACAGTTGAATGTATTACTTTTTTGTTGCTTATTACATTGATTCAATTTTTTTTCTGACTAACAATAACAAAACTTTTAAAGAACACATATAAGCATTTGTGTTTTGTCTGACATTATTGTTATTGCCATGAATAGGAGTATAGCAGAAGAAATGTCCACCAATTGGAAATGGTCCTTTCTAGGATATCTACATATATATTAGCATGCAAGGTCAATGGTTTGCTGATGGATAATCACAACATCTTTCTCACATTAAGGATGCATTTATAATAAACATGTCAAGCTACAGATTCAATTCAGGAAATTTTTTGATCAATATACCGGTAATCTAGCAATACTCTCAAGGAGCTGATAGAGAGATATAGCATACTTTTACCCAGTTTGACTACATCTGTTTGGGCACTCACAAACAGAATAAGTGAGTTTATAGGCTGCCTGTTGAGATCTGCCATCTCTTCCTTTGGAAGCAATCAAGGTTTTTCATACTGGCAAGGTGGGACTACTCAGAGGTATTTAATTAAATAGAAGAATTATCTGTATTCTAGTGACCTTCACCCTAATGCTGGGGCTGATTTCTTTCTTACTTCTTTTCTTAGAAAAGATGCGACTGGACCATGGGCGGGTTGCTTGTTCTTCGTGCTACCGGTGCACTGTGCGCGCATCGCCATATTTCGGCACGTGTGCACGTGCGCTTGCTCACTACTCACGCACACCCCCTCACGCGATTTTGCTTCCTGCGCATGCGCAGAAGCAAAATCTTGTGAGGGCACGCGCATGCGCACACGCACAAGATTTTGGCATTTTTTTTGCTTCTGTGCATGTGTGGAAGCAAAAAGGCGCTGAAACCTCACGCGCATCCCCTCACAAGATTTTGCTTTCACACATGCGCAGGAAGCAAAATCATCCAAAATATCCCCCCAAAAAAGATGGCGCTGCACGACAGACCGGTGAAGACAGCACCAGAGCTGTCACACACAAATAGCGCCATCTGCTGGCCGCTACTGGTGCGGTAGAGTCAACTGCACCGGTAGGAACCCACCACTGGACTGAACCTGGACCAAACCTTCCTGATCCCTTCCTGTTAGCTTCTTTTCAGATTTTTAAGAAACATTCTCCTTCTTTTAAATATAGAAATACTAAGTGTGAGGTAAGTAAATGTGTATCTATGGGTAAAAGGCCACATGTATATACATGTGTATTGTGTTGAGGTTACCCTTTACATGTTTCTTGGACATTTTTCTGTTGTTTATGACGGGGAAAACACATTTCTGTCTACAGAGTGGAGATTCAAGGTCTTCCCAGGGAAACATGACAATCTGCAGTTTGTGAACCTAAATCTGTAGTTTTTCTTTCTTGCCTCTAGAAACCCCATTCCTGGATCTTCCCTATTTTTGCTATGATTTTTTTCTGGCTACAGTATGCTTGGTTCTGCTACTACCAGTGTCCACCTGTTTAAATAAGGATCTATCACATAGGAAACAGTGATGAATTCACTTTTGAGAATGCTACAGATATGCTGCCAAGTTCCATATATAGCAGCCTCTCCAAGAGTAAAGCAGTTTCGCCCAGAAGCAGAGGGAGCTTGTCCAGAATAGCACTGGTCTGGAAGAACAGTTCTGGGAACCAGATGAACAGCTAGAACTCTTCCTTAGGCCCAATAAAACACTTTCCTTCCCTCGGTGTCTGACTGTGCGTAACATTAATAGATTGGTGCCTAGGACTTGTGTATATTTTCTTGCTTTATGCCATATTGTCTGAGCTTTAGCGAAGACATTGAGATTCTTAAAGCGGTACAGGTAGTCCTTGACTTAACAACCAGTCATTTAATAACTGTTTGAAGTTAGGAAAGCTACTTTAAAAAAAGCTACTTATGACCTGTCCTCGAACTTATGGCTGCTGCTCTCGCTCTCACCCTCCCACCACCATGGTTATGTGATTGCATTTCAGGTCTTGGCAACCACCTGGCATTTACAAGCAGTTGCAGTGTGCTGCAGTCACGTGACTATGATTTGCAATGCTTTTTTTCCAGTTTCTGACAAAAAAAAAGTTCATTCAGAAAAAGGAATTTGCTTAACAACCAAGTGATTCGTTTTATGATTGCAGGGATTTGCTTTATAATTGTTGTAAAAACGGTAGTAAAATTGAGGCCAGTTCACAGGATGCCTCTATTTATGACCACAATGACTTACGATTGAGGTTCTGGGCGCTAATGTAGTTATAAGTCAAGAACTATCTGTATGTGGAGGAAGCAAAAAGAGCAAATAAGTGCAAGGAATTATCCAGAGTGAATAAACCATAACATATATTAATATTATCACCATCATATTATCACCTTCATAATCGGATGAGATTGATAGATGTGATCAGGAAGAGATGGTCCCTCAAATAGCCTGTCCCCTTGCCATGCAGGGCTTTAAATGTCAAAACTAAAACCTTGAATAGCACCAAGAAGCAGATCAACAGCCAGTGCAGCTTGCAGCTGTAATGGGTGCAATCCTAGCAGTATACATAACTTCCGTACAATCACATTCTGCACCATTTGAAGCTTCCAGATACTCTCTAAGGATGGTCTCATGTACAGCACATTACAGTAACCAGGGAATGAATGACTGTAAACCGAGCCTCATGATCCAAGAAACTGACCCACAACATGAAACTGTGCAAAGGTCTTTTAGCCTTAACTGCCACCTGCTTCTCCAGCAGGAATTGTGCGTCTAGAAGGACTCCCAGATTGTGCACTACCAGTACCAAAGATGGCAAAGCCCCAAAACCCAGAGTCACTCATTCTTGCAAGTTGAAGCTTCTTGTTCCCCATTCAGACTCCTACAGTCTCTGGGCACTGGGACAGAGTTGAAAACACTACAGATGTCATCTGGTCCAAACCCTGATTAGTGCTGGATTCACTTGAGCATCTCTGAAATGTTCAACCTCAGTTTGTAGCATTTCCCATTGGTCTCTCTTCTCCCTCAGGATTTCGAGCCATTTCCTTGGATTCAAAATCTGCTCTTATGGAGTCTGATAACCAGCCTGACTCTTAGTTCCATCTCCTTTCGATATATCAAATTCAAGGACAACCTAATCATTTCCTCAAGGTGTCAGTTACACTGAATTCTTCAACAAATTATTCCTTCCAGTTGAGGATCAGATCCAGGATAGCAGAACCCTTTGTTCTTTATTCTACTTTATTTTATTTATTTTATTTGTTTGTCAAACATGTACAAGATAGTAGGTATTTGTATAAACATAACATAAGCAAAGAAGTACAGATAAATGAGGACAATAGGGCAGTAAGACAGGGACGGTGGGCACAGTGGTGCGCTTATGCACTCCCTTTCTGATGAATGAAGTTGTCAGTGAGAGAGTGCAAGAATGTATAGGACCTCTGACTCTTGACAGAGTTACATTTCTAGCAGATGCCAGAATAATAAAAAATCCCCCATTATTATGCTTTCATATGTCTTTGACAAATTGATGATCTGATGGTGAAAACCAGGTAATCTATAATAAACTCCCACAACGGTATCATTTTCACGTTTCTCTCTTTTTATTATTATCTAAGTCATTTTAATCAAACTTCCATGATCTGATTTCTGAATTTCTGAGCAAATTATATAATTTTTTTTCTTTCTAGATGATAGACCTCTTCCCCACTTCTTTTTGGTCTGCTTCTTTTGAATAAATTTTAGCCTTCCAGTGCTTTGTGCCAATCATAAATATCAGACCACCTAAATTTGGGTCAGTTCAGATTTGTCTTTCTGACTTCAGCTCTTTAGTTCTTGATGTTTATTTCCCATGCTCTATCCTAGAAACACCAGAGATTTTAAGTACCATCCAATCTGCTGAAACATCCTTCCAAATCCCTGCTTCTTCCTTTGTGTTCTATTCTCCTAGTCCCAGTCTGGGGTTGTATATTCTTTTCTGATCTTTTTTATTTATTTATTAAACTTATATGCCACCCATCTTGCCTAGAGATGATGTTTTGATCTAGTTTAAACCCTCCTCATAAGGCTGCTGATCCCCTGTTAAATGCTTCCTTCCCTGTTACCAACCCATATCCTCTCTCTTCCCAGGCATCCTTTGGTAAAAGATTCTTGTTGTAGAATCCAAAATGTTGTCAGCAACTCTGTATATTTGCCAGTCACTGACTTCCAGACTCCTGTAAAGCATTGGTTTCCAGAAGCAAACTCATCTTATTCCAGCTTACCACTTGGTTCCACGCTGGTGGACACAGTTCCAGAACAAAGATTTGGGTTGCCGCCACCCAATATTTCTATATTTGAAGAAAAGCTATGGATCATAATTTGGCATTATGGTTATGGATCACAAGGCATTGAGGAAACAAATTGTTGCTAGAAAATGGCATTAAAAGAGAAAAAGTAAGCTTGAAATAAGTTGACTGCAGACACATTGGATTACTGGGTGCCATATTGGAAATGCAGCCAACCCAACAGCTCTTTTTTCCAGCCAGTGGATAGGTTTGTGGCCTAGCTACCTCTCAGTCTCAACTGAAGTCTTGACAAAGCCCACCCTCTGCTTAATAGAGCAATCTGTCTCATAGGAATGTGATAAAGTACAAATAAGGAAATGACAAAACAAATTCTGTTTTAAGTTAAGGGAAATTTGTTCCAGGGTTGTTTGTATAGCTACTGAGAAGAGCAAAAAAAAAGTATTATAAAATACTTACAACTTACACTCATAGACCAACCCTATTTTCACAGTTCAGGTTCTTTTGCTTGGATCAACAGAGTGCTTCATTGTCTTTCCTTTCTTCAGGTTTCAGTAATTTTTTTTAAAAAAGATGCATATCTTTAGTTCATTTTGATCATCTCTCTTGGCATTTTAAACAAGCATTTTCATTTCCTTGCCAATTCCTCTCCCCCCACTCCATCCCCCCTCTTTTCTCTCTCTCTCATTTCAGATTCCTAAACTAAGTTTTCATTCTTCTTTTACTGCTTTGTTCCCAGCTAACCTTTGAGTCTGCCAGCCTACATTAATTCTCTTCCTAATTGTCAGATTCCTGAGTTAATGTTCAACTCTTCTGTTTTGAATATTCTCCTTTCATTCCTGTGCTAAAGATCCTCTAAAGCCAAGGCTGTGTTTTATATCATCCAGAATCTGTAGATCGGAGCTGGTTACCCAAACTTGAGTACAAATAAAATCAAAACTAATTATTTTACTTCAATGTTTTTCAATTATCCAGCTTCCTGCAAAGTCTTAGGATTGTGGAACTTTTATGGCAGTAGCACCTGTGACCATGAATTGGAAGGGTTAGGGTTTGGGTGCATAGTTTAAAACTACTGGAATAAAGTATTAAAAATAGCTCCCCCCCCAAAAAACCCTCCTGAGTAAGATATTAAGAAAATAGAATAGAATAGAATAGAATAGAATAGAATTCTTTATTGACCAAGTGTGATTGGACACACAAGGAATTTGTCTTTGGTGCATATGCTCTCAGTGTACATAAAAGAAAAGATACATTTGTCAAGAATCATGAGATACAACACTGCATGATTGTCATAGGCTACAAATAAGCAACCAGGAAACAATCAATATTAATATAAATCGTAAGGATACAAGCAACAAGTTACAGTCATACAGTCATAAGTGGGAGGAGATGGGTGATAGGAACGATGAGAAGACTAATAGTAATAGTAATGCAGCCTTAGTGAATAGTTTGACAGTGGTGAGGGAATTATTTGTTTAGCAGAGTGATGGCATTCGGGAAAAACTGTTCTTGTGTCTAGTTGTCTTGGTGTGCAGTACTCTATAGCGTCATTTTGAGGTAGGAGTGGAAACAATTTATGTCCAGGATGCGAGGGGTCAGTAAATATTTTCACAGCCCTCTTTTTGACTCGTGCAGTATACAGATCCTCAATGGAAGGCAGGTTGGCAGTAATTGTTTTTTCTGCAGTTCTGATTATTCTCTGAAGTCTGTGTCTGTCTTGTTGGGTTGCAGAACTGAACCAGACAGTTATAGAGGTGCAGATGACAGACTCAATAATTCCTCTGTAGAACTGTTATCAGCAGCTCCTTGGGCAGTTTGAGCTTCCTGAGTTGGCGCAGAAAGAACATTCTTTGTTGTGCTTTTTTGATGACGTTTTTGATGTTAGGTGACCATTTTAGGTCTTGAGATATGATAGAAGCTAGAAATTTGAAGGTCTCTATTGAAGCTTTCCCCAAGTGCATCTGGGATCAGTTGCCGAGGAGTGTGGCACAGCAGAGAAAAGCAGAGCAGAACCAAAGTTGTCAAGATATATTGGCAAAAGCAAAACAGGGCAGGGTTTTGCTGTGCTGCAGCAGATACTCCTGTGTGGGATGGGATGGTTTACGAAAGTGGAAAATCTTTGTGGTATCCTAATTAATCTGAGAAGTTGTATAACTCAGGCAATTTGCACTAATTCACAGCAATATAGGGTAACATGAGGTTGTTAACTGGATAAAGGCAATATCTTGGGACTGACTTGTTTTGCAATAGCAATATTGAGAAGCAACTTAAGCAGCAGGAGCACTATTTCGGGTTATACAAATTTATAGCAACACAGTACAGTCGTGACAAGGGAGACCTTGGCAGACAATCCTAATTAGTTTGGCCTATCAATGTTGTTGTTTTTTTGCATCCTAGGATATTATTGCTTTTTTAAAAAATCATGCACAGTTTCTTCATTCCCCTAACATATTTAGCAGAGCTAAACTTTTTATGTCTCTTTGCTACCAAGGTTATATTGGAATTGTGTTTAGGGTTGGGTTTTTTTTGAAAGTGCTGATAAAGCAGGACACTTTTTAATGCTGTCATAATATCATTCAAGTTTCCTCCTGTGTGTTTTTAAAGTATTCTGGCCTTAATAGATTCATCTGCCGAGGACTAAGGCACGCCTGCTTTATCCTTAGAATAAAGGCCATTTGCTTGAAGATATAGAAAGCTAAATGATTCCATTCAAATGTGATTATTTCAAGAAGCAGCCAGTTTGTGGATGTGAATGTGTTAGCAGCACTGTTTCAAGAAATGTTACTATGCCCGGGGCATATCTGTGGATCTAAAATCAGCTGAATTTGCTCCAGTTGTGATGCCTGTTATATTTAAAATGTTCTCATAGCTTGAAGAAAAGCAAACTAAATAGTGGGTGCTGTGTTTGTCCTCATCTTGAGACCTTGATCTCAGCTTCAACCCTAAGGTGGTGGAGACATTCTGTGATTCTTCTCATGTTGCTCATCTTCAGATGCAATCCTAAGGACCAGTATAAAGGGAGGATAGAATTCATAGTTCAGTCATAACTGAAGGGCCACTGGTTTCTGTCATAGGTTCTCAGATTGCCCATAAAAGGAGATCTACCCCCAAATGCAAGCTTAGCTGACTAGGATTTCCCAAGGAACGGAAAACAAAACAAAACAAATAGGATAGGATAGGATAGGATGGGATGGGATGGGATGGGATGGGATGGGATGGGATCAGCGGTGGGTTGCTCCCAGTTCGGACCGGTTCTTAGAACCAGTAGCCGGTGGTGAGAGGCTCCGCCCACCCACACCCGGGACGCTTCTGCGCATGCGCAGAAGTGTCACATGTGCGCGAACCGGTATTAAAGGGTTTTAGAACCCACTACTGGGATGGTTATGACTCAGGTGGTCAAGGCAAGGCAGGCCTTTAGAGAGTCCTTTATTGTCCTCAAGAAGTGTTCAAAAAATGCCCCTCCAATGACCAGTAAAGGCTCCACCCCATGCTTTCCTGAAGGTAGCCACTCTTAGTTCCCGAAACAACAGTCCATATATTACCAGGAAAGTCCACAAGGCAAAGTCCAGGCATAAGACAAATGGCAGTCCTCAGGGCAATGAGGCAAGGTACAAGGCAAAGGCAGTTCTGAAGGTAAAGCAAAGCAAAAGACAAAAGCAGTCCACAAGGTCCAGGCATAAGGCAAATGGCAGGGTCCTCAAAGCAAAGACAGGGTACAAGGTCTTTCTGAAGGTAAAGTCCACAGGATGTAAGACAAACTGCAATCCTCAAAGCAAGGCAAAAAGGTACAAGTCAAAGCCAGGGAATGTAATCCAAAACAATCAATTGTTTGGCAAAGACCAACTCCCCACGGCTTCTCCTTCTCCACACCAGGTATTCCTTGTGAGGAGGGGTGAGGCGACCTTCTCTGGATCAGCCTTGCAGCCCTTCCCTGAGCTTGCCTATGAGCTGCCCTTGAATCGAGTGGAGGAGGCAGCTGTTCCTCATCAGAGGAGATCTGCTGCCTATCAGCACCACTGCCTATCAGCAGCCGATCCCCTCCTAGTTGGTTAAGGCCTCCTGGGAGGTGGCATGTGGCTAGGTTCAAGTGGTGATTAACACCTTTTCAGAAGAGGAGGTGGTGCTACCTGCTTCTCATGAATCCCAGCCATACTTCGATCCAACCATATCATTTAACCTTCCATTTCTGGGGAAGGTTGTGAGAATGGTTGTCATGCAGCTTCAGACAACCTTGGACCTCTTTTTGAGGCTGGAGTATAGCACTGAGATGGTATTGGTCATGCTTGCTGATCAGTGGTGAGATTCA
Organism: Diadophis punctatus similis; assembly: GCA_023053685.1. NCBI lineage: Eukaryota > Metazoa > Chordata > Lepidosauria > Squamata > Dipsadidae > Diadophis > Diadophis punctatus. The sequence continues at coordinate 178,579,340 of JALIGW010000002.1, forward strand.
ATTTTTTTTACTACAGGTTCTGTGGGCGTGGCTTGGTGGGTGTGGTGTGGCTTGGTGGGCATGGCTTGGTGGGCATGCCTTGGTGGGCATGGCTTGGTGGGCGTGGCAGTGGAAGGATACTGCAAAATCTCCATTCCCTCCCCACCCCACTAACCTGCTTTCCAGCTCCATTCTCCTGTGCAGGGCAACAAAAGAAGACCCAGCCAATCAGCTGGGACTTGGGAGGCAGCGAATAGATGGGGGAGGGGCCAGCCAGAAGTGATGGCTCTGCATATGTTAACATCAGTATGGTACAATATATGTATGTAAATACTGTACAGTAGAGTGTACATTTCTACCTCTGACTGGACAAGTGATGCTATTGGGTGTTGTAAGGGTCTGGATGGAGAGGAACCAACTTTTAAAAAATATTTTTGAAAAAACATGCCTTTATTATTTTTACAAATAACTCAAGGGAGTGAGCATATCTAATGCATTTCATTCTGCCATTTTCCTCCCAGCAACAATCCTGTGAGACGAGTTGGGCTGAGAAAGAGTGACTGGCCTAAAGTCATCCAGCTGGCTTTCATGTCTAAGGTGGAACTAGAATTCACCAATCCCTGGTTTCTAGTTTCTAATAGATGTTTGCCCACATTACACCTCTATTATGTGAGTTGCACTGGCTCCCAGTTTCCTTCCAGGTGCAATTCAAAGTTATCACCTTTAAAGCTCTACTTCAATGGCTAGTTAGGACTGCAGAAAAAATAATCGTAACCAGCTTGCCTTCCATTGAATGCATACTATATACTGCACAACCCAGAAAGAGGGCTGAGAAAATGTCTACAGACTCCTCCCATCCTGGACATAAACTATTTCAACTTCTCTCCTCAGGACGTTGCTATAGGGCATTGCATGCCAAAACAACTAGGCACAACAACAGTTTTTCCCTCATGCCATTACTCTGCTAAACACATAATTCCCACAGCAGTCTTATGCCTAAGAAAATTAATGTTGTGAGATGCCCAGAGTTGTTTAAGATCAGTGGCCATTCAAATCTTTTAAATAAACATACAAATAAATAAATAAATACTTGTTTACTTTTTTGGTCTATATACATTATTAAATAGAATTACAACTTTACAACTGCTGCTGGAAATGTATTTATGAAGAAGAAAAATAACTCATTTATGAGCAAAAGTTTTTTATAAAGTTTTACTATGTTCCTTCAATTCATATGGAACAATAAATGGGTTAGTGATCACATTTTCTCAATTGTGATCTATCCTTAACCTAGTCTTTTAGATCTTCCAACTGTGCATTCATCATCACTATAACTGAGTCCTTCTACCTTGCTGTTGGTCATCCTCTTCTTCTCTTTCCTTCCACCTTACCTAGCTTTAAAGCCTTCTCCAGAAGTTCACATAAAGGTGTCAAAAATGATACTATGAATAGGTCATTTGTTCCTTGAGTAAAAACATTGGGGTGATTTGTTCAATGATCCATCTCTTTATTTTCTTGCTGTCCATGGTATTATCAGGATCTTTCCTAACACCAAAGTTCAGAATATTCTTCCTAGCCTATTTTTTTCAAAGTCCAGTTTTCACTTCCATAGAGTGTCACAGGAAACACCATAGCTCCGATATTTGTAGGTATAGATACATCATGGCATTGTCTTTTCTAGAGTCTTCATTACTACTCTTACCCAGTAGTAGTCTGCACTGCATTTTTGGATTGCTTGTTCCTTTACCGTTGATAGCTGATCCTAAATGGTAGATACTATCCACCACTTTGTCAGTTCTAAGCCTGGTTGTTCTACCTGTTGTAATTAGTTTGGCCTTCTTTGTATTTAATTTTAGTGCTATTTTTTCTTTTTGCTACTTAACTTTTATTACTAGAGCTTCCAGTTCTCAGGGTACTGTCATTAGCCCAACACAAGTTATTGATGTTTCTTCCTGCAGTTATAAAATCACACTCATCTTTTTCCAATCTGGTTTCCCTTTCTTAATTAGTTCAGCATATAGACTGAATAAATAAAGGGAGAATATGCAGCCCTGTCACATTCATTCCCCAACCTGGAGCTTGTGTTCTGTCTGTACTGTGGCTTCCTGACCTGTATATAAGTTAATGAGATGTTCTGGGATTCTCATTTTAATGAGCATTTCCATAGCTTGATGTGATTGACAGAATCAAAAGCCTTTCTATAATCAATGAAGCATGTACTTACATATTTTTGGTATTCTTTGGCTTTCTCAATTATCCAGTGTACATTGCAATAATGTCTCATGTTTCTTGGCTTTTCTAAACTTCTGCATTAATTTTCCATTTAGGACTCTAATCTGCATTGGATGAGCCTAAGCATTATTTTGCTAGCATGTCAAATTAAGGCTACTGCACAATGGTTTGCACACTTTGTTAATTATGCCTTTTTTGTTTATTGGAATGACAATTCCAATAACCAGATTTCTTCCAATCTATTGTCCAGGGTGTTGTTCTACAGATTTGCTGGCATAACTTGGTTAAAACCTTGACTGAGTCTTTTTCTGCTGCTTCATTAATTCTTGTAGCTCTCCAAACTTGGTAGTGACCAGTGTACTGATCTAACCTTATCTTCTAGTAACAGAAGTTCTTATTAATAGGGAATACCTTCTAAGCTATTTTGGATGCTGCCATCTCTACTATATGATATTTTAGTACACTCCTCCTATCTTTATTGACTTCATTTGAACCAGTTATTATCTGTCCATTGGCATCCTTTAGCATACCAATTTGAGATTGTAATTTTCTTTTGTGTTCAGGGATCATTTGAAAGATTTTCCTTGCTTTTCTATATCTGTTTCCATCTTCAGTGTTTTTACATACCATATATTGTTGTAATACTGCTTCTTCTCTTTTCTAACAGCTTTCTGAAACTTTTTGTTACATTCTTTTGTGAGATTTTTTTTGTCTTTCATGGCTTTGGCTTCTCTTCTTTTCTTGACTATTTCCACAGTTTATTTTGACATCCAGTTTGCTGTCTTCTCTCAGCATTTTTAGCAATCTCTTCTCACATTCATTCTTAATTTCTTCTTTAAGCTCATTCTGTAATTTCTCTGGTTCTCTATTAATGAGGGTTTTCTGCCTAAGCAGGGAGTTGGACTAGAAGACCTCCAAGGTCCCTTCCAACTCTGTTATTCTATTCTATTCTATTCTAGTCTAATATTTCAAAGTGATTCCTGATGTTCTGCTTGAAAATGGTGGGTACTATTTCATATCTTGAAAGTGATGGCTTCATTGGCTCTCTTCTTCTTTAGTTTAAGTTGGAACTTGTACATGAGCAGTTTGTGGTTTGTTCCACAAATTGGGCCATGCCTTTCATGCTATAACTGAGCTCCTCCACCTCCTTTTAGTGATAATATAATCATTTTGACCTATGTATAACCCATCTGATGATGTCCATGCATAGAGGCATTGCTTGGTTGTTTGAAGACAATGCTAGCTATCAAGAAATCATTAGAGTAACAAAAACTGATAAGTCAATCTCCTGCTTCACTCCAGTTTTCTAAATTGTACAATCCATCTATATTTTCCTCTTTCCTCTTTCTAATCTTGACATTTCAGTCTCCAGTCACAAGCATCACATCTTGCTTACATGTTCTGTTGATTTCAAATTGAACTTGAACACAAAACTCCCCCAATCGTCTTTTTCTGAATCATTATCACATTAAAAGGTTGCCCATGCAATCTAATCAAGATTATTTGGTCATTGATTGCATTGTAGCCAAATACTGAAAGATGATAGATTACATTTCAAGATAGGAGTAGAGCTGAGATAAGAATTCATAAGATGAAATGTTTAGTCATTATTACCATATATATGCATGGGAAGTTTAATTCTATAATCTATATGCTTCTATTGGAAAAACTACTAACTTAATTTTCATGGTCTTTGAGAGGAAGATAGAAAAGAATCCCAGAAGATTTTATTTATTTATTTATTTATTTATTTATTTATTTATTTATTTATTTATTTATTTATTTATTTATTTATTTATTTATTTATTTATTTATTTATTTATTTATTTATTCAAACATATATGAGATAACAGGTATAAGTATAAACATGGACATGAACACAGGAAATGAGTACGAATAAATGGGGACAGTAGGACAAGGACCGTAGGAACGCTGGTGTGCTTATGCACGCCCCCTTACAGACCTCTTAGGAATGGGGTGAGGTCCAAGGTAGATAGTTTAAGGTTAAAGCTATGGAGGTCTGAGGATGTAACAACAGAGTCAGGTAGTGCATTCCAGGTATTGACCACTCTGTTGCTGAAATCGTATTTTTTGCAATCGAATTTGGAGTGGTTTACCTTGAGTTTGTATCTATTGTTTGCCCATGTATTATTGCAGTTGAAGCTGAAGTAGTCATTGATAGGTAGGATGTTGTAACAGACAATTTTTTATACTCCGCTTAGGTCAGACCGTAGGCGACGTAGTTCTAGGTTTTCCAAGCCCAAAATAGGTTTTCCAAGCTCACAATAGATACAAACTTAATGTAAACTGCTCCAAACTTGATTGCAAAAAATTCGACTTCAACAACAGAGTGGTCATTGCCTGGAACACTTTACCTGACTCAGTAGTTTCTTCCCCAAACCACAAAAACTTCAACCTCAGATTATCTACTATCGACCTCACCCCATTCCTAAGTAAGAGGTGTGCATAAGCGCACAATTGTGCCTACCGTTCCTGTCCTAATGTACCCATATATTCATACCTCTTTTACTCTTATTCATGCTTGCAATATTACATATATATTCAATCATGTTTTACTGTTTAAACTTTGCTTATAATCATATATGCTTGACAAATAAAACAAATACAAATAAAATACAAAATACAAAATTTCAAGCCTGGTGGCATAAGGTATTCTGTTGTGAGCAGAGGAGTGGAGTATTCTTCTCGTGAAATACCCCTGGACTCGCTCAATTGTATTAATGTCCGATATACAGTGCGGATTCCAGGCAGACGAGCTGTATTCGAGAATTGGTCGGGCAAAGGTTTTGTATTCCCTGGTTAGCAGTGCAATGTTACCGGAGAAGATATGTCAGGATAAGTTTAGGATAGAGATATATTCAAGAAAGTTGGGAACTGAAGTTTAAGAAGAAATAATTAGTTGGTAGAAATAGAATTCAGATTTGATCCAGATTTATTTATTTATTTATTTATTTATTTATTTATTTATTTATTTATTTATTTATTTACTTATTTACTTATTTACTTATTTACTTATTTACTTATTTACTTTTTATTTATTTATTTATTTATTTATTTATTTATTTATTTATTTATTTATTTATTTATTTATTTATTTATTTATTTATTTATTTATTTATTTATTTATTTATTTATTTATTTATTTATTTATTTATGAGTTCTTATAGGCCGCCCAATCCCGTAGGACTCAGGGCGGCTTACAACAGAGATTAGAACTACACATTAAAATAACATCTAAAAACATCGTATTACAATTTAAAAACCATTCATACATGGGGGAGTCGTCTCTTCACCCCGCCTGCTGGAAGAGCCATGTTTTTACTGCCTTGCGGAAGGCCAGTAGGGTGGGGATAGTCCGGATCTCTGGTGGGAGTTGGTTCCAGAGAGATGGGGCTCCCATAGAGAAAGCCCTCCCCCGTGGGCCCGCCAGCCAGATGGCAAATAGTGTGCAAATACTAATAACTCCTGCAGGCAACTGATAGTTTCTGTTGCACATCAGCATCCCAAAGAGGCTTCTGCCTTTTAAATACTTGGCCAATCAGTCCTTCTCCTTATCTTGCTTTTGGTCAGTCAGTACATTATATTTACAAATCACTACCTGGCCATAAATCAGCCTAGATTCTGGATGTGGTCCCTTAGTACCAGCAGCAGGGAAAATTGATTAAGTTTTTTGTCAATTTCCTTTCAAGAACAGCTAACTGATGTCCCACTGGGGGTGATTGGAGCCTAATGAAATGTTCTGGCTGAAGAAATGGGAAGGTCATCTCCATCTCTGAGAGGAATGCAAATGTTCTTCCTAACTGAAAGCTGGGGACTGCGGAGGTATAACCTTCCCACATTTGCTCACTTCTTTGATGCTTTCAGAATGAACTCAAGAGCTATTTGGGTTGCTCCTACCTAGCTGCTTCACATTTGCAAACATTTCAGGGGCGGGTTCCTAATTTTTTTACTACCACTCTGTGGGCGTGGCTTATTTTGTGGGTGTGGCTTGCCAGCCATGTGACTGGGTGGGCGTGGCTTCTTGGACTGCTGAAGGGAGGGGAACTGAGATAGGTCCTGCCGCCCATTCCCCCTCCCATCAGCAGCTCGAGAAGCTCGAACGTGCAAAAATGCCTAGGATCATCACCGCGCGTTCATGGCTTCTCGGACTGCTGAAGGGAGGGGAATGGAGATAGCTCCTGCCGCCCGTTCTTTCAGCGTCTCACACGCTCCCTCAGCCATCCTCCCATGCTTGGACTCACTCTGGGGTAGGAAGGCAGCGCATGTGCAGTGCCGAAAGCTTGACTTCTGGGCATGCGCAGAAGAAATGTTTTTAAAAAATTAAAAAAAAAAATTTTAATGGCGGCACCCAGGCACCGGCAACCGACCGCACCAGTACTGTGATGTCACCAGCGGGCCGCTACCCATGCTATAGAGTGGATCGCACCTGTAGGAACCCACCACTGAAACATTTCCTTTTTAAAAAAATGTCATCTCCAAGATGGTTTCTTTTCCACAACTGCTTCATGATAAGCAATTTGCATTTTTGTGCCAGCTTACTTAATTGCTCCATATTTCACTTCCTTCTTATTAGGATGCACAATTTTATTTTTGCCGAGTTTATCAGATGAGAGTGATGAGAACAATAGTTTGGATTGTTTGTGGATTCTTCAGAGAGTCATCACTTCTCCACTTGCATTCAACCCAGCTTTTTCAAGATTTAACCTTTGAAAAGTCTTCAGCTTCTGCCCTCTAGATCTTGATGGGGCACAACATTAAGTTGCCTTGTCAGCTTTTGCCTTTCTAGTCCCATCTAATTTGTGCATTGTTTAATCAAGTGACTTCTCATCATCTCACACCCACACTAACACCCACACACCAGATCTCTCATTCCTGAACGGCTTTTATCCATTCAATGCTTTTTTTTTTCATACTGATGACCTCCTTGCTAGGCAAAACCTTTTCCTATGAAAGAGGAGTCTAAAAGCCCTTATGTGATGTGATTCCACCCCCAACTACCGTAAATGATGCTAAGAAGCAAAATAAAAAAAACCCTAACAAGTAAAAGTAGGAAATTTTTTAAAAAAGTAATAAAATTAAAACCTTTTTAATCTGAGACTTTTAAAACCTGTTTTAATCTGTGACTGTAACAACTTATTTCAACATGTATTTCTTTGTCATCCCTTTGAGGAAGTCCAGACAATAAGCAATAGAACTTAGACTTATATACCACTTCACGGTGCTTTACAACCCTCTCTAAGTGGTTTACAGAGTCAGCATATTGCCCCCAACAATCTGGGTCTTCATTTTACCCACCTCAGAAGAATAGAAGGCTGAGTCAACCTTGAGCTCTATCAGGATCGAACTCCTGGCTGTGGGTAGAGTTAGCCTGCAATACTGCATTCTAACCATTGTACCACCACTAACCATGGCTACTATCACGTCTTCTATTGTAGGGTTACAATAACAGCATTTTATAAGTTCAAAAGCATTTCTCCCTTGTTTTATTTTGCTTTCTAGAAAACTAGGGAGAGACCCTTCTGAGCTGCTTCCCATGCCTCTTTTCCTTTTGTGAACTGAGACACTTTTCCCGTGATGGTTGCCTAGTCTGCAGCTCTTCCTCCTGTCTCCCGAGGTCATTCCTACTAATACGTTCCTATGCCTTCCTTTCAATTTGAATGTTTCTTGAGAAAGGCATACAGAGGAAAGAGATTCCTGCCTTCACAGAAATGCTCTTGGTCAAATGACAGGCATGAGAATTAGATACACGTAGTAATTAGCCTCTTAATCTAGGACTAAAGTGATCCAGGTATGAATCTTCATCTGCTCTGCGGGTAATTGGATGACTTTGGATCAATTGCTTTCTCTTTCAGCCTAATCTACTCAAAGGAATGTGTTGGAGATAAAATGAGGTGGAGTGGCTGGAAAAGAGTATTTTTAAATGTGATCTTGGATTTCTGGAGGAAATGCCATAAGCAAATATTAATTAAAATCCTTTGAGGATGTTTAAATACTAAACATCCTTAATGTACCCTAAGGCAGAAAAACTGCACAGAATATCTATTTTTTCAGTTTGTGATGGAAAGTAGAATATTAACTGCATATCTTACTACATTTAACATACTTCTCAGTAACCATGCATAGTTTGCAGTGTCAAATAATAAAAGTAAAAGCATATAACGTGATATTATGTGCTTAGAATTGGCAGGTACAGTTTTGTCTGTCAATCAATCTTACTTTTGTTAATTTCTTCAGTACATTCCTTTATTAATTGGAATAATAACAATAACAAAGAGGAATGTAAAAAAGGCCACAAGAGGTCAATTAACAGTTAAGGGGGAAAAACAAATCTCTCAAAATATAAAGATGGAAAGAAAATTATTAAAACACACTCCGTAATACTTTCTCAGGGAGCAATATTGTTTTGACAAGACAAGTCTGATTGCAGTTATTAATTTCATATCCTTCAAAATACCTCAGAAAGGAAATAGGTGAAAGGACCCAAACGTGGCATTATTTAATCTATGAAACTTGGAATGTGCAACCTTTCTAGATCAAACAGGATAGGCAGATAGATACTGTGTACCTCAAGTAACAGTACCTCAAGTAATCAGGCCCTGTACTATGCACCTCAAGATACAATCCCTAGAAGCACATGGAAGCAAATTGGTAACCATGCAGCTCTCAAAGAAGAGGTGTTACATCAGGGGCGGGTTCCTAATTTTTTTACTACCACTCTGTGGGTGTGGCTTATTTTGGGTGTGTGGCTTGCCAGCCATGTGACTGGGTGGGCGTGGGCCTCGGGAGCTTGGCAGCGGCTGGAGAAGTGGCCCGCAATGCAGCCCCCCGCAGCGGGAGCAGCAAGACTGCGGCAGCGGTTCTTCTAGGAGGCTCCGTCTGGCCTGAATGCTTCTCCCCATTCCATGATCCTAGGCTCCTGCCACCCGTTCCCCCTCCCCTCAGCAGTTTGAGAAGCCTCAAACGTGTGAAAATGCCTGGGATCATCACCGCACGTTCGTGGCTTCTCGAACTGCTGAAAGGAGGGGAATGGAGATAGCTCCTGCCACCTGTTCTTTCAGCGTCTCTCGCGCTCCCTCAGCCATCCTCCCCTGCTTGGACTCACTGTGGGGTAGGAAGGCAGCACATGTGCAGTGCCGGAAGCTCGGCTTCTGGGCATGCGCAGAAGAAAATGTTTTTAAAAATGTAAAAAATTTTTTTTAAAAAAAATGGTGCCCAGGCACCGGCAACCGACCGCACCGGTACTGTGATGTCACCAGCGGGCCGCTACCGGTGCTATAGAGTGGACCGCACTGGTAGAAACCCACCACTGTATTACATGGGTGTACTGAGGCATGCCCATCACTGCTGTGCCTCTGCATTCTGGATGAACTGAAGCTACTGTATGATCTTCAAGAACAATCCCATGTAGAGAGCAAAAAACTCTAGATGCCCTTTTTTTCTTTGTTTCACCAAATCTTCATATGTTTGCTAAAATAGAATTGATTTTATTAACCCTCTGATAAATTCATTAGGCATAACAAACAAACAATTCATGTTTTAAATTAAATTTTTCCTTTTGACCATTGCTGGATAGGTTATTTATTTTTATAGTTGCTGTTCATTTATTTATTAATACTTTCATGTTCCAGTGTTTGAAGTAACCATATTGGTATTAATTTCTCCCTGGATATTCTTTGTTTCTCTTATTCTGGATCTGATTGATTCTAAATAAGATAAGGTTGATTAAACATAATCTCCAAAGGAGTATTTCTAGGAAAATAGAACTGGAAATATGTGCTGGAAATAAAAACACTGGAAATAAAAACAAATTAAAATGGACAGGGATCAAAATACTCTATATTTCCTACTTTGGTAGAAAAATGTGGTTGGGCAGGTGAGAGATCATGAAATCAAAGGGCACTAGATTAAATTCGTTCTAGTTTAATATTTGTTTATCTTAACTTAATTAAATTAAATCAGAATTTTGGAATCTGGATGTAAAGCTATTAGATTGGTTGATAGAAACTGTTTTATCTATCTCCTAAGCTCCTTTGGAAAATGTATTAACCATGGATGGTGCAGCAATATCTTTTTCATACTTCAGATGATATCCCCATAGCAGCAAAGAATAACATGTAAATGTTATTGCCGATCAATTAATATTACTGCTTTAATTTTGTTGGCAGTGTAAAATATGTTACCTTGCTTTAATTTAAAAGAGAGAAGTGACAATTCTCTCTTCAAAATAGACATCTAGGATCTGAGGTCTCTTTGAAACTGATAAAGGTTGAAGAAGTTTTCTTAACTACTGTAAGGTCTGTAAGGGGCGTGCATAAGCGCACCATCATGCCTACTGTCCCTGTCTTACTGTCCTATTGTCCAAATTTACCTGTACCTACTTTGCTTTTGTTTATGTTTATACCATACCTGCTATCTTGTACACGTTTTGACAAATAAATAAATAAATAAAATAAAATAAGTTTTCTTAACCACTCACAAAATTTGGGAGAGGCAACATATCTTTGTAGAACAACCATTTATCAAGTTGCAGAGAAGGTTGAATGTGGATGACTTTGAGATAGGAACAGGACAATAGATCTGCTGGTTCAGGTCAATCACTACCTCTTCCTTCTCTTAAATTTGTATGATGAATGACTCTGGATTTCTTACAAGTAGAATCATTTTTAAAAATACATCAACAAACAGAAATAAAATATGACAAAGTTCATAAGAACCAGACAGGAACAAAAAAGGAAGAAAACCACACAATCCATAGCTTAAGAGGCTTAGAGACCCTTCCTCCAGCCCCTCTGAAACATGAGCAAGATGGAGGCTGTTCAGATCTTAGCAGGAACCATATTCTAATTTTGATTTTTAGTTAAAGTTTCCAAAGGAATTGTTGCATTACAGGTGTTCCTCAGTGTACAACCATTCATTTAATGATGGTTCAAAGTTCAATGGCCTCAGAAAAAGTCCTTGAAATTTTCAGTGCATCACTCCTGTAGTCACATGATTACATTCTGAGAGGTTGACAACTGGCTTGCATTTATGACAGTTGCGGGTCTTGCGGCCACTTGATTATAATTTGTGACCTTCTGACAAGTAAAGTCAACTGGAAAAACAGGATTCACTTAATGACTGTATGATTCACTTAGTGAACATGTGATTTACTTAATTATCATGGTAAAAATTGTCATAAAATCAGGTACGCTCATGTGATGAGTCACTTAGTGATTGCATCACTTAGCAACCAAAATTCCAGTTCCATTTGTGATCATAAGTTGAGGACTATGTGAAACGAGTTTGGTGCACTTCAAAAACTGACATAATGTAGCTTAAGCTTTCATCAATTATATTCTATTAATGAAGTTAACTATATTTCACAAAAGTCAATGCCATAATGAATTTCTTGGCATTTGGCCTTGGTTACAGACACAGACCAATATCAACATTTATAACAAATATCTTCCTCCGGCATCTTTAAAGATGACTACATATAAGAACAACATCATTAGACAGATGGGCGAACAGATGGGTGGCATAGAGGCTTAATGAAATGGAAATTCTGGGCAGAAATGGTCTGAATTCCAGCAGTTTGAGCCCAGCTCTGTGACACTGAGTGAGTTCCCGTTGCTTGGTTCCTAGCTCCTGCCCACTCAGCAGTTCGAAAGTATGCAATATTGAGAGTAGATAAATGGGTACCACATCAGTGGGAAAAATCTAGCTGCTTTTGTATGTGTGAAGAGCGGGAGCTGGTGCTGGACCTGGCTGGACACAAGGCATCAAGACATGAGGCGGGGTGAGGCGAGACCAACTGAGGAGTCTGGATGAGTCAGCAACCCAAGCACCACTAGTCAGTTGGTGTAAAGCTAGTTCACCCCCTGGTACACTAAGGATAGGGGCTGAACACAATGAATTAGCATTCTAGGCTGTCAGGACTGCCCTGTCTGTCTAACATGTGTAGATTTCCCTGACATTGTACTCCATATGCTAAATAAATAAATAATAACTAGGTAGTCAGTGCCAAATCAAGCAAATTATATTCTCTCTCAGCAAAGATGGCAAATCTCTGTTCAGCCAGCAAAAACTAGTACTATCTGCTTTCAGATCCCAAATTGTTGCAAAATTACAACTTAAACAAAAAGGAAAGAAAATAATCAGATTACAAGCTATGATCTCAGCAAAATTCCATATGATTATGTAGCGAAGGTAAAGAATATATTTTGATGGATTAAGATTTCATAAACAAAGTTCCTGAAGAATCATAAATGAAAATATGATACTGTTAAGGAGTTATTGTGCTGTTAAGCACATACACAGCTAAATGTGTTGTAGTAATGGTGTTGCAGTTTGATATGAATTCAGTCAATAAACAGAATATCTTTAGTATGTACAAAATAGTTTTTACTTGAATAGTAGCAAAGTTAAATAGGAAGTCCAAGTCATACACAGTTATTCAGTCAATGCGAAGTTTCTTCTTCTTGCCTATCTTTGTTTTAACTCACAAAAATTACAGCTATCACTTAATTCTATACTATCACAGTTACTCTTCTCTTCACAGCAATTCCACACAGTCATAAAGTAATCTACTTATCAGTAAATCAGCAGAGAGTCTTCAATCCTGCCCTGTCTACAATACAGAAACTGCCTTGGTCGCTCTGATAGATGATCTCTGGCGGGCCCGGGATGGGGGAAATTCCTCCATCCTGGTGCTACTTGACCTCTCAGCGGCTTTCGATACCATCGACCATGGTATCCTTCTGCATCGTCTCGGCGAGTTGGGAGTGGGAGGCACCGTTTTACGGTGGTTCTCCTCTTATCTCGCAGATAGGATGCAGTCGGTGTTAGCAGAAGGGCAGAGATCCGCCCCTAGGCCCCTGTTATGTGGGGTGCCTCAGGGGTCGGTTCTCTCGCCCATCCTGTTCAACATTTACATGAAACCGCGGGGGGAGATCATCCGCAGACATGGGGTGCGTTTTCACCAGTGCGCTGATGACACCCAGCTGTACATCACCACCCCGTCTGATTTCAGTGTGGCAGTTGATGTAATGTGCCAGTGCCTGGACGACGTTAGGATCTGGATGGGGAGGAACAGACTCAGACTCAACCCCGACAAGACTGAGTGGCTTTGGATATTGCCTCCTAAGGACTATGACAACTGTCCCTCCTTGGTTCTCGAGGGAGCGAAACTGACTCCCTCGGATCAGGTCCGCAACTTGGGGGTCCTCCTAGATCCACAGCTAAACTTGGAACATCATCTTACTGCTGTGGCTAGGGGGGGCTTTACACAGGTTCGCCTGGTGCACCAGTTGCAGCCATACTTGGAGAAGGAGGCTCTACTCACGGTCACTCATGCCCTTTTCACCTCCCGTTTGGACTACTGCAACGCGCTCTACATGGGGCTACCCTTGAAGAGTATCCGGAGACTCCAGTTGGTGCAAAATGCGGCTGCGTGTGCTGTGGTGGGTGTGCCAAGGTACACCCACGTGACACCTATACTCCGCCAGCTGCATTGGTTGCCCATTAGTCTCTGGGTCCAATTCAAGGTGTTGATCATCATCTTCAAAGCCCTTCATGGCTTAGGACCAGGCTATCTCCGGGACCGCATTCTGCCTCATACTTCCCTCCGACTGGTTAGGGCCCACAGAGTTGGCCTCCTCCAGCTCCCGTCAGCCAAGCAATGCTGGCTGGCGGGTCCTAGGGGGAGGGCCTTCTCTGTGGCGGGCCCCGCGCTCTGGAACCAACTTCCTCTAGAGACCCGAACCATCCCCACCCTGCTGGCCTTCCGAAAAGCCGTTAAGACATGGCTTTTCCTGCAGGCAGGGGGTAGAGCTTAATTCCAGCTGAACTCTCCCCCGGGTATGTCTGGTTGGTGAATGGTTTTTATATTGCAATTTTTAATTTTTATATTTTGATTTTAGCTCAACTGTTTATTGGTTATTCTTGTATTTTTCTTGTGTTGTACGCCGTCCTGAGTCCCTTGGGAGTTGGGCGGCATATAAGAAAACCAAATAAATAAATAAATAAATAAATAAATAAATAAATCCGGAACACACTGTCAAACACCACTCACTATACTGAACGACAACCATAAACCATAAACCACCAACCACCAACCACCAACCACCCTGAGCATGCTCTCTTGCTTACTTATATAGTAATCATCCACAATGCATTTAAAGCAATATACACATAACATTGATTTGTGGCTTAATCATATATTAACACACCCAATCGTTTGAACAGGGTTCTAATAGATACCATGAAAGATTGAGCAAACAACATTCCAAAATGGGGAGGGGAGTACAAAAGTGAAATGACTACCTACTAAATTGTCGAAAGCAGTTGAAGAGAGGTAGAAAGCAGCAAACATCAGAGACAGAAGAAAATTTGCCCAATTAAATTCTGAGTTCCAGAAATGAGCAAGGAGAGATAAGCAATAACAACTAAATAGGCAAGTAAATAAATGTTTATTGATGTCTGAAATATATTCACTATTCAAATCCAGTTGGATTCTGGGCACTTTATAGTATAGTATGTATAACAAAATATACTTATAATAATGCATATCATACAAAATATAAAACAATACATCAGTAATAAAACTAAATCGTTCCCTGATGGCTTGGACTTAATCCTGAAAAGTCCTCTGGGAACAGTAACTCTTTACAACTCTTCCATTAGGTCATTTCCCATCAATCCAAGCCATCTCTATTTCAGTTCACTGACTACCAGTATTTTATAAATTCCTTGCAGTAGTACAGTAGTTTACAATGGAGACAGAAAAAATTCAAAAGCTTGGAAGAAGTATCATTTTGTTCAGGTTAACCATTTATGCTGACCTTTTTTTTTAAAATGCATCTGCTTACATAGTTCTGGTTTTTGTGGATTTATTTTTTTCTTTTTAAAAAAATGCCTTGTAGTTGAGTTTTAATAGAGAATTAAATAAAAAAGGACTGAACTGGAAATGCTCCCAAATTTCCTAAAAAGTAGAATTTAGACTCTTCTTTCATGTAAGTTTATATTATAGCCTAGGATTCCCTGTAGTAGTGACATGGTCCTTTGCTAAATTACATTTTATCTGGCAAATAGCACATATAATGTTTATTCTCTTGCACTCTCCAGACCCACAATGTCCCCAAGAGCTGAGTCCAAGAGCATATATGAAACTCCCCCCCCAATATACAGTATGTGTATTGATTGCATTATTAGAGCAGAAATCTTTGACTAGTTCTGGAAATGCCAACCAAATGCCATAGAGGAGGATCTACAAAGTACAAGCACTTGTGCATTTTAATTTCTTATGCTGGTGATTAGCAAAGTCTCAAACTGAGAGAATGGCTTTTACATTTATTAAGTCAATAGGCGAGAAGCAATCAAGTTGATTTCCTGTCTTCTTCTCAGATACTGTTCTAAAAATACACCTTTTCTAACATTTTTAAAAATATACATATTTTCTTGTTGTTTCTCCTCTCTTAGGCATGTCTAAAATCATATTTAAATGGCAACATCAACTAGAATGCAGTTCTATCCATCTGAATGGTCTGGCAAATACACAGAATGCACAGATAATTGGAAGCTACAGTTAATGTGATTGCTATTTATCCAAGGCTACATTAGGATGCCATTATCCAGCCATGCTGTGAACTCTAGCAATATTAAGATATTGACAGCTAGATGTGAGTAATAGCAGTTATAATGTGTATATTCCTGTGATTTATTTGTTCTAAAGATACTCAGCCATCTCTACTGTATTTTGAGATGGGCAAATGTCCTCCAACTTCATCTAGAGCAGGCCTCTTCTTTCCCCACCTGTTTAGCTGTCCACCTAGCAATTTATCTTCCCCTTGGGCAAACTCATACATGTTTCAGCTGCAGATTCTGAATATAGTCAAGTCTCTTCCTTGATTTTCATGCCAACACTTTCATGAGATATCTCAAAGCTTTATAAGTGGGAGTCATTCACTTCAAAGACCCGTGGGCACTGTTAGAGCTTCTAAGTCTTAACTAGAGACCTAGAAGACGTGGCGATCCAATGTTAAGGATTCTAACAAGCATCTGAAACAACTTTCTCTTGCTTCTCTATCTTGACTACCACTGTTGCTAGAATATAGGCCAGCTCAGAAAGACTGTGCCTTGTTTATGAGCCTGCTCAATTTGAAAGGGAATTTGAACCTGGCTTTATGAAAAAACTTCATTTTGTTTCATAAATACTTTTCTCCCAACTACAGCTCATTTTGAGCTCATTTACTTCAACGTAAGTCTCAATGGTTAGTATGGGATTTACCTTTGTGTAAGCAAGACACCTGAAGGAGGAATGTATGAATGAACAAAAAGAAGTACTTTTCCACAGCTCTTGATTACTGGCTTGCATCTCTTTCTATCTCTTGCTGCAGTTTTCTTGCACATATTTCACTGAATAAAACAGGAACCTGAGCTGCTTCTGGGACATATTTATCATTTCCTCATCTTTATTAGAAATAATATATATTTACTGAGTTTGCCTGCAGGGGTCTATCTTACTGGTGTTAGCTGACACTTCAATTCCACAAATAGGAAGGGAGTAAACATAATATTACTGGAAGAAAAAAAAAGGCTGACTGAATCAAAAAGACAGATGCAGAGAAGCAAAGTACTTCACCAATACTGGAGAAGTTTACAAGAAGAGAAGAGCTGTGAATGGACAGATGGAAAAAGGCAGGGAAGGAAATAAAAACTGACTTATTTTACCAGGGTGCCCTTCATGTGCATTAGACCACAACATCAGTAATCTCTAGAGAACATGATGGCAGTTTCAGTTGAAAACATCTAGTAGTCATGGAGATTGAAAGGGTATTAATGAAGAGTTGCTTTTTAAAAATCATTTCTATGCTGTTGGCTTAATCGTTTCTATCACAAAGAAAGTCAAGCCTAGCCAGAACAGTCTGTTAACATGAAAGGGGTTTTTTCTCATTGTATTTTCTAGAGAATAAACCATATAGTGCCTCAGCCTTGAGTTTTTAATCATGCATCAGGTCTTTAGACCAAAGCCTCTTTGAAAAAGAGCACAGTGTAGTGGTGAAGACAGGGCCAAGTTGTTCAGAGCTGTTTCAGAAGAGAGAACAAGAAAAAAAAGTGCTTACAGATGATAAGGAAGTAGACTTAGTTGAATATCAAGGAAGAATTCTTAATAGCAAATGGTGTTCCACAAGGGAACAGGCTGCTCAAAATAGGGTGGAATTCCCTTCACTGAGGATATTTAGACAGAAATATTTAGACTGGCCACTTTTCAGCCTTGGATATTCATTTGGTGACTTTGGACCAGTTACTTAAACCAAGCCTATTTCACATAAGAAAGAAATTGAAGGTGAGTTGAAATTGTACCCTTAGAAGAAATGTGGCTATAAATCCAACAAATAAATAAAATGCAAATCTACTGAATGAATTAAGGAAACAAGAAATCAACTGTTGTGAAGGAAAGATGTATTGGTGATATTTACAGAGGCAGATGGGGCTTATAGCATTCCAGTTTTCTGAAGATCTCAGCCTCCCTTGATCTTAAGCAACCATGGCAAATTTGCTTATTGAACTGAACTTCACAATGTTTATTCTGGCAGAGACAGAAAATAATTTCAAGTGGCATAGTTAATTAAATTTTTTTCCCCACTTTGGAGAAAAGTAAGGATCATTTCGTTCTGTGACTCTTCATTTTATTTAGAGTATGATTTTTTTTTCAAGCTAGGATTCTTGATAGTAGCATGGCAGAGCTTAATCATATGTACTTTTCAACCCGTATGAGTGAAACACCCTTGCATGTAAAAAAAAAATATTGTGTACATTCTGTTAATCAGCTGGCATATAACATGAACTTCTTGTCCTCTTTCACCAAGTACTTGAGCTGATAATACTTCGGGCTAGATCCCATGAAAATGAAATATCATCTCTTGGAAACTTTTGATGTGAGAAGCCAATGGAAGAAAAATAAAGTGGTAAAGGAAGAAAAGATAAAAAGACTGTACATCTTGAGGTCACTCTACCAGATTCAAGAAAAGATAAATATGGAATTGTGGTTCCTATTAACCCTTAATCCTAAAATAAGGTGACCAGATTTTTTTTAAAAAAAGCGGGACACCATTGACGGGGGTGGGTTTCTAGGGGAGCCGCCATGAGTTTTGCCCTCTGCGCGTGCGCAGAACACTGTGCGCATGCGCAGAGGGCAAAAGGCATCCAGGTGGGTGGGGGGGAGGCGGGAGGCCTTTCCTCGCCTCCCCTTCGGGAGCCGGCAGTGGCTTGGGCGGGCTGGCAGCCTCAGCACGCGCTCCTTCTTCTTCTGAGGAGTCGGCACGTGCGATCGTCTTACCTTGCCCAGCTCAGATCAACAGCAGGTCCGACGTTTTCTCCCCCAAAATCCTTCCTTGCCTTGGAAATTGGGGGCGAGGGGTTGGAGAGGGGGTAAAGGGAGGGTTGCAAAATAAAACAATAATAATAACGCCAATCAATCCTTCAAACAGCTGTCAGCAACCTCTCCCGAGGATATCTCCCCCCCCGCTGCCTTTACGCGCCCTCCCTTCTTCCTAGGAGCTTTTGCAGTCCTCGCTGGCCAAAGAAAGACGGCGCAGTCCCGCCGGCTCGGCTTCCTGAAGTGCTTGAATCCTTCTCCGGCATTTGGGGCAGGCTAGGAGAGACTTTCTTCGCCTCGCTTGAAAACTTCTCAGGGTCTTATCTGCTTATCTGGATGTTTCCATTCCCTCTTTCCACATTGTCGCAAATGACACTAATGCAGGTCCCACCCCCACCTCCCCGTGGCTTTATGGTACCATCTTTGCTCAAAGCAGTAGGGAGCAGTTGCTCTTTCATTCCCACTCCTCGGCTGGGCCATGGAAAGAGAAGGAACTGATCGCACAGCTTTGTAAAAACAAAGAAGCAACGTTGCTATGTTGCAAAGTAAAGTTTTTTTTAAAAAAATAAATAAATAAAGGGAAGGGGAGCTTTTCATTTGTGAGGAGGGGGTAGGAAAGCAAGAGGAGAATGCTTCACTAGCCTGGGCAGAAACCGGGAAATGATAGGGGGCTGAATCA
This sequence comes from Diadophis punctatus similis, assembly GCA_023053685.1. NCBI lineage: Eukaryota > Metazoa > Chordata > Lepidosauria > Squamata > Dipsadidae > Diadophis > Diadophis punctatus. Next base: position 178,598,608 of record JALIGW010000002.1, read on the forward strand.
GCTTCTGGGACAGGCACTTGATTTAACAGCAATTGCTGGATCAACTGCAATTTTTTTTAATGACAGTTGCCCACCAGTGGGGAACATAGCCATCTGACAGATCCAAAACTACTGGTAGATTAGTCCACAAAGGAGCCAGTCAGCGATTAGCCAATCAGCACTGAGGAGGAGGGGCCGGACTAGAACTGCTGCTAAAATGGAAGGATGCACCTCAGACCCTTCCTTGTGAAGGGCTTAAGGCAGCTGAGATGAAAAGATTTTTTGAATCAGACCTGGAGAATATGGATCGGCGTGGGGCGTGGAGGAAGAGCGGGGAGGGGGGGAGGAAACATTGCGGAGAATTGGGGGTGGGGGGGGGGAAAACACTCCATGCTCTTTGCCGAGAAAATGAGTCTCAGGCAGGGGGCCGTCGGTGACGAGCAGGCATGGGGGCTTTAATTGTCCCCATTGATTCCGAGCCAGCGTGTTAATTTTTTCCCTTCGCCCGGCGTGCCCTCTGGCTGGCTGAGCGCGCGGAGGGGGTGGGGAGCGAGGGCGGCAGCGGCGGCGTGGGGGGGGAACGGGACGGACGGAGGAGCCTCTGAAGTGGGTGGGGGTGGGTGCGCGCGCACGCGCGCGCGGGAGTGGGGGGGGAGGTTGGAGCTGCGTGGAGTCGAGAAAAAGTTGCCCGGGCGGAGGGAGGGTGCGCGCTGAGGAGAAAAAAAATAACTTCCTTTTCACTCCGCCGCCGCTTGATCACAAGGGAGGAGAAAAAGGGTGTGAGCCAGGGAGAAAAGCCAGGGGGAGGAGGAGGAAAGTTCCCCGGGTGTCTCCTCCCCGCGCTGTGCCCCGCTTCCGAACAGCTCTGCGGACCCCCCCCTCTCTCCTTCCTCTCCCCCCCTCCTCCCGCGTCTTTGCCCCGCAAGTTGCCTCTTTAGGCGCGGTGGTGCTACTACGGTAAGGTGACCAGACGTCCGGGCATTCTTTCCAAAAAAGCGTGACTTTTGGGAAAGAATGCGGGACGCGGGACACACGCTTGAAAAGCGTGTCTGTCCCGCCAAAAGCGGGACGTCTGGTCACCTTATCCTAAAACCCACCAACAAAAATAGTGGGCCCATAATTTGAATGTCATTCACTGTGCTTTGATTTAACATATTTCTCAGAGGTGTTGCAAAGGATGGAATAAAAACCACCACACTTACCATCAGGTTCAGGCACAACATTAATCACTTTGAGTGAAACATGGGGATAAATATGTAACTTAAATAGGAATATTTCCTACAGATTTGCATTTTGTGTTATTTTGTGTAATCATATCACGAAGCATAAGGTACATAGGTAGTCCTCAGCTAATGACCACTACCTCAGTGACTGTTCAAAGTTATGAAGGTGCTGAACAAGAGGCACTTGAATTTCAGGATGTCCCAGCATCCCTAGGGCCCTGTGATTGCAATTTGAGTCCTTGATAATTGGCTCACACTTAGGATGGTTTTCAACATCGTGTGGTCATGTGATCAATTGCACGCTTCCCTGCCGGCCTCCTACAAGCAAAGTTAATAGCGACATGGACATCATATCAATTTAATAAATAAATAAAAATAAATAAGTTAATAGGGAAGTCAGCAGGGAAGTCGCTCCTGTTAGACATTCACAGCTTCTCCCATCTGGCAGTAGCCATCCTTGGTCCAGCCATGTTTTGTCACCAGCTATCTGCGGACTCTTCTCCCCACAGCAGGAACCACCCTGAGCTTGGCCACAGTTGCACTGTGCCTTCTCCGCCACCCATGCACCTCCACCATTCAGCACCCGCCACTCCTGCTTGCGCTGTGCCTTGCTGGGCGCCCTCATGCTCTCCCCATCCAGCAGCAGCTACTTACTTACCTGCTGGTATGCTTGTGAGCCACCTAGGATTTACATCTTCCTGACAGTTTCCAACAAGCAAAGTCAATGGGGAAGCTCGCAGGAAGTTGCAAATTGCATGTGGGTCATGCATGTGCTTAATGATTTGTAAGCTTAATGAAGGAGTGCCAGGATGGCTGTTGCTAAGCAATGCAGTCATGTGACATTATACTTTACTACTACATTGTTTAGAGATAGAAATTCTGGTCCCAATTAACCATTGTAATTGGGAGGCTAGTCTGAGCACATTTTGTCGTATGCTCAGACTAGCCTCCTGGTCTGTAAAATAAATATGGAAGTAAAGTTTTAATGCATTGTCATAAGTCTTGGATCCACATCTTAGAAAAGATGGGTGTTTGGTCTGTTGATTGAAGCTATGTAATGTAAAAGATGGGTGTTTGAATAGGTCAGCAGTCAGAAACAACACAGAATTATATAATCTCTAGCATCAGAAACTGAATCTTAAAGGTAATGTCAAAACAGAGATGGAAAGGTCTTGATTTTCTTCCTTTTTTCTGCCTTTTGTGCCCTTTCAAATGTTTAGGTCTTTCCTTCTTTGCTTTTACTGCTGTGGCATCAGTTGTACCTGTGCAGCTGATGACATTTCCCACATGTCTGTGAATGCTCTTCGCAATATATGTTTATTTTGCTGCTACCTGTGAGCTTAGCTAATGTAGCACCAGTGTATTATGCAGCATTTGAAGATGTCAGAAATATGTGACCTTGTTATAATTAATTGACAGTGATGGTAATGGTACTGGGTGACTCATTAGATCCTGGAAGAGTTGGGAAAGGGGAGCTGAAGATGCAGCATATCAACATTTATTTTAATTAAAATTGTGAAACGTTTATCATTTTGGGCACACTATTGTAACATGAGTTTTTAAATTCTAAAGTTAATGATTCCAGCTACTGACAAGATGGAAACAAATATCTGGAGAATAAATGGGATTTCAGAAGTTATGAGGTCATATATACTGTAAACTTACTCATTATATAGTTCCTTAAAGGGACGTGTGTCAAATATTTACTTTCAATATCTCAGTGCTTTCCAAATTCATAAGCATCACCGTCAGGTTAGGCAGGAAGAATTTCTCTATAAATTCATCATCAATTGATATAGTGAATAACATGCAATGACGATAGGTATCTTTTTGAGAGAATTGCAAACAAAAACTGGGGCTATATTAAGACCAAACTGAAGGGATAATCTTTGGCCCAAATTCAGCCAAAACTTTTTTCTGTGATTTGGAAGGATAGATGAATCTTACAAATTGCAAATAAAGGTCTTGCTATACTTTACTATATTGATAATTATGATGCAATTTACTTGTGGCAAATTAAACAATTTTAGACACATTTAGATCTTCAGAGAAAAAAAATGGACAAAAGAAGAAGCTTGTCTAAAGATAGCCAAACAATAGAAATAAATGCATACCTTTTTTATTATGGGAGTCTGTTCTAAGTAGAAAAACAACTAGTTTTCATTGGCGAAATTCCAAGGTTCCTTTTTACCAGTTCAGTCTAGTTAACCAGTCAACTGTACTATTTTCTAGAGAAAACATGCTTAGTTTTCATCACTTTCAATTTGGACTCCTGTAAGTCATGTTTATCCAGAGCTGCTTAATTCAACAGGTTCAGAATATTATAGTCAGTCACAGGGTTATGATCTTGACCATATCAGGCCAGTTTTATAACAACTTTTGAAGTTGCTTTCCACTTGGCTCAATTTAGAAGATTTAGCTTTCTACCGGCAACTTTCATAGCAATTAATAACAGTAAATTCCACTGAGATCATATTTCCAGGTAAGTATATATAGAATTGTAGTCCATGTCAAAGGTGTAAATAATTCAGTTTGAACTTTTTTGTTGTATGAAACATTCAAAGTTTGCTTTGAATTTAAGAAGTATTTTTCATTTTTAATAGTCACTTTTAGATCTGAACTATCACTTGGTGCTTTTGAAAATGTTTTATACACTCTCCCTCCAGAAAATTTCTTAGAAAATCTTCAGTCTGAAGGATTTTTTCTTCTTCTATATTTTTCTAATTTTTATATCCATATTTGGATTTTTCTTGCATTCATCGCACAAATGTGTGTGAACAGACAGACAGATGCATCCACATACAGAGTGCAATAATAAGATAATAAATTGGGTAGCTATCTATTTAACCTCATTAAATTGAAGCCCAGTAATCATTCTGGTGACAATTGCAATAAAGCAAACTTTAACAACTTTCTTTTAAAAAGTGTGTGTGTGTGAGAGAGACTGCTAATTAACTGTATATAATCTTAGACTCAGACCAAACCCTGGACCTAGCAAGAAGATGGTATATCAGAAGTGATTGCCAATTTTGATATAATGGGTAGCACAGCAGAACATGAGCTATTGCTTCAAGAGCTGCTTCAGAGCATATGAACTGGTGATATAAATACTGTAGGGAATATTATTAAACTGACCTTCTACAAGTTTCAATGGTATAGCTTTAAATCTTGCTAGCATGAATGCCTTTCTGGGTGAAGCAGCACCTGCTTTTAAAAAATAGTTGGAGATAGCAAAAGGTAGAAGTAATGATTCCCTAAATTTATTATGTAAATCAAGACCTAAAACACTCTGGTTTACATTGATATTAGGTTGCTCCAGAGCCATTGCTGTTAGTGCTTGGGCTGAAAGGCCACAACAGGCATTATCTGCTATCACTTTCATCCAGGAAGACTATAGGAACACATTTGATCAGGGATTGTTCCCTAAATTTAATTTTTCAATATCGCAAGTGGCAAATTTGCATGCAGTCAAGTATCAAAGAGATGTAGTTCCAATCTCAGGAAGTATTAGGGTTGAGTAGTGGGTATGGAGAATAGTTCTCAGAGTCTACAAAGTAGTTCAGGATATAACTCATAACTTGTTGCTCATATTGCCTAAGTGGTAAAAGAGGAAGCAAAGAAGTAAAAGAGGAAGTAAAGAAAACTGCCTAGGAATTGTGAAAGTTGGAATTTCAACATATCTGGAGGTTACTTTATTGGGCAATGATGGGATAGATTTTTCATTGACTCAGGCTACCTATTATCTGCTAGAGAACAGTTTTTTTAAAAAAAACTGTAATACAACCTCCTTTATGATATTTTCTTATGAGATGTTTGCTGTTACCTAGCAAAGGCCATTGAATCTGATGGCTTGCTTAAGTGAGCAAATATACTTCCCTTGAATGTGGGCTAGCAAGCCAAACTTTTTGGATTGTGACAACAACTTGGCAGGGTCTATCCAAAATGTGTGTCTACCAGAGTGTGCTTAATTAAAAGGCTTACTGTTTAATAATAGGTAATGAGGAGGAGAGCTAATCAACTTTGTGTCTGCTACCATATCCTCTTGGTGCAGCTATCCAAATAGAATTCATTTTGTGAGCATGAAGTGTAGAGGAGGATTTTTCTTTTCCTTTTTTATTAGAGAAAATATAAACGAAGTGAGAAATTGGACAGTTTGCAATGTGGTATTTTGCATCATTTAAGAATCAGCTACAGAACTGGTTGTCTCATGATATAATTTGTTTTCAGGCATTGCTTCCCCCTACTCTTGACTTTGCTTTCCTTCTGTTGTTACAACAAAGATTAATTTCTACTTCTGCTGGGGAGCTTCCGCTTTCTTGCAGCCTGATACCTATATCCATTAATTTCTTATTCACTCTTCATAGGTTAACTTGTTTTCACTGAAGATAAAGCCCAGTGAGTTTCCTGTAATGCCTCTAAAACATTGGGTACATTGAGCTTTGCACATTGAGAATAATTAATTGGAAACAAAATAAAAAATAGATTGTTTACATTGATACTATGTACCACTTTGAGCGGGGGGGGGGATATCAGTAGGAACAGAGCAGTTAGACTGATGGGGGGGGGGAGTTGCAGCACAGATAAGTAGAATCTAATGTTCAGATTCATAGCTCTGGTGGTCTGCATTAAATCATGGTCTAATCTGAATCTCCAAAAGGAAAAGTTGGATACACTCTTCAACAGGGACAGTGGGATGCATTAATATGTTAGTTCAGAAGAGACATTAATCAGCAGCTGGATTTTTCTTTTAGATTATTCAATCCACAAAGAGGAATAGTTTAGCATACCCTACCATATCCGATATTGCCCTTTTCAGCATTCTAGCTAGAACTATGAACTCAGATCCTTTGAAATACTCTTCTTAGGAGTTTTTCCTGGGGATACACATCTTGCATGTGGAAGATCGGCTGCCAACTCGTAAAGCATTCGAGGCTCATGAATTAATTAGGGCATCTGTTGGAACCCTGACAATGGCATTCTGGTAGATCACCCGAGTACAAGTCTCAAAAACAATCTATTTGAGTTTGGAGTCACGACTGGAGTCACAAATCTCTCCTCTGGTTCCATTCTTAATTCATTGGCTCTGCCAATCCTGCTGGGCGAGGAGGAATCCCTGTGACAAAGCAAGTTTTTTTTAGGAACTACTCTGATAGGAGCATCCCATTTGTTGGATACTCTGCTTGGTGGAAATTAGCCTTTCTTCTTCTGTTTGCCCTAGGAAAGGCCCAAAGCATTTTTAATGCCTTAAGCAAAGGATGAGATATCTCTGACTCACTCCTCCCCAGAGTTCATAATCAAAAGCCTACCAGTCTGACAGCTGAATTTTACTTCAATAGTAGGGTGACTCAATGAGTCCTCTAGTGCTTCTGAATGGAAGTAGAACTGGATGGGAGGTGAGTGAGGTGAAGAGCAAGCCATCCTTCCTTTGAAGGCTTCCTACCACTCTCTGTCCTGAATATCTGCCTGCCTGAGGCAGTTGCTTCACACCATCCAATCATGCCATGGGTTTGCACTGGCAAATGTCAAATGCTAGTTGGTTTTGATTTGCAATTTCCTAATTAGAAAATTAGTAACTTGTGATTAAGCATTCATTTTTTTCCTGATGATCAGTAATCTCTCTCTCTCTCTTTCTCTTTCTTTCTTTCTCTTTCTTTCTTTCTCTCCCTCCCTCCCTCCCTCCCTCCCTCCCTCCCTCTCTCTCTCTCTCTCTCTCTCTCTCTCTCTCTCTCTCTCTCTGTGTGTGTGTGTGTGTGTGTGTGTGTGTGTGTGTGTGTGTGTGTGTGTTTACTATACCTAGGAATTGCTTATGGATCCACTGAATGGACTTAGCTAAATCTTCAATCACCTCCAGTTCACCTTTCTAAAATAAAAATGTACTTGAGAAGCTCATGACATATGGGTTGTAATGTAAAGGACTTTAAATATTTAAAGGATTTGAATATTTAATTCAGACTAAGAACTAAGATTAAAATGTGGATTTCATAAAGAAGATTAATAACCAACTTATTAAAGGAAATGTGAAAACAAGATTTCACAGAGCTGCTTTGTTTTATTGTGGAGGCCTGATTTAGAGGCCACATCATTGTTCTTCTATTTGTGAGGCTATTTAAAGGACCTCACCACACTCAATCAATGTTCAGCAGTATTTCGTGTTCCCATTTTATAAAAATATGTTATAAATTGTTGGGTATTTAAGTACACTGAAAGGCTTTTGAAGGAAACATGGCAAGCTTGCAACAGAAATTCCTGTTATTTGTTTTAACCTTAAACCTATAAAATGCATTCGCTGATGTGTATGTGTGCAAGTGTGTGTGCGTGTATTCTCAATATACCTCCCATGTAACATTTTTAGAAAGATACAGAAATAAGCTCATTCTTCTCTATCATTATCTTGGCAAGATATGTCCATTTTGTGTATCAATGTGTAGATGTATTGAAACTGTACAAGGAAGATAAATATTGCTCACTTATTTTAGAGAAGTAACTAAGTTCTATTGGATAATTGTGCTCCAATTGCTTAGTGTGTTTTAGTTATGTACTGATAGGGCTCAATCTCAGATTTGGAAGGTTACAGAAGTCAACAGCAAGTTCCTGTTAAATAACCTCACTTATTAATATGTTAGAAAGCATGAAAATGAGACAGAACTGTAGCTTGAATAGAATGGCCCAGCAAGTTGATTTAAAGGACCGGAATAGATCTAACATGGATCTTACACACTTAAACAAAATAAGATACATCATTGGACTATCCTGGCTAATAAAAACTGCTGAATTCATGATTTGTAAACTTGTCTATTGATACATTTTCAAAAAGTTAAAAAGTTGTTGACGTCATATGTTGATATGCTATTGCTGGTCTCCTGCGGTGCCTGGAGGCTATGGCGGCCTAGATGGGGACAACAGGCTTTGACTAAACCCTGGCAAGACCAAAGGTCTTTGGTGCCCAAGATCCAGGACTTCAACATATTTAGTTTGGATGGAGTGGTATTACCCCAGATGGATTCAATCCACAACTTGGGGGTTCTCCTGAACTGGCTATTCCTGCTCAAAGAGTACCGGTAGGTGGAAGTCACGGCTAGGACAGCCTTTGCATAACTTCAGCTTATGTGCCAGTTGTGGCCATTCCTGGATCAGGAGAACTTGCATTCAATCATTCAAGCTCTGGTCATCTTGTGGTTGGACTACTGCAGTGTGCTCAACATGGGGCTATCCTTGAAGAGCATTTGGAAGCTACACCTGGTGAAGAGTGCAGAGGCATGGGCAGTTTTGAGGGCTGATGCAACACTACTGTTCCACGTGCTGCACTGGCTGCCAATTTGCTTCCAGGTGCAATTCAGTGTGTTGGTAATTACCTTTAAAGCCCTTCATGGCATGGGTCCAGGCTACTTGAAGAACCATCTCATCCCACTGGGATTGGTCTGCCACACCTGTCCTGTCGGAGGAGGCATGCTGCTGGCCCAATCAGCCAGGGTATTCCAGCTGGTGGGGTCTAGGAGAAGAGGTTTCTCTGCTGTTGGGCCTGCTCTTTGGAACGTCTTATCCTCTGGAGTGAGGTCTGCTCCACCCCTACTTACCATTCATAAGAGCTTAAAGACCTGGCTCTGCCAGTTGGTTTGGGGCTCCAAAAGAGGAGTTTCACATTGGAGGTGGTTAATAGATTAACAACAGGTCCCACTCCCTCCCCTTCTCATCATATGCAATGGGTGGAAACTAAACAAGGAGAGAAGCAACTTAGAACTAAGGAGAAATTTCCTGACAGTTAGAATAATTAATCAGTGGAACAGCTTGCCTCCAGAAGTTGTGAATGCTCCAACACTGGAAGTTTTTAAGAAGATGTTGGATAACCATTTGTCTGAAGTAGAGTAGGGTTTCCTGCCTAAGCAGGGGGTTGGACTAGAAGACCTCCAAGGTCCCTTCCAACTCTGAGTGTTCAAATTAATTAGTAAGGTCCCTTCCAACATTATTATTATTATTATTATTATTATTATTATTATTATTATTATTATTATTATTATTATTATTATTATTATTATTATTATTATTATTATTATTATTATTATTATTATTATTAATAATATTAATAATAATAATAATAATTTCCCTCCCCATCTTTTTAGCTAGATTGATTTTTATAGTATCCATATAGTTATGTTTTATATATTTTTATCTTCATATTGTAAGTTGTTTCCAGTTACTTTGTGGTAAGATGGCTGACTAATAAATTTTACAAACAAACAAACAATAAAATAGTGCCTGCTGACTTTAACGGAGAAAGCCAGATCATAAACAGGACATCCATATACAGAAAACATTTGGAGAGAAGTGAAGAAGGGTAAGTTACCAGCGGAGCTGAGTGAAAGGGAGATGTTAAATATTAAAAGTGGAATTTAAACTACTTACCATATTTTTCGGAGTATAAGATGCACCTTAGTTTTTGGGGAGGAAAATAGGGGAAAACAATCTGCCTACCAGGTATTCATCTGGCTAGCATCCTTAGTCTGGTCAGTTTCAGCACATTATTTTATCCCCTGGTTAGGACTTAAAAAAACCTTCTTCTGAGAGTAACAATGAAAGAGCATGCAAGCCAGTAAGAGCTGGGAAGATCGTTAGCACTTAGTTAGGGCTAGAAAAAAACATATTCGGAGCAGCTTCAGCACATTATTTTATCTCCTGGTTAAGACTTAAAAAAACCTTCTTCTGAGAGTAACAATGAAAGAGCATGCAAGCCAGTAAGAGCTGGGAAGATCGTTAGCACCTGGTTAGGGCTAAAAAAAAAACTTATTCGGAGCAGCTGCAGCACATTATTTTATCTCCTGGTTAGGACTTAAAAAAACCTTCTTCTGAGAGAATAACAATGAAAGAGCCTGCAAGCCAGTAAGAGCTGGGAAGATCGTTAGCACCTGGTTAGGGCTAGAAAACAACTTCTTTGGAGCAAGTAGAGCAATGGAAAAAAAACCCTGCAAAGACTTAGGGCTGGAAAACATTCTTCTGAGGGAGTAACAATGAAAGAGCCTGCAAGCTGGTAAGAGCTGGGAAGATCGTTAGCACCTGGTTAGGGCTAGAAAACAACTTCTTTGGAGCAAGTAGAGCAATGAAAAAAAAAACCCTGCAAAGACTTAGGGCTGGAAAAACATTCTTTGGAGAGAGTAACAATGAAAAAGCCTGCAAGGTAAGAGCTGGGAAGATCTGTTAGCACCTAGTTAGGGCTGGAAAAAAAAGCTACATTCGAAGTATAAGACGCACCTGAATTTTCAGCCACTTTTAGGGAGGAAAAAGGTGCGTCTTATACTCCGAAAAATACGGTAAGTGGAATTTAAACTAGCCAAACCATTGGCGAGGTTAGAGAAACTGAAATGGGGCCAGCAACTTTTATTGTAGATCACCAAAAGGGCAGCATGATCACCCTCTCAATTAAAATAGGACTATAGCTATGTTTTTTATTAAATAAATAAAATCAGTGCCCTGAAATTTTTTTATAGTGAAAGTGAAAAGGAGAGAGACAAAGAGAGGAAGATGAATATGCGCATAGTTCACTTTCTCTTTATGTTGAACTGATCCATTGATCAGTCTGTGCAGTCTGAGAATTCTTGCCTATGTTATTAAGATAATAGCTGCAGAGTGAATTAGGAATGTCTGTCTCTGGCTTGGTTTCAATGGTGCAACCTACTTGCTTAAATATTTAGTAATCACCTTCACAAGGGTAATTTTTAGGTGGGAGGAGTGGTTGAAACGCCACCAATGAATATAAATAAAAAATATCACAATGAACTGCCTTCTGATTTTTCTGAGCACGATTGTATGGTACAATCATACATCAGTGTTGTATAAGTCAAATAAACCAGAATTCTGGATTGTGTCCTACAGACTTTTAGTGTTAAGCATTAGCACAGAAAATGGGGGTTGTCAGAGAAATAAAACAAGAGAAAAAATGGAATCAGTTTTAGGGAACACAGAATACTCCAATATTAATTCCCATCAGACTAATGTACAAAATCTATGGAGTCTGTAACTACTAAGGGGAGAAATCATTTTGCCCCTAGATTTAATGTTACTGTAAGTCAAAAGGCCTCTTGGAAAATGTAAGAATAAAGAGATATTGGAAAACAAAAGTTTTTAACCTGTCAGATTTTGGAAATTTTAGAAATGCCACTGTTGGATCCTGAATTGTTCTGTTTCCCTTTTCAAACAACAAGTTCAACCTATAGCCAAGTTGGTTGGGGAAGACTTTTCAGTGCTATGAATCATTTCACCACCTGGCAGGAGAAGAAGACAGAATACATTAAGCAGATAAGGCAGGGAAATCAATAATTGAAACTTAATTGTAAATCATTGCATCCAATATGAGGGAGAAATATAGCATAATAGGTTTCCACAGTTCTTAAATGGTCCACTGCTATGCTCCTATGATTTTATAGAGTTAGCTGTTTCCTTTTCCTGGGAGTCTTGAGAAAACCAAACTTTTTAACCAAATGTTAAAAACTCAAGGAGGACTTTACTTTTTTCCTTTTTTAAAAAAAGTCTGTTTTTTGTGTTCAATCCAATATGATCTCTTCAACATAATGCTTCTTTCTCTTCTTCCCTCAGTGAATTAAACTTGACCAAGACCGCCCTAGTGGTGCAGTGGTTAGAATGCAGTACTACAGGCTAACCCTGCCCACAGCAGGAGTTTGATCCTGACTGGCTCAATGTTGACTCAGCCTTCCATCCTTCCGAGGTGGATAAAATGAGGACCCAGATTGTTGGGGGTAATGTGCTGACTCTGTAAACCACTTAGAGAGGGCTGTAAAGCACTATAAAGTGGTGTAAGTGCTATTGCTATTTCATAACCTAGGTAATTCAGCAGGTTGTGAATATTATCAACCATGCGATGAGAGCTCATCCTGCTGCCATTGCAATAGGATGCAGCTGAAAGCTTACCTTAAATGCAACATCATTGCTTTTCCCCATATCAATCAGAATTCCTATGAATTTATTTCATAGCATTCTGAGACATATCTTGGTGAGCAAACAGCACTATAGTATCCCATTGGCAAGATACTAAGGGTTTTCTGGAGGACTCAGAATGCTTTTTCTGAACGTCTTTCACTTTCCCTGCCACCATAATGATAGCATTACACGATTAATTCTATAAAAGCTGTAATAGATGGCAACACTGTCATTAATTCAAGTTTAGCTCTTATGAAATATGAATTACGATTCTCTCAGTGCCTACTATAAAAAGATTATATTAATTTGCTATAGGAGGTTGCTAATTCAGATGGCAAGTTATCTCCATCTGTAGAATGGTGTCTCACAATTATATAAGAAAATAGAAAGAGGAAAATCCCACACTAGGGTATCATAGTAGAAACCCACCCTGGCTACCAGCATAATTATATTTTTTCCCTTTTTTGAGATAGTTGTAAAACTGGTAGTGCCATTTAACTGCAGAAAGAATCATGTTTAAACTGGGAAAGGATGAGTTAAGAAGCAATTTTATTTTGGATCTTTTATATGAAAAAAAATAGTGAGTTTCTTTTAAGGCTGCAAAATCTGGACTATTACTAGGAGAAGCAATGAGGGAGGAAATTTTTGTTTAAAACAATCTAATGGTTTGAATAAAGCAGTTAAAAGATGAACAGCGGTAGATTTGTCTTTTAACTGCTTTGTTCAAATTGTTAAAGGGGACTAACTGCTTTAAAAATCTAATGGTTGTTTTAAGTTTGGCTTCAAGTAGAAAACTGTATTTGAATATGCTCTCCCTGGTGAGGATGAAGAGGTGGGAATGTGTCTGCGCATAAAAGACTAATAGCAACTTTTCAACTTTTCTGTTTCCCCAGTGTATCACCACCACCACCACCACCACCACCTCCTCCTCCTCCTCATCTACAGAAAATTTAGATTTAGATTTATTATTAGAGTTGGAAGAGTTAGAGTTAGAGTTTAGTTAGAAATAACTAAATCCAATCTGTAATAGGTTTCCTTCTGTACATTCTTTTTGTTGGAATGCAATTTTGCAGCAATTTTGGCTTTCTACACCAATAAACTTATTGGCCATTAGAGGCAACACATCCAGAGGTAGAAATGGCATTCTGCATTTTCATCTCATTTCTTTGTATAAAAGACTTCCTTTGCATGTCTAGATATAAATGCCTCCAATTGGTTAGGCTGGTATTCTTGAGCCTCTTATGACTTCTTTTTCTCTCAATGGAGTATTTTTTTCTTTTCTGACTGACCTGTGCATTTCATGTTCTCAAATGAGCTGCTCTCTCTCTATAATGGATGAAAGAGTCTTAGCTGTGGATAGATTTAAGTATCTCAACCTTTTCATTCACCACACGCGTTTGATAAAGTGAGTTGGAGCTCATGGAAGCTTATTCCTTAAATAAAATGGTTAATCTCGAAAGGTGATTACTAGATTCTTTCTGACTTTTGGCTATCCCTGGGTCATTTGTTTTCTTTCATTCAAGCACTAGCCACAAGAATGCTTATAAAAGCTTATAAAAGCCATACTTCTAACTTTAGTGTCACTTTCCTGGCACATTCTTTCTGTTCTATAAACCTATGTGCTAGACAATACTTTTCCTTGACTGATAGCTTTTGGAAAATGTAAGCTCTTAGCCTTCCTTTGCTAGTTTCATCACATCAGTTTTGGTCATGATTTTATTTTATTTTCTGAGGTTTACATGCTAAGAGCCATGGTGGCGCAGTGGTTAGAATGCAGTACTGCAGGCTACTTCGGCTGACAGCAGCTGCCTGCAATATAACAGTTCGAATCTCACCAGGCTCAAGGTTGACTCAGCCTTCCATCCTTCCGAGGTCAGTAAAATGAGGAGCCAGATTGTTTTGGGGGGGGCATATGCTGACTCTGTAAACAGCTTAGAGAGGGCTGTAAAACACTGTGAAGCGGTATATAAGTCTAAGTGCTATTGCTATTGCAGTACAGCTGAACAAGACTATTCTTCTTATTCAAGACATTCCTATCCCCTTTTACTTCTTGGTTCTATTTTTACATCAGCTGCTTTGATTAAAACAAAACAAAAAATTTAAAGAAGCAATTAAAAAGATTAACAACATAAATTTAAAAATAGAAGAACAGGCAATTAATCCCAAAACCAAACTCTGAGTTATAGGGATAGGTTTTGTTCATTATTGTAGCCAAAATACAGGATATCTTGTTTTCTTGTGGGTTTCACTGAACACTGCTCTGTAGCAAAAGAAAATGGAAAATATTTAAAATATTTTAAAGAAGTAAGATAAATTCATCAAAAGTCCAAAATGTTGATTTTGATATGGAGTCTTAAATAAAAAGGTTGTTGTTATTGAAATAATAATAATTTATTTAATTAAATTTTAGTGATTAAATAAACATTTTCTCTGCTTTTCTTATATTAATTTAGCATAACAAACTATATTTGTGGCAATAGGAAGGTTTAATTTGGATTGAAAAAATGTTCACATTTCTGATCCTTTCAGATCAATGACTTTTAAGTTAGATGGCTAACGTAAGAACCTTTGATTTCAAGTAATTTCAGTAAGAGCTAGTTTGGAGCAGTGCTTAATGCATTGGGTTAGAAACCAGGAGACTGTGAATTCTGTTGGAATATTCATGACTGGGAGAGCCATGTGATTGAGTCAGCCAATCGGGCTGAAGTGTTAATTGAGCATGTCCAGAAACTTAGCAAGAAGAAGGGCGTGGTTTACTCAGTCCACCATTAAAGCTTGCTGTGAAAACATCTCAACATGTGATCTGAAACAAAGTGTGGTATTGTTAATGTTTTATTCTACTTATAAAGAAGTTATTTGAATCAGCAAAATGCAGTTATCTTTTGAAGCTTCTGATTTATTGCGTAACTCTGACAGGTTATGGGCCCAGAAATCGCTCAAGAAGTAAAGTTAAAACTGCATTGTAATTTAAAGCTGATAAGAAGCTGTCTGTGTTGTTAAAGGAACAGGCAGAGAAGAAAAATAAAGCAGGATGGCTGCTGCTATGGAATTTAAAGACAGTCCAATACCTAAATTGGGGAAGAAAAATTATTTAATTTGGGCTGCAAAAATGGAATGTTTTTTGAAAGCAAAAGAATTATGGGACATCGTAGCAGACCCCCCACAAGGTGTGCTTGGAGCAGCAGATCAAAAGGCTCATGGCAAAGCTATGGCTTATCTTCTTTTAAGTCTGGGGGATGATCAATTCTTAAATGTAGCTGAATTAAAGTCTGCAAAAGAAATATGGCAGAAATTGAAAGCAGTACATGTCAATGTTTCTGCGTGTAATGTGGTCCAACTTTCAAGAAAGCTTTTCAGAATGAGTTTGCAGACAGGAGATTCTATGGAAGATCATTTAATGAAAATGCAGTCTAATTTTCTAGAATTGGAGCAACGTGGAGTAAAGTTTCCAGAGTCCCAGAAAGTTTTATTAGTGTTAAACAGTTTGGATCAGAGCTGGGAGACTGTATCAGCTATTTTTGAAAGTAAGCCAGAAGCAGATTTGAATTTGGAGGCTTTGAAATCGTGTTTATTGAATGAATATGAGAAAAGGCTTTTCAGCCATGCTGATGGAAAATTCCACAGGCGGGGGCTCAACAAGGAGTACAGTGGAAACTTACAGCAAGTCTCCAGCAAAATTTTCCACAGGCTGCCTATCTCTAGCAACAGCCGAGATGTCTGCAGACAAGAGGAGAGCAGAGGCAGGAGAGATCAAGTTACACAGCAACAATTCTGCAAGCAAGATAAGAAAGCGTGTTTCATTTGTGGAGAAACCAATCATCTGCAGAAAAGCTGTGCACAGAGAAGAAATATGCAAGACAAGAGACATTATTTGCAAGGACAGATTGCAGTTGCAAAAGTTTGTTATAATAACAATAGAGACAAATGGTTGATTGACAGTGGGGCTAGTCAAACAATTGTTAATAATTCTGACTTATTTTCCAGATTTTTCCCAGGAAACCATGAAGAAGTGGCCTTAGCCAATGGTCAAAAGGCTAAAATCATTGGAAGAGGCGATGTGCAAATTCCATATTTGGACTCCAGGTTTACTGATGTGTTATGTGTACCTGAAATGGAGCATAATTTGTTAAGTGTGTCTAGTTTAGACAAGCAAGGTTATGAAACCACATTTGTTAATGGGAAGTGTATCATCCAAAGAAATGGGAATGTTTGTGCACAGGGCATAAAAGAGGATAATCTTTATGTATTGCAGGGAGAAAAGGTGCCACATTGTTCCCAGATATTTAAAAATGTAGCAGAACATAATTCATGTGTTCATCTTCTGCACAGACGACTTGGTCATGCTAATTTTAAGGTTGTTCAACAAATGAAAGAATTTGCAGAAGGATTAGATTTGAAGGGATGTAAGGCATATTTGGATTGTGCAGTATGCAAAGCATCGAAATCCAAAGCATTCCCAGTTAGCAAGTTTAGCACAAGACAAACCACAAGAGCTCTAGAACTGGTGCATGCTGATTTAATTGGGCCCATGCAAGCCAGTTTGGGAGGAGCAAAGTATGCGCTGGTCATTGTGGATGACTACAGCAGGTTTGGGTTTTGCTTCTTACTTAAGAGTAAAACAGAGGTGCTACAGCAATTTAAGCAATGGTTAAGTTTTGTAGAGAGAAGGTACAAACAACAGGTATGTCAGTTGCAAACTGACAGAGGTTCTGAATTTATGTCAACAAATTTTCAACAATGGTTGAGACAATTGGGAATAAGACACAGGCGCACAAATCCTTACACACCGGGAGAGAACGGAGTGGCTGAAAGGAGGAATGGTGTTTTGCAAACAATGAAAGACTCATTACTGGAGGATTCTGGTATGAGCAGGTCATATTGGGGTGAAGCCATACTGACTGCCAATTATTTAGTAAATAGGCTGTGGAGTTCATCCATCAATAATACTCCATATGCAATGCTATATGGGAGAAAGCCTTCTCTAGCACATTTAAAAATATTTGGAAGTACTGCTTGGGTACATATTCCAAAGGCAATCAGAAGAAAGGGACAACAAAAGGCTAGAAAGCTCAGATTTGTGGGCTATGAGCCAGGCTCAAAAGGGTATCGCTTTAGCGATGGAAGTAAAAGGATAGTGATTTCAAGGTCTGCTAGTTTTGCAGAACAAAATTGGAACAGAATTGATGCAAATTCTGAAAATGTCTCACTTAGCGACGGTGATCCGCTTAGCGACGGTGATCCACTTAGTGACAATAACTCATTTAATGATGGTGAATCATTTTCTGAAGGTGTCTCTGTTCAGGGAGGAGAGTCTGAACAAGATATGAAGCCAGAAAAGCTTGAAACACAAGAACAGGCAATGCCACGTAGGTCAGAGCGTAGGAACAGAGGGGTTCCGCCAGACAGGTATTCTGCCAGTAAAGTTAAAGTGTGTAATGTGTGGTATGAGCCAAGAAACTATAAGGAAGTATTGGCATTAGCAAAAGTTG
The DNA here is from genome assembly GCA_023053685.1 of Diadophis punctatus similis. Taxonomy (NCBI): domain Eukaryota; kingdom Metazoa; phylum Chordata; class Lepidosauria; order Squamata; family Dipsadidae; genus Diadophis; species Diadophis punctatus. The sequence continues at coordinate 178,616,225 of JALIGW010000002.1, forward strand.
AACAAGAAAAGTGGAAGGAAGCCATGGATAAAGAGATGAAATCCATGGGAAATCATAAAGTGTTCACATCTGTGACTTTGCCACAGGGTACCAAGGCTGTAGGATGTAAGTGGGTATATAAGAAAAAGGTATTACCCAATAATGAAGTACAGTATAAGGCAAGGTTGGTGGCACAAGGTTTTTCTCAATTAAAGAATGTGCACTATGATGAGGTGTTCGCGCCAACTGTAAAAGGTGAGAGCATAAGACTAGCACTGGCATTAGCATCAGCATACAGGCATAGAATTTGGCATTTTGATATAACCACTGCATTCCTCAATGCTGAATTAGAGGAAGAAATTTATATGGTTCAAGCGCCAGGGTATGAAAATAAAAAACCTAACATGGTGTATAAATTGAACAAGGCCATTTATGGGCTGAAGCAGTCAGCCAGAAATTGGAATATCTGTCTAGATACTGCATTGAAAGGTCTTGGGTTCAAGAGTTGCAAAGCTGATGGTTGCATATACACTGGAAAGTTACAAGGTGGGAATTGTCTACTATTAGCATTTGTGGATGATCTTTGTTTCATTGCAAAGGATGCATCACAAGTTAAAGAATTTGCTAATAAGTTAGAAAAGAAATTTGAATTAAAGAATTTGGGAGAAATAAAGAATTATCTCGGTGTAGAGATACAAAAAACTGAAAAAGGTGGTTATATTCTCAGTCAAAGGAGAAAAATTGAACAATTATTAGAGAAGTATAACATGAAAGATTGTAATATTGCTCCTACACCTATGAGCACAGATTTTTACAATAGTTTGGGTGAGGACAAAAGTGAAGCCTGTGATCAGGAGATATATCACTCTGCAATAGGGAGTCTGTTATATCTGTCACAGTGGTCCAGACCAGACATAGCTTGTGCAGTGAGCATCTTAAGTCGCTTTACTGCTACACCTACAAAGTTGCATTGGATGGGTGTGAAAAGAATTCTCAGGTATTTGAAGGGAACTGTGAATTTAGGTCTTCAAATACAGGTCACTGAAGAATTAAAATTGAAATGTTACGTTGATAGTGATTATGCAAATGATGTAAAAACCAGAAAGTCTAATTCTGGAATTGTAATAATGTTTGGAGGGGCTTTAATTGGTTGGAAGTCCAGAAAACAAACAACGGTTGCTATTTCAACTGCAGAAGCAGAGTTTATTGCATTGTCTGAGTTATGTTCTGAAGTAGTTTGGTATGTACAGTTGTTACAAGATTTAAATGTAAATGTAAATGAAGCTGTAACTGTTTATGAAGATAATGCTGCTTGTATAAAAATGGCAACAGGTGACAGAGTGAAGAACAGAAGTAAACATGTGGACATTAAGTATTGTAATGTCAGGGAAGCTGTAAAAGAAAAATTGATACGTTTACATCATTGTTCTTCAGAGGATAATTTAGCAGACATGATGACCAAACCATTGGGTGGTGTCCATTATAGGAAATGTTTAAATCCAATAGGTTTGATGTCTCTCCCAGTAATGAAGGGAGGAGTGTTGGAATATTCATGACTGGGAGAGCCATGTGATTGAGTCAGCCAATCGGGCTGAAGTGTTAATTGAGCATGTCCAGAAACTTAGCAAGAAGAAGGGCGTGGTTTACTCAGTCCACCATTAAAGCTTGCTGTGAAAACATCTCAACATGTGATCTGAAACAAAGTGTGGTATTGTTAATGTTTTATTCTACTTATAAAGAAGTTATTTGAATCAGCAAAATGCAGTTATCTTTTGAAGCTTCTGATTTATTGCGTAACTCTGACAAATTCTAGTCCCTCCTTAGGTGCAAAGCTAGTTGGATGACCTTGGGCTAGTCACTCTCTTTCAGCCCTAGGAAGAAGGAGGTAATGTCAAACTACTTCCAAAATCTTGCCAAGAAAACTGCAGGGACCTTGTCCATGCCATCAGTAGGAGTCAACACTGACTCAAAGGCAATACACACACACACACACACACACACACACACACACACACACACACACACACACACACACACACACACACACACACACTTTTAAGGATGACTAAGTGACGGATAGGAAATTATTCCTATCAAAGAGGTGATATAGGATCTTGCTTCCTTGAAGTCGTTCTTACTTAGAAAATAAAACCGAGATTTAATTCTAATTAACAAAATATTTATTTCAGTATAAAAGTAACAAAATATAAACCTTAAATAAGCTACATTTTCTCAGCTAAGAATTCACGTCTGCCTCGGGCGAGGCTCATAAGAGAAGAAGGAAGGAGGAGACTCCTGGAATGCACACATGCGCAGTAAAACATATCACATGTCTGCTTGATTAGAAAATACAGTAAACCTAGAAATATGGCAGAGGTGCTCAACTGGCAATATTCACATCGTGACACTAAGGCAAGAGCTTAGTCATCCTGAGGGTGACATCCTCAGCTCATAGCTACTGGATGTCATATTTTCAGCTGATTTGGAGAGCTAAACAGAGCCGTAGTGGCGCAGTGGTTAGAATGCAGTACTGTAGGCTAACTCACTGCTCACTCCAGGAGTTTGATTCTGAATGTCTCAAGCCATGACTCAGCCTTCCATCTTTCTGAGGTCAGTAAAATGAGGACCCAGATTGTTGGGGGCAATATGCTGACCCTGTAAATCAGGGGTGTCAAACTTGCGTCATCACGGTGGCATCACATGATGTATTGGGACTTTCCCCCCCTTTGCTAAACCAGGCATGGGCATGGCCAGCGCGTGACGCATCTGGCCTGCGGGCTGTGAGTTTGACATCCCTGCTGTAAATGATTAGAAAGGTCTGTAAAGCACTATGAAGCGGCATATAAGTCTAAGTGCTATTGCTAACTATACTTATTTCTATGCTTATAGGCATTGTTTAAAAAGAACCTGCACATACCCCATTCCAGCAACTGAAGCGACAATCAGCAATAGTTAATTTAAAACGTGCCCCATTGCAATGATGCTTCTGTGTTATTAGTTTACCCACAGAGCTTGCAAGAGGCTTTGAAATGCAACTCAGGAAGAGCATTCTTTCAGACAGCGTCCCTTCATATAAATTATTCGAATTGGTTTTTCCAGGGCTAACATATCTGGGCTAAACATCTGGGCTTAACATGAGCTGAAAAGGTGAATTGGCAAAGGGAAGGTAAAAGTAGCAAATTATTTCCTTTTTATGTGTAGTGGGATGTGTAGGGAGAGTTTTTTCGCTTCTGGACTTGAGATAGCCCAAGAGCGATACTAAGTGGATGACTTGCTTTTCACTCTCCTATTGGCTAGCTGTTAGGTAGGTACTGATTGGTTCATGCAGGGTTTCTAGGTCTTAAGGTTGCAGAAGTGTCATTAGTTTCCAACAGTTTTATGATGGACTGGCAAAGAGAAGCAGTCTGGTGCAGGGGTGGGTTCCACTTATCTTCCCCACCGGTTCACATTGTGATGTTTTGCATGCGTGCGTGTGCTCTGCTCGTGTGTGTGTGCGCACCCCCTCATGCAATTAGGTTTCCGTGCATGATCAGGAGCTGGAATTAGGCCAAAACACAGCTGAGGAGCTCATCAGCTGTGCTTGGGGCGAAGAAATAAAGGTCAGTATTAACCCTGGGGCAGGTGGGAAGGCCCTTTTTTGAGCTGCTGAACGAAAAAAAAGATGGTGGTGCGCATGGACCGGCACTGGCTGATCCAGTAATTTGATGTCACCAGCAGATTGTTAACGGTTCAGGCGATCCGGTCTGAACCAGGAGGAACCCACCCCTGGTCTGGTGTAGAACAATGCTTCAGTACAACTCTTTTGATTTCAGATAATTTAGGTCTAGGATATACTAGATGCTGCCTCAAAAAGTCAAATGTGGAAAACCAGTAGTGCACTTTACGTAAGTACTTTAGATTACAAAATTAGGATATAACTTGCTATTACAGTTGGGTAGTTTTTCAATTGATTAGAAAAGAAATAGTGCTATTTTACAATTGTAATAGATAAATGTGTTACAATGTTTTGAACTAAGTATGTATTGATTTACTGGAAATTATTAATTATACTTATCTACTTCAGAACTTTCATAAAGGTCTGGGAAGATATAGTCTATTCTATTCTATTTATTTACTGAAATCCTGCTTCCTTGAACAGTTATTTTAAAAGGGCATTTTTTATTTAATACAAATTATAGATTTAAAAGTACAGGTAATTGAAAAGGAGATGAAAGGTACTGAGTTGTTATGTGTTCTTCTCAAATATTTTTAATCACATGCTCCTTCATATGGGAAATAGTTTTGGTTCATTTAGCATCACTGAAAAGAATATTGGCCATTAACCTCTCCCACAGACCTCAATGTTATTTGTGTGCAATTAGCTCCAGTGGGGGGGGGGGGAGAGAGAGAGAGAGAGAGAGAGAGAGAGAGAGAGAGAGAGAGAGAGAGAGAGAGAGAGAGAGAGAGAGAGCTCTTGCCATGCTGTATATTATGTATATCATAGGAGAGAGAGAGAGGGGGGGGGAATGAATGATAGAGAATGAATGAATTTCAGTTTTGCTGTAAATTGTAACGTTGCATTGTTATGACTTGCCCAAAATGTAGACATATCTTTTAACTGGATCTCTTCTTCAGAGCTTGGAAAACCACACCACTTTATTTTATCTTTTTTGTATCTTTTTTGTTGAAATGAAGTAAAAAGATGTTTACATACATATATACTTATCCATCATGTTTTTTTATTTAGGAATATGCCACATCATGCAACAATGCATCAAAAGTATAAGAAACAGATGGCAAAATCTAAGAGGTAAGAAAAAAGAAAGGAAATCTTAATTTCATATAAAGCAACATCGTTCACTGAATCTCTCTATAGCTTTATATTCATCCAAACTATCCATGCTTCTGGCATATCCTTATAGTTATTGATATGATTCCTTTAATAATTATATATTAAATTTGTATGCCACCCAACTCCCAACTCCCAGATCACAAGACAAAAACAAACAAAAAAACAAAAAAACTCCCAGTAAATCAAGAAAAGATGAAATTTAAATTTATCTTTTCTCCCAATCTCTTTTTTTCTCATTTATTTGCACTGCAATTCAGCCTAACTATTTTTTTCTATTTATCCAAAGCACCTCAACATCCTTTTCCTTATTTGTTGAGGATGAGAATTATATCTCATAGAGGCGATTTAGATCTTTTCTTGGAATTCAGATAGTTAGAAATAAAGCCGAGATTAAAAGTCTAATAGAAAGTATTTATTTCAGTACAAAAACAATAAATCCTGAATAATTACATCTTTGCTAAGAAAACACGACCGTTCAGGTCAACAGCTAAGGCAGAAGAGAATTAATGGTAATTTAGAAATGCACACATGCGCACTCATCATATCACGTGTTCTGCTTATATTGGAATGTACCATAATATTAGATAGGGGTGCATCACCTTGCATAGACATACAACTGACAATATTCACTATGTGACATTATTAGCAACCAACATTTGTACTCAAGCCAAAATCATGATTCAACACCCATTTTACCCCAGCTTTTTTCCTTAGTGGACGTGTTTAAATTATCCATTCAACAAACCTTATTCTTTTTCTAACATAACCAACCAAGCAATAAAGTGGAGAGAATCACATTGAATCAGAATAATATACACTGTCATTTTTATCTGCTGTTGGTAACTATTAATTCCTTGCAACAGAAAACAAATTATTCACTCTCTTACAATCAGCACTTGTACATCTTTAAATTTCTCCATCCATTTTCCCATCTTTATAAAACACTCAAATAATTGCTATGCAATTGTACATGTTATTTCTCCATCAGGGATAGTTAGTTTCCTTGCACTTAAAACATGGTTCCTTGTTGCATTCTTACACTCCCTCTAACATTCACTGCAAATCTTTTTGAGTTCTCAGCCAAACAAGATGACATTACTATGATAATGGAGAGCCAATATGGTCTAGTAGTGAAAGCACCAGGCCAGAAACTGGGAGACTGTGAGTTCTAGTTCTGCCTTAGTGAGAACAGTGGCACAGTGGTTAGAGTGCAGTACTGCAAGCTACTTCTGCTGCCTGCCGGCTGCCTGCAATTTGGCAGTTCAAATCTCACCAGGCTCAAGGTTGACTCATCCTTCCATCCTTCCGAGGTGGGTAAAATGAGGACCCAGATTGTTGGGGGCAATATGTAAACTGCTTAGAGAGGGCTGTAAAGCACTGTAAAGTGATATATAAGTCTAAGTGCTATTGCTACTGCTATTGCTTAAGCATGAAAATGGGCTGGATAACTTTGGGCTAGTCACTCTTTTTCACTTTTACCCACTTTACAGTTGTGGAGAAAATAGGAGGAGGAAGGAGTATGAATAGAATAGAATAGAATAGAATAGAATAGAATAGAATAGAATAGAATAGAATAGAATAGAATAGAATAGAATTCTTTATGGGCCAAGTGTGATTGGACACACAAGGAATTTGTCTTTGGTGCCTATGCTCTCAGTGTACATAAAAGAAAAGATACATTTGTCAAGAATCATGAGGTACAACACTTAATGATTGTCATAGGGTACAAATAAGCAATCAGGAAACAATCAATATTAATATAAATCGTAAGGATACAAGCAACAAGATACAGTCATACAGTCATAAGTGGGTGATAGGAATGATGAGAAAAACTAATAGTAATAGTAATGCAGCCTTAGTGAATAGTTTGACAGTGGTGAGGGAATTATTTGTTTAGCAGAGTGATGGCGTTCGGGAAAAAACTGTTCTTGTGTCTAGTTGTCTTGTGCAGTGCTCTATAGCGACGTTTTGAGGGTAGGAGTTGAAACTGTTTATGGCCAGGATGAGAGGGGTCAGTAAATATTTTCACGGCCCTCTTTTTAACTTATGAAGTATATAGGTCCTCAATGGAAGGCAAGTTGTAATTGTTTTTTCTGCAGTTCTGATTATCCTCTGAAGTCTCTGTGTGTGTTGTTGGGTTGCAGAACTGAACCAGACAGTTATAGAGGTGCAGATGACAGACTCAATAATTCCTCTGTAGAACTGTATCAGCAGCTCCTTGGGCAGTTTGAGCTTCCTGAGTTGGTGCAGAAAGAACATTCTTTGTTGTGCTTTTTTGATGAAGTTTTTGATGTTAGGTGACCATTTTAAGTCTTGAGATATGATAGAACCTAGAAATTTGAAGGTCTCTACTGTTGATACTGTGTTGTCTAGTATTGTAAGAGGTGGTAGAATGGGAGGGTTTCTCCTAAAGTCTACCACCATTTCTACGGTTTTGAGTGTGTTCAGTTCCAGATTGTTCTGGTCGCACCACGAGGCTAGTTGTTCAACCTCCTGTATGTATGCGGTTTCATCATTGTCTCGAATGAGACCAATCACTGTTGTATCATCTGCAAACTTCAGTAGTTTAACAGATGGATCTTTTGAGATGCAGTCAGTATGCTTGCCACCTTGAATTATTTATAATAATAAAAGCAGGGTAAAATAAATAAATAAATAAATAAATAAATAAATAAATAAATAAATAAATAAATAAATAAATAAATAAATAAATAAATAAATAATAAATAAATAAATAATAAATAAATAAATGAATAAATAAATAAATAAATAAATAAACAAACAAACAAACAAACAAACAAACAAATATATAAATAAATATATAAATAAATAAATAAATAAATAAATAAATAAATAAATAAATCCATCCATCCATCCATCCATCCATCCATCCATCCATCCATCCATCCATCCATCCATCCATCCATCCATCCATCTACTTTCATACTGTCAGGTTTCCTGATAGGAACTCTCTAGCTTGGCTTCTCAAAAAACCTTGCAGAAATGGATTGCCTCAATTAGGATGTTTATTATAAACATGAATATATATTGGTAAACAGTTGACATATCTGGGTCACCTGCAACATTCTTTGTGTGAGAACAGAACTGATCAGTATTGGTACATTTTGACCATTGTGCTGCAGGCAGAACTAAATAACAATTTACCTCAAGCATGCTCACGCTATTCTCCACAAGCTAGCATCACTATTTACAAGCCAAGATATTGCTATCCATTTCCCACTGATGAGGAATTACATGCAGCAATACACATTGCATAAAAAAGATTAATCAAGAAAAATTAAAAATGTCATAAAAATATTTATGCCTTTTGGGATGGAGGCAATCAATATTTTTCTGTATGCTATTGCTATTTCTACCTGTCTTAAAGAAATTTTTAGGCTCTGCCAGAAAAACAACATATTCAGTTTTAAAAGAACAATGTGTTCCTCGGATTAAGCTCTCCTGAAATGAATATATCAGTTTTTGCTTACCAGATGAGTTTTTCTACTTACTCCGGTTGAATCAGCTCATCAGTCCTACACTGTTTATCTAATCTGAAGTGGGTCAGACATTTGATTTCCAAATAGTTGGATTTTTTTTTTATATACAAGAACACTCTAAAAGTACTGCTTCCATTATTACTTATCAACCAGACTATTCTGAGATGCCGGGGGCCAGAGCAGGGGTGGTTTCCTCTCGAAGTTGCTACCGGTGCGCTGCGCGCGCATCTCCACATTTTGTATGTGTGGGCACCCCTCGCGCAATTTTGCTTCTGTGCATGTGCAAAAGCAAAATCTTGCAAGGGGATGCGTGCGTATGAGAGATTTTGGCAATTTCTTTGTTTCTGTGCATGCGCAGAAGCAAAAAATCGCTGAAATCTCACGTGCACGCGCATCCCCTCGCAAGATTTTGCTTCCTAGTTCTATAATAATCTTATTTTACCATGTTTTCTATTGAACAACTTTAAATATATTATTTTCAAAGAAGAAAAGTAGTGCCCTAATCAATAGGGAGTGTAACAGTAACTGAATTTCTATCTATTAGCATTAGTTGACCTCCTCATTATATGAAGCAAATTGTCTTTGTTGGAAGGCATCCATCTTCATATTTGATATTCCTAAATAACCACAATGCTTTTGTTTAAAATGTAAAGTGGGCCTAATCCATTTTTTAATAATTAAGTATAAATAGTTATTCATACAAAACGAAGAGAAAGGCAATAGAATTGGGAGCGATTGAAATAAAAATGAGATTTTAGGAAATATAGTCATTTTAATGCCAGCTATTCTATCATTGTTCTCAATCTGTCCATGCATCTTGTGTTCTGCACCAAAGGTTTTCCCCTGATGATGCAGTTGCACTAAATCTTTTTAAGGTGACACAAATCCTGAATGGAGATCTTAAAATAAATCCCTTTTTATAAGATAGAAATACATCTTCTTGCTGATGCCAAAGGGCAGGATAAATCCATGTAAAAATGAGAAGGGGGGACAGGGATAGAAGAGATTTGCACAATTGTTGACTATATAAACAGTTTCAGTGCCTTGTACTGAAACTGCCTTAAAATATTGAATTATTTGCTTTAGTTCATAAAGCTTGCTGACCAACCTTGAATGATAGGGGTATTATTATTAGTATTTGAAAAACCATGTTCTGTTCTAGAGTAGTAAAATGTAGGTTAAGTCTCCTGAAGGCCCAGTGATAACATTATGTGACAGTCCATTGGGGCTGTGAGAGTCTATGACTACTGTTTTAGTAAGTCATTTGCATGTGGGCAATTTATTGGTACATAGCACACTTTTGAAATGGCCTGTAACAAGGAATATAGCAGAATGGAAACTAGGTTGGCTTGAGTTATATATTCAATCTTTCATTATGTATTGTCACTGACAGACCAGAATTAAAATCAATCCACATTCTTAATTACTAAGGAAAGCAAAATGTCATAAGTAACATTTGAACTGCTTTAATTTGACTCACTTCTGTGGAACATCTACACCGGGGTGTCAAACTGGCGGCCTGTGGGCCGGATGCGTCATGCTCAGGCCATGCCCACCCCAGCTCCGCGAATGGGAAAAACGTCATGAAACATCACGTGATGGCAACATGACGTGGTGAGTTTGACACCTGTGATCTAGACACATTCAAGGTAAACAAAAATCCAAAGCAGTACTTTTTAGATATCAAAGAGATAACTCGGATTTCATCAAAACCTTTGTTTTGTTCATGTTTTATTCTAGTAACATATTTTTTGCATGAGTTGGAGTTGCAGCAGAGAAAAATTCTCCTTCCCTTACCACATTGCCAACCCATGGCTTCCTCTTATGAAGCAAACCTAAATTGTGGATTGATTTATCATTTCCTAGCAGGCCTAATTACCTATAACAAAGTCATTATGGAACACAAAAGGGGAACCCAACATACCAGTATCTCATCTCTCTGTCTCTTTCACCCTTTTTCTAGCCACAACAGCTCTTTTCTTTGTAGATGAAATTAAAGGGATATTGTTTGCCTGTAAGCTATTTTCCAAAACTGCAGTGCCAATACAATTTCTGATGTGGAAGCTAATATTGCAGGTAGCAAGAATGCAAATTAAAAACAGGTATGCCTTTCTATTGTATGTTTTTCATGCAGTCTGGGCATTTCTTATCAAAACAAGAATCATCTGCAGTGAAGGAAGGCAAATCTTTTTAATACACAATATAAAAATAAAACCACGTAGCAGCTGAGCATCACAAAATGCTCATCAACAAATCCAAGAGATTCAAAACTTATCACATACTTGGGTTTCTAGGCCTGGGCACAAAATCAAATTTTCAGGCCCAGCAGGATTATGTCTAACCTAATCTCAGAGGGAATGATGTTCCTAAAAAGCAGGCACCATGGCAGAAAAAGCTCTCCTTCCAAGCTTCACCACTGACATTCCTTAGCTGACAACACTCAGAGCAAGCTTCTCCTGCTGGGCTGGGTGATATAAATTAAATGAATTGGGGACAGATGGACTTGCTTCAATGAATAATGTTGATAAGATAACCAGAAACATTTTTTTAAAGTGCAACTGTTAAAATACATTGTTCATGTATTTTGTGCAACAACTACAGTAGTATTCAGCCAGTATAATATAATTTGAGCCTTGTGATTTTTGTCATGAGTGAGAACTATGGAATGAAATTGTTTGGTGATCCCTTTGTTCCTTTTCTTGTCTATCCATGATATTCTCAGGAGTCTTCTCCAACTCCAAAGTTCAAAACTGTCAATACTCTTTCTAGTCGTAGTTCACATAGTTCTCACATTCTGACAATTCCCCAGGATTTGCAATAAGAGTGTTTCTCAGTCCTGATATCTGAGATCCTTTATTTGGATTATGCCATTACTTGAAACTGGGCAGAGATTTTATGCACTGAAAGCAAGACTTTTCAGGCATGACATTTCCATTAAGCTTAGTAACTATTAAATGATGGTATCAAGAGCTTTTTGAATGTTATGGAACTTTTGCCAAAGAAGTAATGTGTGTGTGTGTGTGTGTGTGTGTGTGTGTGTGTGTGTGTGTGTACACATAGATACATACATACATACATACATACATACATACATACATACATATATATATATATATACATACATACATACATACATACATATATACATATACATACATATACATACATATATATACATATACATACATATATATATATATATATATATATATATATATATATATATATATATATATATATATATATATACATATATATATATATATATACATATATATATCAGCACTGATGAGCACAAACAGTGAGGAAACATTACCTTGAAGTTTTCTAAATGTAATAGTTTGTAGTGCTATCAAACAAAAGTATATGTGCAAAATCTTTTCACCATGCTGAAATTGGAAGCAATTCGGAACTGGAGAGATACCATCAGTAATCCTATTACTAAAATTATTATTAATACAATGTCCATTTTCTAATCCAGAAAGAAGTCTTCCCCTATTCCTTTAGTACAGAAGGAGAATATCATTATGAAGCATACCATTTTCATGGGGGCAGAAATAGACTCCTATGGGATAAAGACCCACAAAATTTTAAACTGACAAGTTTTGTGAGGAAAGGTTAAATTTTTATTTAACTTGCCCCCTTTCCCACAATCAAAATACAACCAGACATGATACAATTAATACCCTCTCCGAAGTGTGGCCAGAGGGAGTGGGTAATCCCACTAAAAATTGTTATTTGATGATGTAACATTTCACATTGTTCCCTCACCAATGTTTTCATTTGTCTTTTCAAAAATTAATTTTTAGTATTTTATAGCTTGCCAGAATACAAATGTGGGACAAGAGTTCCTTAGGGAAAAAATAAACTCAGAAATCTTTTAGAAAAACACCAAGGTGAATCAACAGAAACAAATGAAGTAGGAAATATGTTACAGATTACAGAAGTTTTAAATGGCATTTTTCAATAGCAGCTGTTATGAGCTTCAGTAAGATTAATAAAATGTAATCTGGAATGATGCAAGATGTGTGGAAATAAATAAACTTTACAGGTCATCTATAATTAATTAATCCTAATACATCTGGCATTAAAACCACCACCACCACCACCACCACCACAGCACTGTTTTCTCCACTTCAGCTCAAGCAAGTAGCTTTTGTAGTTACAATTCAAAGCCAAAAAGAATACTTTCCCCTGGTCTATAGTATCATGCATACAAAAAGAAAACTTGGGGAAAAAAAGTAATTTCAGAATAGGCATGTCCTAATTTTCTGTGTTTCTAAAGGTAAAAAGCTTCCATAAATCTTTCTTGCTGATGCTAATTTTCTACACGGAGAAAGCTTTTAGAGGAAGTTTTTGGTGTGAGAAAGTATTCAACAAGAAAATCTGTCTAGCATCTTAATCTGTGCTTAAAATGACTATTTCTGCTTTACGAATTAGGGCTCCAAATAACTATGTCATAAATCTGATTGATCAGAACATAGCTGTATATTCTTATTTCTTTCTTCAAGCAATTCAAAATAAACCAATTCTTCCGGATTTTTAATTTTGGTCAGAAATGCTTTGCTACAACACTGTATTTCTCACAGCCTGCAAATTTGTCTCCTGCTAATGTTGCAGTCTCTCCCTGAAGAAGTTTTGATTGTCTGTGTAATATTTTACATTTACCTTGTTTATTTTCAGTTTATGTTCCTCCTACGCAATACTGCTGGTAAGAGCAGACAGTGAGGAGAGGCATACAGATAAGGAAGCAATGCAGGTCAATAGACCTTGGCTGATACAGAACTGATAGGGCACACATTTTGGTTCCATCCGATTGCTGGACCAGTAGAACAAAATGTATGCAGGGGTGTCATTTACCATCCCATGTATGTTGCTAAAAGAGAAAGACAGAGAGAGAAAGAGGAGAAAGAAGAAGACTATTACCTCCTTTTTTAAACACTGTACTTCCATTTATTTTATTTTCAATTTGCCTTTCTATAATCAAAGTGTCTTATCACTTTGGCAGAAGACCATCAGGAAGTCTCAGGGCTGTAGTTCAGAGAAAAGGTTAGGGCTTTAAGAAGAAGATATCAACAAACCATCATGCATTTTTCTTGGCATTATGGCTTGTTGATATCTTCTTCTTAGATATTTTCTCTAACCTACAGCCCTGAGACTTCCTGATGATCTTCTGCCAAAATGATAAGTCACTTTGATTATAGAAAGGCAAAATAATAAACCAATAGAGGGAACAATTCACTATCTCAGATGTTTCTACAGTTGTACAGAGAATATGAGAAACAAATAGGAGACCATTTTTATACCATAGGCATCGCTGAAACTTAGGATGACATATATGATTGGAACATAGATCTGGAAGACCACAACTTATTCAAATGGAACAGGAACAAAGGAAAGAAAAGGTTATTACATTAAACCTAAACAAAGCATATACCAGGGGTTGGCAACCTTAAACACTCAGAGAGCCATTTGGACCCATTTCCCACAGAAAAGAAAACACCGGGAACCGCAAAACTCTTCCTGTGCCTGACTATTTCCTGAGCGGCCACAAAACTGGCATATATAGTTGAATTAAAGATTCTGTTTTCTTCTGAAACTTTTATTTTCTTGGATTTATCCATGATTGGCCAACCAGGGGTCAAAAAGCTTAATAAATTGTGCGGCGGTGGGTGTCGCACATTGGCAGTTGTGACACATATTTTGAGCAACAGGGAGCCGCAGCAGAGGGATGAAAGAGCCACATGCGGCTCCAGACCCTTGGGTTGCTGACCTCTGGCATATACTTTCACAAAAACTTATGAACTAGAGCATATAAATCCTGTTCAGGATGGGTACAATAAAAAGAAACAAGGAGACTTTATTATGGAAGACAACTTCATTTGTCAGAAGAAGAAAGCAAAAAAAAAAAAAAAAAGGAGATTGCTATTTTGGACCTAATCTTCATCAAGAAGAAAGATTTGGCTGAAGAAGTGAAGGTGACTGGAACATTGGAAGAAAGTGACCTTGTTATTTTTGAGTTGATGACATCATGGAGAAGAGGAATGTTCAGACAAGTAATATGGATTTCACAAATTTGATAAATTCAGATGGAAGGTGATCAATGGCCTGAAATCCTAAAGAAGAAAAGGTCAAGAAAGGATGGAAACAAAGCACTGAAGGCATAATTGGAAATAATTTTTACAAAAAACAAAACAAAACAAAACAAAAAACAATTGGAGACATCTAAACAAACCTACACAGAGAACTTTCTAAAATACTTAATAGAAAAAGGGACATGAAAGTAGGATGTATAACCAAAGTTATATACCACAGTCCAGCGGCGGGTTGCTTCCTTACCTGTGCCGGTGCACTGCATGCGCATCTCCACGCTTCGGGCGTGCGCGCTCGCTACATGCGCGCGCCCCTTGTGCGATTTTGCTTCTGCGCATGCGCGGAAGCAAAATTGCACCAAAATCTTGTGAGGGGATGCGTACGCCCACGCGCACGCGCATGAGATTTTGGCACGATTTTGCTTTTGTGCATGCGCAGAAGCAAAATCTCACCAAAATCTCTCTCTCATGCGCGTCCCCTCACAAGATTTCATCGCAATTTTGCTGTGCACTGGACAGCTCCGGCAGGAACCCACCTCTGCCACAGTCATCAGAAACTGTAGATTACAATACTAATGAGCTGAGAGTTGTGAGAAATGCCCCAAACAATAAAAAGGACTTTTGGGTACGTTAGAAACCAAAGCTAGTAAAAGAATGCTTAGATTAATTACTTTAGTGGGGGTGGGATTATAGAACCCCTCGCCCTAAACTCTGAGAATTTCTGTAGACCTGGTAAGGTTCCAGAAGACTACAGGACAGCAAAAATCTGTATCTTCAAGGGAAAAGAAGATACACCTGGGAAACAACTGTAAGCCTTGTGGATCTATTGGGCAGGGTCCTTGAAAAAATTATGACAAAACCCATTACAGAGCTCTTATATAGAAATGCACCAATTAATAAGACCAGCATGGGTTTGTCACAAACAAGTTGTGCCAGACTATCCTTATCTCACTTTTTGATAGAGTTACAAGCCTAATAAATCAGGGGAATGGCATAGATATAGTGGACCTTGACCTCCACAAAACTCTCCACAAAGTTTTCTTGAAGAATGCTCTTTAATAAAAAAAAGAACTAGACAGACTTGAACCATGGGTAGCACCAAAAGCAATGGATTGAAACTGTAGGGAAGTAAGTTCAGGAGGAATTTCCTGATGGAATAGGCTGCCTTATAAAGTGGTATATTCCTTCTTCCTACTGCCTCCAGTAGGACATTTGTGGTCTTCAGATTCAGGACACTGTCATGCCACAGTCATTTGTCAAAATGTTTTGTAAAGCCTGGACTGAGCAAGGAGCAGGACTAGATAATCTTTGAGATGATTCTAGGACACTTATTTTATTTATTTATTTATTTTATTGTTCTTATAAGCCACCCAATCCTGTAGGACTCAGGGCAGTGTACAGCAGAAAAAAAAGAACAATCAGAGTGTAATAAAACAATTTTAAAAGTACAAAAGTTTAAAAAAAACCAATAATCCATGGGGGAAGTAAGAGCTGTTTTTCACCCCGCCTGCAGGAACAGCCATGTCTTAATGGCTTTCCGGAAGGCCAGCATGGTGGGAATAATTCGGATCTCTGGGGGTAGTTGGTTTTAGAGAGCCAGAGCCCCCACAGAGAAGGCTCTCCCCCTTGGTCCCGCCAACCGACATTGTTTGGCTGACGGGACCTGGAGGAGACCAACTCTGTGGGACCTAACTGGTCGTAGGGATGTATGAGGTAGGATGCAGTCCCAGAGATAGCCTGGTCCTAAGCCATGTAGGGCTTTAAAGATGATGATTAACATCTTGAATTGCACCCGGAGACCAATGGGCAACCAATGCAGCTGGCGGAGTATAGGTGTTATGTGGGTGTATCTAAAGACACCCACCACAGCTTGCGCAGCTGCATTTTGCACCAGTTGTAGTCTCTGAATACTTTTCAAGGCTAGCCCCATGTAGAGTGTGTTACAGTAGTCCAATTGAGAGGTGACAAGGGCATGAGTGACTGTGAATAAAGCCTCCTTCTCCAAATAAGGTCGCAATTGGTGCACCAGGTGAACTTGTGCAAAGGCACCCCTAGCCACAGCCATGAGATGTTGGTCTAATTTTAGCTGTGGATCTAGGAGCACCCCCATATTGTGAGCCCAGTCTGAGGGAGATAATTTGTCTCCCCTGAAGACCAAGGAGGGACAGTCGGTATAATCCTTAGGCGGCAGCATCCATAGCCACTCAGTCTTGTCAGGGTTGAGCTTGAGCCTGTTCCTTCCCATCCAGATCCTAACATCATCCAGGCAACGGCACATCACATCCACTGCCTCCCTGAATTGCGATGGGGTGGAGATGTACAGCTGGGTGTCATCAGTGTGCTGTTGAAATCTCACCCCATGTCGACGAATGATCTCCCCCAATGGTTTCATGTAAATGTTAAACAGGATGGGCGAGAGGACCGAACCCTGTGGCACCCCACAAGTCAGGGGCCTAGGAGACGACCTCTGCCCTCCTGTCAACACTGACTGCGACCTATTGGCGAGGTAGGAGGAGAACCACCACAGAACAGTGCCTCCCACTCCCAGCCCGCCGAGTCGGTGCAGGATACCATGGTTGATGGTATCGAAAAACATGTTTACTCTATGAGCAGACTTGTGGTTTCTACTTGCAGATTTTACTGCCTCCTAAAAAATTATCTGGAGTGCCTGGGTTCCTCTCCAGAGCAGCAAGTGAAATAGTCTTGGAGCCACAATGAGAAAATAGAATCATCAGATAATGATCCAAGGGAAATAATCCCTAGATCATGGTACCTTCTGCATACAGAAAGGATTCATCTATTCTCAAAAGGGAAACGCTGGATTCCATTTCATGGATTATTTTTGCATCTTATGTCTGAGAGATATTTCAAAGATAAGATACTCTGATGTAGAACAGTTCTGGGAACTGATTCTGGCCTTTGCTTGCTCAGATGGCTAAGGAGAGCAGTCGAGAGGTTGCTGGGGGGGCAGTAGTATTTGCACAGCTGATTTTTGGGTAGCAGCATGGGGAAAGGATATTCTGGGTGGAATCAGAAATGATGCAGAAACAGACTGTCTTTTAAATTTGTGTATGACGGATGATGCAACATGCTAATCAAATATTATTGTTATGTTTGTTCTGAGGAATGCATCCCATTTTACTGGATTTGTGCAGGTTTCCTTTGCTTCATTATTTATCCTGGACTTAAGCCTGGAATAATATAACTATTGCTGGTTTTATAATGGCTTTACTTACCCCACTTGAAACTCACCCTGTTATCTTGCAAATTGAAAATCTTTCTTAGTTTGCCTACAAGAGTATTTCCTAATTTTGCTAACGTGTCACAGCCAGAACTATTGAAGGGAGTTGCACGATTTGAGTTGGATGGTTGTATGAATACATAAATAAAATAAAATGCATTGACTATAATAGTCTTACCTCTAAACTATCCTTCTCTTCCATTTGGTTATGTACTCGCGCCTACAGAGATTTTATAAGAATTATTTCCCTTGGACCTTTAAGCCATGATGAGCTGCAGACACCTTTTCCACCCTCCATTCAAAAAATATTATTGTTTATAAGGGCACCCAGTCAAAAAAGAAGAAGAGTGTTTATACTGATGTACATGTTACAGGCCAGAAGAACTCAACATCTGCTGTTACACTTTTTGTTAAGTATTGAGACTGCATAGTTTACTCCAAGGTCCGCTGTTCAAGCGGGAAAATGGAGACTGTTGATTGGTTGAGCCATCTGACAGCTCCCTATAAAAAAGGAAGCTGTCAGCCTGGCTCTCTGCTGGATCTTGTACATAGTTCAATAAAGACCTGTTGTTCTAAGCCTGTCTCTAGCCTCTTCAATCCCAGAACCCAACACTTTTTTTCTTGGAATACAATTCTTAATAATTAGATGCATATTCAGAAAGCATAATTTTGCAGTCCACATCATTGTCAATCTGCTGCACATGTTCAGCACTATTGCAAAAAGTTAAGGCTAAAATGCCAAGCACAAACTATGTTTGCCATTACATATCAAAAGATGTGTGTCTCCTGCTGAGAGGTGTTTGGTATTTTTCTCACAATACTGTTGGACGGAGGGAGGGAGGGAAGGAAGGAAGGAAGGAAGGAAGGAAGGAAGGTGGGAGGAGGGAGGGAGGGAATGAAGGAAGGAAGGTGGGAGGGAGGGAGGGAAGGAAGGAAGGAAAGGAAGGAAGGGAGTGTACAATATGTCTTATATTGAGACAGGATACTGGAATTAAATATTTTGATCTATAAATACTTAATGACATTTAAAATGTATCAAATTGCAATTGATTAATATCTCTGCCATGGGATTTCAAAGCACTCTGGGGCAAAAGTAGCCAAAAGTGAAATGATTTCAAACAGTGGTGAAATCCAATTTTTTTACTACCGGTTCTGTGGGTGTGGCTTGGTGGGCTTGATGTGGCTTGGTGGGCATGGCTGGGGAAGGATACTGCAAAATCTCCATTCCCACCCCAGTCCAGGGGAAGGATACTGCAAAATCCTCATTCCCTCACCACTCCTGGGGGAAGGATACTGCAAACTCTCCATTCCCATCCCACTCTGGGGCCAGCCAGAGGTGGTATTAGCCGGTTCTCCAAACTACTCAAAATTTCCGCTACCAGTTCTCCAGAACCTGTCAGAACCTGCTGGATTTCACCCCTGGATTTCAACCTTTTCTCTTAATAGACTCTTTGGTCCAAAAATTGATTGCTTCTAAGAAAACGTTCTAGGAGTTGGGAGTGGGGGAGAAGAAGAAATGATAAACATGTTTTTTTCCTCCCAATTCCAATGTTTCTTTACTCACAAAGATAAATTATTTATAAAACCTTAAAAGAAGAAATGTTCCTAGTAGCTTTTATTATTTTCTTTGTTTGGTTTCATTCAGAATTCATTAACAGCCACTCCTCTGTTATGTTGGTTTGGTCTATCTCTATGTGTATGTCTTTGATTCAGTTTTGATTCCTGGCAATCGCAAGGACAGGTCTCTGCTGTTTTCTGGACAAGTGGTTTGCCATTGCCTCCTTCCTACGGCTGAGAGAGAGAGAGAGTAATTGGCCCAAGGCCATACAATTGGCATTGTGCCTAAGGTGGGATAGAACTCTGTGCAGCTTTCAAAGACTCTTAACAGAGGACAAGCACATCTACAGTTTCGGTTTTCTCAGTTTGAATGCTGAGCTGAAATAAATTGCACAACTACCAACCCAGGAAGTGATATTTAGAAATATGTAAGGTCCAAAGTGGAAAAAACAGACAAACCCAGGCTGGTTTCATGAACTGCAGAGAGATGCCATGCTCATGTGAGGTCCAACATGTAGCATGTACAGCCCTCTTATTTATATGCATGCTATTATTTCTACAAAGCATTCAATTTCAAGTGATGGCATGCATATGCAGATGAATTATTAAAGCTATAACTGGCTGTATATACATTTTTTTTCATTGGAGTAATTTGCATGTTTATCTGCCAGTCACGAAATGTGAAGCAGTCAAGCAATGATAATTAAATAAGCTTCATGTATATGAGAAGCCAGCTTTCTTTAACATCTGGAGGGTAGAAAACTTTTGCTTTTGTTTTACTAAGGAAAAAAGAAAAGAAAGAAAACTAAACACTGTTACAGTTTGTAAGCACTAAATGTCTTAGGATTAACGCTATGGGTTGATACATTTATTTATTTATTTATTTAATATGGTTGCTCATCTCACTTGCGTGGGAGTCCACATAGTGAAAACGCAAGTAAAATCACAATCGTCTATCATTGAAAGCAATTAAAAATTAAAAACTATATTTAAAAGACAGAGGAAAGTTACTTCTAGCAATAAAATCCATTTAATGGGCTCTATACATCCCTTGAGATACCCAGGTCCAATGGCACATCCAAGTTTTAAGAGCCCTCTGAAAGGCCAGAAGTGTTGGACCATGTTCCAGACTATCAGGCACAACCCTTCCGAGTTGATCATTTGCTGAGGGTAGACCAATCTAATAGTCCTACCTCCTTGTAGTGGGTTTAGTGCCAGAAAATCTCATTGCCACCAGGGAGTGATAGGAAGGGGTCTTATAGAGTTCTCACACTTCCAGATCAAGTGTCCCATGTCAGACCCTGATGACTTGGAGTGAGCCCACTGCTGACATGGTAGCCATGAATACCCAGGCAAACCAGACAAAGACAAATTGAAGTATTCCAGGACCATAAGCCTGGGAAATTCCACTGTCAACACAGAGGTAGAACAAATGAGCTCAGGCAGAGAGGTTCTATTCACCAGGGAGGCTGGTACAATAATAACCAGCTGGTACAAATGATCCATACACCCCAATTTAAGGAGTCTCACATCTGGTAATGTAGAAAATTAACTCCCCTGAAGACTGTAAGAAACTCCCAGATGACAACTACCAAGCCCCCCACCCTGTCCTGGAGTCTTGTCTGATGCCACACCTGAACACATTTCCACAAGGGGGATTTTCCCTTCCAAATCCAGCCAGGTCTCTGTAATATATGCCAAATCGGATCTCTCCTCAGGAAATCAAGTCACATATGGGAGATGCCTTATTACAGATCAACTTGGCATTAAAGCAGCAGCAACTCAAAATCAGGACCTCTATAAGACTGCTGAGCAGATAAAGGAGATGAATACCGAGGGCTGGAATGCCCACTCCCTGTGTTGTACCATGCTGCCCCATATCCATCACAATTGGAATGTTCTGACTTGCCCCCAATGTCCCCACCAAGGCCCCAGTATCCCCCAACTCAGGCCTTCTGTTTCCCATTGATAGGGATCCCTACATCCTCACCAATTTGCCTAATTATACAACCAAGAGATTCCTAGGCATTTTAGCTGATACCCTTAACAAGTGTGTGTGTGTGTGTTGTGTGTGTGTGTGTGTGTGTGTGTGTGTGGTTTTCAGTGCATTTTGGAGTCAAGCACTGCAAAAGAGAAATTGAAAAAGGGTGAAGAATGAAAAATAATTGTCTTTGTAATATGTATACTCATCTGGGAAGTGCAGATTAAAGTATACTTCAAATTGAGCCTAGCCTCTGGTACCATCTATGGAGTCTTTTTGCCAGCAATATCACAGTGGTTGGCTGTTTCTGTCTTCTGTGATCTCCCCACCCCCAAACTTTATTTAGTTGAAGAAATTTGTATATTGCTGTAATTTACATTATTGTAACAATGTTATTGTTATTGTTACAGTTTTTGATGTCCCAAAGGTGGTTTTCAAAAGGCAACTGGACTTTTTTGGGTTTTTCTCTTTCCTTGAAAACATTTTGCTTCTGATCCAAGAAGCTTCTTCAGTTCTGACTGAATAGTGGGGAATGGAAAGATTTATATTCTTTGCAGTCATCTGGTTGGTTGGTTGTTAGCTTCCTGAGAGTCCTTGAGGTTACTTGGGTGTTTATCTGTACCCTCAGGGTCACCTGAATCTGAGTGCAGATAGGTGTGGAACCTGCCTGAAAATACAGGAAACAGGTGATGTTCCCTCTTTGTTTACTGTGGGCTGTTCAGTTTTCATATAAATGGCCTCTGATGCCTCTTTCAAAGCAGTAGTCTCTATCCAGAATATGGACTTTGCTCTCTTCAAAAGAGTGACCTTTATATTTCAGATGCAAATGGACTGCTGAAGTTTGTCTTTATGAGGAAAAAGTTTGTTTGATGGGAATAAACCAAGAAAGTCCAGTTGCCTTTTGAAAAGCATTTTTGGGAAAACCATGATTTGGATGATTGAAAATCTCCATAATTTTTTGTTATTTTGTTATTATAACAACAATAATAAATGTATGTCAGAATAATTAAAACACACACTATAAACAAAAACACAGTTAACTTAAATAAATAAATAACTTAACTTAATAAATAACAGTTAACTTAAATAAAAATAAATAAAATGAAGCAGCATCAATAGTAGCAAACAGCAATTCCACTTTTCAAATGTTCTCTGGAAAAGCCCATTTCAAAATGTTTCTGGAAGACAGTTAAGGAATTAGGTTAATTTCTGAAGGAAGGCTGTTCCATGCAACAGACTCAACCAATGAAAAACAGCATTTTCACCCTCTGCGTTATTCATTTACTGAAAATGCGGAACCACTAACAGTTTTTCACAGGAAGAATGGATCAGGTAAGGCAACTCTGGTTGGTGAAAGCACTCCTGAAGATACAGCTAGATGCCAAGACAAGTAGAAGTTTATATGCTAAAACCAGGACTTTGAATGCTATCTGGAAGCCTATTGGAAACAAACAAATTCAATGTGCTCATGGTGAGAAGTACAAGCCAACAAATAAGCCATTATATTTTCCGCCAGCTACAACTTCTGAATATGAGTGAATCCTATGTAGAGATCATTGAAGTACTCCAATCAAGTAGTGATGAGAGCATGAGTGATTGTTGCAATATCCCCCATCTCCAAGTAAGATCTTAAAGATGTACCATTTGAAGGAAGAACTTGTCAGAGTCTCCTTATACTTATACAATAGTAGCCGTGAGTCAAAGAAGACCTCTGGAACAGTGAACTTGCTGTTTCAAAAGTAGTGGCTCCTATAAAGTGAATCACAGCTGACAACCTTAATATACAACGTCTGGGCAAAGAAGATGCTAGCAACTTCCAGCCCTAGCTTTTCTCTCACACTTTACTTTTGCCCAAGTGGTGCTATCATAGTCCAAATTTCCCACAGTTTCCCTAAATCTTTGCTTTTGGTTGCCTTCCAAGGCAGAGCTGATCCCTCTGCTATTAATGGTAGCTGCTACGTCGTCCTGAAATCTCCAACTCTGCAGTTCTATGAAATACCACAGTGCATGTCCATTTCCTGATCTACTTCTCCACATACTACCATACACAAGAACCAATTCAGCAAAAAGCAAGGAAACTACAAAGTGGCAATGCACATAAGGTTTTTCTTTCATTTCTTCTCTTTCTTTAATCTGTGCTCCAGATTCCTCTATTCAGTGCTATCCCCAAACTAAGCACTAAGAACTTTTCTCCTAAATTCTTTTATCTTTCTGTACCCACATCTAATTTCCCACCACCCATCCAAGTCCACAACTTTCAAGACATCCAAGGTCTGCTTAATATGCTCTCATCTAAACAGAAATAAGATTCAAATTTCCACCATCCATACATGGCAGGAATTTTTAAAATTTTGTGTAACATGTAAGAAGTAGAGGAGAGAAGGTAGAATCATCAAATAAAGTTGAATGATGCAGTTCAAGAACAAACTCTTGCGTTTTAATCATAATATTACTCTATTAACTGATATTTATGGCCATTGAGTTGTCAGACTTGGTAGATAATTCATGATTGGATAGAAGCTTGTCTCCCCCTTCCACTCTAGATTTCTACTCGGTGTTAAAAAGGATATGGAATCTTAATTGGTATAATTACCCAGAGTTAATTCTATGCACAATCCTTCTATGTTGTGCAGATAGTATGAAGATTATTTTTCAAATGTTAAGATGATCATTCTAAACTTGAACTTGATCTCTGGGGAGTGGAAGCTGTTTTACAACAATTCCCTCTAAGACGTCTTATGTGGAAAGTGTTTGTCAAATTATGTCAAGGCCTTCTCTTATGTTCAATTTTAACACACTTTGCATAAAAAATGCTTAGACATGTTTCTACTACTTCAGAGGTGATTGGTTCCTTTGTAAAGTCAATAATTGATGCTGCTTCACAAATCCCAGTTCTGGTCTTGTATCAGGGGTGAAATCCAGCAGGTTCTGACAGGTTCCGGAGAACCGGTAGTGGAAATTTTAAGTAGTTCGGAGAACTGGTAGCAGAAATTTTGAGTAGTTTGGAGAACCGGCAAATACACCTCTGGCTGACCCCAGAGTGGGGTGGGAATGGAGATTTTGCAATATCCTTCCCCCAGGAGTGGGGTGGGAATGGGGATTTTGCAGTATCCTTCCCCCTGCCACGCCCACCAAGCCACACCACGCCCAAGCCACGCCCACAGAACTGGTAGTAAAAATATTTGGATTTCACCACTGTCTTGTATGCATGTTATTTGTGTGCCTTTCTGTGCGGTTTGGGATGCTTTCAATGTAGTGTAGTCAGAGTCAGTTTTCTTGGCAAGATTTCAGAAGTGGCTTGCCATTGCTGGCTTCATAGAGTTGAGAGAGAGTGATTGGCTCTTGGTCACTCAATAACTTTATGCCTAAGGCAAGATTCAAACTTGGTTTCCAGCCTGGTTCCTTAACCACTATACTAAATTGGCTCTCTTTGTGTGCCTATGTTTTCCACATTAAAGCAAGGCTGTTATTGCAAAAAACAGAAGATCAAAAATAAATGGGAGGAAGAGGCACAAAAATGAATATCATCTTTCATAATTTCTGGTAATATAACTGAATGAAATGATACCAGAACAGAGGTAAGGACCCTGTCTTATTCAACTTCTATATAAAATTGCTGGGACAGATCATCTACTACTTTAAAATGAGATATGATCACTCTGAAAATGATACCTAGATATTAAATTCTACTCTGGGATGAGCAGAATTGGAGATCCTCATCTGGTGTTTGGAGACACTGAAAAAATTGCATGGAACAGGACAAGCTCAGACTGAATTGCAGCAAGACAAACTAGCTATTTGTTCAGAAACCATCTGGCTCCTTGTTAACTCCTCCTGTAGTGTAGTAATACAAGTATCAGGAGACATTGCAGCAGACATGAAGCAGCAGTTTTAGGAGAGGAGTACAGAAAGAACATAATGCCTACCTTGGCTCTAGGTGGGTGACACGCCTCCTGAACAAACAGTTCTGGGACCTGGGAGTTTTTTGGAATTTGTAACTCTTGATGGAACAGGAGGAGAAGACCATGTTTGAAGCACCTGAACTGGACTTTGACTGCTGCAATAGTTGAAAACTTTTGTGGAGTTGGATACCTTGACTGTGATGTACTTTACTAGAGACTGCCTTTGAAGACAACTCAATACACCCAAATGGCGCAGAAATACCTATACTAAATATATTGAACACAACTCTGTTTCTAGGTATAATTCTGACTATAAAAGATCTTTACAGCTGAATAACATGTTAGCTGCAAACATATTTTCTTTGGGTGGGGGTCTAGCCAAATGTACACTTGAGCAAAGTTACTGTATGTAGAATTTTTCTAACAGATGGTGTTGGTGGGGGGCTCCAAACCAGACCATTTTAGTAGCCAACTCAGCTTTATGGAACAGTTTGCTCTGAGGTCTGGATAGCTCCCCTCTTCAATCATTTAGGTGTGGTTTTAAATTGTGTGATTTTAATGCTGACTTAATGGATTGCTTTTATTGATCATTTTGATCTTCCAAAGTGATTTATTTATGAGTGGGCCAGAGTTTTTGACTGGGGAGGAGGGGGCATATCAATGCTACAAATATACAGAACAAGGAAACAGAACAAGGAAAAGAGATGAACTATATAGAATAAAGATGAGGCAAAGGCAGCTGAAAGGGATTGGCACCTACCCAATGATGGATAGGGATCTCAGTTTTAAATAATGTTTTCTATAATGTGCGATACGACAGTCCTGGGGAGTATTTCTTGAGAATTAAAATCAATTTTATTTCTTTTGCGTTAATTACTTATGGCATAGCCAAGAAGGACATTAAGTTGTTCCCAGTTTGCTTTTATTTCCTCTCTGCTAAAAGTGTTTGCAGCACCCAAGTACTTGCAGTGAGACGTATACCGTCTTCCACAGCTGATTAAGCATTAGGGCTGAGTCATTTAGTATCCACAAAAACTATTTATTCAAAGTATTCCCAGAGATCGAAAATGTTACTTTTAATTATGCAGTCAGAGAAAGAAGAGGGGGAACACAGCATAATGCGGGCATAAACTTCGAGTTATTGTTTTCTTGCCTCATGAGAAATTGGTTTCTCATCTTTATAAAACTTTCTAATGGAAGTGTTGTGTTTTGTGACTGTGAGGGCAAAAGCAGGTTTGGAGGAATATAATTCTGGTAGAGCTTTGTCATTACACTAATTAAGAGTAATAATATAGGTCGTTGAGGCATTGTTCACTGTCAGAAGCATCACAAGCTTTAGACCAGCGGTTCTCAACCTGGGGGTCGTGACCCCTTTGGGGGTTGAATGACCCTTTCACAGGGGTCGGGAGACTTCGCCCGGATGCCGCCATTTGGGTTCTTTTACCCTCTGCGCCTGCGCAGAACACTTTGCGCATGCACAGAGAGTAAAAGAACCCAAATGGCGGTGGGGGAGTGGGGGTCACAGCAGCGGGCACGGCGGTGGGGTAGGGCACGGTGGGGGCGTGGGGGCGCGGGTTTCGGCATTAGAAAGGTTGAGAACCACTGCTTTAGACCCTTCGGCATTGATTCTTTCAATTCAGTGTAATGGTCAACTTTACAGCTATGGGCCTAAGAGAACTGCCAGCCAACCAGGAAAGAAGAAGCTAAGTAGATTCCCCCCCCCTACTATAGCAGAGGTCTTCAAACTTGGCAACTTTAAGATTTGTGGACTTCAACTCCCAGAATTCTCCACCTTGCCCTATAGCTAAGGTGACCAGATTTTAACATTGGTAAAGAGGGACACCATTGACCGGGGTGGGTTCCTGATTAAAAATTATTTATTTATTTATTTTTGGTCATTTTTGTATGCCGCCCCACTCCCGTAGGACGGGAGCCATACAACTCAGGGCGGCCATACAACTTTCTTTCTTTCTTTCTTTCTTTCTTTCTTTCTTTCTTTCTTTCTTTCTTTCTTTCTTTCTTTCTTTCTTTCTTTCTTTCTTTCTTCCTTCCTTCCTTCCTTCCTTCCTTCCTTCCTTCCTTCCTAACTTTTCTTTCTTTCTGTCTTCTTTCTTCTTCCTTCCTTCTTTCCTTCCTTCCTTCCTTTCTTTCTTTCATCTTTCTTCTTTCCTAACATCTCTCTCTCTCTCTTTCTTTCTTTCTGTTTGTCTGTCTTCTCTCTCTCTCTCTCTCTCTCTCTCTCTCTCTCTCTCTCTCTCTCTCTCTCTCTCTCTCTCTCTCTCTCTCTCTCTCTCTCTCTCTCTCTCTCTCTCTCTCTCTCTCTCCCCGTAAATGTGTGTGTTTACTAATCCCCTTTCTGTTCCTCCTGGCTCTAGTCTGTCTCACTTGAATGTTACACCTCTTTCATAGTGTGTAGCAACATAAATTTTGGGCTCAATTCTGGTTGTAAGTTAAGGGCTGCCTATATTTTTCTCCTAGATGCCTGCTATCCTTCTTCAAGTTTGTATCATCTGTAAATGTATTTTTCACCTCTTATCTAATCTATTTATAATGAAATTGAACAGTGTTAATCCTAAAAGGGAGCCTTTCAGTATACCACTGAACACATCACATAAGGCCACTAAGATATATTTTGGGAGAAATTTATTCAATTGGTTCTCTTTCATTTTATGGAAAATGCAGTAGATGTTCCACCTGATCAAGATCGGAACAGGAAGAAATCAAAGTAAGATGGAGTAGCTGTTAATTCAGAAGTTACTGACTCCAGGACTATAGTATCTCAATCTACACAATATTTGACCCTTGATAGGGGTTGTGTTTCCTCAGATACAGCAGGCTGCCAATCTGAAGTCCTGGACTCACATCTGTTAGAGGAGTAGACAAAGACCTATGTTAGGTGTTCTTTATTCAGCTTTGGCTGGTATATCAGTTATGACCTTACCTGAAATAGAAACCACTGAAGACAGTCACCCACATCCTTGCCATATTATTAGGTCTGGGAACACTAATCCAGAGTATCTTTTTAAGGTTTATTGTTAATATGCTGGCCTTTACCAAAATGATTACAGCATCCAACCAGTGATCAGACACAACTAAACTACAAGATAGTGAGGAACAGAACTGGGCTGAGTGGGGTAAGGTAGAGCACAGTGACACAAGGTGACACAAAAATAAACTGTTGTTTAAATAAAGAGTGAAACCTAAATAGAATGAAATAAGAATAAAATTCTTTACAAAACTTTTATTTTAGAAAAATCTATGTTTACACTGTCTTCTACACCTTTTGATATTCGTAACATTGCATCTTATTACAAACATTGTGGGCATGCCTTATTTTTAGTATCCCACAACACTTGTATATAAATCACTATAGTCTGAATATAACTATTTTAATTAAAATGAAGAACAGAGATAAAATTTTGAAGTGGAAGCTTTCCATAACTTTTCTTTACACAATGTGGGAAAAAAACTTCTATGTGGTTGCTAAGGTTCACTATTCAACTTGATATCACATAATATATCCAAATTAATACATTCCCATAAGAACATTTTCAATTTGCATTGCAAAATATTTTATTTCTTAAATACCTTCTAAACAGTAAAATATGCATAATGAAAAAATTAAGACAATATACACAGAGGTGTCAAACTGGTGGCCATGGGCTGGATGTGTCACATGCAAGCCATGCCCACCCCAGCTCCGTTAATGGGAAAAACATCATGAAATGTCATGTGATGGCAATGTGAGGCCGCGAGTTTGACACCCATGATATACAATATTGGATGGTTAGAAAACATTAAGTCCCTTTTACCTGCAAACAATTATTCTGTGATTGTGCAATATTAGCCAAGTTTGATTGATGCAAACTTTAAAAATATTCAAAATCAGAAATATTAAATATTAATTTCAATCTATTAAGTTTGATTACTTTGTCAATTGGCACCTATTTGCACCTATCAAATTAATTTATTAAACAAAATACGTCTAGCCTGTATAAACATTTATATCAATGAGTAATCCTACTTCTCTTATATGCAAAGCAAAGCAAAACCATACATTGTCCCAGTTTATCTCAGTGAAATCAGAATCATCCCAAATTAACAGTATTACAATAAATGTATTTGATATAAAAACAATGAAAACTGTTTTTATAGACTATGCTGATTTTTTTTTTAGAAGAATGA
The DNA here is from genome assembly GCA_023053685.1 of Diadophis punctatus similis. Lineage (NCBI taxonomy): Eukaryota > Metazoa > Chordata > Lepidosauria > Squamata > Dipsadidae > Diadophis > Diadophis punctatus. Next base: position 178,645,493 of record JALIGW010000002.1, read on the forward strand.
ACAAAACCTTTAAATTTTCAACCTAACAGGAGCGTTTCAGAAAAGGCAAAGGACACAAAAATATAATGTAACCAATAGAGAAAGCAACATGTGCTGCAAGAAGAATTAAAGAACCAATCCTGGTTCTGTAATTATCAGCTGCAAAAGTTCATATTTTGGACATGTGACAAAACTGTGTGTACTAGAAAAAATAGCTACCCTGCTTGGCAAGATTGAAGGAAGTAGATAGGGAAGACAGAAATGAACTCATCGTCTGAAGTGAGGATGACTTCAATGTGCTATTTCTTTAGCATTTGCAAATGTGTTTACAGTCCTTTTATTTTTACAGCATACTTTTAAAAGGGACACTCTCTTGGTATTTTCCTTTGACCGATTCATTGTTTCAAACAAAAAAGCCTTGAAAATCACACTCATGAAAACTTTGCTTGGGTAACTGACTACAAAAATTTGAAGGTGGGGCGAAGAAAGCCTTCATGCAACACACCTTTTTCTTCTCTCCACCCTGCCCCAAGCAGGGCTCTCTGTTGCGTCTTCCAGTCATTTGAGTCAAAAACGAGCTCATTTGAAGGAACGAGAAATATTAACACATAACACACACATACACATACACACACACACACACACAGAGGAAATTGTTCTGCTCGGGGTTGTGAGGAGCAGGAAGGAAAGGTGCAACTGCGAGGTTATAGGCAGAGCTAAACTGGCTGAAAGGGCAGAAATGTGTATTCAGTTAATTACCGGAGTTGCAGAGGCTGACGGCAAAATAACAGAAAAAGAGGGAGAGAGAATGAATCCTCTGACTAGCATTCACGTCCCTGGGCCGTTCAGAAGGAACAAGACAAAACCGAAGGTGCTCCTGCATCTTCTGGGAGGCAGGCTTCCTGCCAGCACCCTAAAAGAGCTGCAGCTTCCTTGAGGAGCAAGGCGAGACGCAGCGGCTGACGACTTCAATCAGAATAGAGCTGGAAGGGACCTTGGACTAAACGTCTGTGCTGCAGTTGGAAACTGGTGCGCTGGGTTTTTTTAACTCCCCCCAATCTCGCACGCCCCCCTTTCAGGCTGATTTTTGGAAAGAATGCCCTAGTTGTGCATTCTTTCAAAAAATCGGGACTTTTTAGAAACGCAGCGGGACGCGGGACAAATCATTAAAAAGCGGGGCTGTCCCGCCAAAATCGGGACGTCTGGTCACCTTACCTATAGCACACCAGTCTAGCACTATATTCTGAAGCCTAAGTTTTTTCTTGAATGTTCAGAACAGAGCATCACTTTAACAGGGTAGGTAATATTCCCAGAATAGTTCTAATGGCTCATACAAGGGACAGAGAATGCGGAACACTAACAATAGGGATATGTGACAAATTTAAAAATCAGTAATTAGCTATGTAATTTTGAAGGAAAGTTGGATTCAGAAGAAAAAGAAAAGCAGATTCTGTATTATGAATCATTAGGAAAGTGATTAAAAGCAGCCAACTTTTGGTAGAAATATTTACCCTGAATCATGGATGTCAGTGGATGGTTTTGGAGTAACTACTATTACTTAGAAAGTGTTGTCTAGAGTTGTCGGGGGTAAGAATTGGAGGAGGAAAATGTCCGCATGATTTTGGCCTCTAGAAGAAAGAAGGGATATAAATCTATGAAACAATATTTTCAGTTCTAGTCTTCAGCATTCAGAAATATAAAACAAAAATTTATAGTATCTTAGACATATTTCCATATTTAGAAAACCTTTCACCAAAATTCACAAACTCATGTATTTGCTCTCATTTTTCATCATTTTCATCATTTACTTGTTTAATGTCTTGATATGTTAATGATATGTTAATTTTCACTAGCATAGCCTTTGTTGCACCATACAATCTACCCTATACTTAACTGCTGATCCCTTGGGTTTTCAGTCAGTGATGTTATAATGTCTTCATTCAAAAGTACATTAACCAGCACCAGATATTCTCAACCAGCACATCTCTAATCTGTATATTTATCCATAAATACATTAAATAAGGAGATGGCATGCATCCTTTCCTCTCTCTCTGCTTAATGCTGAACCAATTTTTAAGGATACAATCTATTCTCAGGCATCTCTGTTTCCATTTCAAATGTCTCCTACTTTATTCATCAAGCAGCCTCCAAATCCAAATCCATGTTAAAGTCCCATATTTCAAACCTGTTCATTTTATTATCAGTTTTCTTTCATTTAGGAAACATGCAAAAACCCTTCTCAGATTCATACATTTCTTATGAAGAGCAAAGTCAGGTCAGTATCTTCACTGCTTTTCCCAAATTTGTATATTTTTAATCTCTCAAACTAGTTAATCTGGTGAAAATTGTTCTCTGTTTTCAGAGATAATAGATAGATAGATAGCTTTTATTGCGGTCAAAGACCAATTTAAAATACATATAAAGGGGGGGGGTAAATTTTACAAATATAGATAGGTCATGTGACAGTACACCATCTACTACAATCTATACCATCAATACTAGTGATCCTCTGCCCTAGGGGTTACCCGTCTTATCCTCCGTTTTTTTCCAGCCACGACTGCAGCAAAAATTTTTTGCCACCTTTAAGGTTATATTAGGCTCTGTATCCTGGAGTAGGAGATAAAGGCTGAACAGATCCAGTGAACCAGGGAATCTCTGGGGAATAGAGGAGATGAATCTTGATCTTATGTCTTGATAGTGGGGGCATACGTATGTAATGTGGAGCAGAGATTCTGGGGATTGGCCATCACATGTACAATGGGTGGATTTTACTCCCCCCCGAGAGCCTACTGTCGAGGACATTCGACCGGGGCCGGAGGGAGGTGTCCCTCTGGTGGAGATTTGCCCACCAGGTTTCAGAGCATTCCATCAGTCGAGGGCTCAGGGGAGGGGTGGGGGGGCGGCGGTTGTTATTAATGAGGGTCTTGGGCCAAGGGAGACCACTGTGCCACAGATAGCTGTTTGTGAGTCCCTCCTTGTGAAATGGGGCCATGGGGTTCAGAAGGGCTTGCTGCTTACGTACCTGGCTCCCTGCTGCGTAGCAGCTGCCCTGCCTGAGCTACTTGACACGATAGCCACGGTGGCGGTTGACACACCCAGGCTTTTGGTCATGGGAGATTTCAACCTGCCATCCGTTGGTGAAACATCTGAATTGGCTTGGGAGTTCTTGGCTTCCATGACGGCCATGGACCTAACCCAGTTAGTTCATGGCCCCACACATGAGGGAGGACACACTCTAGACTTGATTTTTGTCTCTGGCCAGTGGTTGAGTGGTCTTGATATAGGGGATGTAGTCATTAAACCCTTGTCATGGTCAGATCACTCACTCCTTCACCTAGACCTCCATACCGCTTCCCCACGCCGCAGGGAGGCGGAACCAGTTAGATGGGTCCGTCCCAGGCGCCTGATGGACCTGGACAGGTTCCAGACGGAGCTTGGGCCACTTCCTGATGATCTAGCCCTCAACTCGGCCGAAGACCTGGTTGCCGCCTGGGATAAGGCGGCTGGTGGGACCTTGGACCGAGTTGTGCCTTTGCGGCCTCTGACTCGGCTCCGATCCCGCTTGGCTCCCTGGTTTACTGAGGAGCTGAGGGAGATGAAGCGCCGGAAAAGACGCCTAGAGAGCGGTTGGAGGGCAAGTCTCTCTGAATCTGACCGAACACTGGTAAGGTCGCATATTAAGACCTACCTAGTGGCGATAAAAGCAGAAAAATCTAACTATTTTTCCGCTCTTATCGCGTCATCAGAGAATCGTCCAGCGGCCTTGTTCAAGGTGACCCGTTCCTTACTCCATCAAGAAGCGCGGGAGGATCCCCTGGAAGGCAGGGCTGAGGACTTTGGACGATATCTGCATGACAAAATCGCTCAGATTCAGGGGGAACTGGACTCCAACTGGGTGGATACGGACGCGGTGACAGGGAGTAGTCTTGAGAACGTTATCTGGGAAGAGTTTTACTCGGTGACCCCTGAGGATGTGGACAAGATTCTGGGGAGGCTCAGTGCAGCCACATGTTTATTGGACCCGTGTCCCTCCTGGTTAGTGCTGGCTACCCGGGAGGTTACACGAGGCTGGCTCCCGGGAATTATTAACGCTTCTTTGGGGGAGGGTTACTTCCCCACGGCTTTGAAAGAAGCGGTGGTGAGGCCTCTCCCCAAGAAGCCCTCCCTGGACCCAGAAATTTTAGCTAACTATCGCCCTGTCTCCAACCTTCGCTTCGTGGCGAAGGTTGTTGAGAGTGTGGTCGCACGACAGTTTCCCCAGTACTTGGAGGAATCATCATACCTAGATCCGTTCCAGTCGGGTTTCAGGGCCGGGCACAGCATGGAAACGGCATTGGTCGCATTGGCTGATGATCTCTGGAGGGCTCGGGACAGGGGTTGTTCCTCTGTCCTGGTCCTATTAGACCTCTCAGCGGCTTTTGATACCATCGACCATGGTATCATGCTGCACCGGCTGGTAGAGTTAGGGATAGGGGGCACCGTTTTTCATTGGTTCTCCTCCTTTCTCTCCAACCGGTCGCAGTTTGTATTGGCAGGGGGGCAGAGGTCGTCCTCGAGACCTCTTACATATGGAGTGCCCCAGGGGTCGATTCTCTCGCCCCTTCTGTTCAACATCTATGTGAAGCCGCTGGGTGAGATCATCCGTGGCTTTGGGGTGAAGTACCATCAGTACGCCGATGATACACAGCTGTACATTTCCACCCCAGGCCACCCCAATGATGCCCTTGAAGTGATGTCCTGGTGCCTGGAAGCTGTGCGGATCTGGATGGGGAGAAACCGACTCAGGCTCAACCCTTCCAAGACGGAGTGGCTGTGGTTCCCAGCGTCTCAATATAGTCAGATGATTCCATCTCTGACTATCGGGGGCGAGTCTCTAGCCCCCGCCGAAAGGGCTCGCAATCTGGGTGTCCTCCTGGATCCACAGCTGTCCTTAGAGGACCATCTGACAGCTGTGACCAGGGCAGCCTTTTATCAGGTCCGCCTGATACGCCAGTTGCGGCCCTTTCTGGATCGGGATTCCCTGTGCACAGTCACCCATGCCCTGGTCACATCGCGTCTGGACTACTGTAATGCTCTCTACATGGGGCTCCCCATGAAGAGCACCCGGAGGCTCCAACTGATCCAGAATGCAGCCGCGCGGGTGGTTTCGGGGGCTAATTGGCGCTCCCATATAACACCCCTCCTGCACGAGCTGCACTGGCTTCCGGTGGTCTACCGGGTGCGCTTCAAGGTGCTTGTTACTACCTTTAAAGCGCTCCATGGCATTGGACCTAGGTATCTCTGAGACCGCCTGCTGCCACAAACTGCCTCCCATCGACCAGTGCGCTCCCACAGAGAGGGCCTCCTCGGGGTGCCATCAGCCAAGCAGTGTAGGCTGGTGATGCCCAGGGGGAGGGCCTTCTCTGTGGGAGCACCCACCCTCTGGAATCAGCTCCCCCCAGACTTAAGAACCATTCACGACCTGTCCACCTTCCGCCGTGCCCTCAAGACGTATTATTTTTATCAAGCCGGGCTGGCGTGAAAAAGTTTTTGGGGTTTTTAAAATTTTAAGATTTTACTAAATTTTAATTGTATTAAATTAGGGCCACATTGAATATTTTCTTTTAAATGTATTTTAATGTTTATATTGTGTTTTTTACTTGGCTGTTCACCGCCCTGAGTCCCCTGGAGAAGGGCGGTATATAAATTTAATTAAACTAAACTAAACTAACTAAACATTCGAGGGGATCACATTAAATTGTGCCTTCATAAATGCAAGTCTATGTTTGATAGAGTGTAACGCAGAAAGGTAAGGTGGGGGGGGGGTGAAGCAAGGGAACAATTCCAAGGGAAAACAGTGAGCAAGTTCCTTATCCGTTTGCCAGATTAAGTTGTCTATCAATGTCGTCCAGAGATAATATATATTAAATTCAGTTTAGACCAGGGGTGTCAAACTCAAGGCCCGGGGGGTACTGTGGGGCCACCCTGGAAACGGCGAAGGACTGGCCTGCGGTGCCTCTGATAGCAAAATGGAGCTCAGGAGGGCTGCAAGTAGCCCTCCTGAGCTCCTTTTCACTGGCAGAGGGTTGCAGGAGGCCGTTGCAGCCAAAAACTGAGCTTGGGAGCCCGTTTTCGCTGGCAGAGCACTCGGGCCACCACAGGCATCCCTGACACAAGTGACGTTGAGCTGGCGATGCCCACCCTGGCCACACCCACCCCAGCCCCCCGAGGTCAAACACAACCATGATGCGGCCCTCAATGAAATCGAGTTTGACACCCTGGTTTAGACCATTAACAATTTTCTTTAGAAAATGTTCATCTGGACATGAATATTTAAATTTATTCAAAGGAAATAGAATTTCCTAAACTATATATTTTTTTAACAATCTCAAGATTTACTCCTGCCTCTTGACAATTGCTTTGCCTTTTCTTTATTACTTACTAGCATTTTGCCATCTGCCTTGAGTAATTGGTATTTTTTTCATTTCAGACATCGGCAATAAAGGTCTTTTTAATTCCTAATAATATTTATTTCCATTGCCTGCCCCAGAAATATACACCTTTCCTTTCTTTGTCTGCATTTGCCATTAGTATTCCTTGTATTAAAGAAAACGATGTGATCTGTTCATCAAATGAATGTAACATCAATTGTGCTGACTGTAATATGATACAACAGTAGAGGACATACCGTTGAATTCAGACTGACAGATCTGTGATTTATGACCCACATGAAATATTCAACTTATTTTTTTAAGAGCAGAAATTCAGTACAATAAAAAAACCCAATGTCATAAAGGTCATACTCAGTAACTTAGATTCAGTCAGGAGCCAATCTTATATATCACAACTATAGGGGCCTATAAAAATCTATAGATATTCAGATACTTTGTTCTAACTTCCATTATTCCAGTCCATTGAGCCTGCTGACTGAGATTGACAGAATTCGGCAATATCTGAAAGACCACAGTTTCTCCGTCTGTATTTCAAGTATTTACAGAATGCAATGGCCATTTGGCTGTTAAAACTTAAATCAAAATGTAAGTAGCACTTTGGAAATCTGTCTTCCAAGTTTTATTTGCATTTACAGTCTATTTTAAACAAACAGGACATTGGTCACCATCATTTCATTTAGCATCATGCAAGATGATGATGATTCTGCTTTTTTCCCCTACCACTTCTCATTCAATTTAATAAACAATTTATTTCAAAAGAAAAGGGAAATTGAATGAATTTTGCATGGTGGAGTATGGGGTGGTTTTTTTTTTTTGCCGTTATTTACATGGGTTGACAGACAAGGGGTATAAGTGGATTTTCTGTCTTTCATCATATAAACCTCTCTCCACTTTGCTGCAGCCTTCTTGGCTTCTCATATTAAATCTCAAGAAAGATATAGTGAGAGAAAACTGTGTATACAGCACTGCCAGTCTCTCTCTCTCTCTCTCTCTCTCTCTCTCTCTCTCTCTCTCTCTCTCTCTCTCTCTCTCTCTCTCTCTCTCTCTCCATGCTATTTTAGCCAACCAATTGGAGGAGGTCAATCAACATTCCAAAACAAAAAAGGAGACTTAACAGAATGTGGAAACTATCATTCAACGTATCTTTTCTTTTATGTACACTGAGAGCATATGCACCAAGACAAATTCCTTGTGTGTCCAATCACACTTGGCCAATAAAATATTCTATTCTATTCTATTCTATTCTATTCTATTCTATTCTATTCTATTCTATTCTATTCTATTCTATTCTATTCTATTCTATTCTATTCTATTCTATTCTGTTCTGTTCTGTTCTGTTCTGTTCTATATCCTTAATTTCACAGGCTGGCAAAATAATGCTTAAGATCATCCAATGCAGAATAGAGCTTTTAGATGGCTTTAGAAAAAGCAGAGGAACATGAGACATTTTTGCTGATGCAAGCTGGATAATTGAAAAAGCCAAAGAATAATTCAAAAAAGTATATGTCTCATCAGTTATAGAAAAATCTTTGATTGTGTTGATCAAACTATGCAAAGTTTGAAATGAGGATCTCAGAATAGAAAGTTATCTACAGGTCAAGAAGCCACAGCATGGTGAAATGACTAGCTCCTGATTGGCAAAGGATTGCATCAATACTGCGTATTCTCCTCTTATTTATTCCAACTATAAGCTGTATGTATATTAAGGGAAACTGGATTAGAAGGAAATAAGCACACTTTTAAAATTGGAGGAAGACACATCAATGACCAGCATTAGGTTGATGATACTACCCTGATAGCTGAAAATATAAAAAATCTGCAAATCTTCGCATTACAAATCAAAGAGGACAGTGAAAAAATGGGGATAAAATTAAATACAAAAAGATCTATCTAATGGCAACTGGTGGAACAACCTGTCCTAGAATTGACAATGAAGTATTGAAGTATGGCTAGCTTCGGCCTTTTAGGATCAAACATCAGTAGTAATGGAAGAAGCCATCAAGAAATAAGACACAGATTGACACAGATTGGCTACAGCAGCCATGAAGGCCTTGGAAACAATATTTAGATGCTGTGATGTGTCTATACCTACAAGTATCAGAATCATACCATAGCTATATGGTATACCCTGTGACATCCTGGGGGAGTGAAAATTGGACTTTTTAAAAAAACATAATGAACAAATGTATAAAAGCAAAGCAGAAAAAGATGAAAGAAAAAAATGTTAGAAACAGAGAGAGAAAGAGAAAAAGGAAAAGTTAAAGAAGCAGCTTGCGAGCTTCTTGACAGCAATTATAAACAAACTAATATCATATATCCCACTTTAGAACTATGTTATCTTTTTCCCATATTGAACTTGTTTTAATTCAAGGCTGGACCTCGTTTCAAAAAACATTTTTGGTAATTTCTCTTTTGTAGCTTTTGTAGCTCTTACAAACAGTCTTTCCTTTTGTAGGCAGACCACGCCATATCAATCTCCCAACAGGCACACAAACTGAAAACATAATGACAAATTTGTCATTATTTTTTTCCCAAAATGTCCTTTAAAAATACTACGTTGTTAACATTTGGATCATAGATTCCCAATAACATAATTTTGGTTTTATTCAGATCAATTTCAGCCTCCACATATCTTGCCATGCTCAGCGGTGAAATCTACTTATCTTCCCTACCAGTTCGGAAGCTCGAGCACATGCCACCATCGCGCATGTTTTTTTCACCTTCTGCGCATGTGCAGAAGGCTTTGCACATACGCAGAGGGTTAAAAAAAGAAAATGGTGACCTCCCGGCTGGTGGGTGGAGCCTCGCGCTGCTGCTGCTACCGGTTCTCCGAACCACCGCCTCAGACACCACCATTTTCTTTTTTTAACCCTTTGCGCATGCACAAAGTGTTCTGCGCATGCGCAGAGGGTGAAAAAGCACACACGCGAGCGGAGCAGGGGTGAAAAAGCATGCGCACAAAGCGGGTACTTCTGAACCAGTAGGAAAGGTTAATAGATTTCACCACTGCTAATCGGGTTTCTTTTTCCACTGCGTTTATAATCATTTATAATTTTGTTTTGTATTTTTGTCCATCATGATTTAAAACGAAGTGCATTCCATAGGGATGAGTAGGTAACCAAGAGGTAAATGCCCTGGTACCTTATATGAGGATGTTTAGACTTTGTGTGACTACATAGAAAGCTCCCTTTGATTTCTTCATGCCTCCTCTACCTTTTCTGTCTGCGGCATTCAGGAGCATTCAACCTCCCTGTCTTTTCAAGGTCAAGGTCAAGATGGATGGTTTATATGCTCAGAAATCACATGCATTGGTCATGTTCCATGGCTGTAGGGGGCAGAGAGACAATAACACATTCTGCACTGGGGACACAGCAGCCTTAGTGAGGTCATAGTAATGAGGCTGCCAAAATGATCCGGCTCTCATGAAACAGACCGTTCCAAGCACACTTTGTTTCCAGACAATGGACTAGGTGAATGGAGATGAGCTGGGAATTATGTCTGCCTTATTTTATGGTTAATGAAAGGAACATTGACTCCCACTATTCTTCTATACTTGACTGAGAGATTCATTCTCATATGTTTGTCATTTCATCTGCTGGCATTTACTTTGTTGTCACTAATCAGTATTCAAGAACCAATTAGTTATTCAGGCAGGCAAGCTGAGTGGGCCAGTCATTTGTGTCAAGCCAGCCTGCATTTGACACACAGGGGTCCACAATCCCTACCAACTAAGAGTCATTATTTGAAGAATGGCATCACATAAAGTAGCACTCAGGAAAACAAAGTGAGAAGATCAATCTCAGTCCCACTTTCTCAATGGCAGTAGCCTTGATTTCCAGCCAGTATTTGTCAGGCCACCCTGGCTTTATTGCAAAAAAAAAAAAAAAAGTACAGTAATAACATGAATACAGCTCAAAGCATTGTGATGTCAATTGTCTATGGAATGTGTGGAAAATGAAACAACAAGTAGAGACATGGCTTTTGCACAAGATGCTTAAAATAACAGGGCTGGAAGCAGTGGTGAAATCCAATTTTTTTTACTACCGGTTCTGTGGGCGTGGCTTGGTGGGCGTGGTGTGGCTTGGTGGGTATGGCAGGGGAAAGATACTGCAAAATCTCCATTCCCACCCCACTCCTGGGGAAAGGATATTGCAAAATCTCCATTCCCACCCCACTCTGGGGCCAGCCAGAGGTGGTATTTGCCGGTTCTCCGAACTACTCAAAATTTCCGCTACCAGAACCTGTTAGAACCTGCTGGATTTCACCCCTGGCTGGAAGGGACCTTGGGGACACACAACCCACTGGCAAGGAAGGAGTCTTTATTCCATCCTGTACAAATTGTTTCCAATCTTTTTCTTGAAAACCACTTTGTGATGGAGCACCCACAATTCCAGGAGGCAAGCTGTTCCATGGATTAATTGTTCCCATCGTCAGAATGTTTCTCCTGATTTCCAGATTGGATCTCTCTCTGATTGGCCATTGCAAATATTAGTTCATTCTGATCCTTAGCCTTCCTGACTCCATCCCTACAGATTCAGGCTATTTGCTGGTATTCTAAATATGTGCCCCTGTTTCCATTTTTATACTAATTCTTTTTGTCCCTCAGTATGTCAGTGAGCTCTTGGTGCAACCATTCTGGTTTCATCTGGAGTTCCTTGGTTTTTTTCTCTCTGATATTGTTTTTGTTTGGGTCTTTAGTATCTAGTTTTTCAGAGTTTTCTATGTATCCTGAATCATTTTTCCCATCCATGGAATCCTTCCTCATCTCTCTTAGTTTGTTAAAGCCAGCTCTTTTGAAGTTTAGAACACTGGTCTGACTTTGTTCAGTCACTGGTGCCTGCTTTATGGTGAATTCTAGTATGACGGGGTCACTCATTCTCAAAATTCCTACAATTTCCATTCCCTCAACTATTTCATCTCTATTAGTTAGGATTAAGTCCTGCATAGCTCTCTCTCTCTCTCTCTCTCTCTCTCTCTCTCTCTCTCTCTCTCTCTCTCTCTCTCTCTCTCTCTCTCTCTCTCTCTCGTTCCCACTTCCATCTTTTGGATGACAGCTACGCACATCAGAAATCTGTTCAATATCCCACTTGCTGCAGAGTTTATTTCCCCATTGACTTCAGCTTAGTTAAATACAGTGGTATGTTTCCTGCCCACCTCAGCTAACTGATTAGAAAAAAAGTTCATCTATTTCCTCTACTTGGTTGGGTGGCCTGCAGTACAGATCTATAGCAATGCCATTTCTTTTGCTTCTAACATTTATCCGAGGATTTCCCCCCTTAGTATTGTATATTTCTGTAGAGATATAGTAATTCTTTACATACAATGCAACTTCTCCCACTCTTTTTGAGTTGGGCCTTTTTCTTTTGAACAATTTATATCCTTCTAGCAATATGCTCCAATCGTGGGTTCCATTTCATCAAATTTCAGAAATAGCAACAATATTGTACCTGCCCTCATTGTTTCCAAACTCTGAGCACTGGTGTATAGACATTAAAGCTCACCCTTTGTTTGCTTCCTGCATCTCTTGTTTTATACCTGAGTGCTCCTTTCTTCTTACCCAAAGTGACCAGATTTTTTTATTTTTAAGCGGGATGGGGGGGGCGCCTGGGCGCCGCCATTTGTTTTGCCCTCTGCGCATGCGCAGAACGCTGCGCATGCGCAGAGGGCAAAACAGCAAATTTGGGGATAGATTTAAGACTTATTGACTTATTGATTGAATGTATCTAGTTCTGAACTTCGGAGGAAGATATGGTGAACTGAAGACAGCTCTGCAAAAGTGGAGCCCACAACCATGGCAAAGACCAAGGAACCAGTGAGTGGACTGGTTCCTTGGAACTTCTGGAGAAGGAGACGATGGGAGATCACCCACATGTGCTGCAGACAGCTGCCCTCACAAGGAGGCAGCAGAACAGCAATTTTCTGTGGGCTTGAGTGCTGAGAAATGATAGGATTAGCTATCTTGCTCACTTTTCTAATCACATTTGGGGGGGAAATGATGCAATCCCAAGGATTACAATCCAGAGAGAAAAACATTCCATTAGATAGCATGAATAACTTGGACCTGACAGTTAATGAATCATAGAACAAGGAAGTCATCTTTCATAATGACAATGGAGTGAACAATTGCTGTATTTTTTGGACTATAAGATGCACTGGTGTATAAGACACACCAAGATTTTGAAGAGGTAAGTAAGAAAAAAAAGTTTTTGTCCTCCTCGGTCCCCAGGAGCACTTTGCAGGCCTCCCAAACCCTCTGCGTGCCCCATTTTTCACAAAAATGGACCAATTTTTCACAAATTTTTGTGAAAAACTGGGTGCGCAGAGGGCTTGGAGGCTTGCAGAGTGCTTCTGGGGACTGGGGAAAGGCAAAAACGCCCCAATTTTGCCTTCCCCAACCCCCAGGAACACTCTGCAGGCCTCCCAAACCCTCTGCGCACCCCGTTTTTGTGAAAAACAGGCCAATTTTTGCAAAAATGGGATGCGGGGGCGGGGCTTCGGGAGGCCAAAAATGGCTGTATTCGGTGTATAAGATGCACCAACATTTCCACCCTCTTTAAGGGGGGAAAAGGTGCGTCTTATACTCCGAAAAATACAGTAATTAAAAATGATATATAATAAACAACTAGTGCAAATACTGTATATTTATGGATTTATGTACAATAGCATGAAATTAGAATGAAACTTGGGAAAAATAATAAATCATTTTAAGGCATACAAATGCTGGTGGAAAATAATCTGTTGCAAGGAAGTAATGTTTGTTGATATAGAATGCATTGGGCTTTGTTGATAGCTTGTTGATAATTTTCTGGCTCATTTTACCTGGGTTCAGAAGCTGAGCAAAATTGAGTCTGGTCAGTATGTAGATAGAACCCCATAGGAAATTTAAAAATTGTATATATGGAAGAAAGCAATTGTAAATCAATTCCATAGGGGTGCCAAGAAAATGTATATATTTAACAAGAGTCAAACTGGATCTAACTATAATGTTTTTCTCCACACTTCCATAAGAGCAAATACCACATACGTTCCACTTTTTGTACCCAGTTTGTGGGTAGAAGTTTTGATGGATCTTTTGGGCACCATGCAAAAATAAAATAATAAAATAATAAAATAATAAAATAATAAAATAATAAAATAATAAAATAATAAAATAATAAAATAATAAAATAATAAAATAATAAAATAATAAAATAATAAAATAATAAAATAATAAAATAATAAAATAATAAAATAATAAAATAATAAAAAATAAAAAAATAATAAAAAATAAAAAAATAAAAATAAAAAAATAAAATAAAATAAAAATAAAAATAAATAAAAAATAAAGTAAAGTAAAATAAATAAAATAAAATAATAAAATAAAATAAAGTAAAATAAAATAAAATAATAAATAAAATAAAATAAAATAATACATAAAAATAAAATAAAATATTAAAATAAAATAAAATAAAATAAAATAAAATAAAATAAAATAAATAAAATAATAAATAAAATAAAATAAAATAAAATAAAATAAAATAAAGTAAAATAAAATAAAATAATAAATAAAATAAAATAAAATAAAATAATACATAAAAAATAAAATAAAATATTAAAATAAAATAAAGTAAAATATTAAAATAAAATAAAATAAAGTAAAATATTAAAATAAAATAATAAATAAAATAAAATAAAATGAAATAAAATAAATAATAAAATAAAATAAAATAATAAATAATAAAATAAAATAAAATAAAATAATAAAATAAATAATAAAATAATATAATATAATAAAATAATAAAATAAAATAAAATAAAATAATAAAATAAATAATAAAATAAAATAATAAAATAAAATAAAATAATAAAATAAAATAAAATAAGACAAAACAATAAAATAAAATAAAATATATAATAATAATAATAAAAGAATAAAAGAATAAAAGAAAGTAATAAAACAAAACAAAATAACACAAAACATCACATCACAACACAACATAAGACACATAACACACAACATAGCATAGCATAGCATAGCATAGCATAACATAACATAACATAACATAACATAACATAACATAACATAACATAACATAACATAACATAACATAACATAACATAACATAACATAACATAACATAACATAACATAACACAGCTGCCTCCGGCAGCTGAACCCTAAACAGGTTCCAGGTAAACAGCAATTAAAGAAGGAATAGGGCAATAACATTCAGGAATTATTATTATTATTCAATTGATGGAAAACACATCCAAAAATTAGATGAACTTTTAGAAGATGTTCTAGAAAATTCTTTGAACAAGCCATTATCAGGTTTGGGTAATTTATCCTTCAGTACTTCTTTTCATTTGAAAACGGAAAGATAATGGCAGATCATCTTCCTGTGTTAATAATTTCGCAGGAGTTTAATATTTGAATGGCTATTACTGAAAGTCAAATTGCTTCCCAGTGTGTTTTCACATTTTTATAATTCTAAAAATATATTCATCTTACTTTCCTAATAGACAGTTTCAATATGTTCTACAGAGAAATTAAAACAATGGATAAGTTCAAAGTTACATAACAATGCCTAGCATGTTATATTCTGATTGCTTTAAGTGCTACACCAGTTTTCTAAAAAAAAATCACAGAGATATTTAGCAATAATAAATCTCAGGGATAATTGTGCTTAATTTGCTGGTAGTTTATTAATATTTTGCCCAGACATTTATCTCTTGTGTCTTAAGAAATCCTGTCCAGGAAGAGTGAATCTGATTGAGTGCTAACTCAGGGGAATAAAATGACTTTTGAAATGTTCAGACTCTTCAGTTACCTATACATATTTATATAACATTTTGTATATTTTGTATTGTGTGCAATACAAGCTCTGTGTGAAAAACAAATTTACTACAGTTTCCTTTTCCTGCTAATCAACTTGGGGTTGTTTGTGGCAAAGAATAATGCACCAATATTTTGGTAATTTGGAAGGTGGGTGTCCATACAGAAAGTATTGGTGATTTTCATTGACATTACACATTGCCCAGTGCTAATGAACATTTGTTATTACCAATAAAGGGGAATATTTTTAGCTCAGGATTGAAATGAGGGGTTGTTGGTGCTCCCTGAGCTTGGTTGTTTTTTTGCAGACGTTTCATTACCCAAACTAGATAACATCATCATCATGATGTAACCTAGTTTGGGTAATGAAACATCTGCAAGAAAACAACCAAGCTCAGAGAGTATCAGGGACCCCTCATTGTTATTGCTTCCAGAGAATATATTCCTTCACCTTCCACCTCACTACCAATATGCATCAGGTTTGATTTCAAAATAAGATCAAGTATTCATCCAAACATCACTAATTCTATGAAAAAATAAAAATGTCAGATGGTTACCTAAAATAATGCAAAAATAAATAATCAACATTTAAAAAGACCTAGCAATATAGCCTTTCATTTATTTTATTCTTGGAATTTTGAATGACTTTCTACCTTCAGAAGGGGATTACTTACCTGAATGTGTTTTATATTATGTTTTAAAATTAAAATTTACAATTTGTGAAATTACTATAATGGAGACTCTAGCTCTTTGTTTCTGAAATTTGTTTCTAAAATTGCAGTTGCACTGAGTCAAATTGAGTTGCCTTCATTGTGATCCACATTGAAGAATTGTTTTTGAAACACAAGTTGAGTTGAAATTTGAGGGGGGCCCTGAAAAAAAATCTCTTGTCGGTGTCAATCAACTGTCAATCAAATAGAAAGTAATTTTGATTATAAGATTTAAAAACTCGTGTTGATCATTATATAGACACTCGTAGATATAGTTGTAGTATTTATAAACATGAAACATGCACAGTATTTGTAAAAATAAAAAAGCCAAGCTTGAAATTTGCATGCATACAAAGAAAGCATACTGCCACATGAAAAAAATAGTGAGGTGCTATATGTGTACTCTACAAATGTAGTTCCCTAAGAATCAACCCTAGAATCTATTAGGAGAGTATGACAAGAACTAAATATTCCATCATCTTACCAAACCCATATCTTCCTACAATCTGGATTTTAGATAACAAAAATCTATGAAAACTCTCTTTTCCTGCGGTATTATCTTTTTTTTAAAAAAAATAGACTCAGTAACATTAAAATAATCCACCATAACAGTGGGTGTATCATTTGTGTTGTGTATTGATTGGACTGTTCATCCCTGCCCATTGCTCAGTCACTTTGAGCTGTATTAAGAGAACTTTGTTAACACTTCCAGCCCTTAAAGCTATGGACAATGGCTTACGGGACAAACACAAGAGAAAAACTCAAGCAAGGTCTGGAATTATTTGAAACATATTTATATTTCATTATAAAATGCTAAAGTGTATTATTTGTTCTGCTTGGGTTATTGTTTCACTTTTGCATACATCTTAATTTTCAACATTTGCTAAGCTCATCAATGAAAATTTGGTAATTTTCTCAGGTTCTTTGGTTTAGTGATGTTCCCAGGACTTTCTCTCCCCCCCTATAAGGGAACAATCAAATATACAATCCATCCACTTGCTTTCTGAAATGAGGCAGCCTGCAGATTTGTTAAACACTGGGATGATTTTAAGGGTGCTGATATGGGTGCATCTGTATAATTCAGACTTTTTCTCCCTGAGATCCAGAATATTATTACAGTTAGCAACTCTGGAGGAAAATATATCTCAGGGATTCTCCAAAGACACTAGTTACAGTACTTTTTTGGTAACTTCTGAAATTTTGGATGGGGCAGATTGGGTTGATTAAGAGATATTTGTGATGACTCACTGCTTCACTGCAGGTATAATGCAGGCAAGAATGCAGTGGATTGGGCAGGCTGGAAGTTGGTTTAGAAAACTTCAGGTGAGACAGTGGCTGATAATGGCAAAGAGGTACTGGGTGAACTGAATTAGGTTGAGAATATTATTCACCTTGTGATTTTTCAGAATTTTGGTTGGGAGTAAAGGCAGCTGTGATGCCACCGCCAAGCTTTGTAGTACAAGCAAAAAAACAACAACAACCCAACAACCCCTATTCTGACATCTGTCTGGGGAAGGTGCATGCTTGCAATGTAATTAGTGGTTATTAACCAAATTACATTCTCTGAGAGTCTATCCTAGCAATTTTTAATGACCCGATGCCGAGCACTGTGTTTTACTCCCCTGGCCCCCTCATCATCCTGAGATTGCTTCTTATTTGACAAACACATTTCACAATGTCATCCCACCTCATCTCCGTGACTGTGACTCCACAGGGAACATAGGATTCATTGCAGGGGGAAAAAAAGCAGCGCACCGCTGTAATGAAGGGTTTTGATTTTCCTCATGCAGACCACCTCCTCCCTTCTGGTGTTGGGGGTTGCCACATGTCAGCAAATGATAAGTTACTGCTCTCTCTGGGAAATTTATTTGCATTGTAAAAGGACAGAGATGGTCCAGCAATATCTGCTGTCAAAGCAATGTATGACCAGGGTTATACTGCCATAGCGAAAGCATACGAAGCAAAAGGGATGCAGAGGTGACTTTGTCTTTGGGGACACAGGAAAACAGAGGAAGCCAGATCTTCTCTAGAGGCATGTAGACCTTTTACACCAACCCCCTTCTTTCTGTTCCCTTTCCATTTTTTGTGCATAAAAGTGCTGGGGGCGAGAGAGAGGGAGAGTGGGCAGCTGTTTATGTCCTGGTAGTCACCAGGCTGTGTACGCTGCAGCATTGTGCTCAATATTCCAATCACCTTGCAAGTCAAGAAGGCTTTGGAGCTTGCGGTAGTGTCAGAGTGAAAAACGAGCCATGGCGTCATGCTTGGCCAGCCCCTGGCTGTCAGTTGTCAGATCGAGTGCCACGCTGCGGTGTGTTTGGTTTCATATCAACCATTCCAGTGCAGCATTGGGAATGCGTGTTTCTTTCTTTCTTCATCATCGAGAAAAGGAGGGAGGGGATCCAGTGACAAAGGATGTGAGGACTGATGACCATCGTCCCTTGTTCCAATGCGTGTCAGTCATTTATGCTGAAGCAGGAGGATGAGGTCTGAGACTGCATGGGGTCTTTTCCTTCCTTCCTTCCTTCCTTCCTTCCTTCCTTCCTTCCTTCCTTCCTTCCTTCCTTCCTTCCTTCCTTCCTTCCTTCCTTCCTTCCTTTCACAAACCAATTACGTTGCTTATTTTATCCTCCCCCGTCCAGCACAGCCTTTACCATCAATTATTATTTTATATTCCCTTTCCCCCCCCTCCCATCATGTTTTTATTTCTTGAGTTCTGAGGTGTAATTTTGGGGACTGGTGGTGGGGGAAAGGAGCATTATATGTGGGAGGCTGCATGGACTCTTCAGATGTTATTATAAACCAAGAACATCTTGAATATTGCAGAGGGTTTCACCAAGCCATAATTATACTTGCCTGACTGCAGATAAGGTGCTGTTGATTTTTTTTCACAATATCTCAAATAAAGAATATGCTTAATATTCTTTGTGCGTGCATATGACTTTGGAGATGGAGGTTGAAAGATGGACCGTGTATTAACAAGGCTGTGAGGAAAGAAGAGAACTGAAAAATATACTGTAGATGTTTCATGTTTTAGATTTCAATCCAACCCTTTAATCTTTCCTGTTTTTGTGGTGGTCTCCAGTTCAGCATCCATAATCGTTGATATATTTCTTCAGGGTCAACCATTTTTCCTTGCACCATCTGGCTTAACCAGGGGGCACTTTACACATACATGAACAACACTGGATTTTTCAGTTCTTCATTTCTGTATACATCATGGCTAATTTATTCTACATAGGATTTTTTAAAAAAACAATTCTGCAAGTGATCTATTGCATCCAAAATGCTTAGATCTCCATTGAAAGAAATATCTGTTCTTTTCAGGTGTCTGTTCAGTTCTTCACAATAACCTCTTAAATGCTTCAAAATAGCCTCTTAAAAGCCCCTTGAACATAGCATGAATTTCATAGCCCTTTCTCCTGTGTTCAAGTACAGTTACTTAGAGATGTACAACCTCTGAATTAGGCCAAATAGAACCTCATTTACAGTCCCCCCATCACTCTGAAATCATACTGCTGAAATTTTGAGAAATATGATTTTGGACATTTTTGAGGTTGTGGAAGTTAAGAGTAGACATAATAGCAGTTGCAACCCAGAAACTTTCTTTACCCTATTCCCCAAACGAACTAATTTTGAGTCATTTTTCAATGATGTTTATGTATGTATTAAGGAATCAAAATCTAGAGATTATTATTATAACTAAAACCATTGATGGATTTTTAATTCTTCAATCTATACCATTTTCATACAAATATATGCATATCAGTACTGTTTCTGCAGCTTGGATATTTGATGCTATCTGGAAAGCTTGTGACTTCACATTTCACTGATAACATGAAATCATTTTTTGATGCTTAACCAACCTTCCAAATGCAATGAATATCACTGACAAATTATTATTCACTTCATGTCAGAATGCATCGTACATCTATTCATTTTTGTTAAAAATTGGTTATCACTTCATAATAAAATATTATCACTCAAAAACCTTTGTGAAATGTAAGAACTGTACATAACACCAAGCAGTTTATCCTTGTCCACGTGTTTATTATTTTGTATCAAAAAGCATCCAAAATTTGCTGAAATGTGACTTCTGTTTGAATGAGCTACAGCAATTCTTGCACTGTAAATGCCCTTTAATGTTATCTTCTGGCCATTTACCAAGAATGGGTCATGGTAAGAAATCCCAGTTCTTTTAAAAATGTCAGCTATGCTCAATCTTCTGTTAAGAAGTCTAAGTGAAACCATATGTTATTGTTAGCAAATAAAGATGTATATCTTGAGCTTTCCAATAACTTTTGGTTTTGTGCCACTTGGATCTGGAGATCTGGTAGGGAGGGCATCCTTTCTCTGAGGGAAAGATCACCAGGGACAATGAAGGAGGGTCTTTATCATGATGACTCTGTCCTTTGAGGCAGCAAGCCACCGAACCATAGATCAGCATCTACCCTCTTGAGATTTAGAAAAGTCACTAAGCCCTAATATTATACATTCATATTATATATTAATTGATGCTTTCATTGTATTGAAATGTACATCGTTTAGAATCATTTGGAACTGCAGTGGTCTATAAACTTAAGTACGTGAAGTAAAAAAAAAGTATTCTTTTCATTAGATTATTTTCTTGAATCTATTGTATTCAATATATATTTTCCTCAGTGAAAATCATTCAGTAATTTCCAATTTATTTATCAGTGACTTGTGACAATGAAATTTTCTGTTTCACTGGAATTCATCCAAGCCAGAAATCCTTTGTGCCATCTTGTTATCAACCCTCAGCGTCAGTCTCCAAAGTATTATGCAAACAACCTATTTGTTCTGATATTGCACAATGTGATATCTTAAAGCTAAAACTGACTTTATACCCACAAAATGAATGTTTTTATTTGTCTTTTAAAGTTTTAGTTTTCTATGTATATTATACTACAGCAGGTTCAGAGCACAGATTCAAATACAAATTTGGAAAATTTGGAAAAATGTTTCAATTCCATTTTTAAAAAATAAATAGTATACCACTTTTGATACCCTTTTGTTCAATTATTTGTTGTTCAATTATATGTGGTTCAATTATTTGTTGAAGAGATCATGAGATGTCTTTATTCAGAAGTGATATACTCAGAGGTACAATTTCATACTTTTAGCTTTAGGACTGTGTAAACAGTCAACATTAAACATTTATCATCTGAATCAAGAAAACTTTGAAATTTTTGAAGAAAAAAAAATACGATGGAATATTAGAAATTCCATTTAATAAGTATGCAATTTATTAAACTATGTTTAATAAGCATCCAATACATTTTCACTGCAGATGACAGCAACAAGCCAATGTTGGCTGACCTGAAAGAAATTTGGATGGAAGAGCAAGCTTGCACTGGAAGTCACAGGACTGTATACTACATTGGGGAGAAATGCATGCATGCATGCATGCATGCATACATACATACATCAGATCAGATTAACAGAGTTGGAAGGGGCCTTGCAGGTCATCTAGTCCAACCCCCTGCCCAAGCAGGAGACCCTTACATCTGCCTCTACCTAGGATCAAACTCACAACCTCCTGATTGTGAGGCAAGAGCTCCACCTCTAGGCCACAGCAGCTGTACATGCATTACATACTGAAAGAAGGCAATGGCAAACAATTTCTGCAGTCAAAAATCCATCATGGACATGTCCATGTAATCACCAGACATCAAACTCAAGAAAATTTTACTTTTACTGTATTAGGAATACAGAATTTGGGGAATCAAGCTTTAAAAAAATATAAGAATCTATGGATTAAAAAAACTGAAATAATACAGGAAACGGACAAAAAGACATTAAAATACTTTATTCTCATTTGCATTGCCATAGATCATAATCAGATTTCTAGAAGAGTTGACAGATTTCACAATGGGCCAAGCCATTTTTAATTGGGAGACATAGCATTTTTTAAAAGATAACCTTTTAATTTAAAAAAAGAATGCAAAAAATTCATAAACCCCTAATGTACTGCATTATTTGTACTGAGGCACCACCACCTCAGTATGTTGGTGTGAACCAGGTGTTTGGGAGTTTCCTGATGTAAAAGTTCATTTAAAAGAAATAGAATATAAAGAGTAAAAGAGAATGGGAAGGTACAGTGTAAAAAAGATTGATTATAAAATATGAACTGCTTCTTAATTAAGAATAAAATGGATCTTCAGAGGATGAAGGTATCTATGTGTGTCAGAAACATTCACTTTATGTTACAGAGTGACCTTATACTTTCCCCAAATAGCTGTTTTTGTTGGCTAATCTACTTTACTCAGGAAGCACCTCCATATTTTCAGTGACACATTATTGACTTCTGGTGATTAGTTTCCCTCCCTCCTCTTTTCTCCTTCCAGTTTCCATTTCCCAAGTTGGTAAGCATTGCAGCAGCTGCCAGAAAGAAGGTAAGATTGCCAGGGAAGGTTGGCTTCATAATAATGGATGACCTCTCTGGCTGAGGTAGAACTGGGTTTGGCAAAGAAATACATAATAATCAAAAGTCAAATGAACAAAAAAGAAACTTGGATATTTCCAAGCCCTCTTTGAAATAACCTGAAAGTTCATACATTGGGAACTTAATACATTCAGCTACTCTCTCCCAACCTTTTCCTAAGCATTTTTATCTATTGAAGGAGGCCATAATCTGTCCTCTGGTCTCATTAAACTTTTTCTTTCCCTGTGAAAGGAATATATGTTATCCCTAATGTGCTTTCAGATTTGTGTAAACAACTGCTAGTTCTTAATGGTCTCCTTGGTCTATAATATTACCCAGTGTTGCTCATTTTCCATTTTTACTTCTGTTACAAGCATTTTAACAATTGGCTTTGGCTAATAAATCATCTAGAGAACCAGTGATTAATGCATCAAGCCAGAAAACAGAAGACTGTGAGTTCTAATCCCGCCATAGGCAAAAGCTATTTGGGTGACCTTAGGCCAGCCACTTTCTCTTAGCCCTAGGAAGGAGAAAATGGCAAACCACTCCCAAAACCACTTTAGAAGAAAACTGCAGTTGCCAGAAGTCCAATTTTGATTCCAGCTATAATTTGCTCCTATCTTACTTTAAAAAAAACAATAATGTATTTATTCTTCAATTAAAAAAAGATATGGGAAAATAAGCATCCTTATTTCATCTCTTTTTGATGAACACTCTTCCCAGTTCAGTTCTTATAGTAGCTTTTTGTTCATTACAAATATTCTATACATAAATAATCATATATTCCGACCCATCATTAACTCACATATTCCTTACTTTTGCAATAATCAATACATTCAACTTTTTTTTGCTATAGTCAGTAAAGCAAAGGAAATTATCTTGCTCATTAATGCTAATTCCTGATTTTTTTTCAAAATCTGCTTGTTTATCTGATATTTCTGTCTTCATGTATAGCGCTATTCTTCTGTATAGGGCCGTAAGCAAAGTTTTGATGCCATGGAGAATTTTGCAATGATTCCGTAACATGCATGTTTTCTTCTAGCTTCCTTTTTTATGTTTATATTAGTTCTTTTCTGGATTCTAGAAAACCAGAGTCTTATTCTATATATGTTTCTACAGAGCCATTTGAACTTTAACCATAACTTCTAAATTTTTAAACCGTTGATTGAGTATTTGGAGTTTTCCTATTTGACAGCTGTTCCATTGCCTATTTTATCTCACTATCCAGAAGAATCAGTTCCTGAATATAGACTCTGCCAATATTTCTAGAATCTCTTCACTGAGTTGAGAATGTCCTTTCCAATTTTCTAGTCTCATTTCCCCCCTCCAATATATAGTCCCTCCAACGTTTGAGGGTCTCCTACAAAGATGAAGGGGTCAAACTATTTTCCAAAGCACCAATAGACATGAAAAGAAACAATGGTTGGAAACTAATCAAGGAGAAAAGCAACCTAAAACTCAGGAGAAATTAACCAATGGAATAACTTGCCTTCAGAAGTTGTGGATGCTCCATCACTGGAGGCTTTCAAAAAGAGACAATGTGTCTCAAATGATATAGGGTCTCTTGCTTGAGCAGGGGGTTGGACTAAAAGACCTCTGAGATCCCTTCCAACTCTATTATTCTATGTTCCATTTTCTATTTACCTTATTAGGTCTCTTCCGTGATTGAACTTGCATCGTTCTATCTTAACTTTAAATTTTCTTGTTTACCTGATCTTTTAAAAAATATTTTATTTTTCTTCATTGTTGTTGATGATATCCTTTTTGTATTTGACATTCTGGATTGAGTTATTGTCAGGCTTCCTATCACAGACTCAGCAGTAAATCACAGAACTTCTGACATATCATAGCTTAGCTGGATTTCTTGGTTTTTGACTTGGCAAAAGGCAGAGAAGGCTTGGCTAGTTTTAAATCATTTTGGCAGACAAGGATGGAGTCATATCCAATAGTTGATTGCTCACTTCTATTGCAATGATGGGAAGGACTTTTCTACTCTCTTGAGGCTATTTCCTTCATCATTCCAAATTATCAAATATGTAGAGCAGCACTTGGTGGCCTTGAAGCTGAGCAATTGTTATGTCTACCTGATAGCCATCTCTGGTCTTGGATTTGCTGATTCCTGCTTTGCCAGCCTCAATTTTTACATTTTTTCTGTTTTCTTTGTTGTTGAAGTCTAATTCAATCTTCATGCATTCTTTTTATTGTCCAAGGCTTTCATTCACTATTTTTCTTCAGCTACCATAGTATACTAAATTTACTTCTTCTACCAATCTTATATTTTCACTCTGTATCCTCCAGAGCAAATCTTGCCTGACACACCCTAGTTTGTCTGCCTTGAAAATTTTTAGCCCATTCTCTATGGACATCTCTCAGCCCATGGACTTCTCTTGGAAAGCTAACAAGGAAAATGCTTTGGGTATTCTTATCCCAAAACCACAATACAGAATTTTACAAACCTCATTTAATTCCTGAAATAGAAAAGATACCACATATACTCCAGACAAATTGAGAAATTTCAGGTGCCAAAATGCATTCCAAACTAGGGATTGGTTAATCTGTGGATGGGCTCATCTGTGAATATATACATTAATACTTTTTAAAAGTACTCATATTTCTCATATATATTTGGGTATAAAGTTCAGTTTATTTGTAGGCGGTGCATTTTTTATGGTACTTTGGTTGAAAAGTTGAGGGTCAGCTACTTCACAGATGACCTTATGTGAGTATATATGACAGTTGTCAAATGTGTAGATTTACATCTCAGAAATTTTCAGTAAAAGGTTCCCTTTTAAAACAAACGAAGTCATATCTAAATCCAAAAAGAAAAGAGTTTATTAAGGAAAACAAGAAAAAGCAATAGTTATACCTGCAAAATCCATATACTAAAATTCTCATTGTTGTGACCTTTAATTGGGCAAAATGGTGCATCAAAATGTCACATGAACTAACTTACATAAATTGTCCCAAATCCAGAACCTATGACTCCCGAGAAAATGACATTTTGGGAGTTGTGGCTGCTTCAGTACTACTGGCTGCTGCTGCAGCCCTGTGATCTTCATTGTCAATATTTCATGACATTTTTGAAGCAATTACTACCATCTTTCACTTCATCCCCTATCCAGAAGCAGCCACTTACTTGTCTGCTGGGAAGGGGGAAGGGGGAAGGGGGAAGAAAGGAAAGGAAAGAAGGAAAGGAAAGGAAAGGAAGATGGAATATAGTCTGGAGTCCCAGGAAGGAGAGGTTCTTTTCAAGACAGCAAAGAAACAGTGGAGCTTGGAATGTCTGAATAGAAAGAGGGAGAATGACAGCTGCTGTGGCCTAGAGGTGGAGCTCTTGCCTCACAATCAGGAGGTTGTGAGTTCGATCCTAGGTAGAGGCAGATGTAAGGGTCTCCTGCTTGGGCAAGGGGTTGGACTAGATGACCTGCAAGGTCCTTTTCAACTCTGTTAATGGAACACACACACACACACACACACACACACACACACACACACACACACACACACATGTTGTTCTTGGTACTTTGGATCTGATGGGAAGGGGAGGGGAAGGGATGCTCCTTGCCAGTTTCCCACAACTAAATTCAATGGGGGTGTTAGGAGAATAAATCTCCCTAGAGGTGATGTTTGATCTTTCTCTCGGAGCTCAGACATTTAGAAATAAAACCGAGATTAAAAGGTCTAATAAAATATTTATTTTGGTACAAAAACAATAAATTCTGAATAATTACATTCTTGCTAATTAAATGCGACCACTCCCAGTCAGAGCCAAACCACAAGAAGAATAATGGAGAATCAGGAATGCACACATGCGCATAAGATCACATCACGTGTCCTGCTTGTAATGGAATGTACCATAAAGTAGAATAGGGATGCATCACCCTGCATATACATACAACTGACAATATTCACTATGTGACAGGGGGGGATGCTGGCATAAATTAGGAAGGTGCTCCTGCTCCCACTGCTCCCAATGCCCTGGGTCATTCTGTTACCTCTGCTTTGGTAAGGAAATATCTCTGAAACAATGACCCAATGGAGCCTGGCTTGCTCTGCTCCAAATAAAATTGATAGTCAGCTTAGCTTATCTAGTTAAGTAAATTCCACTTGAGCTGTTCACTGGGTGCTGTTAAGCAGGTGTTCCTTCCACTTTCTTCCTCTCTTCACACCCCTTTTGACAGGCTGGCAGTTGCTTTGCCCAGTCATACAAAATATTGCATCTATGACATCACAGATGTAGACAACAAATTGGAAAATTATTTGGCAGCTAAACTTCCCTCCCTCTCTTGGGGTCTTGATGTTGCAAAGTTTTTATTGGTAACCTGCAGAAGTTGTGTGTTGTTGACAGCAGAGAAGGTTAAGCATGATTTTAGGCTTTTTTTTTACTATGCATGTTATATTG
This sequence comes from Diadophis punctatus similis, assembly GCA_023053685.1. Taxonomy (NCBI): domain Eukaryota; kingdom Metazoa; phylum Chordata; class Lepidosauria; order Squamata; family Dipsadidae; genus Diadophis; species Diadophis punctatus. The sequence continues at coordinate 178,672,271 of JALIGW010000002.1, forward strand.
TACTTTATTACAATATTGCATATTACATACTACATTGTGTTTTCTTTTATGAAGTCTGATCTGTGAGTGATAATAAAGTTGACTGACAATGAACAATAAAGGCACTAACTACCTTTCCCAATTATGTTGTTGTATAAAAGTTTATGGGAGGGGTGTTTATGTGGAAAACAGATATTTTATCCAAGCATCTCAACATGGAGTCAGATGACTTTAATGGTACTATTGTGCCACACCACGAGTTAGGGTTTTTTGTATATTTGCAAGCCAACTGGTTGTACAGATGGAGTAACTCCAGCACCAATATCTTTATATCTCTCTAATGGTAGTCCGAGCTAAATAGTGCAAGCAGATAGCTTTAAAGTTTGTCTTGTGGTAAAGACAAATATTATGAGATACCAAGGTTTGTAACCTGATCTGAGATTTAATATATTAAGAAGACAAAATCGATTGTGATTCAGCATAAAACATATGAGTGAGAACCTCCAGAGGTTTCCATGTTGAACTTGGCAATGGCAGAGCTAAAGATATGAATTAGAAGTGAGGTTTGCTTTTGTTAATCTCAACAGCAGGAAAGAAAACACAAAGACATCAATAAATAATTTGGAAGGCATCTTGCTTTCTCAAAATTAAATAAGCTCTGGAGAGCAAGTTTAGACCAGAAGTTCAGTCTATTAGAGTGAGTTCAGTCTTCAATGGGGGAAAAAAAAAGAAGACATCAATACTGTAGTTACCATCACATTTGTGAGAGAGTGAACCAGCAATGGACCTTATAATTGTGAAGTAGTGTCGCATAAACAAATCTAAGTCAATATAAAACCTACTCAGTTTAGCAATTCTTTCCGTAGCTCGCTTGCCATCTGAGACCAAGGTATTCAGCAGGCCTTGAGCACATGCTACACAGTATGATAAACAATCTTTGCCCAGAGAAGTAAAAATGCCGGTGGGTTTCAGCTATAACAAAACTGGTAGAGCTGAACTAGCCATGTTTATGATGTTTCAAGAACATAAAAGAACACCATAAAGAATGACAAATGCTGCTATATAACAGCGCCATCTGGTGATAATAATGCAGGAGGGGAAAAAAGGGAAAGCATCTTTTTTATCTACAATGAGAATGACTGTCTTATCTTTGGTACCACACTATTGTAAACTGCATTGATATGTATTCTTCCACCTTGCATGCCTTTGCAAACTTGTACTCACTGTTATCTGCCAAGTTGAAATCAGTCACTAGCTGTCAGCTCCTGAATAATTCTGGGTTCAAATCAAAAGTGTTCATGAGAGAGAGAGGGGGGAGGGAGGGAGGGAGGGAGGGAGGGAGGGAGAGAGAGAGAGAGAGAGAGAGAGAGAGAGAGAGAGAGAGAGAGAGAGAGAGAGAGAGAGAGAGAGAGAGAGAGAGAATATCGCCCGATGCTGGTTCAGACTGGTTCTCCCGTACTGGTGGCGGAAATTTGCACCCGCTCGCCGAACCGGCAGTGATGGCCAGCTGTCCATGTCCCTGAACCAGTTCTCTGGTCACTGCACAGAGGATCATTTGCGCAATGTGACGGGGCACAAAACATGCACTTCCGTCGCGATACGAACCAGTAGGGAAGGTAAGTGTAACCCACCCCTGGTCCACTCATATTTTATAACAGGCCATCATAATATCTCTGCTGGGCTACAGAAGCCAACTGGCCTATTGGCTTCTAAGATGCTGCTGCCTAATGGAAACCAGAAGAATGATGGAGAATGAAGGAAATAAGCATATTTCAGTAAAATCATTCAGTCAGAACTAATCAAACAATAACTAACCATCTGCCATTCAATATTGGACAGCACGCTGATTCCATGCTGTCTCTACCGCATCACACTTTTATTCTCAGATCAAACTGAAGACATTTTGTTTTCATTTGTTTTCCTTAATTTTTCTCCTTGCAACAAATTAGTGAAATGAACCAAAGGAAGGAGCTTAAATTAGTAGCAGGCCATGAGCATGTCCTTTGGCTGTGTGTAGCAGATGAAAGAGAAAAGGAATAGCATTCCGCAGATTAGATGTTGCATTCCCAAGCTTAATTCCAGTCAGTAAGAAAAGATTTATAGAAATCTTTATGTGTTCCCATCTCTGTTCATTTTGAAGCTTTTTGATGGAGCAGTGCCTGCAACTTTTTCTTTGCAGAGATTGAGAAAGTTGTAATATTAAACTGATATTCAAGAGACAAATGTACAAAATAGTGAAGTTATTTAGTTTTTTGACTTAATTTCCCTTGGTAGAGTGCTGCATAATCATTTTTCTTAAGTGTACATATTTTTGTATGCAGCACGAAGAAATGCACAGTCCAAAGGAAATATGTGATTCATTTATTGCCCTGGGAAATTCAAATTAGATGAATTGCCTTAACATATCTCACTTATCAGATATTCTTCATTAAGTTTTATGAACCCGAAATTGGAGTAGATGAAAGATTTTTTATAGTATGATAGAATAGCTGTTTGCAATATAGTGGTGGTCAAATACTTGGATTACAATTTCCACCATCTCCTTACAACATGAGCTTTAGTTTGATTGCTTGGAGTGATAATAGTTGTATCCCAACATATTTGAAGGATGTCATAAAGGCTAATGTAGAAGGAGAAAAAATGTAGGTAGAGTTGTTCATTATAAAGAAGTCATTCCATCTTAACGTTGTAAATTTAATTGCCTGTAGATAACATAATCTTTCTTTCTTTCTTTCTTTCTTTCTTTCTTTCTTTCTTTCTTTCTTTCTTTCTTTCTTTCTTTCTTTCTTTCTTTCTTTCTTTCTTTCTTCTTCTTTTTTTCTTTTTTCTTTTTTCTTTTTTTCTTTTTTTCTTTTTTTCTTTTTATTTATTTATTTATTTATTTAATTCCCATCTTTAATGTTTTTACAAATAACTCAAGGCAATGAATGTATCCAACACACCTTTCTTCTCCTATTTTCTCCACAACAAAAACTCCATGAGGTAAGGTGTGCTGAGAGAGTGTGTGACTGGCCCAAGGTCACCCAGCTGGCTTTCATGGCTAAGGTGGAACTAGAACTCACAGTCTCCTGCTTTCTAGCCTGGTGCCTTAACTACTAGACCAAACTGGCTCCTCACTAGATCAAACTGGTGATGTAATGTTACATTAGTTGGCTTAAAATAAGACATTCTTGAGTGGTTCAGGGTGGGATTTCATGCAGGTACCTGCAGCTGGATTTAGCTGTGTAGCTCAACTTTCCTCTTGAAGTATAAGTGGACAACTTGTGTTCATTGGAATGATATATGATGACATCATGGCTATTTCTGTCACAGCATCCTCTTCTATAATGCCATGCCCTGTAATGCTGTCACTACAGCCAAATTAATTACGGTTGGGCTGTAGGTCAAAAAGAACAATTTAGTGGACCATGTGTCACAAATATTGCTATAGATAAAACAAACATAATTAAAGTTACTTAACTTCTGATTGTCCCAGTGGCAACTGGACTTTCTGGTTTTTCTTTGAAGACGTTTTGCTTCTCATCCAAGAAGCTTCTTCAGCTCTGACTTCTTGAAGCTTCTTGGATGAGAAGTGAAACATCTTCAAAGAAAAACCAGAGAGTCCAGTTGCCTCTTGAAAAAAGCACCTTTGGGGCAACCATCACCTGGATGACTGAGAATCTCCATAGACATTTAACTTCTGATTCTATGGAAAAGTCAGTCTCAAAAAAGAAAAGAAAAAACCCTAGAATACACTGAGAGCAATAGAAACAGTCTCTTGAGAAATATAGAGAAAGTTCATCCTCCCCCCCCCTTCTAAAGTATCAAGACAAAGGGAGATGTTTGCCTTTTCATCACCACCAGCACTTGAACGAAACAGTAAGATCCAGGTGATAAGAGTCACATTCATCTAATTCTATCGCTCAACTGCTGGGCAGTGCTTTCTATTCAATATGGCTTACCCATCTTTCAATAAAGCTAAGCCTTTGCTATCCAAATTATCCTTTGCAGAGAGCAGGCGAACCGCAGGAAAAAGAACTGAACAGGAAATTGTGTTATCTTTAATTAGCACAAAGGAATCAAACTCATTTTTTTCCTGAGTTTCTGATGATACAATCCCTGCAACAATCAAAGAAGCACTGAGGATTGAAATGCTGAGAACAGCAGGAAGGAAGGAGTGGCTCTCTCTCTCTCTCTCTCTCTCTCTCTCTCTCTCTCTCTCTCTCTCTCTCTCTCTCTCTCTCTCTCTCTCTCTCTCTCTCTCTCTCTCTCTCTCTCTCAAGAGATGAATGCAGCCCAGCAACATCTTGATGTAGATTAGCAGCTGGTGTAGAGATATATAAGGGCTTTACATCTAATGGCTTCCTGGAACTATAACAACAACAACAACAGAGTTGGAAGGGACCTTGGAGGTCTTCTATCTGAGGGATCAACTATCCCCCATATCTCCTGGAATACCTTTGGTATACATTATTTTGCCCCTTTCTAATATCAGATATGGAAGGAAGTCGCCTCTAAGGTTTTCGCAGAGTTTAGAAAGATCTAGCTACTATCAGATGTTCTTTCTTTCTCTTCATTTAGCAGTAAAAATTCATTTGTGCATAGTGCATACAAAGCTATCATATTCCCTTCTGAGGCAAGCAATGTTATGCAAAAATCACGAAAAGAGTACTAAGCAAAAACGAATGGGAGGCAGGAGAAAAGAGAAAAGGGAATCTAATTAAACAATATTTGCTATCTTTTTCCATATTTTTCTATCCTTGCAACCTAATAAATCCATATGCTACTTTCTTTAAATAAGATTTTTTTCCAGATCTTATTAGCTATACCCAGTCATGAGCCGAGGTGGCGCAGTGGTTAGAGTGCAGCACTGCAGGCTACTTCAGCTGACTGCTCTGCAGTTCAGCAGTTCAAATCTCACCGGCTCAAGGTTGACTCAGCCTTCCATCCTTCCGAGGTGGGTAAAATGAGGACCCAGATTGTTGGGGGCAATATGCTGAACTCTGTAAACCGCTTAGAGAGGGCTGTAAAGCACTATGAAGCTGTATATAAGTCTAAGTGCTATTGCTATTCTCTCAGTATTCCTTCAAGCCATTCATATCTCCTTCATGTGTCTGTTCTGCAATCCATTTCTCATTCACTTTCTCCTGTGATCAAACCACCTGAGTGTATCCCAAAGGTGCTTTCTTCAAAAGGCAACTGGACTTTCTTGGTTTCTTTCTTTGAAAAAGTTTTGTTTCTCATCCAAGAAGCTTCTTCGGTTCTCACTGATTGGATGGGAATGGAAGGATTTATATTCTTTGCAGTCATCTGATCCTTAGCACGCTGAGGGTCGGTCATTAGCTTTCTGAGAGTTGTTGAGGCCACTTGGGAATTTAGTTGTATCCTCAGAGCCACCTGAATCAGAGTGTAAATGAATGTGTAACCTTTTTGGTACTGCTGAAAGGAGTGTGTTGTAAACAGGAGATAGATGGTGTCATATCCTTCCCCCAATGTTGAGGGAGGCCCATTCAACCTAGATGACCTGTTTAATAATAATAATAATAATAATAATAATAATAATAATAATAATAATAATAATAATAATAATAATAATAATAATAATAATAATAATAATAATAATAATAATAATAATAATAATAATAATAATAATAATAATAATAATAAACAAAGTTGGAAGAGACCTTGGAGGTCTTCTAGTCCAAACCCCTGCTTAGACAGGAAACCCTACACCACTTCAGACAAATAGTTATCAACATCTTCTTAAAAACTTCCAGTGTTGGAGCATTCACAACTTCTGGAGGCAAGCTGTTCCACTGATTAATTGTTCTAACTGTCAGGAAATTTCTCCTTAGTTCCAAGTTACTTCTCTCCTTGTTTAGTTTCCACCCACTGCTTCTTGTTCTACCCTCAGGTGCTTTGGAGAATAGTTTGACTCCCTCTTCTTTGTGGCAACCCCTGAGATATTGGAACACTGCTATCATGTCTCTCCTAGCCCTTCTTTTCATTAAACTAGACCTACCCAGTTCCTGCAACCGTTCTTCATATGTTTTAGCCTCCAGTCCCCTAATCATCTTTGTTGCTCTTCTCTGCACTCTTTCTAGAGCAGCGGTTCCCAACCTGGGGGTAATTACCCCCAGGGGGGTAAAAATGCTATTCTTTAGGGGTAAAAAAGGCATCCACTAAATTTTAGTGGATGCCTTTTTTTTGTTGGTAATAATAAAAAAATACAGTACAGTAACGCATTTGGTTCATGTGGCATATGCTCTTTCTTGCTAGCGAAACAGCAGAGTGCTTTGAGTGTGGGAACGGGGTGAAAAGGAGGCACGAGGCGGGACTGCCGCCCGCGCCGAAGGCTGAGTCCTGAGTCACGGCATTTCACGCATGCGGAATCCGCCGCGCTCGAAAATAGTACTCGGCATGTATAAACCTGTTTGAACTGAGAGCGGTCGGGCACTTGTTCCGACGCATTATCGCATTTGCGCTCCACAATCCGCATACGCCAGCGGTTCCCAACCTGGGGGTCGGGACCCCTTTGGGGGTCAAATGACCAGTTCCAAGGGGTCACCCCGGCATCCTCAGCTCCCCCCCACTGCCACAAGCCTGGCCATATTGCGCCCCACAACCCGCACCCCCACCGCGCTCCACCCCGCTGCCGCCATTTGGGTTATTTTACCATCTGCGCATGCACAGCATGCCTTGTGCATGCGCAGAGGGTAAAAGAACCCAAATGGCAGCGGCAGGGTGGGTCACGGTGGGGGCGCGGGGCGGGGCGTGGGTTGCGGTATTAGGAAGGTTGGGAACCACTGTTCTAGAGTCTCGACATCCTTTTTACATCGTGGCGACCAAAACTGAATGCAGTATTCCAAGTGTGGCCTTACCAAGGCATTATAAAGTGGTATTAACACTTCGCGTGATCTTGATTCTATCCCTCTGTTAATGCAGTTTGATCCCAAGAAAGTCCAATTGCCTTTTGAAAAAAATCACCTTTGGGATAACCATCACCTGAATCTCCATAAATATCTGAGTATTTCTTTCATGCTGGTCATTCATGCTTGTTGTCAGTCCGTATTAATTCACATTCATTTAATCTTGATCCTATCTCTGATTGTTTTACTACCGAAAATTATGAAGTACCCTATTGCTATCACATTCAATTTACTTGCATGATTTATGTTCTTTTACTTTTAATGGGCACAAATCATATGCCCCTCCCTTTTAAAATTCACTATTGGGGGGGGGTTTGGAAATATCATCATTCATTGCAACCATTGTAACATTGGGAGGAAATCTACAGGGGTACACCATTGGTATAATTCAAAAGCAGAATTTTTGTGGGAAACAAAATTATAAGGTGGATGTCATGCATTTCAAACAAGTATATAATATAGATGAGATTTTACAAAGTCTGTGCAACAGAAAATATAAGGCTTTTAAAATTTTTGTATTTGTAATGAATTGCTGCTATCTGCAGGAATGAAAAGTGGAAGTCCCAAATCTCATCTTCCAGAAACCCTCCAGGATGTAATTGTTTGTCAGCTATTAGCATTGCAGCATCCGACAAAAGAGGTAACAGCAAATAACAAGGAACAACCAAGAACACTCCTGCCATGTTGGGAAACTGCTAGCCAGGCAAGGGAAATTAGCTTTGAGTTGTTGCATAGTCATAAGAGACCTAGGGCTGACTCTTCTAAGTTCCATGGGACCTCATTTGTTTATTCCCAAGAGAAGGCTGGGGAGATTCCTTTATTATAGGCAGAATACAATGAAGTAGTTAGTTTGAACTCTACACATGAGGATCTGGTTGCTTGCGCCTGACACACCAACACTGACAGGGCAAGCTGCCCTGAGTCCTTCGGGAGTTGGGCGGCATATAAGAACACCATAATAAATAAATAAATAAATAAATAAAGCTGCTAATATGTAACCAGAGCAAACCCCACTCCATTCTAGCACTGATGATATTATCTAGTCTACAAGAAAACAATCAACCTCAGAGGACATTGAGGATCCCATATTTCAACCCTTCAAATAATACATGGGATTTTCTGGATATCAGTCAGAGGTGTTTTTTTTAAATCAATCTCTTCCTGTCTTCTTTTTTCTAAGAACAATGCTAAGTTCATTAATGGCTGTGTGAGTGAAACTATCTTCTTATTCCACTTCCCTTTTTACACATGGAAGATAGTGAAAAGTTTCTATTTTTCCAAATACTGATACAGATTATTAGAGTTGGAAGGGACCTTGTAGGTCATCTAGTCCAACCCCCCGCTCAAGCAGGAGTCCCTACACCATTTCCGATAAATGGCAGTCCAATCTCCCTTTGAAAGTCTCAAGTGTTGGAGCTCTCACAACCTCCGCAGGCAAGCTGTTCCACTGGTTGATTGCTCTCACCGTCAGAAAGTTTCTCCTTATTTCCAGGTTGAATCTCTCCTTGGTCAGCTTCCATCCATTATTCCTTGACTGGCCTTCTGGTGCCTTGGAAAACAGCCTGATCCCCTCCTCTCTGTGGCAGCCCCTCAAATATTGGAATACTGCTATCATGTCTCCCCTGGTCCTTCTCTTTGCTAGACTGGCCATACCCAGTTCCCCCAACTGGTCTTCATATGTTATAGTTTCCAGTCCCCTAATCATCCTGGTTGCTCTCCTCTGCACTTTCATAATCAAATGTCATGATGGCTCTGTTTAGGAGAAAATATCAACATTATTATAAAATTTGCAAAAACCTGTTTGTTTGTTTTTTTGCTGGTATTTGTAAGCCATTCCAAGAAGTATTTATTTTTTGGGCGAAAGAGTGGTGGACGGTGGTGGTAGTGGTGGTGATGGTAATGAGGCAAACTCAGAAAAAACATCTAATCACTTGGCTTAAATTAAGTTCACAGTGAATTGTGAAAGAATGCTCCATCTCTAAGGCTCCATTACTGCAGATCCTTTGGACTCTGGTTATGACAATTTTTTTTAAAAAAATAGAATCACACCTCATCCACTGTGGGGCAGTGGAGGGTTCCTACCGGTGCAGTCCGGTGCATAACTCTGGTAGGGAGCAGCCGATTGTGCAATTTGCGCACGACCGCTCCGGTGCCGTCTTTGTCGGTCTGTCACGCGCATCACCATCTTTTTAAAAGAATTTTTGGGCTTTTTTGCTTCTGCGCATGCGCGGAAGCAAAATCTCGCTAAAATCTCACGAGGGGACACACGTGCGAGATTTCAGCGAGATTTTGCTTCTGCGCATGCTCAGAAGCAAAATCGCACGAGGGGGCACACGTGCACGAAACATGGAGATGCACGTGCAGCGCACTGGTATCAGTAAGTGAGCAACCCGCCCCTGCTGTGTGTGGGGGGTTTCAATTCATTTTGAAAACATGATGGACTACATCTGTCCTAACCAGCAGATGTTAAAAATATTAATTCTTGATGACATCAGAGGTTTTCCAAGTATATGACACAAATGGATGTTTCTCATTATATGGTAGCACTGGCTGTGGGATCCTACCCAACTTGCCAGGTTGAATTTGAAACTTCACTCCATCTCAGCAGAGTACTTAAATTTTCGGTGTGTCTTTGACTTCAGCCTTCAGTGGAGGGTTTTGCGCCCCTACACTAAGCAACAACCTTCTGAAAACATTGGTTTTTTTAAAAAAAATATTTTACTTAAATTAATAGTGAGCATGTATCTTGAGAGACAGTCTGTACTACATTGAATTGTATATTGTAATTGTATATCTAAATGGTGGACTAATCAGATATTTATACTTTAGCCGGGACAATCCTAAGCTAAAAATTAGCATACATATAGCTTTTTCCAGCTATAAAATTTCTGTAGTTTGATTTGCAGAAAGAACGAAGCAAGAAGTTCTAAAGGTCAGGAACATGGCTTCAGGTTGAATTCTTGATGAAAATAGAAAACTGAATTAGAGAACACAGAAGAATCTATATCTACGCCAACAAGGTATGTGGCTAGTTTATACTGTAGGTCAACCGATCTCCAGATTTAGCTTGCAGGATAAAAAATGCTGACTGCTCCGTCTGTCCCGTCTGTTATAATGACAAAGAAAGCAAAGAATTGGTTCCTGTTTATCACTGACCATGGCATGTGACATACTTTCTTAGATTCTACTGTATTATAACCAGCCTTGAAAATCATGGGGTTTTGGTCCTGCTGATGGAAAACCTTATGAAAAATGTATCCTGCTATCATGCAGGTAACGTTTCCATTTTGTTTTCTTCCTGCACAAGTCTGTTTCTGCAGTGATGACAATCAAGCAACATTGCTTTCTGCACAAGTAAAATCTTGCTGCACCTATCTAGCTGTTGCTGAAGGTTTATAGAGGGGAAAGGGACAGGAGAAGGGAACAGTGAAACGTTGCAGAGAGGGCATGGTTGCAGTACGGAGCGAGGTGTCAAGGGAAGATGTTAAAGACACTTCTTAATATTAGTGTCTCGTTACCTTGCTTTTGCCAAAGGATTTCCCTCCCCTACACTCCCACCCTCAAAACGTCTTCTAATAATAACTGCACAGTGGAAAAAAAGCTTTTTTAAAAGAATAGTCTGGGTCTTCTTTTCCACAGAAGTTTACTGAAACAGAAATTAATTATAATTGAAGTCACTACTGAAATGAATGTATTGGAGATGCTGGTGGTAATTTATACCGAGTGGTCTTCCAAATCTGGGTTTCCAAGATGTTAGGACCTTCCTGTCCTCTTTGGAGAGCTTTTTGGAAGGGGAAGACATAATGTTTTTCAATATGAAGCTCAAGATAAGAAGAGCCTACAGCAGGGGTGAAAATCAAAAATTTTCCCTACCGGTTCTGTGGGCGTGGCAGGGGAAGGATACTGCAAAATTCCCATTTTCTCCCCACTCCAGGGGAAGGATATTGCAAAATCTCCATTCCCTCCCCACTCCTGGGGGAAGGATATTGCAAAATCTCCATTCCCACCCCGCTCCAGGGGCAGGATACTGCAAAATCTCCATTCCCTCCCCACTCCAGGGGCAGGATACTGCAAACTCCCCGTTCCCTCCCCACTCCAGGGGAAGGATACTGCAAAATCCCCATTCCCACTTCGTTCCAGGGGAAGGATACTGCAAACTCCCCATTCCCTCCCCAGTCCAGGGGAAGGATATTGCAAAATCCCCATTCCCTCCCCACTCCTGGGGGAAGGATATTGCAAAATCTCCATTCCCACCGCGGTCCAGGGGAAGGATACTGCAAACTCCCCATTCCCTCCCCAGTCCAGGGGAAGGATATTGCAAAATCCCCATTCCCACCCCACTCCAGGGGAAGGATACTGCAAAATCCCCATTCCCACCCCGTTCCAGGGGAAGGATACTGCAAAATCCCAATTCCCTCCCAACTCCTGGGGGAAGGATATTGCAAAATCTCCATTCCCACTCCGCTCCAGGGGAAGGATACTGCAAAATCCCCATTCCCACCCCATTCCAGGGGAAGGATACTGCAAAATCTCCATTGCCACGTCACTCCTGGGGGTAGGATATTGCAAAATCTCCATTCCCATCCCACTCTAGGGCCAGCCAGAGGTTTTATTTGCCGGTTCTCCAAACTACTCAAAATTTCCGCTACCGGTTCTCCAGAACCTGTCAGAACCTGCTGAATTTCACCCCTGGGTACAGGCTATGCTGACAAACAATTGTACCCTCCCGCCACCAGGATTTTGGCAAGTATTGCATACCTCTCTAGGTAATGCAGCCAGGTGCACCTTTGCTAAATGTTTCATGAAGGCTAGATGAAACTGCACTTTATTAACTGCAGATGTTTCGCCTTTCAAATAAACCAAAACAAAGCAAGGGAGGCAACATTACTGTAGAAATGAGGGTCTAATCTAAACACTTCATTGCACCATTTTTCCCCCCACCAGCACTGCTCCTTAATGGATATGTGCTGCTGCTTCATTTCAATGCTATAAATCCTACTGCCTTTGGAGTCTGACAGCCATTTCTGGATGTGACCAGAAAGCCAATGGCTGTTCTTTATAAAGCTTAGCGCTTGCCTGCGTCAGCTCTCCTCATTATCAATCAGGCTAGGGTGTACCTCACAAACTTGCAGATCTATTCGCAGAACACGGTGACCTTCCTCCTGAAATTGGAAAAGGGGAATGTGAGGGAAAGTTGAGGTGACTGTGGAAAATTAAGAGGGGGGAAAAAGCAATCACAACCTTCTCTCCTGCAGCCAAGGGACCAAATTAGCTGACATCCAGCCCCACTAGAGTTTATTACACTTGTGAGGAGGCCATTTGTCAAAGGTGACAGCTCTAAGATTGAACGTGGAGTTCTACAGCCATACAAGAAATAATTTCTAAATGATTTGTGGGGACTTTAAAGTCAAGATTCCCGAGATGTTTACCTGGGCCAAGGTATTAAAAAAATGAGGGTTTTTTGGGGGAGAGGGGGGTCTTTTACAAGTTGTCACTTCTGCTGGAAGAAGTTATGCTATTTTGTATGAGTAAATTGAAAGTCACAAACATCTTTTGAAAATGACTGTGGGAATTGAGGCTGATTTATAAAAAAAGAGCAAAGAAAATGGCATCTGATTTAAGAAAAGAGCAAAGCATTTTTTTTAAAAAAAAATTGGTCAAAGCTGTGATGGTTTTAAATGGTAGAAAGAAAAAGAAACGTATGTTCCCAGGATCTTTGCTAGCTCTATGAAACGTTTAGCTGTGTCATTACTTTTTTTTATAGCTTAGATGAAGCTTTGCAGTAGGTAGTCCTTGACATACAACTAAGCACCTAACAACCATTTGAAGTTACAACGGATCCTTCAAAAGCCACTTATGATTCATTTCCAAAATTACAATAGCTGCACATACCTCTGAGGTCACACGACTGCATTTTGAGTGCTTGGCAACTGGCTCCCTTTTACAGGTCCTGGAATTATTTGACCACAATTTGCAATTTTTTTCTTTCTTTTTCTTTTTCTTTTTCTTTTTATGGTTTCTGGTGTTTACTTCCACTTTTTGGGAAAATACACCCATTGGGGAAATGAATTCATAGGTAGAGATAGAGCAATCCTGCCTTTTTATTTTCCTTCTTTCAATCATATATGAACTGATTGTTGATTCATGTTTTAATGGCTCAGTCTTTAAAAGTTACATTTACTTTAACCACTCATATAACTTGTCCATTACTTTCGGCAATAATTAGGACATTGTTGACACATGTGTTCTACTTAGCAAAAACCAAAATAAACCAAAATCCCCAAACTCTTCTGTTCTTTTCCAAGCAGTTCAGTCTCAAGGCATCTGCGCAAATCATTAATGAACAAGCTACAGGAGGGCTGGTAGCGATGACAATCATGCAGCTCTAGGATCTATCCTTCTCTCCTTATTAGACAATTTAGGTTTACCTTTTGCTTCCAGGGAGAAACAGGGAGGTTGCTTATGTATCCAATGGCAAAGGATCAATCTTGGCAGCTGATCATTGGGATTATTGTGCTCCTGTGAGGAAACCCCCCTCCCCCCAAGGAAGAATTCACCTGTGATCAGGAGCGGGTTGCTAACTTACCTTGCTACCAGTGCGCTGTGTGCACATCACAATGTTTTGTGCGTGCGTGCACGCGCCCCCTCATGTGATTTTGCTTCCGCGCATGCAAAAAAGAAGCAAAAAATCGCCAAAAAATTTACAAAAAAAGATGGCGGCTCCTAGGCACCGGCAACCAACTGCACTGGGTCAGTAGCCTCTTGATGATGTCACCAGCCCGCCACTACCAGTCCGATAGAGTGGACAGCACCGGTAGGAACCCACTACTGCCTGTGATACAGAAAGAGACAAACCAAATCTGCTTCTAATTACCAATTTTGGATTCTGAGTCTGTTTTTTGGATAAACCAAAGCAACATTTCCCACAGACATACCGTAAGCATATAATTACAAATTCTGCCAATTACCAATTGCATTTTCAACACATACAATATAAATGTGAAGGTGTTAAATCTGCTTCTACGGTACCTCCCAATTCTTTTATTGAAGATAAATTCCAGGTTTGCACTATTTATTCATCTTGCAGTATTAGTATTTTATAATATTTGTGCTTATTTACAAGTTTGGCCACAGGCGGAGGCTGCAGTTTAAACATTATAATAGATGGGAAGCAATCCTACCCTCCTATGTCAGGTGTCTAGATTCACAATCATTCTATTTTCTAATTTGTCACAAGTTTCTGACTGTTCTTTAAAGACTGATTCATTGCTGCCTTCGGTAACTGGGAAGGATGAAGAGATGATGGCTCTTTTAAAAATGGGTTTCTCTTTCCAGAACATTCTTGAAATAATTCAACATCAAGAGAGTCTGCACAATTAATCCCATGACATGATTCAACTACTCTTTCATCAAGATCCTAGCCAGTCCGGAGAGAAAGTGACCGACCCAAGGTCACCAACCTGGCTTTGTGCCTCAAGCAGGACTAGAACTCATGGTCTCCTTGTTTTAGCCTAGTGCCTTAACCACTACACCAAACTGTCTCTCAGAGGGGCTACTTATAGTACTTGATATGAAAACCTTAAAGAGGGGCACCATATTTGGGCTGCAAAAATCTGCAGAACCACTGTATGGCAGCAAAGAGGTACAGTTGTCTGTATTTCTGTTTATTTCTTTGTTTTTATTGCCATCTAATTACCATTTGGATTTTTGCAGTCCAGATGTAGTAGTTCTATGTTAGGGGAAATGCTGGTTTTGTTCTTACCAAACTGAAACAATTCCCATTGATTTTAGATTTGCAGCCAAATGCTATCAATTACTTTAACAGGATTTACTTCCAAGCATATGAGCACAGAACTGCAACCATAAGCACATGTTTAATTTTCCCTCTGAGATCAAAGGGACTGCAAAGTTTACTTTGGATGATTGTCCAGTTATTATTAAATTCCAGCGCTAGCATTAGTCATGGGGTTTGCTAGTTGGTAATATATATTTAATGTTCATAACACACACACACACACACACACACACACACACACACACACACACACACACACACACACACACACACACATCCTCTGCAGTTATACACATAAAAACATTAAAAGTAAAACTAATGCAAAGGAAATTACATAGTATCACCTATACCACGAAATCAGAGCAGTAGTGGGTTCTAAAACCCATTGCTACTGGTTCGCATGCAGAAGTGTCCCAGGCAGGTGGGTGGAGCCTCCCACGACCGGCGCTACTGGTTCATAGAACCGGGCCAAACCGGGAGCAACCCACCGCTGAATCAGGGTATCATTCATTTTCCTCCCAATTGCTCAAAAAACCCACAACTTTCTCATTATCTCTAGACTCTCAGCAAAAATGTTTTGAACTATGAATATAGAAAACTATCAATCAAAAAACCTGAGATATAATTTCTTTTTCTTTGTCTATAGTTCTTAGAAGGAAAATGTTTGGTCTCACTTTGGGTAAGGGCATACTTGCCCTTGCAAGTATGGGCATACTTAGGACATAAATGTCCTTTATGTCCTAAATATGAATCATTTGAATCCCCATTCAAATGATAGAAATGCATTATCATTAATGTCATTACCCATTATTTTAATGGATTTCATCATTATTACTTTCAGATGCATCAAAACCAAATTCTGCTCTATTAAATTTTACTGAGAATTTTGCTACTGGCCTCAAGGAAAAGAGGACTGTATGTCACTGAGTTCCAAACTTTTAGAAACCTTTTACAGTTGTGGGTGTCCAATGTTATACAGAGTGTAAAATTGGAAAAAACTGTGAACGTTTCGTATGTTAAACATCAGAGATGAAATTAATTCTGCCTCAATACATTATTCTAAAAAAAGTCTATTGGAGAAAGTAAAACATTGGTTTATTACAGTAACAAGTTACAACTTAATAAGAAACTTCAAGCAATGCTAAATTTATTACATAGCAACATTTTATTAAATTGAAGTCACATTTCATAAAAAATTATTTTCCCCCTTTCCCTTATATTTTGGAGTTGTGTCTTGGCAATTCTGACTAAGATTCACTATAACAAAACTGAATTTGAATTATTTTGAAGAGTCACGTAAAGAGAAAGTATTAATTAAAGAGAGAACCATACAGGAGCAACATTGGGAGATAAAGTTGATTTAGCCACTTGTGTTATATTGCAACTTGTGAATTAGTGATGTTTTTTTGAATGCTATAATATTTTTTTAAAAAAGAAAAGGAATCAATGATTGCAAGAATGCCACATGATACTATTGCCTTCACGGTCACATCCAGAGGTGAACTGCATACATTGCCAATCATTTCTTCTTTCCCAGCAAGGAATAATGTGAGATTTAACAAACTTTGCTGGACCTGTCCAACAGTGAAATGCCTCCTGTTTCAAGTACAGGGAGTCCTAACCAGTGAACACTTATGCCACCTGACTTCCGTCCATAATTAAAATGCTGCAAGGGGACATGGAAATTGCTTTGTTTTTTTGGAGCCCTGGTGGTGCAGTGGTTAGAATGCAATATTGCAGATAAACTCTGTCCACAGCCTGGTGTTCGATCCTGATGAGGCTCAAGGTTGCCTCAGGCTTCTATCTTTTCAAGGTCAGGAAAATAAGGACCCAGATTGTTGCAGGCAATATGCTGGCATTGTAAATCGCCCAGAGAGTGCTGTAAAGCACTATGGGGCCTAATACAGATGCCTTTTCACAAGGCTTCTATTCTAGGTGGAAGTGAATCAATGGCGTTCTCCAGAGAGAAGGAAATTG